>OZ035992.1:0-1350833 GCA_964035005.1 Erebia palarica
TTGTATTCTATCTATCCTAAGCAGGCTAAATCTTAATTATGAATATGTTTTCCTGTTTTTGTGTCGCTTTTTCGTTTCAGCGAATTTTCAAATCACAACGGCGCTAAAGAAGTTTCACTTCAAAAACCATCTTCGCATTATTGCCTTTCTATTGGGGCACATCTGTTAGATGGTTCCAAAGTCTATACATAGATTGAACCATTTTTTGTGTATTATATATTTTATTATTATTATTATTAAAGCCTACCTCTAAAGCTACATAAATATTCCTCTAAACTCTAAAGCTATATTATATTTTATTTTTTTTCCTTCTTTTCTTCTTGTATTTTTATACAGAAGATTATTATTTAAGTAACCACAATTAACAAAATTACAAGAATTGCAAAAAGTATGACGGGAGGGAGGGCGGTGCATATCGCATCACCGTATACCATGCAAAGAGGTAAATCTATCAGTTGCTGTCTTAACTTGCGGAGGTCCCGGGTTCGATCCCCGGCAGGGTCAATTTGGGAATTTATAATTTCTGAATTTTCCCTGGTCTGGCCTGGTAGGACGCTTCGGCCGTGGCTAGTTACCACCCTACCGGCAAAGAGGTGCCGCCAAGTGATTTAGCCGATGCCGTGTAGAAACCGAATAGGGGTATGGTTTAATATAACTACCATGCCCCTAACAGGTTAGCCCGCTACCGTCTTAGACTGCATCACCACTTACCATCAGGTGAAATCGCAGTCAAGGGCGAACTTGTAGTGGATAAAAAAAAATCTCCCTTGTTTGAGTAATTGCGTCTTACCCTATTCCAAGTAAAGCTTAATTTGCCTTAAACACTTCGACAATACCACACCTGTCTCTATACAATACCGGCATCACAATTTTAAATACTGCGAAAATCCATAATTAATTAAATTATTCCCTTTGAAAAATATGGACTTATTCTTATAAGGTTACGTTTCATAAGCAATTGGACGATGGGACCAATTATGGTATTGGAAAATGGAAGCGTTTAAAACTGAAAGAAATCCAATTATAGCGTGGAAAAAGTATTAAAAACCCTCTTTTGCAATAATCCCTAAATGTATTTCGCTTAACAAAACAATATACATTCTTTTTTTAACTCCAGACAAACATTCTTTTATTCAAAATAAACAGTTCAAAAATGCATTTCAAACTCTAAATCCAATTACATAAGGTAAAAATTTCAGTAGCTGATGTTGATAAAGCATCTTTCTCTATGAAAGATTCGGAATGCGTAATAAATGGTCTGCAATTAAGCAATTTTGTACCATAACCCATTTAAGATAAAGTTGCTTTTGCAGTGTGCGGTAAAAAGGAAATTTTCCGATAAATTGCAAGTATGCATTATCGAAATGGTTACGTTCATAAAGTAATTGACAATAAATTGAAAAGGACTCGGTTTCTTTTTGCTCCTTTTTGCTCGGTTTTTGCTCGACTTTTGCGCGTTTTCGTCCGTTTTTGCTTGGGTTCGCTTTTTCGTTTTTTTTTCGCCATAAAATTCCATTTTACGTTTAAAATGTTAAAGCTGATAGTTTTCGTCAACAATTTGGTGGTAACAAAAAGAGCAATTTGTGTGAACGTTGAACGGTGGTGATTTTTGATGCAAGAACCCTTTTTATTACGCTCGTACGTCACCGGCTGCAGTTTTTTGTAAAATGTGCTAATTAGATCACAATAATAGCCTTTGCCCAGCTGTGGGATGATATTTATAACATAATAATAATAATAAAATTTCTTATTTGCAAAAATTACATAGTTTCACATTAATAATTTGGCCTCTATCTCCCAAAAATGTAAAGATTGTGTTAAGGGAGCTAGTGCATTCCCTATTACATAAGTGCTTTTTTTGCAATTAATTATTATTACCTAATGTTAACATGCAAAATAGATACTGTTATAAAAACGTGTGTGTGTGTGTGGTGATTATAAATTAAAAACGTGTCATAGTTAATTCAATAAAACGAAGTATAGGTTTTTTTAAATAAATAAATGAAACCATAACAATAAAAAAATTGCAGGATGCAGCAATTGGCTCACTTATTAATTTTCATTTATTTTAATTGTTTTTTTTGTTCCTTTAATGAGTCACTCACAACAAACTTCTACCTATTAGGAGTCGTAAACCTCCTAACTATGAATTAGAATTAATGGGAAAACTTATGCCCTTTGATCTAAGTATGTCGCGAATTTCCAAATTGCCTTAACTCTAAATTGTACCCTGATTTAGTAGAAAAGCTCACCGCTGTGCCCCTGCGCTGCGTCAAACACTTCGAAAATGTCGACAAAAGTATTGCTTTATCCACGAACCATTTTGGGAAGTATTTATGCTGTCAAAAGGCAAGCAATATCATCCGGGGGTCATATCTTCTTCCGCAAATGGGTTATCGAAAGCGCCTGTTACAACTTTGCAAATTGTCAATTTTCCAATGGCCTTTCTAATAACACAAAACTAAATATAAATAACTGAAGGAGAACACAACAAAAATTAGCTGAGGTTAATTTCTAAGCTAATTAGGCTGAGTCTTTTCAGACCAGGGCGCGTTTGGAACCCTCGTAGCTTTAGTTTTAAGATACCGTAAATGATTAATCACCATCATGTTTTACAAGTTGGACGTTAATGAGTGAACAGTGTACCTAATTTGAATAAATGAATATTGATTGATTAAAAATTAAAGAAATTACATAGAAGAAAATATAGCAAAAAAAGCATACGTGGCTTCCCCTCATGACAAGTTTTTTCAAAGATCCCGTGGACTCTCATTAATTTTCTGGGTTAAAAGTAGCCTAGGTCACTTTTCAGGTCCTAAATACGTATAGGTATTTAGGTTCATGCAAAAAACCACGTTGATCATTGACAGACAACCCAACAGACGTACACACTTTCGGACTGTGATTAGGAAAAGTTCAAAACTTGCGCATTTGTTATAGGGATAGTGAATTGTTATTGGTTAGGTATACTTAAAATTTGTAGGTTATTTCTAAAACGCTTACTCCTCCTAAGATAAGATTTGAATACTTCCACCCGGGGGAAGCAGAGGCCGGGTTAGTTTGTTTAAAAAGAAGGTACATACTTCTCATTGGATTGAAATAAAGACGTATCATTTTTCTTAAGTGCAGTGAGAATGGAAATAATACTCTTAAAATTGGGTAAACGATATATTTCTGCCACTTGCAGATATCTGGTTTTGATCTGTATTGAACAGAATATATATTCCAACAACAATATATTCAATTGCATCTCTCAGCGGAAAGTCTTTGTATCATCCATAATATTTTTTGCTAAATGAATTGGAAATAAACAGTTATGTTCCATAAATCCTTGCAATAAAGCCTCCGTTGCTGTTCCTTTGAATTGCAAATACGTACCGATGCATTATTGGAATGGTTTCATTGAGATACGACCTTTATTTATATAACAAGTTACAAGACTGCTCACTTATTCTGAATTGCCTCGTTGGTCTAGTGGTTAGCATGTTCTGCGGCCGACGAGGTCCCGGGTTTGAGTCCCGGGTCGGGCCATAACAAGTATTGGATTTTTCCGGAAAGAAATTCTCAGTACTAGCCCGGAGTTAGGAAGTTGGCGGTGTTTCACCCCCGTGCCTCGGAGAACACGTTAAGCCTTCGGTATTGCACCTGACCTCTCACCGGTCGTGTCGGATTTCCGTCCCATCGAGCTATGAGAGTAAAGGAACAGAGAGTGCACCTGTGTACGGGCACACACTTGTACACTATATTATGTCCCGCGCAGATGGCTAATCTCTCTGGAGATTGGCTGTCGTGGCCAAAATCTGTCAGGAGGACATTATTATTGTGATTATTATTCTGAAATAATTCCTTAGTGAGGCATTTCAAAAGAAGCTGCTTACATATAGTTTCAAAAGCCATGATTGCTTGTAGTTAGTGTTAGACCTACCTAATGACTATGCCTGTCAGTCAGATTTTCCTTGTGAGACTTAATGGTCCCGCTCCATCTGTGGGGAATTCCCAAATCAATAAAAATGCAGACACAAAATATTGATTTTCCGGGATTAAAAGTACAGTCTGTCAGTCTGTATGTTTATGCCCGGTATGCAGAGTTACCTATCACTGTAAAAAGTTTCATTTGTGAAATTCTGTGAAAGCTGCATCATCACTTACCATCAGGTGAGATCGCAGTCTAGGGCTAACTTGTAGTGGATAAAAAAAATAATAATTTCAAAATAATCTGGAAGATTTGTGGTTTCGTAACTCGCCGAAAATATTCGCTTACACTTGGTGTGGTGAGCTCTCACGTCGAGCAATAGGGATGATGCATATATCAAAAATAAATTATTTCTAACTGATTATTAAATAGAGGATCTTCCGAAAGATCTAAAAATCGCATCCTCAGTTAGTTTTGAGTTTGGTAACCATTTTAAAATATAGATTAAAGAAAAAAAGTGCGTTGAAATTTGATGACGTCACAATGGTGAATTTCATACGACTTCCATACTAGGAGTGCGTTTTTAAGTTTGATAAAGAGTTGCTGATTTGATTGAGTTGTCATCATCCCTATTGTATTCAATACTCAATACTTAATATCATTTATTCAATATAGGTACACTGTAGGCACACTTATTGATGTTAAAAATTACTTACTTATAAAACATGATGGTAATACTTGGTTACGGTGTCTTAAAACTAAAGCTACGAGGGTTCCAAACGCGCCCTGGTCTGAGAAGAGTCCACAACAAACTCAGCCGGGTTTGGTTTTATTGTATTTGCAATGATAAAACTGGGAGTAAGCTTATACTGGTGACAGCGGCTGAAATACGAGTATACGACACAGGTCACGCGTACCGACACCAAAAAAAACCACAAATGGTGTACAAATATAATGATAAAAACAATTAAAAAACACGACTGCCCTGCCAAAAAACGAACTAAAAAGTTAAAAATCTCAATTAAACTAGTTAAATAGAATCTTAATCACATTTTTATTGAATGATATTTTTTGCGAATGACTGGATATTGAACTATAGTGTTATATATTTTTTCAATGCACTTGCTTGAAAAATGCACTTACAGAGGCAGTAAACAGGGCTTGTAAGTTAAATTTACTGCCCGCGTGCAGTAAATATTCACTGCCCTCGTGCAGTAAATTTGCAGATTTTTTTAATTTTTGTAAGTCCACGTTACTTCTAAATAAAAAGTTTTCTTGCAAGAAGGTTCATAATGATATTGACTTTGTTGTAGAAAAAGTAAAAAATAATGACATTTAGACGTGAATTGATGAAATTAATGCATAAAATAAAAATTTTTTTTTAATATAATTAATTAAATTTGTTTTAAGTTTTATAAATCAAAATAGTAAAGGCTGAATAGTCCAGGCTGGAAGCTAAGAACTAGAACCTAGAGCCATGAATCGAATTAAAAAAACGCAATTACAACAACGCGCCATAGCCCGCGCTATTTTTAAGAGTCGTTGAATTTTTCTTATAAATTATCAATAAATATTTATTTGGCAGAAAGGCAGATGTGATGTGGAGTCATAAAATTGAATCAACACTTAGGTATTTTAGATCTGAGAAAAAAACCGCGCTTATAATTGCCGCCAAAAATCTCGAAATAAGTATGGGCGTGAAAACCCATTTTCTAGTGAGTACCTAGTGCCTACTTACTCGACTTTTATTTTCAAGTTTTCTCACAAATGTATTGAAAAATATTGTGTGATACACGGGCGTTAAGGTTTCTACATCCTCGTGACGACGTCATTGGGCTGACATTAGTCAACTCGTATGTAAAAACCTATTTACCGCTCTTATATCACTAACTACTATTGTTGTGTTGGTTTCAAGCCACGACCAGAAGCTCACGACAGAAAATACCAGAGACCATAATATTAACTGAAGCGGCCTTCAGCCCACGGTCACGGATTCGCTATAAGCCCGCAGAATACACGTTTTTCTTGAGCCCAACGTGACGTCGTCAGAATAACAATGGACTGACAGTTACAGTTACAGTAGCAGAAAATGTTAGCAGTTATGTTACAGCTGTTAGTGGGAAATGTTACGACAGTGCATAAAGGATATAATCGGTATACAATAGAAAATTATTAAAAAAAATTAAAAAACACGACTGCCCCGCCAAAAAACGAACTAAAAAGTTAAAAATTTAAACTAGTTAAATTAGAATCTTATTCATATTTTTATTAAATGATATTTTTTGTGAATCACTGGATATTGAACTATAGTGTTATATATTTTTGGAATCTACTCATCATTTTCTAGATGATGATTGTATAGTTAATCTTATTTTCTTTTTTTTTTTGACTAAAGACTAACTTTAATGGTCCATTTTTTTTTAATTTTACTACCCTATGTCACCCGGAATAAGCTAGGGATTCCAACGATACCTCATTCATCAAAATCGGTTCTGGCGTATAGAAGTTATGGTGGAATATACAAAATCACATACATACATAAATACATGAACCCTAAAAACAATATACTCCTTTTTTCAGGCAGTCGTATAAAAAGTAAGTACCTAATTGGTAACTTAGGATGGGAATGAGTAAGAACACCTTAGCATGCCATCCCCAAACTAAACTAAAATTATAGGTCTAAATATGCTGCTATGGAACCGCTGGAAGCAAGCCGCACAGGACCCTGTGGAGATCCCTGTCCGAGACTCTCCTCCAGCAGTCTATACTCAATACTCAATACTCAATATAATTTATTCCATATAGGTACACTGTAGGTACACTCAATATAATTTATTCCATATAGGTACACTGTAGGTACACTTCTTGACGTTAAAAATTACTTACTTATAAAACATGATGGTGATAATTGGTTACGGTATCTTAAAACTAAAGCTACAAGGGTTCCAAACGCGCCCTGGTCTGAGAAGAGCCCACAACAATCTAAGCCGGGTTTTTTTTATTATCACCATCTCACAAATCATCTTACTTATGGAACTATCAGAGCCATAGATCTATCCATATATTGATCTTTTGTTAACAATCTCTTAACTAAACTGTCATAAGGTGTAGGTGAGTGTATTGCTATCCCCTTCATTGTGTTACATACGGCATTGTAAATGTCAATTAAAAAAAAAATACGACCAGACTTTAATATTCCAGTCTAATTTGAGTGTTAAAAATGCTTTCTGATGTATCGTTCGACAAATCAGAGTATGAAACGCGTCAACGAATATCGAGCCCTAAACTTTAAATCTAGTTATTGTACCCCATTGAAACCTTTGTCCGTTCAATATAATGTCTGTATTATCATTATCTCTAGCGATAAGTTTTCGTAGTGAACGTTAAAATCCAAGTCCTCGATAGTGTATCGTCCTGATCTTCTATTTCCTGTCTGACAAAAAAAATCTAATCTTTTTGTAAGCCGAGCGGCGGACAGCTAAATGCAGTAGGTTCTAGCTTTTTTGCTATCTCTACATGACGTCCGAGGGAGGAAATTGGATTTTTCGATAAAATTGGTGATTCGCGCTCCGGCATCGCGTTGCGTCGCGTCGTTGGACGGGCTGAGATATTTGTGGCCGGACTCGTGTCTCGGCTAAATTAAAACCACGCTGATCTATGAAAGGACTTGTCACGCCATTTGCTAAACGATTTCCGAACCGACCGCGCGATTGAAAAGGGTTTTCAGATTTTTAGGTTTCGTACAACCCTTTGCAACCGGTATTTGAATAACAACACACACACACACACACACACACACACACACACACACACACACACACAGAGATACAAAATTCACATAGTGTTCACAGTGTTATGTGTGCTTATTTTTTAAAACCGTGACCATGGTTTGTAACGACATGACGTACTCGTAGCAATAATTGTAAACAATAATTCAACTAATTATAACAAATTAGAGTAAACTCTGACTGCCGTTGCTCGTTGGTCTAGTGGTTGACATGTTCGACTGCGGCCGACGAGGTCCCGGGTTCGAGTCCCAGGTCGGGCCATAACAAGTATTGGGGTTTTCTGACTAGAAATTCTCAGTAGTAGCTGTAGTAGTAAGATGGCGGTGTTTGACCCCCGTGCCTCGGAGAGCACGTTAAGCCCTCAGTCCTGGTTATTATCACGAATCATGTTCGTACTCAATCCTCAATATAATTTATTCAATATAGGTACACTGTAGGTACACTTATTGACTTTAAAAATTACTTATAAAACATGATGGTGATAATTTGTTACGGTATCTTAAAACTAAATGTACGAGGGTTCCAAACGCGCCCTGGTCTGAGAAGAGCCCACACCGAACTCAGCCGGGTTTTTTTTTTCTTTTTATTATCACCGTCTCACAAATCATCTTAACTAAAGAACTATCAGAGCCATAGAGCAAATCAAAATATAATATTCGTTAAAGCCCGCATTGGAGCAGCGTGGTGGGTCTAAGCTCTAATTCCCTCTCTCCTATGAGAGTGGAGGCCTGTGCCCAGCAGTGGTACGTTAAAGGGATGTAGTGGAGAGTAAACTCTAGAAGCATTATACTATGTTCTCTTATGTCCTTCAATCATGCCCCAGAGTAAGAGTGGCGTAAATACCTGTACATCAGCTGTGTGAGGTATATTACGAGCAATGCGCGTCCGCTGTACAGTAATAATGCCAAATGCCATACATTAATTGAATTAATATCGTCGCCAATTAAGTCTTTTGTTGTTAGTCGGTGCCGGCTGCGGATAATATCTCCCATTTTTATTGTGTTTACAATATCTCCATTCAAGTTACAGAATATTAAGTACAAATTTTTTAAATTGTCGTGGAAACTATAAACATGGAACTAATAATATCACGTCGACCTGCTGCTCTGAGTAGTGTACCATGGTTGAGGGACTACCCCACAAATCAACAAACAAACTTTAACATAACACTTCCGGGATCAATGGAAACCAAAGATGGAAACCTATCTTTGCAGCATGACAGACCCGGCTACCGTGATTACCGGCTTACGAATGGGAATAAGCTAGGGATTCTAACGATACCTCATTTACCAAAATCGGTTCAGGCGTATAGAAGTTATGGTGGAATATACAAACCCACATACATACATACATTCATGAACCCTGAAAACAATATACTCCTTTTTTCAGGCAGTCGTATGAAAAGAATCTTTTGTGATAGTCCCTTAAAGGCACACCTACCACCGGGGAATCATATTTAAAACATGTTATCACTTCTGTTAACCTTTTTTCAGGCAGTCGTTTTTCAGGCAGTCGTATAAAAAAAATCTTTTATGATAGTCCCTTAAAGGCACACCTACTAGCGGGGAATCATATTTAAAACACGTTATCACTTCTGTTAACATTGATAGAGTGTTAGTACATGATAACACATAACAGAGTCCCGAGCAACCAGCATTCCAGTTGTTTATTCGAAACGAGAGCACATTTTGCTGCCCTTGTTTTCACAGCCAAATAAATTAGCCGCCAAAACTACACACGTAAGGACAAAGAACAAAAAACTCCGCCAAAAGCTTCCGGAGTTATGCTCGAATAAATATCCTGAACTTTTTGGAAGCGCTTTGTGCCCTTCCGGGTAAAACCGGAAAGAGAAAAACATCCAACCTCGTCCCCGGTCGCTTGAAGCCTCTACACACGTGCCGACATCCGGGTTCAACTTAATTACAACTTAATCAACGTTAACTTAATCAACGTTATTTTAAAACAAACCCTACCGGCAAAGACGTGCCGCCAAGCGATTTAGCGTTCCGGTACGATGCCGTGTAGAAACCGAATAGGGGTATGGGTTTAATATAACCGCCATGCCTCTAACAGGTTAGCCCGCTGCCATCTTAGACTGCATCATCACTTACTATCAGGTGAGATCGCAGCCAAGGGCTAACTTGTAGTGGATAAAAAAAAAAAGAAAAGGTTATAAAATTGTTATAAATTGTATTTAGGATTGTTTATGTATCTAAGTAGTAACAAACATGTAAATAATATTAATTTTATAAATCTAAGATATTTGTACACCACACTGTGGTAGAATATGAGCACGTATATACTGATACCACTTCAAATGTACTATATTCACAAATAAATAAATGAATTGAATTAATTTTATAAATAAATCAGTCCTAGCCCTGTGTCTTTGCAAACAAAATTTTAATAAAGAAACGACTGATAAGGATCAAGTTAACATTCCTATCCTTGTTTATTTAATCCACAAATCTCACTGACTGATGACATACAAAGTATAATCTTGATGGTTTGCAACTACTTGTATGCTTATAAAAAAAACCTACATTGCGCTATTTTTTACGCTTATATAGCTTATATTACCATATCCATACACTTAAATATTATAAATGTGAAAGTGTCAATTTATTTGACACGTTTTCACGGTACATAATATTAAGATTAGAGCATTACAAAATTTTACTTGCATCCCGGTATAAAAAATACCCCGGGAAATTGGAGAATTCAGACGAAGTTGCAGGCATCCTCTAGTATTATCATAAAATGGCACAACTCGTTCTACACGTCGTTATAAAGACTCTAAGACATTATAATATATCAAAACAAGTCTAAAGTCATAAAGATTGCCACAAAACTTTTGTTCGTCATTAATCGTTAGTGTAGAGCGCGTATTTATCTGCCTCGTTGGTCTAGCGGTTAGCATAGTCAACTGCGGATCACGAGGTCCTAGGTTCGATTCCTTGTCGGGCATAAAAATTGTTAGGTATTGGGTTTTCAATTAAGAAATTTTCAGTGCCAATCCGGAGTTAGGAAGTTGGTGGTGTTACACCCCCGTGCCTCGGAGAGCACGTTAAGCCGTCGGTCCCGGTTATTATCACTAACATGATAATAGTCGTTAAAGCCCGCCAACCCGCATTGGAGCAGCGTGGTGGGTCTAAGCTCTAATTGCACGACAGCACTAGACAGACAAGACTAGCTTTTTATTATTTTATTTTGTGATTATTTGACTCCTTATTTGACTACTTACTTAATTACTCATAATAGGACATAATTATATACGTAGAATTAGTTCCATGGAAATGACTTTTAAATATTATTATAATGACTTAATGATATAATCTAACCGCCATGACATGTTTAAATTTAAATTTACTATTTATTTACCAAAACCGATTCCTATTATGTTAATTTTTTTTTAAAAGTAAAAGTTTGATAACTTATGTTGTCATTGTTTATTAGGTATTATATATATAAGTTTAATTGATTGTATAGAGTATCCTTAATTTAGAATATTCAATATTGCAATGCCCCGACGGGGCCTCATGTCTCTGTATTTGCAGTAAGAATACTGTACATGAAAGCAATAATAAATAAACGAAATAAATAACTCCCTCTCTCCTATGAGAGTGGAGGCCTGTGCCCAGCAGTGGGACGTTATTGGGCTGTAGTGGATAGAGCGTGTATTGGAGGGACAAGTTGGTGCCTTGTGTAGAGGTCGGAGGGATCCGCAACAACGGAGGAGGTCTCGGTTCTGTTGGCCTCCTCCCGCAAAGAACCCGCATGCTTTTGCTTAATTTCCCTTTGTTCCTGAATAATTAGATTAACTCTTTGTTCCCGACTCTTTTACAATTTTACACTCGGAATGATAAATGCTTCTAAAGAACTATTGTTTAGACGAGATCCCTCAATCTGCGAGGATTCTGAGATTTATTATTTTGAAAGTTTCAAAGTAAAAGAGATTCCTCTTAATGTGGCCCTCGGAACTTAGCTCGTTAAACGGCTGATAGTTATCTTTGAGACTTCTTAGTGTAAGCTTTTAGCGCTATTTTTCATCATTTACTTTTACGGTTTGATGAACTAGAATTATTGTTTTTCTTCTGTTATGACTGAAGTCTAGAAACTTCAGAATACCTACGTAGGTAATGATTCGAAAGAGAAAACAGGTTTTAAGACCCAACTCCACATAGACGATTCCAAAAACATAAATTTAATTAATTAATCAACCAATTTCTACATTAAATTTTATAAAAAAGTGATCGACATTATCAATGTAAAGCTCAAATACTCAACCTCTACTCTCACATAAATTTTATAAGTATATACTATAGAACATCATTACACAGAATATTAACAAAGGAACCTTGAGGCCAAGGAAATTTCTCATTCTCTAATTCTTTTCAGGTAAATTAACGGAATTTTATCGAATTCCGTTATTTTATGTACCTAGCCTCTTTAAATAAAGGATAAACTTGTTAGAGTAATAAATAATGGTTAAATATCCAAATAAGCCCAGTTTTATAACGCCAAATTACGAAAATAAGCGTTCGGGAAATACCTACTTGCACAGTAATAAATACCTATCCGATGCCGTAGAGTGAGCCCTTGTTCATAATGAACTAAACAAGGAATTACTCCACGAAGCACCTGACGACTGAAGAGCGAACAATATAAAATAACCGTCATATAAATTTGCTAAAAATTCATTCACAATTCATTTATCATTATCAAAGCAGTTTATGTCTGAGCACGTAGGGTAAGTATTAATTCGAGCGTTGTTTTCGTTCTGCATGCTGCATCATCTCAGAGTATCATCATCATCATCATCATCATCATCACGTGCTCATCTCAAAGTGATGTGTGTTAGTTTTTATCCACTACTGCGCAGCGGGTTTTTTGGTTTCCGGAAGAACTTTTTAATTTTCCTGGATCAAAAGTAGCCTATGTATTATTCCAGACTATTATCTATACCTGTGCCAAATTTCATCCAGATCCGTTCAGCCGTCCTGGCGTGATTGAGTAACAAATACCCATCCATCCAAACTTTCGTATTCATAATATTAGTATAGATTAAACTTGTAAGGTGACCGGTTCTCTCAGAACCAAGGTTGTCTTAAACTCTGGTTGGCTCCTTGGTTCCCCGGGGCTATACTCCATTCTTCGAGTAATTTCCGTACTTCTGTTTTTCAGGGATCTTTTTTCTAAGTATCTAAAGATAACAATATTTACCTGCAAAATGGTTAGACCTTTTCCTCTTTCTGTTTACCAATTATTTTAAGAACTTTTATTCGTAAAAACAAACCCATTACTTTAGTATAATAAATCCACACTCAACCGATTTTATTCATAAACTAGCTGGTGCCCGCGACTCCGTCCGCGTGGATTGTGTGTTTTAGGGGTATGAAAAATAGATAGTAGCCGATTCTCAGACCTACTGAATATGCATAATATAAAATTTCATAAAAATCGGTCTAGCCGTTTCGGAGGAGTATGGTAACTAACATTGTGATACGAGATTTTTTTTTATATATATAAAGAAAGATTATTATCGAGAAAAACATACAAACTTTTACTTAAAGGATGACTTAATATGCTCTATTCGGTAAAGGATGACTTAACGGTAAAAATCAATATAATACAGGCTAAGATGTAGGTGTGTATAAAGATAGGACACAAAATTGTAATTTAATATAAAATATTCTACTCTAATTCTCGTGACTTCGTCTACGTGGATTATTTTTTTTTATTCCCGGGCGAATTCCGGGTAGCCTATTTATCTCTTTACCAAATTTCATCAAAATCAGTTGATTAGGAGTTTCTTTAAAAATCTGTTAATTCATAGAATACGGATAAATTTCCAAAGATATTGTTATTATATTATTACATTAATATCTAAAATAAAATCTTTTTGTTCGTCATTCTTACTAAACAGATATATTTAAAATAGGTAAATTGTCATGCTACATTTTGTGAACTTTAGTGATATAACTTCGTCGATCTTTTTTTCAGCCTTAACTCAGACTACGGTCTATTTGGGCTGCAATTTACAAACGCCAGTTTTTAGTCTAGTGCTTTGGTCTGCAAAATTTGTGGTGTAATTTTAGATATTTTTTTTAAAGGCATTAAATAATTTTCAAATTTCTTAGCACATAAGATAATTATAAGCTTAGGTTAAAGAAAAATTACTTATTTGTCAAATAGTCTGGCTAGATTGTAATTATATTGAGCACCTCTGTTAATTTTTACTCAATAATAGAAAAAACAAAATATTTGTCCTCTACCAAGTGACCGCAAAATGCAGCAATAGTCAACAAACTAAAGCGATCGGATCCTGGCTACAAGTGGGTACAAGTGGGTACAAGTGGGTACAAGTGGGTACAAGTGGCTACAAGTGGGTACAAGTGGGTACAAGTGGGTACAAGTGGGTACAAGTGGGTACAAGTGGGTACAAGTGGGTACAAGTGGGTACAAGTGGGTACAAGTGGGTACAAGTGGGTACAAGTGGGTACAGGTGGGTACAAGTCCGGTACAAGCGGCGTCGTTAGGACAGCCCGAACTCCGGCCATTACAATAGTTGTATGGCGATTGTTCCTTATCGCACAATCTGAGCAAACTACTCGCAATCGGCATTTTGTTTTAGGGTCAGTTCAGACCAAGAGTTTCCTTCATTGTTGTCTGCTTTGAACTTAATCCTCAAAGACAATACTGATACAGTTCTTTATGTTTTCAGAGACCGAAGTTTCTAAAAGTTTGCTCTGTACTGACCCTTGCAAGTTACAATGCCATACTTGTTTTATGTAATTATTTGTCACTAACGTTGTATTGTTCGTGATTTTGTTTGCTTAAATTTTCGTGTTTTACAGACAATAATATCATTACCTACCTATTAAAATCTTATATATATATATATAAGGGGGTGAAATAGGGGATGAACGTTTGTATGAAAGTACTTCATTTCTCAAGTTATAGCCAAGAAACTTGGTATGTAACGTGTTTCACAGTTTTTTCAAAATTTCACCCCCAAAGGGGTAAAATAGGGGTTGAAAGTTTGTATGAATGTTCTTCATTTCTCAAAATTAGCCGCGAAACTTGGTATATGTTTCACAGTTTTTGAAAATTCCACCCCCAAAGGGGCGAAATAGGGGATGAAAGTTGGTATAAAAGGCCTTTATTTCTCAAGATATTTTACAAGTTATTTCAATGAAACTTGGTATTTTGTTTTTCGGTAAAAAATAAAGAAGTATGTTTGCATGAAAGTCCTTCAAAATATGTGTTTCACAGTTTTTGTAAATTCTACCCCCAAAGGGGTGTAATAGAGAGATGGTTCTTCAATCACGTCGCAACAGAGCAACAGGTATTTTGCACGGGTATTTGAGGACCTGGAGAGTTGTATAGGTTACTTTTTATCCCGGAAAATTAAGAAGTGCCTGTGAGAAAACAAACTTATACCACGCGAACGAAGTCGCGAGCATCCCCTAGTAATATGTATGTCACCGTAAGATTGTAAAAACCGTTAAATTATAATCTAACTCGCGAAATTGTAAACTGTCGAAAGATTGTGAACCGTTCAATGTTCTGAGTATCAATTTTTGAAATATTCATTGTATTTACGTTTTCTCGTCTGTTTCTTGTAGGTTAGGTTAGGGTTCAACATAAATAATTAGGTAGTGGCACTTAGGTTTTATCGGGGTTATATACCTATCAGATTACAATCTACCGGAAAATAATGCGTTAAATTGTAATCTTTCGACAGTTTGCAATTTCGCGAGTTAGATTATAATCTAACGGTTTTTTACAATCTTACGCTAGTAGTATATAGAATACAAGTCAGTTACAAACAACGTCCTTAGGACAACCCAACTGCGACCATTACAATAGTTGTATGGCGATTGTTCCTGATCATACAATCCAAGCGCAGAGTAAACTCGCTATCGGTAGAGTTGTAGAACAATGCTGCAAAATCGATGAGCTAAATGCTGGAAAACACACATTTACCTACTCCCGGGTCAGCTGGAGATAACTAGGTTATACTCGGACAGAATTTTTGAATTTCTTCCTTGCAATACCTGCAGGCAGTCGATTGAGTTAGTCAGTTAGTTTATTCTTTAAATGGTCGGAAGTTCATCGTATTAATGGGGTACCAGAACGCGGTAGCTTGGCAGCCCTTCTTTACTAGTAGAGTGGTAGAGTCTTAACGTTTCATAAGTGACACAAGTTGTCCTACATGAAATAAATAAATCATTTATCATTTATTTATCTAGCCACGGTTAAAACCTCTCACCAGGCCAGACCAGAGAAAATTTAGAAATTATAAATTGACGGGATCGAACCCGGAACCTCCCACGATAAGATAACTGCGCTGCGCCAGGGAAGTCGTCAATCTAAATTAGACAATTCAGTAAAATAATTAAAAACAAAATTTAGTAATTTAATAATTTTTGGTGTGATTCAGTGTTGATAAATTTCAGCTGTAACAATTTATGCGAAATAATATTTCCGGATGAATAATTAAATTATCATCACATTCGATTATCACGAAACTCAGTTCAAATCAATCACTGGTCTGGCAAATATATTGCGGTTCAAATAAACTGCAGGTAGTTTATTGTACACGGTTTACTTTGCGACATAATTAAAATGTTTGATGAAATATAATGGTTAATATTCGACGCTTGCCGTGGTGTAAAATAAATAGACATCATTTAAATTTAAATAATTTAGATATTAATCCATTTGGACCCAAATACAAACTAGCAGCAAAATTATGAAAAAAACTTTATTGGCGTAACTATCGGAGGCTACATAGACATTTTACAGAAAAAAAAGCAAAAAAAAAATTTTCCTTCTGTATAAAAAAACTGCCTCGTTGGTCTAGTGGCGTAACTATCGGAGGCTAGTTAGACATTTTACAGTAAAAAAAGCAAAAAAAATATTTTCCTTCTGTATAAAAAAACTGCCTCGTTGGTCTAGTGGTTAGCATGTTTGACTGCGGCCGACGAGGTCCCGGGTTCGAGTCCCGGGTCGGGCTATAATTATGTATCGGGTTTTTCTGATTAGAAATTCCCAGTACTAGCCCGGAGTTAGGAAGTTGTCGGTGTTTCACCCCCGTGCCTCGGAGAGCACGTTAAGCCCGGTTATTATCACTGACATGATAATAGTCGTAAAGCACGCCAACACGCATTGGAGCAGCGTGGTGGGTCTAAGCTCTAATTCCCTCTCTCCTATGCGAGTGGAGGCCTTTGCCCAGCAGTGGGACGTTAATGGGCTGTAATGGTGGTGGTGGTGGTGATATAAAAAAAACGCCGTCCTCAAATGGGGCCAATGGGCTTATGTGTGATATTTTTCAACACATCCTTTTTCTATGCACAATATGTAATATTTGATACAACATTTACAGTGTCAATGTGCTTTCGACGTGCCATTCTACACATCGTAGCTGGCTTAGCAGCTTCTGGAGAAAGTTTCCAACATCATCTAGACCGTATCTAGACTCATACTTGGGCATCATTGATGTAGGTTCCCAACGTCATCCATCGCGTCACCGCTGTCTACACCCTTCAAATTAAATCGGACGATAGTTCGGTGAACCTAGAGTTGATCCAGTGTGTCACAGTCAGGACATGAATACACCAAGCATTACTTATAGTCAAATTTACCATGTAGGAAAATAGGGCCTACTGCCATTTTTTGCTTCGAATAGCTGATCTGTATACTGCAATTCACTGATCAGCTTGACCGACTCTACATATCCTCTGTAAGTGTCCAAGTCTACCTTTCTTCCTTCTGTAGAGTTCCATCTTTTCACCTTGACCAGAGGATACACATGTCAAGCTATCGCACGAATACGAATGTATTGACTCCTTAGTCACAATCTGCTCGGTATCACTACTTTTGATATCAAAGGCTCATTTTAGTTCCTACTTCCTTCTGCTGACAACAGTAATTACCATAGCAATGCATCGAAAGCAACAATAACCTGCAGCGCTTGTAATCATCCAGATTTTATACCCAAATCGGACTGGCTTGCCTCTTATGGACTGCTTGGCTAAAAAAAAAGGCCATTAATGACATCCAAATGTTTACTGTGGTGTCTTCGAGACCTCAAAAGTCCTTTGCAGAGTCAGACGATCGCTTTGTCATTGTTTACGCCGAAAACAAACCTGCGAATAGTAAATAAAAAATGCTATCTATCAGCCCATTGGACCCATTTGGGGACATCATACTAAAATACCTTCTGTCATGGTCAAATCTTAGAAAATACCTAACATAATAGCATTATGGGTACATACCGTACGTACGTACATACCGCTAGGATATGGAATGCCCTTCCGGCTTCCGTTTTCCCCACCTCTTTTAATATAGGTACCTTCAAATCAAGAGTGAATAGGCATCTTCTAGGAAAGCGTGCTCCACCTTAGGCTGCATCACCACTTTAAGCAAGTCTGATTGCAGCCAAGCGCTGGCCTATATAATTTAAAAAAAAAAAAAAAAAAATTGCGTGGATCGAGGGTTTTTGGTTCCCGCGGGAACTCCTGAATTTTCCGGAATAGAAAGTAGCCTATGTGCTATTCCAGACTATAATCTATTTCTGTGCCAAATTTCAGCCAGATCCGTTCAGCCCTTGGGGCATGATTGAGTAACAAACATCCATACATCCACCCAAACTTCCGCATTTATAATATTAGTATAGATATATAAAAAATAATGAGTTACTTTTGGCCTATCACCCAGTTGCTCAATGAAGTAGATTAAACCACCAATTTCAACCACGTTATTCAGTAAATCCCAAATCAACATTTTTTTATCAAGAAGTCCCACTCTTTGGCAATAGGAATCTGCGTCAAAACAAATTATAATTTAAAAAGGTAATAATATTTTGGTAGTTAAAGAAGTGGCCCCAAATGGGCACAGCGGGCCTAAATGGGTTAACAGCGCTCACCACTGAGCCAGGGAGGTCGTCAAAGATAGAGGTTTCCTCATGGCCAATCCGTAGTGTATTACCGCCCTTTGCACCGGTGCCGGAGGGGGGGGCGAACTGTTTATACGACTGTCTGGAAAAAAGGAATATATTGTTTTCAGGGTTCATGTATGTATGTATGTATGTGAGTTTGTATATTCCACCATAACTTCTATACGCCTGAACCGATTTTGATAAATGGCGTATCGTTAGAATTCCTAGTTTATCCGGGTGACACAAGCTAGTAAAATTTAGAAAAAAATTGATGGGGTGAGCATGGTCCCGTATTAAAGACTAAAGTTATAATAAGTTATAAAGTTATAATAATAAGAGTAACTATATAATCATCATCTAGAAAATGATGAGTAGATTCCAAAAATATATATCACTATCGTTCAATATCCAGTGATTCTAAAAAAATATAATTTAATAAAAATGTGAATAAGATTCTAAATATAACTAGATTAATTTAGATTTTTAAATTTTTAGTTCGTTTTTTGGCAGGGCAGTCGTGTTTTTTATTTTTTTAATTATGACTTGTGTTCGAGATGAAGGCTCCAGGCGTCCCGTGGTCTCGTCGTCACCCTGGCATCACACCAAGGAATGTTGTTTTGCTGCAAGCTATGAACTGCAGCGGGTCACAAGACAAGCGTTCGAGATGTGGACTAATAGATTAGGAAAAGATTCCTTTAGTAACTGTCAGCCTTGACATAATTCCCACACTTACATACCCTGTGCTGACAGGCCTTCGCCTCTGTAGTAGTATTTGACTGCCGCGTTGGTCTAGTGGTAGTATGTTCGACTGCGTCCGACGAAGTTCCGGGCTTAAGCCTCGGGTCGAGGCATTAACAATGGGTTTTTCTGACAAGAAATTCTCAGTAGCCCGGAAGTAGGAAGCTGGCGGTGTCACCACCGTGCCTCGGAGAGCACATTAAACTGTCGGTACTGTGCCTGATCTCTCTCCGGTGGCTTCGGATTTTCCGTCCCTATCCTTGGACTACGAGAGTGTGGCGGTCTTCGCAGTCCGCACATAATCCAATAGATGGCATTACTAGTACGATTCACGCGACCACGAAGAGCCCAACTCGCGATTACGAAGCGTTCTCTGAATTACGCTATATATACGACCTCCAACGATGAACGGTCGGAGCAGTGGTCCCCGAGCACAACACCCGCTCGGAGGATGATCATCCTTTGTTACGGTCGAGCCATAGCACCTGCTACCGTACAAGAGTAACAGAGAGTGCACCTGTGTATGCGCACACAATTGTTCACTATAATACCTCCCGCGCAGATGGCTAATGTTGCAATATATTGTGGCGATCTTCGCAGTCCGCACATATAATCCAATAGATGGCATTGCTATGTACGATGCACGCGACCACGAAGAGCCCAACTCACGATTACGAAGTGTTATCTGAATTAAGGTATATATACGACCTCCAAAGATGAACGGTCGGAGCAGTGGTCCCCGAGCATACACCCGCTCGGAGGATGATCATGCTTTGTTACGGTCGAGCCATATCACCTGCTCCTGTACAATATACTAAAAGGGGGCGTTTTGGTCGGGAGAACATAATAGTAGTCTAGTTTAGTGGGTCGTCATCATTACTGACAAAGTGGAGGGAAAGAGCCCTCGGGGACGTAGCCCGATGCGTCGGTCAGATCAAATCCGCACCACTCTCGATAGCAGGATCCATGAAGCCGTACATGTCGCAAAAAACCGAGCAACATAGCGCGACATCGTTCATAGAAAAGTTATTGGTGGAAGGGGTCACGACCCTCAGTAATTGGGGGATACGACGCAAGGAGGAGGAGGAGTTTAGTGGGTATGCAACGCCCCTGACTTGCGCCTCGGGTCTTCAGTAAGAAATGAATTTACGAGCGTTAGTTCCGGCTTCTTAGCGCAGATGGCAGTGTTCCTAATAGCTCTTCGACGTCTGCAGCAGACGGCTCAGGGGACGAGGCCGACGTCTTTATACAACGAGCTGCATATCTTAACTGCGCATCAAAAGTGCACGAGATTTGGTTATACTATCATTTTAATTTTCAATTTGCGGTTTGCTGTAGGTCTAGTTAAGTTTTAAAGTTGATTTAAGAAAAAAGGGGAAAAAGGTAGGCCTCCCCTTATGACGTAGGTACCTAAATACTTTGCCAACGCTATGTGAAGCTGTACCCTTTTGGAGAATGTCCTTCACAAAAAGTAGTTTTATCAATACAAGCATGGCGATAAAAATCACTTCATATTCTATTCTGTTAACTAACTGATGCCCGCGACTTCGTCCAGGTGGATAAATTTTTTTTATTCCTTAATATTCCGGGATAAAAAGTAGCCTATGTTATTCTCTAGGTCCTCAACTATACCCATGCCAAAAATCACGTCGATCCGTTGCTCCGTTGCGGTGTGATTAAAGGACAAACAAACACACTTTCGCTTATATAACATTAGAATGAGGTCTCAAATCGTACTTTCATGCGGGCGGCTGAGTACAAAGCCGATTGGTTCCACTTTAATTCTCTCTACCATTACATTAAAAAGTTAAAATCAAAAGAGGCTCCACACGCAGCATCACTAACGAGAGGATATCATCCTCCGCTAAGCTGCGGATAATGAACCAAGCGATAATTGCTTTTGAAAACGAATCTAATCCGCTAATTAATTCAAGTCGCAGTTGTTCCCTTGTTCGCGGATGAATTGTCGGCTAATTTGTATCGCTAATTGTTCCCAGACCGAGTTTTATATTATTCGTTCTTTGGAATACTTGTTGGGAGTTTTGTGGAGTTGTTCGACTTGTTTTTTGGGTGGTTTTGTGACAAAATATTTTGGTGGGCGAAGTTGTTTACAGATTTTTGTATTAAAATAAATCACACATTATTTACCAGAAAATAACCAGGTGATGTCGATGTTTTGCTCTTAATTCTGGTTTTATTAGAAAAAGTTATTTTTTGCCCGTAGTCTTATTCAAAGAGTCTGGGGTTCCAATTTCGGCTACACGATTCTACTTTTCGGTTCGGTTTTAAGTAATAATTAAGTATCACTTGATATAACGTGAAGAAAACCTTTTTCTTAACGTTCTCAAAGTTCATTTGGAGAAGAGGTGGGTAGGTGACAGGTTAAGATGATTAAGGTAATAATGAATCATACTAATATTCTAGAGACAAAAGTTTGCATGTTTCTTACTCCTTCACGCAAAAAATACAGGGCGGATCTGGATGAAATTTGGCAGTAAGATAGATCATAGTCTGGTTTAATACATTGGTTAATTTTTATCCCGGGAAATGAAGGAGTTGCCATGGGAACAAAAAAAAACTCAATCCAAACGAACGAAGCTGCGGAAATTAGCTAGTATATTATACTAGTTATGCTATAATATGTATTTCAATCAATAAATCAATCAATCAATATTCATTTATTCAAATTAGGTATACTGTACACTTATTGATATCCAAGTACTTATAAAACATAATTGTGATAATCAGTTACGGTATCTTAAAACTAAAGCTACGAGGGTTCCCAACGCGCCCTGGTCTGATGAGAAGAGCCCACAACAAACTCAGCCGGTTATTTTATTTAACACCAACTCACAAATCACCTTAAAGTAAGGAACTATCAGAGCCATTAGATCAAATGATTGCCGAGCTTCCTTGTCATTTAAGTAATCCTTTACATGGTAATAAGATTTATCAACAAGTTTTCGTTTTACATTAACTTTGTACTTATTCAGAGACATCTTCAGCATGTGTTCTGGGAGTTTATTGTAGAACTGTTTCAATCAAATGGATTCCTAGTTTTATTTAGCTTAGAAGCAGGCATAACAAGTTTATTTTCATTTCTTGTATTAACATTATTTAATAATGGACGTTAACGTTTAAGTGAGAGTGAAAATAATTTAATCCCTGCGCATATTCCCACATCCCAAAAAAACGGTCAAAGGCTTCATCAAAAAAGTTTGAGAAATTTATACGGAGCGTAATTTTTCAGCGGAGGCGGGTGTTTCGGTGGAACTTTTTGTGTCCAACTCCGTTAATGAGAGCTCCTAATGTACTGCGGTATGGACCATGGGCGAATTAAAAGGGTGGGTGAAAAGGGTGCTGGGTTAAATTGCCGGAATTACTGTATTAATTGTTTCTATTTTTGTCCTGATGGGAATTTATAACGAGTCGTTGGATTTAATGAAAAACTTGGACACGAGGTGGCAGGGCTGACCTGAAGGGTGGGCAGTTATATTAAACAGTTACCTCTATTCGTTTCCTCTCAGGATCTTACGAACAATAAATTTTGGATAGAAGCAGGCGTTACTTTGCGGAAGTACCTACATGATAATGAAGGAAGTAGAAGTTTTACACTAAACTAAACTTAAACTTCTAGTTCCTTCGTGAACAATAGTTGTTTATCTGCACGTTTTTGGTACTAGGATAGTAAAAAAAAAAATAAGTTGTCGCACTGGTGGGAAAAATTGTAATCGATTTTATTCCACTACATTTATTTCATCATTTTGGTGGGACCAATAACATCGACTTAAACCTCTTGGTTGACTGAAAATTAGGGGTGACTTTAGTAGGTACGGTAACTGCATCGTCGGTCGGCCGACTGCGGCCAACGAGGTCCCGGGTTCGAGTCCCGGGTCGGGTCAAAATTAAGTATTTGGTTTTTCTGATTAGAAATTCTCAGTACTCGCCCGGAGTTGGAAGCTGGCGGTGTTTCTCCCCCGTGCCTCGGAGAGCACGTTAAGCCGTCGGTCCCGGTTATTATCACTAATAACATGATAATAGTCGTTAAAGCCCGCCAACCCGCATTGGAGCAGCGTGGTGGGTCTAAACTCTAATCCCTCTCTCTCATGAGAGTGGAGGCTTGTGCCCAGCAGTGGGACGTTTAATGGGCTGTATTGGTGGTGGTGGTAGTAGGTACGTAACACAGTAATATTAAGTGTTATCAAATACATTGACGTGTTTTAATACATTCAGACCAGACGAGAGACCAGTTAAGAAATTATTACTTCCCAAATTACTCCAGCCGCGAACCTGGGGCCTTTAAAGACCACAGCGTTCACTACTGCGCCATTAATTCATGAACTGTAGATTGGGATAGGAACAATTTAACTTAGCAGTAGAATATGCACTATCTGCAACCAGATATTTTTCTGGAACATTCCATTACACTATGTCCCAAGTCCCAACATAGCAGTGAGATAGTGACAAGGTGAGAGATCGTTCGACCTCACCGAGTAAATCACAGGGTGTCTCCACATTACCGCACTTCCCCGATAAGCTGCACCGGACATCTGAATAGCTGGGAACACCTACCCTTTGTAGCATAGCTCAGTACTGATAGTACGTGTATCCATCTGTTTACCTTTGACACAATTTTTGAAGTGATACTGATAGACGAAAGTAGGTGTATCCATCCTTTGACACAATTTTTGAAGTGTTACTGATAGGCGAAAGTAGGTGTATCCATCTGTTTACCTTTGACACAATTTTTGAAGTGATACTGATAGACGAAAGTAGGTGTATCCATCTGTTTACCTTTGACACAATTTTTGAAGTGATCCTGATAGACGAAAGTAGGTGTATCCATCCTTTGACACAATTTTTGAAGTGATGCTGATAGGGCAAAGTAGGTGTATCCATCTGTTTACCTTTGACACAATTTTTGAAGTGATACTGATAGACGAAAGTAGGTGTATCCATCTGTTTACCTTTGACACAATTTTTGAAGTGATCCTGATAGACGAAAGTAGGTGTATCCATCCTTTGACACAATTTTTGAAGTGATGCTGATAGGGCAAAGTAGGTGTATCCATCTGTTTACCTTTGACACAATTTTTGAAGTGATACTGATAGACGAAAGTAGGTGTATCCATCCTTTGACACAACTTTTGAAGTGAAAACTTCTTTAGCCGCGTTGAGCACATTTTGGTAGGGGGTAAACTTGTGGATTCGCGTCACCGACATGCTCGCGTTGTTACGAAGACAAAAGGTCTTAAATATAAGTAATAAAAATGTCCTCCCGACCGAATTTCAGCCACGGCAGCCAATCTTTAGAGAGATTAGTCAGAGATATTATAGTGCACAGGTGTGTGCACATACACAAGTGCAGTCTCTGTTCTTTTACTCTCATAGCCCGATGGGACGGAAATCCGACACGACCGGAGAGAGATCAGAAGCAGGACCGACGGTTGTTATGAAGACAAAAGGTTTTAAATACAAATATACTGCATTCGTAATTAAACTTTAATTCCTTATTTTAAGGTCTATATTTTAATTATTTATTTTAAATAAAAAACGTGTTCACTTCTATCGACAGTCCCTGTGACTGCCAATATTTTTTGCCAATATTTTTACTTAAAGGTACGGTACTCTCATCCATATGTGAGAGTACCGTACCTCTAAGTCTTGTACTTCAACTGTCATAGCAGGCCAGTCTCATAAATGTACAGGCGTCAATCTACTGTATAAATATATATGTATGGACTAGACTGAGATGACTAGAGATGTTACGTTGTGACTAGACTTAAAAGGTATTATCAGTGTGTTCTAAAGGAATTGAAACAGACAAGCAAGTACGTGTATTTAGAGTGGCTGGAACGACACATTCTTGTCGGACATTCAGTTCATACGGAGGGATATAGCAGTGGAGATAGTCACAAGGTGTGAAAGCGTTTAACCTCGGCGTGTAAATCACAGGGAGTCTGCACATCTCACTGATAAGCCGCACCGGACATCCGGCTAACTGGGAACAACTGCTTTTGTCATGTCTTACGTATGGAATGACTACACGGAATACAGAATAGGTAGATATAGAAATGGTATTGCATTATAGACGCACATAATATTTAATTGTGCATTATTATAATTATTTTGCGTTTTTTAAACGACTGCCTGAAAAAAGGAGTATATTGTTTTCATGTTATGTATGTATGTATGTGAGTTTGTATATTCCAGCATAACTTCTATACGCCTGAACCGATTCTGATATATGAGGTGTCGTTAGAATCCCTAGCTTATTCCGGGTGACATAGGCTAGTAAAATTTAAAGAAAAATTGATGGGGTGACCATGGTCCCGCATTAAAGATCTAAATTGAAAAAAAAAACGAAAATAAGATTAACTATATAATCATCATCTAGAAAATGATGAGTAGATTCCAAACATATATAACACTTAAATATAAATAAATTATAAAAAAAAAAAAAGATTCCAAAGGCTATATATGCAAATCGCTTCTTATGGAGGTAAACTCCAAAAATAATATGGCACAGGGCAGTCGTATTTTTTAATTCGTTATTTACCTTTCTCCTTCAGTGTCGAGCGGTGTGGTCGAAGTGCAGGAAGCGGAAAGGTTTCTAGGTTCGATTCCTAGCTATTGAAATACGGAAAAAAAAATATTTATAAATATTTCTAAAAGTTGTCTGGCATACAATTTTCATATCCGGTAGGTATGCCAAATAACACCTTATCTCCCTCTTTTCGAACCCCTTTCTTAGCCGACGCCTACGTTATAATAATCTGTACATGATGCTTTTCAGCCCGATCCGTCATGGTAAGAGATGTGCGTTGGTATATCAGTCTTTCAGCCTTTACATAAAAAATAATCTAACCTTAGACAATTCTAATACTTTTGTTTCACAGTTCAGTAATTCTATGAGTAGATATACATTGGCCCAAAGTTTGTAGATTTGAAGCCCTTCCTCTCAAAGCGTTTCCGGTCAGGAGGCGATAGAGGGCGTCCGTCGTTGGTATCTGGTATCTGAATACACGGATAACTTCCTTTGCTATCTTAGCTGAGCCTAACTGTGATAACACACAATTTCAAACTCTATTACATATAATTTTTAGGACTCAATTTGAATACAGGGTGTATACCATTGTCGCTTAAAAAGACGTATTGTTATATAAGATTATTTTATAAGATACTCACATAAAAACTTTTCAAAAATATTAAAAAATAAAAAAAACATTTTGTAAAAACAAGGTTATAACGTCCGCCATAATGAATTCAGTGTGTCATCAATTTATTTTTCGTATTCTTCTTAGCAAACCTTAATTGATACAATGGTTGGTACCCATATCCGTGCATAAAAATTTACTAGTCTGCCATCTTTGGGAGTCCGCCATATTCGATTTCGAATGACGTCATTTAGCTAACCTTGGGGGCTGATTCTGTTGTACACAATCTGTAAACTAAACTAAAATGAAGACCCTAAACAACCCTTTCATAATATTACTTGCGGAAAGGGACAAAACTAGATTTAGAGATGTTATTTTAGTTTAGTTTAGAGATAGTGTTAAATAGAATTGGCCTTATTGTCATCCAAACTAAACGTGTATGCAAAATTTCAGCTGAATTGGCTGGGATGACTATATTAAAATTCAGTTGAAGATTTGACCTCAGAAAACCCACAAACATATTTATTTGCAAGTTAAATAAAAGCTTGTAATGAAAGTGAATGAATGAGAACACTGAATAGATTAAATGGCGTCTAACACTGAAATAGGTACCATACATAGGTGGCCTTATTGCTATAAGCTATCTTTAGCAGACAATATACAGAGGAAAGAAGCTACGAATCAAAACGTATTACAGTCATGAGCTAGCAAAAAAGTCCAAGTACGTCTAGAAGCAATAAAAGAAGTAAAAACAAGAATAAAGTTCCTTAATGCCGTCAGACTTGGCGAACACCTCCAATAAAATGTAAATTGGAAAGAGCGAACTGTTTTTGTTTTGATTCGGCGATAGACCGGAGTGCAGCGGGAATTCCTAGAAATTCCTAGAATATACGGGAAATATTTGACGCGTCCGACCTCGTTCAGCGAACAAGCAGAATATAAACGGCCAAAGTTTGGCTCGTTTTTTTTGAAATTGTTATTTTTTGAAACAATACGCTTTCCTGTAACAGACTGGTGGCGTTTTTATTGGACTGTTTATTTGCAACCACACCAGCTTCAGCTTTCAGGTTATACTAGGTCAGGTATATTTGTGAAATTGTATTGAATCTGGATCCGGATCACTGGAGTTTGTAAGTGTGATTATGTTTTAAAATGCGAAAATCCTTGACGCGGTGTGCAGTTGTGCACACAAACAAATACTTTTTTTTTTAAGAGTTTTTTCCAGGACTTTATGGTTTTCGTAAGAATCTGACTTTGTCAAGACTTTTCGGTTTGCTTTCTTGCTTTCTAGGCTATAGAAAAGTTAGAAACCAAATCTCAACTTTACAGGCTCAGTTTGAACTATAAGTTGATTTATTGTTTCTCCATATAAATGTATAAAGCTAGAAATTAAATAATTGTGATTGTTAGTTGGTTTGAACCCTAATAACAGTTCAAAAAAGAGTCTAAAATCAAAAAGTATCAAAAGCTAGAAACGCATTGGCGGTTCCTCTGGTGCTTCAAATGTTCATGGGCGGCGGTAATCACTTACCATCAGGTAACCCGCCTGCTCGTATGCTCGC
Organism: Erebia palarica; assembly: GCA_964035005.1. NCBI lineage: Eukaryota > Metazoa > Arthropoda > Insecta > Lepidoptera > Nymphalidae > Erebia > Erebia palarica. Next base: position 28,104 of record OZ035992.1, read on the forward strand.
TATACGTATAAAAAATATATTGTGTGTAACCACATTTTATAAAGTTCTAAAAGTCAAGCTGGTTGTGTGCCGGTTGTCGGTTACTAACCGGTAGTTACATTTGCACTAAATGATCTATTCCGTCAACTCCTTCCGGGATATCCAAGTTAAGCCAGCGATGTTCTCCCTCCCCGAGGAGTTTTCCAGGGAATGTAAATATCAATTAAGCGCATAAGCTTTTATGGAGAGCTTAGAAATGCTTGCAGGATCATACCCGAGAGACTGCTATAGTTTGTTAATGGTTAAGACAGATATAATGCTTAACGACAGAAGCTTAGCAGCAGGAAGGTACACACAAAATTCAAATGTTTTTTATTCAAATAAACTTTTACAAGTGCTTTTGTTTCGTCGAGTGAATCTACTACTGGTTCGGAATGCCATTCCTACCGAGAAGAACCAGCAAGAAACTCCGTTGTTGCTCTTTTTTAAAAAAACTATTTAAAATTTCATTAATTTCAAATTAGATCCTACACAGGTTGTGCTTCTGTCGGTGTTATTATTTGTTGCATAATTGGGTATTTGACTACTAGTGAAATAAATTATTTTTTTGTGATTATTAGCCCGCCAACCCGCATTGGAGCAGCGTGGTGGGTCTAAGCTCTAATTCCCGCTCTCCTATGAGAGTGGAGGCCTGTGCCCAGCAGTGGGACGTTAATGGGCTGTAGTGGATTATTAAAGGATATAAAGGATCTCCCAAAAGTCGTAACATCCACGTCCCCTGATCGTTTTATTTTGAATAATCATTTTAAACTATCGATTAAAGTGAAAAAAGTGCGTCGAACTTTTTCGAACAACTTAAAACTTCAAACAAAATTCATACTAAGTACGCGTTCTGACGTTTCAAAAAAAAGTTGCTGATTTGACTAGTTGTCAAATACCCAATTGGCTTGCAGATAATTGGATGGAAAGCAATAATGTGGTCTATTTAATATTAGCTAAGACAGGAATATAGTAAATACTACAGCTCCTTTAAAAAAACTTGCAGCAAGTTCGAATTTAGAATTTGAAAATGTGAAAATCATTATAAATACCAAGATTTTCCTTTCATTTCAAGAGATAAATTAGTCATCCCTTGTTAACGTTTGCTGCAAAACATAAAAACTTGTGCTCGAAACAATGGACCGCACGGAAGTTACGCACAAAAGCCTCTTTACGTACATTTAAGTATTTCATGCTTTGTAATGGAATATGATTACCTCTCCTTCAAGTCAAATTACCGCTCACTACTGAGTACGAGTTGTCTCTCAGAATGAGAAGGGTATGGCTATAGTCCACCACGCTGGCAAGTGCGGAACCGAAACTTTGATCCATCCATTGGTTTCAGCTTGGAGTTGATAGATCAGTCAGTCATCATTTTCATTACGATAATATTATTATTATTTAAAAATTAGCTTACCCCCTCGACTTTAACTGCGTGGTCTATACAAATTTCAAACCCTTTTTTACCCCCTTAGGGGTTAAAGTTTCTAAGATCCTATATCTACATCATAGTAGCTATCTGCACGCCAAACTTCAGCCCGATTCGTTCAGTGGTTTGAGCTGTGCGTTGACAGATCAGTCCGTCAATCAGTCAGTCACCTGTCAGAAGAAGATTAGGCGAGTATTGGAAAGCAGTCACGACTTTCACTCGAAACGATGTCAATGAAGTATGAGACATAAATTAATAGCAAGGATAAGTGGGTAGTCGAGATTCATCTATATCTATACTAATATTACAAATGCGAAAGTTTGGATGGATGTATGGATGTATGGATGTATGGATGTCTGAATGTATGGATGTATGGATGTTTGTTACTCAATCACGCCCCAACAGCTGAACGGATCTGGCTGAAATTTGGCACAGATATAGTTTATAGTCTGGAATAGCACATAGGCAAGGCTGGCATAGCACTGTAGATGTGCCGAGGCTTTAGGTATAAGAGTAGGTTAGGTTAGGTATTTTGTTGTTTTTTACTAACATAGGTTAAGTTATTGTTACTAACAAAATATGGGCTTTCAGTTTGTAAGGAATTGCCTGAAATAAAAAGTTTATAAGAAAGTTTAAATAAGAATTTTATTGTTAAAACTAGGGGGGCCATAAAGCCAACGTTTACAGCACTTAAGCAATATTACTCCAAGTGACAGTTTAATGTCACGTATCTTGACGTTCCTAAAATAAGGATTATAATTCTAAAACATGAAAGTCAACAATTTACTATACTAATATTATAAATTCGAAAGTTTTTATAGATGGATGTATGGGTGGATGTTTGTTACTCAATCGCGCCAGAACGGCTGAACGGATCTGGCTGAAATGTGGCACAGAGATAGTTTATAGTCTGGAATAGCGCATAGGCTTTTTATCCCGGAAAATTAAAGATTTCCCGCGGGAACCACAAAACCTCGATCCACGCGTACAAAGTCGCGGGCATTCGCTAGTAAATAATACAAATTTTGACCATCAGTAAACTGCCTACTCCGAAATGTATGAAGGGTACAGTTCCAACCCTGTGTAAGCACTTTGTTAGTATGTAAACATTACACATTCAAGAACTGCAAACTACACACAACCCCGTTACACAAACTCTACGCACGTCTCAAACTAAAGTCGACTAACCCAAAGCAACTTTGCAATATTCAGATCGAAAACTGATTTTATATACGAGGTATCCGCAAGCGGTAAAAAAGCATTGAGGATACTGTTATTTCAAATTTACATTTTCTCGTAGGTATCAGACAACTTCCAACATATTTGGAAACTTTATGTTGATTTTGGAAACTTGTCCGGGAATTTTTCTACTTGACATCGACAAAGTTGATTTTAGTTTGGGAAGCGGCAGCAAATTACAATATTGTTTTGCTTGTATAATGTCTTTTTCATCGCTGTTTTTAACACAATAATTAGATACGGTCGGAGAGGAGAAAGCTGAGTTTTTCTTTTGTGTGGGTGTCAATGTAAAGTAGCAAAAATAAAAAGTTGTAAGGGTCACCTAAGCATTATTCTAACTGTGAAAACTTGTACGTGCGACAAAGTAGGCCACGTGATGGATCAGCTAATGTTTGTAACTATCACTTAACATACTATTACCTACTAGCGAATGCCCGTGACTTCGTCTGCGTGGTTTGAGGCTTTTGGTTCCCGCGCGGAACTCTTTAATTTTCCGGGATAAAAAGTAGCCTATGTGCTATTCCAGCCTATAATCTATCTCTGTGCCAAATTTCAACCAGATCCGTTCAGCCGTTGGGGGTGATTGAGTAACAAACATTCACACATCCATACATTCATACATCCATCCAAATTTTCGCATTTATAGTATTAGTAAGATTATGTGCTATCACGTTGCTTTGTCGCGTTTCTCGCTGACGTAGGACAGGACTTAGGTCTGTATGCATATGAACATTACATCTTATCTTACTAATCTCTTTATCATCTAAGGAACTCTTTAATCTTCCGAGACAAAAAGTAGCCTATATGTCATTCCAGACTATGATCTATCTCTGTGCCAAATTTCATCCAGATCCGTTCAGCCGTTCGGGCGTGATTAGAGAAAACATCCACCCATACAGCCATCCATAAAAACATTCGCATTTATAATATTAGTATAGTAAATTGTTGACTTTCATGTTTTACGTTTGTTGAACGTCAAGATACGTGACATTAAACTGTCACTTTGAGTAATATTGCTTAAGGTGCCAGCGGAGGGTGAATTGCCCATACAAACGTAATACCAAAATGATTCGTAATTCGAGAATATTTCCACCAGATTATGCGATTATTAAGATTGAACTTGTATTTATCTAGGCCCCTGGATAATTAGGTTTTCTAAGTATTTTCCCAAAATTAAATGTAAGCGCATAGCGTTTTGCTTGTTTTTACGACATGAATGACATGTTTTCTCTTTATTTGTATCATATTAAAACCGACGATATGTTACGTACTAATTGACCAGGAGCATAGCCTATATTGTCAAGTTCCCGAATAACAACACGAAGTGAAAAACAGAACAAGTTATCATTCATCATTTTTGGTATTTACGGAACAAGACTAAACGTATAACAAATTCTGTACGCTCATATTGCTATCGCGTTTGCACGCGATCATGTGTCATCAGCCAAATAGAGATAGCAATAAACCGGCAAATTTATCTTTGCGGGTTGAATAGAAATTGCGAGCGACGATCACCGGTCTCTTAAGCGCTATAAACGTTGTCTTTAAGGCCCCCCTAGTTTTAACAATAATAATAAACTTTTTATTTCAGGCAATTTATTACAAACTGAAAGCCCATATTTTGTTAGTAACAATAACTTAACATATGTTAGTAAAAAACAACAAAACAAAATACCTAACCTAACCTAACCCACTCGTATACCTAAAGTCTCGGCACATCTACAGGGCTCTTTGGGGCCTCACAACGAGAATGTGTACCATTCCAAACATTATTTAAACAGCACCAGGATTGTATTTAACTATGTTGATTGATGATTGTACTAAATATGTAACGAAATTAGTGTGAAGACTAAAAAGGACTAAGCCTTTTGAGTTAGTGCATCATAGTGATAAGTGACAGTGTAAAGTGTAGTGCTAAAAGAACACGTGAACAAAGTGTCTAAGTTTATCGAGAAAGACTAAGATGCGTCAATGGACAATTTCTTAGTACATAAGATAAATTATAAGTTTAGGTTAAAGCAAAAATGCTCATTAGCCAATTAGTTACGCTAGATCGTAGTTAAATGAGTACCTCGCTGGTACTCAATAATAGGGGGAAAAAAACCAGGATTGTATTTAAAATGTTGTTAATTTTTCATTTGCTCTGTAGTTTAAAATGCACGGAATATTTGGTGCACTTCACGGAATTCCAGCGGCTCGGAGGCAAAAACAGCCGCGGTATTCGCGTCTCGCATTAACTGACTCTACTATTCCGTTATACGTATTTTTTGTTCCCGTTAAAATGTTTAAGGGGTTTGAAAATGGGGCACCTCATTTATTTAACTCGTGATGCAATGTTTTCAGTACTAAGTTACTGCTGAAAGTGAGTAAATACTTGCTCACTCCAATAATTTAATGACATAAATTTGCTAACTATAAAAATCAACTTAAAAATTAAAATATCATTACATTATTTTAGATTAGTTGACAATGGGGATGATTCTTTAATGCGCAATTTCTAACCTAAACTAAAATGACAGCCTTAAATCTAGTTCTGTCCCTTTCCGCAGGGAGTATTATGAAAGGGTTAGCAATATTTGTAATGCTGTCATTTTAGTTTAGTTTAGAGCTTGTGCCCTGCAGAATCAGCCCGAGTAGCCGGCTTCAAACAGATGGGCTTAACTATATGTAGTACTAGCTGATGCCCGCGATTTCGTCCGCGTGGATTGAGGTTTTTTAGTTCCAGTGGGAACTCTTTAATTTTCCGGGATAAAAAGTAGCCTATGTGCTATTATCATCTGTCTCCAAATTTCATCCAGATCCGTCCAGCCGTTCTAGAGTTATAAGTGTTCCAACAAACCCGACTTTGTTTTGTATATTAAGATCTAACAAAGAATTATGCAGTACTTATGGCTATAAACCTATATTCTATAGAGACATTATTACCTATTACAAGATCGTTATTGACTTGATACCCCGTTGAGGTAAAAAAATATTTTTTCATTGTTAAGGTTTTTGAACCGGTGATAGCCTAGTTGTCAAAACTTAAAACAGGTGGCCGGGCACTTAGGTTCTATCGGGTTCATATACCTAACACATTACAATCTACCGAAAAATAATCCGTTAAAATGTAATCATTCGACAGTTTACACTTTCGCTAGATAGATTACAATCTAACTGTTTTCACAATCTTACGGTGACTTATATAAATTCTAAAGAATCTATATTTTTAGTTGTATAATACTTTGACACACTAATCGAAGAGAAACAAAATCGTCAAACGAATTTAAAACTACATTGCATTAACGATTCGATTTAATCTCGCGAAAAAATTCCAAATCGGTTCCATATAAAGTTCCATTTTAGTTTCGGAAGCAATATTTATTCTAGCTTTTCCAAACATTGTCATACGTTTTTATTTTGATCCATTCCATTCCAACTTTATTTATTTCATCCGCATTTTCGCTTGCAAAGTACATTGATGGTGATTTTAGTTTGTATCGATTCACAATTGTTTTTGAAAACTATTTGAAGACCTCCCTGGCACAGATGGGCGCTGTCTTTTGTGTGAGGTTCGGGGTTCAATCCCCGATAGGGGTACGGGAATTCACGATAGTATGCCTACTCCAAAGAACATGATTTTATGTGAAGAATATTTTGAAATGTCAAAGTAGCGCCATAACCGGTGTAGATAAGACACTGAAAAAAAATTGGCAGTAATAGATATAAAAATAATAATTAAAATCATTAAAATATAAAACTTAAAACTAAGGCATTAAAGTTTAATTACGAATGTAGTATATTTATATTTAAGACCTTTTGTCTTAGTAACAACACGATGCATGTCGGTGACGCGTATCGACAAGTTTACCCTCTACCAAAAAGTGCTCAACGCGGCTAAAGAAGTTAAGTTCCGCAATTCCACTGTAGTCTGTAGGAAGCCCTAGCCTGATAGGTGTTTTTTATGTTTTTTTTCGCGCATTTTTTCATTTCACTGTTGATCCGAGTGTTTTTAATTTTTGTTTGATCTTTTGCCTTCCAATTATTGAGTGAATTAAGATTTCATTATTTATTTCCGTTAAATTATGGCGTATATTATTAAAACGCAATTCTGAATATCGCAATTATAGCCTGAATATGAAATTAATAAGTAATAAATTAATAAGTAATATTTCATTTATGTTACTCTCAGAAACAATTTCGCTTTTCCTTTTTCAACTCCTGCTTCAAAAACAAAGTCCGGCCCTACTCATTTGGATTTACATTTATTGCTTAACTTTGATGTCGTTTGAGTGCTTTGTGTTCTTGTGCTTCCTTATTTTGAGAAATAATTTTCAAATTATGCCAAACGAAAACGTTGGAAATTACTTATTTCAATAAATAGGTAATATTATAATAAATTAGTCACGTTTGGTTCAAATAACATATACTGATGTTAACTAAATTAACTAGATTAGACTACGATTCTATAACAAACGAAATCTATGCTAGTATTATTCACCGAGCGAAGCGAAGGTCTCTTAGTGAATTTGCACTTGTCTGTCCGTCCATCCGTACGTCCGTCCGTCCGTCCGTCCGTCTGTCAGAGCCTTATAACTTCTGAATTACTGAACGTAATTACTTCAAATTTAAATATTATACGTAAACCGATGGCCTCCAGCCGAATATGGCTTAAAAAGTTATAAAAATCTTTATTTCAGGGGGACTCTCATAGAAGCGGATGCAAAGTAAAATATTTTTATAGCGTTACATAGGGTTGCGGTATATCATTTTAAAGATAGTTAGGAATAGAGTACAATTTTTTTTTTAATTTTTCCCCTAAAATAGACGAAGATTGAAATTTGAGATTTTCTAATGTCCAAAGTTGACCTCAGAACTCTCAATTTTCTGAAAGGCTGAGCCTGAAACTTGATCAATTATTTGAATTATATCCTGTACTTGAACAACAGATACTAAAATTAGATAAATATTACAAGGAAACGAAATTATTTAATTTTTAATGAGCTTCAGGCAAGTTATATAGGGCGGCTGTCCCCAAGCAGGTTTGTAATGATGAACTCCTTTTAGGGTGTATAACTATTTAATTAAGTGGTATAACAAGTGGTAGGTATAAAGGTATAACAAAATGTAAAATAATATAATAAGTAAAGGGATGTCTGTTCGCACCGAAGTTAGGTAAGCGAAAGCACAAATTGTCCAGTTTGACGTGTTCTCATCAGAATCTGACACTCGCGGCACGTTTCGCTGATGAGGCAGACCGGCAGCGTAACAGGCATTTACACAGTGATTGTTTAACACAACATTTAAACAGTTTAAACAGGTATTGAGATGGCGCTCTGTAAAAGTTTATTCGTTTGTGCTTAAAAATAATAGACGTTAGCACCATCTTACGTGGAATAAAAAAAAAGGTAACTACTGTACTGTACTACAATATAGAGTTAAAACTATTTTATGGATACCGCGAGGTCTCAGTTCGGGGCGAACCACTAAATGCGAAATTGTGTCTGTCTGTTTATCTATCTGCCTGCTACGCTTTGACGGTCCATCTTTTCAACCGATTTTGATGAAATTTTGAACAGATAGGTTGTTTTCCCGGAAAAAGACATGTTATGGCAACACACACAATTTGTTCGTTGTGTTATTTCTTTTGTCGTAGACCACCTAAGGCGGTCGGTCCTGTGACTTGCCTCCCTCCCGTTACCCGGGACACTGGTGGACTGAGAGTGAGGTTATAGCAGTGTTTTTGAACGCATTATGTTATCTTGATCTCTTTTATTAAATTATCTTGTGTAGCCGGTGACCGAATTTAGCCCGCCAAACTTCGGTAAGGAAGACAATATTAATATTACAAATACGATAGTGTGTCGGTCTGTCTGTTTGCTACGCTTACACGGCCCATCTGTTCAACGGATTTTGATCAAATTTGGTTAATTTGTATCCCGGGGAAGGATATAGGCTACTTTTTATCCCGGAAAACTGAAAGGAGGTCCGCGGGAATCGAAAAAACTTAGTCCACGCGGGCATCATCAAATCAAATCAATCATTTATTTGCATAGATTGCATAGGAAAATTGGTGTTACATTATTAATATTAGCATGAACTACAATCTGCCATATGTTGGCATGCAAAAAATATATAATAATAATAAATACTTATTCTAAACATCATTTAAATCTTATCATCAGTTATATTACAACAATATTTATATGAAATTATTTTATTAAAATGTATTGTATTGTATTCAAAACCCTCAGTGTTATCTTTCTAATGTTCTATAGTTTATTATTTAAATGTTCAAGCAATTCATATATTTGTGTCTGTTGTATACTCCTTAATTGTATAATATCTTTTCTTCAGCAAAAATTATTTAATTTTTTGTTTAAATGTTAGGATATTTAGATTCGGTCAGCCAAAGATGCTGGTAATTTATTATACAATTGAGGTGCCATATTAAAGAAACTATTAAGTACCATAAAGTGATGTTGCATGCTGTGTAAAGCACAGTTTATTCTTTCTATCATCATCTAGTTTTGAACATATTTAGGCAGACAAATGTGTACAGATATTTACAGTGTACAGAGACCACAGCTCCCCATGTTCTCCACATACAATAGTCGGGTTTGAATGAGGGTCCGCGGTGTAACAATTGCCCTCTTCTGTACTTCGTGTTGATCATTCACTGAGCGGGGCCGGGCTTTATTACACTATACACGCCTTAATGCGACCTTCGTGAATTTCAGTTTATACTGTCATATTGTATTTATATATGTAGGTGGTTTTGAACCCATAACTAATATTAATATGAGCCCCATTGATATTAATAACAAGCAAGCACATCCCTCTTAACACACACCCACACCCACACACACACACACACACACACCACACACGCACACACACACACACATGCACACATACCCGCACACCCCCGCGCACTTGCACTTGTTTACCTTTATGTACCTAAATACCTACCTATTTATTTTAAATAATGTAAAACATTTGTAATCTTTTTTTCTTGGTTTTTTTGGCCTTATTTTAGTTTTAAGAGTTATCTGTAAATTATTATGCAAAAACGCTGTTGATTACAGGAAAATGAACAAAATAAAAATAAAATAAGAGCCGGCCCGGGTTCGAAAAGTCCGTCGCCTTTTAGTATGGGTTTTCGCCGGACTAATATCTATTTCCATGGATAACAAACCTCTGTGTACTGAAAGTACTGTGTACTAGAAAAGTATAGAAGACTGACAGACACACTTTCGTATGGATTTCTTATTAGTTTATTAGTAACTGCCTCGTTGGTCTAGTGGTTAGCATGTTTGATTGCGACTGACGAGGTCCCGGATTCGACTCCCGGATCAGGCCATAATAAGTGCTGAGGTTTTCTGACTAGATATTCTCAGTAGTCCCGGTTATTATCACTAACATGAGCATTGGAGCAGCGTGGTGGGTCTAACTTCTAAGCTCTAATTCCCTCTCTCTTATGAGAGTGGAGGCCTGTGCCCAGCAGTGGGACGTTAATGGGTTGTAGTGGAAGTGAATTTATTAGTTTACATATACTTCTTTTAATGGCACATTAAGGATTCGAGTAGAAAAAGCACTCGTGTTTTAATCATCACGTTTAACTCCAAACACGTCTTGTTTTTAATCAAAATCTCATTAACTTCGTTCCCCATCAACCACCGGTCCCCGTACATTGCGGTGTGTGCTCCGAACTCCATTGATATTAATATATGCGGCGTGTGTGGCACGTGCTAACTGACTGACACACTTGTAGCGATTATTATGTAGATTGCAATTTAGTAGCGACGCGGCACGTGGGGTTATACCGGGGACGGGGGGAGTTGGGGGGGGGGGGGAGGGGGATATAAGGGTGGAGGGGGGATATAGGGGGGGAGATCCAAAAAGTACTTTAGATATGCCAACTTGCCGGTCCCACTTTGGTTGGAAGTTGACTGTATCGTAGCCCGTAGGTAGATTGTCTATTCGGCAGTTTGTTGTGGGCTCTTTTCTGTAACTCAGTGGCTATCGAAAAATGAAAGCCACTGACATATATATTTTGTCCATTGAAGGTTTACTATGAAAAAATGAAAGAACATTTCATAGCAAATCTTCAATGGATAAGAAATATAAGTCAGTGGCATTCATTTTTTGATAACCACAGAGTTACAGAATAGGGCTGCAGGGCGCGTTTGGAACCCTCGTAGCTTTAGTTTTAAGATACCGTTACCGATTATCACCATCATGTTTTATAAGTAAGTAATTTTTAACGTCTATAAGTGAACCTACAGTGTACGTATATTGAATAAATGATATTGAGTATTGGTATTTTTTAATTCGACTACAAGTTAGTTCTTGACTGTGATCTCAACGGTAAGTGATGATGCAATCTGTAATGGTACTGTCGCTAAATTCATTGTGTTTTATATTAATTAGTTCTATAACCTTAAAACGTTTTTGGTTTAATTCTAATGGACTATCTGGCTACACTGTTTTATTATTGTTTTATCATTGATTATCACCGCTCAATAACAATTATTTTTATAGCCAGATAAATAATGCCCTCACTTTTTCCAAGTGGATTAAGTTCCTTTTTAATTTCCGTGGATTTTGTAAAAATTCCGGGATAAATAATTGTCCTTCCAGGATAGTTTTTATGCACAAAGGCGAACTTAATACCTAGACCTATTTTGCGTTAAACAGCATTTGTTAAGTCGAGGTTATTACACTATCGATGATTTTATTGATGACAAAGTGTCATGGAAGCAACCGGCCTCGCATCCAGTGACCCACAAGTCAGTGTAATACTTGTAACGTGTGTGTTGTGTTGTCTACATATTGTAACCTTTTCTTTTCTATGAAAAGAGCAACTGCTGAGTTTCTTGCCGGCTCTGCTCAGTGGAATCAGTTTTCCGAACCGGTGGTAGAGTCTTAACGTTTCACAAGTGACACAAGTTGTCCTACATGAAATAAACCATGAGCCAACATGTCGGCTCGTGTGTGGCGGCGGAAGGCTGTCCCGCTGTAATTGGGACACTTGTTACTCTCCACGTTGGTTACAACCTGTTCCGCACTAGTGCGATAATGATGTTGGATTTTATTGCCGCCGCATTGGACGCTACAATTTCAGTCGGTTTTCGCAATTTCATTATACTATCTTACTAATATTATAAATGCGAAAGTTTGGATGTATGGATGTGTGGATGCATGTATGTTTGTCGAATAATTTATATCCGTTCCATAGTTTCAACAAGACAAGCAGATATGTGAACAAATTAAACGAAATCGTCCAGCTACAGTTTTGTTATAACTGAAGACCACCACCACCACCACTACAGCCTATTAACATCCTACTGCTGGGCACAGGCCTCCACTCTCATAGGAGAGAGGGAATTAGGAGCTTACACCCACCACGCTGCTCCAATGCGGGTTGGCGGGCTTTAACGACTATTATCATGTCAGTGATAATAACCGGGCCCGACGGCTTAACGTGCTCTCCGAGGCACGGGGGTGAAACACCGCCAACTTCCAACTCCGGGCTGGCACTGAGAATTTCATAATTGAAAAACCCTATACCTAACAATTTGTATGCCCGACCGGGAATCGAACCCAGGACCTCGTGATCCGCAGTCGACTACGCTAACCGCTAGACCAACGAGGCAGTTAACTAAAGACAGGGATTGGAAATCATTCATTGCCTGATGTCAAGTTTAGATAAATTTCTTAACGTCCATTTCACCACAGTATTATCGCAGAGTCCCCGGAATATCCTTGAAGTGACGCAGAGAAGTAGGGCTCAGACATTTGTAATCAAAAGGAGATTATAAATAATAATTATATAGTGATTATTAATAATAATTATAAATAATAATTATATTTATATAAATAATAATAATATTACATAATAATAATTATAAATAATAATAATTATTCAGTTATAGTGGTCGGCGATATCGCACAATGGCCGCCGCTCGCGGACCACTGGGTTTCAAGAAGTGGCCGGTATTAGCGGTAGGGATGCCCTGGCCACTGGGGAGGGGGAGGTGAAAGTGTCATTTTTTTTTTTAATCCACTACAAGTTAGCCTTTGAGTGCGATATCACCTGATGGTAAGTGATGATGCATGTTGATGATTTAGAGAACTCAACTCGAGAGGGAGGTGAAACTTTCCATTTTTTTTTTTAAATCCACTACTAGTTAGCCCTTGAGAGCGATATCACCTGATGGTAAGTGATGATGCATGTTGATGATTTAGAGAACTCAACTCAACTCAATGTCTATTAAATTTAGGCAGGTATACTACACATATTGACGTCCAGTTATTTATAAAATATAATGGTGATAAACAGTAACGGTATCTTAAAATTAAAGCTACGAGGGTTCCAAACGCGCTCTGGTCTGACAAGAGCCCACAACTAACTCAGCCGGGTATTTTTTACATTATCAGCATTTCACAAATTATCTTAACTAAGGAACTATCAGAGCCATTAGATCAAATCATTGCCAAGCTTCCTTGTCATTTAAGTTCAATCATTATGTTTCATATAATCTTACTTAATATTAAAAATGCGAAAGTTCGGATGGATATATGGGTGTTTGGATGTATGGATGTGTGGATGTTTGGATGTATGGATGTGAGGATGTATGGATGTTTGTTACTCAATCACGCCCCAACGGCTGAATGGAGCAGGCTGAACCACTTTTCCAACTTAACATGTGAGTGTATCTGGTTTGTTATTTATATTTATAAAATGGAGTCATGGAGGCCAAAATTGTATGCATCCAAATGGATTTCAACTTTGACACGTTTCAGTGATCACTACGAATCACAGGTTTTTCTTTTTATTTCGTCATTAACTAAAAAGAAATGCAAAGAATTTATTTTCCAACTTTACACTCCAGTAACGTCTAAGGCTACCATATTATGGATAAATTGATGAGAAAAATTAAGGATTACAAAAAACATTACACATTTTTTTCACCACATATCTTTGGCGATGGATGGTTTCTATGACCTGCCGGATTGGTGTACATTTACTGTACTGTTTTACAGAAATGATTTATTTTAATACAAACATTAATATACTTATTCCTAAACGCTAGGGTATGTTTATAAAACAATCAAAAAATGTTGAGCAAATATATATGTGAATGTGAATATCAGTGTTAATTCGAGTATGGAGCACTGGCTTTGAATTTGTTGCGGATATACGTGTAGGTTGTTGTGAGTTGGAGCAGATTTGATATACACAGACTCGGTGTTAATATGGTAATATATTTACAGATTATTCCTAACCTCATATACTAAGAAATTAGGTACATTAGAGTGGGGAGAAACCTTGTACTATTATGTAGTGCTTACTAAAATAATGCTTATTTATGCTAGTGACAAAGTGCGAACTAAATATAAATAAATTTATAACCAAGCAATACATGACCATAGAAAGTATTCTATGGCCACGTATTGCTAAGTGCCATAGATTCATACACTAAATTAGTGTTCTTAATCAACGTTTAGGGTTCATTTTACTGTGACGCTAATCTGATCAAACGATCATTACGATCAATCGAGTTTGCAATAAACTCGGACTAACGTACAGTACACTCGAGCGAGTCAGCCCGAGACTACAATAGCTCTCAATTGGCCATATCTGTGAGATCCGTAGACAAGTGGCCTTTTGTTGGCTTCCACGATTGGACAGGATGTACACTGTAGAGGGTTTTGTCTATAGGTACTAATATTATAAATGCGAAAGTTTGGATGGATGGATTTATGGTTGGATGTTTGTTACTCGATCACGCCAGAACAGCTGAACGGATTTCGATGAACTTTGGCTGCGTAACCGTAATTAACTAAATGTTATTTAATTAGGAATAAGTGCACCTATGGAATTGCAATTAATAAAGAAATTGAAATTGAAACCTACATGCCTGAGAGTTCTTCACAATGATATCAAATTTGAAGTTGTTTTTTTTATCTGACCAGAGTGGTAGTGGCCATTGGTGGCCATTTTTTAATTTCAACTGTCAACTCAAAAAAAACTGAATATAGTCACTTTTGAAAAATTCGAGTAAAACACTCCTTTTTTTGGGCGTGTAATTAATATTGATTTTCAATCAGTGTAGTGAGTGGTTTTAACAATAATAATTATCTAAAGGAGCTTTCCAAACGTGTTCTGATCTCAAAACAAAAATATGCACCTTCCACGTTCATAGTAAGAAGTATCACTAGCTGATGCCCGCGACTTCGTCCGCGGTTGTTTGGTTCCCTTGCGAATTATTTAATTTCCTGGGATTAAAAGTTGCCTATGTGTTATTCCAGAGTTCAGCCGCTCTGGCGTGATTGAGTAACCAACATCCACACATCCATCCAAACTTACGCATTTATAATATTAGTATAGATGTATCTATTTGCCGCATGTTATTATTTGATTTTATTAATCATTGATTTCAGGCAACAAAGCCCATATTATAAAATAGTTTAAAAAAAAACAATATAAAATAAAATACAAAATAAAAAAACTATACGAAGGTTAATACAAAATAATAATATTACAACGGTACAATATGCCCTCAGGCCAAAAGTCCGCACTGAGGAACACATTTTATTATTTAATTTAATTTAATAGGCATGATGACTGATTTTTAAAAATAGTCAGATTATGTTGGGAAATATCTACTATTTCGATAAAATATATTATTTCAGCAGAAAAATAAGATTTGGTAGAAAAAATTTGGCATTTGAAATTTAAATTTTAAATATCACGCCAAAACGCTCGCGAGTGTCATGGCGTCGTTTGTGACGTCACTATTGTTTTTACCGATGTACTCTGTGCAGTGTGCAGTAAACAATAGTGTGATTGTCAAAGCTGGAAACCAACAATTGTGGCGTCATTCGCTTCTTGGTGTTTAATCCATTATGGCGGATAGTTTTATTTTATCAAAATAAATAGCAATTTCACTCGCGAAATAGAAAAATAAATACGTTTTTTATAATCCATGAATCCTATTTCATTAGATAAATTCATAATTTCATTGATTCTTGGTTACTGTCATCATGCCTATTATTATCAAGTAATGCAGCATTAATTCCTTCCATCTCCCATCTCCCACAGACGCGACGGAGCAAAAAATGTAATCCTATTCCCTCCACCGAGAACTACTTCGCTCAGGAAATGTCGTGTTAACGCTCTATCAGCTCCTTACACACGAGCGCTGAATACACGGAACCTTACCTACATATTATTACTTTTTATGCGACTGCCTGAAAAAAGGAGTATATTGTTTTCAGGGTTCATGTATGTATGTATGTATGTGAGTTTGTATATTCCACCATAACTTCTATACGCCTGAACCGATTTTGATAAATGAGGTATCGTTAGAATCCCTAGCTTATTCCGGGTGACATAGGCTAGTAAAATTTTAAAAAAAAATTGATGTGGTGACCATGGTCCCGCATTAAAGACCAAAATTGAAAAAAAAAGTTCGAAAATAAGATTAACTATATAATCATCATCTAGAAAATGATGAGTAGATTCCAAAAATATATATCACTATAGTTCAATATTTAGTGATTCACAAAAAAAAACATTTAATAAAAATGTGAATAAGATTCCAAAGGCTACATATGCAAATCGCTTCTTATGGAGGTAAACTCCAAAAATAATAATATGGCAGGGCAGTCGTATTTTTTAATTCGTTAAATTAATTTCACTTGTTAAAGTGAAAGTTTGTTAAATTAAGTTTTCATTGTTTATTAGGTACATATATAAGTTTAATTGATAGTATAGAGTATCCTTCATTTAGAATGTTCAATATTGCAATGCCCTGACGGGGCCTCGTGTCTCTGTACTTGTATTTGTAATAACAACACAGCATCTTCTGCATCAATCATTGTTACAGTATCAATTGTTGTGATTGGCTGAATTTATGGTATTGTTGCTGCGTCAATGGATTTTGTCCAATAGTGGAAGAGTGTTGTCCAATCAGAGGTGATTGCGATCGTTACACTGTAGCTGTCAGAGATACGCCGTACATGAAAGCAATAATAATAATACGTGAAATGAAATAATGAAATATTAACGGGTAGGGATCTACTTTTAACGACTTCCCTGTCGCAGTGTTGTGCGCTGTGGTCTTAGCTTGCGTAAATCCCGAATTCGATCCGCGGCAGGGTTAATTTGGGAATTTATAATTTCTGAATTCTCCCTGGCCTGGCCTGGTAGGAGGCTTTGGCCGTGGCTAGTTACCACTCTACTGGCAAAGACGTGCGATTAGCGATTTAGCGTTCCGGTATGATTTCGTGTAGAAACCGATTAGCGGTATTGGCTTAATATAACTGCCATGCCACTCATAGGTTAGCCCACTACCATCTTAAACTGCATCTTCACATACCATCAGGTGAGATCGCAGTCAAGGACTAACTTGTAGTTGATGAAAAAATTCTTACCCATTATAATTTCCTAAGTATTTCAAGAGGCCATAAATCCCTAAAAAATAACCACCCACACGAAAAGATACGAAAGAGTGTTTATAAGTTCCTTAATCACGCCGCAGGAGTGCAATAGACTGACGTGAAATTTATATATATATATATATATATATATATATATATATATATATAAATCGCGAAGGACTTCTTGCGTCTTTACAAACTACCACCCTGCGGCGTCCACTGAATGTAGTGAGATTTTTAATGTTTTCAGTGCGTATGTAAGATGTTTTAATCAGTATCATATCAGAAGTCGACGTCAAATTTCATTTAAACGTTAAATGGTGATATTCAAATTAAATATTTCTAGCTGAATTTGTGCGTCCGTTCACTCTTAAATCTTTCTTGTACACTGAATACCTGCGTATACCTACTAAACACTGCATGCACATTCCCGCCTCCATCCGAATGTATGTTTAAATCAATTCCGTATAATGCTCTGCATATATCATAATGATTATTATAAGTAAATTACATCTATCTACTACTGAATTCAGATTGGTTCCGAATAAATGAATTTGTGCGTCTGTTCACTCTTAAATCTTTCTTGCACACTGAATATCTCCGTATACGTTAAAAACACTGCATGCACATTCCCGCCTCCATCCAACTGTATGTTTAAATCAATTCCGTATAATGCTCTGCATATATCATAATTATTATTATTATTATTGTATTCTTTATTGCACACAAGAAATAAATAGAAATATATAATTACAAAAAGAGAAGCTTAATCGTAGTGAAGCGTGCAAAGGCGTTCTTATCGCTAAAGCGATCTCTCCCAGACAACCTTTGGTGATTGGATTGGCGAAATCATGGGTTGCGTGGCAAGCAATTTAGTTTTTCTAGAATAAGATAGACTACATAAACACTACATACTAATAATACACATATAAATATCTACCATAAATAACTATTTATACATAACATATAATATACTACATTCTACTCCATTACATAGATAGATAGTAGTTTTTCAGACAACGTTTAAAGATATGATAATGACTAGCTGATGCCCGCAACTTCGTCCGCGTGGATTGTTTTATTTTGGCTCCCACGGAAATCTTTAATTATACTGGATAAAAAGTAGCCTATGTGTTATTGGCTATTGCAGACTATAATCTATCTCTGTTCAAAGTTCATCCAGATCCATTCAGCCGTAATGGCGTGATGGAGTAACAAACATCCACTTGAGATATTTTTGGTTCCCGCGAGAATTCTTTAATTTCCCGAGATAAAAAATAGCCTACGTGTTATTCCAGACTATAATCTATCTCTGTATTAAAGTCATGAACGTTCATGATTAAAGTTCATCCAGATCCGTTCAGCCGTTCTGGCGTGATTGAGTAACAAACATTCATTTGAGAATTTTTTGGTTCCCGCGGGACTTCTTAAATTTTTCGAGATAAAAAGAAGCCTACGTGTTATTTCAGACTACAATCTATCTCTGTGCCAAATTTCATCAAATCAATCCGTTCAGCCGTTCTGGTGTGATTGAGCGTCACTCGTTCGTGTGGCATAAATTTTTTTCAATTTCCACAGTACTTCATTATTTTCCGGGATAAAAAGAAGCCTATGTCACTATCCAGATCTTCAACTATACTCATGCAAAAAATGTTATTGGAGGACAAACTATCTATTAAACGTCTTTGGGGATAAAATTTACAAAAAAATGTGAATCAGGTATTTCTTGACCCAAAATTCCAATAAAACCCAACCAAGTTACCACAAAATACCAAGTTTAATTAATGGCTCTTAAAAATGTATGACAGACTTTCATCCCCTATTTTACCCTTTTGGGGGTTGAATTTTAAAAAACTGTGACACATGTACTTCTTTATTTTTTACCGAAAGTCAAAACACTAAGCTTCGTTTATGTAACTTGAGCAATATCGTGAGAAATGACCGCCTTACATACAAACTTTCATCCCCTATTTCACCCTTTCAGAGATCGAATTTTCAAAAACTGTGAAACATGTATTTCTTCATTTTTAACCCGTAGTTTACAAACCAAGTTTCATTGCTATAACTTGAGAAATGAAGGACTTTCATTCAAACTTTCAACCCCTTTTGGGGATTGAATTTTGAAAAACTGTGACACACTTACTTCTTTATTTTTTACCGAAAGCCAAAACACTAAGCTTTGTTGATATAACTTGAGCAATATCCTGTGAAATGAAGGCCTTACATACCAACTTTCATCCCCTATTTCACCCATTTAGGGATCGAATTCACAAAAACTGTGAAACACGTATTTCTTCATTTTTAATTTACAGTTTAAATACCAAGATTCATGGCTATAACTTGAGGAATGAAGGACTTTCATTCAAACTTTCAACCCCTATTCTACCCTTTTGAGGGTTGAATTTTGAAAAAACTGTGTCACACGTACCTACTTCTTTATTTTTTACCGAAAGCCAAAACACTAAGCTTCTTTGATATAACTTGAGCAATATCCTGTGAAATGAAGGCCTTACATACCAACTTTCATCCCTGTGAAAACGTATTTCTTCATTTTTAATTCGCAGTTTATATACCAAGTTTCATGGCTATAACTTGAGAAATGAAGGACTTTCATAAAAACTTTCAACCCCTATTTTACCCTTATGGGGGTTGAATTTTGAGAAACTATGACACACGTACTTCTTTATTTTTTACCAAAAGCCAAAATACTAAGCTTCGTTGATATAACTTGAGCAATATCCTTTGAAATGAAGGCCTTACATACCAACTTTCATCCCCTATTTCACCCTTTTAGGGATCGAATTTTCAATAACTGTGAAATACGTATTTCTTCATTTTTAATCCGCTGTGAATATACCAATTTTCATAGCTATAACTTGAGAAATGTAGGACTTTCCAACAAACATTCAACCCCAATTTTACCCTTTTGGGGTTTGAATTTTGAAAAACTATGACACACGTATTCCTTTATTTTTCACCAAAAGCCGAAAAACTAAGCATTTTTGATTTATCTTGAGCAATATCTTGAGAAATGAAGGACTTTCATACAAACTTTCAACCCCTATTTAACCCTTTTGGGGGTTGAATTTTGAAAAACTGTGACATACATACTTCTTAATTTTTTACCAAAAGCCGAAACACTAAGCTTCTTAGATGTAACTTGAGCAATATCTCGAGAAATGAAGGTCATTCATATAAAATTTCAACCCCTATTTTAATCCTTCGGGGGTAAAATTTTGAAAAACTGTGACACACGTACTTCTTTATTTTTTACCGAAAATACCAAGTTTCGTTGATATAACTTGTAAAATATCTTGAGAAATGAAGGCATTTCATACCAATTTTCATCCCCTATTTCACCCCTTTGGGGGTCGAATTTTCAAAAACTGTGAAATACGTATTTCTTGATTTTTAACTCGCAACTCAACTCATATATTAAGTTTCATGGCTATAGCTGTCATAAAAAAATTCAACCCCTATTTACCAATTTAGGGGTTGAATTTTGAAAAACTGCGACACACGTAATTCTTTAATTTTTATCGAAAGCCGAAATACTAAGTTTCGTTTATATAACTTGATTTATCTTGAGAAATAAAGGACTTTCATGCAAACTCTCATCCCCTATTTCTACCCTTCGGGGTTAGAATTTTTAAAAACTGTGAAGCACGTATTTCTTCATTTTCAACCAGTAGCTCGTATATCAAGTTTCATGGATATAACTTGAGAAATGACGGACTTTCATACAAACTTTCACCCCCTATTTCACCTCCTTAGGGGTGGAATTTTAAAAAATCCTTCCTTAGTGAGCGCCTACGTCACAAAAGGAACCTACTGTCAAAATTTCAAGTTAATAACCCCAACGGTTTAGGCTGTGCGTTGATCCCTTAACGATTTTATATATATAATATTAGATTAGATCAGATTAGATAATCACTAACCATAATAATAGACCAAATAAATAACCACTTTTAACGCACTTGCAAATAATTCACTTTGGTGGCAAGCTTACATCACAGCCGGCACATGTCTGTTTGTTTACAAGCCCGCCGCCACGCGCCCCGCGCCATCGTCCCTCGTGAACCCCGAATAGGCCCCTCAGACACCGTACCTAGTGCCCGTTTAAGGATATTTAAGAGACGCAAGATTGTTGTCACGAAAACATGATAAAAACTTTACAAATTAAGTACGATATTCAATGGACACGATAAGATGGGTGAACTGAACTCAAAGTATACGTGGTAAATTATACGCTGAACACTAGCGCCCTCCAAATTTCAGCCGGACGATGGCGGAACTATATTATACGCTAAAAGGCATTGCAGTGATGAAATTACGTCCATGCCAATTTTTCGCCCTTACATTCTAACTGTCATAAGGGACCCTTGGGCTAAAAATGAGGGTCGGTCAATCTTGCGTCCGTATTCCGGACGCACAAAGTCAGTGGGACGCAGCATCATCGGTAAATAACGCCATGTAGGACGCAAAATGTCCTTCAAGATGTATATATATATATATAAATATAAATATATATATTATATAAATCATAAACTTGTGGGTGCTTCTGTCCATTTGCAAAAAAATGATTTGGGTTTCACTGCGCAGAAAATCCCAACAGGCGTTTGGCCTTTTCCTTGCCCATCGGAGACATTCCTGCGCCTGGTACTCCCCGATCGCAGTGTCAGATTGCCATCCCTTCCCATAAGGGAATAGAGATATTACCAGTGTTTGCTGTGCTGAACTCGAACAGTGTTTTTGTGTGTTCTCTTGGTGTTTTTTATTTTAATTTTAATTTGTAAATATAATAGTGTAAGTTTTATGCCTTTTATAGATGCGTCGTCCAACTCAGAGCTACTCGAGTGTTCCATTTGTGTCGACGGCAAGCTGTATAAGGGCCAACGCGGTCTTAATATACATAAAAGCCGTCGTCACATCCCGAATTTTGCCCAAGTTTCAGAGCATGCATCAGGTATTTTTTCCGATGCATGTTGTGGGGGTGGGCCCTCATGTAGCTCTCCTTTATGGGTGAGGCTCGCAGCCTTTAAGCGCGGGATTAGGTTGGTCAAGCGCATCCCTAGAGGGGCTCGACCCTCAGTCGCTCGCAGCCTCAAAGAGTGTGTTGCTAGGGCCTCGTCTGAGAATTCACCTGAAGCGTGGGAGTATTTATTAACGTTCCCATATAGAGTCCTGAATATAGAATCCGGCATTGAAACAGTTACATCCCTTACAAAAAAGATAAAACTTAATATTTCGAGCAATACTATTCCTACACGCAACAGACTTCTAAATTGCCAATCATCAATTCAAAATGTATCCAAATTAATTGAACACAAAGTAAGTGATGGGAACGTTAAAAATGCTGCCAAATTGCTTTTTTCAGACGATGTCTTGGCCGCGGACTCTTTTGAGACTTTGGCTGCTCTCAGGGAAAAACACCCTCTGCCTTTACCTTCGTCCCGACTTCGTAACCTCCCATGTAGTGCTACCATCAATCCGCTACGTGTGACGGAAGATGCAGTTCGTTTTGGAATCTTTGGATTCCCAAACGGTTCTGCAGGAGGATTAGATGGCCTGTCACCCCAACACCTTAAAGATTTGATGGGTCCTCCTTCATGTGATGAAAGTAAATCTCTTTTGAAGGAGTTGACCGGTCTTATCAATTTAATGTTATCTGGTCAGGTGCCTCAATATATTGTTCCAGTCTTATACGGAGCGAACTTGGTGGCCTTGACCAAAAAAGATGGGGGGGTTCGTCCTATTGCTGTCGGCAGCACATATCGCAGGTTAGGTTAGGTTATATTGGGCTAAATCTAAATTTTTCCAAGTGTGAGGCTTACTTCCCAAATTCAATTCCCATTGAGAAGAAAAATGAAATTTTTCATAATTTGAGTTTTTTGATACCGGGTATATCTACAGTTTCGAGTCAAAATTTAACCCTTCTTGGTGCTCCAATATTTGATGAAGCATTTCCCTCTGTAATAAATTCTAAATTAGAGAATTTCAATAAATTTTCGCATCGCCTTTTAGACATAAAGCCACACATGGCCATTTATATTTTACGGTTATGTTTATTTGCTCCTAAATTTATGTATCTGTTAAGGTGCGGCCCCTTTTGGAAATACCCTTCTTTGATCTCAACTTTAGATGTGTCTCTTAAAGACACTCTATGTAAAATTCTAAATTTACAATTTGATGACCGCACCTGGACCCAAGCGAGTCTACCTGTGAAATACGGGGGCCTAGGCATACGTTCCATCTCAAGTGTAGCACTCCCGGCTTTCTTATCTTCCGCTTCTGGCTCTATTACACTCATCAGTCAGATCCTTAATCTGTCTAGTCGGACTGATGTTGTGGTTGAGAGTCTGTCGGAAGCGAGGCTGGCCTGGAGTGCTTCTTGTCCTGGGGAGAGCTTTCCTTCGGCTGTGGAATGTCAGGGTCTTTGGGACAAACCGCGTGTTGTCTTGACACATTCGGATCTCGTAGCACAGTGTACCTCAGATACGGATAAAGCCCGTATTTTAGCCGTATCCGAAAAAGAGTCAGGTCACTGGCTTCACGCTCTGCCATCTCATAGCCTGGGAACGATTCTCGACCGGACAGCGCTTCGTGTGGCAGTTTGCTTACGCTTGGGAATAAAGGTATGTGAGCCTCATTACTGTCCTTGTGGCAGCCGCGTAGATCAGTTTGGTTACCATGGACTCAGTTGCATTCGGAGCGCAGGCCGCTTGTATCGCCACGGTGCTCTCAATGATATAGTCCGTCGCGCTCTGGCCACTGCCTCCATCCCTGCACAACTGGAACCCTCCGGTTTGTTCAGGGATGACGGCAAGAGGCCGGATGGGATGACTATAGTACCATGGTCGATGGGTCGTGCACTGGTGTGGGATGCAACCTGCGTTGATACGTTGGCAGCGTCCCATCTATCAGGCTCGAGCCTAAAGGCGGGTGCTGCTGCTGAATCTGCTCAGTTGCTTAAGCGTCGCAAATACTCAGCCATTACTAAGGACTACGTTTTTGCGGCGCTTGCTTTTGAGACTCTGGGCCCATGGTCATCGGACACGAAGAATTTTATAAATGTTGTGTCCCAAAAACTGATCCACGCCTCTGGTGACCAAAGAGCTGGCGCTTATTTAGCCCAACGGCTTAGCCTTGCCATTCAACGAGGTAATAGCGCCAGTATTTTGGGCACCATGCCCATTAACGATCACTTGGATGGCGTGTATTTTTTGTAAATATAATTAGTTTTTAATTTCGATTTTAATTTATTTCTTACTTTTAATTCTAATATATATGTATAGTTTATTACGGAAAATAAATAAATTTCTGACACGGTGACAGCGTCGCTAGTAATAAAAATAAAATAAAAACAAAAACTAAACAGGCCTATATATATATATATATATATAATTTTTATATATATATATATAAATTATATATATATATATATTATGATTTATATAATATATATATATATATATAAATATATATATATATATTATATAAATCATAAAACTTTCGTGGGATATTTAAAACGAAATTCCATTCCAAAAAAACAACTGGTGGTGTCAACATATGTTGATTAATTTAATTCCATGTATTTTCAGTTTAACCTTAGAAACGTTCTTAGAACGTCTCTGAGAATCTTTCTATAAATAGACCTATCTACGAGTAGGTACGTTATGTCAACAGAGATTCTAAAGGTCACAGAGAATTCTTCTTAATTCAATCCCAGCATTTACATCCCTCTAAAAATTATTGCAATATTTTTGCTCAACTATTTCAAAACAGAACCTACTTAAGTCTACGTTTTGGGTTAAAGCAACGTTTTCCCTATTCTGTGGTTAAAGTATCAATCATTCAAGAATCAATCATTTATTATACATTTGCGAAATGTATCAATGTATCTCTTATTCACTGCTGGTACAGTATCCGATATACAGCACTTTCGCAAAGTGATAGGCAGTATTCTGTGAATGATTGAATGACTTGTTTTCCGCGAACGAGGATCCGCTCCAAACATATTAATTATCCAAAGCACCGGAGTGATTTAACGTATATCCGTTACGGAGTGTGATGCTCAAACAATAAGACGTTATTAATCTCGCACTCGAGTGGATGCCATTCAGTGTTAAGTCGTTAATCATGGGTGCTTCCTGACATATATTCAACTTCTGGATATACAGCGACGTTCAACAAGCTTGAGTGTCTATATGTGTAAAAGGAACAAGTCATAATTTAAAAAATTAAAAACACGACTGCGCTACCGAAAAACGAACTAAATTGTTAAAAATCTAATATAATCTATGTAAATAGAATCTTATTCACATTTTTATTAAATTATATTTTTTGTGAATTCTCGAATATTTTTTTCAACTTTAGTTTTTAATGCGGAACCATGGTCACCCCATCTTTTTTTTTTTAATTTTACTAGCCTATGTCACCCAGAATAAGCTAGGGATTCTAACGATACCTCATTTATCAAAATCGGTTCAGGTGTATAGAAGTTAAATGGTGGAAAACACAGACTCACATACATACATGAACCCTGAAAACAATATACTTCTTTTTTCAGGCAGTCGTATAAAAACTGTCTGACTGCATCACTAATGAATCTATCTCTCTATTCCTATAATAAAACTGTAACAGGGGAGTACCTAAATGCAATATATTTTTTTTGCATTTTAATTGGAAGCTTTTGAATTTCTTTCCACCTGCCTTATATTTATTTGCCTATCTGTTGTTAAGGCACCACGTTGATACTACTGAAGGGATTTAAATGCAACTTTAGCATACTAATACTGCTAATGAGCTGATAATATTTGATAAACCATTTAACATTTGTCGGACATTTTTTACATTGGAATGGAATTTGTCTATTAACCAAACCATTCACTGGTTTAAAATAAGTAAATTTTTAATTAATCATATTATGGACTGAAATTTTTTAGTCAACCCATTTGCGATATATTTATTGACATATTTAATTTGATATAAAATACTTTTCACCCATTAACCAGCTCGGTGAAAGTCGTTTTATAGTGGGATCAGATGATAAGGTGGTGTCAAATGTGTCAGGTTTCCAGCTGATGTGCAAACAATGACACGTTATTGTATTAATCTCCAGCGCGAATACAGACACAATTCAGTGTTACGTCGTTTATCATGGTGGCTTCCTTCTGGGGCATTGGCTGAGAGTCTTTAGCATGTTTCGATTGAGTGCTTAAGGTTGTAATGTTGCAACCCTCCTTTTGCAATTTTCTCGAAAAATACTTCAAAATACCAACACTTTTACTGGTTTTTGATTTTTGGCAGAGTCCGACATTCGGTAGAACCGTCAGCTGTTCTAATTTTTAATTAGATTCATATTTGTAGCTACTATATTTATAATAAAGTATATTTAACACTTCTACGACATGAAATTTAAATATTTACATTTTTAATTTTTTTTAATATTACGACACTCAAAATAATAATATCACTAGCGGCGCTGTCACCGGGTCAGAAAAATACTCTCAAACTTGCACTATGGCTTTTAAAACTTTTATTATTATATTTTTTATCTGATTTATTTGGGGGCTTTTCTTTACAATACAAAGAATGTCAGCCCCGTCGTTCCCTGTGAGAAACAGCTAATTAATAGCAAACTTTATCAATCACTTCCTCAGAAGTTCCCGTGGGCTCTGGGTATATAACTGTAACGTGCGATGCGAGTATCCGTATTGAGTGTTGAACTAATGGTTCCGTACACGGCGACGCGACACAGACAGACAGACGCTACTGATTTTGAAATATTGTGTGTCGAGCTGCTGTGTGTTCGTCACTGTGTGTGTGATTACATTTCTTAATAAACTCAAATTCATACTCGAAATGGTTTATTTCAAATAGGGTATTAAGGTGTTTCTTGGGAATCATGTTATAACTCTAACAATAAGGTAGTTTGGCTTTAAATCCGGAGTAGGAACGCGGGAAGCTATTCTCACCTTATAAGAAGGCTATTGAAATGCAAACGAAATGTTTACCTCTGCTTCATAGATTATGAAAAGGCATTTGATAGGGTTAAACATCAGTTTCTATAGATGTGTTCAGACAGAAGGGTTTTGATGACAAAGATCTCCGAATAATCGGAAACCTCTACTGGAACCAGGAAGCTGCAGTTAAAATTGATGGGAAGCGCTCAGACTGGCAGCCAATCACTAGAGGTGTCCGCCAGGGCTGCATATTGTCTCCATTACTCTTCAATCTGTACTCTGAAGAGATCATGACAGATTTACTAAACTCTATTCCACAAGGAATTACAATAAACGGAGTGTGCGTCAACAACATCAGGTATGATAACGATACAGTATTGATTGCTAATTCTGCCACCGGGCTACAACAATTACTAACTGAAATAGCAAAGGCTGGAGAAGCTAAAGGATTGTCCATCAACGTTGGTAAAACTAAAGCCATGGCTATTTCAAAAAGTTCGGAAAGACCTTTCCACCTGAAATTAAAAGATCAGTGCATCGACGTGGTTCCGAAGGTTAAGTACATAGGTAGATATTTCACTTTAAGAAATAAAATGCCGTATCAGCCAAGCTAAAGTTGTATTTCACAGGATGTCCAAGACCCTATGCAATCCTAAATTACAGCTCGAGCTTAGATGCCGCCTTATGAAATGTTACGTCTAGTCTACTCTCTTGTATGGTTGTGAAACATGGGTTCTCAAAAAGGAAGCAATTATCCGATTGCAAGCTTTCGAAATGTGGATACACAGGAAAATGCTTAAGATCACCTGGAACAGCTTTACACCTAACACTAAGGTACTGGAAGTAGTCCACAAAAATAGAGAACTCATGTCCACCATCATGCGGAGAAAAATGGCTTTCTTCGGACATCTACAAAGAGGAGCCCAATTCTCACTTCCAAGATTAGTTTTGGAAGAAAGAATTGCAGGTAAGAGAGCTCCAGGTCGCCAAAGGCGCAAGCGGTTGGAAGATATAAAGGAGTGGATAGGGCTTAGCTATCCGAAGCTCAAAGATGCGGCACAAAATAGATAAGTTTTTCGGATGATGACCGCCAAATATCATTTTGAAAACGGCACACGATGATAATGATAACTTTAACAGCGGTCCGAAACTGTTTTCCAGACCGCGGGTGAGTGTTTTTTTTTTATCAACTACAAGTTGACTGTGATCTCACCTGATGGTAAGTGATGATGCAGTCTAAAATGGTAGTGGGCTAACCTGTTAGGAATATAGCAGTTATATTACACCCATACCTTTAATCGGTTTCTACACGGCATCGTAACGGAACGCTTAAACGATTTAAGCTACCTAAATCCACGCGGATGAACTCGCTGTCACCATATTGTAGATGCGAAATGTGTTTGTTTGTTGGTTTATTGGTTTGTCCTTCAATCACGTTGCAACAGAGCAACGGCTCGACGTGATTTATTGCATGGGTATAGTTGAAGACCTGGAAGGTGACATAGGCTACTTTTTACCCCGGAAAAGGAGTTCTCGAGGGAATTAAAAAACACTTCCACGAGCACGAAGATGGTCATCTATATGTCTCGTATAACTGAATAACTTTTCACTCCTCAGTTACCATTCAGAAGGTAACAGAGAACACAAACATAAAAATCCATCCGTTTCCGAGCCACTTGAGACAGATTGCGTTTTCCGCTCAAATAAACCCAAAAACTAAACAGAAATTGCCATTCTGGCTGTAACAGGGGGCGTACTACCATAGCGTAAATAGGTATTGTTTTGATATTGTTGACGTTCATGTTTTAGAATTATAATCCTTACTAGACGATGCCCGCGACTTCGTTCGCGTGGATATACACATTTTGATTCCCGCGGGAACTGTTTAATTTTATGGGATGAAAAGTAGCCAAGTCCTTCCCCGGAATACAACCTACCCCTGTACCAAACATTACAATCGTTTGAACAGATGAGCCTTGAAAGCGTAGCAGACAGACACACTTTCGCATTTATAAAATAAGTATGGATTTTAGGTACGTCAAAGTACGTGACACAAAAAACTCGTGTCATCTTGAAGTCCCACAAACTTATCTGATCCGGTGACAGCGTCACTAGTATCTATCAAACTAATATTATAAATGCGAAAGTTTGGATGAATTTATGGGTGTATGGATGCCATGATGTCTGGATGTATGGATGTATGGATGTTTGTTACTCAATAACGCCCCAACGGTTGAACGGATCTGGCTGAAATTTGGCACAGAGATAGATTATAGTCTGGTATAGCACATAGGCCGGAAAATCCCGGAAAATTAAGGAGTTCCCGCGGGAACTAAAGGACATCGATCCACGCAGACGAAGTCGCAGGCATTCGCTAGTATAAAATAAATTAAATACAAATCCTAACCCAGCATAAAAATTACTTCCAATTTTGGTCACCGGGCCGGATAAGTTTCTGGGAATATAACACAGTTAGCAGATTCTTACTATTTTTAATAAAAAGAAACACATTTATCACCAAAAGGGTATTATTTCAACCAAAGTAACCAATAATGGAACAAATATCGAATAATTAATACAACTCGGGGAGATGTTTTCGACGTGGCGGCCAAATGCATTAAGAGGCCCGATGCTTTTTTTTTTTCGGATTGAGTATGCTGCATAGGCCCTACTGAACGCTACAGCGTCACCGGGGGGATGGGCGAGCGCTAGGCCGAGCCGAGACAAGAGCCCTAGGGCTCCATGACATCGGGGGAGGCGACGTCTTCCTAAGGGCGCCTCCTATGAGGCTCGGACCACGGCTTAGGATGACGTTGGGACGAATGGGAGGTCGGTTGGACTAGATTAGTCCACTCGCCCTCGAGGCCGTGGGTTAAGGCCACGTCCGGGTGACGTAAGATATCGGGGTCCTCGTCTTCGCCGGCGAAGACGCTGTGTTTGACAGAACGGCCCGATGCCCTCGCTTGCTTATATAGGCTCGAGAGAAGTCGGGTGAGGGTGACGCGATAAAAATGCCGTCTTCCCTAACAAAGCTATACAAGAAATAGGCCTATTACACTGCACTTTTCACAAGTGTAAGGGTACACTTGTATCAGGGTAGTGTAATAAAATTTAGGGTGAAAAGGTTCCTAATTTGTTCCATATTGCTGGATTGCTGGTAATAAGCGACGGTCTAACTAGTGGCCTCGCCCACCCTTACCACAGGGCCCTGTGGAATGTGCAGTGTAATAGGCCTAAAAGCCCTACGTAAGATTTAAGTTGTTATTGTGATTTTGTGTGGAATTTTTGTAGCCCTACTGAGTGGCGTATTCATTATGGAACAAACTCCAAAAATTAAAAAAAAAAAACTGCGTTTTTTTTTAAATTTTTATTACTCAGCGATGGTAGTAATCCGTTTGTGAAGCAAAACAATTAAACCGACGCAGATGATTGCAGCGGCCGCTGTATGGGGTGTGCGGAGATAAAAATGTAATTTGCATCCGAAACGAGCTGCACTGTTGCCGGCTGATGTGTTATAGTCGTTGTTTCCGAAACTTTTGGTCATAAACGGGAAATTATTAGCTCGCCCTCCCAACCACCACCACCCAACCACTACAGCCCATTAACGTCCCACTGCTGGGCACAGGCCTCCACTCTCATGGGAGAGAGGGAATTAGAGCTCTCCAATGCGGGTTGGTGGGCTTTGACGACTATTATCATGTTAGTAATAGTAACCGGGACCGACGGCTTAACGTGCTCTCGTGAAACACCGCCAACTTCCTAACTCCGGGATGACACTGAGAATTTCTTGACTTTTAAATTAAATTAAAATTAATTATCAATTAAATTATTAAATTATTATTTCTTGACTTTCAAATTAAATTACGATTAATTATCAATTAAATTATTAAATTGTTATTTCTTGACTTTTAAATTAAATTAAAATTAATTATTAATTTAATAAATTAGGAACTAAAAATTTTATTCCCGACTCGTTGTCTATTGCGGCGTGATTAAAAAAAAAAACAAGCAAATACAGTTTCGCATTTATAATAATATAAGTATGATGTAATTGGTACAGGTTACAGATTGCATCCCGGTGAAGGTCCTATGCTTCTTTTTATCCCGGAGAACTAGGGGAAATAAAAATCAAAAACCTTTATCAACGCTGATGAAATCGCGGACATCATCTAGTTGTGAATGATGATATATTAGAAATGTGTATTGTTTGTAATATTAACGCTACATTATGACCAATATTTTACCAACATCGGTATTGTTAGTGTATGTATTGTGTTATACAGAGTTAAACCGTGAACAAAATCACAAAAGACATATAATACACTATGAACAACGTCACAAAATACACTATGCAGAGCTTACTCCAGTATCGCTGCGCAACTCAAACATATTAACAATCAACCTTATGAATTTTAACCAACTTGTATGTAAAACAAAACATGATTTTGATCAAACTCTGAAAATGTGAGCAAACTTTACTCGGTTTTATTTCGAGACGCGAAAACGTTACACATGGAGAAATATTACCCCCGAAACTGGGGTTGCCAGATCGGAAGATAACAATATCTGGACACAACCCGGACGATGCCGTGTAGAAACCGAATAGGGGTATGGGTTTAATATAACTGCTTTGCCCCTAACAGGTTAGCCCACTACCATTTTAGACTGCATCATCACTTACCATCAGGTGAGATCGCGGTGAGGGCTAACTTGTAGTGGATTAAAAAAAAAAGAAAAAAAAACGCGATTTTGGGGTTGTTGCTGGAAGATATAAATATGAAACAATAAATAGTTTATTTTTTAAATTAAAAGGCTACTTAACATTGTTGAGACCTAATTCAAGTACACTTAATTTTGAAGTTGCCATGTGTGTTTGGCATTAGACTTTTCTGATGCAATAATTTGGACTCTTCAGTTGTAATCAGAAAAGATTTAACGACAATTTAAAATTATTATTTTGTATCAAACGTTGCGAGAAGTTGTTTGTGTTTTGCCGGGAGTCTGGTAATTATTTAAAATAATCATAATAATCATAATCATTTTTATTTTGCAAGTGGTACATGGTTATGGTACATGCAACACATTATTACATAGGTAAAATGTCGGTAGAATCCAGACGAATCCCGACCATCTGGCAACCCTACCCGAAACTCTAGTAATCTCAGTACTATTCGAGAGTAAAAGTTGTAAAACTAAAAAATAGTTATAAAATAATAGTTGTAAAACTAAAAAATAGTTGTAAAACTAGTTAGTTGTAAAACTAAATAGTTGTAAAACTATAAATACTAAATATAATACTAAAAAATAGTTGTAAAACTAAATAGTTGTAAAACTATAATAGTTGTAAAACTAAAAAATAGTTGTAAAACTAAATAAAACTACAAAAAACCATGATGTGGTCACTCAGATTTTCTAAGACAATATTTGGCCTCTGGTTTCTAAACAGTTGGTAAGTAGTTAATTCAAAACAATATAACAGAACTTGAAGCTAGCTAGCCTAACCTAATTACTATTTAAATCATGCCCGCGTGGAATGGTGGCAAGAATGCTGGTTGCATTTCGGCACTGGAGAGCTAGGCTGATCCTTTGCGCAAAAAAGAAGCCAGCCTTGCTGTTACTAGATGAGGAAATAAAAATAAAAATAATAAAAACGCAGATGAGGAAATTAACTGCGGTGAAATATCTCACTAAGACTCCACGGTCCCAGGGTCTACACGGCAAACGGAGCAAATTTGTAAAGTTTGTTGTGTGTAAATTACTATTTAAATCATGCCCACGTGGAATGGTGGCAAGAATGCTGACTACATTTCAGCAGCTAGGATGATCCTTTCCGCAAAAAATTAGACAGCCTTTCTATCACTAGATGAGGAAATTAACTGAGGTGAAATATCTGACTAAGACTCCACGGCCCCAGGGTCTTCACGGAATTTGGACGGAACAAATATGTAACCCTCTGGTAGTTTTGACATATTATCACAGGAGGTTATTATTAAGTTGTCCTACATGATACAAAGAAGTTTTATTTCAATAACAATCCAGCTGTCAGCTCCGTCTGTGACAAGTCTGTGAGTCGTGAACTACACACTGACTCAACGCAAACTTTTATCTCACTCGTTAGAACTTCCCGTGCTATTTGTCTTCCAATCACGCTGCGAGTAGTTGAGTGCGGACTTTTCTTGTTTGTCTTTGGGACGATAACGACTGCGCTCTCATAGACTATAGTTGCTAACGGTGACTAAAAAGTTTTCATACAAATAACTGATAAACATGCATCTGATAGTTATTGTTTTTGTATGGAAAAATAAGTCAATTCGTGCTCAATACGAATAGTGTATATTTTTTGTAAATTTGATATTATTTTTTCATATTATCTCATGTTCGAAAAATAGGCATTTTTTATTCAAAGTGCAGGTGAAAAGCTTTTTAACACGTTTGTTAACCCAGATGAGTTTTTTGCGGGCTCTTCTCAGACGAGCGCGTTTTGAATCTTCTTACCCCTAATTTTAAGATCCAGATAAGACCATCCATTTCAATTTCAATTTATTTACATAAAACATGTAGGATATACAAGTGTCTCTTATGTAACGTCATGTTTTGACTCTGAGACCGGTTCGGAATGTAGATTCTGCTGAGAAGAGCCGGCAAGAAACTCAGCAGTTGCTCTTTTTTTTAAACAAGATATTACAACACGTAGGTAAGTATATAAATTACATTTAATAGTGTAAGTTATTATACTATCATGTAGGGAGCTGGACCCAAAGTCGGTTGCTTCCATACAACTTTGTCATTAAGAAATTCGTCAATTGTTTATTAGCCTCGACTCAACAAGTGGTCTTTTAAGGTTTTTTTAAATTTGTGTAGCGGCAAATCAAAAAGTTCTTTTGGAACCATATTATAAAAGGTAATACTCACAACACACAAACACACAACACACAAAGGATTTTTTTTTATCCACTACAAGTTAGCCCTTGACTGCGATCTGACCTGATGGTAAGTGATGATGCAGTCTAAGATGGTAGCGGGCTAACCTGTTAGGGGCATGGCAGTTATATTAGTCTTGCACCTTGCTTAGACGACAATGCGGCAATACCAGTTTATGCCGGTTTCTAGTAAGTCGATTTTGTGTATCCTCTCTGTATCTATAGAGATTAATATTTGTTTCTCAAACATTATGTTATCGTGTATGTACTACGATGCAATCGTAAATATGCCAATTTCTTTAAATTTTTCACGGAGCGACTCGCGTGATCTAAGTTTATATATTGATCGAATCACTCTCTTTTGAAAAACAAAAATTGTATGTATATCATCACGTTTTATACATTGTAAACCCAAAGTGACATTCAGAAGGTACGTACGTGTTCGTACCAATTTTGAATCTATCTACTATATAAAAATAAGTCCGGTTTTCCTTCCTGACGCTATAACTCCAGAACGCACGAACCGATTTCCACGGTTTTGCATTCGTTGGAAAGGTCTCGGGCTCCGTGAGGTTTATAGCAAAGAAAATTCAGGAAAAATTGAAAAGGAAGCCATCTGGTGGCGAAACGGAGTTCGCCGGGTTTGCTAGTATAATATATAAAGCGAAAGGTCACTGATTCATCACGATATCTCAGGAACTATAAAGCATACAAACTTGAAATTTGGAAGGTAGGTTCCTTCTATGGTGTAGACATCCGCTAAGAAACGGTTTAGAGAAAATTCACCCCTAAGGGGTTGAAATGGGTGTTGGAAGTTTACATGAAAGTCCTTTGTTTTTGAAGTTAGATACATGAAAATTGGCAATTAAGTTATTACTTATAAATAGGGGTGAAATGGGCGTTGGAAGCTTACGTAAGCGCTCCCAAGTTTTTGAAGATAGAGACTTGAAAAACGGGATTTAGGCTATTAGTCTTAAGTAATAATAAACTGTATAAACAATTTTAGGAAAATCTACCCCACAGAGGGTGAAATGGGGGTTGTAACTTTGTATGAAAGTCCTGTGTTTTTGAAGTTAGAGACTTGAAAATCGGGATTTAGTTTTTTCAATTTAGATGATAATACCTGTATGAGCAATTTTACGAAGATCCACCCCAAAGGGGGTGGAATGGGGGTTGGAAACTTACATGAGAGTTCTATGTTTTTGTAGTAAGAGACTTGAAAATCAGGATTTTGGTTATTAATTTTGAGGAATAATAAACTGCTTAAGCAATTTTACGTTTATCTTAATCGCCGTTTATATTTAAAGGGCGTGTGATAGGGGTTGAAAGCTTGCATGAACGTTATAAGTTTTTGAAGTCAGCATTAAGGACTCTTTAGTCTTAAATAATAAAAACCTGCCGATGCTATATAGCTGCTATAAGTAGGCCTTTTTCAGCGGGAAAATCTCATAGGAAATCAGAAATTGTACGCGGACGAAGTCGCGGGCGACCGCTAGTAAAATATATAG
This sequence comes from Erebia palarica, assembly GCA_964035005.1. NCBI lineage: Eukaryota > Metazoa > Arthropoda > Insecta > Lepidoptera > Nymphalidae > Erebia > Erebia palarica. The sequence continues at coordinate 63,613 of OZ035992.1, forward strand.
GTACTCTGTGTAATAATGTTGTATTATTTAATTAAGTATCTCTATTGTTATTTAGTCTGTAGAATTGGACAAAATGTATCGTCTTAGCCTTACTTTAATCCGTCTTGTTAATACCTAATTGAAGGTCGATTGCGATTCAATGCAGTCCCGAGCCTTCATTGTCCTGATCGCTTAATCTGAGCGGTTCCATCTAATTGTCACCTCTTCTAGACGCCTGTTTGGGTAATTGGGTTGTTTACGAGACAAAGGGGGCCATTGTTCTGTGTTGAACTCTGTGGAAGTTTATTTTTGTTTGCGCGGCAAGTTTTAGTTTGTTTTTCCTGTTTTTCCCCTACAAGTTTATTTTTGAAGTGATGTTTGCTATACACACGGTGGGGGCGGCTAATACGATTCGGTATTTTTTGTGAACAAGTTGATGTAACTTCAACAAAACTTCAACTTTTGACGACCTCCGTGGCGCAGTGTGTAGCGCTGTTGTCTTAACGTGCGGAGGTCCGGGCAGGGTCAATTTCGAAATTTATAATTTCTGAATTTTCCCTGGTCTGGCCTGGTGGGAGGCTTCGGCCGTGGCTAGTTACCCTACTGGTAAAGGTATGCCGCCAAGCGATTTAGCGTTCCAGTACGATGCCGTGTAGAAACCGAATAGGGGTATGGGTTTAATATAACTGCCATGCCCCTAACAGGTTAGCCCGCTGCCATCTTAGACTGCATCATCACTTACCATCAGGTGAGATCGCAGTCAAGGGCTAACTTATAGTGGATAAAAAAAAAAGAACTTCAAAGCTGCCCAACTTTATTTGAACTCTGTTTAGGCTTCTGATCCCGGTCTTATGTATATCCACGCAAAAAAAACATCCATCCGTTACTCCGTTGCAGTGTGATTGAAGTACTTAATTATACAAGTAGACAAACAAACACAATAACCGTTATAATATTATTAGTAGTGATTGTGACGTTTTATGTAAAAGTAAATCGGTAATACTAATATTATAGTTAGTGTAGCTGCCGGCCTTTTCCCGGTACAACTATAAAAGTTTTGGTATATTTTGTATTGTTAGGTATGAAGTTAGTCTGCATACCAAGGATGGACATAAGCAACTTTTTATTCCGAAAAATCCCTAGTTCCCACGGGATTTTCTAGAAACCCCTTTCTCTGACAAAGTCGCGAACATTATCTAAGAATTATTCATTAATTATCTCTTTTTAATTATTAGTGTTTACTTTATTCTATTATTGAGTAAATATTTAAGATATATATTTATTTATATAGGTATATTTATATTACAAATATATTTATATATGTAGTTATACATATATACACCTATATTGGTGTAAAATTTATGTACTTTATTGTGTATGCATTTCTTATCTATTTACTTTTAAAATACAGCACCATTCCGCGCTCCTGTTTATTTATCCTTTCACCAAAGGTTGTCTGTAAAAGATTGCTTTGGCAATAAAGAGAAAGAAAGAAAGAAATCAAAGAAATATAAAAACAAATATCTTCTGCATTTTACAATCTTACTTAATATTCTTAAATATATTACTTTTATACAAAATAGGTACATACAGAACATCAAATGTCCTTAAAGAAGGTATAAACCTGTGTTATAGGCGACAGTGTTCTCCTTAAATAAATGGCACATTTTAAATACAATATATATGCAACCTGCAGGAAAATAGGTATGAAAATTTTTAAGCAATATCTAAATAATGAAGATAAGATATCAAATATGAATGTGAGTGTGTGAGAGTGAGTGAGTGAGTGTGTGTGTGTGTGTGTGTGTGTATGTGTGTGTGTGTGTGTGTGTGCGTGTGTGTGTGTATGTGTGTGTGCGTGTGTGTGTGTGTGTATGTGTGTGTGTGAATAGGATGAATAAATATAGGTTATACTATTATAATAATAAAAATAAGACCGCACTTTTTCTATCTAGTTTTACTAGTTATTTCTGCTTTTATACTGTATACTGTATACTTTGTGTGTGCAATAAAGATATCTAAATAAATAAATAAATATTTACAAAACATCACAAAATATACTCATCAAAGTGAATCTTCACGGTACGGCAATGTAATAACGTAAACCGATACCGTACAGTCGTTCACCGTGGCAGCGGTAGGCCGCAGTTCAAAGGTGAGTCGTGTGTACAGTTGTGACGCGGTGCGGTTGGGCGCACTGCGATCTGTTGACAGTGTACACGGAGTTCCAATATGTATAGCCTTGCTTATTTTGGGAAGCAGAAATATCTTATTTGAGTGGATTTTGAGAGGTGATATTATTTGGAAACCCTTTAACATGTAACATGTACTTACTTACTGCGATATTTTAAGGATTGTATTTTATTAAGGTTTTATTATTCAGGTATAAGTTGACCTAATCCATAGCCATACTTATATTACTAGTGGTTCGCCCCGAACTGAGACCTCGCGGTATCCATAAGATGGTTTTAACTATATATTGTAATACTTTACTTTAACATTAGACGTAAAAGAGCTACAGAGTTATTGGAGAAACGATTGTTTCCTTGTAATATTTATCTAATTTTAGTATTTGTTGTCCAAGTACAGGATATAATTCAAATAATTGATCAAGTTTCAGGCTCAGCCTTTCAAAAAATTGAGAGGTCTGAAGTCAACTTTGGAAAATCTTCACTTTGAAAATTCATTCCCCCATTTCGTAAATTTTAGGGGAAAAATTAAAAAAAAATATTTTTGGACTCTATTTCTTATCTTTATTATCTTCAAAATGATATGCCATGTAATCTAGCCTATGTCACCCGGGATAAGCTAGAGATTCTTACGATACCTCATTTATCAAAATCGGTTCAGGCGTAAAGAAGTTATGGTGGAATATACAGACTTACATATATACACACATACAAGCATTGTGTGTAACAACCTTTTTGTGTACCTTTGCAGTAAAATAAATACATACATACATACATACATGAACCCTGAAAACAATATACTCCTTTTTTCAGGCAGTCGTATAAAAAATAATGATAACACAAGGCTGAGTTGTACACCCATTCTGGGTGTTGTCACAGACAAACATATTCTTACGTACTGTAATTAAATGATTAACCCTTAATTGTATGTTAAATGTTGGTCTGTAACAGCAATGTTGAAAAATATATTTTCTTTTTTCTTTCTTTCTTTCTTTCTTTCTTTACTACTTGATATAATGAAATATCGTTACGCTCCTGATAACAACGTAAATTATTATCAGTCGATAGCAGAACAAGGAATTAGTCTCCAGAGACGCGTCGCAGGGAAGCTGGAACCATTAGCAAATTAAAACTCCTCTCCGGAGGGCACCCGGGATGATTAGGATGCTGAGAAATAAGGAATTCACTTATATATAGTTTACACAAAATATATAGCTTTTTATATAGCACATACTACTAATTTTTTTTACTACTTTTACTACTGCCTATGTGCTTTTCCGGACTATATCAGACTATAATCTATCTTTGACAAATTTTATCGAGATCCGTTCAGCCGTTCTGGCTTGATTGAGTAACAAACATCCATCCATTCATCTATCTATCCAAGCTTTCGCATTTATACTATTTTACATTTATACTATTTATACAAAATAACATAATTAATAATTTCAGCTTCACGTTCTGAACTTCATATGAGTTTATGTTTGTTTGATTCTTGATTTTCTTGATTGTTTGCATGGATAAAGTGTATACTTTAACTGTAAAAGACAATCCAAAAGTAGGTATTAATAAAACACTTTTACTACATTTGTACTCTCATTTAAACTGGCACGAACAAATGGTTATAGGTGTAGAGGTTCCACGAGAGATTTAATGAAATTAGTTTATTTATAAAACACTAGCGAATGTCCGCGACTTCGTCTGCGTGGTTTGAGGAACTCTTTAATTTTCCGGGATAAAAAGTAGCCTATGTGCTATTCCAGACTATAATCTGTCTCTGTGCCAAATTTCAGCCAGATCCGTTCAGCCGTTGGGGCGTGATTGAGTAACAAACATCCATACATCCATACAAACTTTCGCATTTATAATATTAGTAAGAAGTAAAGTTAAGCATTACAACAATAATTAATCCTTTGACCAGACGAGTTGCTTCTGCAGGCCCATAATCAAAATAACGATCTAAACACCGAAGGTATTCAATAATCGTTTGAGTCTTGGTGAAGACTGAGTTACCACTCTAAGTTACCACTTTAAGTTACCACTCTAAGTTACCACTCTAAGTTACCACTCTAAGTTACCACTCTAAGTTACCACTCTAATCGCTATAGATTAGAGTGTCATAGCATCTAGACTTCTTGTTATCCCGTATGTTCACGCTGGATTCTATGGCGCGAAGTAATTGTCAATGTTATTCAGGAGGACTAGAGTCCAGAGCCGTTAAACCGCTTAAAAATAATGATGTCATGTCAGCAGTAGCCTTTTGTCTCTGGCTAGCTGGTCTCTCTTTGACAGACATAATTGGAATCTAATCCAAGATGACGAGACTTTGGTAGACCTTGGTACAACCCGTAATGCTTGTGACACGCGTTTGATTGGAATTAGCTCCTAGGAGCCTATTTTGTTTGCTGCTCGTTAACTCTCGCGTGGTGGATTTCTTGTTTTGCTGAACTCTCATTGCTGTCCGTAACTGACGAGAGTTGTTTTGTAATAGGCATGATAACTGATTTTGAAAAATGGTCAGATTATGTTCGGGAGTATCTACTATTTCGAAAAAATATATTATTTCAGCAGAAAAATAAGGTTTGGTAGATGAAATAGGCATTTGAAATTTAAATTTTAAAATTCACGCCAAAACGCTATCCAGTGTCATGGCGTCGTTTGTGACGTCACTATTGTTATTACCAATGTACTCTGTGCAGTGTGCAGTAAACAATAGTGTGATTGTCAAAGCTCGAAAACAAACAATTGTGACGTCATTCGCTTCTTGGCGTTTCATCCAATATGGCGGATTGCTGTATTTTATAGTTTTATTTTATCAAAATAAATGGCAATCTCGCTTGAAATAGAAAAATAAATACGTTTTTTATAATCCGTGAATCTTATTTCATTAGATAAATTCATAATTTCATTGATTCTTGGTTACTGTCATCATGCCTATTGGAACTAAGACAATACCTTCGTTGCGTGTGTTTACCCACGTGTGCCGACACATTATTTAGTGTAACTATAGTGCTAAGACACCCCATTTGGTGCAGTGTACTGTGTGTACGACTCGAGTGTGCCCACTCAGTTTGAAGCCAGAAAGAAGTGGCCTAACTCTCATCCCCCTAGCAAAAGCTGCAGTTAAGGATTCACTTATCATAACACACAACTAGCTCCACATGTCACAACCTTTTTTTTTTTAATTATATAGGCCAGCGCTTGGCTGCAATCAGACTTGCTTAAAGTGGTGATGCAGCCTAAGGTGGAGCGCGCTTGCCTAGAACTCACACACTTACGCCCTAAGACTGCTTAGGACAGCTGCAGCGAAATACCAGATGTGTACTACCAATCATTACTTTGATAGGCTAAGTGATCCAGACTCATAGGACTGCTCCCAGGTCAGGGTCACTGACCCAGTGACCCTGACTTGGGGGCAGCTCATGGGGACAAGGGCTCCCGTTTCAGTGGGCAGGCTCGCAAAAAATTCGCAAAAATTCTACCGAATTTTTTGAAAACGCAAATTCACGCGGACGAGCCCTAATAATAATTAATATCCAAAGGTAGAAATATTTTTATTATGAGAACAAGTTAAACATAGCTATAGCCCCGAAGCCTCGTTATTTTTCCCCATTGTTTATTATAAAAGGAAATTGAAACCTTGTTACGTTCATTTAATGAATTAACAAAAGAATTTCGACACGTTTTTTCCTAAATAATGTTTACGCGAAATGTGAAAATAATGAACTCCAAAAGAGCTTTATTTTTTCTGTAGCAAAATTGTTATACATAATTTCATACTAATATTATGAATAAATGTTTATTGACCAACAGTTTACAATAAATTAATTAATTACATGCAGTATATATACTGTGTAAATACTTATAAATGCAAAAGTACGTCTGTCTGCCTGTTAAACGTTTGCGGCACATCTGTTTAACAGATTTTGATGAAATTTGATACAGATATAGCTAAAATCTGGAGGCGGAAAAGGTAACTTAAATCTTATAGGAATATTATCAGAGCTTTCCTAACGGATTAAGGCCACGTGTGTTCATCTCGTATATACTAATATTATAAATATGAAAAACTAGATGGATGGACGTTTGTTACTGAATCACTTCGGAACGGCTAAACGGATCTGGATGAAATTTGGAACAGAGATATATTATAGTCTGGAATAACACATAGGCTACTTTTAATCCCGGAAAGTTAAAGAGTTCCCGCGCGAAGCAATAAAACCTCAATCCGCGCATACTAATTACGAAGTCACGGGCATAAGCTAGTATTGCATAAATTGTTTGAAATAAGCAGTTGTGACACACAGACAGATATTTTGAAAATTCGCCCATTTTGTTTATTTTTTTACCATTTTGGAATAGAACCGCAGAAAGATCCATAAAAGTAACGCTTACGCTGAGTGACAGAGTTGGCCGAACAACGGTTTACCCTGAACTATTACCTATTCTATGGTTTTCCTTTGTCACTCGTCTCGTTAAAAAAACCGGTTCAATGCAACAATTATCGAAGATATTCGCTGTTTACTCGACGCTCCCCGCGCTGTTTCAACCCCTATCCTTAGGGTTCCGTAAATGAAATCATTTTTTTTATTGAAAATTTTTTTTACAAGTACCGGATTGAAATGCCGTTCATAATGTGAAGAACCCGCACAAAACTCGAAGGTTGCTCTTTTAATAAAACTATCATCATTGGGTTTTACGTCTTTACGACGAATTATGTAGTGTAACACTTAATTAATTTTAAACAATCTTACAAAAAAGAAACTCTTATGATGCACCTCTGTAGATGTAAATCATAAAACAAAGTCTTCAACAAGCACAGTTAAATAGAAAAAGAGCAACTTAGTTGTGCGGTTTTAAATAAAAGAGATTTATTTTTGCTCTTTGAAATACGGAACCCTCTCGCACTTGGCCAGGTTTTTACTGAACCCCCTAATGTTCCCCCTATTTCCCCCTCCACCTTTGTACCCGTAATTTCTGTGCGATTGATTTAATAGCAGTTTCTGATTGTTCCCGATTCTTGGAAATGCTTATTTATTTCCATCTGTAACGGTCTGGAAAATTGTAATGACTTTATAGAGAAAATACCAAACTTTATTATATTTATTACTGGCTAATATAAGGAAAACGAATAATTTGCAATCAATTGTATCAATTGATCGTAGGTTTGCTGTACGTATTAGGAAAAAAATTGTATAATATCATTATTATTTTACGTCTTTACAAGTTAGCTTGACTGCAATATTATCACCTACCGGGAAGTGATGATGCAGTCTAATATGATAGTGGGCTAACCTTAGTTAGCGCATAGTTAGTTAATCATCGGTTTCTACATGGCTTCGTACAGGAACGCTGAATCGTTTGGCGGTACGTTTTTGCCGGTACGAAGGTAACTAGCCACGGCTGAAGTCTCCCATATGGCCAGACCATAGAAAATTCAGAAATAATAAATTTTCGAATTGACCCTGCCGGGGATCTAATCCGAGACCTTCCACTTATAAAACCGTAGCGCTCATCACTGCCCCAGAGAGGTCGTCCTTATACGTAGGTACTTGCAAACATCGTGTACCTGGCTTCATTTAGCATTTCAACTATAACAAGTACTATTCACTATTCGGTGCTATAACCTCGCGTCCTATTCGAAGAGAAGACCAAGGCGGGTGCTGTGAAGTGTGAACGTCTACGAGGAGGATAACTGGGGGATAAACTTTGAGTTTATCCCCAGCTCTCCCCGCTTCCTCGCAATTAATCACCAGCGTTGTTTACACGCCGCCGATACCAACGACACTAATGTAATTACTTCGAGAAATAATGCTTTTGTTTATTGCCTTGACTTGCAGCCGCCTGCGAATTTGTCTGAATGCGAAACATCTAATGAGGCGTAGCTTTTTGATCGACTTCGAAAAAGGAGCTTATCAATTAAACACGTATTCATGTAATACTAGCTAACGCCCACGACTTCGTTCGCGTGAATTGAGGTTTTATGGTTCCCGCGGGAACTCTTTAATTTTCTGTGATAAAAAGTAGCCTATGTGTTATTCCAGACTATAATCTATGTGCCAAATTTCATCCAGCTCTGGCTTGATTGAGTAACAAACATCCATCCATCCATCCAAAATTTCGCATTTGTAATATATTATTAGTATAGATATTACTGGATACTGGGGGATAACTGGGGGATGAACTTAGATTGCTTCCGAGCAATTAATCGTAACCAATATTTACTGAGCGTCGATACTCTACTAATAATTATTACTTCATTGACTACCTTGTTGATTTACCAGGTAGTTAGCCTATTTCGCTGGAAATCTTTAAGTGTTGGGTTCGAGTCCCAGATCGAGTTAAAAAAGTTAAGAAAAAGTTCTCATTAAAAAATATATAATAATATAACCCTTGTTCACTATCATACTAAAGTTTACAAATTCCAAAGTGTGTGTTTAATGGTTTGTCCTTCAATCACGCTGCAACAGAGCAACGGTTTTTTGCATGGTCGTAGGTCAGGACGAGGGTATATAGACAAAGTATTGTCCCGGAAAAATAAATTGATTAAAAAAATATTCCACGCGGACGAAGTTACGGGTGTCAGCTAGTAGGTAATAAATATTAATAATTCCTACTTTACAAGACGGGTTATTACATAGATCGACAAAATTTCTTACAAAATTTAGCATTGGCATTACATTCTAAACCTTAACGATATAGGTGTAGAGTATGTTTTTAAATGCTAAGATCTAATTTAGGCTTTTCAAGATTGGGGATGTTCATTAGTTGGAGGCAAAGTTTCAAGTTAAACATTAAAGTTGTTATTAATTTCGGTTATTTAAATTAATAATGTTTCAAGTTTATATTAGCTACGTCGTTAACGGGTAGCGCTCGGGGACTTGCTCGGTATCGCTGTGGTTACTTTGAAGGGAAGTTATACATCAAAATATAATTAGTACTCTCCAAAGCCACTTTAAAGTAAAAAAAAACAATCTGTTGTTCCAAAAAAACGACTTCCAAAGCCACTGTAAAGCAAAAAAATAATTTTGATTTCTACACACTATGTTGAAGTCGAGTGAGCCTGATGCGTCAACTTTGCATATTATCTTTGTTATACCCGTCCGACTTCAACACAGTGTGTAGAAATCAAAAATATTTTTTACTTTACAGTGGCTTTGGAAGTCGTTTTTTGGAAATAATTTTTATTTTTAACTTTTTAGTGTCAGGATTGAGGATTTGGAGTCAGTTTTTTTTTTATGGGACTACCTCGAGAGCTTCCTCTAAGGACTGATTTTTTTTTTAAATCGGTTCAGAAACCACGGAGATATGCACCGACATACATTTTTGAAAAAATACGCGCCGAATAGAGTACATCCTCCTTTTTTCGTCGGTAAAAAATTATAAATGAATTATTTAGTCAAATAATTACAAGTAAAAATGAAACATGTGACATGGAGTACCACAGCTCTCATGGAACCAAGGTGGCAACCACGATTTAAGCCAATCTTAGTAAACCAAACTAACGTAAGGCCAAACTGCGTAGTTTAATTACGATTATATTAAGGTCTCACATAAACGAATTCTAACAATCATACATCAATCAATTATACATCAATGGTTGGGCAGAAGCAGGTGGTACTTTTACAAATGCGGGCAAGTATACAAGTAGAAGTAAGTAAGAACGGTTACCCTCACCAATATCTTTTCCTAGTTATGATGGTGGAATAAAAAGCTTCACAAAACTTATGTAACAATTAATGTTGAAAATAATAATTACAATGTTTACAAACAATAATCTACTACAAAAAATCTATAACATTTATATTTACAAAAAATATACACCATCCGAATGATAGCTATGTCCAGTGTGGTGGACTATGGATACTCGCATTCTGACAAGAGACTAGTGGCACAGAATGGGTAATAGTACGTTGCTATTAGTCTGTAGTGATTCAGAAATGGGCAGTGATGTTATGGAATCAAACACGAGACCTCCCATCAGTTTTCACCACTAGACAAGCGAGGTGATTTACACAATATTAAAACCCTCCAAACGTAGAAATATATATTATATAAATTGTATACAAATTTATATGATGTCTATTTATTTTACACCGCGGCAACCGGCGTATATTAAACATTATATTTCACCAAACATTTTAATTATGTCGCAAAATAAACCGTGTCCAATAAACTACCTGCAGTTTATTTGATCCGCAATATATTTGCCAGACCAGTGATTGATTTTAACTTTATGATGATAATTTGATTATTCAGCCGGAAATATTATTTCGTATTTTATAACCGCCTAAATTGATGCAGCTAAAATTCATCAATGCTGACACCAAAAATTATTAAATCAAATTGTTACTGAATTGTCTGATTTAAATTGACGACCTCCCTGGCGCAGCGCTAGATTCACGGCTGGGTCAATTTGGGAATTCATAATTTCTGAATTTTCTCTGGTCTGGTCTGGTGGGAGGCTTCAAGGCAAGAGTGAATAGGCATCTTTAGGCAAGTGCGCTCCAACCTAGACCTCATAATTGCTTTTGTCGTGATCGTGGGCTCGACTGGCAACATTTATTTATTATTTATAGAATGGCAATACTGATTTCATGTTGGTATTGCATTATTATTGTATCGAGAGTTGGTAGACATGCATGTTTGGACCAATGGCGATCGAACGCGGGTATTTTTCACAAGATGGCGTCAATAGTAGTGGGGACAAAGTGAGTAAGGGAGATGAGTGGGGAATCAGAGTTAGTTTGGACGTGAATTTTGAGTGGTTACCATAGTGGCGTGCATAATGTCTGCAATGTGGCGAGTCACTCTGTTGTCATTCCAATTGATTGTTGGTTCAATAACCGAGGGATTTTAAAGTAACCTTGAACTCGTGTTGTGTGATATTTCCGGATTTCGATAAATTACATTATGGGTAGCGCAGTTGTCCGTTATTACCCAAAAATATGCCGGATCTTATGCCCACGTTTAGTTGTATGAACTTAAATTAAATATGCCTAGTTAGCCGATCGGTCTTAGATTGTATTTAGCTATAGAATGTCTATATCTATACGAGAATTCGTGACACTTTGCACTAAGAATGATTGTTGTTAAGCACAAGCCTATCCTAGCCGATTAGGGATTAGGGAGTTTAATATGCCGCACCGCTAACAGGTTAGCCCGCTACCATCTTATACAACAACATTACTTACCATCAGATGAGATTGCAGTCAAGGGCTAACTAAAAAGGGGTAGATAAAAATGCTTCAAATATCCCTGCCCTCCCGGCCTCAGTTCTACCCTCCACTTTTGAAGTTCAAACCAAGAGTGAAAAGGCATCTTCTAGAGAAGCACGTTGCACGTAAGGCTACATCACCACTTGCCAGCAAGTATGTTTGCTGCCAAGCGCACGCCGTTAGTAAGTACATTCTTCAAAAAAAATGTGTGTGTGTGTGTGTGTGTGTGTGTGTGTAATTTACACACGGCAGAAGCGAAACTTCAGAAAAGTGGACTACGAGAGAATGAGATAAATATAAGTTGTATTCTATCTAATTCACTCGCAGGGAAAATCCCAATATAAATATGTTTGTCTCATTTTAGTTTCGCTTTTTCTAAAGTTTCTCTTTGACAAGTACTAAGTGAGTGTGTAGTTAATTAAAGTAGTTAACACACAGTTTGTATTGTAATGGCAGTTTATAATGCAAGCCATAAATTAGCAACAAAACGCGACCGTGTTTACATCAGTACACTATTGAAGCACCGAAGCACGCAAACAGTGTATTTGCATAAAAACACAAAATAATTACAGCCAACCAACAAATTGTTGCCAACATTACACCTGATGAGAATGTTTATTATTGTTTATAGCAAAAAATACATTATTCAGCGTAAATAACTGATTCTATATTATAAACATTTGGTATTTCACAATAGGGATGATCTTATGCTTCTGAAAAAAGATAAAGGAGCATGGGTTTGACTCGCTCCAGCAACGCTAAGGACAGCGGTTACTATGTAAATACAATTTAATGAAATTGTACATTATTGTTTTTCAAAAGAGCATCCACTGAGTTTCTTTCTGGTTCTTTTCGGTAGGAATGGTATTCTGAAACAGTGGTAGATTCACTTGACGATTCAGAAGTACTTGTAAAAGTTTATTTGAATAAAAACCACTTGAATTTTGATAATCACGCTTAATACAAAGCTATGATGAGGTCTAGGTTGAAGGGCGCCGGCCGAAAACATGCCTATCCACTATTACCTTGAAGGTACTCAATCGAGTTGGCAGTGTAAAAACTAAGACTAAGCTAACCTACTGACAAGATAAACGTTATTTTTGTTTATGTTAAGTGAAAATCGACAAAAATATTCATTTTGTTTTACAGGTAAGTCATCACTTTACAATCAACTCATCTATTAATCTGGTAAGAAAATAAATCATCTCTTATCTCAACTCATCGCCGGGACCCAAACCAAGGAGGTCTCCTTTCAAAACGGTAAAAGTATAGCTCATAGTCTACCAAGCTGACTTTATATGATCTTTATGCTTGAAATAAATGTTTTATTTATTTATTTAGTTTTCTACTAGGAGAACTCTAGAGGGCATGCAGGATTCTCAAAATTTTTAAACCGTTAAAAATGGGAATTTATAATTTCTGGTTTTTTTTCTGGATTGGTGTGGTGGGAGGCTTCGGCCGTGGCTAGTTACAATTACCTTACCAGCAAAGCCGTATGATACCGTATAGAAACCGATGAGAGGGTTTAATATAACGGACATAATGCCAAAAGGTTAGCCAGTTAAAATCTTCAACTGCCTCATTACTTACAACCTGGTGAGATTGCAGTTAAAAGCTAACTTTTAGTGAAGTAGTCATTAAATATCTAAATTAATCAACAAAAACTAGTTGCTAGGTAAAATACAGCCTCGTTGGTCTAGTGGTTATCATGTTCGACTGCGGCCGATGAGGTCCCGAGTTCGAGACTCGGGTCAGGCCATAATTAAGTGTTGTTCTGATTAGAAATTCTCAGTACTTACCCCCGTGCCTCGGAGAGCACGTTAAGCCGTCGGTCCCGGTTATTATCACTAACATGGTTATAGTTATTAAAGCCAGCCAATCCGCATTAAGTAAACAACACTCTAAGCTCTAATTCCCTCCTATGAGAGTGGAGGCCTGTGTCCAACAGTGGGAAGTCAATGGGCTGTAGTGGTGGTGGTACTTGTAGGTAAAATACGCAATTAAAATCATCCAACAACAACACACAATGTGTAGCGGCCATCTTGCAATTTCCCGTATTCTTTGAGCGAGTCTTCCCATTCATTAGCCGCAGTCGCAAAAAGTATACAATTTCATACAATTCTACATTTAAAGCGCTTTAAGTTATTTCTTGTTGCTAATTAAAGCGACTGAGATGTTGGAAGCTGCTTAGGGGTGAAATATGTCGAGATAAAGAACTTTTTTGGGAATAATTTAAGATCATGAAGAGTGATTATATGATCTTTATAGCATATAATATGACGTCATATTAACCTGTGATCATTTCTGACTGTAATATTGGTATCTACAGATTTGTCATTTAAGAATTTCGGTCAAAATTCGTGTTAAAACACTCTATAGTGGACACGCTAACCCACATTTCCAGCGTGTTACATCCCCGAAAAGCAAACTAAATTAATTCCCCCTCAAGACCTGAAGCTAAGAGTGGTTTAATTGCATTATGTGCTCTAAACACTCCCCCTCCCCCCACTAGTTCCCCCCAACCCCCAGCTATGACCCGTCTCAAACAATTTAGGAAGCTTTTAGCCTCACGCGAGCTAAATTGGAGTTATCGTATGACGCCACATGCGTTGTGCGACCACGGGCCGTTGTCTCTTACGGTAACGATGGAAATTGGTTCAAACTTTGAAATGGTCATATATTATATTGCCTTGAGGCAAACATTACCTTAACATCACTGTGTTTGGAATCTACTCATCATTTTCTAGATGATGATTATATAGTTAATCTTATTTTCGAATATTTGTTTTACAACTTAAGTCAAGACCATGAAATCTCATGGTCAACCTATCAATTTTTTTTAAATTTTACTAGCCTATTTCACCCGGAATAAGCTAGGGATTCTAACGATACCTCATTTATTAAAATCGGTTCAGGCGTATAGAAGTTATGGTGGAATATACAAACTCACATACATACATACATACATGAACCCTGCAACAATATACTCCTTTTTTCAGGAAGTCGTATAAAAAACTAGCTAAAGCTAGCTTTCCAGGATAAAACCTATTTATTTCCTTCCTTAAGATCTGACTTATGTCTGTACCAGATTTTATCTAATCGGTTGAAAAGAAGAGCCGTGAAAGTTTAACGAAAAAAAAACAAATTAACATTCGCATTTTATTTTGAAATGTGGCAAAATGTGGTCATTGAAAACACAATACTGAAAAAATAATATGTTTGTGTAGCTCACAAAAATGTCACATTTATAATATAAAGAGATAGGACGAGGTGTTCGCAGAGTTTCTTTTTCATAAAATGACAAATGATAAATTAATTTATTTATTTTATGTAGGACAATTTGTGTGATTTTGCGCAAAGGATCAGCCTGGCTGTCCATCGCGGAAATGCAGCCAGCATTCTTGCCACCATTCCGGGCATGATTTATATAGTAATTAGGTTAAGCTAGCTAGCATTAAGTTCTATTGTATTATTTTCAATTTAAAAAAAAAAAACTTGTGTCACTTATGTAACGTTAAGACTCTACCACCGCTTCGGAAAATTGATTCTACTGAGAAGAGCCGGCAAGAATGTAATGTCCGATCTCTGGGGGTTCCTACTATCGTTTAAGCAGTATTATTTCAAAATGACAGATTTATGTCACGTACCCTGACTTCCCTAAAATAAGGATTAAGTCACCAACGTCACCAATATTCAAACAAAACGGATTGAAGCGATGGTATGCGCCTTGGTCTGTTTTCACTCTTATAATAATAAAACAATATTGTTCTACAGCAGCGGGTTCGATTTCACTAAAACCGTTCTAAAAGCCTTTGAATAATATTAAGTATAAGTAATATTAAGCCTGGTGGGAAGCTTCGGCCGTGGC
This sequence comes from Erebia palarica, assembly GCA_964035005.1. Lineage (NCBI taxonomy): Eukaryota > Metazoa > Arthropoda > Insecta > Lepidoptera > Nymphalidae > Erebia > Erebia palarica. Next base: position 78,867 of record OZ035992.1, read on the forward strand.
TAGTTACCACCCTACTGGCAAAGACATGTCGCCAAGCGGTCTAGCGTTCCGGTACGATGCCGTGTAGGGATATGGGTTTAATATAACTCCCATGCGCCTAACAGATTAGCTCGCTACCGTCTTAAACTGCATCATCACTTACCATCAGGTGAGATCGCGCTAACTAACGCTAACTTGTAGTGGATTAAAAAAAACAGTCATAAACTGGTATTGTAATATTATGAAAAAAGTAATTAGTAACTAACTCAAGACTAGTGTAACTTTTGTATTAAAACTTAAAAACCTGATATTGGATAGAAGCAGGCGTTACTTTGCGGAAGTCCATGACAATGAAGAAACTAGAAGTTTAATTCGCTATAATCCGCCACAGAATTCTGTGGAGAATTATAGCGAATTAAACTTCTAGTTTCTTCATAAAAAATCTGAAACAATAAAAAGACAATTCACTACAATTTTATAGCATAAAAGAACCCCCGCCGGCCGCTAATAACATGTTTTATCCAGGTTGTGCCATTGTTTCGCGCGGTGTAAATTGTCTTGTTAGCGCACTTGGGTTTAATTTATGAGCCCCCTCCATCCCGCCCTCCCCCCTGCCGCCTTCCCCCCCCCTAGGGCCCGGCTGTTCATTCCACATGACGTTGGAATTAGCTGTTACCTTCTACTGAGTACTGGGATATTTGGTACGGAAGCTAGTTTTAAAATCTGATAAATGGTGTGGAAGCCATTGCCATTTTCCAACGACTTTGGGTGGATGTAGGCTTTTGTAATATTTCAATTGAGTATTTAAAAGTGAAGGGCGAAACTGCCTCGTTGGTCTAGTGGTTAACATGTTCGACTGCGGCCGACGAGATCCGGGTTCGAGTCCCGGGTCGGAACATAAAAAAAAAAATAGGTATTGGGTTTTCCGACTAGAAATTCTCAGTACTAGCCCGGAGTTAGGAAGTTGGTGATGTTTCACCCCCGTGCCTCGGAGAGCACGTTAAGCCATTGGCCCCGGTTATTATCCCTAACATGATAATAGTCAAAGTCCGCCAACCCGCATTGGAGCAGCGTGGCGGGTCCAAGCTCTAATTCCCTCTCCCCTATGAGAGTGGAGGCCTGTGCCCAGCTGTGGGACGTTAATGGGCTGTAGTGGAAGGGCGAAAACACATCACTGACAGGACATGACAAGAAGTCAGTATGTAATGCTCGCGTCCTATGGGAAACACGTAAACACACCACTGACAGGACATGACAAGAAGTCAGTATGTAATGCTCGCGTCGTATGGGAAACACGTAAACACACCACTGACAGGACATGACAAGAAGTCAGTATGTAATGCTCGCGTCGTATGGGAAACACGTAAACACACCACTGACAGGACATGACAAGAAGTCAGTATGTAATGCTCACGTCGTATGGGAAACACGTAAACACACCACTGACAGGACATGACAAGAAGTCAGTATGTAATGCTCGCGTCGTATGGGAAACACGTAAACACACCACTGACAGGACATGACAAGAAGTCAGTGTGTAATGCTCGCGTCGTATGGGAAACACGTAAACACACCACTGACAGGACATGACAAGAAGTCAGTATGTAATGCTCGCGTCGTATGGGAAACACGTAAACACACCACTGACAGGACATGACAAGAAGTCAGTATGTAATGCTCGCGTCGTATGGGAAACACGTAAACACACCACTGACAGGACATGACAAGAAGTCAGTATGTAATGCTCGCGTCGTATGGGAAACACGTAAACACACCACTGACAGGACATGACAAGAAGTCAGTATGTAATGCTCGCGTCGTATGGGAAACACGTAAACACACCACTGACAGGACATGACAAGAAGTCAGTATGTAATGCTCGCGTCGTATGGGAAACACGTAAACACACCACTGACAGGACATGACAAGAAGTCAGTATGTAATGCTCGCGTCGTATGGGAAACACGTTTCGTCGTGTCGGATAAGTTTGTGCAGAATCTAATAAAAGAGCGCACGCTGAAGTTTAGCTCTGTCCTGCAAGTAGTGTGTCTTCACCATAAGGTTTTATTATTAACATGTCACAAAATCCTACATTTAAGTGACCTACAAGTAGGTACTAGCTTTTGAAAATCCTAATGCGATTTTATGCGGACTGTACTGAGAGAGCATTTATACGTTCGTAAGACGTATAATTGCTTTCTCAGTACAGTCCTCTCGGTTGTAAACGGTCTCCTTCAAATTATTATAATCAACAACCTCAATTTACATTTACCTCAATTTACCCTGTCAAACAAAGAATGTGGACTTATTTTACTAACGCCATCTAGTCTGAAAAGCGGGACAGCGCTATGGCGGGGACAAGGACAGGCTCATATAGGTGAAGGGCACGCCCTACAAGTCGGACGCCCAACTTTTTTCTATGAAAGGGCTCATCTAGTACCTACATATATGTCGCTGATTGTAAAGCACCTACGTACTTGTATGTTTTCTAGGTGCTTTTAAAAGCTTTCCAGAAAATTTAAGTCAAATATTCAAGCTGCAGTAATTAGTTTCCTCGGCAAAAAGTCCCACACGGCGCTAGTGTATTATATATGTATGTATGTATGTATGTATGTATGTTCTCATGTATGTGGGTACTGGCGGGTACACGGCGTAATTCCAAACAGCCACCCATTTGCAGATCGTTGCTGAACACTCGCAAACAAAACTGTTTGTGCCTGGTTTACTTTTACGTTTATTTATTGGAAATAACTTATAATGTTTTAACTGAATATGAAAGTACAGAGAAACTTTTTGCACAGTTATAAATAATAGTAATATTTAAATCGTAACACACACACACGCACACACACACACACACACACACACACACACACACACACACACGCGCACACACGCACACACGCACACACACACACACACCCACACACAAACGCGCGCGCGCGTGCGCACACACACACATACACGCACACTAGTTTGTCTTAAATCGATCTATTCATTTTATTTTTGATTTTTTTTTGCGTGTTGATTTATTATTGTTTTTTGCATTTAGAATGATAGTTGTAAATCTTCATTTTCATTTGTTAACTGTGAATTGTTTATTTATACACTGTCTCCTGTAAATACAGTTTTTACTACCTCAGGAGGCAGGGTGTGACACTATTGAAATTATGTAATCAATTTTGGCAAATAAAGATTTATGGTATTTGACTTTTTACCTTGAAAAAAAAAATTATTATTCGAAGTATTTTTTAAATACTATGCAGTTAAAGTAGTTGATTTGAAGATCAATCGTAATTATGTTAAAATTATAAATACTTGTTATATTTTGTGAAATGCACGCTCTACATTAAATTTTTGTAGGTTTTGTAAGACAAGGATTGAAAGAAAATTTTAAATTACATAGTAATAAAATCTATTTTGTGAAAATTTTGTTTGTTTTAAACCAAACCTCAAACAAAATCAATTGTGTCTTAACTTTACAATAAAAGCTAATTGCTATACAAATATTAAAAAATAATTTTATATCCTTTTTTAGTTTATCTAATGAAGCAATCGAGTCACACATTTTACGAGTCAAAAAGCAATATATTTCTAAAATCATGTAAGTAGTTCTAAAGCCGATTATATCATTATTTTAGATTGGAACATACCAAATACGTTGAACTATTAAAATCTCTAAAAAAAAAAAACTTCAAAAGTCCGTAGCTCAGTGAAAATATTCATACGTTCTTCATTCATACATACTTTATCCTAGAAAAGTTTGGAAGTATGTTTTATGCGTTCCATTTTCAGGATATAAAGAACTTTACACTTTAAACCTTTCCTACTTTTGTGCGCGAGTGCAAGTTTTGAAATTGTCAAAACCATTCCGCTTTAAGTTCGCAGCGTGATGTTAATTTTCGCTCCGAGCCTCGTTCCGTACCGACGCCCTTACTCTACAATAATGTACTTCTATGCGAGTGCTTGTGTTTTACTGCTTTCCTAAATTAACTCTATTATTTCTTTGGCGAAATGTTTTTTTTTTTAATTTATTTTGACAAATTTTGGGTACAGCAGCCCTATTCTGTAACGCAGTGGTTATCCAAAAATTAAAGTCACTGACTAATAATTTTTATCCATTGAAGATTTGCTATGAAATGTTCTTTCATTTTCAATAGTAAACCTTCAATGGACACAATATATATGTCAGTGGCTTTCAGTTTTCGATAGCCACTGAGTTACAGAATAGGGGGGCAGGTTAGCTTAGTATTTTAGAATAGAATAGAATTCATTTGTCTGAACATGTTACAATGATGGTTACAGTATGAAAAGTGGCAGAATGTGTAGTTAGGCAACCCTGACGTACAAATTTCTATGTAGTTAAGTATTTAAATAACATAGTACAAGTATGTTCTAGTAATAGGATAACACGACATAGGAATTACATCTTAAAAAAATAAATAATGTCTTGAATAATTAATTACTTTAAGACTTTGTAGACCAAGTACCTAGCTAACATTAAAATTGGGTATTTGACAACTAGTCAAATCAGCAACTTTTTTTTCAAACGTCAAAACGCGTGCTTAGTTTGGATTTTTTTTTTAGCTTTCCACACTTGCAGTACCGGGAAGGACGGCCAGTGAAGGCAGGAGGTTTTAGTCCGTAGGGCACCGAGAAAGGTGCAGTCGGACATACCACCATTTTATGGTGGCATCCATGAGGATTTCCTCCTCCCCAGGGAAAAAAAAAAGTTTGGATTTTGTATGAAATTTTAAGTTGTGACGTCATCAAGGTTTGAACTATAGTGTTATATATTTTTGGAATCTACTCATCATTTTCTAGATAATGATTATATACTTAATCTTATTTTCGATTACAAATAACGTCAGACTTGGTAGACCAAGTAACATTAAAATTACCTACTCTTACAATAAGTCTATGCATTAATTGTTTAATTTTGATAACTTCACTAGCACAGAAAAAGGAATCTGCTTATTACCTGGTGAGTAATGTGGTCTTATAAGTGGGACGATCTAAATTCGATGCCTGGCAGCGTCAATTTTGGATATTATAATTTCCGAGTATTTTCTGGTCTAGTCTGGTGGGAGGCTTCGGGCGTGGCTAGTTACCACCCAACCAGCATGAACGCAGACACCACTAAGCTCTTAATTCGATGCCGTGTAGAAACCGATAAGAAGTATGGGTTTAATTATAATTGCCATACCGGATTATCATCTAAAACTTTCATTACTGACCATACACAGATCGCAGTCAAGAGTTTGTTTCTTTTTATTCTTCAACAAGTTTTATAATTTATAATATTAACTAGCTAATGCCCGCGACTTCGTCTGCGTGGATCAAGGTTTTTTGGTTCCCGCGGGAACTCTTTAATTTTCCGGGATAAAAAGTAGCCTATTCCAGACTATAATGTATTTCTGTGCCAAATTTCAGCCAGATCCATTCAGCCGTTGGGGCGTGATTGAATAACAAACATCCATACATCCATACATTCACACATCCATCCAAACTTTCGCATTTATAATATTAGTAAGATATTTAAATCTAAAATTATGTTTACTGTGCAAAAAGTAGGAACTTCCGATCGTTGCTACGCACGGAAAAAGAAATGACCATGAAATAGCTAGTAGGGAGACACTTGGGGATGACTTGGTAGGAGTATTTTGTCTCTATACCAAAATAAACCGTAACCGATTATCACCATCATGTTTTATAAGTAAGTAATTTTTAACGTCAATAAGTGTACCTACAGTGTACCTATATTGAATAAATGATATTGAGTATTGAGTATAGTATTGAGTTAATGGTAATTTTTAACGTCAGTAAGTGTACCTACAGTGTACCTATATTGAAAAAATTATATTGAGTATTGAGTATAGTATTGAGTTAATGGTAATTTTTAACGTCAGTAAGTGTACCTACAGTGTACCTATATTGAAAAAATGATATTGAGTATTGAGTATAGTATTGAGTTAATGGTAATTTTTAACGTCAGTAAGTGTACCTACAGTGTACCTATATTGAATAAATGATATTGAGTATTGAGTATAGTATTGAGTTAATGGTAATTTTTAACGTCAGTAAGTGTACCTACAGTGTACCTATATTGAAAAAATGATATTGAGTATTGAGTATAGTATTGAGTTAATGGTAATTTTTAACGTCAGTAAGTGTACCTACAGTGTACCTATATTGAAAAAATGATATTGAGTATTGAGTATAGTATTGAGTAAATTGTCTCTAAAGCGTGCGATTGTTACTAGTAGGTTAAGAAACGACCAGTTAAATACATTATATCTGAAGAATGAAGCGATAAAGTATAACTACTCTTTGATCTGCGTGACTTCTGTATTCGCATACACAGTTTTAAAATTATCAAAACCATTTTGTTTTTGAGACCAGTTTCGTTACTTATTCTGGAATGTCCCCATTTTAGGTAAGTCCTTGTATTTTGCAGCTTAAAAATAGACGCACAATTAGTATGGTAACTTTGTGACTGTGTTAGCATAAAGTTTTTGGGGTAAAATCTTATTTTTAAACAAACACAGTGTGTTTAATAGTTCTGCTGCTAGTCTTGGCTCAAGTAGGAAGAAAAAATAAAGTGTAACATTTTTCTTTTTATTAAAAGAGTAACTGCTGATTTTCTTGCCGGCTCTTCTCAATAGAATCAACTTTCCGAACCGGTGATAGAATGTTGCACAAGTTGTCCTACGTGAAATAAATAAATAAATCATTTTATTTCATTTATTTTAATCATTTTAGAAAGTAGTTTATTATTATAAATTGTGGTTTAATGAATTCGGGGTTTTTTTATCCACTTCAAATTAACCCTTGACTGCGATCTCACCTAATGATGCAGTTTAAGATGGTAGCGGGCTAACCTGTTAGGGGCATGGTAGTTATATTAAACCCATACCCCTATTCGGTTTCTACACGGCATCGCACCGGAACGCTAACTCGCTTGGCGGCACGTCTTTGCCGGTAGCGTGGTAACTAGCCACGGCCGAAGCCTCCCACCAGGCAAGACCAGGGAAAATTCAGAAATTATAAATTCCCAAAATGACCCTGCCGGGGATCGAACCCGGGACCTCCACACCTTAAGACAACAGCGCTACACACTGCGCCACGTAGGTTGCCAAAATATGGTACGGAGGTTGGGTGTTCGAAAGTGGCGTTTTCCCTGACGAATAAGGGGTGAATTTTAGCCAATTTCCGTCCCCGGGATACAACCTAAATCGGTCAAGCTGATGAGCCGTGAATAGGTGCCAGACAGACGGACACATTTTCGCATTTATAATATTACTATGGCCCAATAATAACTGTTTCGTAGTGGGGTAAATAAATGGGTACTTCATCATCCGAGATAAATAAGTGAGATCAAGTAAAGTAGTGTTAATCTCACAGAGTGCCATGAGCCTGACCGCTCGCAACTTAACTGATTGCCGGAGTTAAGCTAACACACTCGTCTATCTTACTTAATTATGACTTACTACATGTCATACACTTTTATGAATAGTAATAAAAAGTGTGTGTGTGCAACACGACAGAAGTGAGACTTTAGAAAAGTAGCCTACGAGAGAATGAGATAATAATGACAATGAGATAAACATCTTATTACCATGTAAAGGACTACTTAAACGACAAGGAAGCTTGGCAATGATTTGCTCTATGGCTCTGATAGTTCCTTAGTTAAGATGATTTGTGAGATGGTGATAATACAAAAAAATACCCAGCTGAGTTTGTTGTGGAATCTTCTCAGACCAGGGCGCGTTTGGAACCCTCGTAGCTTTAGTTTTAAGATACCGTAACCGATTATCACCATCATGTTTTATAAGTAAGTAATTTTTAACGTCAATAAGTGTACCTACAGTGTACCTATATTGAATAAATGATATTGACTATTGAGTATAATATAACTTGTATTCTATCTTATTCTCTTGCAGACTGAATCCTATATATGCTTGTCTCTTTTTCAAATCACAATGATCCTAAAGAAGTTTCACTTCAATAAAGAAAAATATTTTTTAACTAGATGATGCCCGCAACTTCGTCGGCGTGGATTGATGTTTATTGATTCCCGCGGGAACTCTTAAGTTTTCCGGGAAAAATGTAGGCTATATCCTTCCCCGGGATACAATCCATCCGCGTACCAAATTCCATCTAAATCAATTGAACAGGTATATTTTATTGATTCCCGCAGGAACTGTTCAATTTTCTGGGATAAAAAGTCGGTAGTCGGTATGTCCTGCCCTGGGATGTAACTACTCTCTGTACCAAGTATCATCGAAATCGGTTCAGTAGTTGGGCCGTAAAAGCGTAGCAGACAGACTATAAATGCGAAAGTGTGTCTGTCTGTCCATCAGTCTATAATCATTTCACAGTCCTTTCCATTTAATTTGGAGGTAGGTCGCATCCTGTGAAGGTATTTACGCAGATGAAGTTTTTAATAAATAAATATTTGTAGGCTTTTGCTACGTTGAGTTATGTATAAAACTGATGCACTTTTTATTATAATAATCCGTTTTCAATCCGAACGAAAAGTTCTGTGTGTATGGTGTGGATTTAATACGAATAATAAATAAAGCCAAAATCGTTCACAAAGAGAGCTTATAGTTCTGTACACAATCATTTTCAATCGTATAAGCAGGACATCAAAAAGTTTTAAGTTTCACGTATCCCCTACGACCTACCCTCATCTTTTTTATTTCACTGGCTGACTTACAAAAAATGTGCATCGTTAGTTATCATGATTTTGGAATTAGAAATACTTGATTGCGACCGAATACTTGATTGCCCGCCAACCCGCATTGGAGCAGCGTCGTGGGTCTAAGCTCTAATTCCTTCTCTCCCATGAGAGTGGAGGCCTGTGCCCAGCAGTGGGACGTTAATGGGCTGTAGTGATGATGATGATGATGATTGCGATTTGATTTGCTGTTAACTAATAAAATGAAATCCAGCCCTTCGGCACTACAAGCAAACGTTTTATATAGAGGTTCCCTGTAAGAGGTTACATTTGAATAAGGGAGGATTTTTTTTGTTGCAATCTTACACGGAGAGAGAAAAAATTATCATTATTTAAGGCAATGGCGATTCAAAAGCACGTCTAGTAAAAGTTTGTTTGAATAAAAAATATTTGAATTGACTTGACTAGCTGATGTCCGCAACATCATCGTCGTCGTCAACCGATGGAAGTCCACTGCTGGACATAGGTCTCCTGTAGGGTCCTCCACAAGCCACGGTCTTGCGCCGCCTGGATCCAGCGACTCCCTGCGACTCTCTTGATGTCGTCCGTCCACCGTGTGGGGGGTCTGCCAATGCTACGTCTTTCAGTGTGAGGTCACCATTCCTGCACCTTGGAACCCCAACGTCCATGGGTTGTCTGAACTATGTGCCCCGCCAATTTCCACTTCAGCTTCGCAAGTCTTTGGGCTATATCGGAGACTCTGGTTCTCCTATGGATCTCTTTATTTCAGATTTGATCATTTAGGGGCACTCGCAACATAGCCTCCTCCATCGCTAAATCGACAAACGAACATACCAACTTCAATTTCAATTTCATTTTTTTATTTATTGCAATTCCATAGGTACACTTATTCCTTATAATATAACATTTAGTCAATAATAGGCAAGGTAAGCTATGGATACCCAGTTTGGGTGTAGCAACAACAGTGCATTGTAGTAGGGAGACCGATTTTATTTGTACTCGTCCGTATCATTAAAAAAATCATTAATAGTGTAGTAACACTTGTTCCTCCTCTAACTTACACCAACACATACTTTCGCAATTTATTATATTGTTAGTATGATTCCTATCAAAACGCAACTCATGGCTCACCTAGCCTTGGTAAAACAACGAAAGAATCAATCTTTCTGCGTAACGCAGTGTTGTCGCATTGTGTCGCACACAATTATCGGATTACGGGCAACGAGCGAGGAGGGAATGTATTTTTTGGGGATTTTTCAAAAATAATCCGCACCAGCTTCGACGTAATACTTTTATGTTTTATACACGTATATGTTTACGTAGACGTGTTCGATTTGTGATGTTATATAGAACCATAAATATTGCCTGCTACTTAATTTTTGTGCATTTATGTTTTCAAAATTAATGTTGTTAGAACTATTCCGGGGTGAAAAGTACATAACATCACACAAGATACAAAAAAATTTCGAATTTGCGGCATGATTGTGAACAAAAAAAAACTACCAAAGTACCTATAGGTATTGTAAACATTACTTTCACACTCACATTACTTGCACACTCACATTTTTAATTATAAGTTAAAAACAAATTAATATTTAAAAAAATATTATGTATAAGTATAGGTGTATACGTAACTCTATTTATATTATATATATATTATATAACACAATGTATACAATTTCGAATACCTATTTCGGATTCTATGCTTATTTTTTAGATTCTGTGGAGAGCGATCAATATAAAGAAATATTTGAGACTAGCGAATGGCCAGCGACTTCGTCTGCGTTGTTTGAGGTTTTTGGTTTCCGCGGGAACTCTTTAAAATGTGCTAAACCAGACTGTAATCTATTTCTGTGCCAAATTTCAGCTAGATCCGTTCAGCCGTTGGGGCGTGATTGAGTAACAAACATCCATACATCTATCCAAACTTTCGCTTTTATAATATTAGTAAAGTAAGATAAGATTCTTGTCGATAGCATCAGTTATTACTCAAAATAAGCAGTCCTGATACACAGGGCAAGCTTTAGAAGCACAATTATGGTTCCTCTCATCATTTTTCACGGTTACATTTGTATTAAATTAGTTTCATAGGATAGGTATGTTTTTGTTTTTAATTAAGTCTATTTTATTGTTAATATTTTTTGTAATGTTTAGGTATATGTTTTTTGTCTTATCCTATCGCATTATGTTATACCTGTAAAGATAGATTGAAGCTGGAAGATAAATAAATAAATAAATTTTGGTACAGAGTCTCGGTAGTAGGTACGAAGTGCACAAGTGCATTGTGTTGATGTCGAGAAAATTGTGTCAAGCATTACGTAGGCTTTTCGAGGATCCACTGACAGATGAGGAGGCCCTTGACAACGCTTGATGGAAGATGCAGGTTTTTGCGAACCATAATTTTATATTTCTTGAGTTCTCATTATAAAACCTAGCACATAAATGTTATATTATGAGCTTGACGAAGCCTTAATTAGCGATAGTGCATATTTATATGATAATATAGGGGTAAAGGGTAGGCACACAAATTACATTGATATTTTTGTATAAGTTGGAGTTTTGTGAGTGGTTGTTCAGAAAAGGTTTTAAAAATATGTGTTAAATGAACCAAACAGGTTGTACTTCATAAGCCTTGAGCCCCGCGGTAATAAGGAATGACTTCCTAAATCTATAGTATGGTATCTAGTTAGGAGTCAGACCTACCACCCACGCAAATGGCCAAATTATGATGTAAGTCAAACTTTGATGTTTTATTTTATGTTACTGTTATATGTGTTCTAGGTTTATTGTTATTTTTCTAGTTTTATTATTAATAAAATGAAAAAAAAAAGATAATAATATTTATATGATAACAACCAGGTGACCCACCCAAAGACCCACCTTTACTTATGTACCTATTATGTAAGGATGAATACATCTAAGTTTTATAAAGCCCGGATAATTATGGTAGTAAATTAGTGTCACAGACGATATTGTTACATATGTATCTACAATTCGCGTGCGAGTTGAATGCAGAGCTTTTTTATGTGTCACCATACATTAGCTCTGCATTAAACTCGCGCGCGAACTGTATGTTTCATCTGTGACACCATTGGCGAATGAATTGTTTTTCTTTTTTTTCAATCAAGAAATCAGCGTATACTGTGTGGGTCTGCAAGTCATGATAGTAAAACTGTTTTTTTTAAATTTATTGTTCAAGATAAACATACATTCATATTATGGGTATATACACACTAGCCATCTAAATCTTTAAATCTTTTTTTGTCAAAACTGATTACATAATTTCAATAGTGTGAAATCCAGCCTCCTGAGGTAGTAAAAACACCGTTATTATAATCTAACTCGCGAAATTGTAAACTGTCGACAGATTGTGAACCGTTCAATGTTCTGAGTATCAATTTTTGAAATATTAATTGTATTTACGTTTTCTTGTCTGTTTCTTGTAGGTTAGGTAAGGGTTCGACATAAATAATCAGGTAGTGTTAATATATCTGACAGATTACTATCTACCGAAAAATAATGCGTTAAATTGTAATCTTTCGACAGTTTTTTTTCGGTTTTTACAATCTTACGGTGACATATATAAGCAGGATACTTATTTGGCATGATGCACGAATAGGCAGAGAAGTCGTTCCATCGGTCCAATAGACGCGAAGGTGCGTGAACAACTCCGATTGCTTTCTGGTTCGATTTATTAAACTTTGTGATGATTAATTGATTTTCTTCAATGATTTATCTCCATTTACATATTTGAGAACAACGTTATATCGATATAAGAAAACTATTAACTATGTAGATAACTACCCATACCTTGGTCAAGTTATTTCAAAGGATCACCAAATGGCAGAAGAAATTTACAAAAGAGTAGCTAGTGCTTGGAATCGCTATTGGTCCTTCAAAAATATAATGAAAGACAGAACTATATCTATGTCTGTAAAAAAGAAACTCTTTGATACCTGTATACTACCAATCCTCACATATGGATGCCAAACAAAGACAAAGGCAATGACAAAGCACCACCTGCATAGACTTCAAGTCTGTCAGCGATCAATTGAAAGAAGCATGTCTGCTATCAAACTCAAGGACAGGAAAACAATACAATATATTCGACATATAACAAAAGTTGAGGACGCAACACTGAAAATAAGAACTTTAAAATGGAAATGAGCAGGCCATATGATAAGGGGAAAAGATAAGTGGAGTAAATTGGTTACATTGTGGCAACCTAGAATAGGCAAGAGTAAAAAAGGACGACAAAGAACTAGGTGGGAAGATGAAATAGTCAAGATAGCTGGCAAAACTTGGACAAGGAAGGCAAGGGATAGAAATGTTTAGAAAGGGTTAGAGGAGGCCTTTGCCAGAGAGCAAGCAGACACCAACCAGGTGGAAACAAAGGACGTTTTCGGGAACTGATATTGTTTATAATTTGTAAAACGTAATTGTGTAACTAGGTATATTGTTAAAACTTAATTGTGTAACTATATTGTAAATTTAGTCTCTGCAATAAAGGCTTTTATTATTATATCGATACAGCGGGAAAAAATACCATATTTTTTTTTACAATCAGAGACAAGATGACTCAAACGTCATTCTGACAGTTCGTTTTTAATTTATTTTCCTAGATTTACGGCTCTGGGTTCTACGGTATTGCAAGTGAGTCCGACAGTGCGCCTGCAACCCCGGCGCCGATTCGTCGCCCGCCGATTATATATATAAGCAGTATAGTTATTTGGTATGATTCACGAATAAGCAGAGAAGTCACTCCATCGGTCCACTGGACGCGAAGGTGCCTGTAACCCCGGTGCCGATTCGTCACCCGCCGATTGATGGATGTGCCGATCAATCGCCTATTACCGGCGTAGCGGCGGTGATTCATGTTCAATTAGCTTATCGCCTGACAACCACTCCCGTTATTGATGCTTTATGGGCTACTAGGTGATACCCTCCGCGGAGTCCGCGTCAATTTCGTTTTTTTTTTAATTCCTTGGGTTTGTTTTCGCAGGATTTTTTTTTGACGATCTCCGTGGCGCAGTGTTTTTTTTTTAATTTTTTTTTTATCCACTACAAGTTAGCCCTTGACTGCGATCTCAATTTTGTTACCAAATAGTGCGTAATAATCTACTTTTTACCCTTATTTTTATTTACTACAAGTTAGCCCTTGACTGCGATCTCACCTGATGGTAAGTGATGATGCAGTCTAAGCTGGTACCGGAAAGAGTTGAGCGCTGTTGCCTTAACGTGCGGAGGTCCCGGGTTCGATCCCCGGCGGGGTTTGGAAATTTGTAATTTCAGAATTTTCCCTGGTCTGGCCTGGTAGAGCTTCGGCCGTGGCTAGTTACCGCCCTACCGGTAAAGACGTGCCGCCAAGTTTTAGCGTTCCGTTACGATGTCGTATAGAAACCGAATAGTGGTATGGGTTTAATATAACTGCCAGGCCCCTAACAGGTTAGCCCGCTACCATCAAAGACTGCATGATCACTTACCATCAGGACAGATCGCAGTCAAGGGCTGACTTGTAGTGGATAAAAAAGAGAATAAAAAGTAGATTTTTATACACTATTTAGTAACAAAATTCCACTTAACCTAATTTAAACTTGCCTCTACACAAGTTTAAGAAATCCATTTTAGGTATGCTCCTGAAAAAAGCTTATTATACTGTTGAAGATTATGTAAATGTTAAAAAAGCATGGATTTGACTCGCTCCAGCGACGCTTAGGACTTCGGTTACCTATGCATCTAAACATTGATGTAACTGTATTTTTTTTCAAAAGACCAACCACCTAGTTTCTTGCTTGTTCTTCTCGGCAGGCATTCCGAACTAGTAGTAGATTCACTCGAGGATTAAAAAGCACTTGTAAAAATCTACTGGAATATATAAGATTTGAGTCTGAGTTTCAGTTTGTAAACAAGTGAACTTAATTTAACGAAATAAAAAATACGACTGCTCTGCCATATTATTTTTAGAGTTAACCTCCCTAAGAAGCGATTTGCATATATAGCCTTTGAAATCTTATTCATACTTTTTTATACGACTGCCTGAACAAAGGAGTATATTGTTTTCAGGGTTCATGTATGTATGTATGTATGTATGTATGTAAGTATGTATGTATAAAAAAAAATTTCAACTTTAGTCTTTAATGCGGGACCATGGTCACCCCATCAATTTTTTTAAAAATTTTACTAACCTATGTCACCCGGAATAAGCTAGGGATTCTAACGATACCTCATTTATCAAAATCGGTTCAGGCGTATAGAAGTCATGGTGGAATATTCAAACTCACATACATACATACATGAACCCTGAAAACAATATACTCCTTTTTTCAGGCAGTCGTATAAAAAATCACGTCGATCCGTTGCTCTGTGGTGGCGTGGTTGAAGAACCAACCAATAAACAAACACAGTTTCACAATTTATGATATTAGCATGACATGACTGATGCCTGAAACTGTAGTGAAAATATTAAAAATTGTAAAAAACATTTTCCATTTTGAAATGTATTTTTGTGTACAGGTATCGTACAAAACGGTTTTTTGCTATTTTCTTCTTTTTTACACAAATGAAGACCTAGTTTTTTTCCTACTCGTAGATAATGAAACCCATAAATCGTAACACACATACTACGTAAGCTTAGTCAGGAATGTTTTTGAAGGGAACTAATCGCGATTTATTCTCCCCGGGTAGCGCGTCAGATAACACCGTCCCAGGTAGATTCACTTAGGATTGATGTCGTGTATGTTTTTGTAATCTCATATGGATATTACGGAGAAATATTAATGCTGATTGTAGACAATAATAAAAGAAAAACCTAACTTTTATGTATTTAATGTTTCTAGCAAATCGGTTTTTAGGTAAGAAATAAGATTATTTCGAAAGATTAGATACATTTTTCTTATTAATTATTAATGGTCTAAAAGTGTAGGCTAAATTCTACCAATACCTACGTGTAAATATTTAATGAAAACCGAAAGGACATTGAGGGGCATGAGAGTTTGGGAGTTCAGAGTGAGTGCTAAAAAAAGACAGATGATCATGTTGTTGAGAATACCTAACAGCCAGGACACGTAGAAGGGCTAAATACCTAATAATCGTCACCTACCTCCACTACCTACACACTTTCGAATTTATAATTTGAGTTTGGGTAATAAGTAACCTAAGAATCATAGAGCAAAATAATTTTTATAAATGCGAAAGTTTGGATGGATGGATGTTTGTTACTCAATCATGCCAGAACGGTTGAACGGATCCGGATCAAACTTGCCACAGAGATAGATTATACTCTGTAATAATATATAGGCTACTTTCACCTAACCTCAATCCAAACGGACGAAGTCGCGGGCATAAAATTTTTATAAATCTGTAAAACAGTTAAACCAACAATCAACATTTTATACATTGATATCAAAAGCAGTCATGAATATAATTAAAACGCATTGACCTCTGAATTGTAATTACATTGTATCAAACTTTAAAATTGCGAACTCCCAACTTTAATTCAAATTGTATCAAACTTAAAAATAGTGAACTTTAATTCATCCAAGACTCCCAACGAACAATATCAAACGGAACACAGACAGGTACAAACATCAGAGTGTTTGCGCATAACAACCGCGGATGCGAAGTTTAGACTTTAAACTTTCCGAATTAATTAAAATTTCACTTGATTGAGGAAACCCCCGCGTTCCCTCACTCTGGAACGCAAGAAAGTAATAAAATACTTTTAAACTTTCGCATTAAATCACGAATTTAATTTGAGTTTGTGAACGTATCGCATCTAGTCCGAGACTTTCAGACTTGAGGAAGTCTAATATGATTAGTGCTGCGTTTCTCTTGCTCATCCGACTTTAAAATTGAACTATTGGTTTACAGATCTGCGGTAAAAATATTTTGGAAATAACCTGAATAACGCCTTGTTTGTTTTCACTCTGAAATTAACTGAGCATGAAAGTGGGTAATGTTTTACGGGTATATATGTACATATGTAGTACCTACACATTGTGTGTTTATTTTTCAGCGTCACCTAAAGTGTACAAGGGGTGTAATTTTCAAGGCTATGGCTGGAATATGGAACCTAAAAATGATTTGTTTAACGTATAAACTCGTTTTACTGCTGTGAGAAACAACGATTTGGGCATTCTCCAACAGAAAACTTGAGTTAAGCTATTTTGTACGTATCCTTGTGTTTATGAAACTTCTACACCATATTATATAGAATCTTCGAGTCCAATGATTCTTTTAATAATTCCTAGTAATCGATGCTATAATACATATATTGAATGTGCTTTTGAAAGTGATGGTGTATATTCGCAACAAAGAAATATAGTGAGATACAATTTTAATATTTTTTAGGTTTTGGAAGCTATAAATAACGATTTTAGAATGCTATAATGTTACCAAGCATAAAGCTGCGTTGAACCAAGTGTAGTTAAATAGAGTGTAATAAGTTTCACATACGCATTATCCTTTCTTTTTTCTATCACATCAAATAGAAACGACTGCTCAAATCTATCATGAATTAATAAGAAAGTGAACAAATGGTTCTCCCTGAGCAAATAAATGATTCTTCCTCACTTGTAGCAACAATGGCGACTTAATAACCAATTAGCGATCCAATAAAGACGTATCTAATGGAAGGTTCTCCATCAATCGGAGCCAAGAGGGCGTGCAACAGAGAGTGAAGACGACTGATCAGACAACCGGTCTGACAACCTGTCTGACAACCTGTCGGGTTGCTCGTGGTTCTGCGAGTGACGGGAAAACAATCAAATACCTGCTATTGAAACAAATTACGTTTTCCGCAAAGTGGAATGGTGGAAGAGGCGAGCATTTTCGGAGTTTTTGTAGCTAGACTAGCGACTTCGTTCGTGTGGATTAAGATTTTTTGATTCCCGCGGGAACTCTTGAGTTTTCCGGGATAAAAAGCAGCCTATATCCTTTCCCGGGATACATACTATAATCATACCAAATTTCATCAGAATCGGTTGAATAGATGGGCCGTGAAAATGTAGCAAACTGACACACTTTCGCATATCTAATATTAGTATGGATAGTATGGATATGGATGAAATGAAATGAAATTTAAAAAATTCTGACATTATCCCTTGTCTACATTGTAAAGGAGCTGAGCATTGATGACTCCGTTAGTGAGTAAATGAGTGAATCAGGACTTTTCTCCTTATTGTATGAGAAAATGCCTAAAATTGTGCCTGCATGGAATTAGGGTTTTTAAGAATCCTAGTTTGCCCGATATAAAAAAATGTAATTCTATTAATTAAATCAATAATCAAATCATATTAATATAATAATAAGTAGAATGCATTTATTCATATTTTGTTATTTGAACTTCTTTTTAGAAAATTTACTAAAAATAGCAATTGTTTTACTTACTAAAATTATTAAGAAGTATTAGGTTACCAGGTTCAATATCATACTTGGAGCATATAAAAATGTTATTTTGATTGTAGTGTTAATATCACTTATATTTAATTTTTTAAATTTTATTTAGTAAATATTTATAAGTTTTATACGTTTCTAAATAACAAGTTTTCCGATTGCTTGCTCTTAGAAACTCATTCGCCTGTGAATTGTACCCACATAAGATTAATAACAACACGTCTATAGAAATTATATTTCAGGCGAAAAATGTATTTTCGTGGAAAATCTGATAAATTGAATTAGGATCTGTCGCATCAGGTATATTCTTGTTATAAAGGATTGGGTATTTTCCACCAATACCGACGCTATTGACGTAAAATACTAAATCAATTTAAATAGTGAGTATTCTGTGAATCTGGTATGATATTTTGCGAAAGAAAAGTTTTTTTTTTTAGTATGGGTCTAATTTATAATATTGTCTAGAGTCTAGACGATGCCCAAGACTTTATTTGCGGCGATTAGGGTTTCCGAAAATTACGGCAGCACTATTTAATTACCAGGATAAAACGTGCTTATAACCGTATCTGAGATGCACTTTATCTTTGTACCAAATATCGTCAAAATTGGTGAAAACGTGGGCCGTGAATAGGTAAAAAACAAACATTCACACTTTCGCATTTATGTTAATAGGATTGTTAGTATGGATGTAATCATAATGATGCGAATGTGAGTTTGTTTGTTACGCTTTCACGGCCTATCTTTTCATCTGATTATGATAAAATTTTATACAGACCCGTTCTGGGACAGATTTTATCCCGAACAAGTCATAATTAAAAAAAATTAAAAACACGAATCCCCTGCCAAAAAACGGACTAAAAAGTTAAAAATCTAAATTAATCTACTTAAATTAGAATCTTATTCACACTTTTATTAAATGATATTTTTGTGAATCACTGGATATTGAACATGATTTTTGAAATCTACTCATCATTTTTTAGATGATGATTATATAGTTAATTTAATTTTCGATGTTTTTTTCACATTTAGTCTTTAATGCGGGACCATGATAACACGTCATCAATTTAAAAAAAAAATTAATAGCCAGCCTATGGCACTCGGAATAAGCTAGGGATTCTAACGATACCTCATTTATCAAAATCGGTTCAGGTGTATAGAAGTTATGGTGGAATATACAAACTCACATACATATATACATACATACATGAACCCTGAAAACAATATACTCCTTTTTTCAGGCAGTCGTATAAAAAAGGCTTTTTATCGCGCAAAATTAAGGAATTCCCGCGGGAATTAACAGTTAACTTAACCACGCGGACGAAGTGGCGGGCATCAGCTAGAAATAAAAAAAATACTAGAAAACATTTTTCTAACATAATGAAAATAAAACTACACAGTATAAAAATGTAAATCAAGAATCTAACTAAGGCTGAAGAAATTTATAATATAAAAGTGTAACAAACAGGAACAAATGGTAAATTAAACGCTTGTTCATACAAAAGGCTACGGTCGCCTCCGCGGGGAGCGCTCGACGAATGAGACATTATTATACGACTGCCTGAAAAAAGGACTATATTGTTTTCAGGGTTCATGTATGTATGTATGTATGTATGTATGTATGTGAGTTTGTATATTCCACCATAACTTCTATACGCCTGAACCGATTTTGATAAATGAGGTATCGTTAGAATCCCTAGCTTATTCCGGGTGACATAGGCTAGTAAAATTTTAAAAAAATTGATGGGGTGACCATGGTCCCGCATTAAAGATTAAAGTTGAATTTTTTTTTTCGAAAATAAGATTAACTATATAATCATCATCTAGAAAATGATGAGTAGATTCCAAAAATATATAATACGATAATTCAATATCCAGTGATTCACAAACAAATATCATTTAATAAAAATGTGAATAAGATTCCAAAGGCTATATATGCAAATCGCTTCTTATGGAGGTAAACTCCAAAAACAATAATTTGGTAGGGCAGTCGTATTTTTGAGTTCGTTAAATTAATTTCACTTGTTTTACTTTTAATTACGCGCCTGGACCATGAATGTTAACACCGGTTCATATAACGCCAGTCACTAGGCATCTAAGTTAATTCTAGACCTGGATAAGAAGTATGAATTGAAAGTTTTTGTTCGTATATAAACTCTTACACGTGCTTCTGACATGAGATTTTTTATACGACTGCCTGAAAAATGGAGTATATTGTTTTCAGGGTTCATGTATGTATTTGAGTTTGTATATTCCACTATAACTTCTATACGCCTGAACCGATTTTGATAAATGAGGTATCGTTAGAATCCCTAGCTTATTTCGGGTGAGAGGCTAGTAAAATAAAAAAAATGATGGGGTGACCATCGTCCTGCATTGAAGACTAAAGTTGAAAAAAAATCGAAAGTAAGATTAATTATATAATCATCATCTAGAAAATGATGAGTAGATTCCAAAAATATATAACACTATAGTTCAATATCCAGTGATTCACAAAAAAAATATCATTTAATATGAATAAGATTCTAATTTAACTAGATTAATTTAGATTTTTTCCTTTTTGTTCGTATTTTGGCAGGGCAGTCGTGTTTTTAATTATTTTGACTTGTTTTACTTTTAATTACGCGCTCGGAAATGTTAACACGGGTTCATATAACGCCAGTCACAAGTCATCTAAGTTCCTTCCAGCCCGGGATAAGAAGTATGAATTCAAAGTTTCTGTTCGTATATATACGATATTTGACGACCTCCGTGGCGCAGTGTGTAGCGCTGTTGTCTTAACGTGCGGAGGTCCCAGGTTCGATCCCCGGCAGGGTCAATTTGGGAATTTATAATTTCTGAATTTTCCCTGGTCTAGCCTGGTTAGGCCGTGGCTAGTTAGCCTGCCGGCAAAGACGTGCCGCAAAGCGATTTAGCGTTCCGGTACGATGCCGTGTAGAAACCGAATAGGTGTATGGGTTTAATATAACTACCATGCCCCTAACAGGCTAGCTCGCTACCATCTTAGACTGCATCATCACTTACCATCAGGTGAGATCGCAGTCAAGGGCTAACTTGTAGTGGATAAAAAAAACTCTTACACGTGCTTCTGACATGAGATTTTTTTAAATTAGTTGGGATTAGGGAACTTCATCTAATACGATTTGCGTAACCAACTTAACTGCTTGGTTAAGACAACACACATATGACATACTATAGTCTAGGCAACGGGGCGGTCCGTTGATGGAGACCCCCGCATTAAATCCTCAGTCAGTGAAACTTGGCAGGGTTTTAGTACTGGATGATCCAAAAGTTGCACAAAAATATCCAACAAAAAGAACATCTGGAAGTTAGGTATTTATACCTAAAACTTAATATTTATGACTGAATATTTTCTCGATTTCTTTTTAAAATAATAGTAGGTAGTATAATATTTACACTCAAAACCGAAATAATCATGCAGAACATCGATATTTAAACCGATTTTATTATCACTAAGCATGACTGTCGTCAAGTGCAAGCCTATCACGCAATAAAAAAAAAATTGAATCTAAACTGTATTTACGCGATAATGTACCTTCCTGCTTTAACAATTGGGTATAACATAAAATAATATTACTTCCTTTCTGAATTTTTATTGGATATTTATAGTATACGTTTATCTCATGATAATTTATCATACTGTAAAGTTTCGTCGGCTGAGGAATTATTGTTAGGGTCAACTAGCTTTATTGCCTAGACTACTAGCTGATGTTGCGACTTCTTCCGAGTAGATTGAGGTTTTTTGATGCCTGCGGGAATCATTTAATTTTCCGGGATAAAAAGTAGTCTTCGTGTTGTTATTCCAGGCTATAATTTATCTCTGTGCTTATATTATACTAATATTATAAAATGAAAAAGTTTGGATGGATGGATGGATGTTTGTTACTCAATGACGCCAGAACGTCTGAAAGAATCTGGATGAAATTTGGTACAGAGATAGACTACAGTCTGGTATAATCCATACTTAGGCTATTTTTTATCCCGAAAAATTCAAGAGTTTCCGTGGAAACCAAACAACCTCAATCGCGACAAAGTCGCGGGCATCAGCCAGTCCATACTAATATTATAACTGCAAAAGTTTGTCTGTCTGTCTGCCACACTTTCCCAGCCTACCTTTTCAACTGATTTCGATTAAATTTGGTATGGAGGTAGGTTACATCCTGGGGAAGAACATGTAAACAACCTCAATCCACGCGGATGAAGTGGCGTTCCGGTACGATGCCGTGTAGAAACCAAGTAGGGGGTTTAATATAACTGCCATGCCCCTAACAGGTTAGCCCGCTACCATCTTAGACTGGATCAACACTTACCATCAGGTGAGATCGCAGTCAAGGGCTAGCTTGTAGTGGATAAAAAAAAAAGCTTCAGCTAGTCATCTATAAAATAATAACTCCATATTATCACAACACGGCTGTTTACACGAAGGGGCCATAAAACACACTCTCAGGCAGTGTGTGTGTGCGGGGCGTGGGGTTTATGGGGCGCAAAGTGATCAACGGAGCTTAGTGTGAGCGCGATGCGATTAGTGGGGCTCAGCGCTGCGCCCGTACACGGGTAACCGCTGTTTAAGGCTTTAAGGTTGACGGTATTATTATGGTAAAATGATGGCGGAAAGTTGTCAATGTTTATAGGTATACGCAAAGTATATACCTACGGTTACCTTGTCCACAGAAAAGGTAATAATACTTCATCTTTTTTGTGAGAGTCAGTTAAAATCTATCGATTCTCTCAAAACTGTAACTGGACGATTTCTATTCGATATTTAATATTAGAAATTGGATAGGAGGAACACATTTTTTTTTTGAATTATTCTCAATCAATCAGTCTTGTTCACACACACACACACACACACACACACACACACACACACACACACACACACACACACACACACACACACACACACACACACACACACACACACACACACACACACACACACACACACAAATGCACGCACAAACACACACACACACACACACACACACACACGCACATCACTTTTATGTAACTCTAAATAAGAGGAACATTATTATTATTAAGTGCATTAAGTCTCGGAGGTGGTCGGTGGCATCTGCAACACAGTATATACTATAGCAGTGCCACCCTTGCCAAATATTTTTGAATCAAAAGTGTCCGAAATAAAGATTTTTTTATTTTTAATTGTGTCTGTTTGTCTGTGTGTTCGGGCAACACACCACAAAATCTAGACAAATTTTAATGCAAACCATAGTTAACACTCCGGTTATATAGGAGTATATAGGTTTCATTATACTCCAATAACTTGGAGGTTAGCGCGTTATCAAATTACTCTATCGCCACTTTAATGAGCGGCGCGAAACGTCCGCATCGGAGGGGAAGCACGTTTTATCTTGACACGCTAGTCTGTGCGGTTCCACATAAA
Organism: Erebia palarica; assembly: GCA_964035005.1. Lineage (NCBI taxonomy): Eukaryota > Metazoa > Arthropoda > Insecta > Lepidoptera > Nymphalidae > Erebia > Erebia palarica. The sequence goes on from OZ035992.1 coordinate 102,365, forward strand.
AAAACTTCGTTCGTACTATGTTTTCGCTCGCACCGTCACGTTAGATTATCGTGAGTTAACCGCTAATTATTGCAACATTAATAAGATAAGACGTGAAAAAGAGAAGTATTATTCATCCCCTGACACAAACGCCATGTTTTATTAGCGAGGAGGCGGGAAACTCGCAAATAATTGCCAACAAACCGTGACAGGACGTGCAAACTGTCATGGCGGAGTGAAAAATTAAATTTATCACTTCCTGAGGGAAGTCACGACAAGTATTATGGCGGTGGATTTAAGATTTTCACTTTTTTTTTGGGACGCTTGACCCAATTCAAAGCTCGTCAACAGATAATCAGAGTTCGGTTCGTATAAAAATGAAATTTTGAACTTTCAAGCATAACATACAGATCCTCATAGAAATAGATGGGTATAAGCTTATCTGATCCGGTAACTAGAGATAAAAAATTGAATGAAAATTATCAGACATAAAAATCAGTTTCAATTTTGATCACCGAGCCAGATAAATTGGTGGCACTATATATAGCAATTGCCACTTACAAGCACAAGAATTATAGCTCGAAACTTGATGACTAATTGATGTAGCTTTTAAAAATTCCGTGGGATTTTTTTGATTTTCTCGGTACAATAGGAGCTTATTTCACTATCCAGGTCCTACACTATATTATGGCAAAAAATAATAATCAAAAACTAATAGGCCATTACACTGCACTTTTCACAGGGCCCTGAGGTAAGGGTGGGCGTGGCTGCGAGTTAGAGCGTCGCTTATTACACAGCAATAAGCATCAAATTAGGGACCCTTACACCCTAAATTTGTCTAGTTAAGGGTCCCTGTAAAAAGTGCAGTACAAAAGGCCTATAATAACTAGCTAAAAGTTGGATCCAGGATACATAAATACACATATGAAGCAAAAGTGCGTCATCACTTCCCAAGAAAGATCCATTTTTTGGGACAATAAGTGTTTGTGACGTGCCATATAATTTTTTGCTACACGTAACATAATGCCAACAGTTTCGGTCGAGCCATAAATTGCGCTATCACAGCACTTCGAGCCAATGAGCTCGAGCCAATGAAGTCGAGCCAATGAGCTCGAGCCAATGAGGTCGAGCCAATGAGCTCGAGACATAAGGCTATTTACGAGCAAATGGGGATATTAGAGCCTTCACGGCTAACATGATCTAATAACGCCGCCTCTGCTGAGACTATGCCGGTAATATTGAGACACGGTACGTTCATATCACCCTGTTTATATTGCAATACAGTTTTTTTATTAGAGTTCATTTTAAAAATCAAATAAAGAGCAACCCTTACGTTCGACTATAATATCTTACTATGAAAAAAAATCGTTACATTGCAAAAAACTGAACATTTATGAGGATTTCAATTAAATAATCAGAAATCTTATTACTAAGGTTTACCTTCGCATTCTTATGATATTGTTTTTTATAGCCTGCAAACACGAATAAAACGAAATTTTTAAAAAATGAATCCTAGCTAGATTGATGTATCGCCCCCGAAACCCCCAGCATACTAAATTTCATGAAAATCATTCGAGGCGTTATACCAGAATTGCTCGTATAAAGGTATTAGATAAGTTATATGTTATATGTATTTTATATAAGAAGATTTCTACCTTAGTAACACGGAAACACAAAAACCGTACACGTGTATTAACGTACTGTCCTAGATTAAAAAACATGTTACAACGGTTGAGAGACGCTAAATGATCTGCGGCCTTACTGCCATCGGTTATAGCACTATTATTTAAAAATAGACGTTTTATATTATCACGTGTTGGACTATTATTCTGAAACTATTCTGATCGTCAAAAATTTTAAAATGATACTGATTTAAGCGATGCTAGTAAGCCATCTAATGTCGTTGCTAAGCGCCGTTAATTAGATCATCAAAGATTATGTTCCATAATGTTACCACGGGTGTGATTATAACGAGATGTTTTGATTATAATTATGGGTTACTAGCTAAAGCGCGTTGATTGAGGTTTTTCCGTTCCCGCGGGAACTCTTTAATTTTCCGTGATAAAAAGTGTTTTTCCAGACTATAATATATCTGTGTGCTAAATTTTATCTAGATCCGTTTAGTCGCTCTGGAGTGATTGAAAAACAAACATCTATCCGTCCATACATACTTCCATCCATCCAAACTTTCGCATTTATAAAATTAGTAAAGAAGTGTAGACCAGATTCCTGAAACTTCGTCCTTCGACTAAATTTTTTTGATTCCCGGAGGCACTCCTTAATTTTCCGGGATGAAAAGTAGCCTATGTCCTTCCCCATCATCACTCACCATCAGGTGAGGTTGTAGTCAAGGGCTAACTTGTAGTGGCGTAAAAAAGATTCACTTGACGATTTCTTGCCGATCATTTCACCCTTAAGATAAAACTAATACCTTTAAAAGGTTAGCAATTCACTATTTTACATAATAATATTGCTGTAAAGAGATTTTCTTCGCTGATTAAAGCTACCTATTAAAGTTTTATGTCCTTAGATTTTCTCGTTTAGCGAGACGAAGCAATGGGGCATCTTAATTAATTTAATTCAGTGCTCTGGGATGCTGTAACGACGTCACGTTAGTCCTTGGACAAGTGTTTTAATCTGGATTAGGTATGGACTATAGAATTTTACGCCGGGAATATAGAAACGGTAACCCGGGTGTGTGTGAGTTTGTGTGACAAAATTATATTTCGAAGGTTTAAAATGGGAAATAATAAATATTTTTAGGTTTGTGGTGTTGAATAGAACTTTTTCTCTCTCTGCATCGTATCCCTCATTACTGAGGCTCTCTTTCCATTAATCACATAATAGTATGAGTTTTCTTTGGATAATAATGCAGTGGGTTTCCACGTCCTTTCGCGTACAACTCGACGAAGAGTTTTGAGTCTTTCTGACGATTATTATCAGATGTTAGTGATAATAACCGGGACCGACGACTTAACGTGCTCTACGAGGCACGGAAGAGACGAAGAAGCCAAATTTGAACACCCGAATCACCCACCTAGTTACCGACTTGGGTCAACGTTACTTAACATTAGCGATCGATTGATATGCGTTATCCCAACAAAGCCACTCGTCCCTCAACTTTTTAACAGAGTACAAAGTTTTACTATAAAAATTGTCGACTTGATGGGCTATCAAAGTTGCTCGAATCTTTATCTCAAAAATCTACATTACATCGATAGCTGAAAGTACTTATTATTCTCAAACGTGGGTGTATGAAGACTGGCAATAAGTAATAATTAGCATTTTAAACACATAATCTGGTTTCTGAGGTACAGACTGATTGAATTTATAGATTTCAACACCTTGTAGTCTCTCTCTGAACTACTGCATTGTTGGTGTACTGTTTAGCTAATTCCTGAGGTCCTAGGTTTGAGGCCCGTATCGGGACAAGAGTTAGTGAATTTTTTTGGTCCAGATGTTCTCTGGAACCAGGAAGTTAATTACGGTTCTGTACCTGATCTCACCCCGGTCAATACTAATCCCGGTCAGCTCGAATTGCCCTTCGATAATTGGACTAGTACTACTAGAGTAGCGTGAGAACATTTCAACCATTCGCGTACAGCTCTTCCAATTAATATAACGAATTAAAAAATACGACTGCCCTGCCATATTATTTTTGGAGTTTACCTCCATAAGAAGCGATTTGCATATATAGCCTTTGGAATCTTATTCACATTTTTTATTAAATGATATTTTTTTGTGAATCACTAAATATTGAACTATAGTGTTATATATTTTTGGAATCTACTCCTCATTTTCTAGATGATGATTATTTAGTTAATCTTATTTTCGATTTTTTTTTTTCAATTTTGGTCTTTAATGCGGGACTATGGTCACCCCATCAATTTAAAAAAAAAAAAATCTAGCCTATGTCAAAAGGAATAAGCTAGGGATTCTAACGATACCTCATTTATCAAAATCGGTTTAGGCGTATAGAAGTTATGGTGGAATATACAAACTCACATACATACATACGTGAACCCTGAAAACAATATACTCCTTTTTAGAGGCAGTCGTATAAAAACACATAACACCAAGATTCATCTTAGATTCATTCGAAATTATGACATCCTTAATGTTACATTAACCCATTAAGCGCTGGAAGCCGCTTGTTACAGCGCCGCGTGAAGTTAGACGTGATATTGTTATAACACGTTACAGCGACAATTCCGCTTTAATGGCCGCCACAAGTCACGCTGAATTGTACCAATTCGCGCCCTGCATACGCACCCCACTGCATTCATACATTGCTGATTTATTATCAACCCTGTAGCCTACATTACAAGGTTCAAATTAATATAGCACACTAGTTATTGTGAATTCCTAAGGCAATTTGGCAAACAACGTTGACATAATGTTACAAAGGCGTTCCGCGGTTATAATTTATCTGGGTTTGTGTCTTATTTTGTTCCGTTCTGGAGGAATTTGTGTGTAATTTTTTTTTCGCTTGCAATATTACGCAATTTTTCATTTCGAAAAGCCGTTTGTAAGTTGACTTGTTCGATATTCGTACCCAAAGAATAAGAAGTTCACTATAATGATCTCTCAAACTCTCTCGAACTCAAGGCCTATTTCTCCAATTCCGAGTAACTTTGATAGAATTGCTTAAATACATCGTCTGCTACATCATACAATTTATTTGAAGGTTAAACGTTCATCGGTATCAGATTTTTTTTTAGGTTTTTCAGTTAAGAAAGTTGGAAGTTGCCGGTGAGGTGTGCGTAGAGCAGTTATTATCACTAATATTTGCTAATAATCGTAACAAAAAGAAAACCGGGCTGAGTTTGTTGTGGGCTCTTCTCAGACCAGGGCGCGTTTGGAACCCTCTTAGCTTTAGTTTTGAGATACCGTTACTGATTATCACGTCAATAAGTGTAGTGTATCTACCTAAATTGAATAAACATTATTTGGCTTTGACTAAACTTAAGTGTTTAAATACTCTTGGTCGAGTCGTATGCGGAAGGACGTGGGGACCCACCACATTATTATCCCAAGAAAACTCCTATCATTATGCGATTCATGGAAGGGGCTCGCGACCGTCAGTAATGAGGAATACGACGCAGAGAGAGTTATTTTGTAAGGAAGTCGTTGATCGCTTGTATGCAACGGTCGTGGCCCGGGGGCCCGGGTTTAATAATGACGGGCCCATAGCTCAATCGTGTAAGTCATTTGAAGAGTTTTATAGCGGCGCATTACCCGCGTACGTGAGGGTGCCCCGCTACGGCGTAGCTCCTTCTACGGCGTAGCCCGTGCTACGAAGTGGCTACGTAACTTTTATTGCGCAAGTTCTGGAAACTTCGCCCTTCACGATGGAGCTATAACTCCAGTTTTTAACGTTAAAACAGTTTTAAGAAAATAATATTTCTTTTACTCTCTCTTCTTAACTGTTAAAATAAGACATAACTGGTTTTAGGCTTAGTTTTTATATATATTTTTGAAACATGCGTTAATTCCACCCGTATGTAAAATGACCGCCAAATAGAATAGCTTGTTTTTTTCTTATCCACTACAAGTTAGCCCTTGACTGCGATCTCACCTGATGGTAAGTGATGATGCAGTCTAAGATGATAGCGGGCTAACCTGTTAGGAACATGGCAGTTATATTAAACCCATACCCCTATTCGGGTTTTACACGGCATCGTACGGGATCGCTAAATGGCGGCACATCTTTGCCGGTAGGGTGGGAACTAGCCACGGCCGAAGCCTCCCACCAAACTGTTTTGAGGCTGCTTTCTTTAATGGAAGCGTTTCAAATTCATCACTACTCACTACAGCCCATTAACGTCCCACTGCTGGGCACAGGCCTCCACTCTTATAGGAGAGAGGGAATTAGAGCTTAGACCCACCACGCTGCTCCAATGCGGGTTGGCGGACTTTAACGACTATTATCATGTTAGTGATAATAACCGGGACCGACGGCTTAACGTGCCCTCCGAGGCACGGGGGTGAAACACCGCCAACTTCCTAACTCCGGGCTAGTACTGGGAATTTCTAATCAGAAAAACCCAATACTTAATTATGGCCCGACCCGGGACTCGAACCCGGGACCTCGTCGGCCGCAGTCAAACATGCTAACCACTAGACCAACGAGGCAGTTGTTTCACGGTGAACGTCGTTTCAAATTATCTACATTTAACACTTTACAGTATCTTGTTAAGGCGCCGCATAAACTTTGATCGCGATAAAACATCGCGTTAGAACAGCATTCCCCTTAACGAGTTACACAAGTCACGTTAAATTGTACCAATTCACACCTTGCATACGCACGATGCAATGCAATCTAACGCTGTCACGCTACAACCAACTCTATTGTGTAGCACATGGGGTTGTAATTCGTATAGCGCGGTGGCTATTGTGAATTCCTGGGGCAATTTGGCAAACCGTCATGACGGTATAGTCAAGTCACAAAGGCGTTCCGGGTGCTCTAATTTATGTGGCCGTGTGTCTTATTTTGTGTTTTGTGCGGGATTGTGCGATAATTCTTGAAAATTATTATAGGGCTGTAACACTTATCATTTCCGTCGTGTTAATTTAATCGATCTCACTTGGTGGTAAGTGATGTAGCAGTCTAATTTAGTAGCGGACTTACCTGTTAGGGGTATTAGGCCTATTACAGGGTGGGCGTGGCCGATATATAGAGCGTCGTTTATTACACAGCAATAAGGACCAATAGGGACCCTTTCTCCCTAATGCTTATTACACTACACTGATTCAAGTGTAAGTAAGGTCCCTGTGAAAAGTCCAGTGTAATAGGCCTATGGCATTTATATTAAATCGGTATATTGATAAACATTATTAGATGAAGCCAGCTACTTTTTCACAAATCTCGCGAGAATTCATTGATTTTCCGGAATGAAGTGGCCTTTCTTGCTTAATGTTCTTTCTCGGGGTGGAGCCTATTTTTGTACCGAATTGGGTTGTAAAAGACAGACGGACAGGCAGGCATACATTCGCCATGTAATATTAGTATGGAATTATGGGAGTACAGAAGTAATTTCCCTAAGTCGTCGCCATAGTAATCTGAGAGACGTCCTGGAGGAGACTGGAGGGTAATCCACCATTTCGGAAGACAATGTAATGGCCCAGTGATAATCCGCCGTTCACGACACAAGGTCATGTCTCCTTGGACAGAGACGACCGTCAAGACATGTATAATGTCTTATATGGCCTAGCGCAGTCGGTGCCGCTGTCAGTACATATTGCACGTCCGCCATTAATCCCAATGCCGCTGTTTGTACATGTGTCACAGCTCAAGAGAGAACAGCTGAGCCACGTATGATCACATCGTAAGTAATAATGTCCTCCCGACCGAATTTTGGCCACGGGAGCCTATCTCCAGAGAGATTAAACCATCTACGAGGGAGATATTGTAGTGCAAAAGTTTGTGCGCATACACAGCTGCACTATCTGTTCTTTTAATGACAAGGGAGCTTGGCAATGATTTGATCTAATGGCTCTGATAGTTCCTTAGTTAAGATGATTTGTGAAATGGTGATAATGAAAAAAAAGCCCGGCTGAGTTTGTTGTGGGCTCTTCTCAGACCAGGGCGCATTTGGAACCCTCGTAGCTTTAGATCTAAGATACCATTACTGATTATCTCCATTATATTTTATAAACGACTGGACGTCAATAATTGTAGAATACCTAACCTAGGTATATACCTACCTAAATTTAATAACCATTATTTGAGTTTGTGTTTGAGTTTACTGTCATAGTCTGTAGGGACGGAAAATCTGACACGACCGGAGAGAGGTCAGGCGCAGTACCGACATCTTTACGTGCTGTCCAAGGCATGGCGGTGGATCACCGCCAACTTCCTAACTCCGGGCTAGTACTGAGTATTTCTTGTCAGAAAAACCCAATACTTGTTATGGCCCGACCGGACATACAATAATTGAGAAAGAAAAAGAAAAGAAAGAAGAAGATTGTAAGAATTGTAGCTGTATGACAGACATTACAATTGTAAAGTCTTTTTGTTGAATTAGCATCTCCTGATAATACTCCGGTGCTGGAGTGAAACGTACGTTGAGTGCTGCAAAAGATTTGTGTGGTGTTGTGTTGTGGTGATGTGTATTGCTTGCTTGGTTGCTTGCTATCCCTGCATGTGTTAAAGCAGTAGAGCGGGTGATGTATAGCGAATTATTCGTGTTTCTTGGTTTCGATAAAATAAAAACTTAGCAAAATATCAGCTTCGAATGAAAACATTAAAAAAATATTTATAGGTAACTTGAAATATGTGAAACTGGTCAGATTTTTTTTTACCGCTGATGAAAATGAGCTTAGGTTAACCTAGTACATATGTACTTCAAATAAAATTACACTATATTTTATCAAATCCATCCGATGCGCAGAAATATAACATATTTCATGCTGCGATCCGTGGAAATGTAGCACGCTAAAATAACAAACTAAAACATGAATGTCCAATTCCGCGCGATTCAATGTACTCCCCAATAAAAGGTCCAGCGTCCAGCATCCCGCGTCCAATGGCCGCCGCCCAGCGTCCGCACGACGAGTCAACTGGACCATAATTCATCTGATATATTTTGTGGAGCTCGCATAAATTGCCGATACTGCTGGCTTGGTACAAGTTTGCACCGAAAGTTGATAGATTTCGAGTAACGAACCGATGTATGACTAGCGAATGCCCGCGACTTCGGCTGCGTGGTTCGAGGTATTTTGGTTCCCGCGGGAACTCTTTAATTTTCTGGGATAAAAAGTAGCCTATGCTATTCCAGACTATAATCTTTCTCTGTGCCAAATTTCAGCCAGATCCGTTCAGCCGTTGGGACGTGATTGAGAAACAAACATCCATACATCTATATATCCATACATCCTAAGATTGGTAAGATGATTTGAAGTGAGTACATAATTAGTACTCGTGATTATGATTAAGCTTCGAGCTACATTCTGCGAATGAAATTGAATGAAATATTTATTTTATTCGGCGGTATGTAACTATACGATCTCTAGTGTTGTTATGATGTAGTTTAAAATAACAGAATAAAAGCGTTCAGGCTAGCTTTACCCTGAAGGGATATGGACTTTATATTTATAGCGTTTTAACTGGTTTTTACAAGTATATTACCTAAACGATTAATCACTTGGTGACACGTCTTTGCCAGTGGACTCCCATTCTCAAAAATAATTTCAAAATTATACTAAATACTAATTTGTAAGATGTGATAAACATTATGCCAGGCTTTAATTTAAATGCGGCCTTAGATAAATTTAATTCCGACCATATAGTATCTTGGCACTCGAAATCTATCATCGTTATCGATAGATGAGCTTTTGTGCTAAGCGTACTGGGCGAAAATCGTTGTGGGCGAAAAGTCCACTCGGAAATTTATTTGGGGCAGAATTTTCGGGGAACATTATGTATGCGGTGTCTGCCTAGGTCTAGCGAACTTCGGCTTGACTAGACTCTCTGATTTTGAAATTTCAATTTCACATTGCCTATTCAGCGTTTGGACAAGCATGTTTATTTGAATTATTAATTGATATTGCTGTGTTTAGTTTATATGGTAATTCATTCAGTCTGTGGGTCTGTCTATATGTCACAGGTATTTTTAAATAATCTGCATATAAACGCTCTTTAGTAGAAAGTCACGTTTAGAAACCTATTCTCTATACAAAAGCGTACATGAATTTTGAAAAAGAAACACCTCCTCATCATGAAATACGGGAGTGGGAAAAATCTTTTCTCTCTCACTACCATTTACAGTAAAAATATTATATTGTAAAATGTATATTGTTTATTTGTGTTTAAATTTTCACAAAAAACCTAATAATTTATATTTTATAAAACACGTCTCAAACATTATACCGTTGAGCAACTGAGACTTATAACAAATAAAAATATTGAAAAAGAAGAATTGAAGGCAAATAAATAACTACAATACTCTCACTTAAGTGTAACATTGAGAAATGAAACACGAATATAAATTGCTTAGAAATTCCTTCGTCAAAGGAAAGTCGTTCAATAATGTTTTCTGTTATATATTCAATTCTGTTTATATTATTCCTAAATCAACTAAAGGAAATCTAAACTTAATGAAGTTTTATTCTTGTGTTTTATGAATATGGTCTTTAAGTTTAGAGTGATTGGGATTAAAGTCGTGTCACACTTACCTTTCTAAGAGTCTGTGTGTGATGTGAACAAAACCACAGACCGCAAGACAGATAGAGATAACTTGATACCTTAGTTGGTAAAGTTAGAACTCGTAACAACTTGTCTGTTATTATGTGGAATTCCATAATTGGATACCATTTAATTGGTTATTCATATAATTCAAAATAAGTAAATATAGAAAAGGTGAGTGGAATTCCAAAATCAATGTTAATAGTATTTTGAGAGAAAACTGCTATTGTATGGTATTTTTGAAGTGAAAACTTCTTTAGCCGCGTTGAACACTTTTTGGTAGGGGGTAAAGTTGTTGATTCACGTCACCAACATGCTCGTGTTGTTACGAAGACAAAAGGTCTTAAACATAAATATACATTTATTATATTTAACATAAATATACCTTCTTATTTAAACTTTAATGCCTTTGTTTTAAGGTTTATATTTTAGTTATTTTAAATATTAATTTTTTTTCAATTGTTTAACTTAAAAACTGTGCCTGTTAAAAATAAATTTGAATAAAATATTTAAGTATCTCCTTCATTATTATTATATATATTTCAATGAGTTACTTGAAAGAATTAAGAAACTCGGAAACTAAAACCCCAATTCCCATGGGATAACCTAGACTAGACTTTCTCTTTCCCCGAGATACTACATATCTCAATACAAAATGTCAACGTCGGTTTAAAAGACGAGCCGTGAAAGACAGCAGACAGACAGATACTCAGATCCACCTTATATTAATATTAGAATAACTGCCTCGTTGGTCTAGCGTCATGGTCGACTGTGGATAACGTGGTAACATTTTTCCGAGGTTTCGATTCCCGGTCGGGCACAAAAATGTTAGGAGTTGGATTTTTCAGTTAAAAAATTCTCAGTACTAGCCCGGAGTTGGAAGTTGTCGGTGTTTCACCCCCGTGCCTCGGAGAGCACGTTAAGCCGTCGGTCCCGGTTATTATCACTAACATGATAATAGTCGTTAAAGCCCGCCAACCCGCATTGGAGCAGCGTGGTGGGTCTACGCTCTAGTTCCCTCTCTCCTATGAGAGTGGAGGCCTGTGCCCAGCAGTGGGACGCTAATGGGTTGTACCGGAGGTGGTGATGGTGTGGAATATGAGAATGGATAACAAATTCTTCTATTGTATCAAAATATGGAGCTAACATTGTAACAAGTCATAATTAAAAAAATTAAAAACACGACTGCCCTGCCTAAAAATCTAAATTATTCTATACTTATATTAGAGTCTTATTCACATTTTTATTAAATGATATTTTTTTGTGAATCACTGGATATTGAACTGTAGTGTTATATATTTTTGGAATCTACTCATCATTTTCTAGATGATGATTATATAGTTAATCTTATTTTTGAATATTTTTTTTCAACTTTAGTCTTTAATGCGGGACCATGGTCACCCCATCAATTTTTTTTTTACATTTTACTAGCCTATGCCACCCGATTTAGAAAAAAGATACCTCATTTATCAAAATCGGATCAGGCGTATAGAAGTTATGGTGGAATATACAAACTCACATACATACAAACATGAACCCAGAAAACAATATACTCCTTTTTTCAGGCAGTCGTATAAAAATGCCACCAACTCTGTTTAAAACTGTCAACTAACACTAACGACAACAATATGCAATGTAATTATTCAGCGGTCACATTAACATAAAGTTTCCCTCCCTCCGCTCGCTGCGCTCGTGTCGCTGACACTCTGCAGTATGAGCACTCATGGCTGGTCGCTATAGCGTTTGCTGGTGACATATGATATGTGTTTTTACTGCCTCGATGGTCTAAACATTAAATGTTGAAGATTATGTAAATGATTAAAGGGCATGGATGTGACTCGCTCCAGCTGCAGCATGTGGACCCACGGCACTTGCCACTATATATTGTAATGCAGCGTTATTAAGAAGACAGTATAATAAAGCAACCTTGAACATCAACAATGTTAAAGACAGCGGTCACTTAAGTATCTACACATTGATGTAATTGTAAATATTTTTTTCAAGAGAGCATTCATCGAGTTTCTCATTCTACAAAGGAACTAACAAGGAACTCGGTGAATACATTCCGCACCAGTGGTAGATTCACTCGACTATTCACTTCACTTGTCAAAGTCTACTTGAACAAAAATTATTTGAGCTTGAGTTTATTAAGCAGAAACATACATTTTACATTAGGTGTTACGGAGTTTATCAGTGGATATGGTTTGTCTAGCAGAAAGCATGACAAATTAGATAAAATATTATAATAAGACTCAGATATTTAAGAAGATATATATGTATGCTCAACTGAGGGTAACTGTTGTTTCACCCCAGTGCCTCGGAGAGCTCATAAAGCTGTCGGGCCTGCGTCTTATCTCTCTCCAGTCGTGTTGGATTTTGCGTCCCATAGATATTGCGTCTCTTACACCATAATAATATCCTGTCGTGTTGTGTCGGTACCGTTTTCACCCTTATGACGACGAAACCATTTTGACCGTGTGGTTTTAGAAAAATCTTGTGTTAACACTTATGTGGGACAGACAGACGGTTTCAATAATCATAGAAGTATAGATAAGATGGCTGCTTTTGTAGATAACGACCACTTTATAGTAGCATCTGATGCCCGTAACTTCGTGCGCATGGAATAAGTCATTTTGATTCCCAAGGGATTCCTTTATTTTCCGAGATAAAAAGTAGCCTATGTCACTCTCCAGGTCCTCAGTCAGTCCTCAAAATCAAGTCAATCCATTGTTTTGTTGCGGCGTGATTGAATGACAAACAAACAAACCAATTAACTAAAAAACAAACACAGTTTCGCATTTATAATATTAATATTGTTATAATATTCTTTTTTTTTGTTAAACGACAGTAAAACTATACATATTAGTATGATTTAAAATCTATTTTAAAGACTTGTAAGGGTACACAAACGAAATGGAAGGATAGGTATTGAAAAGTAAATAAAGTATAAGGCGAGGTATTGCAGGTGTCAACACTACCTTAGTGTCGCTGACGGGGGAACTGACACGAAAGCGTTCTGCACTCAGGTATTTTAAAATTGCAACATCCTGTATACTATACAGGATATTTCTTGAAACGTATCTCTAGGGAAGCTAATGGAACAGATACAGAAAATGTAATAATATACTAAAGTCTACACTGACACTTTTCTATTTTTATTTCGTATTTATTTTTCAAACATAAGGCGCAAGAAACTGATTTAGTTAAATAAATAAATAATATCTTTTATTTGCAAAATTACATAGGCTCATTACTAATTGGGCCTCTATCTCCTAAAATAGTAAAAACTGTGTTATGGGAGCTAGTGCCTTCCCTTTTACATAGGTGCTTTTTTGCATTTTTTTAATAAATATTGTAATCTCTTTTCCACAAAGTTATTCCAGGGTTGACATGAAAAGGACAGATGCAGAAAATTTTTACTTGAACACGTTTAAAAAGTTTGTACACGTAGGCCATAATGTTCTAAGCTGTGGTTCTAAGGATGGCGATATCCTTTTTCTTTTCGATTTTTCCAGATTTTATAGATTACTTTATTTCAGGGTAGGTTATGAAATAGAACAGACTGACAGACGCACCTGCCGCGTACGGATCAGAACTAAAGATCAATAACTTACAGGATATGTATATGTAACAATAACTTTTTAAATTAGGTAAAAAACTCTTAAGGGTCCAAACACAGCGAGAGATTACAAAACGTCAATGTTCACGCAGATGCTTTGTCTTCCCCTGTCCCTAGTGTATTTGCGCCCTAATAGATTGTAACTTTCCAAACTTTACACTTTCCATTAAATCACACATGTGTGGGAACACGAGAGTTTCTCGAAAATGGCCGAATATAGGTACACGAACCATCTTGTGGAACCCGCGCTCGCGGATTTTAGGGGGAACGGGGGGGCAGGGGGAGGGAAGGGAGGGGAGGGGGGGGGGAATGCAAAAACAAAAACCGATCGACTCACAATCCCCACTGAAGGACACCTTTGGCACCCTGTAAATGGGAAATAGTTTAAGAGACAACCGACGATACCTTTTCCTAAATTTTTACATTAGTCGTCATTTTATGTATTACAATTTCATGAATTCACCGTAGGTCAGTTAGTTCTGTGCGTTAGGTACGTAGGTAAATTTTCGTACGTTTCATTTTCCACCGACAATCGAATCGGCCAGAGTTCACTTACTTTGTATTTCACCCACTATTTGTAGGACGTGGGCGTTTCATTATCGCAATCAGTACGTTTAATTTTTTGCCGACAAAAATCGCCCAACGTTTGTCTCAGTGGGCGGACCCCATAAAATAGTTATCAAACTTAATAATAACAGAGCACGTGGACCTTCTAATTAATTTTCTCTGTAAATAATTTATTTATATTCGACATAAGTCACATGTCTTGTGTTGTAGTTCTTTGTAAAGTTATTATATCAATTTTATTTGCTCACTGTCAAGCAATCAATTCAATTTCGCAAGTAGTACTTACTATGCATAGACTTAGTCGATAGTCTCTCAGTTTATATCAGATTCATCCCCGGGTTTCCAGGTAAAGGGAAAAATTCACACGTTAGAATACAGAGCTGTGAATGGAACCCGTTTGCGGCAGTTTATTTAAAACAAATTCCATCGTTCGGCAGCGCAGCCTCAGCGAGCTACAAATACATGGGAACGCTCCTGGATTTTTGAATCAAAACTTTTTGTGGAAGAAATTGGTTTGTCAGTCAAAGCGTTTTACTTTGAAATAGCATGTTTCTGAGAGGTAAAATGACCTCCCTGTCGGAGTGGTTAGTGCTGTGGTGTTAGTGGGAAGTTCTCGGTTTGATCCTCGGTAGGCTCAATTTGGGAATTTATCATTTCTGAATTTCCTCTGATCTGGTTCAGAGAAGCTTCGTTGTTGACAAAGGCGTACCCACCAAGCGATTTAATGTTTCGGAACTAGTAGGACAACTTGTGCCACTTATGATAAGTCAAGACTCTACCACCGGTTCGGAAAGTTGAAATACGGAAATATGGATCAATTATTAAACTTCATGGATTTAGTGAAACATAAATTTTAATTTGGTTAATTTGTCCTTATTAAGCGTGGAGAGTTTCTGGATTTGCCATTGCATTGATTTAAAGACTGTGTTAAAAAGCATTTGTTAAGTCGAGGTTATTACACTATCGATGATTTTCTGAATGACAAAGTGTCATGGAAGCAACCGGCCTCGCATCCAGTGACCCACAAGTCAGTGTAATACTTGTAACGTACGTGTTGTGTTGTCTACATATTGTAACCTTTTCTTTTCTATGAAAAGAGCAACTGCTGAGTTTCTTGGTGACTCTTCTCAGTAGAATCAGCTCTCCGAACCGGTGGTAGAGTCTTAACGTTTCATAAGTGACACAAGTTGTCCTACATGAAATAAATAAATCATTTATCATTTATCAATACAGTAGGTAGTGTGCAGTGGACGGTGGACCGCAAGTATTAATTAGCGAAGTGTTCGGATCCACAGGTGGCGGCCGACAACACTAAGTGTTACATAAGCACTATACCTACTGTAATACCTACTATACACTACTATACCCGTGTACTAGATAAGCACTAAACCAATTACCTACTAACCCACGATTGTACCAAATGTTCCCAATCACTAACCTTTTCTCAGTGGAATCAGTTTCCGAATCGGTGGTAGAGTCTTAACGTTTCATAAGTGACACAGGTTGTCCTACATGAAATACATAAATCATTTATCATGTTAAAAGAATTATAGCCAAACCTTTCTCATTCTGAGAGGAGACTCGTGCTCAGTAGTACGAGCCGGCAATGATTTGAAACTATGATGATTATGATGATGAATCATATCGATCTATGTCGGCTAAAACCACTTAGGTGTAGACGAATTTCGGCGATTGTCGGTCACTCTCGGTATTGTGTACAATGCGAACGTTCATAATAGATCCGAGAAACAAAGAAACGAGTGATGAATTATCTCTTTGTTGAGCCAGGGATGCCGTGACGCTTGAAGGGCTTTCACCCGATTCAAATGTAAATGAACCAGGATTTGGATGGGTTTTAAAACCTGAACCAATCAGAGCGCCGGGTGAACCCAAAGGGAATTCCACGGACACCAGTGAGATAGTCCGTCTCCCGGATGTTTTAGCGAGGATAGTTTGGGATGTTTTATAAATATAATTGGCTTTGGTCAGGTATGTTAGACTTGTGGTAGGTAATTAGGCCAAGTTACCTGCCAAAAAGGCAGTCGATACCGCTGAAAGTTTTGAGGCACAAAGTCACGTAGAAACAACTGACCACCAAGGGAAAACTCAGTCTGAGGGTAGATTTGACCATTGATGGTCATGGAAACGTTAAATTTCTTATCTAAAGTGTGTGGTGCAAGTTATTCTTACATCCATATTCAAAATTTTGATAAAAAGTAGAAGAACCCACTTGCAACAAGTGGGTTTTTAGGTAGTTAAATTTAACGTTAACCATAACCATCAAAGATGCAATCCAGATGTGAGGTGGACCTCAAGAGTTCTAGTCCCGAGTCAGATCGACCTCCGTGGTGCAATGTCCCGCGTTCGATTCCCGGCAGGGTCAATTTGTGAACTTCTAATTTCTGAATTTTCCCTGGTCTGGCCTGGTGGGAGGCTTCAGCCGTGGCTAGTTACCACCCTTCCGGTAAAGACGTGCCGCCAAGCGATTACCGCCAAATCGATGCCGTGTAGAAACCAAATAGGGTTTAATATAACTGCCATGCCCCTACCAGGTTAGCCCGCTACCATCTTAGACTGCATCATCACTTGCCATCAGGTGAGATAGCAGTTAAGGGCTAACTTGGATAAAAAAAAAGATCAAAAATGAAACTGAAATATTTTGTGAATAAATAAATAAATGAATTTTTATTGACCAACAGTTTACATCAAATTAATTAGTAGTACAAAAAAAAACATTACATGCCGTACTTATGTACTGTGTACATACTTAAAAAGTAAATGTGGTCAAAGGGCCACCTCTTCAGCTTGTGGTAGGTATATACCTACCTGACATACCGCAAGGCTGATTTTCAGGAGGAGTAAAGTCTATGTTTACCCCATTTCATTACCCACCACGCTTTAGATTTGTTTCAATCTTTATGAAAGAAAATAGGAGTTTTCAATTTGAATGTTTGTTATTGCTTTCGAGTTATTTGCGCGGCGGGCCGTTACGGGGATTATGAATTCAACAGAACGGCCGGTCTGTGGGCGGACCTGGCTGTGTGTTTGTTTGTTTGTCATTTGTTATTCAGCATCAAGTGCTACCATATGATTTGTTTTCCTGTTTTTGTCATCCTGTTATTTTCGAATCGGAGATAATATAAATAATTGGTAAAAAAAAATACGAAATTTAAGGATGTACATGTATATTTTTGCAGACTGCCACTGACGGTTAATAGGCATGATGACTGATTTTGAAAAATGGTCAGATTATGTTCGGAAGTATCTATTATTTCGATAAAATATCTTATTTCAGCAGAAAAATAAGGTTAGGCAGAAAAAATTGGCATTTGAAATTTAAATTTTAAAATTCACGCCAAAACGCTCGCGAGTGTCATGGCGTCGTTTGTGACGTCACTATTGTTATTACCAATGTACTCTGTGCAGTGTGCAGTAAACAATAATGTGATTGTCAAAGCTCGAAACCAACAATTGTGACGTCATTCGATTTTTGGTGTTTAATCCAGTATGGCGGATTGGTGTATTTTACAACTTTATTTTATCAAAATAAATACCAATCTCACTTGAAATAGAAATATAAATACGTTTTTTATAATCTATGAATCCTATTTCATTAGATAAATTCATAATTTCATTGATTCTTGGTTACTGTCATCATGCCAATTGTGAACGGTACTAATTTTTTTAAGATAACCACTGTTGTTACCCACAATTTGGCTAAATAAAATTTTTGTTTTATCCACTACAAGTTAGCCGTTGACTGCGATCTCACCTGATGGTAAGTGATGATGCAGTCTACGATGGTAGGGGGGTAACCTGTTAGGGGCATGGCAGTTATATTAAACCCATACCCCTATTCGGTTTCTACAAGGCATCGTACCGGAAAGCTAAATCGCATCAAGTACTGCCATTTGATTTGTGTTCCTGTTTTTGTTATCCTGTTATTTTCGAATTGGAGATAATAATAAATACCCTGTTAAGACTATAATGATGTCTCAAAATACCTCCTTTTCCTCCTCTTAATCAGAATTTCAAAGTACGAAACAAATGCGTTTGTCTAAGTTTTTATTTAATGGAAATCACATCCCATTTAGCATCCATAGATTTATTTCGTCCCGGGTTTGTATCAAAGGGTAATAAATTATATAGTATGAGACTTGATGATACCGGCGACTTCGTCCGCATTGAATTAGGTTTTTAAAGTCCTACTACAAAGCCTATCTCTTTGATTTTCCGGAATTAAAAGTAGTCTATGTAGCTTTCCAGATTTTTGTTTATATTCATGCAAAAAACCACGTCAATTCATTGCTCTGTTGCGGCGTGATTGGATAACAAACCAAAAAACACACTTTCGCATTTATAATATCACGTTTCTTGGCTGATTCTTCTCGGTTGAAACATTCCGAACCAGTGGTAGATTCACTCGACGATTCAATACAAGTTGTGAAAGTTTATTTGAATAAAAAGCATTTGGGTTTGAGTATGGATTTCTCAATGTTTTCAATAATTTATTCCATTGAGTGTAAGGAATGTGTGGCGTGTGTTAAAACTTTCATGGTACTAATAAAAAGTCCGACATAGTCTTAACTTTAGCCTTAAATGTGTAAAAAATTAAAAGCAAACCCGTGTTCAAACATGTCCCCAACGCGAGTGCGGCCAACAAAGCACAAAGAGATATAATGTCGCTCAAATAACATTTCACTAGCAAAGCTGGTATTTAGTAGAGCAGAAATGGAGCAGCATAGCTCTGAGAAGACATCTGGACTAATATTATAAATGCGAAAGTTTGGATGGACGTCTGTTACTCAATCACGCCAGAACAATTGAACTGATCTGGACGAATGAAGACGGTTCAGATTTGTATGGGGAGTGGGGCCGGTCCTTTTACAAGTAGACAAATGCAAGAAAAAGAAATACTAGACCAGTTTTGATCGTTCAAACCTACGAATTCATCGTAATTTCAGTGGTAAAATTATTTGATCTTTCCACGAAAAACAACACTAAACATGAGCGGGTAACAATGGCAGATTCATATTTTTTGACGTTTTCAAAAGAAAAACATGTTATTTTGACAGTGACTGTCAGAAATGACCTTTGTTACATTCACTGCCTTCTCTATGGCTGAAGGTTGCCGCCTTGGAAACGTATCGAAAACTGGAACTACATTTTTATTTTTTTTCACTTTACTATTCTAAATTGTCATATTTTTAATACAGTCTACGTATTTTCCTCTATTCATGGTAGAGTGTACAAAAAGTCCACTAAAAATCCTCTTTTGACGCAGGGATAGATTATAGTCTTGGAATATTAAAGAGTTAGCATAGGGGGCGGGTTATTAGCCCATAAGGAACTGGATCAACTGCCCCAGGAGGTGGATGGTAACCATGAGGTAAATACCTCATGCGAGAGAAAATTAGAATTCACCACTCCCCAGCAATCTTTAACAATGTTATGGTGGTATTATTCTCTCATTGACAAAGTACAGCATCGAATGCATATATCACCGTAGGATTGTAAAAAACGTTAGATTATAATCTAACTCGCGAAATTGCAAACTATCGAAAGATTACAATTTAACGCATTATTTTTCGGTAGATTGTAATCTGTTAGGTATATTAACCCGATAGAACCTAAGTGCCCGGCACTACCTGATTATTTATGTGGAACCCTAACCTAACCTACAAGAAACAGACAAGAAAACGTAAATATAATGAATATTTCAAAAATTGACACTCAGAACATTGAACGGTTCACAATCTGTCGACAGTTTACAATTTCGCAAGTTAGATTATAATCTAACGGTTTACAATCTTACGGTGACACATACAAGTCATATTTATGTCACTTCTCAACTTGCGCAATTGCCTTGTCTCTTAGCACGAAACTCCGACTGCATTCTGATGCATTCTAAGTAATGTCCTTTGGGACTTTCGGTCTCGGAGGGAAGTTATGTGGTGATTCCTACATAACAAGTGAACTTAATTTAACGAATTAAAAAATACGACTGCCCTGCCAAATTATTTTTGTGGTTTACCTCCTTAAGAAGCGATTTGCATAGCCTTTGGAATCTTATTCACATTTTTATTAAATGATAATTTTTTGTGAATCACTGGATATTGAACTATAGTGTTATATATTTTTGGAATCTACTCATCATTTTCTAGATGATGATTATATAGTTAATCTTATTTTCTCATTATTTTTTTTCTACTTTAGTCTTTAATTCGGTTCCATGGTCACCCCATCATTTTTTTTTAAATTTTACTAGCCTATGTCACCCGGATTAAGCTAGGGATTCTAACAATATCTCATTTATCAAAATCGGTTCAGGCGTATAGAAGTTATGGTGGAATATATAAACTCACATACATACATTCATACATACATGAACCCTGAAAACAATATACTCCTTTTTTCAGGCAGTCGTATAATAAAAATATTGCAAATTGTCACCGTATACGTAAACTAAAATACTTTTTATTGCAAGCGAAACATACTTCTGTTCTTAATATATTAACAGTTTAGTTATTAACATTTTATAGCTTTTCCTTCCGGTGCCAATTTAACATTTCGAGTGCAATCATAGAAACACGCAAAACTTAAAACTTTGGTTTCATTCAATAAAAATAAGAACACCTATCTAAGAACACACCTAATCTAAGCACACTACGTCATCACAAAATTAGAATACCTAGGTTTTTTGACCAAGCGATCTGCTACCTAGACAATCGAGTTTAATATTATGATTACTACATCCTCAGTGAGAGCATATTTTATGTGTGTACAGCATGGTCGATGTGTGTGTACGTATGTGTCAGTAAATTCGGCGAATTTTGTCGAAAGCACAAAGGCAACCGATTTCAGCGCACCCATAACTATCACCAAGGGAGTGCTGGAATTGGGAATTATTTGGAATTACCACATTACAATGGCATTGCAATATTAATTTAGTATCTAAGCAAGTATTTATCCAAGCAAAAGTTCTGTTATTAGTAACTTATGCAGTAAAATACATCGAAATGATTATTCAATTTATTTAAAACATGTAGGAAATACAGGTGTCTCTTATGTTACATCGTGTTTTGACTCTACCACCGGCTCGGAAAGAAGTTTCTGCTGAGAAGAGCCGGCAAGAAACTCAGTAGTTGCTCTTTTTTTTTTGAAACAAGATATTACAATTTGTAGGTAAGTATATAAATTAAATAAACTAGAGTAAGTTTTTATACTGTGGGGAGCTGGACCCAAAGTCGGTTGCTTCCATACAACTTTATCATTAAGAAATTCATCAATTGTATCAAAAGGGCGTAATCTTGTTATTTATTAACTTTATCATTAAGAAATTTGTCAATTGTATCAAAAGGGCGTAATATTGTTATTTATTATCAAGTGAGAGGTTTGGTTTTCTGGGAAGTTCCGGCTGTAACAGCCAGCCTATTGGCGTCCGGCGGTGCTGCATCGATCAATCCATCGCCGGCTCACTATTTTTTTTTCTGTTTTTTTCATCCACTACAAGTTAGCCCTTGACTGCGATCAGTGCAGACTGACTGACTTGACTGCCGGGGATCGAACCCAGGCCCTTCGCACGTTAAGGCAACAGCGCTCAACACTGCGCCACGGTGGTCGTCAAAAGTACAATTGAGTAGCCAAGTTCCCACGGGAGAGACTCAGCAACTGTTCCGTGACGAGTCTCACGCCGACTCTGAGTTAACGCAAATACTGTTAATACGCTAAATCAGGAGTCTACAGTTGAACACACTTTGAACAATTACACGACTTCGCTGTTGTTACAGCACGTGCTGCCATACTTGAGTATATTATTAAGAGTATATATCTAAGTTCAACTATTGTATGTTCACATTTTGCATTAATTTTCTTATTAATTCTGCGTGGTTTAAGGTTTTATGTTTCCCGCGGGAAATTTTTAATTTTCCGGGATAAAAAGTAGCCTGTGTGCTATTTATTGAACGGATCTGGCTGAAATTTGGCACAGAGATAGACTATAGAGTCTATCTCTGTGCCAAATTTCAGCCAGATCCGTTCAGCCGTTGGGGCGTGATTGAGTAACAAACATCCATACATTCATCCGAACTTTCGCATTTATAATAGTAGTAATTATTTAGTTGAATGTGTTAGAACAAAATAGTTTTTAAGACCTCAGCAATATTTGTACTACATTATTGCAAAATAAAATTCTAATTCTTATATTTTTTGTATTTATGTCTTCTATGTACCTAGTTACTAGATAGTACACGTGACTTTCGATCAATCCCTCCCACGCATCAGTTCCTGATCCACTATTTGTGAAAATTAATAATTTGGCTCTATATTTTATTTCAATCAGCTGCAAATCTCATTTTCCGCAAATGCAATGGTTAAAAATATCCTGTGGTAGTTCTTTTATTTTTCGAGACACTGTTAATTAATGCGAATGTGTGTCTGTTTGTCTTTCCGTCTTTCAGCCAAAACCGGTTGAAAAGATGGGCTGTTAAAGCGTAACATACAGACAGATAGACAGAACGAAAAAATTTCGCAATGCGTAAGTACTCAATATCATTTATTCAATATAGGTTCTTTGTAGGTACATTTATTGACGTTAAAAATTACTTACTTATAAAACATGATGGTGATAATCGGTTACGGTATCTTAAAACTAAAGCTACGAGGGTTCCAAACGCGCCCTGGTCTGAGAAGAGCCCATAACAAACTCAGCCGGGGTTTTTTTTTTATTATCACCATCTCACAAATCATCTTAAAAGGAACATAGAGCAAATTATTGCCAAGCTTCCTTGTCGTTTAAGTAGTCCTTTACATGGTAATAAGATTTTTCAATGAGTTAACGTTTTACATTAACTTTGAACTTATTCAGAGACATCTTCAGTATATCTTCTGAGAGCTTATTGTTAAAGCGGACACTGTTTCCAACAAATGAAATTTATGATATAATATGGTAGGCATGGAAGTGTGGATATGGAAGTATAAGTAGTAACTTAAGAGCACAGATAAATGTTCAAGACAGATAAATATTTCCTCAGCCATTTGGCGCTACAACTTAATATTTAATAAGTACAGCACGTCTCAAAACTTAAACTCCGAAGTCGCAGGTGAAAGTTCGAAATCCTCAATTTATCCGCACAATTAGGAATTATACACTTACCACAAGATTTAAATCACGTCGTTGGACGTATCCGAGCAGCGATATATTACTGGTAACAGAGTAAAATAGACCTAAAAACCTTTGATTTAAAGTCACAAATGTGTACTGATTTTGATGTTTCTCTTAGAGCACTGTCGTATTAACAAACCGAGTTTCTTACGGGTTCTTCTCCGTCAGGCATCCCGAACCAGTGGCAGATTCACTTGTTGATTTAAATGCACTTGTAAAAGTTAATTGCAGAGCAACTGCTGAGTTTCTTGCCGGTTCTCCTCAGTAGAATCAGCTTTCTGAACCGGTGGTAGAGTCTTAACTTTTCATAAGTGGCACAAGTTGTCCTACATGACAGATAAATAAATCAATTATCATTTATCAATTATATTTAAAAAAAAACACATTTATATGTTAATTTTTTGAAACCTGCAGGGCGACCGCGTATCTTTAGCATCAATCATTGTTACAGTATCAATTGTTGTGATTGGCTGAATGTATGGTATTCTTGCTGCGTCAATGGATTTTGTCCAATAGTGGAAGAGTGTTGTCCAATCAGAGGTGATTGCGATCGTTACACTGTAGCTGTCAGAGATACGCGGTCACCCAGCTGAGCTTTAAATCAAGGCTAATAAGCTCCATTTTACTTTAACACCAAAAAGTTTCGATTCTCGATAGCGCTTAACGTCGGGAGTTTGTAATATCGTGGTAGGAGTAATGAGAGAGGAACTGTGCATAACGAAATAGTTCCATCGTTATGTTCCTCCGAGTTAATTATGGAGGGAAGTTAGGGAGGTCAAGTGGCTGGCGGAGAGAGATAAGAGTTCAGACTTTAATATTCCATTAGGAACTCTCGACTCCGGTTTGTTTGTAACATTTTAAAACGAGAATTATTCCCGTACGTTAGTTATTTCTCCAAGAACAAAAGAGTTAAACGCTTCACTGGGCCGATACTAAACACTAATGCACTAATACTAATTTAATTGAGGCACAAGTGGCCTAGGACAACGCATAACAGTCGACTGCGAATGTTAAGCAACTTTGACCCAAGTCGGTAACTGGATGGGTGACCGAATTCCGAGCCTCGGAGAGGTCAAACCATCGGTCCCGGTTATAATCACTAACATCTGATAATAATCGTTACAAAAACCTAAGAGTTTAAATACTCTTAGTCGAGTCGTATGCGGATTGCGGATGGACGTGGGAACCCACCGCATTATTATCCCAAGAAAACTCCTACCATTATTTGATTAACAGAAAGCGGTCACGACCCTCAGTAATCAGGATACGACGCAAAGAAAGAGAATACTAATTTACACGTACATTGTACAATCTTCAATTAAGTGCGTTCAAATGTACTACATAATTAAAAGTCTGATAGAATTGATTTTTAAAGAAATAAAGGGAAACCTATGTGTAGCACGAAATGCCGTTCGTTTGCCACTTCACAAAATTAAACACCATTTAGTTTGCATAAAATATATTCCCAACTAACTTTACAAGTACCATAATATTCTCCGTGGTCAATAAAGACCCAAATTAAAATATCCTAACCCAATTTTAATAGAACAAGAATATTAAACTTTGGAGTACATTTCAGTTCATACAAACTACGGAAAGCTTCAATTAAAACAACAATTGGGCCGAACTCGGACCCTTTTGACCAATAAAAGCCCCAGCTTCGGCAAACATGGGCCCTTGTCCTATTAATTACCTTGTTAATAAGGTCCGAAGTAATTAGAATTGAAACTCACGACTTAATGTGACAAGGTTGCTCCGTAAGATCTCCCACAGACTACTGACTCTTTATTGGCATCATACTAATATTATGAATGTGAAAGTGTATTTGTTTGTTGGTTAGTCTTTCAATCACGTCACAAAAGTTGTGCAGATCAACGTGATTTTTTGCATGGGCATAGTTGAGGATTTGGCTAGTGGCTAGAAAGTGACAGGCTACTTTTTATCTCGGAAAATAAAGAAATTTCCGTGGAAATCCAAAAAAGTTATTTCATGAGGACGAAGTTGCAGTGGCTGCTTGATAACAAATACAACGATTTTTAAAACAAACCTTTGAATGTTGTTTATGTCTGTCTGTCCATCTGTCAGTCTGCTACGCTTTCACTTCCCACCTGTTCCACCGATTTTGATGAAATTTGGTATAAAGCTAGTTTGTATCCCGGGGAAGAACATAGGCTACTTTATATCCCGGAAAATTAAGGAATTCCTGCGGGAATTGAAAAAACTTAATCCACCCGGACGAAGTCGCGGGCATCATTTAGTAGTTTAATATGTTGTAACTACGAAAGCGCACAGATTCGCTGATCTAATTTTGGAAAGCCTTAGATTTTATATTTTAAACAGGTTTGTAAGGAAAAATTTTATTCGTATAATATCAAATTTTGTGGGTGACCACGGCGTTGGTATACAATTTACACCCAGCTAGATCTTGATATCGAATTAACACACATCTCAATGTTAGTCCTACTCCAACATAATTTACATCCCACAATAGATACGTTGGCAATCGTCCGTCACACATCATCATCATCGTCATAACCCATGCCCCAAGTCGCCTCTCAGAATGCTAAGGTCTTAGTTCACTACGCGCATTGGCAGACTTCACTCACCTTTGAGAACATTATGGAAACCTCTCAACATGTGCATGGTTCGAATTATTTGCATGGTATTTGCTCAAAAACAATAGGTGAATCTCTTTTTATTTTTGTCAGATTAAACTCTACTCTAGATTTAAAAGTGTTTCGTCTACGGTAGGCCTTAACAAGGTTGCCACATAAATGAGACCCTACGAAAAAGTTTAGCAAAATTAAGAGAAATTTAAGGGAATTATTATAAAAGGAGCAGTTTAATATGTTGAATATGAGGTAATTTGAGAGGGTCAGAGGTCAAACGCTGTTGCTAATGTGTTTTGTGAGGGTACGGAGGGTAATCAAATTACACGGCCCAGTTCGTATGAGAATATTAAAATGCTATTAGCCGCCCTTTTCGGTTTACAGAAATATGATAAATACTTCGTAATTGATAATAATTGTGTCCATAAAATACTTAGATTTAATAACTGTAGAAGATTTTTATTTAACTTCAGTTTAGACGAAAGAATTCTATTTCTTACCAATCATACTAATATTGTGTTTGTTTGTTGGTTTGTCCTTCAATCACGTCACAGCACAGGAACAAATCGCCGTGATTTTTTGCATGGGCATAGTTGAGGACCTTGAAGGTAGAGAGATATAAATTTGTATGCCAGAAAATTAAGGATTTCCCGTATGTATCAAAAAAACGTATTCCACGCAGATAAAGTCGTGGGCATCATTTAGTAATATGATAAATGTGAACGGGTATCTGTTTGTTGATTTGTTCTTTAATCACACCGCAATGGATCGACGGGATTTTGCATGAGTGCAGTACAAGACCTGGGGAATGACATAGGCTAGGACTCCCGAAGAATCTTATAGTTCTCATGCGATTTGACAAATTCTAAATCCAGGCTGATGAATTAGCAGGCCAATCTATTTATAAATAAGGTAAAGTTATCTTTTTGTCTGCCGGTCTCATGCTACTACGCCTATAAATTTATATTTGCCGACCTCCCTGGTACAGTGAGCGCTGTGGTCTTACAAGCGGGAGGTCCCTGGTTTGATCACCGGCAGGGTCAATTTGGGTATTTACAATTTCTGAATTTCCTCTGTTCTCGTCTAGAAGAAGACTTGGCCGTATTTGGTTACCAGCAAAGACGTGCCGTTAACTATTTAGCATTCCGTACGATGCCGTGTAGAAACCGATTAGGGGCTGCCATGCCCCTAAGAGGTTACCCCGCTATCATCTTAGACTGCATCATTGCCTTTTCACCATAAGGGCTAACTTGTAATATATATTATATATTTTTTTGATCCACTACAAGTTAGCTTGACTGCGATCTCACCTGATGGTAAGTGATGATGCAGACTAATGCAATAAAAATATGATATCTACAAAAACAACAAAAAATGACATTAATTCAGTTAAATAAAACCGAGTGTTCTATATTTACACCCGTTATATGTCGTTGTAAAAACATCAATTTGTTTATATTCCGCACAAGAGCCGGCGAGGAATTCATTCGCAAAGCTCTCGTTTGTGAGATAACGGGAACAGACAGACTGACAGATAACAATGTTAATAAATATCCCTTACATCGGGGGATTGGAACGATACTTTACTTTGAAGTTGAGGTGACGCTTTGTTTGTTAAGATTTCTCTGTGTGGCCCAAGTTATAAGGGGTTACTTCTGTTAAACGACTGCCTGAAAAAAGGATTATATTGTTTTCAGGGTTCATGTATGTATGAATGTATGTGAGTTTGTATATTCCACCATAACTTCTATACGCCTGAACAGATTTTGATAAATGAGGTATCGTTAGAATCTCTAGCTTATCCCGCGTGACATAGGCGTGAATTTTTTTTAAATTTTTTTAAAATATTATGTGGTGACTATGGTCCCGCATTAAGGCTAAATTTGAAAAAAAAATCGAAAATAATATTAACTATATAATCATCATCTAGAAAATGATGAGTAGATTCCAAAAATATATAACACTATAGTATAATATCCAATGATTCACAAAAAAATATAATTTAATAAAAATGTGAATAAGATTCTAATTTTACTAGATTAATTTAGATTTTTAACTTTTTAGTTCGTTTTTGGCAGGGCAGTCGTGTTTTTTAATTATTTTAATTATGACTTGACTAAAGTACCATTACGCTTAGAACCTATGCGACCATATCTTTCATCTGGTATTAGAATGCATCCATCTAGGTACATTAATAAAAAATTGGCATGTTTTGGTTTTGAATAAACTCAAAATTGGTTGGACAGATTTTGATGTTATTTTTTTTTGTGTGTGGGTTGGAGTGGGTACAGGTAAGTGTAGCTGCAATGGGGTTCTAACCTGTTAAATACTTGGTGCCAGAGTTGTTTTACCGATAACTATATTGTTTTTTTCTGTTACAGGTAAGTCGAACTCACGAAATTATTTTAAAGAACGGAGTTCGGAAACTTATTTCAAGTTCAACATTCACTTTTTTGAGGTAAGCTAACAAAAAAATCACCTATAATAATCAGGATTATAATGTTTTCAAAGATAAAACTTGCGATAAACTAAAATACTTATAAAAATTTCATATTTTGTAATTTGCTTAAATAGTTGGTACCATCGCACACCCCAGCCGTAGCCTTAAATATATGATTATAGGTGGTAATTCAAGTTAATATTAAGTTTGAACTTGTAACTGAAGTTAGGGGGTGAATTGGGGGGATGATCTTAATTATATTAGTGAGGAACTAACAAACTTCGCGGACGCGACTCGCGAACCAACCGTCGCGTGGTATCACAGAATTCAGTTTAAGTATAGAAATGGTAATTGAGGAGCGTGGGCTACACACAGGTGACTAGTGGAACACCAGTGTATTGTAAAAACAGACGTATTTGCATAGCACTCAGCTTATTTTACATTGCATTGGATTCTAGAGCTGTATTGAAGATGCTTGTGAATTATTTTTGTATGAGTTTAACTTCTTTTTTTTTTTACTACAAGTTAGCAACGACCTCAATTTACATAGACAGGCCCTGTCAAACAAAGAATGTGGACCTATTTTGCTAATGCCATCTAGTCTGCAAAGCGGGAC
Organism: Erebia palarica; assembly: GCA_964035005.1. Classification (NCBI taxonomy): domain Eukaryota; kingdom Metazoa; phylum Arthropoda; class Insecta; order Lepidoptera; family Nymphalidae; genus Erebia; species Erebia palarica. Next base: position 131,544 of record OZ035992.1, read on the forward strand.
AGCGCTATGGTGGGGACAAGGACAGGGCTATACAGGTTAGGAGCGTGCTCTAAAGGTTGGACGCCCAATATTTTTCTATGAAAGCGCCCATCTAGTACCTACATAATATATATCGATGCAAGTTAGCCCTTGACTGCAATCTCACCTACATAAGTAGTAAGTGAAGATACAGTCTAAGATGGTAGCGGGCTTAGGGCTAACCTGTTAGGAGCATGGCAGTTATATTTAACCCAAACCCCTATTCGGTTTCTATACGGCATCATACCGGAACGCTAAATCGCTGGGCGGCACGTCTTTGCCGGTAGGGTGGTAACTAGCCACGGCCGAAGCCTCCCACCAGGCCAGACCAGGGAAATTCAGAAATTATAAATTCCCAAATTGACCCTGCCGGATCGAAACCGGGACCTCCGAACGTTAAGACAACAGCGCTACACACTGCGCCACGGAGGTCGTCAAAAACTACATCGTTTGTCTTGTGGATAGCTTGGCCGGCTATGGATCATGAGGTTTCTAATCCCGAGTTATCGCAAAAATTAGCTTTTACAGTAAATAAATAGTTAGTAGGCTGAGTTGTGGGTTTGGCGGGGTTTCAACCCCATATTTCAGAAAGCACGTAGGTAAACCCTTTGGATCTCATCTCATCTCATCTCATGCGTAATAGACTAGAAGATGTTTTTTTAATTGACGACTGCAGAAATACCATTTCGATTCTCTTACTTTGAGTTCTGTGATCGGTGTATTTTCCTACGTTTAGTTTAATTAAAGGTTCTTGGTGGATTGTTGTTGGAGTAATTGTTGTTTGTTGTGGAATTCGGCTTGTTTGTTGTTGCAAATTTGTTGAATTGCTGTAAAGCTGTGTTATTAAGCACTTATCAGAGACTACAGTCGTACAACTTGTTGTTGTGTGAACAAATACATTTATGACTAACTTCTGTATTGAGACTGTATCTAAATCGAGTAATAATATCAGACTACAAATGTTATGATTTATGATTCAACAGTTAAGTTTAACTGAACTATATATAATATACTTCTCCCTTTTAAATTTTTATTTTATTTTATTGTACAACTAACTAATGCCCGCGACGTCGTCTGCGTGGATCGAGGTTTTTTGGTTCCCGCGGGAATTCCTTAATTTTCCGGGATAAAAAGTAGCCTATGTGCTATTCCAGACTATAATCAATCTCTGTGCCAAATTTCAGCCAGATCCGTTCAGTCGTTGGGCCGTGATTGACAGTGGCGTGCACAAGGTTTGAGCTAGGGTAGGCATTACTTAGTCAGAATACCTATTTATTTACTGTCATGATGAAAAATGAGCATTGTTGTATTTACATTTGGGTAAGCGGTGCTTTTGTGCCTCTATGAACTGCACGCTACTGGTGATTGAGTAACAAACATCCATACATCCATACACCCATCCAAACTTTCGCATTTATAATATTAGTAAGAAGTAAGAAGAGTCACAGCCCACATCTCGTTATAAGGAACATAACGTCAGCTTACTTTGAAGAGACGTGAAAATAAATTGCATCCTAATACGATACGAAGGATGGCTCGGTGTAGGATCAGCTCGTAAATCACACCTGCCTCCTCGTTACCGGTCACCGGTACACGGTGGAAATAACGATATCGTTACGAGTCACTGTTTGATTATACCAAATGTCAATAATACGTACACTTTTGATGAAATTGCTTTTCCGGGATAAAAAGTAGCCTTTATGTTATTCAAACTCAGATTTAAAACTTATTTACTCAAAATAGGTACCGACAAAGTACGCCTTCTGAACGTCATGCTTATAAATACGTGATGGTGATAATTCCAGACTATAATGTAACTACGCAAATTTCATCCAGATCCCTGGCGTTGGCGTGATTGAGTAACAAACATACATCCAAACTTTCTTTATAATTAATTACACACACACACACACACACACACACACACACACACACACACACACACACACACACACATACACACACACACACACCCACACACACACACACACACACACCCACACTCACACACGCTCACACACACAGTTCACTTTACCTTTATTATGTAGTCATTATGATCCTGATGTGTTATTCTCTTGAAATGGTAATCTGGAGGTGGGCGTTAGCAACTGCAACACAGTTTCAAACTAACGCAGTTGTTATCGTTCTTTAGTTTTTAAGGCTCCGATGTAATTTTAAGAAATAAATAAATGAAAAAAAAATAAAAAAATATATACATTCTGTGGTGTCACAATAATGTAAACCAAAGTCATAAAAACCGGTCCAAAAAGAATTGTTTACATCAACATACGTCAAAAGATTTAGTTATCTAAACCTGTGACATGTCAGTAACTTTTATAAAAAACAGATTTTATAAAAGTTAAGGATAGATATTTTCTATATTTTTCAAACTTATTCAGCGAGATTCAAGTATGCAGAATGTCTAAAATAATCACATGCAATACGCAAAATAATAAACCATGATTTTGTTTTGGAGGCGAAGTAAGGACGTGCTCAATATTTCCCATAACGAATGACCGTGCTCTCGAGTTCTCGACTCCACTGCCTTGTTGACTTCATTTTCATGCGGTACGAGTATGGTTTATATACCGATATTAATTAACTAGTTGAGTAAAATACATTTTTTTAGAAGGAGTCTGCTATTTCTGGGGCTTTGAATCAAGTCGAAAAACAAATTATTAGTAGAATTCATCGATATACCTACTCGTAATATACATTTTCATGCGGTACGAGTATGGTTTATATACCGATATTAATTAACTAGTTGAGTAAAATACATTTTTTTAGAAGGAGTCTGCTATTTCTGGGGCTTTGAATCAAGTCGAAAAACAAATTATTAGTAGAATTCATCGATATACCTACTCGTAATATACATTTTCATGCGGTACGAGTATGGTTTATATACCGATATTAATTAACTAGTTGAGTAAAATACACTTTTTTAGAAGAAATCTGATAAAAATATTTCTGGGGCTTTGAATCAAGTCGAAAAACAAATTATTAGTAGAATTTATCGATATAATATATGTAATATATTATATATATATGTTAACTTTTCATAGAAAAAAGTTGGGCGTCCGACTTGTAGGTCGTGCCCCTTACCTGTATGAGCCTGTCCTTGTCCCCGCCATAGCGCTGTCCCGCTTTTCAGACTAGATGGCATTAGTAAAATAAGTCCACATTCTTTGTTTGACAGGGCCCGTATATGTAAATGGGTATTTGAAAACTATTCAAATCAATATTTTTTTAGTGATTATTACATTGAGAATCTCCCAAAAGTCGTAATATCCTGCGTCCCCTGTTAGTTTCGTGTTGAATAACTATTTCAAACTATCGATTAAAGTAAAAGAGTGCGTCGAACTTTGATGACGTCACTATTCAGTATTTCATACAAAACCACATACTAAGCACGCGTTTTGACTAGTTGTCATTTGACAACTAATCAAATCAGCAACTTTTTTTGTATTTTTTTTTTTTGGGTATTTACCCAAATTGAGGTCGTCAGTAGAATTAATAATGTTGTAAGTTTGAAAGTAAATCGAAAAAGATTCTTGTAGTTAAGTAAAATCTATTATAACTGTTGTTGAATATTTGAGTTGAAGTCTAGAATTTATAAATGTATTATGTATAATCATAAAGCATTCTTAATATTATAAATGCGAAACTGTGTGTTGGTTTGTCCTTCAATCACGAACCTGGACAATGACTTAGGCTATATTTTGTGCTGGAAAAGTTCCAGCGGGATTTAAATGGATTTAAACAACACCGACAAAGTCGCGGGCATCAGCTAGTACATAATGTAATTATATATTAAAAAAAGATGAATTTACACGAGCACGAGCAATTCAACTTGGTACCAAGAAAGCCAAATTATGACGCGAAGGATGAAATAAAATAGAATATTTTTGTCGTTTTCCTTGAAGCTATTTAAAATTAATGATCACCCCTAAACAGAATCACAGGTGGGGGTACAAAAAAGGTCGTATAAAGGTACAAAACTGGTCAAGTGTGTGTCAATACACGCTTGAGGGAGGGTTCCGTAATCACGCTAGTTGCTAAAAACTTTGTGTAAAAACGCGTTTCGAAAAGTAATATCAGTCGATTGCGAAGGTTAAGCAACGTTGACCCAAGTCGGTAACTGGATGGGTGACCGAATTTGGAGCTTCAAATTTGACATTTTCGTTTCCTCCGTATCTCGGAGAGCACGTTAAGCCGTCGGTTTCAGTTATTATCACTAACATCTGATAGTAATCGTTACAAAACCTATGAGTTTAAATACTCTTACACGAGTCGTATGCGGAAACCGCATTATTATCCCACGAAAACTCTTACCATTATTTGATTAGGTAATGGAAAGAGGTCACGACCCTCATTAATGAGGAATACGACGCAGAGTGAGATTTCGTAAACGGCGGTTTTCTTATTACGAAAACTGTGACTGTATTATGTTGAACCTTATAATACAGCAGTACAGTTCTTATAGATAGTTAACTATCTTTTTCCCACGGTTTTGTTGATTTTGACTGGTAAACAAACCACATTTTACCTCCATTAGTGTTAATTAAAAAAAAAAAATCTTAGCGGATATCCACGTCATAATAGCCATCACTACAGCCCATTAACGTCCCACGGCTGGGCACAGCCCTCCACTCTCATAGGAGAGAGGGAATTAGAGCTAAGACACACCACGCTGCTCCAATGCGGGTTGGCGGGCTTAATAATAGCCATATGTGTGCCAAATTTCAGTACTTTGAGCTGTGCATTCGATCAGTTTCCGCTTCCTTTTCGGTATAAGTATTTTAAGATAATTCAAAATCTAAAACTACTTATACCTAAATCTGGCTCATTTTTTGCGCAAAGAATCAGCCTGGCTATCCAGCGCGGAAATACAGCCAGCATTCTTGCCACCATTCCACGTGGGCATGATTAAATAGTAATTAGGTTAGGCTAGCATTAAGTTATATTTTATTCAAAATTCAAATGCTTTTTATTCAAATAAACTTTTACAAGTGATTTTGGAACGTCGAGTGAATCTACCACTGGTTCGGAATGACATTCCTACCGAGAAGAACCAGCAAGAAACTCAATGGCTGAATACACTTCGGATTTCTCGTTCAGCCAAGGAACCCTAAAAATGTATTACCTCGTGCGGAAACACTTAGGCTCTAGGTAGTCCTTTGAAGAGTTCCACTCAGTGATTCCTCCGAAACGAGCAACTTTGCCCTCGCTACGCTCACACATACGGAGTACCTCTCATCACTTTGAAAAAAAAAAAAAAACTATTACAACTCAACTCCAATTTTAATAGTAGGTATAACCGTACAAACTTGACACACTTTTTTTTATCCACTACAAGTTAGCCCTTGACTGCGATCTCACCTGATGGTAAGTGATGATGCAGTCTAAAATGGTAGCGGGCTAACCTGTTAGGGGCATGGCAGATATATTAAACCTATACCCATATTCGGTTTCTGCACGGCATCGTACGGAACGCGTAATCGCTTGGCGGCACGCCTTTACCGGTAGGGTGGTAACTAGCCACGGCCGAAGCCTCCCACCAGGCCAGACCAGAGGAAAATCAGAAATTATAAATTCCCAAATTGACCCTGCCGGGGATCGAACCCGGGACCTCCGCACGTTAAGACAACAGCGCTACACACTGCGCCACGGAGGTCGACAAATGGTCGTTCGTATTTGTAATATTAGTATGATGATGCGTGTTTAGGTTTCACTGTAGCGGCTTAATTACTAAGCAGATTTTGATGAATAAGGTGTCAATTGTTTCGTTGTTATAGTACGGGTGACATCGGCTACTTTTAACACGAACAAACTCGTAATTACGACGGATATATCCAAAAAATTGGGGGTCTCAATAATCAATTTATTTATTACAAGTGGAGCATACAGGTGTATCATAAGTTACGTCATGTTTTGTATTATTATAATATTAATAGCCAAAATGAATAGGTTAATTATTATGTTATTTTTTATTTACTCATAATTTTTTTTTTTCTTCCTTTGCGGCTAACAATTCTTCAGCCATCTGTGAATAAATCTGTTCTTTTGTCAAAGTCAAAGTCAAAGTATTTATTTTTGAAATACGGTAGCACAAAGATGCTCTTAAATAAGCAATAATTAAATTAATTAAAAAACACGACTGCCATGTCAAAAAAAAAAGAAGATATTTTTTGTGAATCACTGTCGTTAGTCGCTAGAATTATATAAATACCTACATAGATTGCTATAATCATAACCCTGCCTTCTGGATTTGCCGTAGTTGGGTAAAGAAGGCTGATTAAATATAAAACGCGATATGACGACCTCGAGGGCGCAGTGTGTAGCGCTGTTGCCTTAACGTGTGGAGGTCCCGGTTCGATCCCCGGCAGGGTTTGGAAATTTATAATTTCTGAATTTTCCCTGGTCTGGCCTGGTGGGAGGCTTCGGCCATGCCCCTAACAGGTTAGCCCGCTACCATCTTAGACTGCATCTTCACTTACCATCAGGTGCGATCGCAGTAATGGGCTAACTTGTAGTGGATTAAAAAAAAAAAAAAAAAGTATATGTTTTCGTGTGGAAACACTCATATAATGTACTCGTAGTCCCTCTGAAGAGTCTCCCTCAGTCGTAACAAGCACCTGTGTCCTCCTCACCCTCCTGACGCATTATTGTCATAATGAACCGATTTTATGATACGAATTGCGAAATACAGAAAAAAAAATAAAGAAAAAAAAAAATAAAGAAAAAAAAAAAAGTATATGTTTTCGTGTGGAAACACTCATATAATGTACTCGTAGTCCCTCTGAAGAGTCTCCCTCAGTCGTAACAAGCACCTCTGTCCTCCTCACCTTCCTGACGCATTATTGTCATAATGAACCGATTTTCGTAACAAGCACCTCTGTCCTCCTCACCTTCCTGACGCATTATTGTCATAATGAACCGATTTTATGATACGAATTGCGAAATACAGAAAAAAAAATAAAGAAAAAAAAAAATAAAGAAAAAAAAAAAAGTATATGTTTTCGTGTGGAAACACTCATATAATGTACTCGTAGTCCCTCTGAAGAGTCTCCCTCAGTCGTAACAAGCACCTGTGTCCTCCTCACCCTCCTGACGCATTATTGTCATAATGAACCGATTTTATGATACGAATTGCGAAATACAGAAAAAAAAATAAAGAAAAAAAAAAATAAAGAAAAAAAAAAAAGTATATGTTTTCGTGTGGAAACACTCATATAATGTACTCGTAGTCCCTCTGAAGAGTCTCCCTCAGTCGTAACAAGCACCTCTGTCCTCCTCACCTTCCTGACGCATTATTGTCATAATGAACCGATTTTATGATACGAATTGCGAAATACAGAAAAAAAAATAAAGAAAAAAAAAAATAAAGAAAAAAAAAAAAAGTATATGTTTTCGTGTGGAAACACTCATATAATGTACTCGTAGTCCCTCTGAAGAGTCTCCCTCAGTCGTAACAAGCACCTGTGTCCTCCTCACCTTCCTGACGCATTATTGTCATAATGAACCGATTTTATGATACGAATTGCGAAATACACCCGAGGCACTTGTGAGGGAATAACTCACTGGGTGACAAATTCTAATCCAAATGTTTTTTATACGACTGCCTGAAAAAAGGAGTATATTGTTTTCAGGGTTCATGTATGTATGTGAGTTTGTATATTCGACCATGACTTCTATACGCTTGAACCGATTTTGATAAATGAGGTATCGTTAGAATCCCTAGCTTATTCCGGGTAATATAGGCAAGAAAAATTTAAAAAAAAATGATGGGGTGACCATGGTCCCGCATTTAACACTAAAGTTGAAAAAAAATATTCGGAAATAAGATTAACTGTATAATCGTCATCTAGAAAATGATGAGTAGATTCCAAAAATATATAACACTATAGTTCAATATCCAGTGATTCACAAAAAAATATCATTTAACAAAAATGTGAATAAGATTCTAATTTAACTACTTAGATTAATTTAGATACTTAACTTTTTAGTTAGTTTTTGGCAGGGCAGTTGTGTTTATTATTTATTTTTAATTTATTCAAAAAAACTTTTACAAATGCGTTTTAATCGCCTAAAGTGAGGATACCTGCATGGCCGGGAGTTCTTGATAATTTTCTCGGAGGTGTCTGAAGTCTGCCTAGTCTGTCACTTTACTAGCGTGGTGAAAATTAAGGAGTTCCCGTGGGAATAAAAACAAATAAACCACGTGGACTAAGTTGCGGGCTCCAGCTAGTATTAGTGTATTGCAGACCAGGCTTCACACATTCTCCTTCGAATACATCCAAATCTGCATACTAATTTTATGTTAGTACTAGCGAAGCGTAGCCTATGTGCTATTCCAGACTATAACCTATCTCTGTGCCAAATTTCAGCCAGATCCGTTTAGCCGTTGGGGCGTGATTGAGTAACAAACATCCATACATCCGTCCAAACTTTCACATTTATAATAGTAAGATTGTATATCTTATCGGCACCATCATTTACCATCAGATCCGTCATTACCACTTGACACAGTCGAGGGCTAACTTGTAGTAGAAAATAAATATATATTTACAGTAATATAATCTTTGTTAAACAGCACATCCATATTTACAAAAAAAAATGCGATCTGCACGACAGGCAAACTAGAGGCCGTAATAGGCCCGTGACTCCATCGCTCCGCCTCAAAAAAGTCAGAAGGTCATTCGTGGGAATGAGCATTCTTTTCTATAACAAAATTCCACAACCTATTTTAAACTTGCCTATACACAAATTTAAGAAATCCATTAAAAGTATGCTCTTGAAAAAAGCTTATTATACTGTTAGATATTAAATGATAGAGGAGCATGGATTTGATCACTCCAGCAATGCTAAGGACAGCGGTTACTTATGTATACATTGATATCATCATTTTAAATGAAATATTTATTTGCAAAGAGCAACCTTCGAGTTTCTTGCTGGTTCTTCTCGGTAGGAATAACATTCCGAACCAGTGGTAGATCACTTGACGATTCAAAAGTACTTGTAAAAGTTTATTTGAATAAAAAACATTTGAATTTGAATTTAAGGATTACTGCAAAGTGTCGTATTCAGTACAGACTGGTTCCCAGTGGTGTAAAGCTCTCAATTTTCCACCGGAAGCAATGTGAAATGTATTGGCGAAAAGTTACAGCGCACGTGGCAGGGTTCCCCATACAGATGCGAGCTGCAAATCGATTCCTGACTGAATCACATTCAACTTTTACGAGTTCACAGAAAGAAAAGTCGTTTCTTCAGATACTATATTATCAGCTCAGCGGGACTTTATAACGTTGATATATAACTGACAGTCATAAACTCAAGTGTATGAATATCATTTATATTCAAAGGATAGCATTGCTTAATACTATCCTATATTATCTGTCTGTCTGCTACGGTTTCACGGCCCATCTTGTTAAGCATTTTTCGCTTATTTATAAAAACTATTTGGCATCTCGGTAACTATATAAAACTAGGTGCTACCCGCGACTTTGCTAGCGTGAATTTAGAATTTATTTGTAGGTACATACAGATGCGGGCAGCGAATCGATTCCTGACTGAATCACATTCAACTGTTAGCGTTTATGAATAATAAGAGCTCATTTGACTTTAAATTGGATTAGAGAAATACAGAAACGTCATCATACTAAATGTGTCTTCTATAAATAAGATCGTTTGGCGGTATTTCAGTCATTTTTTTATCTGTTTGTGAAAGTGTAATCACTATTGTCGCCAGGAATTGTTATTGGTATTCCGGGTTAACTAAACCGCGTTACAAGTACGTATTAAATACATAAAATAACTGAACGTGGAATTATACAATATGTAGTAGGTATCTGTGTGTATTATTTCAACGAATATCCTGCCTGCGTACAACACAACTTTGACGAGTTCAAAGAAAGAAACCAATTCAAATTCAAAAGCAAAGCTGACAATAGTCAGCGGATTCCGCGGAATTGCATCACGTCCGAAGAAACGTGACATCGAGCATCGCTTAGATTTTAGTACGATAATGTAAAATATAAAAGCTAATGAAATAATGAGAAGATCGTTCATTAATCCTGTCGTCTAACATCGACGCAGGATGCTAGTTAGGGTAGATTAGGTTAGCCCTAAGTAGTCATAATGTGAACTGCTGCGTCTAAAATCTACGTAGCATTAGGTTAGGTCATAATGTAAGAATTAATTAATAAATTTAGAAAAAAAAAAAAAAAAACCATAAATTAAAAAAAATTGGTAGGAATATATTGTTTTCTTTTTTTTTATGGAGAAGATAAGCTAGTTCAAGTTTCGCCTACAGTTTTGTATGGCCCCAAACAGTGATGTAGAATTTTATTACCATCAAAGCATAAATTTAGTAATAAATTTATCGTCGTCTCCTTCTGTAATCCTTCTGGCTGCTGTCGTAACTCGTGTCCGAAGTTGACGACCTCCGTGGCGCAGTGTGTAGCGCTGTTGTCTTAACGTGCGGAGGTCCCGGGTTCGATCCCCGGCGGGGTCAATTTGGGAATTTATAATTTCTAAATTTTCCCTGGTCTGGCCTGGTGGGAGGCTTCGGTCGTGGCTAGTTACCACCCTACCGGCAAAGACGTGCCGCCAAGCGATGTAGCGTTCCGGTGCGATGCCGTGTAGAAACCGAATAGGGGTATGGGTTTAATATAACCGCCAATGCCCCTAACAGGTTAGCCCGCTACCATCTTAGACTGCATCATCACTTACCATCAGGTCAGATCGCAGTCAAGGGCTAACTTGTATTGGGTTAAAAAAAAAAAAAAAAAACACTCATATAATGTACTCGTAGTCCCTCTGAAGAGTCTCCCTCAGTCGTAACAAGCACCTGTGTCCTCCTCACCTTCCTGACGCATTATTGTCATAATGAACCGATTTTATGATACGAATTGCGAAATACAGAAAAAAAAAATAAAGAAAAAAAAAAAGAAAAAGAAAAAAAAAAGTAAAATATAAAAAGGTTAACTGATCCCTATGAAATTGTTGAATCAAACGCGCCCGCAAGATATCGAACTGGTAATGATACCGTTGAGTGGTAGCCGCGTTGCGTTACAAAGGCTTTGATCATCGCGGTGTGTATAGCCTTAATGGGGCGCCCGGCGATGGATATCGAATAACCTGTTACTGGGGACTTGAAACAATTACTTTTTGTGTAAAAAAATATAAATTGAGGGCGAACAGAATGAAATGGATTCCGAGGAATGGTTACCGTTGAAACACATTTTTATGGCAGCGATTTTTTTATATATTTTTTCTAATATTTTAGTCCAGCGCTTGGCTGCAATTAGATATGCTAACAAGTGTTAGGGGAGAAGATAGCGCTTAAATTAAAACCCGATTTATTTTTATTATTTTTGCACAGTATATTATCTCAAATGTTATAGAAAAAAATAGTGGTGTCGTGAAACACTGGATAGGAACGAAATTCCTTATTACATGCGTTAATTTCAAGTTCTAGTCAAGCTCAAAGAAAAACAATGTGAGCATGTCACCGAAATGCTTGCGTCGTTACGTAGACAAAAGGTCTTAAGTATAAATATTGTAAATTATTAATAATAGTAATAATAGTTCAGTTGGCCTACTGTCTGCCGTTGGGCTGGTATAGAACCGGAATTCCTATATAAACTCACGCACCCGTTGTATGATTTTCTTTCTGTATTGTGATCACCATTTCGGAGTCCAGATAGTGCACAATAATATAATTTTATCACAAATTGATCCGTCCCGATCGCAATTAGAATACATACAAATATAATATTTTGTGTGACAATATAGTTTTTAATGTAGCGTGTCGTGTAGTTTGCCAGCAACATTGCGACCGAAAAAGGTAGCATTTATATTGAACAAATATACTTCATTCGAAATTAAACTTTAATGCTGGTTTAATTTCGAATAAACTATACATAAAAATCTTACTTCACGCATTTTCATTCGGACGTTTTTTGCCGGCTAGGGTACCCCTCCGCATCGTCTTTAGGAACTTTCGTTCCAAAAAAGTGTACCAAGGTAAAATATAAATCTCTTCCAGCCTTCCTTGAAAGTGAGTAATGTGAAACTGACTTTCAATCATAACATTAAAAGTTTTACCACTGCGCTACGAAGGTCACCTTCAGTAAAAAAAAACATTTTTAGGGACTTAAAAGACGTTAAAAACAACGTCGATAGCCTCCCAAAAGTCCAACCAAGTGTCTAAGTTATAGCTTGAATCACGAGCGAGAGGTCACGAGTCACGACCGAGAAGTTTGATTAATACGTTACTTGGAGAAGAAAAATAACCGATATAATGAACTTGGAACGTTCCACTCGTGTCGTGGAACGTTACAGTGGGGTTAGTATGCGATTTTACATTGTGTCGTTGTTTGATGTGTCGTTTGAACATTTATAATTGTATCGTGTGCTTTTGAAGAATTTGTCTCATATTATACTTGCTTGTATTGATGCCAGATATTGTTGACCGAGCGAAGCAAAGGTCTCTGTGTCTACTTGAGTGAATTTGTCAGAGCCTCATAACTGAACGAATTACTTCAAATTTAAATATAATATGTAAACCGATGGCCTCCAGCCGAATATGGCTTAAAAAGTTAAAAAATCTTTATTTCAGGAGGGCTCTCATAGAAGCGAATGCGAAGTGAAGTATTTTTTATAGCGTTATATAGGGTTGCGGTATATTATTTTAAAGATAATTAGGAATAGAGTCCAAAAATATTTTTTTTTTAATTTATCTCTTAAGATTGACGAAATGGGGGCTTTCAAAGTGGAGACTTTCTAACGTCCAAAGTTGACCTCAGAACTCTCAATTTTATGAAAGGTTGAGCCTGAAACTTGATCAGGTATACATATACATACAGGTGTCTCTTGCCTTGCGTATTTTTTTCACTCTAAGTACCACTGGTCCGAAAAAATATTCTACCGTGAAAAGCTGGCAAGAAACTGAGTAGTTGCACTACTTACATTAAGTAGTTATATCAGGTGTAGGTTATAATATAAATAAAATTGATTTTAACAGCCTTGTTTACATGACTACACTTCAAGCTTCGCTCCAAGCTGAAGCCTCGGGAGCTAAAGCACTGAATTTTCAGTTTAAAAACTAAAGGTTTTAGGTCCATTTCACTCTAACATTACTACGCTCGACGCTCGAAGTCTATCAACGCTAGTATGATGTCAAATCTGATACTAACCCAACTCTGAAGTGACTAATGCTGTCACTTAGGACCACACCTGCGCGATTAGTTGCTAAGTGGAACCGTTTTGTGAACTAAGAGACCTGTGCTCAGAGTCTAGCCATCACTGCATGGTGTTAAACTCAACCCGCCTGATTTGCTGCCTTTCACAGGAGCTTATACAGGAGCCCCTGGAAAGTGGAATAAATTCAAGAAGAAAAGTGATTGTCATAATGTCAATACTAGAAATAAAAATAAACTTGTAATGCCTGCTTCTAGACTTAGTAAAATTAGCAACTCATTTGTTGGAAATAGTGTCCGCTTCTACAATAAGCTCACATGTTGAATATGTCTCTGAATAAGTTGAAAGTTAATGTTAAACGTAAACTCATTAAAAATCCTATTACCATGTAAAGGATTACTTAAATGACAAGGAAGCTTGGCAATGATTTGCTCTATGGCTCTGATAGGAACTTAGTTAAGATGATTTGTGAGATGGAGATAATAAAAAAAAACCCGGCTGAGTTTGTAGTGGGCTCTTCCAGGGTGCGTTTGGAACCCTCGTAGCTTTAGTTTTAAGATACCGTAACCAATTATCACCATCTTGTTTTATAAGTAAGTAAGTAAGTAATTTTTAACGTCAATAAGTGTACCTACGGTGTACCTATATTGAATAAATGATATTGAGTATTGAGTTAGTATTATAATTACCATGCGCCTAACAAGTTAGCCCGCTACCATCTTAGAATGCACCATCACTTACCATTAGGTTAGATCACAGACAACATAGAGTATATTTTATACCTCTATGGCAAACAAGGCTAACTTGTAGCGGATTAAAAAAAAATCATATTAAAATTTAATTTTGTAAGTATATATGTATTGTTTCTCAGAACGTACACACGCGTTGTGAGTCGTGGTAAGTAAATACTTTCACAAATACTTCCAAACGTTTGGAATCATGGAGGGGCGCGTTATCGTACTTAATTACTCAATTTCTAAATTTCTACGACAGAACACCTAAAAGAACGCTTGATTCAACTCCGTCCTGTAAAAGCCCCCTTAACACCGCAATCACAAATAAATCCACGCCACGTAAGGATTCCTATTCCACTTGGCGCGCTGCAACTAAATTGTTATTCGACAAAAATACCGGAGGAGCTTGGAGACAGGCCAATTTGTTCCGTAACGAACTCGGACTGGACTTCTTCCTTACTCTAGAGGCCACCAATTCTAATATCGGCTAGCTTCAAAATATAAGATGACGCAGCATCGACTAAGACCGAACACACCCTGGGAACAAAAATATCTCAAGGTCATGAGAATGGTCATGGAAATGGCCAGTCAGTAATTTTTTTTATTCCACTACAAGTTAGCCCTTGACACACCCTGGGAACAAAAATTTCTCAGTCAATAAATCGGTCGAATGGTCATGGAGATGACGCAGCATCGACTAAGACCGAACACACCCTGGGAACAGAAAATATCTCATGGTCATGAAAATGGTCATGGAAATGGTCAGTCAGTCAATTTTTTTATTCCTCTACAAGTTAGCCCTTGACTGTGATTCCACCTAATGGTAGGGGATAATGCAGTCTAAAATGGTAGCAGGCTGACCATAGAGTATAAATATAACTATAATAATATGAAAGAAAAAGCGTTTATTTGGAACCACAATACAATAGTTATAGTAGAAAAATATGAGACATAAATGTGAGTGGAGTGATCCCAAAATGGACTTCACTCAGCATTTTCCTATGACTGTGGTTCACACAGCGCTGGTCCTCCGTGGATCCACAAGTTTCGGACGAGTTAGTACTATAAAAATATATTACCTAAAAAGAAGATTTTAGGTAATTAAAAATCTGTTAGTGTACGTAACGAAGCTTTAAAAACTATCGAGATAAAGTAAACTGAGTATAAAAAAATATCTCTATGGGGCTGACCTATTATATTATGTCGGTTACATTTAGGCTGCTATACGCTAAATCGCTTTAACGTCTTTGCCGTTAAAGTGGTAACTAGGCGTAGCCGAACCCTCCCACCAGACCAGACCGAAGTAAATTCAGAAACCATAAATTCCCAAATTGAGCCTGCCTGACAATAACAAATTCTAAGATAAAACTAAGTTAAAGAGAAAGTTTGCGAACAATTCCTATAGTATTTTCTCAGTTTTTACTTTATTTAATACACTGATGTAATATCATCAGGCCTCTCTTCCTTTGTTCCAATATTTTGTTTTCTCAACAAATCACATTACGTCAAAACACCCATTCACCCATAAACTCGCGAAGGGTGAGGATATTAATAATGGTTGCTGCCACAACCAATGAACGCAGAACCCAAAAATTGCAGACATTTGTCAAGTTTTATAAATTAAGCTGAACAAAAGAGTTACGTGAATATTGGGTTTTTCTGTTTAGAATTATTTTGTACATTCGTTTTTATCTGCACAGCATATAATATAGATAGAAGCTCGTTCGTTTTACGCAACACTAGCTGACAGCTCGTCTTATTTTCGAATGGATATGTATTTAGGTTAGTTATTAGTTATTTTTTATTAATATTTTTTACATTTATTACTCCATGATTTAAAAGTATTTAGCCATGCAATACTATGACGTATTACAAGACTATTGACATAGTAGAAAACAAACAAAATAATAGTACCTATTTTGTTTAATAACCTTCCACGCGTATGGTCTTATGGGAGGTGCAGGTTTCGATTCCCAAAAGGGATAAAGTCAAAGTCAAATAATGTTTATTCAATTTAGGTAGGTATACTACACTTATTGACGTCCAGTTATTTATAAAATATAATGGTGATAATCAGTAACGGTATCTTAAAACTAAAGCTAAGAGGGTCAATTTGGGAAGCTATAAAATCTGAATCTTGGTCTGATCTGAAAGCTTCGGTCGAGGCTATTTACCACCATACCGGCAAAAACACGCACCGCTAGGCGATTTAGCTCTAAGGTGGAATGTCGTGTAGAAATTGATTATGGTATAGGTTTCAGATATAAGTACAACTACCATACCTCTATACCAGGTTAGCCCATTACCATTTTAGACTGCATCATCGTATACTACCAGATGAGATCGCAGTCAAGAGCCAACTTTTAGTAGAACAATAAAGACCTAAAGTTTTCGTTGTTGAAATTAATGTTTTCGGATAAGTGTGTAAACAGACAGATATGGCAAACTTCGCCCTGGGATGGAGGGTGAGGGATTAATAAGGGGGCGCTGGTACAATCGATACGCCCCAAAATTCGTTACATTTGGCGAGTTTTATTAAAAAATCCGAAGCACCATAAATTCCCAACAAACAGGCGTTTGCGAACTCTCACCGCTGTTTATATTGAAGGTTTAAAGTTGCCTCGCTTATTAGCCTTTTAAAAAGTCTGAAATATTTTTATGTTTTTCGAAACCGGGCAGATGTTGTGAACTCACAAAGTTGTTGGGTTGTATAAATGAGTTCAACGCGAGCAAGTTGGAGAAAGTGCTGTTTTTTATACTGAATGGTTTATGGTTATTGTATTTTTTTTTATTAGTAACAGCTTAACTTAGCTCACCACATTTTTTTTATTCCACTACATGATAGCCCTTGACTGCGATCTCACGTGGAAAATGATGATGCGGTGTAAGAAGTAAGGTAGTTATATTTAACCCATACATCATACCTGACCGTTAAAGTATCGTTAGACGGAACGTCTTTACCGGTAGGGTAGTATTTAGGTTGAGCTAAACCAGATCAGACCAGGTCGGACCAAAGAACATTCGTAAATTATAAATCTACTAGATGGAATTCTTGATGGAAACTTCGTCCGCGTGGAATGTTTTTTCCCCCCTTCGGAACCCTTCGAAACCCTTCAATTTTCTGGGATAAAGAGTAGCCTATGTCCTTTCCCGGGATGTAACCTGTCTCTGCACCAAATTTCAACAAAATCTGTTGAGTAGTTGGGCCGTGAAAGCGTAGCAGACAGACACACTTTTGCACGGATGGATGTTTGTTACTCAATCACGCCAGAACAGCTGAACGGATCTGGATGAAATTTGGCACAGAGATAGATTATACTCTGGAATGTGTCTGGAATAATACATAGGCTATTGCAAAAAAACCTCAATCCACACGGGCCAAGTCGCGGGCATCAACTAGACAAATAAAGCATAAAACTACGAAGCGTAACAAGATATTGGTATGTTTTGGTATTGCGAAGCATCCGTGAAATCTTCCGTTCAGAGTCTATCTATATAGTTTCAGCACAGAATAGGTAAGTAATAATAGTACGTGCAACAGAACAACGGATCGACGTGATTTTTGGTATGGGAATAGTATAGGACCTGGAGAGTGACATAAGCTACTTTTTATCCCGGAAAATTGAGGAGTTCTTAAGCACTTAAACTTAATCCCGCGGTTATCAAAAAACTTAAACCACGCGGACGAAGTTGCGGGCATCAGCCAGTACTAAATACTTCACTATTTACGTACTACTACTGGATTTTGTTAAACGAATTTCTCCCCACTTTAAAACATTTCTCACGAATTTAATTTTACTAACATTTTCGTATGAATAAACAAGTTATATTGTTTGGTTGGTGAATTAATTAAAATGTTAAATTGCTTGAAACCCGCGATTAGATTACGCAGAGATTGTTTACAGAAACGAAACAGAAATCGTGTATTTGTGTGTTTATTTGTTTGTTTGTTTGTACAACCGAAACAGGTGAGATAACGATGGTATAAAACATTTTTGGAAATGAAAAAACAAATCAGGGACCGTGTATTTGTGTTTCTTTGTTTATTTTTAAATCTGGATCATATGAGATTGTATAATTACCTTTTTGCATTGTTATTTTCATAATTTTCTACCTTATAGTTGACTAGCTGATGCCCGCCACTTCGTCTGCGTGGAATAAGTTTTCTTTTTTTCCACAGGAATTTTCTGGAATAAAAAGTAGCCTTTGTCTCTCTCCCATGCCCATGCAAAAAATCACTTCAATCCGTTGCTCTTTTGCGGCGTGATTGAAGAACAAACCAACAAGCAAACACTTTCGCATTTATATTATTAGTATGATAAAATGGTTTAATTATGGTAAGTGCCCAAAAGCAACGGAGGTAGGGTGTTAAAAATATGAAATATACATAAACCGAGAGTAAGACCGGTCCTCTGGGATGCTGCGGTTCTAATTTCTCAAGTTCTCATCTCTCTGAGAGGGGCTTTATGGCGATCAAATTTATCAAAATGTGTTCAGGTATTTTTATGTTTACCTTTTCTCTGTGACTTCATCTTTTATTTAAGACTTACATTGGATTAAGTGTTTTTGAAAATCTTGAGAAAATTCTTGGATTTTCCGGGATAAAAAGTAGCCTTTGAGTTATTCCAGACTATAACCTATCTACGTGCCCAATTTCATGCAGATCCGTTCAGCCGTTACGGCGTGATTGAGTAATAAACATCCATCCATCCATCCAAACTTTCGCATTTATAATATTAGTATAGATTACTCAAAATGACAGTTTGATGTTACTACCTTGACATTACTACAATAAGGATTATAATTATAATAAACGAAAGTCAACAATAATTAAACAATTTTTATCTTGAGCGTTGAAAGTATGGCCCCAGAGCTCGAAAAAAAAAAAACTAAATGATAATTGGAAACAAAATCAGTTAAAGATGGTTTATCAAGTAAAACCTCTCTCCTCGTGGAGCGTTAATTACGATTAAAGATTCCAATTTAGATGAAAAATGCTTGTTAGCTTGATGATTGACGCGGTGATAAGGTCTTTCTGTTTTTCACAAGAATTTAATAGCGAAAACTTTCTCTTATCCCTTTATTATGCGAACTTCATTTTCGGTTGAATGCCTTTAATAATGGAAAAAATACATTTTCTGACTGTAATGTTGTTGATTGTCATTTCATATATATTTTTCATTATAGCCGTTTTGAAGTTAGTTGTGTTTTCTTCCGTTCCCTTTTTAAGTATGTTCTTGTGGGAGCAGCTGTTTCACTGACTTTGCTCCCAATGTTTTTGTAACCTCAATAAAACACTAAGGTTAACCATAAGTCAAAAACAGAATGGTCTGACCAGTAATAGGGATGACAACTCTATCAAATCTGCAACTCCTTATCATACTTAAAAACGCGCTTCTAGTATTGAAGTTGTATGGAATTCACAATAGTGACGTCAACAAATTTTAACGCACTCTTTTCTTTAATCTATATTTTAAAATGGTTATGAAACTTAAAACTCACTGAGGATGTGAATTTTGGAAGACCCTCTATTTAATAATCCGTTAGAAATAATTTATTTTTGATATAGGCATCATCCCTATTATAATTAATCTACTGACCAGCAGAACTTGTAAGTAGCTTTGGTCTAGCCTGGTAGAAGGCTTCGGCTTTGGCTAGCAGTGTAGAAACTGATTAGGGTTTAAGATAACTGCCATACCCCTTACAGTGTAGCCCGCTACCATCTTAGACTGCAGCATCACTTACCATGAGATCGCTGTCTAGGGCGAACTTACAATAGACAAAAGAAAAAAAAAGTGCGTGTTCGTGTGCGTGTGTGTGTGTGTGTGTATACCCTTTTGAGCATAGCGCGACTCAATATCGTACAGCGCCATCTATTGGTCGTGTACATACAACTTGTATTCCATCTCATTCTCTATTATGAATATTCTGCTTTTTCGTTTATCGAATTTTCAAATCACAACGATTCTAAAGAGGTTTCACTTCAAAAAACTACATATTACGGACCTATAAGTTTCTCGTATATTGAATTTTTGTCCAAATTAGCTGGCGTCCGGCCACAGAGCGGGCCGCTATAAGCTTTCGCACAATAATTGAATCCGAATTCCCCACTGTGGTAACTATGGTAATTTGTTGCAATTTGCAACTAAAATTTGGCAGGATCGCAACTACGAATTCCGATGCAGCTAGACGAAAACCGGCACCCAGGATGCCTAAAAAATACACCGCTCAAAACTTTACACACATTCGTTTGTTGAAATGCCCAAAAGTTTGCTGATGGTGGAGGGGCCTCTTTATTTCGACCCGGTTGTTGCAATACAATAGAATGCTTGCGGAGTAACTTCTGAAGTTTCAGATTATGTAATGTAAGTACATAATATTAAAGCTACATTTAGGATAGACATTTACATATTTGTTCCGTTTGCCGTGGAGACCCTTGGGCCGTGGAGTCTTAGTGCCAAAAATTTTTTGCGAGATATTTCACCGCGGTTAATTGCCTCATCTGGTGACAGAAGGGCTGGCTCATTTTTTGCGCAAAGGATCAGCCTGGCTGTCCAGCGCGGCAATGCAGCCAGCATTCTTACCACCATTCCACGTGGGCATGATTTATATAGTAATTAGGTTAGGCTAGCTAGCATTAAGTTCTATTGTATTATTTTCAATAAAAAAAAAAAAGGATAGACTAGTTATCAGTTTGGAAGGAAGGCGCACTTAGATCAAACTTTCTGGCTTAGTTGCAAATGTTGCAATGCTGTCACATTTTAACAGGGCAGGGGAGTTTATTCCAGAGCTAAGGTGGAGGAACCTAGATTTCCCTCTCTCTCACACATTCTAAATTTTCCCAAAATACAGTCTTTTTTGCCAAACCAAAACCGAGGTGAGGTTTTGACGACAGTGTTGAGCGCTGTTGTCTTGACGTGGGAGATTCCGGATTCGATCCCCGGCAGAGTACAATTTGGGAATTTATAATTTCTGAATTTTCTCTGGCCTGGTGGGTGGCTTCGACCGTGGCTAGTTATTAGTTAGCCTACCAGCAACACGCAAGTCATTCTACCATAAAATTAGTATGCAGCTTTGGAGGTGTATTGGAAAGAGAAGGTGTATCTGCAATACACTAATACTAGCTAAAGTCTGCAACTTCGTCCGCGTGGTTTAATTTTTTTGATTCGCACGGGAACGTTTAAATTTTCCGGGATAAAAAGTAGCCCAATCACAAACCAATCCATCCATTCTTCAATCCAAACTGTCGTATTTATAATTTTAAGAATAGAAGTATAGATATGGGCGTCGTTATATTGTATGAATATATACACTCATGCTGTGGTTTCATGAAACGTTGCAGATTTTACCGCAACAAACAAAGACAAAACGAAATATATTATCAAAGCAACATAGCGCAAACTGAAAATTGCAACAAAACACACTATTTTCATTAAATTATTCACCGTGGAAGTGAAAAGCTGCTGAAAAGGGGTAACGGGGGTAAAAGGGGGGAGGGGGAGAAGGCTTGTCATGACGGCAAACGTTTGTAATTTCCCCCAGGAGTGTAATAGTGATGTTCCGGGGATGGGAAATTGTGATAATGCTACGCTATGATGAGACAGGTATGGCATTTTCATGGTTAAAGGCTTCTTAAAATGCCTAAATCCCTTCAATTTTATTTAGTTTTACTTAAGATATTTTAAATTTACTATGATACCAATCGTAACTTCTTTAATATGCTGCAATAGGCTAGTGGTAAAGATTTCGGCCATCTGTTTCGGTGACCCCGGGTTCGAAAACCAGTCACGCACATTTAACATTTTAGACATTAGTTATTGTAGTGTGTTTTAAGTAGGGTTGTAACGGAACTTCGCCTCCGCTTCCGCATACGCCTCTGCAGTTTTTTTGCGGAGTTGCAACGGAGGTTTATTAACGTTGAATTACAATGCGAGAGGTACAAAGCAGGTGACGTCAGTTACACCATTACACCAAGCAAAAATGCAACTATCCTTAGAAGATTCCTCAAAAAATCAAATGTGGATTCGTCGCATCCTAAAGCACAAAAAATGGACGATGCGATCGGAGAAATCCACCTCCGCCTCCGTTAACCTCCGCTTCCGCAGAGGCGAATCCCCTTCTCCGCATCCGCCTCTGCTTCCGCTAAGTACGCCTCCGTTATAACCCTAGTTTTAAGCCTGAGGGTTGTCTGAAATATTTTCAGAGTTATGTGCAGTCTATCTGTATTTGCACAATGTGGTGGACTTTGGTCTTAACCTTTCTTATTCTGAGAGGAGACCAGGAGGCATACTACCATCGCATAAATTAGTAACTTCCACGCATGTCCATCACGTACCTTGGAATACCATCGGAATAATCCATGATTATTCCGTTGGAGCGTGATTGACGGACAAACCAACAAATAAATACACTTCCGCATTTTAAGGTACATACTATTAGTCATAGGAGGTAGTATTAGATTAGCAAAAAATCCATACTTAAACGCGAAAGTGTGTTTGTCTGCCACTGTTCGATTAAATTCGGTACAAGGATAGACTGCATCCCGAGGAAGGAAATTGGCTACTTTTATTACGGAAAATTGCATAGTTCCAGCGAGAATCTAACCCTATAATGAGGACGAAGTCGCGGGCATCAGCTAGTAGGTTAATATCAGAAGGAATGAACTTCATGGTCCTTGGTATTTTTATCCCAATTTTACCCCACTGCATTATTATCCCAAGAAACCCCTGCCATTATGTGATAAATGGAATGGGGTTACGTCACTCAGCAATGAGGAATACAACGCAGAGAGAGCGTCACCTGCAGAATGTAACTTCAATATAATGAATTTATTAGTCTGAATATGTGTTACAATGATGGTTACAATATCCAGACAGGCAACCCTGAATTACACATTTTGATGTAATTAAATATTTAAATAACATAGATAGTACAAGTATGTTCTAGTATTATAGGGTAGTACTTCATAGAATAAATCTTATTGAATAAACTACAAATAACGTCAAACTTTATAGACCGGGGAACAGGCAAATTACCTACCCTTACAATAAGTCTATATGTCACCGTAAGATTGCAAAAACAGTTAGCGAAATTGTAAACTGTTGATTGAATTTGATGTTGATGAATTTAACGCATGATTTTTCGGTAGATTGTAATCTGTTAGGTATATGAACCCGATAAAACCTAAGTGCCCCTACAAGAAAGACACAAGAAAACGTAAATACAATGAATATATCAAAAATTGACACTCAGAACGGTTCACAATCTGTGGACATTTTACAATTTCGCTAGTTAGATTACAATCTAACGGTTTTTTGCAATCTTACGGTGACATATACATACAATGGATGGCATTCTCAATATCATGATATAAATAACTAAGCACATACTTCTTCAGTAAAAAATGTAATGTTAATTTTTTTTTTTTTTAACCACTACAAGCTAGCCCTTAACTGCGATCTCACCTGATGGTAAGTGATGATGCAGTCTAAGATGGTAGCGGGCTAACCTGTTAGGGGTATGGCAGTTATATTAAACCCATACCCCTATTCGGTTTCTACACGGCATCGTACCGGAATGCTCGCTTGGCGGCACGTCTTTGCCGGTAGGGTGGTAACTAGCCACGGCCGAAGCCTCCCACCAGGCCAGACCAGGGACAATTCAGAAATTATAAATTCCCAAATTGACCCTGCCGGGGATTGAACCCGGGACCTCCGTACGTTAAGACAACAGCGCTACACACTGCGCCACGGAGGTCGTCGAAAAATAAAAAAATAATCAAAATAAATAAAAATGTAAAAATAATCCTGCAACGAGAAGCATAACTAGATAAAATTAATGTTTCCGTAAATGAAACCCGCTATGTACATGTGGGTCTCGTGATGGCAGCAAATGTACATAATTTCCCCCAGGAGTGGCGCCAGTGATGCGATGTCGAACATTTTGGACATTCAATATGTGGCTAAAAATGGGATAAATATTATCTTTTACCAACTGTTTTAGAAGAACTCCCTGGTGAGCGCTATCATACTTAATATTATAAAAGCGAAAGTGTGTTTGTTTGTTGCGTAAGGGACAATCCAGAAGTAGGTATTATTGAGACATTTTTAATATATTTGTACTCTCGTTTGGAACTTGCACAATGTGTAGCGGTTCCACGAGAGATTTAATGTAATAAGATAAAAGTTAGTTAAGCTTAAAGACAATATACATTTGGTCTGGCCACGATTGCTATCGTTAAGCACTAAACCAAATTTCGATCTAAACACAAAAGTATTCAATAATCACTGCAGGAGACTGAATTCCCATCGTCAAAACACTCGTATTTATACCAACTATTTTGAATATGGCGTCGGTATCCGCAGATTAAATTGAGTGACATGAAACGAGTCAAATTGACTGATATTATACTTCTGTTTCATGAGATATAATGACAAACAGTAATAATGCTAACAGTTGGTTAGTCCTTCAATCACGTCGCAACGAAGCAACGGATCGACGTGATTTTTTGCATGGGTATAGTTAAGGACATAATGACATAGGCTACTATTTATCTCGGAATATTTAGGAGTTCCATCCAACAAACAAACACACTTTCGCATTTATAATATTAGTGTGATATGATATAGGCATCATCCCTTTAAGCCTATTCGAAGCCAGTCAACTGACTAATGTATTCTCAGTACAGAATTGGGATATAATGTACATTATGTATGTCACGAGTCACGGCACAGTCCTATAGCACTGAGCAGTACGAAGAGAATTCCTCTTGAAATGCAAATAACCCTTTCACGTTATCACTAATTCCGTTTTCACCCGGGGTTTTGTCCATGGTCACCGCATTTACATACGCAAATGAAAATATTTTCTAGTTTTGCCCCGGATTATGTCCGAAAACTTAACGTTTTCTTTGCTTATGTGCCGAAATTTAAATTTAACCAGCTTATAGACCCTGTGCTTCGCTGGAATCTCTAGGATTACTTTGTAAATTCATTTTTTTATTTAATTGATATGACATGACAGTTTACCAATACGTCATATCAAGCCACAATCTTACTTCTTACTGTCTTACTTAATATTATAAATGAGAAAGTTTGGATGCATGTATGGATAAATAGATGTGTGGATGTATGGATGTATGGATGTTTGTTACTCAATCAAGCCCCAACGGCTGAACGGATCTGGCTGAAATTTGGCACAGAGATAGATTATTACTCTTTATCCCGGAAAATCAAGGAGTTCCCGTGGGAACCAAAAAACCTCGATCCACGCAGACGAAGTCGCGTGTCGGTGATAATCGTTAGGCTACACTGAAAAAATTTGAATTTAACAAAGGACCTTTTTGGCTCGGTTAAAAGCAAATCGGCATATTTTAACTATGACTTATTTAAAAACGCCAAGTAAACTTGGTATTTAATAGACATGTGCATATTGTTAAATGTTCTTGGTTAGTAACAACTAAAAAATTAATAACTTGTAATTAACATAATTGGTAAATCCAAACACTTTCGAACTTGATACAAAACTAATGAGTGGTTTTGTTAATTCTTATTAAGTATTTTGTTCAATTCTAAACTAGCATTTATATCAGTTGATTTTTACTAACATCCTTATTTAAAAACAAATAAGTTGAACTCTATTAATTTTAAGTAAGTGCTCAATTGATTTCAAACAAGTCATTATTCGGTTGATTTTAACAAACCACATAAAAGGTAAACTCTAATCAAGTGCATACTTGCTTTTAAATAAGTAAATGTATCGAGACATCGTAGCGCCTCGGGCCAAGTCGTGTGATGAATCGTTTTCTCTCACTCATAGAGAATATAACCACTACGTAACGAATCTGCCATGTCATTTCGTCCGGGAACCTCGAAGCAGTTACATTATTACTACACGCGCGCTCCAGTTATTGTGAAGTTAAGTGAAGCCATCTGCCATCAGCCATTTTGTTTTCTGCATCAGCAATCAGCATTTATACACGGTTAATGGAGTAATGGACGAAGACGTACAAAACTTGCTAGTAGCATGGAAACTCCAGGACTACATAGAGTTATTCAAAGGTAAAAGTTAATTGTTTGTTATAGGTAGGTTTTGTTTGTTTTTCGCCGGCATGTCATGACACGATCCTTAGCTCAATGCAAAAATGCCATGTGCCATTTTTGCAAGATCATGTCATGACACAGTACCTAGGCATAGAAATATTCAAAGGTAAAAGTTAATTGTTTGTTATAGGTAGGTTTTGTTTGTGTTTCGCCAGCATGTCATGACACGATCCTTAGCTCAATGCAAAAATGCCATGTGCCATTTTTGCAAGATCATGTCATGACACAGTACCTAGGCATAGAAATATTCAAAGGTAAAAGTTAATTGTTTGTTATAGGTAGGTTTTGTTTGTGTTTCGCCGGCATGTCATGACACGATCCTTAGCTCAATGGAAAAATGCCATTTGCCATTTTTGCAAGATCATGTCATGACACAATACCTAGGCATAGAAATATTCAAAGGTAAAAGTTAATTGTTTGTTATAGGTAGGTTTTGTTTATGTTTGGCCGGCATGTCATGACACGATCCTTAGCTCAATGCAAAAATGCCATATGCCATTTTTGCAAGATCATGTCATGACACAATACCTAGGCATAGAAATATTCAAAGGTAAAAGTTATTTGTTTTTTTAAGGTAGGTAGGTAGGCGTGTTATGACATGATCATATCTCAATGCAAAAATGACACATGGTGCGTGTTTGGTAAAACTTCACATTTTTATCTTAGCATTTTGGATTATGCCATCAAAACTACATTGCAAAATTGGCCACATACCTAAATGAGGATTTGGCATCATAATTTGTAATTTCGAATTATGAACTTAGGTACAACAATATTTTCATTAAATTAACAATGCTAATTAATTAATTTATTCATCATAATCAGCCAAAAGACTTCCACTGCTGGACAATAAACTTCAGGGGAGATGTTAACTCTTTTACGATTTTTGGGAATAATGATTGGAGATTTCGTGCCAAGAGAAGACTATATTTGGAAATTATATGTAAAATTGAGAAAAAATCTTGACATTATTCTTAGTGCAAAAGTCACAGTAGGCACAGAAGATTTGTTACAAGTATTAGTAGGTGAATTTAATGAGCTATACATAAAATTAACGAAGGACTCTTTAAAACCAAAATTTCATAACATGATTCACTATCACTCTGCTCTTGTAAAATACGGGCCTATTTCTTCATTATGGTCAATTAGATTTGAAGGTAAACATAGACATTCGAAAATGGCTGCGAAAGTATCCTGCAACCGTGTTAACCCGACTTTAACTTTAGCAATGAGACATCAACTTCAACTAAATGAAATATTTAACCGTGGCAGTCTTATTGATATTCATAAAATAGGGCCTAAAAATAAACTTTTTTCATCGGAAACTAAGTTTGTTCAATCAAAATTAAAATTAGATTCTTCAAAATCATTTGTAAGTGTGAATTAGGTTATGAGTTCCTCAGTACGTTATGATATAGGGTGTATTCTTGTACATAGTATAAGCAATGATGAATATCATTACATTTTCTTAATTGTAGAAATTATTTACCTGTACGATAATAATCAGTTAATTTTTTCAGGTAAGTTGTTAGATACTGTCGATTTTGATGAACATTATTATGCATATCATGTCAACACTCCTAATAATAGCGTTGTCTATTGTACTGTATTTTGTGAATCGTTATTTTCACCCATTCCAAATACTAAGAGCGTTTTACTAGATGGTAGGCAGTACATAGTTTTAAGAAGTCCCTTGTAATCATTTCTTATTGTACTGTCAGGATTGTCAGAGATGTAAAAAAGTACCAACTTAGTTTTAGGAAATGATGTGTTGTACTACCTAGCAAGTGCCTTACTTTTATTGAAATACATATTTAAGAAAAAAGTTTACTGTATAGAATACTTACTTTTCTTTGGACTCTTATAGTTTCCAGAAGATAACACAATATGTGTTATGGTAATACTAGATAAATACTTCCTGGCACGACTACGTGTAAGATTTGAGATATTTATGATAGATTTAAGTTATTAAATTATAGATAAAATTCAAAATAAATCAGTTTTGTATTACAGTGTATTTGAACTTTAATATTATAAGAACCCCTTGTCCCAAATATATTAAATAAGTAGGTCTAAGTTCGCCACCGTGTTCAATCAGTGGTTTCCATGAAAGTACTATTTACTAAAGTGAAGTGTACCTATTCGTTACGTAAGTAACTTTTTCTCAACCAATTTAATCGGTAATAACTACAACCGACCTATATATTTTGGTAGTTACAGCAGTGTTACTCAGTATTCCCAACCAATTTGAACGGTAGATAGGTCAATTAACTTTGCATTATTAATAAAAAATATTTATGCATCCACCTTCAGTTTTTTAGTTACTCATGTTACATAATTTTATGTAACATAAGTAACTAAAAAACTGAAGGATGCATAAATATTTTTTATTAAAAATACAAAGTTAATTGACTGTATCTACCTATTAAATTGTTTGGGAATACCGAGTAACACTGCTGTGACTACCGAGTAGGTTGGTTGTAGTTACCTTTTAAATTGGTTGAGAATACTGAGTAACACTGCTGTGACTACCGAGTAGGTTGGTTGTAGTTACCGATTAAATTGGTTGGGAATACTGAGTAACACTGCTGTGCCTACCGAGTAGGTTGGTTGTAGTTACCTATTAAATTGGTTGAGAATACTGAGTAACACTGCTGTGACTACCGAGTAGGTTGGTTGTAGTTACCGATTAAATTGGTTGGGAATACTGAGTAACACTGCTGTGCCTACCGAGTAGGTTGGTTGTAGTTACCTATTAAATTGGTTGAGAATACTGAGTAACACTGCTGTAACTACCGAGTAGGTCGGTTGTAGTTACCGATTAAATTGGTTGGGAGTACCGAGTAACACTGCTGTAACTACCGAGTAGGTCGGTTGTAGTAACCGATTAAATTGGTTGGGAAAACTGAGTAACACTGTTGTGACTACCGAGTAGGTCGGTTGTAGTAACCGATTAAATTGGTTGAGAATACTGAGTAATACTGCTTTAACTATCGAGTAGGTTGGTTGTAGTTACCATTTGTTTTTAACCAATTCTAACGGTTAATACTTGACAAGTAGTGGCTGCAAAGTTGACGTATTTGTTTTTAACTGCAAACTTTGCAGGTGCTATATTGACAAACATGCTGGGTCATTTTTAGCAGTATTTCATGTATTTTTAACCCTCACGTTTTTTCAGTGTAATAATAAAAGAACGGAGCACATTACAATAATTTCCCATAGTGGCCCGGTTCATGTCATTATACATTCCTGCCGCTTAAATCCACAATGCGAACGAGTTAGAGAGTTATTATCTCTGTATATTTGTATAACTGTATAATTGTATAGTTCAGTGTACAAGGGCTTTGGCCTCATTACGGGAATGTTTGATGTTGGAATATGAATCACGTTGGAATTACACAACTCATATTTCCTGACTTAGAGGCTCATTACCGCGGTCCGTTTTACAGACGCCATACTTCCAACGCTTAAAGCCATACTGTTTCATTATTGTGACTTGCGTTTTTTTAGAATTATAATCCTTATTTAAGAAATGTCAAGGTACGTTACATCAAACTGTAATTTTCAGTAATATTGCTTAAGTATTGCTCTAAGCTTTAGCAGTCCGCAGGCCTCTGGTCCGTTTTATCAAACAATTTATCAGAAGTTTTTCTACAATTCCAAATCAAAACGGGTCACAATTATTAACCGATTTTCAAAAAAATTACGCCATTTTATAGCTAAACTAATACCCTAGGACCGTATTCTTTCATTTTTTCTTAAGTCGGTTTTTTCTCGAAATATTTACAATTGAGTAAACAAACACCCCCCAAAAATCCCGACGTTTTGTACAATTTTCAAAATTCCAAAAAAAGTTACCAGCCGATTTTCAAAATTCAAACGTTTTCATATGTCTCGATAAATTCCTCAACTCGTGGTATTATTTATTTTAACCACAGTCATAAGGATTGCTGGAGCGAGTCAAATCCATGATCATGTATAATTTATATAATCTACAACAGTATAATAAGCTTTTTTTCAGGAGCATAAATATGGGCTTTCTGTGTGAATGTGCACTCACCCTCGTTACTAGCCATTCATATTGCCTGACTTAATTAAGTTTTAGACAAGATGTATGAGTGGAATGGGGTCACGGCATCTATTATTTTAGAAGTGACACCTCTTTTCACATATTCCATGATGATATGATGACTCCCTTCAGAATAATCGCTAAGGTTTGAGACTACTAGTTAACAGATTTAGGCCTATTTGTACAAGGCCCATAAATATGTTTAAGTTTTTTCTATTCCTATCTTTTTATGTCAACCTCGGTATATAAACTTGTTAAGAATTAAAAAAATTAAAAAACACGGCTGCCCTTACAAACTGAAAAGTTAAAAATCTAAATTAATCTAGTTAAATTAGAATCTTATTCACATTTTTATTACATGATATTTTTTTTGTTAATCACTGGATATCGAACTATAGTGTAATATATGTTTGAAATCTACTTATCCTTTTCTAGATGATGATTAAATAGTTAATCTTATTTTCGAATTTTGTTTTCAAATTTAGTCTTCAATGCGGGACCATGGTCACCCCATCAATTTTTTTTTAAATTTTACTAGCCTATGTCATCCGGAATAAGCTAGGGATTCTAACGGTACCTCATTTAGCAAAATCGGTTTGGGCGAATAGAAGTTATGGTGAAATATACAAACTCACATACGTACATACACGAACTCCTGTTTTTAGGCTGTCGTATAATAATATAAAAACAAAAACTAAACAGGTCTTATTATTAGTTCCAATTTTGGCCACCGGGTCAGATAAGTTTGTGAGACTATAAATCAGTTTAGGCAGTGTTCAAGCAACACAGGTCATGTTTGTAACACCTTTGTAACATTTGTGTATCATGCAATCAATAATTTCTGATTCTGATACTGTTATCAGTTTTAAGATAATATTTTGTACAAAATTATTCAAAATAAAATAAATCGTACCCGGGACCTCGTCATCTTAGTCGAACATGCTAACCACTAGACCAACAAGGCAAATACATTGTGACAAGAAGACAGCCTGCCCCCTCCTTACTTTCCTCCCCCCACAAACAGTTTCTTTGTTTCCGCGATTAGCCGAGCACTGGAGCGTTCGAGTCGGGTGAAATGAGAGTAAAGTAGGCGATTCCGAGTTGAAAAGAAAGATTTTAGGATAAAGGCGTCGGGAATATCTGGAGTGAAGGTTAAACGGTGAGAATCCCGGATAAACAGGCAGGTGTCTGCAGAGAGCTCCTTAGAGTGTATAACTTTGTATTATTATTAACCCCCGACGCAAAAAGAGTGGTATTGTTAAGTTTAAAATGTGCATATTATGTATCAGTGTACACGTATACACGAATTAGTACTATAATATTATAAATGCGAAAGTGAGTTTGTTTGTCTATCAATCAAGCCGCAAAAGCAACGCATAATGGTGTAATCAACGTGATTTTGAATCTATAGAACGTACAATTCAAAAATTCCTGCGGGATTTTTAAACCTAAATTCATGTAGTCAGTGCAAAAATAGATTATTATTGGTTTCTGAATTCATACTAATATTATGAATGCGAAAGTGTCTGTCTGTTTGTCTTTCCCGCTTTCACGGCTCATCTTTTCAACCAATTCTGATGGCATTTGGTGTAGGAGTATGTTACATCCCGGGAAAGGACATAGGCTACTTTTTATGCTGGAAAATTAAGGAGTTTCTCCTGTAATCAACAAATTTTAACGAAGTTACGGACATCATCTAGCATTATATGAATTTTGAATCAAAAATCCCGCAATGTAGAAGCTCTGTTGCAGTGATTACAACCTAGTATGGTAGCAGATACCAAAAACATTACAAAGCGTTGTTACAAACGCAGTAACTAAGTTAGCCGAAGTTGGCCCGACATGTATATCCACTACCGCGGGCCGTAAAGTGAATCACGGTAGGTAAAAGTTATACGAGATAAAGTTTAATGGCCCTTGAACCGCCTTCCCCACTCTTATCTTTAGCGGGATGGCTGAATATCTACGAGTTATGATACAAGGGGAGGGACGAGGGGCCTAGTTGGGACGAAGTTTTTTTTTTTTTTAATCACTCGCGACACTTCACACTGTCGACAGATTACAATTGGGTATTTGACTACTAGTGAGATAATATTTTTTTTTTAATCCACTACAAGTTAGCCCTTGACTGCGATCTCACTTGATGTAAGTGATGATACAGTCTAAGATGGTAGCGAGCTAACATGTTGGGGCATTGCAGTTATATTAAACCCATACCCCTATTCGGTTTTTACACGGCATCGTATAGGAACGCTAAGTCGCTTGGCGGCACGTCTTTGCTGGTAGGGTGGTAACTAGCCACGGCCGAAGCCTCCCACCAGGTCAGACCAGGGAAAATTCAGAAATTATAAATGCCCAAATTGACCCCGCCGGGGATCGGACCCGGAAACTCCGCACGTTAAGACAACAGCGCTACACACTGCGCCACATAGGTCGTCAAAATGATTGAAAAAAGGATTGCGAATGATAACCAACGCTGACCCAAGTCGGTGACTGGATGGGTCACCGACTTAAGAGGTTTAAATTTGACCTTTTCGTTTCCTCAGTGCCACATTATCACTAACATCTGCTAATAATTAATCGTTACAAACAACAGTTGAAAACCCCTTGATCGAGTCATATGTGTTTTGACGACCTCCGTGGCGCAGTGTGTAGCGCTGTTGTCTTAACGTGCGGAGGTCCCGGATTCGATCCCCGGCAGGGTCAATTTGGGAATTTATAATTTCTGAATTTTCCCTGGTCTGACCTGATGGGAGGCTTTGGCCGTGGCTAGTTACCACCCCACCGGCAAAGACGTGCCGCCAAGCGATTACGCGTTCCGGTACGATGCCGTGTAGAAACCAAATAGGGGTATGGGTTTAATATATTGTTTTATAAGTAAGTAATTTTTAACTTCAATAAGTGTACCTACAGTGTACCTATATCGAATAAATTATATTGGGTATTGAGTATACCTTCCATGCCCCTAACAGGTTAGCCCGCTACCATCTTAGACTGCATCATCAATTACCATCAGGTGAGATCGCAGTCAAGGGCTAACTTGTAGTGGATAAAAAAAAATGTGGAGGGATCTGGGAACCCATCGCATTATTATCCTAAGAAGTTTTCGGGCTCTTCTCAGACCAGGGTGCGTTCAAAACACTCGTAGCTTTAATTTTAAGATACCGTAACTGATTATCACCATCAATGTTTTTTAAGTTATTGGACGTCAACTTGTGTACCTAATTTGAATAAATAAATATATTGATTGATATATTCATACCGTCATCGGATTCAGCGAATACCCTCTATCGGCTAAAACCTGGAATTATTATCTCGATATGAAATGTACACCAATTAAGCTGAATTTCACGAAGAAAACTACCAGTCTAATAAAAGCGTGATTTGAGGTAAACGAAATGAGATATTTATTCAAAGCTTGTTACCACCTTGGCGGTTGGTAAAGTAATGAATCAATTTATTGAATCATAGATTAAGACTGAAAGAAGATTAGACAACCTACGTACATAATTTACGCCACAGACTTATGTACAAATCTGTGGTTCTCACTCCGTTTCGTTCCTTTACTCACAAAACACAGATAAATTAATATTGCCATTAATACCTACGTATATACATTATCACAACGTATATCTATGATGGCATCTAACAAGTCACAAAAAATACTATTTTGCATACGTTTTAAGACGATTATTTATACATTCACAGCTAGTTGGAGCGAGTGTTTGGACGTAAAACGTTTAGCGCGTCGCATCGCATCGCGTCGCTTGTCGGAAAAATGAACAAAGAGGGATTAAATCGGATTCCAAACACATTCGGATTCAATCCCCGGCCCGTATGCCCGACCACGAAAGGGACGCATCGAGATATTTTTATTGCACTACATCGAAAATTTTTAGTTTAATTTCAATTTACAAGCCTGAAATGGAACCACAAATTCTAATGTAATTAATCCATACCAATATTAATGCGAAAGTGTATCTGTTTGTCTATTATTCTACTCACGGATCATCTGTTCAACAGATATGGATAAAGTTTGGTACACAGACAGCTAACATCCTGAGGAAAGGCATAAACCGCAAGTTAGTACTTACTGAAATACATGAAGAAATGTACTGCTGGTTATTATTATAGCTATTTAAGCGATAGCTGTTACCAGAAACTTTAGTGAAAACCTCATGATTATTTTAAAATATCTATTCAAAGACTCATCATATTGAGAGGGACTAAATGAATTTTATAATTATCCATCCTCGCATTCTGGAGGTAGGGGAGTTACCCTGATTTTTTAAACTCCAATTAATATGCATCTGTATAGCGATAAAATGGTTTAGAAACTGTGTTAAATTTAAATTTTACAATCGTTTTACTTGTTTTTTAAAATCGTAATAAACACACATAAATTCATACGGGTCGAATACAAAATCTCCAATTTGAAGTCGCTCAAAAAAAGGTGTACCTAGAATACAAACAGATAAACGAACTTAAAGATTCGATTAAATCAACTGACTAAGAAAAAACTGACTGACTGACAGACTAAAGCATAGCTTCAATCACTGCGAACGTAAGCGGCCAAGGCCTTCTCTTTGAAAAAAATAAAATTGGGTTCAAAATATTTCAAAGTAGAAAATTTAACATTAAAACCTTCCTTTTTATCTCACAATCGCCTACTTGAGCCTGTTTTAAGCTGAACTCGACTTCTCAAGTGTTCGGTTAATCTCGAAAACAAAGCAGTTACATCTAAAGGGAAGATTCTTTTCTTATCGAGATGTATTGTCTGAGATCAGGGTGAGGATGCTTTGGAAATGTAAGACGAAATTCAAGTGCTGAGCAAAGTAGACTTTAATGACCTCTTTGGTTATATACGAGAGTCAAAATTTGTCAAGATTAAAATACTGAATTTGTTTTCGGTTTATTCAGGGTAAAATAGGGTGAAATAAAATGTATTCTAAAATAACCTTACGTGCACTAAAACAAAGCTGTACGCTAAACCATATTTTAATTTAATTATGCTCAGAGAGAGAGAGAGAGTATTTTTTATCTATATATATATTTTATATTTTATTTTTTATCTATTTTCTAGCAGTTCAATTTTTTGACATCAATTTTGTGTCATTTCACCTCATTGTTGGCTCACTACTTAGCACGTGTCTCCTTTAAAGAGTACAGGTTTACTGATTCAAAAATTATAATTCAGAAATAATTTCTGAGTTTTCTCTGTTCTGATCTGATGCCATTACCATTTAAAAGAAACCCTGGCTCAGTTTTTTGTGCGCTCTTCTCATACAGGGGGCGCGTCTGAAACCCTCATAGCTTTAGTTTTAGGATATTGAAACTGATTATCACCATCATGTTTTATAAGTAATTGGACGTGAATCAGTGTACAGAGTACCTAGTCCGAATAAATAAATATTGATTGATTAGAACTGCCATACTCCTAACAAGCTAGGCCACCATACCATCTTGGACTGCATCATCACTTACCACCAGGTGATATCGGGCTATATCTTATAACTGGTATCAAATACCTAATATTTAATATTTGATTTCATCTAGACGAAACTCTAATGATTTGCGAAAATATTTTCTAATAAAAAATTATAACATTTCACAAACTTATTTCCAACTTCGATAAAGATATTTCATGGAAAAATTCTTAGCAATGGAAAATTAATCTGACGCTATTATTAATATAAACCTAATTTCAAGAAGTTTTGCTGAATATCAAACAATTATAAGAAAAAGTATGAATAAGTTAGATATATTAAATACACCTACAAGTCACTTTGCTTTTGAAACTACGAGTATTTAAAGACTTCATTTAAATAGTTTCAAAAGCATCATTTTATTATCAGAATTTCTTGCTTTAAATCTTCAGACATTTCATTTACTTGTTTATTTATATTATGTTTATCGCATTTAAATCTCAAGTGTAGAGTACCTAACTCTAGATAGTGACTAATACTCTAATAACACAACATTAGTAGGTATGTATTTTAGATGGATAACCTTACGTATTCTTTTTTAATAAAAACAATTGTTTTAACCTTAAACTTCATATCTTCTTTAAGTATATATAAAATTCAAAGTCCTGACTGACTGACTCATAATATATCAACGCACAGCCTAAACCGCCGTTCCTAGAGACATGAAATTTGGAGGGTGTATTCTTTGTGGAGAATAGGTATCCACAATGAACGAGTTTTTCAAAATTCCACCCCCAAAGAGGTGAAATAGGAGTTGTAAGTTTGTATGAAAGTCCGTCGTTTTTCACTAGATATTTGAGCTACCGGTTTAAAATGAAAAATACGTGTTTCGTTATTTTTGAAAATTTTACCCCAAAAGGGCTGAAATAATGGATGAAAGTTTCTATGAAAGTCCTTTATTTTACAAGATATTTTTCAAGTTATATCCACAAAACTTGATATTTTGGCTGCCGGCAAAATACTCAATACTCAATATCATTTATTCAATATAGGTACACTTATTGACGTTAAAAATTTCTTACTTATAAAACATGATGGTGATAATCGGTTACGGTATCTTAAAACTAAAGCTACGAAAAAATAAAGAAGCACGTGTGTTACAATTTAAAAAAATTTCACCACCAAAGGGTTAAATAGAGGTTGAAAGTTGTATGAAAGTCCGTCGTTTTTCAAGTTATAGCCATACAACTTGGTATTTGGACTTCACAGATTGGATTCACAGTTTTTAAATTCTATCCCTAAGGACGCTAAATAATCAATCAACCACGCCTCAACATAGCAACGAATTAACGTGATTTTTTGCATTGGTATAGAGGCGGATCTGGAGTGCCAGTGGGAATTAAAAAACTTGCCACGAGAACGAAGAACGCGTGTGTTAGCTAGTTTTAACATAATATATTACAAAAGACAGAAGTAAGCAAGTATAAACGTCTTTCACCTATAAAGTTTAATAATTATAGGCTGATTTCCATAAAAGCGTTTGACCAAGTCGATCACAGATTCACAATGGAAAAGAACCTAAATAAATTCACGATTCTTTCAAAGGTGCCGGAACCAATACCGGCGGCGACAGTAGAATAACAATAGGGTGACAGTCACCGTTCCAGAAATTAGATTCGGCATTCGGTTGGGGTTCCACAAGGCAGGGTCTTGAGGACGCAAATAATTAAATAATTCATGACATAAATTAAAATATGTGGCATTGATCAGCACTTAAACAACTTTTGGATAAATGTGTAAAGTGAAGGCTCCAACGATTTCTATTGTATCGATTAAAATATGGATTGTACCGATTAAAATAATAGTTTCATGTCATAGTATGATAGTAAGTGATCGTTTAAAACTTCGATAAAATATTCCACACTATGGAAAATATTGTCTTTGTACTTGAAACGGAAATCATGAAGCGCCGGATAAAATACTTGCACATTTGAAAGCAAGAAAAATAAGATAATAACGAGAAAGAAGGGCTCTTAAAATCGTTCCGAGAGCAGAATTCACAAGTGGCTTATTTTTCCTACACCCCTAAAGCTCTGTCACATCAAACGCAGGCCCGCACATGATTATAATAATATTATGTAATAGTTTCCGTAGTATTTCGAAAATAACACTAGTATCACATATATATTTTTAATTTATACGCTAGCGCTTGGCTGCAATCAGACTTGCTGGCAAATGGCGATACCTAAGGCCTACCTAGCTCATTACAATTTGAAATTTGATGAATTGGTGAAGTAAAAAATAAGCAATTTCATTAATAGTTTTCGCATAAAATAGAGGCGATCTATTTAAGCTCTACCTGAATATAAATTAGCGATGCAACAAATGTTCGTTTTTCAACGAATTTGAATATTCGTTATATAAATATAAAATGAAGTAAAAACAAAAATGTTTTTATTGTATGTTTAAAATTTATATTCAAAAAGTTATATTGCGTATCTTGTGGCAACACCTTTATGTGAATCATTCAGTTCCCCTCAATGTTTAGTTATTTGATCTCGCTTTCTTTTGTTTAATGGAGGTATTTGTCGGATTCAGCCGCTGCTGTTTTAAATTGACCGATGGAATCTTTTTCGTTTTAGTTTTTGTGGTTTCTTCACAAATTTCCACGGATTCTTTTTGAACGGTTCAAGGGATGTTTTGCACGTTTAACTTTCTTTATCTATTATTTTGTTTACATCTAGAGTCTTCGATGTTTTTGTAATTCTAACATGTATGAAATCAATTTGAGCGTCTAGTTGAAAGTTTAGCCGGACACTAAAATTGAATTTTTAATTAAATTATTCCTTCAATTATTGACCAATAACTTTGGCTTTATATTTATGTACATGTTTGAGAGAAAACCTTTTAAGGAGCATTAATATAAAATATTCAAACTATTTCAAACTAAGAAATAATGTTTTTAACATACAGTTAAAAACATTATTTCTTATTAATCATAATCTGCTACCTTTTTATAGGCTCTCAAAAAGCCTGTAAGCCGGCTTTAATAAAAAGTACAGCCATTGATTTAGATTTTATTCCACGTAGAGCATCAGCTATTCGGAAAATTTTAAGCTTCTAGCTGTAATAGAAATATTCAGAGCGCAATTTATCTAAAAGCCTCACATTCAAATAACTCAATTTAATGCCCAGAAAATTGGAAAGTGCAAAATAAAGGAAACTGAATAGCGTGCAGCAGTGGAAATTAGTCACTCGTGAATTTTTCCTTTGCAAAATATTTTTGTTTGGTGTTGACTGAAAAAAAAAATATCTCATATGTATTTTGTTTATTTCAAACTGTATTAAACGCTCCTGCTATGAAAAATATGGTTATTTTGGATTTATACCGCGCCCAATGTTTCCTCTGTATTGCGTTTGAAAAAATTTTAACTGTCTCAGTTAAAATTATTGAAAGTGGAATAGGTACCATCTTCCTTTTTTTGTTTATATTTGACTAGCTAATGCCTGTGACTTCGTCCGCGTGGATCGAGGTTTTTGATTCCTGTGGGAACTCCTTAATTTTCCGGGATAAGAAGTAGCCGCCTATGTTACTCCATACTATAAACCATCTCTGTACTGAATTTAATCCAGATCCGTTCAGCCGTTTTGGCGTGATTGTGTGACAAATATCCATCCAAAGGAGATTGCCCAAGTGACTATGGAGCTCAGTATCGCTATCAAATCTGTTGTGTCTTAATATAATTGAGCTTAATTTTTAGGATGGATTTATTACTTTTAATTAAACATTAAAAAACATTTATAATTCTTGGCATTTTGCAGCAATATGGGGATGAATTACCTCTAAAGTTAGAATTTTTGAAACTGTTAAGATGTGCAAACCTGTGTTTTTCTGAAACAGTGCGTGTCTTTCACCTGCAACATGCGACACCCACCACCCAGCAATTCGCACAGGCACAACACCACACCACATAAATCCCCCAAATCACTCTCAACGCACGTTTCACTCCGACACCGGAGCATCCTCAGGAGACGTTGTCACGTCGAGTCACCTTCACAATCGTGCATTGTCGAGTTGTCCCCCAAATCACTCTCAACGTGCGTTGAGAGTGATTTGGGGGATTTATGTGGTGTGGTGTTGTGCCTGTGCGCATTGCTGGGTGGTGGGTGTCGCATGTTGCAGGTGAGAGACACGCACTGTACCACACAGATTTGTCTACTGTAGCGGATTATAGCGAATTAAACTTCTAGTTCATTCACTATCTCTGTACTGAATTTAATCCAGATCCGTTCAGCCGTTTTGGCGTGATTGTGTGACAAATATCCATCCAAACTTTCGCATATTTTTTTTCGTATGGATTTGCGTACAAGAGTCTTATAAATTATTGCATCGATTTGCCGTCCGTATAGACTGGGAGAGTAAGGAAATAGAGTGCACCTGTATTACCTCACATATCTACCGATGGCTTTGTGTGATCTTTGTGAAGATTGCTTGCCGTTGTTAAAATTAATTGACGGCATTTTCCTACGTCTACGATTGACGGGT
The DNA here is from genome assembly GCA_964035005.1 of Erebia palarica. NCBI lineage: Eukaryota > Metazoa > Arthropoda > Insecta > Lepidoptera > Nymphalidae > Erebia > Erebia palarica. The sequence continues at coordinate 171,641 of OZ035992.1, forward strand.
GACTTTATTATTAAGAAGACATAGATGTATGATACCTATATATAATATAACAATGCAGTAATGTAAGAAACATAATTGTTTATCTGTTATTCGAATAAAAGGCTTTTTATTATTTTATTTATAGATGTAGGATTGGTTTTCGCTGGCGTTTCAACAGAGCCAATCTTGAATCTATGTATGAAAATAAATAAATATCTTCCATCATTTACGATAGCAATAAAGTCTTCGGAGCTCGAACTCGATCATAATTGGTCCCATTAAAACGCTTGATACACCATTACACAATTTCACGCCAAGTATTTCTAAATGAGAACTAAATAAGAGTCCATCTACTATTCAAAATGTTTTCATGTTCAAATTTCAGCAGTAAAATATAGAAGTTAAACATTTCCGCGGTTAAAAGGTTAAATTCGCGGTTTCGTATTCATTACTTGCTTCATTAAAATCGTAATGAAAGATAATGTTTGACGTGGAAATGAGTTCAATGTTTAACTTTGAATTACTCTCCTATTTTCATTTCTAATTTATAACTCAAGTTTCATTTAATTGTAATTTTAATTGACTGATCACTGACACTGATCGCATTTTATTTTAATTTTCTTTTGTTTAGGAGCTGCATATTGCTTTTTTTTGGAATATCAGACTGTATGCCAAACAAGCAATCAGACACATTTCCGCCTTTTTAAATTCTTAATATTATAAATTCAAAATCTTTTGTCTGTCCGTTTGTCTGTTACCTTTTCACAGCCTATCTGTTCCTCGACGACTAAGAAATTTCTTACACAGATAAATTGAAGAATTTCCACGGGATGGAAAATATTTCAATCTATCTGGAAGAACTCGCGGAAAGGTATTATCTAATATTATGTACATGTACTTAATATCAGAAATTATTATAAAAATATGCAAATGTTTGTTATGTATGTTTATTTGTACTTCAGCCGCGGTGGCACAACAAAGTTTTGGATCAACGTGACTTTTTGCACGGAGATAGTTGAAGATATTGTCACAAATGTCTCCTGACCGAAGTCTGAGTCAGAAGTGGGTCATAGTAGTCAAAATTGTCAAGTATCGCTAATGCTATAGAATAGTGGTCCCAGTAAACCGCCCCGGGCGACCCACAATACGAAACATAATTTTGAAAATCGTAACCGTCGGTCCATTGTTATTCCACCGTCGCTGCCGAAACAGGCACCTACAAAAGAAACGTGAATTTATCCCCCCCTTTTACCTCCGCCCTCCTCCCCTGCCGCACTTTATTGTGAATCTGTGACCGCAATGTCGGAAGAGCCTTTAAGTGCGGAATTGAAAAGTAGGTTTATTGGTTTGAACGTGCTAGTGACGTTTAAATGCCTTTTAAAGATTGCGTTTTTAGGGTTTCCGTACCCAGTGTTGACTAACGGCATCACTACTAAGCCCCTATTGTCTGACTTGTACGTGTACGTGTAACTTTAAGAATTTCAATGCATAAAAAAAAACTCATCGTCAACTGATATACCTCACCGTAAGATTGTAAAAACCGTTAGATTATAATCTAACTCGCGAAATTGCAAACTGTCGAAAGATTACAATTTAACTTTCAAGAAACAGACAAGAAAACGTAAATACAATGAATATTTCAAAAATTGACACTCAGAACTTTGAACGGTTCACAATCTTTCGACAGTTTGCAATTTCGCGAGTTACATTATAATCTAACGCTTTTTACAATGTTACGGTGACATACCCACCAATAGACATAGGTCTCTTGTGGGTACTTCCACGTTCCCGGTTACCATGACTAACATGATAATAGCCGTTAAAGTCTGACAACCCGCATTGTGTCCGCAGTGGGTCTAAGCTCTAATTCCCTCTCTCCTATGAGAGTGGGGGCCTGTGCCCAGCAGTGGGACGTTATTGGTCTGTAGTGGTAGTGGTAGGTACTTTCACTCGCCGCGCCTCCTACAGACTCGCTCGATGTCGTCTGTGTATCAATAGTTACTGTATAAGGCTGAGTGATCCTGAGTGACTGACAGATAACAAATAGCTCAAACGGCTGAATGTACACATTTTAAATTTTGAGAGAATATTCCTAGAACACCTTAGAGGTGTACACACCTACTAAGGAAGGAATTTTCGAAATCCCCCCAAGGAGGTTAAATAGGCGGTTCAAGTTTTATTCATGAAAAAACAAGGCTTTCGGTGAAAAATGAAGAATTTAATGTCTTGCACAGTTTTTGAAAATTTTCTTTTTCTTAAACTTAATTTCAATCTGACGTAGTCGCGGGTAAACGCTGATCTAGATTATATTTATTTGAAAAAACACTAGATATAATAATATAAAACTTTAATCTTTTATTTGAATCAAATTGTTCAGAAATGTATGGGCTAGCGCTTGGTGCCAATCAGACCTGTTTGCAAGTGGTGACGCAGTCTAAGCCTTTGCTTATAATAAAGATGGGGATACATGAATAAGGCCCCAATTTTCTGAAAACTTGCAACAAAACTACATCCACATTAACGGCCTACCAGTGAACTAACCAGAGCCAAAATCTAAACAAAAATAAATCTTTCTAAAATGTAATAAAATTAAAATAAATAAATTTGTGTACTCTATTATGTCAGTATGTATGTACTACCTTTTTGACCACTTTAGTAGAATTAAATAGTAAGTAGAGAATGATGTGGTTTTAATTATAAGCAGAAGGTCCCGGAAAGTACAGTATCTATTCTGTGGTCCCGGGTACTGGTGGTGTAAAACATAATTTTTCATGTGTACCGAGTTGTGCATAAAGTGATATATAGACCTCGTCCACCACTCCGGAAAGATTATAGTGAGAAGTGCCGGCAATTAGATACTAAGATGGTTTTCCATCGCAAATTATATCGTAGCCTAGTCAAGCGTCAGCCTAACAGAAAGAAAGCTCCAGTTCCTTTAAAAAATGCTACAAAACGACCCGCAGAGTATAATGAGATGTTCTCATTTCGCCCGGAACCTGAACGACTGCTTTCTTTATACAATTTCTCGCTTTTCTTTGCGACGGACATTTTCTCTCAAATTGGTTTTAATTCTTTATGAGATAGTTTTCTTTTCGACGCGTTATTCATTCTTTATTTTTAAAATTAATTATGCTCATAATTCTTAGGAGTAATTTATTTTAATCTTTTATCTATTTTGAGATAAGTGGTTGCGCCAGATTACCTTGTATAATTAATTAAAATATTGTTTGTTACTTGGTGCTTTCCTCTCTCCACTTTCCCTACCCAAAAGCAGCACTTGCACTACGTGTATACACTAGCGCCGTCAAAAATGCTAGAACGCAGAGCTGTGGAATTGGGGCATGAAAAATAAAAAAAGCATAGTGTCACTCGCTTCACTCGTTCGCCGCTCCGCTAAATAAATTAGCAGCGTAATGGTCGTTCATTTTGAACAATATAAATAAAACCATAGTGTACCTTGGAAGGTCTCAATAAGAACATTCCAAGATTATAACTAAATTGTGTTTGTGCCTTGATTAACTTAATAAGTGGTGTTGAGAAGAATAAAGGCTAACTTAATTCTTGGACCTCGTGCGACGCTCCAGGCTTTCCCAAGTAAGTGCTGCTATCCTGTTTCGATTCCTCTCCTTCTATTACTACAAGTGAGCACCATTTGATTATTATTTCAAATACAGTCCACTCATTCGATATATAATTTCACATAGAATAACCTATTACAACGTTATTTGGCGCAAACAATAAGTTTACTTCAATTTATTTATTACTAAGGAATCTTGGGCACTAGTTGTCCAAGCCCATATTAGCAAGGTACTATTAAGTATGTAGTATTACACCAGATAAAATTGTGAAACTTTATTCTATATTTTTATTTGATAGCGCTTATGTGTAATCAGATTTGGTGACTTGGGAATCTGTTCTTAGCTGATGTCAGTTCTTAATACGTGCCTTAGAAATAGTATATCTCTTAAAAAAACCTTCCAATCCCACTAAAGGTTTCAACACTGCATCGAGTTGGAACCCTTGTATTACTGGGTGGCGTTTTTATTACGCCATGTTGGTTTCAAGCCACGACCAGAAGCTCACGACAGAAAATACCAGAGACCATAATATTAACTGAAGCGGCCTTCAGCCCACGGTCACGGATTCGCTATAAGCCCGCAGAATACCCGTTTTTCTTGAGCCCAACGTGACGTCGTCAGTATAACAATGGACTGACAGTTACAGTTACAGTAGCAGAAAATGTTAGCAGTTATGTTACAGCTGTTAGTGGGAAATGTTACGACAGTGCATAAAGGATATAATCGGTATACAATAGAAAATAATTAAAAAAAATTAAAAAACACGACTGCCCCGCCAAAAAACGAACTAAAAAGTTAAAAATTTAAACTAGTTAAATTAGAATCTTATTCATATTTTTATTAAATGATATTTTTTGTGAATCACTGGATATTGAACTATAGTGTTATATATTTTTGGAATCTACTCATCATTTTCTAGATGATGATTATATAGTTAATCTTATTTTCGAATATTTTTTTCAACTTTAGTCTTTAATGCGGGACCATGGTCACCCCATCAATTTTTTTAAACATTTTACTAGCCTATGTCACCCGGAATAAGCTAGGGAATCTAACGATACCTCATTTATCAAAATCGGTTCAGGCGTATAGAAGTTATGGTGGAATATACAAACTCACATACATACACAGATACATACATACATACATACATACATACATACATGAACCCTGAAAACAATATACTCCTTTTTTCAGGCAGTCGTATAAAAACAGGAGCATATCGAGAGCAACGCTAATTATTGAGTTTCGGATTTTTTCCTATATTTGTGCTGTGAGACCTTGCTTCTAGCCAAATTTCATGATTCTAGGTGAACCGGAAGTATCCTATAGGTTTTGATTTATTGTCGAGTGTTAAAATATGCAAAATATGCGGCATAAATGGTCCTATCTTTTGATTGCGTTGACTTAGCTTTATATTTTTACAGCTCCAAGGGACCATAGACTTACGAGTAAGTAGGTATTTGATACTAATTTAACTCGATTCCTCAACGCGTTCCTGAAACAATGGTGACTGACAGACAGACAACGAAGTGATCCTATAAGGGTTCCTTTTTTCCTCTTGAGGTACGGAACCCTAAAAATGATCGTGAAGTTGATTTGGCGCAGTGGTGAACGCTGTGGTCTTATAAGCAAGAGGTCCTGGGATGGATCATGGTCTTCCTTAATTGAAAGATACGACGTTTGTATGAGATATATACCCTATCGATTGTTTCAATGAAATAGTTAATGGTTATTTTTATTTTTCATTTATTTTTAATTTGGTTCGATTCCCGGCTCAGGTGAGCTTTAAATGCAGATATATATGTTTGAATATCTTTGAATGCAGATATTCGTAATTTTAAAATATAGGAATGTTTCCGTTGAGTGAATTAACATATCCATCCTAATATTATAAATGCGAAACTGGGTCTGTCTATCTGTTTGCTACGCTTTCGCGGCGCACCTATTCAACCGATTTTGATGAAATTTGGTACAGGGATAGGTTATATCCCGGGGAAGCACATAGGCTACTTTTGTCCCGGAAAATTAGGGAGTTCCCGCAGGAATCGTAAAAAACTTGATCCACGCGGTCACGTCGCGAGAATCATCTAGTCTTAAATATTTGAATAACTTTGCCTCCGTGGTCCGTTTATTTTATCCACCCTGTAAATGGAGCGCGCACACGAGTGCGACAGGATAAAACGTCCACTCCCAGACGTTCAGACCTAGTATGCGCAGTTTTCGCCGAAAATGAAAGGCCATGCTTTGCATATTGCATAAGTACGATTGTGGCTGTGGCGCGTTTGAAGAGACCCTAATACCACAGACTACTTCAAGCAGCAGTTGATCCTATTCAGCACAGAGTATACAACCAACAGAGAGCTCTGTTGAAGTCTTAAAGTTCTCGATGAATATTTAACGTGGTACTGCGAAAATGCGGAATTAGTTCATGTTCCGCCATGCTTTAACAATGTTTACTGCTTGAATATTCCTGCCTCTTAACTTTGAATATCATGCGGAATTAATCTTTGGTTAAATATTTATTTTGTTTCAAAGTGCAAAAGCAACTGGGCCAGGTATACTTTTAATAACCTAGACTTTACTACCGATTTTCACAAGACTCTTGCTCTAGCTTTTCTCGGGTGTTGTCATAGTTTTATATGCTAATAATATAAATGAAAAAGTGTGTTTATTGTTTAGTCCTTCAATCACACTGCAACAGAGTAATATAGTATGAATCCGTATTGGGTTATTGAGGACCTGGAGAGTGACATAGGCTTTTTATCTGGTAAAATTAAGGAGTTCTCGTGGGAATCAAAAAATCTTATTCCACGCGGAGGAAGTCGCACATAGTAGCTATCACTCATAGCTTCACTCTCATGGGAATTTCCAAAGATTCAGTCTTGTACCTTGTATACATTGTAAAAGGCACCTCTGTGTTCCAAAGAACCAGTCTTACTTTGTCTAAACTCTGCAAATTAGCAGCTTTTTTGAGTCCAAAGCTTTGGGCTGGACCCTGTTGAGTCGAGATTTTTGTTTTTATTGCATGAGATCACTCTTACCCGTTGTCCTAGGTGAGCGTAAGCGACGCGATACGACGCGACGCGACAGTATCACACAATAGCTGACAGTTTACCACCTTCACATCGTCTTCATGTCCTACGTTGTCGCCTAGACAAGTCATTTTCTATCGCGTCACTTCTGCCGCTTACCTAGGATAACGGTTTACACAAAATATATACCCACTAAGAATGGAGAATTATTCAGAAAATCAGGCAAAGCAAGGTCATGTCAGCTAGTTTTCAATAAGAAAACTGTAAAACTGTAAGTCTGTCATAGTAGGAACGTCCGCTCAGTGCAGTAAACGGTAAAGTGAATCTCGGAAGTGGGTAAAGTTGGCGCGATAGGGTTTAATGGCGCTTGAACCGGGGGCGGACTTCCTTAACATGAGGGATGTAGCTTTGGCGACACTTCTAAATAAAACATATTTATGTCTTGGTGATACCCGTGACTTCGTTCGCGTATATTTACTTAACACTTGACCACCTACCACCAATCTCACATAACCTAAGAATCAACATACGTTTCAAATATACAGTAATTCTAAGCTTATTTTATAGCATTTATTCCGAATATTAGAATTTAACGGACACTTCAAATTAATTAAAAAATATATTAATGGGTATTAAATTGATTACTATACGTTTCCATCTCTGGATTTTTAACCACAGATGAAGAGAGAAGATGAAGATTGAAGAGAACTTACAGGTTAAAATAATATACAATACCACCGCTTGAGTGCTAAATCCGTATCGTAAGAAACAAGATAAAAGCTGCTTAAAGTGTTAAGTGCGCTAGTATTCTGAAACTCGCAACGCCATCTATTGAAAGTACAGTATATTTTTAACGCCATCTGTGAAGTTCTTGATGAACTATGACGGTACCTGCATCCTTATTAATATTTTTGATGAACTACGGCGAATCTTGTCTTATCTACATACTGTTTACAGCTCTATTACAAATGGATAAAGATGATATTTATTTGTTCAAGCAGATTGATCGTGAAAGCTGAAATAACCTCAAAATTGAAAATATTTTTGGTAGTAAGTAATTTTTTAGCAAGTGTCCGTAGTTTTAATCTGCTCTCAAGTATAAAAAAGTGTTAATTTGAACCCAGTAATCAATGTTTTATGACGGTTGGTTCTTAGGCGAACTTTGTATGGGGACAGAACAATGTCCTTTTTCGATGTGTATGTGCCGTGGCGAAGAGTGCTTCCATGTATCTTTTCTACACACCGAACCGTATCGAGTTTACGCTCGGCGAGTTGTATACAAGTACTTGCGTGTGGCTACCCTCAGTTAGTGAAAATATTTCGCTAGCGGTCTCCGAGACCGCACGTAGGTGGTTATGACAGTTTTAAATACTTAAATTCTATGAAAAACAGTTATTAATTCAGAAAAAAACAGGTGGTAGGTGGTTAAGCGTTAAGTATTTTAAAATCTCGTGGTATCTCCAAGCCAAGTCCTTCTAGTATTTGTAATCAAAATCAGTTAAACGTCTGGGCCGCGAAAAGGTTATAGACAGACATACAGGCATTCGTATCCATCCTAATATGATATATTTTAAGTGTGTCTGTCTGTCTGCTACGCTTTTAGGGCCCTTTCTTTCAATCAATTGACGAAACTTATTCAACACAAAACTTGACAAAGCTTCATGCAAAGCTACTGAGGTTACATCCCGGGTAAGTTCTCTGAAAACGACTAGTATTAATACGTAACGCTTCAAACCATTTTCACCATTTCAATCTACAAAACTCAATTTCCTTTTCCATAGAAATCTTTTACAGGGGCCTCAAAGACAAAAAATATCTCGTAAAATTTTTCCGCCAAACTTGCCCCGAAGGCGTTTCTGACCTTAAGACGGTTTGAGAGGTCATCAAAATAAATTATAACAGGCAATTAGGAGCCGGCTGTGTTCGGGCGTTAATGAATTTTATTAGGGCGCTAATTTGCTGCCGCCATCGCTCGTGATAATACAATACAATACAATGTCTTTATTTGCAGAAACATAAATTTACATTAGATGTTACAAAGTTATAGTCATATGTTTCTTCTAGCAGAAGGCATGCAAAATTTGTTATAGTCAGAATTTACAATTTACATTACAATAATAATCTATCTATAGAAAATAATACAATAGAACTTAATGCTAGCTAGCCTAACCTAATTACTATATAAATCATGCCCACGTGGAATGGTGGCATATACTATATCTATCTATATATATAAAAATCAATTGCTGTTCGTTTGTCTCGCCAAAACTCGAGAACGGCTGGGCCGATTTAGTTGATTTTGGTTTTTAAAGTTTGTCGTAGTCCAGGGAAGGTTTAAACGGTGAAAAAATATGGAAAAATTGCGAGGAACATAGGGCAGGACAACGTCTGCTAAGCCCACTAGTTAATTATATAATCATTCAGACAAATTAAGTGTCAACAGTCAATTAAGTCTAAAACTAGTGTCAAGAAAATTTCCAATTTAATCAGTTTATTATTTGTCATCGAAGTACTCATTTATTGAATAGTAGCATTTTTGTACAAGAAATTCCTCAAGTTTATGTTTTAATATATGTATGCTGAGAGATCTGTCTGCAAGCTCTCCTGGTAACTTATTATAAATTCTAGGTGCCATATTTATAATACTGTTCCCGAATTTTATTTAGTGATAGTGATTTTTTTTTAATTTACTTGAGACGAGTATGGCTTCGGGCAAAGCAGCCTCAAAGTAAAGCAAAGGGTTCTTAAATGGATGTTATCATATTTTTTAAGTTCTAATACCTCCTTGGCGCAGTGGTCAGCGCTGTGACATTTCATGGACCCGGGTTCAAGCCCCGGTAGGGTCATTTTGTGAACAAACAATCTTTGAATTTCCTCTGGTCCTCTCCAATGGTGTCCAGAAATCAATCGTTTGCGGAAGGATCTAATCCATCACATTTATGCCATGAAATACCGCACTACTTTGTGATAATCCATACTAAAAATACTATAAACGCGACAGTGTGTCTGTTTGTCTGTCTGCAACGCTTTCCAGGCCCATCTTTTCAACTGATTTCAACAAAATTTGCCACAGAGATAGGTTGCATGATGCATCCCGGGAGAAGACATAGGTCAAATTATTATCCCAGAAAATTAAAGAGTTCCGAAAAAAAATCAGATGGAGTCGCGGGAATCATCTAGTTAGCAATACAACGTAGAAAGAGAGAGACATTGGCAGTAAAATCTTGACATTATCATCATCTCAGCCTGCGGACGTCCACTGCTGAACATAGGCCTTTGTTCGGTAAAATCTTATCCACCACTACCACTACAGCCTATTAACGTCCCACTGCTGGGCACAGGCCTCCACTCTCATAGGAGAGAGGGAATTAGAGCTTAGACCCACCACGCTGCTCCAATGCGGGTTGGCGGGCTTTAACGACTATTATCATGTTATCATGTTAGTGATAATAACCGGGACCGACGGCTTAACGTGCTCTCCGAGGCACGGGGGTGAAACACCGCCAAATTCCAACTCCGGGCTGGCACTGAGAATTTATTAATTGAAAAACCCAATACCTAACAATTTTTATGCCCGACCGGGAATCGAACCCAGGACCTCGTGATCCGCATTCGACTATGCTAACCTCTAGACCAACGAGGCAGTCAAATCTTATACCTACTGTAAATCTAATTGTGCCAAACTACATGTGGGTCGTATTCGGGTAGATAATTAAGCAGATAGCGTAATGTATGCCGTCAGTGAGCGGCGGACAGACGGACACGTGACCGGACACTGAGTGACGGACATTCATAATGTATGTTATGTTGTATGGCTAGTACACATTAGCCCGATGCACTAGCGTTGTTTAGCAACGCCGAGTGCATCGGGCTAATTTTTATACGACTGCCTGACAAAAAGGAGTGTATTGTTTTCAGGGTTAGAATCCCTAGCTTATTCCGGGTGACATAGGCTAGTAAAATTTAAAAAAAAATTGATGGGGATTGGGGTCTCGCATTAAAGACTAAATTTGAAAAATAATAATTGAAAATAAGATTAACCATATAATCATCATCTAGAAAATGGTGAGTAGATTCCAAAAATATATAACACTATAGTTCAATATCCAGGGATTCTAAAAAAATATCATTTAATAAAAATGTGATTATGATTCTTATATAACTAGATTGATTTTAACTTTTTAGTTCGTTTTTTGGTAGGGCAGTCGTGTTTTTTAATTATATTTTAATTATTATGTCTGTACTTAACATTCTAGAAAAGTATTGAGACCAACCCGTACTGTCTACGCGCTTAAAATATAGGTTTTATTGTCCGACAAACATATCTAACTCGGTGACAGCATCGCTAGGCTGGTATCTATGAAAGATTAAATAAAAACAAAAACTAAACAGGCATAAAAAATAGATCCAGTTTTGGCCACCGGGACTATAAGTATTTATTTTATCATGACGGAACTTGTTAATTTGCCGGGATAAAAAGTAGCCTATGAGTTATTCCAGACTATAATCTAACCCTGTGCTAAATCCGTTCAGCCGTTCTGGCGTGATTGAGTAATAAACATTCATCCATCCATACATCAATCCATCCAAACTTTCGTATTTATAATATTAATAAATATAGATAAAACCGGGCTTGCCTGGAAAAGGTGTGGCGGTTATATTCTCTACAAGCTGGTCCAAGTGGATTGTAATATGGTTTTTTGGTTGCCGCGGGATCTCTTTAATGTTCCACCTAAGTGTTTATTCAGGGTATAATCTATCTCCGTTTATTATAATAATATGAGATTTGCCGATTGCGTTGTCCGAGGGCATTGGGCCAGTGTGTACTAAGCTCTTTTAACAAACACATCGAGATTCTGTGTGATCACACTGTCACAGTTTAATTTAAAGGTTTATATAGTCCAAACGGTTGTGCAAACTGGAAACTCAGTTTATTCATTAATAGTAAAGCCTAATGCAATTAGGTCTCTATCTTCTTATCTAGATTTATAGTTCATTCAACCATAAATATTTACTGCAATTATGCTTATTTTGTGACCCGAATTTGGAACTAAACTGATAATTATTATTTTAGTTAGAAATTTAGTTAGAAGTACAGTATTCGTAATGTGATTATCGTCATATTATTATAATTACTGTGAAAGTATGTTTGCGTTTTAGTTTGTCAAATTCGAACGTTTTTTATTTAAATAAACTTTTAAATTTTGCTTTTGAATCGTCGTGTGAATCTGCCGCTGGTTCGGAATGCCATTCCTACCGAGAAGAGCCAGCAAGAAACTTGGTTCTTCAATCACGCCGGTAAGTATTACGGAACGTAATAGTCTAAATCTGGATCTTCACCGAACTGTTTACCAGATAAAACCTACTTTTTATTTTTACTTCTTACTAGCCTAAAAATAAGCTGCCTACCAATATCCGTTCCAGGTCTTTTTTTAAATTAATTAAAAAATAGCCAGGACTAAATTAATTTGAACTTGTATTTAAAATATTATTTTCAAACGGATTAACGGATCATGGAAAATTTCCCCGCGGTATTTTGAAAATACTTATCTAAATCTGAAAGTAAAAGAAAAATGGTTTATGATTAAACAACACGTGTGTGTGTATTGACTGTCTACTGTACATCTGCTTACTAAATACAATGAGTTGCAGACCGTATTTCAGTATGTAGAGAATTTGCCCGTAAGAGATTATAAGTATGTTTAAATTGACCCTGCGTTACAAGACCATAAAATAAGACGAAAAGCATTAAAAGAGTCCTGCGGCTTTTCAAAATGTATTCAAAAACTTCCCATCTTTATGATTAAATTACCCGACAGTAAAGATGCTCGTAAACTTGTGGTGGACATAAAAACGGTTGTACCTAACGGTTTATTTGATCGCGTCTACGGCTCGGGTGCTTAATATTGCATTTCAGGGGTCATATCGGTTCGAGATATTTTGGTAATGTTATTTGAGTCAAACATTTTATATTCTGCCATAAAACTCCCATTTTGTCATCAGAGTATTAAATGTCACTCTCCTGATCTGAGGCAAGAAATGAATATGGAAATAAGCATAATAATAATGTTCTCCCGACCGATTTTCGGTCACGGCGGCCTATCTCCAGAGAGAAATTAGTCATCTGCGCTGGAGATATTATAGTGCACAAGTGTGTGCGCTTTCACAGGTGTACTCTCTGTTCCTTTACTCTCATAGCCCCCTGAGACGGAAAATCTGACACGATCTGAGAGAGATCACAAGCAGGACCACTGACCTTTCGTGCTCTCCGAGGCTCAGGGTCGTAACACCGCCAACTTCGTAACTCCAGGCTGAGAATTCTTGTTACAAAAACCTAATACTTGTTACGGCCCAACCTGGGACTCGAACCTGGGACCTCGTCGGACACATGCTACAACTACTAAACCGACGAAACAGTGAAAATAAGTAACCTAAGTAAAAATAAAGAACAACATCAGTGAACGTGGTCTCAAATAGTGCAAGATGGCCGATAGTCCACCGATATCGGCGCACAGGTGAAAGCGGATCAAATATCCTCGCAATCTGTCGACCGAGCCATTCAGACTCACGTGCCAACACAAAAGACTTCGAACTCTCCAGAAAAGAGGGATTCAATAATGATTCTCATAATTTCAACAATTTTATTTATCTCAGAGCTAGGATTTCTATGGCAAAATATTTGGAAAAGCCAATCTATGAGCGCGCAAAACGTTTTTGTTCAAAAGTCCTAACCTTTTTTGTCCTAGGTTAGTGACGAAAATACGACAAACGCCTGAAACGATTGTCGCATATGTATTGTTTTTTTTTTCAATATATAAAATAAATTGAAAAAAAAAAGAACGAAAACGACGTGACGCGCTACGACTCTGTAGAAAATTATTTATTTGCGCCACAATGTAGGCCACGTGAAGGGTAGCTACTGTTTATGTTGTCGCGTCGCGTTTGTCGCTTACCGATAGATGCTGTGGTCCTGAGCTGATCGAATGGCGTCTTTGCACCGGAAACTGCTTCTGCTGACTTCTTTCCGAACCGCTGGTAGAGTAGATATAACATTATTTTGTTAAGTCATGATTGTACGACACACGTAGGTATGTCCTACATGAAATAAATTTTAGGATTGGTTTACTACCCTCAATCAAGTGGACGGACGGTCTCAGGCAAGTGATGCAAGACCGTGTTCTATTGTGATCCACGCAGGAGACTTTCGTCCAGCAGTGGACGTCAATTAGTTAAGGCTAGCTTTTGCCCGCGGCTTTGCTCACGTTAGGTTGGATTTTCATACAAATATTAAAGCCATATTTTACCCCATTAAGGGTAGTTTTCAAAAATCCGTCCTTAGCGAATGCCTAGTCACAATTTTTTTTTATCCACTACAAGTAAGCCCTTGACTGCGATCTCACCTGATGGTAAGGGATGATGCAGTCTAAGATGGTAGCGGGCTAACATGTTAGGGGCATGGCAGTTATATTAAGCCCATACTCCTATACGGTTTCTACACGGCATCGTACCGGAACGCTTCATCGCTTGGCGGCACGCTTTTACTGGTAGGGTGGTAGCCACAGCCGAAGCCTCCCACCAGGCCAGACCAGGGAAAATTCAGAAATTATGAATTCCCAAATAGACCCAGCCGGGGATCGAACCCGGGACCTCCGCACGTTAAGACAACAGCGCTACACACTGCGCCAAGGAGGTCGTCGGAATAGCAGTGTTTTGAGCTGTGCGTTGATAGATCAGTCAGCAGTCAGTCACTTTTCGTTTTATATATGAAGATGATGACGACGAACTTAAGATCGCGACTTATACCTAAGATATAGCTATTTGACATTAAAATTTAATGAAGACAAAGTTGCGAGAAAGTGCTATTACTCGTAGAAATAGCACAATTTTACTTTGCATATAACTAGTATATTTCCTTACTGCTTCTACTCGTATATGTTATGATGTCTTAGAACAAAGTCGTTAGCTTCCATTAAAACTCTCAGATTTTATACTCGTTTGAGTATACTCGTAGTTTTCTTTATCCTTTATGAAACGTTAACGTTCCGCTTCCTTGGAGATTGTATAAAGAATTTCTCAAAGCTATTATTTAAACGAACCATATGCCTTACTCTTACTTGTATAATAAAAATAGCTGATGCCCACGACGGAATGTGGATTGAGGCTTTTTGGATATCGCGGGGTTTTTTTAATTTTCCGGTGTTATTTTACCCAGACTATAATCTATCTCTGTGCCAAATTTCAACCAGATCCGTTCAGTCGTGATTGAGTAACAGACATCCATCCATCCAAACATTCAAACTCTCGAGACCAGAAAAATCGATTTGATTACGTTCCGTTAGGACTACATTATGTCTTGTCGCGTTAGTGTGCACAAAAGTGAGAGACCCAAACCTTTTTGATTGCTGATAGTCATTTTGTTAGTCAACTGCCTCGTTGGGCTAGTGGTTAGTTAGTAGTGGTATGTTTGACTGCGGCCGACGAGGTCCCGGGTTCGAGTCCCGGGTCGGGCAATAATTAAGTACTGGGGTTTTCTGACTAGAATTCTCAGTACTAGCCTGGAGTTAGGAATTTGTCGGTGTTTCACCCCCGTGCTTCGGAGAGCACGTTAAGCCGTCGGTCCCGGTTATTATCACTAACATGATAATAGTCGTTAAAGCCCGCCAACCCGCATTGGAGCAGCGTGGGACCAATTCCCTCTCTCCTATGAGAGTGGCGGCCTGTGCCCAGCAGTGGGACGTTATTGAGCTGTAGTGGTAGTCATTTTGTATTCTGCAATTTATGCAGCCCGTCTAGTAAACCTCTCAAGGTAATTATACGAAGGAAAGAAAGACATTTGGAATGAACGTGGAGCTTCCGTAATGCGAGGTAAGAACAGAACCTCGTTAGCAATATACCTAATCATACTAACAAATGTGATTCTGCTCGAGCTTTATATCCTTGGCAACGACGTACTTTGAACTGTTACTGTATTCACAACTATATTTTTATTTCCATACGGTTCGAATTCAGTTGGCTGGAATGAGTTTTATATCTGGGCAATTGTTAATTGAAATAAAACTTTATGTATAAGGAGAAAGAGTAAAATTTCAGTTGACTGTACACGTTTTACTAAATATTATTTATTTCCTGTAACGAAATTTTTATAGGTGAACTAGCAGAAACCCGCGACTTCATCCGCGTGAAATAAGTTTTTTTAAGTCCCACGGGAACTCCCTAATTTTTCGATTTAATATACTTATAGCCTATGACATTCACGACTAATGTGGCTTTATAGTAGATCTAGAGTTTACCCCCTACAATCTCACAAACTTTAACTCTTTATAATATAAATAAAGATTATTATTGAAGGGGTATGGATTTAATATGATTGGGTATTTGACTACTATTCAAATAAATGATTTTTTAGTGATAGAGGATCTCCCAAAAGTCGTAATATCCATGTCCCCTGATAGTTTTATGTTGAAGAACCATTTTAAAGAATCGAGTAAATTAAAAAAGAATCAGCCACATTTCAGAATTTCATATAAATCCCATACTTAGGACGCGTATTGACGTTTGAAGAAAAGTTGCTGATATGACTATTTTTCAAATACTCAATTTCTGTACTTCTAACAGGTTAGCCTGCTGCCATTTGAGCAGCAGATGGTAAGCTCATGGTCAGATCGCTGTCAAAGGCTATAAGCATAATCATAATATGCTAGTATAACTTGTAGTGTTATAAAAAAAAAACCAATGATTTCAAATCTCGTGGCAAGGGTACTCGGTGGGTGCCAAGTCGATGTTTAATGGATGCTTTCCAGAACTTTGCCATAATGCGTTATGAAGAGCGATGACGCGGTGGTTCTTGAGTAGCGAACTTTCTTTTAGCTTTGTTCCATACAAAGTTTAGGTACCATGTGAGATTTTCTGCTATAAAATGGCGAATATCGGAATAAAATTATATAAAAAAGCAAGTGTTAAAAATCAACTCTGAACAGATATTATTTACTTACTAGATTACGCCAGCGACTTCGTCCGCGTGGATTAGGATTTTTTACTATTGAAAATGATTATCAGATGTAAATCGCCTGAGTCATATTTTTGGCCAAAGCTCCGAGGATTTTGGGAGGATCGAGATGGGAATAGTACCAGGAGTTGAGGAATTTATCGAGACACGTGTGAGTGAGCTTTTAAATTTTGAAAATCGGCTTTTCGGTTTGAAAAATGGAATGTAAAAAAGTCCGGTTTTTTGAGGGCGTGTTTGGTTACTAAATTGTAAATATTTCGGAAAAAAACCGACTCAAGAAAAAATTAAAAAAATTGGTCCTAGAGTATTAGTTTAGCTACAAAATGACGAAAAAACTTTGAAAATCGGTTAATAATTGTGACTTGTGTCCCTTAACATTTGGAATTGTAGAAAAATGGGTATTTCCGCATATAAAAAGTAATGCAGCTTCTATGATTATTGACCGATCGTCATGGTAATAGTGTTAAAAGATGCGGATGCAGGCAAGAAGTGCATTCAAGGTAGAATTTTGAAAATCGGTTAAGAAATTTTTGAAAAATTTTGAAGAAGAGATTTCAGAATTTTTTTTCATAAATTTTTGTATCTTGTGAAATCTGTGATCTTTTGATTCCCGCGGGAACTCTTTAATTTTCCGGGATAAAAAGTAGCCTATGTTCTTTCCCGAAATACAATCCACCCCTGCACCAAATTTCAGACAGACATACATACTTTCTCATTTATAATACATATTAGTATGGATTATATTTTCATCGGATACGTTTATGGATACGTTTCAATAACAACTCTTCGATCCCGGAAAATCGAGTGGCGTCCACTAGAAAACTCGGATAAAAATTGAATCTGTACAGTCTCGTTTCCAATTAATGTTTGTAAACAGATCGACACGGAGCGTTTGTTTTGTGCTGTTATCGATACGGGCCACTTTAATTGAATCCAGATTCATCTCTCGGATGCTGCGTAATGGGTAGGAGTACGTAGTTAGTATTACGATGATGCGGCATCATTGGAAGGTCTTCTATTTAATAATCATAAAAAAAGATGTTTTTAACACAACGACAAAGTGTCATGGAAGCAACCGGCCTCTCATCCAGTGACCCACAAGTCAGTGTAATACTTGTAACGTATGTGTTGTGTTGTCTACATATTGTGACCTTTTCTTCTCTATGAAAAGAGCAACTGCTGAGTTTCTTGCCAGCTCTTAGAAAAACCATCTTTCCCAACCGGTGGTAGAGTCTTAACGTTTCATAAGTGACACAAGTTGTCCTACATGAAATAAATAAATCATTTATTATTTTATAACATAGGCATCAGTGATGTATATGTAAAGACTTAATACCCAATTCTGTTATAATGTCAGAAAGGTACTACTTATGGTAATGGTTTGGGTTATTTGGTTCGAATCGTTCAACTCATCACTACTGAGCACAAGCACAGAATAAGAAAACGACTCTTCTCTCATAATGAGAAGGGTTAGACCATAGTCCACTACGCTGACCAAGTACCTACGGATTGATATATATCACACGCCCTTGAGAACATTATGAAGAAGTGTTAGATACAGATCTTGGGCGTGAAGGTTTTTTCTTCACGATATTTTACGTGTTGTTGAATTGATCATTTATTAATATAAAAAGAAACTTTTTATGATAGTTTCATTTCAATAAAAAAAAATCAACCCATAAGGCGGTAAAATACGGGTTTAAAATTTGTTTGAAAATTTAACTATACGTGAGCGAAATCGCAGGAAAACCTAGTCATATAAATATAAAAGTATCATATTAATATTATAAATGCGAAAGTGTGGTTGTTTCTTAGTTTATTGGTTTGCTGGTTTGTTCTTCAATCATGCTGCAACAGGGCAATGGCACGACGTGATTTTTAGCATGGGCATATTTGAAGACCTGGAGAGTGACATAGGCTATATATATATCTCGGAAAATTCAGAGGTTCCCGCGGGAATAAAAAACTTTACCACGCGGACGAAGTCGCGGGCATCAGCAAGTAAACACATAAAAACATAACATTATCTAGTGAAAACCTTTAAGACAAAGAAATATCATAAATTCCATAATCTTCGGTTTAAAAATTCTCAAACTTGGATCACTCAAGTGGAGCAATTTGATCTCCCGCTCTCGGAGAAATTCTCAGAATCACCATAAAATCACTTTTAACGCGGGAACTTCGCCCCAAATTTTGATTTTGATTAATCAAACTCGCGAAGTTTCCCCATCGCGGCCCTTCATAACACGTTATGCCCCCAATGAGGAAGGGCAATAAGAATCCCTTAGACCAAAACACCCCCACATAAAAAATTAAATAAGCTAAAGTATCGTGAATAAGTTGGTAGAAATTGAAACAAATTAATACGTACTTTTGAATAAATATCAAAGTTGAGAAGATTCACAAGACTTTACTATGACGTCAGCACGAGTCTCCCCTCGGAATAAAAAAGGTTTAGCCATGATAGTCCTCCACGTTGGCCAAGTGCGGATTGGCAGACTTGAGACACTTTTGAGAACATTATGAAGAACATTAAGAAGAACGAAAGCATTTTACAAGTGTTGTCAAAGTTCTATCGTCTTTAGAACTAGCACATCTGCAACGAATCGAGCTCTGATTGAAAACTAGTTGCTGTTTGTAGCGGCTCAATACAAATATTAAAGGATTAAACCTAGAACCGAGTGTTTGCGAGAATTGATTGGTTTTGCTGCTGTGCTAACTTGGATTTGGATCATCTGAGAAATATTTATCAAGCTTATTGGAAAAAGGGTTTGAAATTTCAATAGGTTTGCGTTTATTATGTTCCCGAAAAATCAAAGAATCCCGGGAAATCGTCAATCAATCATTGTTTTCAAAGTACTATAAATCTACTACTTTACGTTTTTTCAATAATTGGTTGGACACACAGTTTTTGGTAGAGTGTTCCAGACCTTAGCCATGCGAATGAGGATTGAAGACGCAAAGCGATTCGTACTTGTGGATGGAACGTCGAAGACACAATAACTTTATTGACCTCCAATATAATAATTAAATGTGACTTTTTAAATGCTGATTATGAAGTGATTAATGAAAACATTAACGAATTAAAATGGGAGACGACGAACTGTGAATGAAATGACTGAAATATTTTATACAGAATAACATAAAATAATTAAAGAATGTATTCTTAATAAAAGACTTCAAAATAAATCTGTTTATCGGGTATGGTATTCAAAAAATTTTATTAAAAAATTAGCAGAGAAAAATAAATACGCAGTTTTATACAAAAAATATCGTAACCCGTTAGATGAATTAGAATTTAAGCTATTTAGAGATAGATGTGAAATAACTATTAATATGGACTACAAAAAATATTTAGACAGTGTAGAGTTGACGACCTCCGTGGCGCAGTGTGTAGCGCTGTTGTCTTAACGTGCGGAGGTCCCGGGTTCGATCCCCGGCAGGGTCAATTTGGGAATTTATAATTTTTGAATTTTCCCTGGTCTGGCCTGGTGGGAGGCTTCGGCCGTGGCTAGTTACCACCCTACTGGCAAAGACGTGCCGCCAAGCGATTACGCATTCCGGTACGATGCCGTGTAGAAACCAAATAGGGGTATGGGTTTAATATAACTGCCATGCCCCTAACAGGTAAGCCCGCTACCATCTTAGACTGCATCATCACTTACCATCAGGTGAGATCGCAGTCAAGGGCTAACTTGTACTGGATTAAAAAAAAGAGTGCAATATAAAAGTAAATCCAAATTTTTTTCACTCATATTTAAAAAAAAACATGCGTAGTAATAAATATGATTACCCTGCTTTAATTAATGACATTTGAAGGCCGTTTATTTATTAATGGCTCGGATATATGTAACCAGTTTTCAATTCACTTTGCGAATATGAATAAATCACCCAAAATATTACAAGCACAAACTACTGTAAGGGACAATCCAGAAGTAGATATTAATAAATACTTTAAATATATTTGTCCTCTCATTTGGAACTTGCACGAATTGCGATCTAAGCACAAAAGTATTCAATAATCACTGAGTTTGCCGGCGGAAGACTGAATTACCATCGTCAAAACACTCGTATTTATACTAACTTTTTTCAATATGGTATTCGCCGATTAAATCGAATGACATGAAACGAGTCAAATTGACTGATATTATACTTCCTGTTTCATGAGATATAATGACAAACAGTAATAATGCTAACACTAATAAAATTAATAATACTCTCTACAATTCACAATTAAGTACTATAAATTTAACAGAGAAAGATGTGATAAAGCAACTAAAATGCCTTGATGTGAATAAAGGCCCGGGCCCTGATGATGTACTACCGATATTTATTAAAAATTGCGCTTTTTTGCTGGCAAAGCTCCTATTACGGATATATAACAAATCGCTGTCTGATGGTGAATTTCCAAGGACATTGAAAAAGGCTAGGGTAGTCCCAGTTTTCAAAAGCGGGGATAGAAAATATATAACGAATTATAATTAGACCTATATGTATTTTGACAACATTTTCAAAAGTTTTTGTATCCCTATTCTGCCATTAATATGGTACATGAAACCTGCAATGATAGAGAACCAGCACGGCTTTATTAAGAAGAGGTCAACTATGTCCTGTTCTATCTAATTTGGTAATTTTTATTGATGATTTATCAGAAGCTCTAGACAAAATAGATCAAGTAGATTGTATTTATACTGACCTAGCCAAAGCATTTGGTGTAAATATGATATTTGCGGAAGTTTAATAAATTGGTTGGAATCATATTTATTAAATCGCGATATGAATGTTATAACTGCCTCGTTGGTCTAGTGGTTAGCATGTTTGACTGCGGCCGACGAGGTCTCGGGTTCGAGTCCCGGGTCGAGCCATAATTAAGTATCGGGTTTTTCGCATTAAAAATTCCCAGTACTAGCCCGGAGTTAGGAAGTTGGCGGTGTTTCACCCCCGTGCCTCGGAGAGCACGTTAAGCCGTCGGTCCCGGTTATTATCACTAACATGATAATAGTCGTTAAAGCCCGCCAACCCGCATTGGAGCAGCGTGGTGGGTCTAAGCTCTAATTCCCTCTCTCCTATGAGAGTGGAGGCCTGTGCCCAGTAGTGGGACGTTAATGGGCTGTAGTGATGAATGTTATCATAGAAGGGTTAGTGGCACGGGGCGTTGTCTTCTTGTCGTTGGCGTCAAGGGTATCAATCGAATCCATTTATCGCGACTTCAGGGGTACCGCAAGGCTCCATTCTTGGTCCTGCGTTATTTGGAATATTCATTAACGACACAGCCGAATGTTTTTTGTATTGTCAGTTCCGTCTTTATGCGGATGATCTTAAATTGTATAATAAAATTAATAATATTAACGATGCCATAAATATGCTACAGGATATAAACAGACTTTCTGCGTGGTGTGATAATAATAATTTAAAATGAAATCACTTAAAATTTTATAGTATTTCCTTTTAATAGAAAATTAAATAAGATTATCTTCAAGTATAGCATAGATGGCAACATTTTAGAAAGCGTCAACCAAATAAATGACCTTGGGAACATATTAGATCATAAATTGGATTTTATACCATATACAGATGCGCTTATTAAAAAATTTGTTCAATTATTAGCTCACTCTTTCATATTTAACGTACTCGTAGGTATCATGAACGCGAGAAGACAAACGTATCAAAACAATAACGAATCGAGTCACTAGAAAGGGACATCACAGACGTATCCCATTGTTTCGAATACCTACTCGATACAATCGATATAGTCCCCCTTCACTCGATACACTTGACAGTCGACTCGGCACGCGACAGGACAAAGTTTTTATTGAACAAAATGATGCCGGAGTGTCCTTATAACTTCCATACTATAAAAAACTTTTATATTATGTTGTACGTACAATTGAAATGTTATTTGTAATATTATTCAGTACCTTACCATGTATTTAAAAATAGTAATTGTGGTGTGGTTTGTGCTGTGGTCTTATGAGTAGAAGGTCTGGGTTCAATTCCTTGCAGAGGAAAGTTTTGCTTAGTGAGATCTGGTGCTTCGTCAATGTTTTAATTAAATTTTAGCGTTATAAAGTCTTAATATAATAAGTATTGGTATGTCGTGTATAAACAAAGGTTTCTGTGTCTGTTAATTTATTGACAACTTCCCTGTTGGACTAATGAACGTTGTGTTCTATTCTACTTTCTGCAATTGCAACCCAATTCCAGAAATATGTTGCATTCCGTGGAAAGACGTAGGCTTCTTTTTCTCCATGAAAATCAAAGAGATTCCCATGGGAATTATACCTACATCCACACAGATGAAGTCTTGAGCATGCTCCAGTATATTAAAATCAGCTTAAAACATTAAAGCAGCCAAAGCAAAGTAATAAGATTAATATCTCTAAAACTTTTTCCTAAGGAACAAGATTTTCTTAAGAAACGTCAGATTTAAAGACTTTTGCCGTCCGAGTCGTTAGAGCTCAGTGTAGTGCAGCCAGTATTAGTGCAAAAAATATGCTTCAAGCCTCTTTTATACCAAGCGAGTTACTGGGTCGAGTTATGTTAATGTTTTAGTTTGTAGAGATGACCTAAAAATAGTCAAATAGTAAAAGTGGTCAAATTCATACAAACATAACAAATGCGAAAGGCTGTGTCTGTCGTATCTTAAATTGTATCCCAAGAAATCAGAGCTTTCATTGCATTTTAAAAATCTAAATCCACGCGGCCGATGTCGTGGGCAACATATTATATAAGTGTATAACACTTATACTTTCTTTAATTCAAGCTTTTTGAACACCAAGTAAGTTCGAGCACTTTTACATAGCATTTTATATAGCGTTGAGTTTTAGAGTAGATAAGTCTAACGTCTAAGTTTGCTCCACTAAGCAAATAATAACATGAACTCGTCATACAATTTTAGTGCTCGACCGAGTGCGCTATAAGTAACTTAACTGTTACTGTCCAGGTGTAAACTTCACTTAACTTTTTTATGCTTTTTAACTTCTCTGAAGAATTGTAACGATAATAAACTCGAGTTCGCAGTAAAAAGTTGAAGAAATAAGTTAAACGGCGTTGAGTTTCAAACGCATCGATCTGTCTCTACTTCTGCTTACGTCAAAGGAAAACGATACTTCTGAAGAAAAGTTTAAATTGATTTCTCCGGTTGTAAATGGGTAACGATTATTCTTATTGGATAGTTAAATGCTATCATGCTACAAATATTTCTTTAATAAAAACTGCTCAAGTGCGTGCCAGACTACGAATAAAGCAGGGTTCCGTATTCATACTGGTTGCGTATAACTGTCATTCTTTCGTAAAACAAAAACTGTTTTGAGAACATAATTATAATCATACTTCCTAATAATATAAATGCGTAATTAATAATATAGTAAAAAGAAGGTGCTGCCTCATTAAAAGCAGCAGTAACTGTACTGATTGTGTGTTTGTTTGTTGGTGTTGTTTAGGACCTGGAGAGTGACACAGGCTACTTTTTATCCCTGAAAATTGAGAACTTCCCGTGAGAAGTAAAAAAAGCTTCCGCGTTGACGAAGTCGCGGACATCAGCTAGTTTAAAAAAACCATATTATTTTATTCGGATAGTGGGCGTGGGAGGTATGCAAATTGAAAGAGTACAATATAGTCATCAATTGATCTAATGGCTCTCATAGTTCCATAGTTAAGATGATTTGTGAAATGGTGATAATTAAAAAAAACCCGGCTGAGTTTGTTGTGGGCTCTTCTCAGATCAGCGCGCATTTGGAACCCTCGTAGCTTTAGTTTTAAGATACCGTTACTGATTATGACCATTATATTTTATAAATAACTGGACGTCAATAAGTGTACTGTACCTACCTAAATTGAATACTTAAACATTATTTGAGTTGAGATGAGTTGTGTTCAAGTGTGGTGTAAGATCATCAAAATCTGTCCGAGTTATGGTCGAGTTTGTGACCAATATGTTCCAAAAGCTGAATGACAATGCTGGGAGTATAAAGTCCTTCTGCATATTTGGAGTCTGTATTAAGTCCTTTCATCATACTAATATTATAAATGCGAAACTGTGTTTGTTTGTCGGTTTGTCCTTCAATCATGTTGCAACAGAGTAACGGGACGACGTTGACGTGCATTTTTTTTTGCATGGGTGTAGTTAAGGACTTCGTGGGTGATTTAAGCTACTTTTTATCCCGAAATATTAAGGAGTTCCCGCGGGAATTAAAAGATCTTAACCCCGCAGATCGCAATCTTAAATCGCAGGCATAGTTTGGCATAATGTGTCTCACTCTTATCTATTTTTGGTGAACCTAACTTGATAATTCAAAAGCGATTGTTAAAGTTTATTGTAAAAAATAATGTAAATGAAAAGTAACGTATCGAAACATTTAGTTACACTTTCCCCTTGAACTGCAGAGGTCAAGTAACTGTAAAATAATAAGATACATTCGTTATCTTGTCATTTCAATATCAAAGGCCACTTTACATTTACTGCTACAAAGTAAAGTCACGTACAGGAATAAAGGGAGACTCGATACGTCCTCAATTCTCACTAAGAGTAGGTACTGTTATTGGTTTTTCTTTGACAAAGTTCTCTTTCTTCTCTTTATTAAGAAAGTTTCTGATAGGCTTTCAGAATGTGTTCGTAATTGTAGTCTCTGTCTACATCTTCTTATTGATATTATATTATATTGACTGTCTCCTTGGTAATCATTAGACTGCGGCTGACAAGGTCCTGGGTTCGAGTCCCGGGTCGGGCCATAACAAGTATTGGGGTTTCCTGACAATAAATTCTCAGTACTAGCCCGGAGTTAGGAAAGTTGGCGGTGTTTCAACCCTGTGCCTCGGAAAGCATCTTAAACCGTCAGTCCTGCGCTTGATCTCTCTCCGGTCGTGTCAGATTTTCCGTCCCATCGGGCTATGAGAGTGAAGGAACAGAGAGTGCATCTTTGGTTGCTCACACACTAGTGCACTATAATATCTCCCGCGCCGATATTATTATATCGTGACATTTTCCTGTACTGGTAGGGTTTGTGTTTTGTTTTCCTATAGTACTTGCTTTTCCTTCATGTTTAGTAACGGGTGGGTGGACGTACATACTATTACGATAAGTATTCCATGGTACCACATATATTTGTCTGTTTTAGCGGATTAAGGTATTTGTTACCTAAGAATTAGAGCTAAATACACCTTAGAACTAGGCTAGTTTATTCGCAGGTACACGTAATAACGGGCTGGGGTTAATTGTGTGTAAATACCGCACAATTGGTCCTATAATTGCGCCGTTAGGATGAGCGCGAGTTACGAGAGCGCTCCTAATGAAGCATCGCTGGTTTTACGAGAACAAAATACTTATACTTAAACTAGTTTTTACGCGGACAACACAAACGAACCCCTATTTTATCCTATATTTCTCCCTATATTTCCAAAAATCCTTTTTATACGACTGCCTGAAAAAAGGAGTATATTGTTTTCAGGGTTCATGTATGTATGTATGTATGTGAGTTTGTATATTCCACCATAACTTCTATACGCCTGAACCGAGTTTGATAAATGAGGTATCGTTAAAATTCCTAGCTTATTCCTGGTGACATAGGCTAGTAAAATTAAAAAAAATTGATGGGGTGACCATGGTCCCGCATTAAAGGCCAAAATTGAAAAAAAAAATCGAAAATAAGATTAACTATATAACCATCATCTAAAAAATGATGAGTAGATTCCAAAAATATATAACACTATAGTTTAATATGTAGTGATTCACAAAAAATATAATTTAATAAAAAATGTGAATAAGATTCCAAAGGCTATGTATGCGAATATAAAAATAATTTAATCTCTAATTTCAACATTAACAAAGAGCCAAACAGTTACTACGAAAGTCTGGAACTTAGCTAACAAAAGGCCCAATATTTTAGTAAACCTAGAACTTACTTAGGTTACTTTATTAGCAGGTTGTAGTAATAACAAACGGGGGTTAACTCAGTGTAAGTACCGCACAATTGGACCCTTAAATTGGGCCATTAAGGATTAGAGCAAGTTTGGTCGTCCGCCGTTTCGGATCGATTCTAATGAAGCGTATTCGGTTTGGTCGAAATAGTTTCAAACCACTTGATATTAGTTCTATTAAGTTTATTGGAATTGTTACTTGGAGTTCGGATTAAAATTCAAAGTTTAACTTTGACATATCGGGTACTTCCTTCCGAGTTAAAACCAAATGAATGTTCATGTTCAATTAATATGATATTCAATTAAATTCAATTTTTATTCATTCAAATAAGGTGCACTTTTTGACGTTCAATATCTAATCAATTACGGTATCTTAAAAATAAAGCTGCGAGAGTTCCAAACGCGTTCTGGTCTGAAAAGAGCCTAATATTAAAAGTAAAGTAAAATATTCTTTTTTGTATACAAAGAAATGAAATGACAAAATAATCATATTAATAAATACGGCACAACAGGCCCTATCGCTCAAACAGCGATCTCTTCCAGGCAACCTTAGGGCAGAGGAAACTTTTAAAAGAAAGCAGGAGGGGTGTAATAAATAAATATTATATACATAAAACAATATAAAAAATATATATAGAAGTAATACACAGTATTGAAGTAATAGGTAATAGAGGACAGATGAATAAATAGATTATAATGAAATAATGTTGTTTCAATTTAGCTTTGAAGATAGGAAGAGATTGAGATAGCTTAATATCTAAAGAGAGAACGTTCCAAAGCCGTATAGCAGTTACCGTAAAAGAATTTTGATAGAAGGAAGTTGTGTGTCTAGGAGTACTTAATGAAAGATTATTTTGAGAACGGAGGGAAAGAGTGTAAATTACATATATACTTAAATCGATCTTTTAAGTAGTGAGGTGTGATGGGATTGAACAGAATACAGTAAAGAAGGTGAAGAATGTGAGTATTCCTGCGAAGGTGAATCGGGAGCCATTTGAGTTTACGGCGGAACTCGGAAACGTGGTCATACTTTCGCAAGCCAAATATGAACCTAATATTACATTTCTCTTGGTTATAACTATATAAGAAAGTACAGAGAATGCAATCTTAATAAGTATAAACGTGAAAGTAACCTGTCAGTTCCTATATAATAATGTTGTTATGTCTTAACTAGCTTATGCCCGCAGCTTCGCACACGTTAATTTCAATTTTCATACATATTTCAAACCCCTTAAGGGTTGAATTTTCAAAAATCCTTTCTTAGCGGATGCCTAAGTAATAAAAGCTACATGTCTTTCAGCCCGATCCGTCCAGTGGTTTGAGCTGTGCGTTGATAGATCAGTCAGTCAGACACCTTTTTCTTTTATATTAGATTCCGTTTTATTGTGTTATGAGATATATTATTAACAAGTCTTAATTAAAAATATTAAAAACACGACTGCCCTGCCAAAAACAAACTAAAAAGTTAAAAATCTAAATTAATCTAGATAAATAAAATCTTATCAATGATATTTTTTTTGTGAATCACTGGATATTGCACTATAGTGTTACATAGTTTTGGAATCTACTCATCATTTTCTAGATGGTAATTATATAGTTAATCTTATTTTCGAATATATTTTTTCAACTTTAGTCTTTAATGCGGGACCATGGTCACCCCATAATTTTTTTTTATAAATTGTACTAGCATATGCCACCCGGAATAAGCTAGGGATTCTAACGACACCTCATTTATCAAAATCGGTTCAGGCATATAGAAGTTATGGTGGAATATACAAACTCACATAAATAAATGAAAAAAAAAATATATAT
This sequence comes from Erebia palarica, assembly GCA_964035005.1. NCBI lineage: Eukaryota > Metazoa > Arthropoda > Insecta > Lepidoptera > Nymphalidae > Erebia > Erebia palarica. The sequence goes on from OZ035992.1 coordinate 199,966, forward strand.
TTTTGAATTTTGTAAAAAACATACAGGAACCCTGAAAACAATATACTCCTTTTTTTAAGGCAGTCGTATAAAAAGATATATTATTTGGCTAAGGCATAGATTTACGATCAAGCATTTGAATGCAGATGCAGTGATTAATGGCGGAGTCAGCGGCCGCAATCACTCGTCCGATCCCGCTGACTGAGCATCGCATATCTCATTACCATCTGTGTTGGGGCGCTGTGACGTCACACTTCACGCGTAATCATTCACAGACCTCACAATCGTGCGTTGTCGAGTCTACATCTCCGGAAGAAGTCCTCCTCCTGAGAAGTCATCCTCTCCGGTGTCGGAGTGAAACGTACGTTGAGAGTGATTTGGAGGATTTATGTGGTGTGGTGTTGTGCCTGTGCGTTTGCTGGGCGGTGGGTGTCGCATGCTGCAGGTGAAAGACACGCACTGTACCACACACATTTGTCCACTGTAGCGGATTATAGCGAATTAAACTTCTAGTTCATTCACATTCACAGACCTGTGATAACTAAACGGTCCACGGTACAATCGGATAGATTTTTTAATTTCCTAGATACAGTGCTAAGCGCTTAATCACTCACAGGCTTGTGAAAACTAGATAAACGGTCCACAGTTAAAATTTTTGTAGTTTCTTGGATACAGTGCTAAGAGCTTGAGTTTGGAATTTAGTCTGAAAGCACCTAAACAAAATTTTGGGGCTGTACGTTTATATTTTATTTAGTTCTACAAATAGACAGATAATATTATTTCGTATATAGATTTAAGTTCAAGCATTTGAATGCAGATGCAGTGATTTATGGCAGATTCAGCGGCCGCAATCACTCGCCCGATCCCGCTGACTGAGCATCGCATATCTCATTACCATATTTTGTGCTAGGGTGTGACGTCACAATATACGCTTAATCACTCACAGGCTTGTGAAAACTAGATAAACGGTCCACGGTTAAAATTTTTGTAGTTTCTTGGATACAGCTTGAGTTTGGAATTTAGTCTGAAAGCACCTAAACAAAATGTTGGGGCTGTACATTTATATTTTATTTAGTTTTACAAATAGACAGATAATAATATTTCGCTTATAGATTTAAGATCTAGCATTTCAATGCAAATGCAGTGATTTATGGCAGAGTCAGCGGCCGCAATCACTCGCCCGATCCCGCTGACTGAGCATCGCATATCTCATTACCATATTTTGTGCTAGGGTGTGACGTCACAGTTCAAACTAAATCATCTATAGGCCTGTGAAAACTAACTAAACGGTCCACGTTTCAATCGTACAGTGAATTCAATCAGCTTGAGTTTGGAATAGTCCAAAGGCCATCGAAATAGAATGAGTACTCTGAAATTCTACATCAATGCCAAAGATACAAACAAAATGTTGGTTTATACTTTAGTAAGTTTCACAAATACACATATAATATTTTGCAGATTTGCGAGCAAGGATTTGAATGCAAATATAGTAATTTACTAGGTCATGTCCGCGACTCCGTCCACGTGGTTTAACTAATTTTTGATTCCCGCGGAAACTCCTTAATTTACCGCGATAAAAAGTAGTCTATGTCCCCTCTCCAGGTCCGTTACTCCGTAGTGGTATGATTGAAGGACAAACCAACACGCTTTCGCATTTATAATATTATTAGTATGAAGTATGATGTCAGAGTCAGTGGCCGCAATCACTTGTCCGATCCCGCTGACTGAGCATCGCATATCTCATTACCATATTATTTTGTGCTAGGGTGTGACGTCACACTTCACGCTAAATCGTTTGCAGGCTTGTGAAAATTAGTTAGCTGAACTATCCACGCTACACTCGAGTTGATTTCCAAAACGTATGTTCTATACTGCATAATGCAGGATAAAACGCAGGGACCTGGGCTGGAAAATAGAACGTGATGAAAAAGCAATAAACTCTATCTCTCTCCCTCTAGTATGATTGGAGAGAGACAGAGTACGTTATTATTGTAGTGAGTAGGCATGTCTAGCTCAAATCAAATCAAATCAATATTCATTCATCAAAATTAGGTACACTGTACACTTATTGGCGTCCAAATACATACATTCATAAAAATAAAATTGGCAGTGATAGAGACTGCCGGTTGAAGTGAAAACGATTTTTTATTTTTTAATTAAATTTATTAAAATATAAACCATAACACTAAGGCATTAAAGCTTAATTTCGAATGTAGTATATTTATATGTTCGCGAGCATGTCGGTCACATTTTTACCCCCTACCAAAAAGTGCTCAATGCGCCTATAGAAGTTTTCACTTCAAAAATTGTCATTCATAGGGACATTTTTTTACTTATCACCATCTCACAATCATTTTAAACTAAGGAACTATCAGAGACATTAGAGCAAATCATTGCTAAGCTTCCTTCAAGCTCAGTCGGTAGAAGCTCGACCGTTAGGAGAAGAATTTCGTTAAGTCACAGGTTTGAATCTTTGTCATTAATTAATATAAAACAACTGAATGACTCAACGCTTCATCTTGATCTACAAATTGTTTTTCATAGAGACTTTCTCAAAAATAATTTTAAAAAATTGTGTCCTAGTCAGTCCTCGGCTAATAGGCCAACTACACTGCACTTTCTTCAGGGCCCTGTGGTAAGGGTGGGCGTGTTAGAGCGTCGCTTATTATCACAGCAATAAGGATCGAATTAGAGACCCTTTCTCCCTAAATCTCATTACACTAGACTGACTCAAGTGTAAAGGTCCGTGTGAAAAGTGCAGTGTAATAGGCCTATAAGTCTAATTTTAGGTACTTAATCATAATACGGTCGCGATACAGGTTCCCTAGTGCGGAGACCAAAGTTAAATTAAATTTACTGTAACCTGTTTATTGGTAATAAATATATTTTATTTTTATTTTTTATTTTAAATGAAAAGAATTATATCAATATTTTTGCACCAAAAAGCTGGATTTATACCAACAGCGCCAGTTTCACCGCAATATGGTAATGAAATCACCCGAACCCAATCGCTCCGTCAGCGGGATCCAGCGCTTATCGAGCGTATGATTGCACACTGATACCACTATCAGCGTTTAACTGACAGATAGACAATCTGCAGGGAATACCACCTTGGTTTTAAAGTAAAAAGTAAAAAGTAAAATATACTTTATACTTCTACCATACATTTACTACTGTTTTAATCATACTTTTGCGTGTCTAAAGTCAGTCTTCATGCCCTAGGGCCGTAATCTAGTCGATCGATCGCCCATCTAGTTGACCAACCCCATACTGTAAATATGCACAACAGAGTCTAGGCTCCAGACTGGTCGACCAAACGATCGTACCATTTGACATAAAAGTTTTTAAACCAAGGAGTATGTGTACCTGCATAAACACTGGCAGCATGAAAAGCAAGAAGTTTGAATATCAAAGCAGCGGCGCCAAAGCGCGAAATAAAAACAAATGACAAATTATTCCACATCTACAATCTATCTACGTATTTTGTTACAAATTGTTACAAATTCAATAAAAAGTGGTCCTAAATATTGCAAAATGTCATCATTTAGTGACTATGTATCCTATGTATCCTACTTACTGTGATTTGCAATAAATATCTAACCGTTACAGTTTGTTATACTGTTATGGTAGAAGTATAAAGTAGAGTATACACCACCGGGATAAAGCAGTTTTTTTCTTGGGCGCTTGAATCCCTCACTGCACTCAGGACTCAATCTTAATTCCCTCCCTTTGGTCGGGAATTAACTTATAACACCCTCGCTGCGCTCGGGAGTTAAATTTGGAGTCCTTCGTTACGTTCAGGATTCAATGTAGCGCCCGTGACATAAAACAGTGCTTTATCCCCTTGGTGTATAATCTACTATTATTGTACACAAAGCATTGAAAAGACAAAAACAATAATATTAATAGATATGGCACAACAGGCGGCCTTATCGCTTATACAGCGATCTCTTCCAGGCAACCTTAGGGTAGAGGAAACTTTTAAAAGAAAGCGGGAGGGGTGTACTGAGAAATAATAACAATGTAAAATATATATATAAAAAAAAAAAGTTTTATGTTGTCTTGGAAGTTGTTTTGGTGTCTCACAGTTGATTGATAGAATTAAGATGATTTCTTCCACAGTCAATAACTATAAAAGGCTTTGGCCCTGAGTGACTGACAGACAACCTACAGCCCAAATGGCTGAACGAAGAGATTTGAAATTTTGATGGAATATTCCTATAGCACCCTAGAGGTGTACTTAGGAAGAAATTTTCGAAATTCCATCCCCCAGGAGGTTAAAAGGGCGGTCCAAGTTATGTCCATGAAACTTGGTATTTGTGCTTTCGGTGAAAATTTTGGAATTTAGTTTTTTTCGGTTTTTTGAAATTTGCTTTGTTTAAAAACCTATTTATATTTCACGCTGACGAAATCGCGGGCAAACGCTAGTCTACCACAATAATTGTGTGACTAAACTTGCCTTTAGATCCTTATACCACAAAGATGGCGGCCGACCGTTGTAAATTATTGTTGATTTCTCGAGTTATAATAGTACAAATGGGTTGTGTGAGGTGTCTTTGGAAAGTTTATTTAATGACCTGTTATTGCTTCTTTGACGACCTCCATGGCGCAGTGTTGAGCGCTGTTGCCTTAATGTGCGGAGGTCCCGGATTCGATACCCAGCAGGGTTTGGAAATTTATAATTTCTGAATTTCCCTGGTCTGGCCTGGTGGGAGGTTTCGGCCGTGTCTACTTACCACCCTATCGGACAAGACGTGCCGCTAAGCGATTTAGCATTCCGGTACGATGCCGCCTAGAAACCGAAAAGGGGTATGGGTTTAATATAACTGCTATGCCCCTGACAGGTTAGCCCGCTACCATCATAGACTGCGTCATCACTTACCATCAGGTGAGATCGCAGTCAAGGGCTAACTTGTAGTGGATTTAAAAAAAAACCAAGCTATTCTCTGCAGATTGTCTATCTCTCAGTAAAACGCTGATAGTGGTTTCAGCTCGATAAGCTAATACGCTCGATGGGTTTAATATAACTGCCATGCCCCTAACAGGTTAGCCCGCTACCTGAGACTGCATCATCACTTACCATCAGGTGAGGGCTAACTTGTAGTGGATAAAAAAAAAAGTACGTAAATATAACAATTAATATCCTAAAATTGTCGTCACAAACGAGTACGTAACAGCGAAGTCCATGATTAAAATGTCTAAATTAAGTTTCAGTCAGTTTCAGTAATCGATCCAAAGTTTAATTAACGAAGCGCTTAGCTGAGAGCCGCTGAATTATTACGTAAGCGGACCGAACCGTTTCAATCAAGCGGCCGTTCTTAGAAACAATTATCGGGAATTATTTTCTTCTCCAAGTATTAATGTGGCTTCTTTGATACAATTTTATCACTCTAGCGTGATTTGTTGTCCGACATCTCTTCTTTTCCGAATTATTTCTGAATCCTTCCATCTTCTTCTTCTTCATGTTGATGCGGCTTTGCAGGGCTCTGTAGCGAGGCCCAGTATCACTTTGACCGTTGCCGATCTATTGTGATCGCCACTATCTAAAGTTCCTGGCCAATACTGCTTGCTGCTAGAAACAGCAGCAGCTTTTTGGCCGGGATATTCTTTGCCTCCTCAGGGTCTACGGAGTGTTTCCCTAAGAGGAGGTTACGTTTGTGCATTAAAGCGGGGCAGTAGCAGATAAGGTGCAAAGGCGTTTCCTCAGCCCCAGAGCAGAGCCTGCACACATCTGTTTCTCGGAGCTTTAGGTTGAACATGTGTCTGTTCAGCCCACAATGCCCCGTCAGTGCCCGCGCTAGTAATCCTTCCATAGTGAGGGTTGTGTTATAAAAAAACGGCTATCGTTGTTATCAATGATACTATTTTTTTTTATTGTTCGACATCTCTTCTTTTAACTTCTGAATCCTTCCATAGTGAGGGTTGTGTTATAAAAAAATAGCTATCGTTATTATCAATGATATTGTAGTTTCTAGCCGATGTCCGCGACATTGTTCCGCGTGGAATAAGTTTTTTTAATTCCCACAAGAACACCTAAATTTCCCGGATAAAAAGACAAATTAAACCTATATCACTCTCCAGGTGCTCAACTACATAATGTACAACAAAATATTAAAAGACTCGACTGCCCAGCCAAAAAATGAAAAAGTTAAAAATCTAAATAAATCTCGTTTTCTAGTTTAGTTTTAGTTCTATTAGAATCTTATTCACATTTTTATTGAATAATATTTTTTTATTATTAACCTTGTTTTCGATTTTTTTCTTTTCAACTAATCTTTAATGCGGGACGATGGTCACCCCATCAATTTTTATTTTTAATTTTACTAGCCTATGTCACCCGGAATAAGCTGGGGATTCTAACGATACCTCATTTATACAATATACAGGGTTACAGGAAAAGTCGACCTAGATCCGTTAAGGGCGTGTAGTACACATCATTTCTGAATGATTTCACTATGGAACCCCCCATCCTAAACTTAACCGTTTTCGAGATATTCGAGTTTTAATTTTTTTTATGAAAATGCCCAATTTTTCGGCTATTGAATTGAATATTTTGAATTTTTTTGACTCTTATGATTATTTTTTTGGTTTTTTACATGAAGAATGAGATGCTTAATGACCTCAATGACTAAAATTGCACGTAAGTTAACTAAATAGTTCATTGTAGACGATCGAAACTTAAGAAAATAAGTACAAATTATAAAAAAATATTTTTCTTTTCTGGATATCTCAAAAAATTATTATGGCACTTGCTCTGCAGATGTGCTTAAAAACATCTAAATTTTATCAGCTATCCAACGAGGTATAACAACCTAGGGTTGTATTTAAACTCATAGAAAAAAACATAGTTGGAAAGGTTCAGGTAGTAGGTCTAACGGGTGATTGTAGTAAGCTAAATGAAACAATAAATCAGTTCAAAATAACATTTATTCACCTAATGTTTTTGAATAAATTTTTATAGTTCATGTTCTACGTGTCCACCTCTATTTCGCACACATTTTCTCATTCTTTCACGTAGTCCACTTTTCACTACACCAGTGGTTAATGTTCTTCTTATGTCGTTAGCAGCATTAATTATCCTTTCTTTGAGAACTTCCACTGACGATATGGGGTTGGGCTCACTGTAAACGAGGCTCTTCATGTGCCCCCATACATAAAAATCCATGGGGGTCAGGTCGGGACATCTGGCTGGCCAGGGTAAAGGACCACCTCGTCCAATCCATTTGTTAGGATAGTTAGTGTCCAACCATTCCCTAACGCTTCTTCTGAAATGAGCAGGGCAGCCATCATGTTGAAACCACATGTCCCGCAGTAATTGTAATGGGAGATCATCTAGTAGGTCACCTAAGTGATCTCTTAAGAAATTTTCATAAGTTTCACCATTCAGATTGTTTGGAAGAAAGTAAGGCCCAATCAAATGGTTGGAAATGATGCCCATCCACACATTTACACTAAATCGTCGTTGTGACCCCTTTATTCTTTTCTTATTTGGATTGCCTAGTTCTTTAGGAGCCCAATAGTGTGCGTTATGGTAATTAGTAATCCCGTCCTTATCGAATTTGGATTCATCTGTCCACAATATTAATTTTAGGAAATTCGGGTCCTCGATATCTGCATTGAGCATGAATCTGCAGAAGTCCATGCGTCTCGCGGGATCTCCTTCTTCAATTACATGTACCGGCGTGTAGTGATAAGGATACAGGCCTGCCAGTCCAGAAACAAAGCCAAGTCGTGTGGGAATCCGAAAGCACAATAATTCGCATCTACCATGGACGAATCGCATGAGCAGACTAAAATGGATGGCAAGCAAACAAACGACCAAATATGTATCCCCAAACTTGTTTTTGCACATTATTTTTCTCACTCTCACCTGCATAAATCGTAAGTTGTCTCGCTCACACGCACCGGATTAACTTGAAGGACAATAGCCGAGGGACCCGTTAGACCTACTACCTGAACCTTTTCAACTATGTTTTTTTCTATGAGTTTAAATACAACCCTAGGTTATTATACCTCGTTGGATAGCTGATAAAATGTAGATGTTTTTAAGCACATCTGCAGAGCAAGTGCCATAATAATTTTTTGAGATATCCAGAAAAGAAAAATATTTTTTTATAATTTGTACTTATTTTCTTAAGTTTCGATCGTCTACAATGACCTATTTAGTTAACTTACGTGCAATTTTAGTCATTGAGGTCATTAAGCATCTCATTCTTCATGTAAAAAACCAAAAAAATAATCATAAGAGTCAAAAAAATTCAAAATATTCAATTCAATAGCCGAAAAATTGGGCATTTCATAAAAAAAATTTAAACTCGAATATCTCGAAAACGGTTAAGTTTAGGATGGGGGGTTCCATAGTGAAATCATTCAGAAATGATGTGTACTACACGCCCTTAACGGATCTAGGTCGACTTTTCCTGTAACCCTGTATACAAACAAGGACAAGGAATATACAAACTCACATACATACATACAAACATACATGAACCCTGAAAACAACATACTCCTTTTTTCAGGCAGTCGTATAAAAAATCACGTCGATCCGTTGTTTTGTTGCGATGCGATTAAAGGAAAAAGTAACAAACTAATAAACCAACAAACAAACACATTTTCGCATTTATAACACTAGTATGATTCCACTATAAGTATCTCACGTGATGATAAATGATAAAAGAGTAAATAATAATACTTCCTGGATGATTCGCGTGACTTCAGCAAGAATTTAGAGTAAACTGAATGATTTTCCAGGATGAAAAGTAGCCTTTCCTGGGATGAAAGCTATCACAGTACCAAATTTCATCAAGATCAGTTGAGTAAAATTGGCCATGAAGGCGTAGTAGACAGACACACTTACGCGTTTACGATATTAGTACGAAAATATGGATTCCATACCAAAATAGTTACGTAGATAGTACTGAAAAAATAAGAGGGGGCGTGAGTACTGCAAACGCTTAAAGCGATACTTAAGCAATATTACTCAAAATTACAATTTGATGTCACGTACCATGGGGTCCCTAAAATTTATTTTTATTTATTTATTTTGTCATAAACACAGAATATGCACTAACTAATATTATAAACCAACTATAATATTATAAATGGAAAAGTGTGTCAATCTGTCTGCTAGGCTTTCACAGTCCACTTGTTCAACCGATTTTGATGAAATTTGGTACAGGGATAGGTTGTTTACAGGGGTATGACGTAGGCTACTTTTTATCCCGGAAAATTGAAGAGTTCCCGCGGGAATTGTAAAAACTTAATCCTCGCGGACGAAGTCGTGGGCATCATTTAGTAAGGATTAAAGTCGACAATAGTAGAACAATAATAGTTTTAAACCGGAATTCGGGATGCGTTGATTCCTGTGACGTCATCAGTGACCACGCGATCGCCCTCTATCCCGCGGGACTATTGTATTACAATGGCCGTTGAGTGCGGGAGCTCTGCGGCCAAAATGGCGGCGACAAATAATGTCCACGCTAAACGTTACGGCCTATTTGTTGCTACGCCATTTTCCCGAAATCTAAATCCAAGTGGACGAAATCGCGAACGACATCAGCTAGCATACCTACTTAATAAACTGGTGGTTCGCCCCGAACTGAGACCTTGCGGTATCCATAAGATAGTTTTAACTATATTATATTTTATTAGTTAACTTTTAACATTACACGCAAAAGAGCTGAAGAGTTATTGGAGAAACGAATTAACTTTTACAGATCATTGTGAAGTTCTGTTCAAAATACTGAAGCTCATTAAAAATTAAATAATTTCGTTTCCATATATTATTTTAGTATTTGTTGTTCAAGTATAGGATATAATTCAAATAATTGATCATATTTCAGGCTCAGTCTTTCAGAAAATTGAGAGTTCTGAGGTCAACTTTGGACGTCAGAAAATTTCCTCCCATTTCATCAATTTTAGGGGGAAAATTAAAAAAATATATTTTTGGACTCTATTCCTAATTATCTTTAAAATGATATTATATATATTTTTTTTTTTTTTTTTTTTTTTTTTTTTATCGCTGGGAAATGCGTTTAGGCATCCCTCTCGGAAGCAGGCAGTGTGAAACTGCAGTGCTTCCGAGAGGGTATGTGGGACTCACTGGCACTCCAGAATACCCACTAAAACCCAGCGGCGCTCCTGCGCATCGCCTTAAGGCTGGGTTACGGGAACACGCAATCATCCGCGACCCAGCCAGCGACGTCCGCCCAAGCGGACCCTCCTGCGGGGGGCATGCTGCCCCGACTCCCCCTCAAGTTCCTCCGCGACTGAGGCTCAACGGGCGACAACGACGACGACGACGACGAAAACGACGACGACGACGACGGTCTGGCCGCCCGGAGCTCCCGTCAGGGTGGGAGGCGCCGGTCTTGCGCGCGCCTCCTGCGCCCGGCCCTTCGGCGGCGGAGAGGGTCTGCGTCGGCAGCAGCCTCACGCAGCCGTTCCGCCGCCTCCTTCTGGGACATCACCTCCTCGCAGAAGGAGGCGACGGCGTCCCAGGACTCTTCGCTGCCCACCATGGCTCGGACGACGGCGGGCAGCGAGAGGTCCGGTCCCACCACTGCCGCGAGTGCGGCGCGCTGGGGCGCCCACTCGGCGCACGACTCCAGCGTATGCTGAGCCGTGTCCTCCGCGTGGCCGCACTCGTGGCACACCTCGCTGGGCTCCCGTCTCGCCACCCCGCACAGGTATCTCCCGAAGCAGCCGTGCCCCGAGAGAACCTGCACGAGGCGGAAGGAGAGGGCCCCGTGCGTCCGGCCGGTCCAGAGCTCCAGGACGGGCCGGATCGCCTCGATCGTCCGCCTGCCGGCAGTCGGCGCCAGAAGTCGGTCCCGCCAATGAGCGGCGAGATCGGCCTCCGCCAGCCGCCGCCAGGCGCGATCCTGCGCCGGCGTAGGGTGTTCCCCCCGCATGCGGGCATCCACCCTACGCCAATACGCCGCCGCGAGCACTTCGGCGTCAAGGTCCCATGGTGGCGTCCCCGCCAGCACACAGGCCGCCTCGTGCGATACGGTCCGGTAACCCCGTATCACTCTGACCGCCATGACCCTCTGCGGTCTCCGCAGCAGGGCCCGAGTTTGGGCGGTCAGAGTGTCCGACCAGACAGGCGCTCCGTAGAGCGCCATGGACCGCACGACGCCCGTGTACAGGCGCCGACACCGCGAGCTCGGTCCGCCCAGGTTTGGCAGGAGCCGACTCAGGGCTCCAGCAGCTCCCACGAGCTTCGGGACGAGACGCCGAAAGTGCTCCTCGAATGTCCACCGGCTGTCGAGGACGAGTCCCAGGTACTTCATCGTACGCTCGACGCCGATGGACACACCACCCACCACCAACTCGGACCGGGCGGGAGGCGCCCTCCGAGGCCCGTGAAAGCACAGGGCCTCGGACTTGTGCAAGGCCACCTCCAGGCCCAGGGCCCGAATCCTCGCTACGACGTGGGCCACGCCAGCCGTGGCCCTACGTCTAGCCTCCCGAAAGGTGCTGCCGCGAGCCGTGACGAGGGTATCGTCGGCGTAACAGATCACGTCGACGCCCGTCATCAAGGCCCCGCGCAGCACCCAGTCGTACCCGACGTTCCACAGGAGGGGCCCGAGAACCGAACCCTGTGGAACACCGCACGACATCGTCCTCTCCGACCAGTCCGAGCTGGTCGGATACCCGACCGATCGCCCGGAGAGGTAGGCGGCCACGATCCTCTCGAGGTACGGAGGAACCTCGTGGTACCTCAGCGCTTCCCGAATGCAGCTCCAGGGCAAGGTGTTGAAGGCGTTCGCGATGTCGAGCGACACCGCCACCAACACCTCGCCCCGGGACACCGCACTCTCCGCAAGGGCCCTCACGCACAGAATGGCGTCTACGGTGGACCTGCCCCTGCGGAAACCGTACTGGTTGTCGCTGAGGTCCGGCCCCACACTCTCCAGGTGGTGAACGAGGCGAGCGGCGATGACACGCTCGAAGAGCTTGCTCACCTCGTTCAGCAACACAATCGGTCGGTACGACGACGGCTCATGGGCCGGGCGGCCGGGCTTCCCGATCAGGACCAGTCTCCCCTTCTTCCACGCCCCGGGAAACTGGCCCCTCTCGAGGCAGGCACCGAACAAGGCCCGGACCCACGGCTCGAGCGGCCCTAGGGCGAGAGCCCAGGCGCGGCCAGGGATGCCGTCGGGACCCGGGGCGGTGTTCTTCGCGCGCATGCGCAACACCGCCGCCGCCAACTCTCCCTCCGCGACCGGGGGCACGACTGAGCCCCGGACTCTCTCCTCGGGAGGAGGCGCCATGCGAGGCGCTCCGCGGTCGGCCCTTTCGGGGAAAAGGGTCGCGACCACCGACTCTACTATGAGGGGCTCAAGACTCGACGTTATCGGAGGGGCCGCGGGTCGGAGCTTCTTCCGGACCGCCTTGTAAGGCCTTCCGAACGGATCCCCATCCAGAGTCTCGAGCATCTCCTCGTGCGCCAGGTCCATGGCCACCCCGATGGCCTCGCGCAGCGCTCGCACAGCGTCCCTGTAGAGGGAGTAGAGCCGCTCCTCCTCCGCCAGGTCCCGTCTCCTTCGCCGGCGGCAGCGGGTGTATTGGCGTCTCGCCGCCACGCAGGATCTGCGCAGCAGCGTGAGCTCGTCGGACCACCAATACACCGCTCGCCTCGAGGGGATGGAGTGCACCCTCGGCATCGCCCCGTCGCAGACGCTCGTCATGGCCTCGCCAAGACGCGCCGCTTCGGCTTCCACACCGCCCAGACCGCCCTCTCGAGGCGCAGAGAACCAGGCCTCGACAAGGGCAGCCTCGACCAGGAAGTCCCGGTCCAAACGTTTCAGAGACCAACGAGGACCGGGAGGCGAGGGCCGAGTCGCAACACTCGCGAAGGCCGCGTTCGCGGAGACGGCGAACCTGATGTAGCGGTGGTCCGCCAGTGTCTCCACGTCCTCCATCACCCTCCAGCCCCGGACGCGACGCGCCAGGGCGGGATCGGCGAAGGTGACGTCCACGACGGAGCCGCCCTGCCGCCGCACGTAGGTGTGGACCGACCCTCGGTTGAGGACCGTGAGGCCGGTCGCCGTCACCCACTCCACCAGCTCCTGCCCCCGAGGGTTCGTCGCTGGACACCCCCACGCCACAGATTTAGCGTTGAGGTCTCCAGCGACGAGCACGCGGCCGGAGCGACTCCTGCCGATCAGAACGCCGACTTCGTCCAGAAACTGTTCGAAATCGGCGAGACTCCGATTCGGCGAGAAGTACACCCCGACGACTAGGATGTCACCCACCACGGCCGAGACATATCCCCGACCTCGGACTACGTCGACGAAGGCCGGGGAACCCACCACGGGACGGGACGTCATCGCCACCACGCCGTCCCTGTCTCCCACCCAATCGTCCCCAGATGGGACGCGGTAGGGCTCGGCGACCACGGCCACGTGGATCGACCACTCCGCCATGCTCTGGAACAGAAGGTCCTGAGCTCTGGCGCAGTGGTTGATATTCGCCTGGAGGAGGTTCAGGTCCATTACTGGTCCGTAGCCATTGGAACCTCCTCCTCTGCCCCTCGCGGCGCTTCCGCTTGCTGGGATGCTGGGGAAGGCCTGTCGCCGCTCCCTCCTCCCTTCTTCCCCTTAGGCGGGGGCACGCAGGCCCTGCCACCCGCCCGGTGCTCTGACGGCCGCCCGGCCGCCGCGCAGACGACGCAACGAAGCTCCGCGGTGCAACCGCGGGCCTTGTGGCCTGGTTGGCCGCAGCGGTAGCATAGTCCGCTGCGGTCGACCCCCTCCGCGCATTGGGCGCCCACGTGCCCAGTTGCTAGGCACCTGTAGCACATAAGGGGGAGGTCGTCCAATAGCTCCACCCGGGCGGACACCCACCCCACCGTCAGGCGCCCTCCTGCCGCGATCTTTTTGGCGGCCGCGACGGGGCAGCGCACCAGCACTGCGCCCAGCCCGTCGCGCCTCACCCCCACCGCACCGGCCTTCACCTGCTCCGCGGGGCACTCTCCGGCCCTGGCGATCGCCGCCGCTACCTCCGCGCTGGTGACGGAGTCGTCCAAGCCCGACACCCGCAAGTCGACTGACTTTACAGGTCGGGTCACTCGGACGACCTCGTCACCTAGGACCTCCCGGAGCCTAGTGGCCAGGGAGTCCGCCTTCTCCGCACTGGAGGCTCCGGCACCGGGGAACTCGAATATGCGGCCCCCCGTTGCCGCTCTCCGAAACCGAACCCCCTCGGCACCCAGGTCCGCCGCATCGATCTTCGCCTTCGCGGCGGCGATGACCTTTTCATAGGTCGCGCCCCTTTCCTCTGCCGCCGGCAGCAGCGTCAGGACCACCGCCGACGACTGCGGAGTGCGGAGCTTACGAGGCTTGCGGGCGCGACCCTTCGCCCCTGGACGCCCCCCAGGACCGACCCTCGTCCACTCCGAAGACGGCTGCTGCGACTGCTGTTGCCGCCGTTCTTCCTGCGGGCCAGGCAGCTGGCCACCCTGCCCTCCCTTCCTTTTCGTCTTCTTCCTCTTCTTCTTTTTCTTCCTCGTCTCCCTCGTATCGGAAGGTGGAGAAGAAGAAGAAGGAGGCGGGGCCTCTGTCTCCGGCCGAGTCCTGGGCGGCCTCGGTGCCGGCCCCGCTGGGGCTGGGCCCTGTGGCGTGCCGCTAGGCGGGCTATGGGCCGGCGCCGCTCTCGGCGGGGGTGCCCTCGCTCCCGTCGCTCCGGAGGGTCCCGGAGCAGGCCTCGACGCCGCGTCCGCGTACGTGGGCTCACCTCTCTTTTTATCGGAGGCCAGAGGTGGCCTCACGGACCGCTCCGGGAGGAGTCTGTCCTCAATGGAGGCCAGACGGGCATTTAGCAACCCACCGACCTGCAGCATCACCGCCCGGCAGATCTCCTCCACAGAGGTCGCAGCGGGAGCAGCAGCAGGGGTGGGCCCTGGACGTCTGTCCCCGTCCTTGCGGGGAGGAGGCCGCGACCCAAAGGGCGCCTCCTCGGTCCTGTCCGGGGGAGTAGGGGCGGAAGTCTGCCTCCGCGCCTTCTCCATGTCCTCCCTCATTTTAGCCATCTCCTTCCGGAGGCTGGCCATTTCGGCCTGCAGGCGGGCATTGTCCGCCTGCAGCTGCCGGGTCTCCTCCGAGGTTGTGCGCGACCCCAGGACTACAACGGCCTCCTTAATGGAGGCCGCAGCGTCCTTCAAATCGCGCACAAATGTGCCCTTCAGGTTGGAGGACTTTGTGGCCACCTTGTTGATGAGGTCCAAGTCCTCCAGCACCTGGTCTTGGAGCCGAGCAGCGGTCTGCTCGTCCACCCGCTGCCCTGCCACCAGAGACCTCGCCTTCGGGCGAATCTCCCGCCGGAAGCGCGCAACAGCCGCCTCCTTAGCGAGGTCCTCCTCCGCCCTCGCCTTGGCTTGGGCTATTGCGTCGGCCCTCCTTTCATCCTGTTGAGCCTCCCTGGCCTTCCCTACCCCAACATACCGCCCGTGAATAGGCGGACGCCCTCGCCTTCTGGGGATTGGAGTCCCCGGCCTCTCCTCGTCGGTTGTACCGTCCTCGCCTTCGCTGAGGCGAGGCCGCTTTACTCCCGGCATGCCGGATAGTGATGGGGCCGCTGAGGACGCGGACCCTGACCTGGGTCTGCTCTCTACAGTCATGAGACTGCAGTCAGACTCTGCCGACGTCTCCGCATCTCCATCCACCCTTTTCCTCTCCCAGAACTTCCCTGTTCTCTCTATCTCCTTCCCTTCTCTACCCGTCTCCTCTTCTTCCCTCCTCTCAACTACTATATTTTTGTTTTTGTTTTTTGACCATTCCATATTAGTCCCACGAGTATGGGGGAAAAACGGTCCATCCGAGCGGTGCCCCCTGCACCCGGATAAGCCTACTACGTCCTGGGGGTCGGCCGGTACCCGGACGGGGGTGCGCTAAAGACTGAAGCCCTCTGAGGTTAGAGCGAATCCATCAGCCATTCATCCTCTCGCCGCGCACCAAAACTTAGGATTTGGATCATTTATTATAGAGGTTTGTTCCTCGCGGTCCAGGCGACCAAGCCAAGACCCTCGGTTCCAGTGTCGGTCATGAGACATGACCACGTCCGACACTCCTAAGGGGTTCCGAGTTGGTGGCGAGGACTGCGTGAGACTAATTCCCGCGCAGCCCGCTCGGAGGCAGGGTGAGTGCACACCGAGCTCGCCCGAGGACTCCCTCCCCTCCAGAGGGTCCTCCCTTCACCTGAGCGTTTCCCCCGCTCCCTTCCCCCTGAGCGTTTCCCCCGCTCCCCCCCCCTGAGCGTTCCCCCGCTCCCTTGGGCGTCTTCGCCCCCCCTCCCCCCTGGGTTCCTCCACTGTGCCCTCAGCTGATCTGAGGGACACGCGGAGAACCACCCCCTCCCCCCCTGCCAGGTTATTAGCCATGGCTAACAATATCCCATAAGAGAAATTATTAACCATGTTACCGGGGTGCACCGGCCCAAGCACTGCCCTTCCCTCCGGACGTATCCAAAGGGACTACCAGTGCCCGAGCACACTAGGAGGTTACCTGGCCCACCACCCCTTAAAATGATATACCGCAACCCTGTGTAACGCTATAAAAAATATTTTACTTCGCATTCGCTTCTAAGAGAGAAGAGATGAAATAAAGATTTTTATAACTTTTTAAGCCATATTCGGCTGGAGGCTATTATATATATATATTTACATATTATAGTTAAATTTGAAGTAATTGCGTTCAGTAATTCAGAAGTTATAAGACTCTGTCAGACGGACGGACGGACGGACGGACAAGTGCAAATTCACTCAAGTAAACTCAGAGACCTTCGCTTCGCTCGGTCAATAAATGCAAAAGTGTGTCAGTCCGTCTGCTACGCTATGGTCCATCTTGTCAACCGATTTTGTTGAAATTTGGTAAGAAGTAAGCTGAGTATTAAGTATGAAGAAATGAATGAAGTATTAAGTATAAGAACTTCTAGGCTTAACTAGGCTTAAGTATAAGGGCGAAAGCACACGAAGGACCGGACAGGACGAAACGTCCAAGTCAGAGAGGGATTACGTTTTACCCTGTCGCATTGCGTGCGCTCTACGTGTAAGATGATAAGGATGTTTGCCCGCGTGAAAAAACCTTTTTTGCCGTACTTAGGTCATGTCCAGTAAATAAAAAAATAGTAAAGTAATGTATAATTGAAACTAATGTTTAATAATGAATTATATTATAATGAAAATTAATTAATTTTTGGTAGTATTGACATGATAACTAACATGAATTCGCTCTAATACATTAATTTAATTTCGATTTATAATTATTACGTTGCGCGCCAAAATTGGCAAACTTTAGGCACATTAATATGGTAATAACTATTAGATAAGACATTAACAGTAACACAGTTTATGCAATTAATGAAATAAATCTGAGTAAAGGCACAGAATAGGCAATAGTACGTGTTAAAGGTCGAGGAGCCTTTAACATATTATTTGTTCTAAGTCTAACTCATCACTTTCGTCCCTCCCAACTAATTCTACGATCGTCTTCAGGTCGCGACCCTGATGGCAATTTGATTTAGCGGGAACAAGGGGTCAATCCCCCCTCCCCCTCTGTCTCCCCCCTCTCCCCCTCCCGCTAATACACTGAGCACACAGCTTATAGAAGATTAACACCGACCCCTAATTGAATTTTCTATTATTTGATGAGTTTAACCGCCGTAAAGTCTATACCTATCTAGTTATTGTTTTCTCGCTTTTGTACCTATAATTTCTATAATACTTAATACTTAAATTATAAACGCGAAAGTGTGTGTGTCTGTCTGTCTATCGCTTTAGCTTCTCCTTCAACGTTTTGATGAAATTTGGTTTAGAGTTTGGTTTGCAGCTACTTTTTATCCCGGACAAACGGTCAAAATATCATAAAGGTAGGTCATTATCAAAATCTACTGAGTAAGTATAATTGATTGCGCTAATCATCGCCAGTCATTCAATAATTCCCCGCTTGTGGGGTAACTAGCATCGATTAAAGCAGTATTACTTCAAAATTACAGTTCTATGTCACGTACCTTGGCGTCACTAAAATAAGGAATATAATTCTAAAACAAGAACGTCCACAATATTAAACCATTACGAATTTAAGCCGATGATAGCATGCCCCAGGTATAGATGTCAGTAATCAGTCTCGCTAAGCCGCCATAAGCCGCCGATGCACTGAATCATTGCACAAACGGACGACGCGATTTCAATCAAGCTCTGATATATTATTAACGCTGGACGGACTTAGGACATTAATAATTCTGCATTATATTCCAATAGAAACCCTGTCCACTTAGCCAAGTTACATAAGTTTCGTGTCTATTCTCTTTCTATAACCGTTAACGCTTTAAAACTAAGAAAATGTATGGGCATATCCGTTATCAAAGAAAAATCCTAGCCAATTTTACAAGTTAACAGTTCGTTCAACAGTACAACTGTGGTACTTGATCGAAGGAGAGACTCCTCGACCTTCCTCACGACTAACGTCTACTACGCTTTAGCGGCCCAATCTTTTCAACTGATTGTAATGAAAGTATAGATATAGGCATCTATCTAAATATGTAAATTAAATTTATATTAATACAGGAGTTCTCAAGAAAATTAAAAAAAAGTCGCGGGCATCATGTAGTGTAACTATAATATTCAGCTTAGCTGTTTAGAATAAGTCAAGTTCACTATTCTTCTTGCTTAGTATCCGAAATAGGTAAGACGAACTTTGTACTTCTGTGTTGTCTTGTACTTCTGTTTGAACCACTAACACTACAGCCCATTATCATCCCACTGGGCCTCCAATCTCATGGGAGAGAGGGAATTAGAGCTTAGACCCACCACGCTGCACCAATGCGAGTTGGCGGGCTTTATCGACTATTAGCATGTTGGTGATAATAACCTGGACCGACGGCTTAACGTCCTCTCCGAGGCACGGGGGTAAAACCACAGTTAAACCCCGCGAAATTCCTATGTATCTAACACTAATAACTTACTCTTATTAAATTAATTATTTCGAGGCGAAGTATATAGCAGTTAACTGTTGGTTCAACTCACTGCGCAGTTGTTAGCTTAATGAGTTACCAACTTACTGACGCGGTAGTTCTCAACTAACTAGATAAATAGTTTCACCTATTACTGCAACTGATCGTTAGTGCGAGGTGTTAAATTATTCTGAAAGTACTAACAAATTAGGGACCTAGTGGAAACATATGTAGGTAAAGGTGTTTAAATTTTATGAGATTGTACACTTAAAGACAAGTTTTTTGTGAGTTCCTTTGAAAAGCTTAAAAAGTTTCGAAGATGAGGGGAAATTTAACAAATTCGCGAAATTAATAAAATTTCACTCAAAGGAAATATTCTTTCATTTTAAAAAATAAGAAAATCTACATTCTAAATATTTTAAAATTTATCTTCAGAGGATCATCCAGATAATACTAAAATCCCTTTAAAATAATTGACTTTTTTTTGACATTGAAAACATCCCAATAGTAAATTTGTGAAAGTGTTAAAATGCCAATACGTAGTTCGCTACATATAACCCACAACATTATTATTAGTGTTAGATCAACAAATAAAACATATTCTATACTATTCCAGTTTTGCTACGTGTAATTCAATTCTCGTCGACCCTCGTATGTCTATACGATAGGTCCAATAATCTTCATTTCTGAACATCAAGAAAAAGAAAAACATAAAAAAGCGAAGCAAGCTCACAAATGACACACATCAACACACATGCCAAGCAATATTGTTATCTGTACGTGTTTCCATTCATGGCAAATTGATTTCACCATCTCGCACTCCTTTGAGTTCTTTGATGACGGTAATTTCCTCCTTCAGCTCCGCCTCTCCATCATTTCGAGTACATTGCTGCTAATGATGGTGATAGATGTGCGCGCGTGTTTAGCGAGCGGCGATGTATGCGTTGCATTATGATAGCGACTAAATAACCGGAAGACGTGTTAACAATGACGTCACATTGCCCCATCTGAATTGACAGTGGCTAATAAGCTTATTACCAGTTCATCTCTCTAACTTCCGCTAAATCAGGCAACTCAATTTCATCTCAGTCTATTCAGGAAGATGTACCTAACGGTTCATTTTGTCCAACAAATGATTCTATTCAACACATGTTCTTAAGTAGGAAGGGCATTCCGAACCAGTGTTAGATTCACTTCATGATTCTCAAGCACTTGTAAAAGTTTATCTGTTTTTGTTGTGTTGTCTACATATTGTAACCTTTTCTTTTCTATGAAAAGAGCAACTGCTGAGTTTCTTGCCGGCTCTTACAGATCAGCCCGCTCAGTAGAATTAGATTTCCGAACCGGTGGTAGAGTCTTAACGTTTCATAAGTGACACAAGTTGTCCTACATGAAATAAATAAATCATTTATCATTTACAATCTGATGCCATTCGGGTTTTTTCACGTGGATTAATGTTTCGGGAAAATCGCGTAGCAACAAATAGGCCGTAACGTTTAGCGTGGACATTATTTGTCGCCGCCATTTTGGAAAGCTCCCGCACTCAACGGCAATTGGGTAATTTGACAACTAGTCAAATCAGCAACTTTTTTTCAAACGTCAAAACGCGTGCTCAGTATGGATTTTGTATGAAATTTTAAGTTGTGACGTCATCAAAGTTCGACGCACTTTTTTTTAACGTTAATCGATAGTTTAAAATGGTTATTCAAAATAAAACTAGCAAGGGACGTGGATATGACGACTTTTGCGAGATCCTTTGTTTAATAATCACAAAAAAAATATTTGTTTCACCAGTAGTCAAATACCCAATTGTAATGCAATAGTCCCGCGGGATAGAGGGCGATCGTGTGGTCACTGATGACGTCACAGGAATCAACGCATCCCGAATTCCGGCACTTATGGGGCCATACTACAAACGTTTCAAACTATTATTGTTCGACTTAATTTACATATAAATATTTGTAAAAGTGTCCGCACCATCTAAAGTCTCTACCCCACCTCCCCTTTGTTTGAACACTATTTCCAGTGTTTTCAACTACAGCCAGAAAATATGATTTATTTGTTTCACTGTTTAGATTGAATTTTTAAAAGTATTTTTTATTTATACAGAAGCCGATGCCGTGACTTCGTCCGATTAGATTGAGGTATTTTAGTTCCTGTGGGAACTCTTTCGTTTTCAGGGATAAACAGTAGCTTATGTCGTTTCCCGGGACACAACCTATTGTCTGTACTTCATCAAAATCGGTTGAAAAGGATATGATGGCGTAACGAACAAACAAGACTAACTCACATTCGCATTTATTATATTAGTTACTAGCTAATGCCCGCGACTTCGTCTGCGTGGATCGAGCGGGAACTCCTTAATTTTCCGGGATAAAAAGTAGCCTATGTGCTAATCCAGACTATAATCTATCTCTGTGCCAAATTTCAGCCAGATCCGTTCTGCCGTTGGGGCGTGATTGAGTAACAAACATATGGATGTTTGTTATGGACATCCATACATCCAAACATCCATACATCCATACATCCACACATCCATCCAAACTTTCGCATTTATAATATTAGTAAGATGATTCTATTCTTGAGTCTACACAAGCCATAGCTATGAAAAGGAACAGAGACGGCTCAATTCATTTTTCTTACTCCCGGCAAATTGTTTCCCAGCGTGTCGCAACACGTCCCCACTAGTCCCATTGTGCCACCCCCCCGCACCCCCCCCCACCCCTGCCTACCCTTTGTATGAACACTAGTTCCAGTGTAGTTCAACTAGCGCGAGAAATGATTTATTTTTACACTACTGTCTGAAAAAAGGAGTATATTGTTATACATACACACATACATACATACATACATACATACATACATACATACATACATACATACACACATACATACATACATACATACATACATACATACATAATTACATACATACATATACTCCTTTTTTCAGGCAGTCGTATACATAAATAAAAATATTTTTAGTGATTATTAAATAAAGGAACTCCCAAAAGTCGTTATATCCACGTCCTCTGCTAGTTTTTAAAGTGAAAAAAGTGCGTCGAACTTTGATGACGTCACAACTTAAAATTTCATACAAAATCCATACAAAGCACGCGTTTTGACGTATGAAAAAAAAGTTGCTGATTTGACTAGTTGTCAAATACCCAATCATATTGCAGTGCATCTCAGTACTTGTGGGCCCAGTGCCATACAAACTGCAGTGGGGCTAGATCTATAAAGATTAAAGTTAGAATATTTCAAAATACTTTCTTTGCAAACCGATTCTTCGCTGTCGACTTCCGTTGTGCAGGTGATGAAGGCTGTATTGCAAGAGCGAGGTCTCGGGTTCGATCCACGACGCGGCATGTAGACGTCCCTACAAGAGATCTATGCCCAGCAATGGACGTCTATTGGCCTTTACGCCAGATAGCTTGATTGTATTTCGAAGACATTCCTTAATAATCCATGAAATTCAATATTATTGGGAATATTACGCGTCTAATTAGCCACACACAATAGAATTAATAAAGACGTACAACGTCTTTGAGTACAGACTGCCAAAATGTTGTAACACATTTCAATATCAAAGTCACAGTCAAACTCAATAATCCATATCCATCCATACTGTCTATCTGTTACGCTTTCACGGCCCATCTGTTAGACTAATTTTGATGAAATCTGATGTAGAACTACTTATTATTCCGGAAAATTAAAGATTTCCTGCGGGAATCAAAAAACATTAATTCACGCGTAAATTTTTCGCTTAATTGACTATTTTTGACGAATTTTTGATTTTTTCTTTTCTGAAAATTATATCTTATAAGAAATTCTAACCTAGATGCAAAAGTTTAAGATTCAATACTGACTTTTCTGTCTGTTAGATAATCAGACCGTCTGATAAACCGATAACCAATTTTTTAAAGTACACGTTGCATGTTGGACCTGGTGTTGGTTGGTTTTGGATTTTTCACGGGATTCTTAAAAAAAAGAAATCGCCGGCATCGTCTAGTTACTCGTCGTCCCAGGCGAGTGATTAAAGCGACGCGACACAACGCGACACGACAAGATCAACCACTGTCAACACCAGTATACGTGCATAAACACATTGATAAATTCAAGAAGAAAAGTGATTGTCATAATGTCAATACTAGAAATAAAAATAAACTTGTAATGCCTGCTTCTAGGCTTAGCAAAACTAGCAATTCATTTGTTGGAAACAGTGTCCGCTTCTACAATAAGCTCCCAGAAGACATGTTGAAGATGTCTCTGAATAAGTTCAAAGTTAATGTAAAACGTAAACTCATTGAAAAATCTTATTACCATGTAAAGGATTACTCAAACGACAAGGAAGCTTGGCACTAATTTGCTCTATGGCTCTGATAGTTCCTTAATTAAGATGATTTGTGAGATGGTGATAATAAAAAAAAAACCGGCTGAGTTTGTTGTGGGCTCTTCTCAGACCAGGGCGCGTTTGGAACCCTCGTAGCTTTAGTTTTAAGATACCGTAACCGATTATCACCATCATGTTTATAAGTACGTAATTTTTAACGTCAATAAGTGTACCTACAGTGTACCTATATTGAATAAATGATATTGAGTATTGAGTATACTGATCGATAGTATCGCATCGCGTTGTATTGAGTTGCGTTGTAACGTTTGTCGCTGATGTACGACAGGGCTGAATCCATAAGATACATAATGTATGTTCTGGGATTGTCTATAATTATGATATACTGTGAAGCGAGGCAATACAACAAGTAATTAACCGCAGAAATTAATTGGCGGAGGCGTTATCACAAGAGCACACGGAGCGATGTGTACACGAGACCACAGACAGACGTACACAACTATACACTATAATAACGTGTCAATAGTAAAGCTATAGCTGGCTAGAGTCCGCTCAATAAGTCAGTTTATATAGCTAAATTACAAGATAATCATTGAAAATGTTTGAATTATATTTGTACGTCGTACGGCTAATGTGGTGGACTCTGTTTTATTAGACCTAACATAATACATATTTTGTACTTACATACATTATGCAATAATTAAAAAACACGACTGCCCTGCCAAAACACGAAACAATAAAGTTAAAAACAATAAAATATGATATTTTTTTGTGAATCACTGCATATTGAACTAGTGTTAGTGTTATATATTTTTGGAATCTACTCATCATTTTCTAGATGATGATTATATAGTTAATCTTATTTTTGAAATCTTTAATGCGGGACCATGGTCACCCAATCAATTTTTTTTCACCCGGAATAAGCTAGGAATTCTAACGATACCTAATTTATCAAAATCGGTTGAGACGTATAGAAGTTATGGTGGAATATACAAACTCACATACATACATATACATACATGAACCCTGAAAACAATATACTCCTTTTTTCAGGCAGTCGTATAATAAAGAATATTATATTCTAATAGTTAACAACAATAACAACGCTGTGAAAAACTGTGACCGTGTGTGACTTTGAAAAGATCATCGATGAGTCAAACAAATGTGAGAGACAAGCAAACTCATCTACAGTACTTGACAGCAAAAACTTATTAAACAGACTACCTCATCATGAAATCATAAAGTATGAACAGATTTTTACAAAAAACATGTGTTATAGAATTTTTCATACACCTATTGCTGGGCCTCATTAATGACTTGACCGTATGTTTATACCTTACCCGATCTTGGGGTATTAGTAGGTACCTATCAACGGGCCTTTGTTTGAGGACTGGAGATGTTTATATTAAATGTTATGAGATCGCGTTCACAGTACGGAGCTTTTGTAATTCCTTTGACTATTTCGGCTTAGTGTAAGATAAGTTCTGTTTAGGTTAACTGAAATATGATTATTGTAACTTGGGGCCGATGATATTGTATTTGGAGTGATTCAAGCCATACCTTTTGTGACACTCGTCCCGACCACAGCTTTTGAGTTATATAAATTGTGCAAAGTTAAATACAGATCAATTATTTACCATCCTGACCCACCTTCTATTACACATGATATGACATTATAGATAAAATTAACCTATGTTTTATTCCAGACTATAATCTACGTCCATGCCAAATTTCATCCAGATCCATTCCGCCGTTTGGGTGTGATTGAGTTAAAAACATCCATCCATGAATCCATCCATCCCAACTTCAGCATTTATAATATTAGTATAGAGTATAAATTGTATACGTCCACTCAATAGACTATAGCTCTTGTTCATCCATAATAATGGTTGTCTAATATCCCACGCACTAAGCGTGAACAATATCGCGGGTAATTTCACTCAGTAGCCGCTAACAATAACCGATAATTGATTAACACTGTCTTGCTCAGGCTGGAAACACACTAGTGGTCAAAAATTCGTATACCAGATATAATAATAATGAATAAATAAATAAATAAAAGTTTATTGACCAGCACTACAATTCAATATACTTAGTATAACTAAACTTATACAAATACAAATTAAACTTAAATTGATAAACGTGCGGTCAATGGTCCACCTCCTCAGCCCGTGCCACAGCACGAGAGATAGGTATATACCTACCTAACATACTGCAACGCTGATCTTCAGGAGGGGCCCAAGGATCAAGACGTCACGGACCATCACTCACACCTAATAAAATTAAAAAATTAAAATCAAAATAATGAATGACCTCCCTGGCAGTGGGGTGCACAGGGCTTGAAGCTAGGGTAGACATTATTTGATCAGAAAGCCTATTTGACTGACTTATATTGAAATGAGCATTGACGTATTTCCATTTGGGTAAGCAGTGCTTTTATGCCTCTATGAACTGCACGCCACGGCTCCCTGGCGCAGTTTAACGTTGTTGTATTAAAATTGGGAGGCTCCGGGTTAGATCCGCGGCAGGGTCAATTTGGGATTTTGGGAATTTATAATTTCAGAATTTTCTCTGGTCTGATCTGGTGGGAGGTTTCGGCTGTGGCTAGTTGCGACCCTTGTGGTTTTACTAGTATTTTAAATGAACCTTATGTAATTTAAACTATTGGTAGCTCACCAATTGATTTTTGTACGTATCCTAAAGAGGAAACTTATCTGGAAAGTGGCCTTTAACTCCAAATTTCATGATATCAGATGTATAGTGGGTAAAGCTACAAGTTCATATTATGTCCGTCCCCGGGATGACCCATATTTTATTAGAATTTAATACGCAGTGATGGTAACGGGTAGAAACATTTTTACATTTTTAATTCGAAGCATTTATTTTAAAAAAATAACTGCAATCTTGAATTTCCTGCCAAAGAGTTGAAAAAAATTAACTTATCGCATAAAAAAATCAAAACACACGCCATTCTGGCCCCAAATGCGTTCAAAATAAAGTTTATAATGACATAGAGAGGATCAGCACGTTTTCAGCCGTCAAACCGAACGGAGGCCTTTGAAGAAGCTGCGGAAATGAGACTCGGAGCTGAGCAGTTTGCTCTCAAGTTGAAAACGCACCAAAAGGATAATGAAAAATGTTAAGATTCCAAGAAACTGCAATCCAGCCTCCGCATCTACGTAGATTAGTTTTGAAAACAGGCTTTCCTGTCACTTTTTTTATATGTATAGCGAGCAAATGAGCAGGTGGGTCACCTCATGGTAAGTGATAACCGCCGCCCATGAACATTCACAAAGAAGGGGACTAGATAAACACCTTTGGAATAGCTAACAAATAAAATTAGTTCATGCTCATCACAAACCGAATACTCATCCCATCAAAACATTTCCTGACCAAATCAATCTCATAACAATTATAACTTGTAAACTATAACAAACCGTATGTTACTGTAACAAGGTTAATATTGGCTTGGGTTGTAAATCTGGTAATGTGTAAAGGGGGTGTGCATAATCCGGGACAGCAAGGCACATTCTCCCCGTGGTCATCTGGGGTTGTATTAGGTCCTTTGTAAGGCGTTTTAGCTTGTTGTATCATGCTAATGCGACAATGCTGCGGTATTATCATATAGATGATGTTCTGTACTTACTATGCCACAACAATATAGATTAAACTGCCCCGTCCGTCTAGTGGATGGTAGAGCTTATTTGACTGTGACTCGTTAGGATTCGAGTCCTGAGTCGTGATTAAAATATGTCTTGTCGGTCTCTTTTTATACGACTGCCTGAAAAAAGGAGTATATTGTTTTCAGGGTTATGTATGTATGTATGTGAGTTTGTATATTCCACCATAACTTCTATACGCCTGAACCAATTTTTATAAATGAGGTATGTTAGAATCCCTAGCTTATTCCGGGTGACATAGGCTAGTAAAATTAAAAAAAAATTGATGGGGTGACCATGGTCCAGCATGAAAGACTAAAGTTGAAAAAATATATGATTAAGTATATAATCATCATCTAGAAAATGATGGTAGATTCCAAAAAGATATAACACTATATTATTGTACGAAAATCTACTCCAAATGGAGTGAAATGGGGGTTGGAAGCTTACATGAGTACTAAATTTAAATAATAATAACCTGTATATGCAACTTTACGAAAATCCAGCCCACGGAAGGTAGGAAATAGGGGTTGGCAATTTGTATCAAAGTCCTATGTTTTTTTAGTTAGAGACTTGAAAATTAGGATTATTTGTTAAATATAATGAAAACCGACATAAGCATTATAAAGCCTTTATAGTCAAATTTCATAATCTTATAGGAAATCAGAAATTGTACGACCTCTAGTAATAGTATAATTTATAGATTGAGGATTAAATTGAAACTATTTTTTAAGTTTGTGAACTCTACTCAAGTTAACCTGCAAAAGATATCGGATACCCTATCTTGGGAACACCAGGGTACAAGATACCAGGTGTCCACTTGGGTACCGATTATCCCGACCCTTTATTTGACACTTACAGTGTACAAGGGATCCGATTCTATTGGAACATTGATCCTGAAAGATATATTTGAAGAAGTGGGAGAGAAAACAAATTAGGGATCGTACAGTACAATACACAGAGGAACTAAGTCTATGTTGTATTGCCTAGTATACACTCTCTTAATAAGAATAAATGCAGAATTTCATCCGTAGTGTGTTTTCGCCCTTTTAGTATTGTATTGTAACGTTATTCGGTCAAAGATGATTTTCCATTGTTTTGATTACACCGTGATGATATTTGCCAGCCTCAAATCAGCTTCAATATACAATGTTCTAAGACGTCCTCATCTTCACCTCGAGATTTGTGATTTGTCTTCCTCATCTCGGATGCGGTTGTCATTGTTTTCTTAATCATCTTGATCTCGCCGGATTCTGCTGCTTTTGCCTTCTTCGTCTTTTTGCTTTACTTCGCGTACTTCGTTACTCGCTACTTCGCTACTTCGCTACTTTCGCGTGGATTGAGGTTTTTAGGTTCCAGCAGGAACTCATTAATTTTCCGGGTTAAGAAGTAGCCTATGTGTTATTTCAAACTATAATCTATCTCTGTGACCAATTTCATGCAGATCCGTTCAGCCGTTCCGGCGTGATTGAGTAACAAACATCCATCCACCCATCCACACATCCATCCATCCAAATTTTCGCATTTATAATATTAGTATATATTGTAGACAATAGAACATTGAAAAATTAAATTAGCAAAACTATAACTTTATTGGTTGGGTTGGACGCTAATTATTATGTTCGATTTTAAGTTATTTTGTATGTTTCTGTTTACCATGTTGTTGGATCAGCTAAATAAATAAATCCTATCTTACTAATATTATAAATGCGAAAGTATGGATGGATGTATGGATGTCTGGATGTCTGGATGTATTGATGTTTGTTACTCAATCACGCCCCAACGGCTGATCGGATCTGGCTGAAATTTGGCACAGAGATAGACTATAGTCTGGAATAGCTCTGCTACTTTTTATCCCGGAAAATTAAGGAGTTCCCGCGGGAACCAAAAAACCTCGATCCACGCAGACGAAGTCTGAATGGAAGTTAGTCTAGTAGCATTAAATAGCAAGGCAATACAAATTCCTGTAAACATTTAGTTATTCCTCCCCGGACAGCCGGCACCCACAATCCGGCTGAGACGTCAAGTGGGAACATTTCACTACTATTATTTGTAGTTCGCCCAAACAATTCCAGTTGTTAGTGCGGTTAGTGTTCTGGAAATATTGTGTTTACTGCGTTCATTACTAAAGGTTTTGTGTTAAAGCCCCTTTTGAAGTTCTGAGTAAGATTTAATGTCGAGTTTCTATAGAAGTATACATGAATAATGTTATATTAAGAGACCTATTCATAACCTTTGCTTGTTGACCATTCAAACTGATTAATTATTGACATCATGAACTATAGCTTCTTACAAACTTTCAGTCTCTGTTGTTGTTTTTCATCGTACCTCGCCTGATGTTAAGTGATGATGCAGTCTAAGATGGTAACGGTAATCGGCTTCATCTTTTTTTATTGAAAGTTAAATTGTGGCTTCGCTAAATATTAAGTGCTGATGCAGCTAAACTGATTTTAGCACATTATTGGAAGAACTTTGGAATTTTAATCAAAGCTATGTATACTAATATTATAAAGAGGTAAAGTTTGTGAGGTTGTAGGGGGTAATCTCTGGCTCTTTAATTTTTCTTTTTATTTTTTTTCGTTATAAAAAGTAGTATATGCCCTTCCTCGGGATACAACCTATCCCTGTACCAAATTTCATCAAAAGCGGTTGAACAGATGGGCCGTGAATAGCGTATAGCGTAGTAGGCCGTAAATTGTTAATCGCGAAGTCGCGGGCATCATGTAGTTTTAATATAATTATTATGTTATCAAAAGGCAAGAATCCAAAAAAAAACTTGTCCATGGTAAAATGTTCTTGTTCTATGTATGAAGTTAACCTGTCTGGAACTTTCTGTACTTTTTACTATAATTTTGTCTGAT
Source organism: Erebia palarica (assembly GCA_964035005.1). NCBI lineage: Eukaryota > Metazoa > Arthropoda > Insecta > Lepidoptera > Nymphalidae > Erebia > Erebia palarica. Next base: position 229,770 of record OZ035992.1, read on the forward strand.
TTAAAACTGATAAGATTTTATGTCTTAGAAGGCATGTAACATGTACGAGTACATTTTTATTAAGTAAACGAAGAAGCACTTCTGTGGTACTCTAATGCAAGCTAAACATAATTTGCAAAAGCAAAATGTCAACAGTATTCCAAAGGCTTGAGTTTATGTTTATCTCAAACATACCCAGCGTCATTAAAAATGCTTCACAAAACGCCGCAAGATAAACTACAAAACTATATTTTAGTCTACGAGGACTTCTTGCGTGAAATTGTTAGAATAACAAACAATTTGTCTCCATCCCTCGGGTGGTATAAAAAAAGTTTTGCACCAAAAAACATCCGTAAAATTATCTACTAAAGTTTCTTCGGAACAAAAATCCTTCGCGAGTTCGGCTCGGAGGGATGCAGAGATATTACGAGACATCAATCTTGGATAGTTGGCAAAATAAATAAAACTAAAGGGTTAAAGTAAAGGGATGTTGAAGATGATTCTAAATTATTCTAATGCCTCTGGTATTCTGGTGTAGTCCAAACTTTGATTATTTCTTCTCAGTTGAATTAGTCTTCTTCGTCTATGTGTAATTATGAGTTTCACTACAACTTTTTTTATTGAATGTTAAATTGTGGCTTCGTTCAGTACTAAGCGCCGATGTAGCTACACTGACTTCAGCACATTATTGGAAGAACTTTGGAATATTAATCAAAGCTATCTATACTAATATTATAAAGTGGTAAAGTTTGTGAGCTTATGAGGTTGTAGGGGGGTAATTATCCAGAAATTAACTGAACCGATTTTGTTTACAATCTAGTTAGTTATCTACTTATTCCGGATGACATAGGCTAGTAAAATTTAAAAAAAATTGACCATGGTCCCGCATTAAAGACTAAATTTGAAAAAAATAATCGTAAATAAGATGAACTATATAATCATCATTTAGAAAATGATGAGTAGATTCCAAAAATATATAACATCCAGTGATTTACAGAAAAATATCATTTAATAAAAATGTGAATAAGATTCTAATTTAACTAGATCAATTTAGATTTTTAACTTTTATAGTTCGTTTTTTGGCAGGTCATGCGTGTTTTTTGATTTTTTTAATAATGACTTGTCAGCATGTTTCAGGCAGTCGTATAAAAAACTATTTCTAAAAAATGATATGAAATGTGCACATTTCATACCCTGTAAATGAGTTCGAAAGTTAAACTTCCCGGCCTAGGCCAGTAAAGAATGTATGTATTTTCATTACATATCATAAGTTTGAATTTGGAATCTTTGTTCCTGAATATCTTGTAACTTGTTATAATGTGCTTTGGCCTGAATAGTTTAAATTTGGAACTCTACCGTATTACGCGTTCAGCACTCACAGCGCAAAAAAATATATTAAAAAAGTGACTTGTTTCATTTTTTAGGAAAGAACTATACACACCTCAACCGGGAGAGCATTTCTGGTCTCGTATATAGCCGGTGTAACTAACTCGACCAGGAAACGCGTACTTCCCGGTCCCGCGATGTAATGTACTAACAAGTACCCCCTGTTGTTCCAGGTGGAGTGTGGTCGCTCCGCAACCTGTCCATCTCCGTCCCCCGGGCGGTCCTCTCTGGCGAGGGTCAGGCCGCCGTGCTGCGCTGCTCCTACGACCTGGAGGGGGCCGCGCTGTACTCCATCCGCTGGTACCGCGCCGAGACCGAGTTCTACCGATACGTGCCGCGGGAGATGCCGCCCACTATGGTGTTCCCTCTGCCCGGAGCTTCCGTTGATGTGAGTCTTTTTTTTTTTTTTTTTTTTTTTTTTTTTTCTATAGCCCCATATTATAATCATGAGGGAACACAGAAGATGGAAGCTGGTTCCACAATTTGCGGGCACTTGGCAGAAACGTAGCCCTCGACTGCGATCTCACCTGATGGTAAGTGATTATGCATGATGTCTAAGATGGTAGCGGGCTGGCTATATAATACCACATGAGGGCCCGATAGGCGGGTCCTCTAATTTTGCAGGTAAGGTAAGTGGAAAGTTGACAATTAGACAAATTCTTCCAGTGGAGTAACAACGTTTATATTTTGAATTCGGTTTTTATACATATGGTCATAAAGTAAGTAGACGATGGCTCATAAACAAAATAATACACAATAGTCCTTACGCCTTTTTTACACAAGAAAACATAGTTGGCCGTGATTTACACACATTACATATACGTATTGGCCGCCTACGCAAATTGGCGTTGACACGGGCTAACCTGTAAGGGGCATGGCAGTTATATTAAACCCATACTCCTATTCGGTTTCTACACGGCATTGTACCGGAACGCGAAATCTCTTGGCGGCACATCTTTGCCGGTAGGGTGGTAACTATGCACGGCCGAAACCAGGGAAAATTCAGCAATTATAAATTCCCAAATTGACCCTGCCGTGGATCGCACCCGGGACCTCCGCACGTTAAGACAACAGAGCTACACACTACGCCACGGAGGTCGTAAATTCTTTCCTAGCAATTTAATGGCTTCGGTTACAGACCGGCAAACTTATCTGACCTGCAGGGCGACCGCGTAGCTTCTGCATCAACCATTGTTACAGTATTAATTGCTGTGATTGGCTGAATTTATTGTATTGTTGCTGCGTCAATGGATCTTGTCCAATAGTGGAAGAGTGTTGTCCAATCAGAGGTGATTGCGATCGTTACACTGTAGCTGTCAGAGATACGCGGTCGGCCAGCTGGTCAAACTTATACTCAAATAATGTTTATTCAATTTAGGTAGGCACGCTACACTTGTTGACGTCCAGTTATTTATAAAATACTAGCGCATGCCCGCTACTTCGTCTGCGTGGATCTAGGTTTTTTGGTTCCCGCAGGAACTCCTTAATCTTCCGGGATAAATAGCCTATGTGCTATTCCAGACTATAATCTACCTATGTGCCAAATTTCAGCCAAAGTTCAACCGTTGGGGCATTATGAAGTAACAAACATCCATACATCCATCCAAACTTTCGCATTTATAATATTAGTTTGATAATGGTGATAATCAGTAAAGGTATCTTAGAACCAAAGCTACGAGAGTTCCAAACGCGCCCTGGTCGTTTACGTTATGTCTACTATTAGATGTCTACTTCTGGACGAAGGAATTAGACTTTATTATGTTATGAACCCAAGTAATGCCGATAATTTGCTATAATCCGCCACAGCAGACCAAGCTATGTGGTACAGCGAGTAACTTACACGTGTAGCTTAGAATATTCACCACCCAGTTAATATTTCTGCAGCCCGCGACAGTTGTTTAGCGGATTATAACGAATTAAACTTTTGTTTCCTTCGTCATTGTGGTCATAATGTTAATGGCGTTTGTGATAATGATGATGATGATGATGATGCTGATGATGATGATGCTGATGATGATGATGATGATGATGACGATGATGATGATGATGATCCCACTTGTCCACCAGCTGGCGCAGTCGGACCACCAGCAGGTGTGCATGTGACAGTTGTTTGTGCGGATTATAGCGAATTAAACTTCTGGTTCCTTCATTATGATGGTCGTAATGTTAATGGTGTATGTAATAATGGTAACGATGATGATGATGATGACGATGATGATAATGATGATAATGATGATGATGATCCCACTTGTCCACCAGCTGGCGCAGTCGGACCACCAGCAGGTGCGCATAGTGAACCTGAACCGGCGCCTCAGCGGGGACTACCAGTGTGAGGTATCGGCGGACGCGCCTCTCTTCCACACCGACATCCGCTCCGCTCCGCTCACTGTTGTCGGTAAGCACTTGCTAATGTAAGAAAGAAAGCAAAAAACGTTTTTATTTGATCACAATATCAGGCAAAATCCCTACATATCTTCAAACTTTGTCTGAAAAATCTATCTATGTAATGGAGTAGAATGTAGTATATTATATGTTATGTATAAATAGTTATTTATGGTAGATATTTATATGTGTATTATTAGTATGTAGTGTTTATGTAGTCTATCTTATTCTAGAAAAACTAAATTGCTTGCCATGCAAACCGTGATTTCGCCAATCCAATCACCAAAGGTTGTCTGGGAGAGATCGCTTTAGCGGTAAGACCGCCTTTGCACGCTTCACTACGATTAAGCTACTCTTTTTCTATTTATTTCTTGTGTGCAATAAAGAATACAATAATAATAATAATAATATTTAATTTAAGAAACTATCAAAATAGATATAGCAACATAGTTGTATGACCAAATATAGGTCTCCGGCTGCAGCGCTGGTTTTCAGTGGAAACCTTAAAATTGAGTATTTGATTACTAGTGAAATAAATTATTTTTTTAGTGATTATTAAATAAAGGATCTCCCAAAAGTCGTAATATCCACGTCTCCTGCTAATTTTATTTTGAATAACCATTTTAAACTATCGATTAAAGTGAAAAAAGTGCGTCAAACTTTGATGACTTCACAACTTTAAATTTCATACAAAATCCATACTGAGCACGCGTTTTGACGTTTGAAAAAAAAAGTTGCAGATTTGACTAGTTGTCAAATACCCAATTGGTATCATCCTTGCCTAATTATTGGTTTAGCGGTTAGCATGTTCGACTGGTCTCGGGTTCGAGTCCCGGTTAAGTTTTGGGGTTTTCTGACTAGAAATTCTCAGAATTAGACCGGAGTTTTGAAGTTTCGCGGTGTTTCACCCCCGTGCCTTAAAGAGCACGTAAAGCCATCCGTCCAGTCCGTTCAATAAATAAATAAAATATCATCAGACATTACCAAACAGTTTCTCCAAAGAAAAATAGCTGTTTTCACTTTTAAAAAGTTAAAATGAACGGTGAAACGCTATGGAATAATACCGCCATTCCCTGACCGGCGGCGCCCGGAGTGCTAACTAGCAATTAGGGACCTCTTTGTCACTCTACTAAATGAAACTTGGAAACTTCGAACTAAGCGCCCATTTAGACTGACCGCAACACAACCGCATTACAACAACAAAAATGCTGATTGCAAAAAAAATGCGGTCTTGAATCGAACTGTGATTAAAATCCTTGATATAATTATTATAGACTAGCGGTCGCCCGCGACTTCGTCCGCGTACAATTTCCGATTTCCTATTAGATTATCCCACTGCAAAAGGCCTACTTACAGCAGCCATATAGCATCGGCAGGTTTTTATTATTTAAGACTAATAAGTCCTTATTTCTGACTTCAAAAACTTATAACCTTCATGCAAGCTTTCGAACGCTATTTCAGGCCCTTTGAGGTGGATAATTGTAAAAATTGCTTATGCTGTTTATTATTACTTAAAACTTATAACCTAAATCCTGATTTTCAAGTCTCTAACTACAAAAACATATTACTTGCATAAAAAATTTCAGCCCTCATTTCACCCTCTGTGGGGTAGATTTTCGTGAAATTGCTTATACAGTTTATTATTACTTTAAACTAATAATCTTTATGCCAATTTTCATGTATCTTACTTCAAAAACTTAGATCCTCATGTAAGCTTTAACCCCCATTTCACCCCCTTTGGGGTTAATTTTCGCAAAATTGCTCATACTGGTTATTATTATTTAAATCTAATAACCTAAATCCCGATTTTCAAGTCTCTAACTTCAAAATCACAGGACTTTCATGCAAAGTTACAACGCCCATTTCACCCTCTGCGGGGTAGATTTTCCTAAATTTGCTTATACAGTTTATTATAACTAATAACCTAATAACCTAATAAACTATAACCTAAATCCCAATTTTCAAGTCTCTAACTTCAAAAACTTGGGAGTCCGTATGTAAGCTTACCACCCCCATTTCACCCCTATTGGGATAGATTTTCGTAAAATTACGTATACAGGTTTTTATTATTTATAGCTCTAACTACTGCGTGGAAATGATGATTGAAAAGCTAAGCCAAGAGCGATTAAAGCTAGTGCAAGGTTGTTAAGCGGTACGTTGTCGCGGATAAACTATAATATTATGGGTTTAATATAAACTACCATACTCTTCAAGGTAAATACCATACTCGACCCCGACGATCATTTTGTCGATGTTATGTGGTTATAATTTTGGCACGTCTTAAAAGACTTTTACTCAGCAATTGTGGAATAATTTGAAATGCTGAATTTCAGAAAATCGTAGTTGAAAATTCCTGAATATCATCCAAAAAATAAAAAAAAGTTGAGTAAATTCACTATCATAATAAAGCGGATTTATATTTTCAGAGGTATATAAAACTCTTTAAAGTGTTTCGTGTTGGCTCAACTATTTAAATTCACTAACGCCGGTAGACTTACTGAAAATTGTGATTTTTGGCTTTTATACTGCATCGTTAAACTGATTTGTGCTGCGGCTTTGCCAGTATCGCGTTCAACAGAATCACAATAAAATACTGTTTAAAGCTCTGTACCGATATTAATTAGGCTTCCTCCAACAAAGTTTTTCAAAATAACTTTGAAAAATTTTGGTAACTAAAAAAACTTTAAGTTTAAGTTTGTTTAAATTCCCGTGGGAACGCCTTATTTTCCGGGATAAAAAGATAAACAACTCTAACTAACACACACACAAACACTCTAAAACTAACTGAGGAGTGATGCCCGCGATTTCGTACGCGTGAAAAAAAAATTTAATTCCCACGGGAACTCCTTAATTTTCTGATTGCGACGTGATTGAAAGACAAACCAACAACCAAAAACACTTTCGCATTTATATTATTCGTATGAATAGTTGATGATTCGTGGGTTTAATTCTAAAAATCCCAGGAAAGCTCTTTATGTTAAGTCTATCATACTTTTTTAACTACATCGTTCAGCAACAGTTTTAATATAAGCATAGATAATCCATACTAATATTATAATTGCGAAAGTTACGTGTCTGTCTGTCTGTCCATCCGTCTATCTGTCTGTTTGTCTGTCTGTCTGCTACGTTTTCACGGCTCATCTGTTTTACCGATTTTGATGAAATTTGGTACAGGGGTAGGTTGGGCATAGGCTACTTTTTATCCCTGAAAATTAAAGAGTCCCCGCGGGAACCAAAAAATCTTAATCCACGCGGACAAAGTCGTGGTCATCTAGTATAGATGTTAGATATAGATTGTAAACTCAACTCAATTAAAAACATTAAAGCGAATGGGTTCTTTCACAAAGCAAGATTTTCTGTGAATACTTTATAAATTATTCAACAGAAGTAATTCCCATTTGGCTTTGCGATGAAACAACTCGACTATTAAAATAAAATGGGTTTTAATTATCCTTAAAGATTAGCGTTTTCTGTTCTTGTGAACGAATTAAAATATGGTTGAACATTTTCCTTAGAAATATGCCCGAGTTATATTTTTAATTTAGTTTTCATATTTTAGTCTGCCATATTTTAAGATTTATACATAAACGGATTACCAAAATATCTAGAAGAAATTTGTTAGGACTAACCTAACCCAGTTGAGTTTGTTGTGGGCTCTTCTCAGACCAGGGCGTGTTTGGAACCCACCTAGCTTTAGTTTTAAGATACCGTTACTGATTATCACCATCATATTTAATAAGTACCTAACTGGACGTCATTCTGTGTACTTACAGCGTACCTAAAATGAATAAATATACTTTTGACTTATTTTTTCTTTGTTTTAAACTATCAATACAAAAAAATGGGAAGATATACTTTAATACACACATTGTTTGACAATATAAATAAGGTAAATAATAGTAGGTACATTACAGTCCAGCCCCCTACTTTCTAACTCAGTGGCCATTAATTTTTTTTAATGTTTTTTAAAGCAACTGACGGTTGAGTAATATTGGTCAAGTGATTTTAGAACTTACTTGCTATGCTTTGTCTAATTTAGGATGATCATTTTGACATATGAGAGGTGTACCTATAGCAATAGTGCAGTCTAGTCCTTCACTATTGCTGCCATATAATACAGACTGAAACAAATAGTACTAGGCAAACGGCATCTGCCAGAATTAACATTCCAAATTAGACAAACCATAGTTAACTGTTTAAGTAAATGACGCTGTCGATTGGTATTTCGGCCGAGACTTGTATAGTACTTTTCTCTAATTTGCGACAAAGAATAAACTTTTTAATTCAAGAAACTTAAATAAAGCGTCTTTCAAAAAGCCTAAAATTCACATCCTCGGTTAGTTTTGATACCCATTTTAAACTATAGATTAAAGAATAGAGTGCGTTGGATGATGTAATCACTATGTATTTCATTCAAACCTTCAAGAAGCGCGTTTATTTATTTAGATATCTTTAAAGCACACACAAAAAATACAGTATGCAGTTAAAAAGCAGTAGTAAGACTACAAAGAAATGTGCAAAGGCGGTCTTATTGCTAAAACAATCTCTTACAGACAACCTTTGTTGTAAGGATAAATAAACCGGAGCGCGTGTACAAGTTTAATGCAAGTTAGTTGAAATGAGCGTTCTGTAATACAACAAAATTCCGCAACGTATTTTAAACTTGCCTTTTATAAGTTTAAAAGAAATCTATTAAAATTATGCTCCTGTAAAAAGCTTATTAAACTATTGAACATTATGTAAATGATAAAAGAGCATGGACTTTACTCGCTCCAGCAATGTTAAGAACAGTGTATTTAACAGTGTATTATGTACCTTAATTTTGTCAAACGCAACCACCGAGTTTTTTGTCGGCATTCTAAACCAGTGTTAAATTCGCTCGCACATTTATTTAGTTTTTATTTTTATTATTTTTGTACAAAATATTGTCTTAAAACTAATTTTAAAAAAGTGGACAAAGTTAAAGCTTATCTCTAAAAAGAAATCTCTTCCAGCCTTCCTTGAAAGTGAGTAAGGTGAAATTGTTAAGCGGTATAGGTACAAAAATAAAATATTTTATTGGAATTTCAAAAAAAACTACAATATTTACTAAAATTGATATGCTATTAGATAAACAAGAAACTACATACTACTTACACAAACTAAATACATATATACAATACATAAACATATAAAAACAAAATAAGTAAAATAACTAATATAAAATAATATATATGTATATAAATACTATATAATTATATTTATAAAGTTTAATGATAAATATGTATACTATAACATTGAAATAAAATGCTGTTTAACTCTGAATTTAAAAATATGTACTGACTGACTTTCCCTAGTTTGTTCAGGAAGGGAGTTCCAAAGACGAGTAGCTTCTGCTGTGAAAGATCTTTTTATACGACTGCCTGAAAAAAGGAGTATATTGTTTTCAGGGTTCATGTATGTATGTGAGTTTGTATATTCCACCATAACTTTTATACGCCTGAACCGATTTTGATAAATGAGATATCGTTAGAATTCCTAACTTATTCCGGGTGACATAGGCTAGTAAAATTTTTAAAAAAATTGATGGGGTGACCATGGTTCCGCATTAAAGACTAAATTTAAAAAAAAAAACTAAAATAAGATTCACTATATAATCATCATCTAGAAAATGATGAGTAGATTCCAAAAATATATAACACTATAGTTCAATATCCAGTGATTCACAAAAAAATATCATTTAGTAAAAACTTGAATAAGATTCTAATTTAACTAGATTAATTTAGCTTTTTTAACTATAAAAATTTGAATAATTATAAGATTCTAATTTAATTAGATTAATTTAGCTTTTTAACTTTTTAGTTCGTTTTTGGCAGGGCGGTCGTGTTTTTTAATTTTATTAATTATGACTTGTATAGAAAACCATTCAAAAGCACTCGTCAAAGTCTACTTGAATTAAAAAGTTTTTTATTATCTTGTAGTTGGTTTGATACATTTTTTTTTTTAAATTTCGATTTTGGCTCGTATAAAGCTCTTACGAATGTCATATAAAATTATAGTTAATTAATGTCAACTAAGATTAACTATATAACCTAATTACTATATAAATCTCGCCACCATTCCACGTGGGCATGACTTAAATAGTAATTAGGTTAGGCTAGCTAGCATTAAGTTCTATTGTATTATTTTCAATTAAAAAAAAAAAAAAAAAAAATAGAAAAAAAAGAAAAAAAAACTAAGATTACAAACTTACAAAAATAAAAATAAAATAAAACATAAAAACACATCATGAAATTACAAAAATAAAAAAATAATTATGAAACAATATCAATCCAGTTGTCACCATCCCCGTTGCTGTTTGCAGACCCGCCGTTCCGGGCTCCTCGGCTGTCGGTGTCCCAGCGCAGCTATGCCCGGGGCGACGCCGTACGAGCCAACTGCTCCTCAGACGAAGCCTACCCCGCGCCCAACATCACCTGGACACTGGACGACCATAAGGTGACGTAAAGAAAGAAAGAAAGAAATAAAGAATTTTTTTTTTTTTTTTTTTTTTTTTTTAATCCACTACATGTTAGCCCTTGACTGCGATCTCACCTGATGTTCAGTGATGATGCAGTCTAAGATGGTAGCGGGCTAACCTGTTAGGGGTATGGCAGTTATATCAAACCCATACCCCTATTCGGTTTCTACACGGCATCGTACCGGAACGCTAAATCGCTTGGCGGCACGTCTTTGCCGGTAGGGTGGTAACTAGCCACGGCCGAAGCCTCCCACCAGGCCAGACCAGGGAAAATTCAGAAATTATAAATTCCCAAATTGACCCTGCCGGGGATCGAACCCGGGACCTCCGCTCGTTAAGACAACAGCGCTACACACTGCGCCACGGAGGTCGTCAAATAATTTATTCTCACACAAAATTTACAAAAGTATGACTTAGGACTACAATACATTGTATGGTCGGTCTCTGTAGCCTAATGTAGGATACCTTGTGGTTTAGGCTGCAGTGACTTTCCCTCCTGGAAAAAGAGTGACTAAAATTACAACATGTACATTGATTTTATTCTTTAACATAATATTTAACATAATTTTATTATAAGCAAATGTTTGTGTGTGTGTGTGTGTGTGTGTGTGTTAACCACTACCACTACAGCCCATTAACGTCCCACTGCTGGGCACAGGCCTCCACTCTCATAGGAGGGAGGGAATTAGAGCTTAGACCCACCACGCTGCTCCAATGAGGGTTGGCGGACCTTAACGACTATTATCATGTTAGGGATAATAACCGGGACCGACGGCTTAACGTGCTCTCCGAGGCACGGGGGTGAAACACCGCCAACTTCCTAACTCCGGGCTAGTACCAGGAATTTCTAATCAGAAAAACCCGATACTTACTTATGGCCCGACCCGGGACTCGAACCCGGGACCTCGTCGGCCGCAGTCAAACATGCCAACCACTAGACCAACGAGGCAGTTGTGTGTGTGTGTGTGTGTAAAATAGATATTAGTAAATATAAAAAAATGTTCCCTATAACATTGGTTTTAATAAAGGACGCCGATGACGCCATTCACATGCGCACTGAGCGATTTATCGGCGAATGTATGTCGTCTCCTGACTGCCTCGTTGGTCTAGTGGTTGGCATGTTCGACTGTGGACGACGGTTCGGGAACCCAATTTATGTCGAACCCTAACCTTACCTACAAGAAACAGACAAGAAAACATAAATACAATGAATATTTCTAAAATTGACACTCAGAACATTGAACGTTTCACAATCTGTCGACAGTTTACAATTTCGCGAGTTAGATTATAATCTAACGATTTTTACAATCTTACGGTGACAGATATATAGCGGTGATAGCTGCTCTGAAATGCCTCGTTGGTCTAGTGGTTAGCATCTTCGACTGCGGCCGACGAATTCGACCCGGGACGGGTTCGACTCCCGGGTCGAGCCATAACAAGTATTGAGTTTTTCTGACTAGAAATTGCCAGTACTAGCCCGGGGTTAGGAAGTTGGCGATGTTTTACCCCCCTGCCTCGGAGAGCACGTTAAGCCGTCGGTCCCGGTTATTATCACTAACATGATAGCAGTCGTTAAAGCCCGCCAACCCGCATCGGAGCAGGGTAGTGGGTCTAAGCTCTAATTCCCTCTCTCCTATGAGAGTGGAGGCCTGTGCCCAGCAGTGGGACGTTAATAGGCTGTAGTAGTTGTGGTGGTTGTGTAGTCGTCGGCAAACAAGATATTCTGGTTGGTCCTTCTGGTCCGACCGTTGTAAGTTGAACGGTCTATATATAGCGCTATCCTCAGAAAACTTCTCGCGATTCAGGCGTCAAACTTTTAAGTTTTTAGTCGATTATCTATTCTGTGATGTAAGATACAATTAGCGCCATCTAGTTTACACTGTGATAACCGCTGCAGTGGTACTTATTTATTTTATTTAATGCCTTTAAAAAATATCTAAAATTACACCACAATTTTGCAGACCAAAGCACTAGACTAAAAACACAGGCTGGTGTTTGTAAATTGCAGTCCAAATAGACCGTAGTCTGCGTAAGGGCTGACAAAATGATCGACGAAGTTATAATACTAAAGTTCACAAAATGTAAGTATGAAGTGGGGCGACAGATATACGGCGGTTCATTTTAGAGGTCAGTTCCATCAGATGCGTTTTTATTCGGCGACCAGCCACGGCTGGTTCCTACAGGAACAGACCAGAGACTTTTTTAATTTTGATAGACTCAAAGTCATATTCGAATTTTTTACATCTTATTCATATGATTCCAAGGTATAAATGCCAAAAACTTATTTCACTTTTTGAGCTACATATACAAATTTAAGATAACTTACAAATTATTTTGAATGCTGCATTTCTACAAGTACGTTATTTAAAAATGTCTTTAAACCATCTCCATTTATTCATAATACCACCTTCATTCCCTCGAGCGCGCCTCTGTGCATCTAAATAGGTTTCGTACGCTCACACTTATGTAATAATGTACAAACTAAATAGATTTTCTCACTCTGTCTCATGTCTGGGAGTGCACAAACTCTGTGAACGATACTGCTCTCTTTTGCCAAGTTTTATCACAAGTTAACATTTTGAGGCATTCCATGGTTTATTTTTATAAAATTTTTATACAAAACTGGTTTGTTAAGTTAGGTTATAGCGTCAAAGTGCTAATAACACAAAAACTGTAGAAGTAAAAATATCCATCCATCCATCCAACAGCCTGTATTCGTCTACTGCGTGGACATAGGCCTTCTGGTGAGCGCTCCATTACACACGGTCCTCCGCTGTCCTCATCCACCCACTTCCCGCCACCTTTTTAAAGTCGTTGGTCTAGCGGGCTGGAAGTCGTCCCACACTGCGTTTACCGGTACGCGGTCTCCACTCCAGAACGCGTCTGCCCCAATGGCCATCAGTTCTGCAGACATGGCCTGCCCACTGCCACTTCAGCTTACTAATTATCTGGGCTATGTCAGTTACCTTAGTTCTCCGGCGGATTTTCTCTCAGAGTAGCATCCAACATAGCCCGCTAAGCGACTCCAAATTTGTGGAGAAGGCCAGCTTTCAGTGTCCACGTTTCCGCTCCATGGTAATATGCCTTTCTTCCCTCCGCATTACACGCCCATACCATGCTAACCTAGTTATCAGCTAGTGTTATATAATTCATTTCTTATCACAAATAAATAACAGATGAGGGTGTAAATTTCTTATACCGGTTCTTAAACCATTGAAAAACTATGTCACGCGCAACAACTTATAGTTTCCATTTTCAATAACATAAGTGTCTTGCAAAAGATATAAGAAAGTGTATAATAATAAAGAAGGTACGAGAACGTTCGTAACAGGTGGAGTCCCAAGGGCTGTCAACAGTCACACTTCCATGTCCTAGATTCCTTTATATAGCTTTTGCAATATGTTGCAATAAAATTGCTTTATATTGCCTTGTAGACAGGGATACAGGGATACAGGCGGTCACAGAGTATAATATTTTTTATTTTTTATCCTCTATAAGTTAGCCCTTGACTGCGATCTCATCTGATGGTAAGTGAAGATGCAGTCTAAGATGGTGGCGGGCTAACCTGTTAGGGGCATGGCAGTCATAGTAAGCCCGTACTCCTAGTTTCTACACGGCATCGCACCCGAACGCTAAATCGCTTGGCGGCACGTCTTTTACCGGTAGGGTGGTAACTAGCCACGGCCGAAGCCTCCCACCAGGCCAGATCAGGGAAAATTCTGAAATTATAAATTTCCAAACCCTGCCGGTGATCGAACACGGGACCTCTACACACTGCGCCACGGAGGTCGTCAAAATAATAGTTACAAAGTAGTGCAAACCAATGGCTATATAGCGGTGATAACTCTAAAGTGCCTCGTTGGTCTAGAGGTTAGCATCTTCGACTGCGGCCGACGAGGTCCCAGGTTCGAATCCCGGGTCGGGCCATAAATGAAGTATTGGGTTTCTCTGACTAGAAATTCTCAATACTAGCCCGGAGTTAGGAAGCGGTGTTACACCCCCGTGCCTCGGAGAGCACGTTAAGCCGCTGGTCCCGGTTATTATCACTGACATGATAATAAAACTAACCGGCATTGGAGCAGCGTGGTGGGTTTCAGCTCTAATTCCCTCTATCCTATGAGTGTGGAGGCCTTTGCCCAGCAATGGAACTTTAATGGGCTATTGTGGTGGAAGTATAACGGTGAAGAAAAACATCGTGAGGAAATCTGTATACCTAGAGTTCTTATGGTTTGTGAAATCTGCCAATCCACACTTGGCCAACGTGGTGAACTTAACAAATGGTTATGAAATGAAAAAGGCTTCTTTGTATCGTGTAAGTTGTTGTAAATGTCTTTTCAAAGATTTAAATCTAAATATCTATAACACACTTACGTTAGCAATATTACTAATTGTCATTATATCTCATAATACAGGAAGTATAATCTGTCAATTTGACTCGTCTCATGACATTCGATTTAAGCTGCGGATTCGGACGCCATATTGAAAATACTTAGTATAAATACGAGTGTTTTGACGATAGGAATTCAGTCTCCTGCAGGCAGACTCAGCGATTATTGAACTTTTGTATTTAGATCGCAATTTGATTTAGAGCTTAACGATAGCAATCGTGGCTGGATTAAATGAATATTGTTTTTAAGTTTAGCCAACCTTTTTTTTTTTTTACACACTAGCCTACACCGGAATAATTTGGATATTTGCATGGGTCGCTGGGTCTGAATCCTAACTAGTTTGACTGTGTCTTTTTATCTAATTACATTAAATCTCTCGTGGAACCACTACACGTTTAACCATTTAGTTGTGCATGTTGCACATGAGATGACAAATATATTCAAAGGTTTTTTAATAATACCTACTTCTGGATTGTCACTTACACTTATTACTATGAACCGGAAACGTAGACTGCATAGTTTTGTGTAACATTTTTCCAATATTCAAAACCCGGAGCGGTCTGGAAGACAATTCCAGGATTTCCCCCGGGACGCTGCGCGCCATTGTACGAGTACGATCCAGTTTTAATTCTTAATGCCGTAATACATTCCGACAACATTACTCTTTTGTGTATGGATATCGCTATTATGCATGGAGATTTTCAAGAAATATGCTCCAGGGTTTTTTGGAATGGGGACAAACGACGTACCTACAAAATGCAGCTGCGATATATATGTGTACCTATCATCATCATCATCCTCAACCGATAGACATCCACTGCTGGACATAGGCCTCTTGCAAGGATTTCCACACGCCTCGGTCTTGTGCCGCCTGGATCCAGCGGCTCCCTGCGACTCTTCAGCTGATGTCGTCTGTCCAGCGAGTAGGGGGTCTGCCAACGCTGCGCTTTCCCGTGCGTGGTCGCCACTCCAGCACTTTGGGACCCCTACGTCTATCAGTTCTTCTAACTATGTGCCCCGCCCATTGCCACTTCAGCTTCGCAACACGTCGAGCAATGTCGGTTACTTTAGTTCTTCTGCGGATCTCCTCATTTCTGATTTGATCGCGCAAAGAAACCCCGAGCATTGCTCGCTCCATCGCCCGCTAAGTGACCCTGAGCTTTCTTATGAGGCCCATAGTTAGCGACCAAGTCTACCTTCTGAGTCTGTGTATCTATAGTGCCTAAATTGAATAAATGATTGATTGATTGATTGATTGATTGATTGATTGATAGCTTGAAAGTAAGAAGCCTTCTAGTGACTCGCGTCCAGCCGTCTATTCCGATCGGGGGTGCGATACTCGGGCACGTACTTATTTACATGAGTTAATAGTTTTTTGGACATCACTTGCTTTAACGAAACCCCTCAACACATTAAAGGTCTAGCTCCACTATCGATCCGTCGCTCTGTTGCGGCGTGATTGAAGGAAATTAAACCGACAAACAAACACACTTTTGTATTTATAATATTAGTATGATTGTGGTATTAGGTTGCCACGTTTTTCCTTTCATATCAAAAGTCAAAAAGGTGGCTAAATTTTTACCACTAAAAATTCCACGCAGATGCTTCAGAGCAGAGTCTCTCGAGTGTTGCATCGTTGAAACTATTTGCAGCTTCCTCCTCCAGTAACGCGGTGGCACTCTCCCGGGATACGGGCGGGTTGCATAGACATGATGAACCTGTTGGAATTGTTCTTTACTTGTTTTAACCAGTTTTCATCCCTCTCAAAATAATTTTAGATCCTCTGTTACTAAATATAAAAAAAAAATGAAAAACGATTTCTGACTGTAGTTAGTACCTACCTATATTTATTTTTAAGGTTCAAGTACATTTGTATTTTTTTAAATTCAACTACAAATGTGCCTATGATAGCGATTTAATATAACTGCTATACCTATAACAGGCAAAAGCCCGCTACAATCTTAAGCCGCGTCATCACTTAACACCAAATGAGATTCCAGTCAAGGGTTAACGGAATAAAATAAAATAAACTCAAGAAAGTGGCAAAATTTTACCACCGCCACTAAATATTCCAAAGCAGTTGCTTCAGAGCAGAGTCCCTCGAGTGTTGCATCGTTGAAACTATTTGCAGCTTCCTCCTCCAGTAACGCGGTGGCACTCTCCCGGGATACGGGCGGGTTGCATTGACACGATGAACCTGTTGGAATTGTTCCTTCTTTGTTCCAGGACGTCCCTTCACAATTGGGTATTTGACAACTAGTCAAATCAGCAACTTTTTTCAAACGTCAAAACGCGTGCTTAGTATGAGGGTTTGTATGAAATACTGAATAGTGACGTCATCAAATTTCGACGCACCCTTTTACTTTAATCGATAGTTTGAAATAGTTATTCAACATGAAACTGCATCATCACTTACCATCAGGTGAGATCGCAGTCAAGGGCTAACTTGTAGTGGATAAAAAGAAAAACTAACAGGGGACGCGGATATTACGACTTTTGGGATATTCTCTATTTAATAATCACTGAAAAAAAAATTATTTGAATAGTAGTCCTAATTTAGATCCCTAATCGTTCTTAAAAACATCCCTTTAACCAATAATTAGCTGATCTAGGTTTGCACTAGTGAACTTACCTTAGTATTATGTACAGTCTTTACTTGTGTATTACCTGATGCCAGCGACTTCGTCTGCTTGGATGGAGGTTTTGATTCCTATTCCTACGGGAATTCCTTAAATTTCCGAAAAAAAAAACTGGCCAAAAACTATTTATTATATTATGATAATATAATTTATTTTACTAGTATGGATGTATGGTTAAATATCCAATTTTTACAAAGCTCTTACACTAATTTGCCGATACCTGTTGAGAAAATCCGCTTACATCTCAGAGCTATTCATTTGGTATTCCCGAAATCAAACGAGACCAACCTGACAGTAAATTTGTAGAAAATAACAATTAACAATAATAATAATTAACAATAGTTAAAGTCGATTCAGCCTTGACGGAATTGTCGAGTAAATTGGACAAAAATTTACATCCCCTATCCTGGAGGAATTTTATTGTTTTTCTAGCCAAAAATTAGTTTTAAATGTTAACCGAAAGTATATTAGCGAAGTATATGTTTTAATACAAGTCCGTTTTGTAGTTTGAGCGCGATTCGAGGACCAACAGAGAGACAAAAAATATATTAAGTACAAAAAAAAAAATTGTACCAGATAACAATAATTTTCACCTTACTCACTTTCAAGGAAAAGTAAAAAAATCTTTTTAAGAGATAAGCTTTACCTTTGTCCACTTATTTTCTGTTACTTTGAAGATATATTTTTGTATAAAAGAATAAAAATAAGAGCGGTCACTTTATTTAATATTGTGATATCCAGACAATCCCCAGTTTTAATCCATACTTAATATTATAAATGCGAAAGTCTGTCTATCTGTTACGCTTTCACGGCACATCTATTCAACCGATTTTGATGAAATTTGGTATAGGGATAGTTTTTATCCCGGAGAAGGGCATAGGCTGGAATCAAAAAACCTTAATCCATGTGGAGAAAGTCGCGGGCATCATCTAGTGGTCACATAATCGTATGCAAAGGAACTAGACTTATAAATATTGAGTTTCTCCTTGCACAAGAAACAATAAAACCCAGTTGAATTGTAACAAAACGCCAAGCATCGCATAGCACTCTCAAAGAAGTATTCCAGTAGTATCTTGTAGTCATCATCATCATCTAGTGGTCACATAATCGTATGCAAAGGAACTAGACTTATAAATTGAAGTTCTCCTTACACAAGAAACAATAAAATCCAGTTGAATTGTAACAAAACGCCAAGCATCGCATAGCACTCTCAAAGAAGTATTCCAGTAGTATCTTGTAGTCATCATCATCATCTAGTGGTCACATAATTGTATGCAAAGGAACTAGACTTATAAATTGAGGTTCTCCTTGCAGAAGAAACAATAAAACCCAGTTGAATTGTAACAAAACGCCAAGCATCGCATAGCACTCTCGAAGAAGTATTCCAGTAGTATCTTGTAGTCCCGTGCGCCCATCTTGTATATAATTTACACCTTAAATACTGCAGCATCCCGACGTGCTTTACATTTCCACACAATTCCAGTGCGGAAGTATTTGGAAGACAATTGTAGATTTCCCCGAGGGACATCCACTTGTTAGCAACTGATTTGAGACCTGATTTTATCAATTTTCATCCCTGCGCGTCATAGTTGTTGTTTAGATTATAGATCTTGTTTAGATCGTTGAGGTGCAGGGGTGATCTACCTCTTTAGGTATGCTTGTTATGTATGGCACAATTTGGAAATACATGTGTTTTCTTCTTCTTTCTTTCTTCTTTAATTATTGTTAGAGACCTGTGAAAATGAGAAAGGCTTGCGAACTTCAAGGGGTTTATTGGTTTTGTACCTAACTGTTTGCACTGGAATTTAGTATTATTTACACATGACTATAAACAATTACAAAGTAAAAGCATTATTTAAATGATAAAAAGGCATGGGAATTCATTAATTAATTTATTATCCACCATCACGTCTTACTTTGTATACTTAACGTTCATAAAGTGTACTGTGCAGGTACCAAATTATTTTGACCTTGACTTTGGATACGAATTCATCCAGTGGGAACTCTATTATTTTCCAGGATATAAATAGCCTATATTTCGTCTCCTGAACGTAATCTACGTCTGTACCATAACATATTGTCAGAATCTTTTTATTTTTTATATCCACTACAAATTAGCCCTTGACTGCGATCTCACCTGATGGTAAGTGATGATGCAGTCTACGATCGTAGCGGGCTTACCTGTTAGGGGCATGGAAGTTATATTAAACCCATACCCCTATTCGGTTTCTACACGGCATCGTACCGGAACAGCAGCAGCACGTCTTTACCGATAGGATGATAACTAGCCACGGCCGAAGTCTCCCACCTGGCCAGACCAGGGAATATTCAGAAATTATACATTTCCAACCCTGGCATACCTTTAACAAATTAGCCCGCTATCGTCGATGATGCAGTTTAGACTGCACCATCATTTTACCAGGTGAGAGTTAAGGGCTAACTTGAAGTGGAATAAAAAAAATAAAAGAAAGAGTGAGAGAGATCAGGTCGTATAGATAAGTACTGCAAAGTATTGCTAGCAAAATACCATCATTAAGGAATATGCAAGCAGGTAACCGTTTCAGCAATTCCATTAGCGGAAGAGGCGACAATGGCGACAAATAACGTCGTAATTTAAATAACAAAATGGCCGCTCAGATGAAATACTATCAAATAAAAGACGTACGTGATCGCAATACAAAGGAGCTGGTAATATTTCGCGACGCCATGTTGTTTTTAACGATCCTAATTTTTTGAGACGCAAGTAATATTTTAAGATTCACTTGGGAGTCTAGAGATGTTTTGAGTACTTTGGGTAATTTGATAATAGAAACGAGGACTTCAGAATAATTCAGTTATGGTTTTAAGATGTTCAAAATGGAGAGGTTATTAACGGCTTTTACAAAATGAGTCGCAGTGATAGCTAGCCTTTCCGTACTTTAAGACATTTTGAGGGGTTAGGGGTTCAACTCCACTTGACTGTGATCACTTGGTGGTAAAAGATGACACAGTCTAACCTGTTAGAGGTATTTTGGTTATATTAAACCCATGATGTCCGCGACTTCGTCCACGTGGATTAAGGTTTTTGATTCCCGAACTCTTTAATTTTTCGAGGTTAAAAGTAGCCTATATCCTTCCCCGCGAAACAACCTATCCTTGTAACAAATTTCATCAAAATCGGTTCAACAGATAGGTTTAAAGATGTTTATTTCCTCAAAAAGAATAAAGTTCACTTATATGAGAAACTTGCAACTATATTATATTTATGCTTAAAAATTAATGCTTGGAGTAACAAGGTGATTTTCATACTAATCTTATTATTACACTTCACTTTGAAAATGTTTATGTAATTTTTTCTTAAATCTTACGAAGGATTTTTCATTAAAGACTTCATTTGGTAAATCATTGTACAGTAGCGCTCCCTCAAACTGTATAGTTTTTGAACCATAAGTTTTGGTCTTGGCTTTTGGTAATTGATGACAGATGGGCCGTGAAACCATAGTAGACAGACATACAGACACACAGGTAGATGGACATTCTTTCGCATTTATAATATTAGTATGGATACCCCCAAAAAATGAACCCCTAAAACACGATTCAGTAATTAAATGTCACTAGCTTTAACTATAAAGGAAAATATTGTGTGGTTCAATTCTAATACAATTTTTTCTGTCAATCCGCTTTTGGACAGCGTGGTGGAAGAAATCCTCTTTAGAAGCAATGCAATTCATTGATATAGCAAGAAAATATTAATGGGAAGATTAGGGTAACTGGGGCTTTAAAAGTGAGAGATTTCAGGTTCTAAATATAGCAATAACAAAATTATAATTTATGTTTCAGAAGAGTTAATGCCATTGCCAAAGCAGTATTATTTCAAAATGATAGTCCCATGTCACGTACCTTGTTGTAAATAATATAAAGATTATAATTCTACAACACGAACGTCAAAAATATTAAAAAAATATCGCTGTCATCTGGCCGCGTCACATAAATACCGCTTCAGAAGCTATTACTGAAAATAGCAAACTTCTGAAAAAAATATTTCTTTGGGGCTATTTTCGCAGCCTACACAAGAGCATTAAAATTTATGAATCAGAGTCAAAGAAAATAAAACAACAGGAAAGTTAAAATTTTCTTTCGCGCAATTCTCTCAAAGATTTCTGCCAATTACAGCGAATAAAACTAGTACGAAACGCTTTGAATGATAAAAAGCCGATAAACTTCTTCCATAAACGGTTCTGCTTGGTAGTTAAAAATTCCAAAGTAGTCCCGTCTCTTGATTTATACAAAAACACCGACGTATTTAAAATTCATGAACAATCAGGAGTCCGAGGAATCGCTCCGTATGAAACCGTCGCCATTACCATACTGAACCGAAGAGAACCAAAGTTTTCATTACGAAGAAATCTGGAGTTGGAAACAGAAATACTTATGCATAATGTTTTAGAGATCTGTAATAAGTATCTCAAATTGTCATTATTTTTAGATAAACTAGTTTTTTCCCATATCATAAAGCAACATTACGCAATGGAAGTTATTTTTTACTACCATCTTGACTATTTAGCTGCATAATATTACAAAATAGAAATAAACTTTATACACTCTATTAGAATATTACTAGACAATGACCGCGAATTAGTCCGCGTTGATTAAAGTTTTTTCGCGGGATAATTCATGTCCTTCCCCGGAATGCAACCTGCCTCTGTGCCAAATTTCATAGAAACAGTTGAAAAGATGGGCCGATAAAGCGTAGCAGACAGACAGCGAGACAGATTTATCAGACATTTATAATATTAGTATGGATATCAGTATGAATACGCAAAAGAATATAATGAAATGACAAAAAAATGATATCGGGAAGCATTCTGAGATATGGGTACTTTCTAAACGAGCCTCGAGACATCCCTCTCCTTCAATCAGAACAGTTGCCCAACTGTGAAATATTATTAGGATTGAGGATCAAATAGGGTGTGTTTTATTGAGAGGGAATATCTGAGAAGAAGTTTTAGTTTAAGTTAATATATACTAGAAGTTCTCGCTCTTTGTTGAGTAAATATTGTTAAGTCGATTCGTAGAACTAGTAAGATATTTTAACCACATCGTTTTTTTACTCCTTTTTTCTATAATATTTCTGTAGCGTTTTGTTTTAATTCTTCTTTCGACGTTTCTATTGTGTACCTTTAGATAGTATGTATTATAACTTTCATTTATTTTATACCGTATTAAGTAGCTGATACTCGTGTCGTCGTTCGTCTGCGTGGATTGAGGTTTTTGGTTCCCGCGGTAACTCTGTAATTTTCTGGGATAAAAATTAACCTATGTGACATTCCAGACTAGATCCGTTCAGCCCTTCTGGCGTGATTGAGTAACAAACATCCATCAATACTTTCGCATTTATAATATTGGTATAGAGTTGGTAAAGATGTCTATTTTTGGCTTTAGAAAGTAAAAATGCTGTCTCGATGATCCTAATAAGCTATCAAAAGAATGTTTTTAAATAAATTTGCTATGCCATTTCAGGTTGACCCTGTGTCACCTCCGATTGGCGGTGTATCGGCAATAGCTAATTTCCATGATGCCGATTAAAGCAATATCGCCCCTGACTTTGCATTCCAATACAAAGTAGAATATCAAATTGTGCCCTTTTCAGACTAACTATAAACTATTAGAAACTAAACTATTCAATCCCTTACAAATTTTGAAATCAAAATTATTTAACATACTTAATCATAATATCACATTTTACAAATAAAGTATTAGTAAGCTCGCAAATTTGCCGTTTTTTAAATCCCGTGGGTGTACTGTTCAATTTCCCTGATAAAAAGTTGCCTTAGATGTCTCTGACCAGAATATATTAATATATACAAAATAAATACATGGGATAGGTTAAATAGATGAGTTGTGAAAAAGTAACTGACAGACAGATTTATTTTCGAATTTATTGAAA
The DNA here is from genome assembly GCA_964035005.1 of Erebia palarica. Lineage (NCBI taxonomy): Eukaryota > Metazoa > Arthropoda > Insecta > Lepidoptera > Nymphalidae > Erebia > Erebia palarica. Next base: position 252,969 of record OZ035992.1, read on the forward strand.
TATCGAATATAGTTAATGGTGAACAGTTCCATTTATTATTATTACATCTTCTTTGTCCCCTATCATACCCGTATTGGCACGAAAAAGTTTATCCCTTCAAGTAAAACTTCGTTGAAAAGGTACTTTACAATAATTATGAGGTCTCTAGACATTTCGTGGAAAAAACGAAATACTAGCCATCATAATTTTGAAAAATACTATGGTATCCGATATAAGACGTATTCTGACACGCACTTGACTACTTTTTATTATGAATTCGTTGCTTTTTGCATCAAGATTCTAAAAAGATTGAACACTAAAAAAATATTATTTCAAACTTGGGCAGTTTTCCTTCTTCGTGATCGCTTACTTGTGTTTACATTCCGCTTTGTTGTTCGGTTCGAGTCCACTCGTTAGTAGCGGAAAGGTTTTATTTTCGTTGTCCAATTTTGCCCGGAATCCGGATAAACAGACTGATTTTTTCCTTGTCCGTAACTGTTGTATCAACTTCAACGGATGATGTTATCAATATTTCGTTGGAACCCGCTTTGATTGGTAAATTTTTAAGATGATTTTGTCCTTTCTTTTACTTATTGTTTTTTGCTTGGGTTTTGGTTTTCGATAATAATAATATAATTCCAAGCTTAGGCCCTAGTACTAAGATGAACTTATTTTTTCTATAGACAGAATGAAGCTTTGTGCCAAATCTAAAAACCGGTGGAATAATAGAGAACCAAGAAGTAAAATAGATAGGTACATTTTCAGATTTGAGTAATAAGTTTGGATTTCATAATATAACATAAGTTACTTATGTACCTACTAATTTCGCAATAATTATTTAGAAGACGGAGACGGAATGAGTATTACTCTAATTATTTTCTTCGCGCCTTATCCTTGAATCCAATTGCTTATTATTAAGGGTCATGACTCCTCTTGTATTAATCAGATAATGGTTGGAGTTTTCTTTCTTTAGATAGTAATGCGTTAGGTTCCCACAATCACAGAGGAAACGAGGAGGCCAAATCAATACCTATCCACTAAAGTCGATCACTCATTCAGGTACCGACATCAACGTTACTTAGCAGATAACGAGCGATCGCTGTCGTAACTAGGCCGGCGTACCTATATCTTGTTTTCGTTAAAATTTATTTATTTAGTACCAGAAACTTCAACTAAACCATAAAAATTGAATTGAATTGAATCTCTTGAAGAGATTTCTCCAGTTGCCCCAGAATGTTTACCCATTGACATTAAAATAACGATATATTATATGGGATAAAATAACATTTAATAACATACAAAAAACACAGGTATACCTGTTGTTTTTATACGTATTCTATATGTATACATAGTATAAATTTTCCAATCATAATATAATACTGAATAGAATGTTTCAATGGCCTATTGAAAATTTTTCCCAATTTTGCTGAGTACCTAATTCAATCGAATACACCACTATGAGTACATTGTTTTTATTCCGCTCAAAAAAATATCAATTCAGATCTCTTTCCTGCAACAACATTGTTTCAGACTTGACCAGTTTTTATACATCACGATCGTTTACATTTTGCTTTGTTCTCTGGATCGAGTCCACTCGTTAACGTGAATGGTTTTTGTGTTTTTCTTCAATATGCCATGGATAAACAGACTGTTTTTTTACCCCTTGTTGTATCAACTCAAGCGTTTCTAACAATGTTGGTTTAATGTAAATCTTTCTTTAATCTTTTAATTCGTTATTGATGTTCGTGTTAGGCTTGGTTTGAATGATAATGGTAATTGATTTAGAGGGATCAATTAGGTTTGAACTGTTATACAAATTTAATTTATGAGTTTGTGTAGTCAAAGCAGTTTCCTCTGAATTCCCATTTTGATACATTTTGGCATGGCAGGAATTTTGTTAAAACTTTTTAATTTTCCTCGGTTTGAAGTGGTTTAATGTTATTAATTACCAGTACTCTATTACAAAAACATGCGCCTAACTATGAAGCGTTCCGATACGATATTTCGGAGCAACCGACAGGAATGATTTAGTCATATTTTAGTTATTTATTCATTGATAGCTTTTCATGTCTAAAAACATTTAAATTACTTAATACTATATCGATTAGCATGCATGGACATGAAGCTCTCGACCTTACCTGACTTAACCTTTACTAACCTTTACCTAAGTTAGCCAGTTTAATATTGTCCTTCTTAGACTAGTAGGTACGTGGTCTGCAGCTACTACCGGCCGCCGGGTAAAATAGCAGCCTAACTTTAAGTGTGAGATCTAGAGCGAACTTTGACTTTGCTTAGACTTAAGTCATGGTTAAAACGAGACAGATTTATGATAAGTCCATCTGGTTTTAACTCTGAGTAAAGTGTGAGCCAAGTCAAAGTACGCTCTTGCATAAACTTGTCACCGTTTTTTGTTCTTAATTTTGGATACTTTTTACAGATAGCAGAAACGATTTCCTGGCGGTCATCTGACCAGGACTTCAAGGAACGCAGCGCTTTTAGCCAGATGGAGCTGACCATCCTTGAAGCAGAGCATTATAAAGTGGGCTTGACGTACACCAGCGCGAGTTTGAACAAGGTCTACCAGGACCACTACATTTACGACCGGGAGATGGAGGATGATCGGGATGTTGTTAGGTAAGGATTTTTATAGGATTTTGTGAAGCCTGCACTTTAGAATCTGAAAGAGAGCGATAAATAAGTAAATACAACAACAATAATACAATCAAACTGATAACTCTATGAGTAAATTCTTGTTAAAAGAAAAAATAAAGAGAATAACAGAAATAGTTAAAGCGAAGATAAGTAATTTTCACTTTATTTTCACCAGATACACAATGGTTCCACCTCCAAGCGGACAGTTCGCGCTCGGCTGCGTGGCCACAATCTTTGACATCTACGCACGTAAGAGTGAGCCGGTCTACATCAGGGAGGATGCTCCACATCCAGCTTCCGTCACCGGAGAAGATTCTTTCGGTAAGTCCATGATATTGTTTCTATGATAGTTCAGAGAAACCTAGGTCATAATGTCTCTTAAATGGGTAAAAAATATATTCCTTCTAATCCTATATTTATTTCTCCTAGTTCTTTAAGAAAAGTGTGATGGAATTTAGATCAGGGATGATAAAATTAACGTGTAAGCACCAAACAGCTATAGTGTTTTATAAAAATGTTGTAGTGTATTCTTCTGTAGCCTGTAATATTATTATATTATTTTTGTACTCTGTAAAGAATGTATGCCTACGAGTAATACAAATTAATACAAGATGCCTAGTTGCGACAATGCATATCAGTCGATTTCGAGTGATAAGCAACGTTGATAACTGGATTGGTGAACGAATTTGGAAGTCTGAATTTGGCCTTTTCGTTCATCCGTGCCTTGGAGACTACTTTAAGCTATCAGTCCTGGTTATTATCACTAGCATCTGATAATAATCGTTAGAAACCTAAGAGTTGAAATGGTACTCTTAGCAGAGTCGTATGCGTAAGGAACTGGGAACCCACCGCATTATTATCCCAAGAAAACCTCTGCCATTATGTGATTAATTGAACGGGGTCAAAATTCGCAGCAATGAGGAATATGACGCAGACAGAGATTACATGTTAACCTATAAGTAACATATAATATATCTGTTCAGGTACAATGCTGAACTACAACATTCTGCTCACCAGCGTCGCATGCGCCGCTCTCGCCGCGTTATGATTACACCGGCCTAGCACCGCGTAAGATCTTAAGGAAACTGAATGTTGTGATAGACATTAAGGACCTTCAGATACGAGCCACATTTATCTGTCAGCATTAAAAACTATTCCATCATCATCATTATCATCATCATCATCAATAACTTCAGTATGGCTAGACATTGGACAATGTTCTTGATATATCTCACTTTCACTACACTCACTTTTTATCACCTTCTTTATTCGTTCAGGATCGATCTCAGTTACGTTACTTTATTGTTCTAGAACTCATTCTTTATTTAGATTCATTTAACATGCTATGTCTTCACTCCCCAATACATTAGCTCTAGAGACCATGTAATTCAGAACACAGACAGACAATATGACTTTTGAATTAGAATCGTTCTAAGAACTGCATCTGTTCATATTTTTATTCTCTTATGTGTAACGCTTTTAACGATGTTATTTTTCCCTCCATTGTCTATTTCCCGATCTTCTTTGCACTATAATGTAACATACAGCTCCAACTTCTTGACTTGATACGTTAAATTTAACTACACTACATAAAAATAGTCAATTCTTACATTGTTCAAGGCAATACTCATGAAGCCAATTTTCTTAATGTTTCCTTTATTTAACTTGTAGGAACCCTGTCAGTGTATTCGGCAAATATTTGTGGTTCAATCATATTGGTCTTGCTAAAGTAAAAATAGTTGATACGTACAATCGGCAACCAAAAGTTTATAATACGTAAAGAAGCAATTTCGATTTTTTTATTGTCATGTAAATATATGACGATATCGTCAATATAATTGATATTATTATTATTATTAGTTGTGTTAAGAGCTGTATTGCCGAGAGTATTAGCCATAAGTAATATAATACTTATTTCAATGTTACAAATACTATATGTGAATATGTAAATAAATTATTAGTTACTTAAGTCTTTTGTTTAATTTCATATATTTTATTAGACCACATATTTTATATTATATAATTGTGTTGGACATCATTTCTCCATGAAATGAAAAGGATATTAATACAGTTAAATCTTTTACTTTAGTTTAATTTAGAGATTATGAATGACAAAATTAGTGACAATGTTTACTTTTTACGGTCTATTTATTTGCTGATATTTTAGTCAGCTGCAGAAGATAGGAAATAATAAAAAAGGCGATATAAAACTCTTAGCGCACAAGAATATTAATGGTTAAATTAAACTATCGTGTAACTGCATCACATAAAAATTCTCGATCTCTTCAGATTTATGGATTGTAAAATCCACGTTAGATTTTCCAATTTAGCTATCCCAGTCTAACGTAAAATCCGAGAAAATCTTTTGAGTCAACGTCATTTTGGGTCTGATAATGAACTGTATATCCAAGACACGGATATGCTGGGAGGGTAAATTCTACTGAACCGACTCAACTCATAAAAATGTAAAGTAGAATCTAGACTTTCTCGCTGAGCTGTCTTAGGTAACCTGAGGATAGCTGGAGGATACGAAACGAATGTTTATGTAAAAGATATGGTATATTAAGCACTGAATAAAGTGGCTCTCCTATAAAAAGATTTTGTCGATGAATTTAACCAAGATATTACAAACTAATATTATAAAGAGGTAAAGTTTGTGAGTTTGTGACGTTGTAGGAGGTTTATCTCTGGATCTACTAAACCGATTTTGAAAATTCTGGTGCCAATAGAAAGCCACATTATTTGTGAGTGTCATAAGCTATATATTAACCCGAAAAATTAGGGAGTTCCCGTTTGGATTTAAAAAACTTATTTCACGCGGACGAAGTCTCAGGCAAGTCTACTTTTTTAAATCTTATTGATAAAATATGAAATAGTTACTTTAAAGTTTTAACATGCACTATAATTTGTCAATAGATTAAGTTGAATGCTTGGAGTTTAATTTTGGTTACCGAAAAAACTTGATTTGCTTTACTGCACCGTACGCGTGAATATGCGCCGAATATAATGACGTCAATCGTCATCCGCTTGCGTGGATGGAATACGTAAACGTATAAGTATAATATTACTAGGATCACCACTAGTAATCCTTCAAATCTCAACTAATCACTGGCTTATTATCAAATAAGGACCGTTAACAGAATGAGAAAGGCTTAGGCCATGCTCAACTAAACCGTCCAAGTACAGATTGGCACTCTAGTAAAATTATGGAAGAGTCAGACAAACTGTGGACATACTACCATCACTCAAAGCCGTATTGTTTTAATATTGTCGACGTCCGTGTTTTAGAATAATTATAATCCTTATTTTAGGGACATCAAGGTAAGTAATATAACTGTCATTTTGAAATAATATTGCTTTAAGCGATTGGAGTAACCCCTTGGTCTCCTCGGGAAGTTTTCCTCATCGTTAAAGCAATTAAAATTTGATTTGCCTAAAATGAACGTAACAACAAACTGTTAGAGTTGAGATTCGACCAGAAACTAATATTAAGAGACCGATGTGTTAACCACTAGGCTTACTCAGCAAGAGCTGAGTATGAGTGTAAAATTATGGTACAGACTGCACTCATAAAAATGTAAAGCAGAATCTAGATTTTCCCACTGAGCCATCTTCACTAACCTGAGGATACGAACCGAATGTTTATGTAAAAGATATGGCGTACTAAGCACTGAATATAGTGGGGGAGGAAGAGGATTTTCATGATGACTTTTATGATATCACTAGATGTTGCCCGCGACTTCGCTTGGATTAAGGTTGGTTTATTACCGCGGGTACTCTTAAATATTTAAAGTATATTTAAAGCTTTTGTCGCTTTACTAAATTTAATCAGAATCTGTTTAACAGATGGACTGCGAAGCCTAGCAGATAGTTAGGCAGACTCTTGCATTTATAATAATATTGAGTATGGATACGTGCATTCAATCAAATATACACTTTCTGCAGGCAGCTGCAGAAAACTAAATAGCTGTTCTCAATGCCAAAACATAGACACAAAACCAACAGATAATACGTGGGTATTTTTATAATTCAGAAATTGTAAATTCAAGAATCAATACTCAGTATCATTTACTCAATATAGGTACACTGTGGGTAACTTATTGACGTTAAAAATTACTTACTTATAAAACATGATGGTGATAATCGGTTACGGTATCTTAAAACTAAAGCTACGAGGGTTCCAAACGTGCCCCGATCTGAGAAGAGCCCACAACGAAGTCAGCCGGGTTTTTTTTATTATCACCATCTTACAAAGGAACTATCAGAGCCGTAGAGCAAATTATTCACAAATTGATCCTGCCGGTAATCGAACCAGGGACCTCCCACGTTAAGGCAACAGCGCTCAACACTGTGCCAGGGAGTTCCAATAATTCTCAGTTCAAAATCGTTTAATAGAAATTTATCTCTTGACAAGTTTCCAAAAATTGAAAACGCTGAGTGGCCTCTAAAGTCTCAAGATGATTGAGTCACGAACTGGAGCGGCTCAATCCCACTGATAGCCGGTATCGCTATACAGTGTTTGTCTGTTTGTCTGGCCCCGCGCCAACCAACCGACCCGCATTAATGGCCCCCTCTCCAGATATTGGGTCGGTGCTGGGTATTACGTTGAATAGGGATGATGGCTTTTTTTTTTATTGCGTGATAGGCTTGCACTTGATGACAATTATGCTTAGTGCAAAGGAATTATGAGGTCTAGGTTGGAACGCGCTTGCCTAGAAAATGCCTATTCACTCTTGCCTTGAAGGTACTTAAGTTATAAGTGGCAGGGAACACGTGCGCTGGGAGTGCCTATATCAAAAATAAATTATTTCTAACTGATTATTAAACACGGTCTTCCAAATGACCTAGAATTCACAACCTCGGTTAGTTTTATGTTTGATAACCATTTTTAAATATAGAGTAGAGGAAAAAGTGCGTTGAAATTTGATGACGTCACTATTGTGAATTTCATACAACTTCCATGCTAGGAGTGCGTTTTTAAGTTTGATAAAGAGTTGCTGATTTGATTGAGTTGTCATCATGCCTATTGCTTTAAGCGTTCGGTGACACAACTCGATATTAGGCATGATGACAGTAACCAAGAATCAATGAAATTATGAATTTATCTAATTAAATAGGATTCATGGATTATAAAACACGTATTTATTTTTCTATTTCGAGTGAGATTGCTATTTATTTGACAAAATAAAACTATAAAATACAGCAATCCTCCTTAATGGATTAAACACCAAGAAGCGAATGACGTCACAATTGTTTGTTTTCGAGCTTTGACAATCACATTATTGTCTACTGCACACTGCCCTGAGTACACTGGTAATGAAAATAGTTACGTCACAAATCAGCCGTGGTCTTCGACCTGGTAAATGAAGCCGCAATACGTAAGATTAAAACCTATGGCTTAATTGACTAGAATACATCACAAATTGCAGCCAATACCGACGACATTGTCATCACCAGTAGATCCAAGAACCATGTCACTGAATTCTATGAAGGCTTTGCTGCAGAGGCTCTAGAATTCCGTCTACAAATTAATGTAGCAAAAACAAGAAACGAAGACCAACACCTACAGAAACTCTTAAAATTGATGATAATGAATTTGAACAAGTAAGCAACTTCCGTTACCTTGGCTCCATCCTAGATTCACAAAACAACATTGAAGAGGAAATAAAAGCTCGACTATTAAGTGGAAATAAGTGTTTCTACGCCAGTAACAAGTTGCTTGCATCAAAACTCCTCAGCCATAAGACCAAACTTCTTCTCTACAAAATACTCATAAGACCAGTGGTTACCCACGCATGTGAAACCTGGACACTGACCGTGAAAGAAGAAAACAAGTTAGCAATTTTCGAAAGAAAAATACTGCGCAAAATCTTCGGTCTGGTCGGAGAAGATAGTGGAACCTATAGGAGCAGAATGAACTTCGAACTAGAACGTCTGATTGATGGGGAAAAAATAGTAAGATATTGTAAATCTCAGCGTCTACGATGGGCAGGTCATGTAGAGAGGATATTACTAAGCAGAGGAGTAAAAGTGATGACACAATGGATACCACAACAGAAACGACCCAAAGGAAGACCTTGAAAAAGATGGATCCATTGTGTAGAAGAAGATCTGCAAAAACTCGGAAAGCTCCCCTCATGTAAGAAGGAGGCCAAGGATAGAGCCAGGTGGATAGAAACTGTGGAGGAGGCCAAGACCCACAAAGGGTTGTAGCGCCGGAGGAACTAAGTAAGTATGACGTCATAAACGACGCCATGACACTCGCGAGCGTTTTGGCGTGAATTTTAAAATTTAAATTTCAGATGCCAATTTTATCTACCAAACCTTATTTTTCTGCTGAAATAATATATTTTTTCCAAATAGTAGATACTTCCGAACATAATCTGACCATTTTTCAAAATCAGTCATCATGCTTATTGAGTGAAGCTTTTATAGAATTTACTAGCTGATGCTCACGACTTCGTTTGCGTAGATTGAGGTTTTTTGGTTCCCACGGGAACTCCTTAATCTTCCGGTATAAAAAGTAGCCTATGTGCCTTCAGACTTTATTCTCTCAGTGCCAAACATGCAGATCTGTTCAGCCGTTCTGGCATGATATTGAATAATAAACATCCATCCATCCATCCATACATACATACATCCATCCATCCATCCATCCATCCATCCATCCATACATCCATCCATCCAAACTTTCGCATTTATACCGTAATATTAGTAGGTATAGATTGTGGTCCTGGTGACACTATTACCTATTCTGTGCTGGTGATTTACACACGAATGGATTAACTACAATTTGTTCGTCTCGTAAAAGATAAAAGAGATAATATGTACTTATTACTAACTAGTCAATGCCCGGGGAGTCCCAGGGGAACTCCTTAATTTTCCGGGATAAACAGTGGCCTACGTCCTTCCTAAGCTAATCTACCCCGATGCCAAATATAATTAAAATCTATTGAAAAGTTGAGCTGCCAAAGCGTAGCAGACAGACAGACAGATATACTTTCGCATTTATAATATTAGCATGCATATGGATTGTAAAGAATAGTATGGATATCGATTTCATGATGTCAGTAAACTTATAACTCGTATGATATTATAATATGTCAACACTGTACGTCTACGGTATTAAGTTCTACTGAGAGGAGCCAGCAACCAACAACAAATCTTAATAGAATCTAATTTCCGAAATTGACTTTGCATAAACGATTAGTGCTTTCCAAAACCAAAACCAGCATATTATAAGGCACTGCCAAAAACAAAATCTATTTTACTGTATCGTTTAAAACATCCGCACAAAAACTCCAATATCTTTAATCCGTGCCAAATACAGAACAAAATGAAGTCGTTCCGAGCGATTTGTCGTTGAGAATGTAAAATACACCTCCAACTTAAAAAACTTTGCACTGCCTTAATACAATCCACGATAACTCCAAATCCGATTCTCTTATTCAATTTATAAAAATACAGCTTAAATATTAAGAACCTTATATTCAAACAAATAGAGTTTAAAATCATCTGTGTGTGATACAAGTTTGCTCGTCTTCGAGAATCAATCTTTGCCAATTTTATGTGCGTTTGATATAGCACTTATTTCAATGGTGGAAGAGTTATTTTTGGTTGTATTATGTAAATGGATAGGGTCGTTATTTCTCGAGGAGGAGAAGGGTCCTACAATAAAGCAACGAATTGGAGCGAAGCCAGGGGTAAGTGTACTAGTCAGCGACCCAAGCTTGTTATAAGGATAAGGTGGAGTTATACCTACCTACTGAAATGTGGGTATTTAGCAAATCGGATAAGAATTTTCCGGACTACGAAAGGACTCTAAGATATTTTATTAAACTCAAACACATGTTTTTATTCAAATAAACTTAAAAAAGTGCTTTTGAATAATCGATTGAATCTACCACTGATTCGGAATGGCTTTCCAACCGAGAAGAAACAGACTCTGTGGTTGTTCTTATGAAAAAAAATATGTACAATGTTACATCAATATATACATACATTAAAAATAACCGCAGTTCTAAGCATTGTTGGAGCGAGTCAAATCCATGCTCTTTCGTCATGTTCCTACATATTCTTCAACAATATTTTTTTAACAGTCTCACAAAATCTCACCCGATGACAGCATTGCTACTCGCTAGTATATATGAAAAAAAAAACTAAACACCTAACACACAGGCATAAAATTAGTTCCAATTTCGGCCACCGGACCAGATCAGTTTTGTGGGACTGACATTCCTGGTTTTTCCCGTCTAGCCTTTACATTATTGTCAAACGTGTTATAATGACCAAAAACGGACCTACAGTCCCACAAACTTATCTGGCTCGGTGGCCAAAATTGGAACTAATGTTTATGCCCGTTTAGTTTTTGTTTCTATTTTATATATTTTATATAATAATGTACGAGCGCTGCTGTCACCGGGTCAGATAAATTTGTGGGACTGTATTCAATTAAACAATAACTATAATAATTGTTTTTATTACAATAACGATACAGTTTGATTTTAGTTGCTTTACGTATGCAATACTCAATTATTGATTACGCAATTGAATTAATATTAATTTTCCAAATATTTTACTGAAAGTGAGTAGTACAGATATAGGTCTAAAGTTAGTGGGGTCATTTGTACTACCTGATTTGAATAGAGGAATTATTTTACTATGCTTCATTAAGTCAGAAAACTCATCACAATCAATACAATTATTAAATATTAATGCTAACTCGGGTGCAACGATATCAATAATGATTTTACAACGTTAACGGAAATGCCCCACAAGTCATTGGTCTTCTTATTGTTAATTAATTGGAATGATTTAGCAACTCCAGAGCAGCTAACGTGACTGAATTTAAAAACGTTATTACATTCAGGCACGTTATCCTCCAGTAAATTAAGAGCGGCATTTGGTGATGAGTTCAACGATTCTGTGGTAGAAACAGGAATATCCGTAAAGAAGTCTTCAAAAACAGAAGCAACTTCGGAGTCCGAAGTTACAGGTGTATTACGGACATTAAGTTTAAATTCACAATTTTTCCGTGTTGCTCTTCTTCATTCACTATGTTCCAAGTAGTTCTGATTACATTGGAGCTATTTTTTATCTTAGTCTGAATATGCTTTGATTTAGCCACAATGCAATCTCTTTTGAATTTCCTGGAACAGTTGAACATGCTTGATATATTAAAATCATGACTATATTACCAAGCATATTATATGACATGAATATATTACCAAGCATGCATCTTAAGATGCATGCTTGGTATATCCTTATAAAAGATATAAGAAATAATAGTAATTCTGCTACCTTATTTAGAGTTCCGTTATCCAAGCCTTAGTTCGTTTAATCCAATATATTACTAAGTATGCAAATAAATCAAATCGGTCCACTAGTTCCTTCATAAAGGCCTATTCAATCCAAAAAGGGCCGACTCCCTGGGGTTAGAATGAGATTTTCATCATATCACCGACGTTAACAGAATTCGAGCATCAATACACGACGACACAGTATTAGAGATCTTCAGGTCAATTTTATCTGCTGTAGAAAGGAGCGAAGAAAATAATCCTTTTTTTTAATTCCACTACAAGTTTTTACCCTTGACTGCTGTCTAAACTGATGGTAAGTAAATAGATGTAACTCTAAATTTGTAAAGAGCTAACCTGTTAGGGGTAACACAGATACATTAAACCTTTTCGGTTTTTATTTTTGAAGCGAACCTTCTTTAGAATCGTTTTGATTTACAAAATCCGATGAAACGAAAAAGCGAAACCAAAAAGAGACAAATATATTATTATTATTATTTTTTTTAAATATTTATTTCAAAATAGATACAAACTTATTTTACAAACTATAAATCTCGCCAAACTGGTGGCCAGTTTGTTGGCGAGTTGCGCTCTAAACATTTTAATTTAAGTTAAATCTAAAATTAGCACTAGTACCTATACATAATTACCCAACACCAACAATCAGCAAAAACAAAAGAAAGTACAAATAGACAATATAAATAAAAGAGCAAATAAACAATATAAATAATAGTGAAGAGAAAAATAATTAGTTCCTCAGTATAGGAGCACTTAAGTGACCTTTTAGCTTCTTCTTAAGTATTCCTACACTAACCTTATTTTCCTCCCTTAGCCAATCTATGCTATTGTAAATTTTGGGTACTAAATAACAGCTCATCCTTTTACCGTAATAGTTACATACTTTTGGCAACGTGAATCTTATCTTTCTACAACTTCTCGCGTTATCTCTTAGTTTAGTAGGTGTTTTAAATTTGTCCGAGAAATAATGTTCTTTAGCTATTAAATATTCCACTTTACTATGTACTGGCAGTAACTTAAGGTCTTTAAAAATATTATCATAATTTCCCTTATACCTTTTCCTCTCCTTTTTTCCCACATCATGCCTCAAAATTCTAATTTGTAATTTTTTTATTTCATCCAGATAGGTGCTAAATGTCCTTCCATACACACTAAGGCCGTAGCTAATCACTGCGTCTGCCAGCGCATAGTACACAACTAGCTTAGTATGCCTACTTAGCACACGGTTGAGGTGATAAAACTTACCTAAGACAGACCTTAGCTTGTTGCATACGACCCCCACATGTGTTTTCCAATTAAAGTTTCGATCCACGTGCAGTCCTAGATACTTATAATTGTCTACGTACCGCAGCGGCTGACATGCACATGAACTTTTAGCCCTATACAAACAATCGTAGCTATGACCGACTATCTCTATATCCTGATACTGGACCGTCTTGGCTCGCCTGTTGTGTGGCGAGTATATATGCATGCAGTTAGTATTATATGAGATAGAATATAAGTTATATTTATCACATTTTAGTAGGCTGCTTTTCTGAAGTTTCACTTCTGCCATGTATGAATTACACACACAGACTTTTTTTTTAATTCAACGGGTCCGAATGATCGCCCTTCTTTGGAATAGGGTGTACTAAGGCAGTCTTCCACGAAGAAGTAACAGACTTTGCTGGATGAGTAAACCCGTAATATTAATTATTATAACAGACGCGTTAAGACCGGAGTCAACTCCCTACAAAACCTAGAAAATTCTGCCAGTTTCGTACGTCCCTGTAACCCCTTAACGTTGCTCTGTCTAAACGCCTCCGTCGAACGACTGAGAAATGAACTTTGTCTGTTTAGTTTTAAGTTTGGGTTCGAGTTCAAGCTGTAGGTTTTTGATAAGTGTTTTACCTCACGAACTCTATCAACGTTGGAGACTCACTATCTTATACTATCACTACTGCAAAGAAAAAAATCTCTCGAGCAAATCCCCAAAAATATATTCATTGAAATACTCGCAGCTAATAACATTTTCATCGGACCTCTCTATTCACATACTCGTATCATTTGATCGGACCCTAAAAGTTCTTTTATAAAAGAATCTATTATCATCATTCTATTTCTATTTTTTCAGATTATAATATTTATTTTATTGGATACTATTACGAGGTTATGTTATCTGTATTGGTAAGTATATTAGTAAATGGTATTTCTATTGTGAGGAAATTGAAAGAAATATGGGCCATATTTCTTTCAATTTCCTATTTGATACCTATCGGACAAGATATTACTACGTAAAACCGACTATAATAATAAATACTATACGTGAAACGATTAAATTACTTACTATTGACTGATACCATATTTCTTGTCAATTTAAAGTAAAATCTCCAACCTTTTTGATGCTATGGAAAAAATTTAAAGACAAAAAGTCATTAGTTAAGAAGAAGAAAACCGACCAAGTTTCTCTGGAAAGTCAAAGTTGCCAAATATAAGCTCTATTACCAATAAGTAGAAATTAGAATGAGGTTTGATCCCCAAGATGACTAAGATTTAATCACATAGCATGTGCGGTATCTGGTCTGGTCTATAAAATTTAGGAATAAGATGGTTTTGTTTAAGAATAAAGATTCAAACCTGATCCATTCAATCCGTAACCGATCCGAGCAGAAGTATGTTTTTAAGAATTCTCCCAAGCAAAATACTCATACTTATAACAAGTGCCTACTTAGAAAATCCTTTCAATAACCACAAAACTTGGCTAAATCTAGCCTAGAGTGGCGATAAGCAAAAAAGTTCGTAATTGGCTAAAAACCCAAACCCACTTTCTGAGCTCTCACATAAAAGAAATCCTATTATTGCAGCCTTTGTTCTGGCGGAATCGCGGAGAGTGGATTGAGTTGGAAATGTTTAAATAACAGGTGAAATTGTGGAGTCTAAAAGAAAAGTTTGGATCGTGAATTCTAAATTTTAGCTTTAAAGTTTTCTGCATGCCCATTCCCGCTATAATATCGCCGTCTAGACTATGGTTTGAGCTAGCATTTTTGTGAAATTTAAACTGTACCTAAGCAGTACTCTTATTTTACCATATTTTTGTATTCCTTTGCCAACTTTCATAAGTATTTCTTATAAACATACCCATGACATTTATAGTTTTTGAAAAAGAGACATAAAACCACTGAAATAGTATGAACTTAAAAGTATTGTATTATAAACATCTTTATCGTCGTTGTCAGCTTACGGACCTCCACTATTGGAATAGTCTTTCCCTAAAAGACCTAGGATAATATAAAATATCGTCATCAAAGTCCATCAGCTGATAGACTTTGTATGCGAACCTATGCTCTCCAGTGACTTTTGACGACCTCCGTGGCGCAGTGTGTAGCGCTATTGTCTTAACGTGCGGAGGTCCCAGGTTCGATCCCCGGTAGCGTCAATTTGGGAATTTATAATTTTTGAATTTTCCCTGGTCTGGCCTGGTGGGAAGCTTCGGCCGTGGCTAGTTACCACCCTACCGGCAAAGACGTGCCGCCAAGCGATTACGCGTTCCGGTACGATGCCGTGTATAAACCGAATAGGGGTATGGGTTTAATTTAACTGCTATGCCCCTAAAAGGTTGGCACGCTACCATCTTAGACTGCACCATCACTTACCATCAGGTGAGATCGCAATCAAGGGCTAACTTGTAGTGGATAAATCGAATCGCCAGCCATCGTTTCTTCAGTGTATAGGAACCAGCACTAGTAGAGGTTAGGCACACTAGGAGAGGGATCCACAGCAACGCTATACCAACTGTAACCTATTCTGTGGCTATACTTTCTAGTACTGAATCTGCCATTTTTATACGACTGCCTGAAAAAAGGAGTATATTGTTTTTAGGGTTCATGTATGTATGTATGTATATTCAACCATAACTTCTATACGCCTGAACCGATTTTGATAAATGAGGTATCGTTAGAATCTCTAGCTTATTTTGGGTGACATAGGTTAGTAAAATTTAAAAAAAAATTGATGGGATGACCATGGTCCCGCATTAAAGACTCAAGTTGAAAAAAAAAATCGAAAATAAGATTAACTATATAATCATCATGTAGAAAATCATGAGTAGATCTCAAAAGTATATAACACTACAGTTAAATATCCAGTGATCCACAAAATAAATCATTTATTATACATAAGATTATAATTTAACTAGATTAATTTAGATTTTTAACTGTTTAGTTCGTTTTTTGGCAGGGCAGTCGTGTTTTTTAATTATTTTAGTTATGACTTGTAACGCTTTGCTAGTAACAAATTGAGGGACGAGTGGCCTAGTAGTGAAAACGCATACCAGTCGATTGCGATTGTTAAGCAACGTTGACCCAAATAGGTAGGTAACTGGATGGGTGACCGAATTTGGAGCTTCAAATATGGCCTTTTCCTCCGTGCTTCGGAGAGGAGAGCACGTTAAGCCGTCGGTCCCGGTTATTATCACTAATATCTGATAATAATCGTTACAAAAACCTAAGAGTTTAATACTCTTAGTCGAGTCGTATGAAGGGTAAAAAGTACGTTGGAACCCACCACATTATGATCCCAAGAAAACTCCTACCATTATGTGATTGATGGAAAGGGGTCACGACCCTCAGTATTAAGGAATACGACGCGAAGAGAGAGTAACAAATATCATACCACGTTTTTGAATGCTTAGTGATACAATTTTCTGTAACATGATGACCGCCAACATGTTACAGAAAATTAAAAGAATAAAATTAATTAGAAGAAATAAAAGTTTAATGATGAAGAAACACTAAAACAAGAAGTAAATTAAGGAAAGCAAATAAAACAAACAGTTCCATTTCTACTTATATACTAGCGCAGCCATAACATATGACCTTCGATTTCCGATTCACCCTGTACTTCCGTAACCCCATATCAGTAGGGTTATTATAAGATTTTACATCTCACCCACGCTGATAGATTTCGAGCGTCCCAATATTTTAGCGTTAAAATAAAACGGATTTTTAATAATTATCTTGTCTTAAAGCTCAATTTTTTCCGCAGATGTATAACCCATGCGAAAACCTTGCAAAATTATAGAATTTGAGCATCGAAACACAATAACTTTCGAATAAAATTGACTTAAATATGCTTGATAATAAAAATGAATGCGCCTCGCTTATATAATAAAAAGTTAATAAATAAAAAAGTTTATGTCATTTATGCTTTGCATGTACACACACGGAAGGCGCGTCCATTAGATAAGATGAACTCTACTGTGTTTTTATTTTAACTGCCTATGCCTGATTTCTCGCCGATCGTGTCAGATTTTGCGTCCCATCGGAATATAAGAGTAAGGGAATAGACATTGCAACTGTAGTTGTGCACCGAATTGTGTACTGTCTTCCACACAGATGCCTAATTTTAGGTGAACATTTGCCGCCGTCGCTGTAATACGTTCGGGAGGCCATATTTTATACTTTACTTTAAATCAATTACTTTAATTTAATTAAGTAATCTGTGGTTAACGCAGTTAGTAGCTTGTTCACAAAATATTTACTGTAAAATGTTATTTATTTTATTTTAATTTATTTATTTGATATGCCGGCGATCCAAATACAGAGTCATTTTATAACAAGAAAAGGTTTACAATTACTAGTGCTATTATACATGTATCAATTATAGGCATATACAAAACATAAACATATCAAAACATAAACATAACAATTAAAACAGAGATGGGTACAATATGTCAATAAAGATGTCAAAACTATTACAACTATTAATATTTACAATTTTAGTAAGATTAAAAATTAACAACAATACATTAACTTAAATGATAGTTAACTGAAATTAAATTAGATTTAATTAAATTAAAATTAAAATTAGATTAAATTAGGGATTACAATTAATGAGTTATTCGTGCAAATACAATTTTTTCTTAAAGTTAGTTAGTTATTTAACTATATACTGTTTGTTAACCCGAATAATAATTTAAAAAACAAGCGTCTACCTAAATTTTACTCGCATGTTATGTTGTTTTCGATGCTCGAATGCTATAAACGTCGGTAAGACATCTAATAAGTATATCTGATACGAACACCCCACCTACATATACCATACCATCGCTACCTGCCGTAAATTCGGACAGTGGAAAAGTTTTATTAGCGCCATTCCATGGAATGTATTATTTTTATACCAAAGCAGCATAAGGCAGGACGTAATTGCTATTCTTATGGTTAAGTTTCAGACGTGAGATAAATGATGATTTTAGGATTATTTACTAACCAGTAAAAGGTTTCCAGATTTGGTTAGTATAAGTATAATAATGAAATAAATTGGACCGACCTTTTCTTTGCTCAAAAATCTTAATTTTAGACTGGTGGCAGACATTTCTTGAGTCCCTTGTGCGTAGACAATGCCTTCTTCATTTAGGTATTGATGCACCCTGGTGCAGTGGTGAGTGCTGTGGTCTTCTAAGTAGGAACCCGGGTTCGATGTCCGGCAGTTTTTATTTTATTTATCATCAATGTCACGGCTGTAGTTAGTTACCACCCACCAGATCAAGCCATTGAGCGTTCGGGTACGATGCCAAGTGGAATTCTATTAGAGGTGCCAATAATTGCCAACTGCCATACCTATAACAGGTTAGCCCGCTATCCATCCTTATTGAATCATCACTAGGTGAAATTGATATCAAATTAACTTGTAATAAAATTAAAAAGGGAACATTCCCCACTGCCCCCACTTGGTCAGACCTTACCAACATTGTATCCTAATGATAGTTGTATCAATAGTAAGTATTTAAATTTAGATTCAGGTCTCATCCATGTATGCTATGTGTAGGTAATAAATATTAATTCTTGCCTGCATTTCTACTGTTATTAATGCTCGTCAAAATACCAAATAATTACTGTAATCTTAGTTTTTGAAATGTTTATAAAGGTCTGTAAAACGTTATAGCCTTACGTAAAACTGTATTCTTAGATTATAAGAATGCCTATTTGTACTTTTTTTTATGCCAAAAAAAATGCCAATAAAAAACTTGGTCAGTCGATCTCAGGGACCTATGTAGTCTGAAGTAACTAGGTAATTAAATACCTCGCTAGATTGTAATATAAAAGTAGATTCGCTCTGCGGTTTGGTGTCAACAACATAAATTGATTTTCATTTACACTTTGTTTTTACAACACTTTTCGAAGCTTGGGGAAAAATAAATGGGCTCACATTATCTCACAGAGCTTTCGATATGTATTATAGGATATATCTATACAATTGTTTGACTTACTAGATGATGCCCGCGACTTCGTTTATTAAAAAGTTCCTGCGTGAAAAAAAAACCTAACTTTTGTTTCATGCAGGAACTTTTTAATAAATTTTCGGGATAAATCCTTCCTGGGATGCATATCTCTGTACCTTTTGTCAAAATTGGTTGAACTGATGGCCATGAAAGCCAAGAACTGTCATGTCAAGAAAATCTGTATTTTTTTAGTCAATTATAAATAAATTAGATGATGCCCGGGACTTCGTAATCGTGGAATATTGATTCATTCCCAAAGATACAAACTATCCCCATACCAAATTTCATCAAAATCGGTTGAACAGATGGGCTATGAAAGCGTAGCAGAGAGACAGACAGACAGACACACTTTCGCATCTATAATATTAGCATGGATATGGATAAATAATATTTTCTAATAATTTAATTCTTTTGGCTCACGTATCCTAGAGTCCTAATATTTTTTTTATATTAATAAGTATAGCAAAAACTTATAATATTAATTTAATTCTTCATTAAAGCACGATGCGTTGTTAATATTTAAATTATGTTGATTCAATTGCGCCTTTCTTCTTTCGTCAAAATTTGTTGAACGAATATGGGCCATGAAAGCATTGCAGACAGACAGACAGACACACTTTCGAGTTTACAATATTATTATTAACTAGAAAGTAGCGACCAACTACGGGTTCGTTTTCGTAACTATTTTTATACCACTGCCTGAAAAAAGGAGTATATTGTTTTCAGGCTTCATGTATGTATGTATGTGAGTTTGTATATTCCACCATAACTTCTATACGCCTCAACCGATTTTGATAAATGAGGTATCGTTAGAATCCCTAGCTTATTCCGGGTGAAATAGGTTAGTTAAATTTTTAAAAAAGTTGATGGGGTGACCATGGTCCCGCATTAAAGACTAAATTTGGAAAAAAAAATCGAAATTAAGATTAACTAAAATCATCATCTAAAAAAGGATGAGTAGATTCCAAAAATATGTAACACTATAGTTCAATATCCAGTGATTCACAAAAAAATATCCTTTAATAAAAAAGTGAATAAGATTGTAATTTAACTAGGTTAACTTAGATTTTTAACTTTTTAGCTCGTTTTATGGTAGAGCAGTCGTGTTTTTAATTATTTTTAATTATGACTTGTGAAAATCAAATCCTCCTTGTTTACTGAAGGGTAACTCTATGCAGAACTCAGCTTTTTTGGACTGAGCGTTGTTATGTCAGTGAGAAAGTGAGTGAGTGGTTTTTATGTGGAATGGCGTTCCGAACCAGTGGTAGATTTACTTGACGATTCAAACCACCACCACTACAGCCTATTAACGTCCCACTGCTGGGCACAGGCCTCCACTCTCATAGGAGAGGGAATTAGAGCTTAGACCCACCACGCTGCTCCAATGCGGGTTGGCGAGCTTTAACGACTATTATCATGTTAGTGATAATAACCGGGACCGACGGCTTAACGTGCTCTCCGAGGCACGGGGGTGAAACACCGCCAACTTCCTAACTCCGGGCTAGTACTGAGAATTTCTAATCAGAAAAACCCAATACTTAATTACGGCCCGACCTGGGATTCGAACCCAGGACCTCGTTAGCCGCAGTCGAACATGATAACCACTAGACCAACGAGGCAGTTAGACGATTCAAAAGTACTTGTAAAAGTTTATTCTAATAAAAACATTTGATTTTGAATACAGATTCCACGCTCACGATCAGCAACAGAGCAACGGATCTCGGACAGTAGGTATAGTTTAGGACCTGGAGAGTGAGGCTACTTATTGTCACGGAAAATCAAAGAGTTCCCACAGATATATATTTGCCTGGTGGGAGGCTTCGGCCGTGGCTAGTTACCACCCTACGTGCCGCCAAGCGATTATGCGTTCCGGTACGATGCCGTGTAGAAACCAAATAGGGTACTGCCATGCCCCTAACAGGTTAGCCCGCTACCATCTTAGACTGCATCATCACTTACCGTCAGCTGAGATCGCAGTCAAGGGCTAACTTGTAGTGCTTAAAAAGAAAATATATATATCATTATGGCACTTACAAATACGTGACCTTAGATATTTAGGTTACAAATTTGTTTATTACAATTTATTATATTTAGTTCGCAGTTTGCCACGTAGAGTAAATAAGCATTATTTCAGTAAGCAGTGCATGATAATTACAAGGATTTCCCCCACTCCATTGTACCTAATTACTCAGGTATATAAGGTTAGGATTAATCTGTAAATACATGTCATTTTAACACCGAGTCTGTGCGTATCAATTCTGCCTCCAACTCGCAACAACTTACACGCAATCCGTAAAAATTATAAATGCCAAAGTGTGTTTGCTTGATGGTTTCATCATCATCATCACTTGCCGTCAGCTGAGATCGCAGTCAAGGGCTAACTTTTTTTTTTTTTTTTTTTTTTTTTTTTATTGAAAATAATACAATAGAACTTAATGCTAGCTAGCCTAACCTAATTACTATATAAATCATGCCCACGTGGAATGGTGGCAAGAATGCTGGCTGCATTTCCGCGCTGGACAGCCAGGCTGATCCTTTGCGCAAAAAATGAGCCAGCCCTTCTGTCACCAGATGAGGCCATTAACCGCGGTGAAATATCTCGTAAAAAATTTTTGGCACTAAGACTAACTTGTAGTGGATAAAAAAAAAAAAAAAAAAAAAACCTTAATCCACGCGGACGAAGTCGCAGTATCGTAAAGCATAATACAAAGATTTTGGCTGATAAAACCAAAATAAGCAGTGTACGTGTTTGCTGACACCATATCTTTAATATTCGTGATATATTTGTGCGGCGCGACCAAATTGTTTTGACGCGATAAAACTCCGCGCGATGTTTATGTGTTTGTTTGCGATGGTGCGACTTTTTATCAGATCGCCCCTTGACTTTTGTTTTATTGCTCGTGCGGAGTTCGAGGGGGACTCTATGGTTTTTTTGTGTAACGACTGTCAAAGTTTTTGAGTGTGCCTTTTGTGTTCAGTTGCGATAACACAAACAACAGGATAATCAGGGAACAAGAAGCGTTATCTATACTAATATTAAATGATAAATGATTTATTAATTTCCTACATTTACTAAATTGCATAATAAATTATCATACTTCACTTTATTACCTACTACCTAATATGTTTCTTCTTACCCCAATTTTTCTCTATATACTTATTGTACGCACTGTGATTTCAACCCTGTCCCCACTACCAAAGGTTAACTGGAAGAGAATACCTCTAGGTATTAAGTTCGCCTTTGTGCATTGTAATTTTATTATGTGCAATAAAGAATTTAAAACAAACAAACAAACAATAATTTCATGTAGGACAACTTGTGTCACTTATGAAACGTTAAGACTCTACCACCGGTTCGGAGAGCTGATTCTACTGAGAAGAGTCACCAAGAAACTTAGCAGTTGCTCTTTTCATAGAAAAAAAAAAGGTTACAATATGTAGACAACACAACACATACGTTACAAGTGGCTGTCTTGTGGGTCACTGGATGGGAGGCCGGTTGCTTCCATGCTACTTTGTCATCATTTATAAGTTTGACAACTTCCGTGGCACAGTGGTTAGCGACGGTGTCTTACAAGTGGAAGGTCCCGGGTTCGATGCCCGGCAGGTTCCATTTTGGAATTCATAGGGATGAAGCCTATGTCAACCAGTCATAATTAAAAAAATTAAAAATACGACTGCACTGCCAAAAAACGAACTAAATAGTTAAAAATCTAAATTAATCTACTTAGTTAAATGAGAATCTTATTCACATTTTTATTGAATAATATTTTTTGTGAATCCCTGGAAATTGTACTATAATGTTACATATTTTTGGAATCTACTCATCATTTTAGTTAATCTTATTTTAGATTTTTTTTTGAACTTTAGTGATTAATGCGGGACCATGGTCACCCCATAAATTTTTTTAAAAATTTTACTAGCCTTTGTCACCCGGAATAAACTAGGGATTCTAACGATACCGCATTTATTAAAATCGGTTCAGGCGTATAGAAGTTATGAAGGAATATACAAACTCACATACATACATACATACATACATGAACCCCGAAAACAATATACTCCTTTTTTCAGGCAGTCGTATAAAAATAAAATATTTCTTACTGATTATTAAATAGAGGGTTCCAAAATACCTAAAATTGACATCCTCGGTTTGTTTTAATTTTGATATCCATTTTAAACTATAAATTAAAGAAAAAAAGTATGTTGAAATTTGATGACGTCACCACTATGTCTTTCATACAACTTCCATACTAGAAGCGCGTTTTTAAGTTTGGATAAAGAGTTGCTCATTTGACTGAGTTGTCATCATCCCTATTTCAAAATTTTCTCCACTCTTATCCGATGAGATGCTTCGGCCGTGGCTAGTTTCTTTTTTTAAATCTCTATTTACCACCACCACTACAGCCTATTAACGTCCCACTGCTGGGCACAGGCCTCCACTCTCATAGGAGAGAGGGAATTAGGAGCTTAGACCCAAATCTCTATTAAATCTCTATTTATTAAAGAGGTTTTGTTCAATATTGAACATGACACCCTCATAGGAACAAAATCATTACTTCACTGCCTACGCTTAATCACTTGCCACCCTAACTGAAAAAACTATGAAGCAATTTAGTTTAGTGTTCCGGTACGCAGCGTAGAAACCGATTCGGGGTATGGGCAGGATTAAAACTTTATAATTATTTTGAAATATTGGATTTCAGTCTCCCCTCTTAACCATTGAACCCAACTTCAAATATTGAGGAGAAAGGCTCAGAAAATCAGCAAAACTTCTAAAAGGAAACAGAAATAATACAGCAATTAATGCAAAATCTAAATTCTCGTTAAAAGTTCTGACTTCCAAAGACCTCGATTTCAAGTTTCAGAATATCGATTACTTCAAAATTAATGAGAGAAACTCGAACCTGCAATACTTCGATCTCTACATATCATACTAATATTACTAATTTACCGGCAAAGACGTGCCGCCAAGCGATTTAGCGTTCCGGTACGATGTCGTGTAGAAACCGAATAGGGGTATGGGTTTAATATAACTGCCGTGCCCCTAACAGATTAGCCCGCTACCATCTTAGACTGCATCATCACTAACCATCAGGTGAGATCGCAGTCAAGGGCTACTTGAAGGGAAGGGAAAAATAAAAAAATAAAAATGGCATAGATATAGTTGAGGACCTGGAGAGTTACATAGGATACTTTTATCCCAGAAAATTATGGAGTTCAAAATTAAAAAAACTTATTCCACGCGGACGGAGTCGCGGGAATCGTCTAGTATACAATATAATAATGCGAAATTAAATATGTATATCCACCACTATAGCCCATTAACGTCCCACTGCTGGGCACAGGCCTCCTCTCTCGTAGGGGAGAGGTAATTAAAGCTGAGACCCACCACGATGCTCCAATGAGAGTTGGCGGGCTTTAACGACTATTATCATGTTAGTGATAATAACCGGGACCGACGGCTTAACGTGCTCCCCGAGGCACGGGGGACCCCCCCTACTTCCTAACTTCGGGCCAGTACTGAGAGTTTCTAGTCAGAAAAACACAATACTTAATTACCTATGGTCCGACCCGGGACTCGAACCCGGGACCTCATCGGCCGCACGTGTTAATCACTAGAATATATAGAAACATAATCATATGCTATATCAAAAATGCAAAAGTGTATTACCACCGGTCAGCTTTCCGAACCGGTGGTAGAGTCTTAACGTTTCGTATGTGTTGTATGAAATAAATAAATCATTAATGAAATCATGAAATAAATAAATGTATCATTTATTATTTATTTGTTTGTTGTTTTGAAATTTTAGTAAAATAACGAAAGAAAGTTAATCAATTAACAGCACCTGTAGAAAGAAGTCCCATAGCAATAAACGAGCAACTTAAAGAGCAATAAGCCCGCAATAAAACCCCTCCGGCTCTGTATCGGAGGGACCCTAGAACCCATTAAGGGCGAAGGGTCGAATCGGCACTAAAACAGTTATGGCCGAAGGTACTCTTAACTGTGTAAACGATTTGCTTACAACACTGATTTGATTATGTAATCATTCTGAATAGGGAGGCGTACATAGTTGTTGTCCTGGATTATGCATTATTACATCACTGTAGTACTTACTGCCTCGTTGGTCTAGCGGTTAGCGTAGTCGACTGCGGATCACGAGGTCCAGGGTTCGATTCCCGGTCGGGCATAAAAATTGCTAGGTATTGGGTCCTACATAGGCTAAGAAAGAAAGAAAGAAAATATATTTATTCAATAATGGTGTCACAAACAACTGCCTCGTTGGTCTAGTGGTTAGCATGTTTGACTGCGGCCGACGAGGTTTGAGTCCCGGGTCGGGCCATAATTAAGTATCGGGTTTTTCGGATTAGAAATTCCCAGTACTAGCCCGGAGTTAGGTAGTTGGCGGTGTTTCACCCCCGTGCCTCGGAGAGCACGTCAAGCCGTCGGTCCCGGTTATTATCACTAACATGATAATAGTCGTTAAAGCCCGCCAACACGCATTGGAGCAGCGTGGTGGGTCTAAGCTCCTAATTCCCTCTCTCCTATGAGAGTGGAGGCCTGTGCCCAGCAGTGGGACGTTAATAGGCTGTAGTGGTACCTACATAGGCTAAGTAGAAAGAAAACATATTTATTCAATACTGGTGTTACAAACAAACATTTATCATGCTGTCGTACCTAATAATCATTGATCAGGATTTGGAGGAAGTACATTGTCAAGGATTTGATCACTCCAGCAATGCTAAGGACAGCGGTTACTTATGTATACATTGATATAATAATTGTATATGAAATATTTATTTAAAAAGAGCAACCACCGAGTTTCTTGCTGGTTCTTCTCGGTAGGAATGGCATTCCGAACCAGTGGTTGATTCACTTGACGATTCAAAAGTACGTGTAAAAGTTTATTTGAATAAAAAAAAAATTGAATTTTGAATTTTGAATCTGTACTAATCTGTATAATATGGTTGTCTGTGACACCACCCAAAATGGTTGTACAGCTCAGCCTTTTGCCCTGCAGCAAAACTTGCACTTGAAAGTAGCTTGCATTTGCACGTTTAATGGAAGGGGCTGATTTTCAAGATGGCAGGTAAGTGTGCCTGTGCAAATCTATTCATATATTATAAATGCGAAAGTTTGGATGGATGTATGGATGTTTGTTACTCAATCACGCCCCAACGGCTGAACGGATCTGGTTGAAATTTGGCACAGAGATAGATTATAGTCTGGAATATTACTTAAGCTCCTTTTTATCCCGGAAAATTAAAGAGTTCCCGCGGGAACCCATAAACCTCAAACCACGTAGACGAAGTCGCGTGGTTTATTCGCTTTCATCTTTCATCCCCTATTTCAACCCTCTGTGGGTCGAATTTTCAAAAAGTGTGAAACACGTATTTCTTCATTTTTAACCCGCAGCTCATATACCATGGCTATAACTTGAAAAACGACGGACTTTTATACAAACTCTCAACCCCTATTTTACCCCTTTGGGGGTAGAATTTTGGAAAACCCTTTCTTAGTGGATACCTAGTGTTCACAAAGAACACACTCTTCGTAATTCATGTATAGACATGAAATTTGAAGAGTAGAGAGAGGACCAGCGGGTTAGGCTATGCGTTGATATATAAGTCAGTCAGTCAGTCAGTGAGGAATTTGAATTTTATATGTTTTGTTTTGTGTAATTTTGAAATAATTGTAACGTGTAATGTACAAAAAAAAATATTTGTACGTCGGGTTACCTGACTGGATATGTTGCGGCTTTCTATTTATTCGACAAACATCTCATATTCACATATTCATACAAATAAATAATTTCTTTCTTTCTTCTTTCTTTATCTCAATCTGAGAGGATAGTGGTGATCAATAGTGGGTGAACTTATCGTGACCAAAGCCGCGGGCATTCGCTTGTGTATACCTACTTTTAAAATTAAATGGACCGTAATACCAACTATACTATTACCTGTTCTGTGTTCTTTCGTTTTCATGAGAGAATGGGCAAGATGACTGATTTTGAAAAATGGACAGATTATGTTCGGAAGTACCTACCTACTAATTCGAAAAAATATATTATTTCAGCAGCAAAATAAGGTTTGGTAGATAAAATTGGCATTTGAAATTTAAATTTTAAAATTCACGCCAAAACGCTCGGGAGTGTCATGGCGTCGTTTCGTCGTAGTCAACCGGTGGACGTCCACTGCTGGACATAGGTCTCTTGTAGGGTCCTCCACAAGCCACGGTCTTGCGCCGCCTGGATCCAGCGGCTCCCTGCGACTCTCTTGATATCGTCCGTCCACCGTGTGGGGGGGTCTGCCGACGCTACGCTTTCCAGTGCGGGGTTGACATTCCAGCACTTTGAGACCCCAACGCCCATCGGTTCCCCGAACTATGTGCCCCGCCCATTGCCACTTCAGCTTCGCAACTCTTCGGGCTATATCGGTGACTCTGGTTCTCCTACGGATCTCTTCATTTCTGATTTGATCACTTAGGGACACTCCCAGCATAGCCCTCTCCATCGCCCGCTGAGTGACGTCGTTTGTGACGTCACTATTGTTATTACCGATGTACTCTGTGCAGTGTGCAGTAAACAATGTATGTACTTATAGAGGGGACGCCCGCCGTCGCCAGGTGGGTGATCGGTCCATTAATTGAACCATTCCACCCATTTCCCCGTGTTAGGACACAGGTTACTGGTGTCCCGGCAGCCTACCCCCCCCCGAACCTACCTGTAGCTTTAGTGAATCTTACGATATCCCCTATGGAGATATCTTAGATCATCTTCACAGATCCTGTCCTTGCCTATTAATTCCCACCTTATCAATGAGTACATGGGGCACTCAGCTATAAAGTGAAAGCTGGTTTCTTCCTCGCCGCACTCTGGACATGATGGATCATCTCCGATTCTCATTATTGTGAGATGTCTATTTAGCAGGCAGTGTCCCGTTGTTATGCCTGCTATAAGTGCTATGTTGTTTCTACTTAACGACATAAGTTGTTTTGTCTTCTTTTTATCGAATGATTTCAAGAACAACTTCGATTGCCTATATTGCGTAGAGTTGTTCCATCTTGAATTCGATTCTCTTTCTATAATTCCTTCGATCACTTTCTTAGTGATCGAGTATGGAATGGGTAAGCAAGGTTCGGGGCCACAGAAAGGAGTGCTTGCTCCCATTCTTGCTAATTCATCTGCTTTGTCATTACCTTCGTTTCCTTGGTGTCCAGGAACCCAAGCAATTGTGACTTTTGTCCTCTCAGCTAGTGAGTTCAAGATGCGTTTGCATTCCTTCACTAGAGCTGATGTGGTATCCTTCCTTTCTAATGCTCTGAGAGCAGCCTGACTATCACTATATATGATAACTTCGTGCAGTAAACAATAGTGCGATTGTCAAAGCTCGAAAACAAACAATTGTGACGTCACGACTTCTTGGTGTTTAATCCATTATGGCGGATTGCTATATTTCATAGTTTTATTTTATCAAAATAAATAGCAATCACACTCGAAATAGAAAAAAAAAATACATTTTTTATAATCCATGAATCCTATTCCATTAGATAAATTCATAATTTCATTGATTCTTGGTTACTGTCATCATGCCTATTTCGACCTACGAAAACGAATGACTAACTGCCCTAGAAAACGCCTATAGGTAACATTATCTTGTATCGAAATGTTGTTGACCGAATTGTAAGGCTATCAAGGCAATAACCAGTACGCAAATCGGTTATGGTGATGAGAGTACCGCACCCTTGGAAACGCTCTATTCGCATCCCCCGACCCGCCCTAAGCGATCCTTAATAGATTGCAGCCCCTTATTTACAAAATACCTTTCGAGAAATACTTTTATTGGCGTTTTAAGCTCTTTCTGCCTTCCACTTTAATAGAAGTGCTTTTGGATTTAGATTATTTAGGTACTAGCACATGCCCTCGACTTCGTTTTTTGATTCCCACAGGAACTCTTTAATTTTCCGTGATAAAAAGTAGCCTATGTGCTATTTCAGACTATAATCTATCTCTGTGCCAAATTTCAGCCAGATCCTATTATGAATATGTTTGTCTCTTTTTGGTGTCGCTTTTTCGTTTCATCGAATTTTCAAATCTCAACGATTCTAAAGAAATTTCAGTTCAACAATAAGCTGAATTATTTGACTCTCAATACAAAACACAATTGTCTCTCCAAAAAGGCACAGCAAAGTATCTTTCCTCGTTCTTGAAACTGAATCATAATTTAAAAAAATAAAAAACGCGACTGCCCTGCCAAAAAACGAACTAAAAAGTTAAAAATCTAAATTAATCTATTTATATTAGAATCTCATTCACATTTTTATTAAATGATATTTTTTTGTGAATCACTGGATATTGAACTATAGTGTTATATATTTTTGGAATCTACTCATCATTTTCTAGATGATGATTATATACTTAATCTTATTTACGAATAATTTTTTTCAACTTTAGTTTTTAATGCGGGACCATGGTCACCCCATCAATTTTTTTTTTAATTTTACTAGCCTATGTCACCTGGAATAAGCTAGAGATTCTAACGACACCTCATTTATCAAAATCGGTTTTGGCGTATAGAAGTTATGGTGGAATATACAAACTCACATACATACATACATGAACCCTGAAAACAATATACTCCTTTTTTCAGGCAGTCGTTTAATAAAAACTGTTCCAACGAATAATAAAATTACCACTGCATGGCGGAAGGGTGCCAAAGACAGCGATAATGTCCTGCATTTCCAAAACAAACCCCACTTCATTTGGCAGTTTGGCGCGACTGAAAAGATGTACAAACTACCACTAAAACAACGTAGTCTCTATTACTTGGGTCGTAAAGTTCAAAGTAGCGTGGAAGTGTTGTGTATTGCGTGGTAGACTGTACTCTCCCAGTGCAACTCTGTCGCACTTCGATGAATAATGCGAGTCGCTCGTTTCCAATACACTGCTTATGAAGCGCTTTGAAAATTAGTTGGGAAACTAGTCTAAACTAGTTTAGTAGTGGAAAAATCCTAGAAATACACGAGAAAGTTTTGCATATGGCTAGGCTATTTGAATTTTTAACAAACTAGATGATGCCCTCGAGTTTGTCTGCACGGATTAAGGTTTTTTGATTACCGTGGGAACTCTTTGGCCTTCTGGGACAAATGGCTGTCATTCCGTGGGATGTAACCAATCTCTGAACAAATTTCATCAAAATCAGCTTAAAAGATGGACCGTGAAAGCGTTACAAACAAGCAGATAGGTAGACAGGCGGACAGACAGACTGGCAGACACAGTTTTGCATTCATCCATATTAGTATGGATATGGATAGCAGCAGAGCAATTGGATGGAGTCTCTATTTTCAAATTAGAAATGACATAACGACGACAATATATAGCTTAAGAGGTGAAGTAGGACAACTTGTGTCACTTATGAACTTTAAGACTCTACCACCGGTTCGGAAAGATGTTCTACTGAGAAGAGCCGGCAAGAACTCAGCAGTTGCTCATTTCATAGAAAAAAAAAGGTTACAATATGTAGACAACACAACACACACGTTACAAGTATTACACTGACTTGTGGGTCACTGGATGCGAGGCCGGTTGCTTCCATGACACTTTGTCGTTAATAAAATCATCGATAGTGTTATAACCTCGACTTAACAAATAGTCACCATTACTTTACTTATGAAGCGTCATAGCCTGACTTTAGACTTTATTAACAAGTCATAATTAAAATAATTAAAAAACACGACTGCCCTGCCAAAAAACGAACTAAAAAGTTAAAAATCTAAATTAATCTAGTTAAATTAGAATCTTATTCATATTTTTGTTAAATGATATTTTTTGTGAATCACTGGACATTAACCTATAGTGTTAAATATTTTTGGAATCTACTCTACATTTTCTAGATGATGATTATATAGATAATTTTATATTCCATTTTTTTTTCTTTTAAATTTAGTCTTTAATGCGGGACCATGGTCACCCCATCAATTTTTTTAAAAATTTTACTAACCTATGTCACCCGGAATAAGCTAGGGATTCTAACGATACCTCATTTATTAAAATCAGTTTAGGCGTATAGAAGTTATGGTGGAATATACAAACTCACATACATACATACATGAACCCTGAAAACAATATACTCCTTTTTTCAGGCAGTTGTATAATAAACGTCAAGTGGTAAGTAAGAGAAACAATGGAAACTTGCCGAAACAAATTTCGTCTCAAGTGAGGGAAGTGTGCCGAGAGATATACCGCCGCGCTCATCCACAATGCGACATACACAATCATTCCTACTCATATCATAATAAAGTACTGGAACTAGTCCACATAACAGAAAAGGCTTTCTTCGGACTTTTTTTAATATTAGACTCTTTATAATATTAGTATGAGACTATGTGTCTTGGGGTTTGTATATCATCGGCACTCACCCCAAATTTGTAAATTAACCCCCGTTTTGTCCTTTGTTGACAAAAGGGAAGAGGTATTTCTCTCCACATTGTTTTTGTATTCGACCTGAAGCGTTCGCGTTTGATTGCTCAAAGCTTTACAGAACAACACGGTGTCACCCGCGACTTTGTTCGTAGGAATTGAAGTTTTTGACAAATCCATACTTACCTTCTATAAAATTACTACAATTCTACAATTGTTAGATAAGCATTATCCTGCCTAAATACCTATTTTACTATACCTGTGTACTAAATAAGCACTAAACCAATATAATATAATGTACCTAACTACCTACTAACCCACAATTGTACTAAATGTTCCTAATCACTAAGCTTTACCCCTAATTATGTACATTAGTAAATAAGTCTATTTTAAGAATGTAAAATAAAGTAACCCCTCGTCCCAAGACAGACAGGATTCTTTCCACTCGAAATTATATAAATACTTCCGAGGCCCTTAAATCGACACTCATTCTATACTAAGTCCTTACTAAGTCGTTTTCTCGTAGCTCTGATTCGTAACTGTAACTCTCTAGTATAAGTTCTATTGTTTTAATAACTATTAATTTAAATTATTGTGTCAATTATATTAATTAGTTTTAAACAGACAATTTTATTTCACGCCACGTAACACAATTACTTTTCTGATCCGGTGGCCAAAATTTGAACTAATTTTTATGCGTGATAAGTTTTAGTTACAATTTATATTTTTAATATCTACTAGCGACGCTGTCACCGGGTCTGATAAGTTTGTGGGACTATAAACAGTTTTGATTGATAGATTGATTGATTGGATTTCGGGTTTCTTTGTTTTATTTCTGGGTTCAAAATCTATGCCTGTCTCTTTTTATACGACTGCCTGAAAAAAGGAGTATTGTTTTCAGGGTTCATGTATTTATGCATGTGAGTTTGTATATTCCACCATAACTTCTATACGCCTCAACCGATTTTGATAAATGAGGTATCGTTAGAATCCCTAGCTTATTCTGGGTGCCTTAGGTTAGTAAATAAAAAAAAAAAATATGGGGTGACCATGGTCCCGCATTAAAGACTAAAGTTGAAAAAAAAATCGAAAATAAGATTAACTATATAATCGTTATCTAGTAAATGATGAGTAGATTCCAAAACTATATAACACTATAGTTCAATATCCAGTGATTCACAAAAAAATATAATATTAATAATAATGTGAATAAGATTCTAATTTAATAAGATTAATTTAGATTTTTAACTTGTTAGTTCGTTTTTTGGCAGGGCAGTCTTGTTTTTTAATTTTATTAATTATGACTTGTTTTCAATTCCACTATAAGTGGCTTACTTGTAGTGGAATCTTCACTGTGATCTCACCTGTTGGTAAGCGATGTTGCAGGCTAAGATGGTAGCGGGCTAACCTGTTAGGGGTATGCCGGTTATAACTAACCCATACCTTTAATCGGTTTCTACACGGCATCGTACCGGAATACTAAATCACTTGGCGGTATAATTGCCGGTACGGTGGTGACTCGGCACAACTGAAGCCTCCCACCAGACCAGAGCAGAGAAAATTCAGAAATTTGAAATTCCCAAATTGACCCTGCTGGATGTCGAACTTGGAACCTTCCACTAAAGACCACAGCGCTCACCACTGCGCCAGGGAGGTCGTCGACATTTACAAAGATTCATTCCTTTTTCTCATTCTCAAATAAAATCAGACACAACTGGAGAGAGATCAAGAAAAGCATCGACAGCTTAAACTGTTCTCCGAACACCCAGCCACCGTACCAGCAAACTTGTAACTCCAGGCTAATTCTGAGAATTTCTTAAGAGAAAAACCTAATACCTAATTATGGCCCGACCCGGGAATTAATGAATTTCTAAATTTAAAATACCTTAAAAAATAATTATTTTAGGTTAATTATTTCTATTTTAACGTCGCGTCCATACCAGAGATTTCGAATCGAACGAGAAACATAATATACATAGGAAGTTGATTTTGTCTCGAAGGAGGCTTCAGCCGTGTCTAGTTACTACCCTACTGGCAAAGATGTACAGCCAAGTGATTTAGCGTTCCGGTACGATGCCGTTTAGAAAGCGACTAGGGTTTTATATAACTGCCACATCCATAAAAGGTTAGCCCGCTACCATCTTAGACTGCATCATCACTTAGTATCAGAGATCGCAGTCAATGGAAAACTAACTTGTAGTGGGAAAAAAACGATCACGTTTAAACTCGCTTTTTGTTTCTAAAATACCAGCATTCACTTGAAATTGTTCCCAAAAACAATACAAGAGAAACAAGAAAATGCCAATTATTAAGAACATTTTGAACATTTTCGTAGCAACTCGTAGCAACTCGTAGCAACCCTCGTAGCTGGCGAGAAATAAATTACCGTTTCACAACAACTACATAATAAATTAGTGTCGGAATATACTGAATGTTGGAATAAACAGAATACTGCAGTTGTAAGGAATTGCACGAGTCAGCTGCATCTGCGCGCTGTTAATGCAAGGAGCTGAAACAAACGAGTGCGAAAAATCGCAATAATCACACCAGCTACTTTAAAAAGTGCCTATACTTACTGGAGAAACAAATGGCCTAGTCACAGAATACTTACTATTACCACAGCTACCCGATTTCTCGTCGTCTCGTATAAATTGCCTGAAATAAAATTAATAATATTAAATAATAAGGGTAAAGGAACAGAGAGTGCATCTGTGTATGCATACACTTGTGCACTATAATATCTCATGCGCAGATGGCTTATCTCTCTGGAGATAGGCCGCCGTGGCCGAAATTCGGTTGGTTCTACCTGTCTGTCTGTAAGGATCCTAAATTATATGAGTAAAAGGATATCCAGATCTTTATTCCGGAATAAAACTACATAATTCCATAATTCGAAATCGCGGGCATCATCTTGTCTCTAGGTTACAAACGGAATTTATTTTCTATCCCAGAATTAAATGTAACGACATTATTATTGCCAGCACAGCAACCAAAATGAACACTTAACAACAGGAGGAATGTCTGTCTCTGTCTGTGTGGTGATGTAGGTTAAGTTGCTGGGTAATTGTAGGCAATAAATGTTCACAGAGAAGGACGCTTGAAAGGACTGACTGACATCACAACGGGGTTACAAACAATATTTATTTTATTACTAGCTGATGCTCGCCACCACGCCCGCGTATCGAAGTTTTTTGGTGCCCGCGGGAACTCTTCAATTTTCCGGGACAAAAAGTAGCCCATGTGTTATTCCAGACTACAAACTATCTCTGTGCTAAATTACATCCATATTCGTCCAGCCGTTCTGGCGTGATTGAGTAACAAACATGCATCTATCCAAACTTACGCATTTGTAATATTAAGTATAGATTTTAGATGTGTTGTCTGTACGTCTGTATATTATTTATCTGTCTGGCTCATAACGAAAAATATTCACATGGTAATAATCTCTAAAATCACATCATAAAAGCTGTTATGCACAAGCGAAACAACAGTTTATCATGTGGCAATGTTATCGTCCACTTTGTTATAGTCCGACACATCGAGACGTCACGTACACTGACCCAACGAGCTTACAACATGGCCGCGTTATGCGGGACCACCGCAAGATATTAAAATTAAATTCACTGTTCAAATACAATATTTTTTTTTTCATTATAGACACTGACATTTATTTCAATTAAATGTAAGAAATAAATTAAAATCTAAATTAAAAACTAATTATATTTACAAAAAATACACGCCGTCCAAGTGATTGTTAATGGACATGGTGCCCAAAACACTGACGCTATTACCTCGTTGAATGGCAAGGCTAAGCCGTTGGGCTAAATAACGAAAATGGTTAACGTTTATCTATAGTAATTCATACTAATATTATAAATGCGAAAGTATGTCCATCTGTCTGTCTGTCTGCTACGCTTTCACGGCCCATCACGTTCATGAACTGATTTCGTTGAAATTTGTAATAGGGATAGATTTTTTCCCACTAAAGGACATCTACTTTTTATCCCGGAAAATTAAGTTCCCGCGGGAATTTAAAAAACTTAAATCACTCGGACGAACTATCTGTCTGTTACCTTTTCGCTAAATGAACTAATCTCAACGAAATTTGGTACAGAGATGCGTCTTAGAAAAAGAAATAGGATTCCATAAAATCAAGTACTTTTATGAAAATAAATAGTAAATACGGGATTTTTAATAATTTAACTCCCTCACATAACTTTCACAAAAATTGTATTCTATCGACATGTAACCGGCTGTCCTACGTGAGCGACAAACGCGACAATACGACTCGATACAATGCGACGCGACAATATCAAACAAAAACTGACCATAGCCTACGTTGTCACGTAGACAAGTTTGTCATGTTCTTTGGCGTCGTACCGCGTTGTTTTTGTCTGTCACTCAACTAGGACATCGGGCAACAAGTAATAATTAAAAAAAATAAAAAACACGACTACCCTGCCAAAAACGAACTATAAAGTTAAAAATCTAAATTAATCTAGTAAAATTAGAATCTTATTCACATTTTTATTAAATGATATTATTTTGTGAATCACTGGATGTTGAACTATAGTGTTATATATTTTTGGAATTTTCGAGATAATGATTATAGTTAATCTTATTTTTTCAAATTTAGTCTTTAATGCGGGACCGTGGTCACCCCATCAATTTTTCATAATTTTACTAGCCTATGTCACCCGGAATAAGCTAGGGATTCTAACAACACCTCACTCATCAAAATCCGTTCAGGCGTATAGAAGTTACGGTGGAATATACAGACTCACATACATACATACATACATGAACCTTGAAAACAATAAACTCTTTTTTTCAGGCAGTCGTATAAAAATAGTAAAAATTGATACAGCAATCAATTTTTGCCGCTTTTAAGCAGCTTTTACCCACTAAATTATATGAGCTTTTTAATTCCTTCCAAATTAATGGTTTTTATCCATTGTCGTTTATTTAGTTTGAATTAGATTTTTATTTTTGGTGCGCTTCGGCATACCATCCGCTAGTGGACAGTTCACGGACCCTCGTCACAGCAAACGACTATTTAATGAAAATCAAATTAAACTTTAATCTCCTGCACTTAAAGCGCCATTTCCTTTGAACCTTTCATGTATAATGAATGCTACAAGGGTGCTCCGAAAATGTCCCGGCCGACATTTTGAATGTAACATGAAAACAATTGTTAGTTCGTCTGTCACACCCTGTGATATCATGAAGCTTTCCCTTTTTGGTGGATTTTAGTGAATAGAGTTTTAACTCAAATTTTTATTTCAAAGGCACTAACATTTTGATATTAATGCCAGCTACTTCGGCGTAGATTAAAATTCTGTACACTCGACCTGAAATCCCTGTCAGCATACGACAGATTGGTTCAAGTTGCCTAATTACCGATAATTATCTATGGATTATCCCCATTAATCGGTGACAATCGGATAAGCTGACACCCAGAGCCGCAAGGACAGTTAATAAGGCAATTATCTATGGTGTGACCAACCTGCAAGAAAAAATGTTCTTACATCGGCTACCAACCTAAGAGAAGCATCATTTTTCCCTCTTCTATTTCGGTGGCCATATTATTTGAAGCAGTAACAATAGGATGGGTTAACCAAAATTATTTGGATCTGTGTTATCTCGGAAGAAAATAATCAGTGAACAGAGAAGTTTATATCGGAGAAGAACAGGGGGCCCCAAAAACAAGAGAAATTCTCCAGTTCTGCTACGCTGCTAACGGATGAACATCACCACCTTAACGGATCACGAGGTTAGTGCATAGTTGAACTAGATTTCATAGCTTATAGAATCCCATAGTCCCTTAAAGAATCAAAATACGAGCTATCGAAGGGCGTAAATACGGAAACAAACCTACTCCCTTGACTGCGTTCTGAATATTAAGTGATGATGCAGTCTAATATGGTAGCGACCTAAGCAGGTAGGGGTATGGTAGTTATATTCAACCCTAATCAGATTACACGGCATCGTAACAGAGTCCAGAAAGCACAAGCTTCGCTCAAAGAGCCATGTCTCCTTAAATTATGGAGATCAGAGACAATTTGGAAATTATAAATTCCTAGATTCCACTTAGATTTAACCCGAGACTTTCCACACTCACCACTGTGACAGGTAGTACTTACCGAGAGAGTTCTAATGAAAATGAAAATAGAAACTGAAAATTAAATTATTTATTTCACGTAAGACAACTTGTGCCACTTATGATAAGTCGTAAGAATCTACCACCGGTTCGGAAAGATGATTCTACTGACAAGAATCTGCAAGAAACTCAGTAGTTGCTCTTTTCATACTAGTATTATATATCCGAAAGAATATCTGTCTGTTGGTTTGTCCTTCAACTACGCCGCAACAGAACAACGGGTCGTCGTGATTTTTTGCATGAGTATAGTTGAGGACCTGGAGAGTGACACGGGCTAGGCATAGGCTTTTTATCCCGGAAGTTGCAGGCATCAGCTAGTGTAATATAATTTATTGTATCTGGTAAATATAACAACAGCCATAAAGGTTGTATCGGATGGGATAACAACAATCCATGGCGCCTTCAACCCATAAAATTGTATCCGCCGCCATGAATTTACCATTATCTATGACCTCGTGAGTTTTACTATCAAGTAAGATACAATGGAAATGTACTAAACTATTAAAATGAATTGCTTAATTAACCAGTATAGTCTGACAAACTTATCTGACCCGGACAGACTCGATAGTATTTATGAAAAATAAAATAAAGTGCCAGGGTTGAGGATTTGGAGTCAGAATTTTTTATTGGACCACCTCAAGAGCTTCCTCTAACTAAACTAAAAAATCTGTTCAGAAACCACGGAGACATGCACCGACATACATTAAAAAAAAAATACGCACCGAATTGAAAACCTCCTCCTTTTCGGAAGTCGGTTAAAAATAAACAGGCATAAAAATTAGTTCCAATTTTGGCCACTGGGTTGTACTTAACTTACGGTCTTAAGGTGGAAGACAAGGGTCTGCCCGCGAAATTCAAATTTAATTTGGTTTTTCGCAATTTGTAAACTAATACGACAAAGTAGGCTTATGACATTCAAATTGCGCCCCTAGGAATATCATCTTCACAGGTTTATATAAAAATCTTTACTTGAAAGTGTCCAGTTTAAGAAATTAGTCAAAATAATGAGTTTGACGTGAGTTACTCACTTTCAAGTAAAGATTTTTATATTAACCTGTGAAGATGATATTTCTAGGGGCGCAATTTGAATGCCATAAGCCTACTTTGTCGTATTAGTTTACAAATTGCGAAAAACCAAATTAAATTTGAATTTCGCGGGCAGACCCTTGTCTTCCACCTTAAATATTAATACGCATGGTGGGAGGCTTCGGCCGTGGCTACAGTTTCTACCTTAAGTAGTACATTGTTTTTGTATTCAATCTCAAGCGTTCGTGTTTCATTGCTCAAAGCTTTAACGAATAAGAAGATGATCTGCAACTTTGTCAGCGTGGATTTAAGTTTTTTAAATATTTCGTGGGATTACTTTGTTTTAATTTTGGTATTCCGGGTTTGATTCCTGGCATGGTCCATTTCGGAATTTATAATTTCTGAATTTTCTCTGGTCTGGTCTCGTGGGAGGCTTCGGCTGTAGCTAGTTATCACCCTATCGGCAAAGACGTACCGCCATGCGATTCAACGTTCCGATACGATGCCGTGTAGAAACCGAATAGAATATGGGTTTAATATAAATGTCATGCTCCTAACAGCTTAGCCCGCTACCATCTTAGACTGCATCATCACTTACCATCAGGTGAGATCGCAGTCAAGCGCTAACTTGTAGTGGATTAAAATATAAGTCTCGTCTGGTGGGAGGCTTCGGCTGTGTCTCGTTACTACTCTACCGAAAAAGACAAGCCACCAAGCAATTTATCGTTCCGGTACGACGTCGTGAAGAAACCGATTATGCGTAAGAATAATTTTATTGGAATGCAAAGTAAATGAATATGAATATGAGTTACCTTAAGGTATTGTAATGTGTGGCACATCGTGAGAATAAATAGTTTTTCTTTCTTCTTTTAATAAAAGTGCCATTCCACTAACATGCTAGAATGCTACCATCTTAGACTGCATTATCACTTACCATCAGGTGAGATTGAAGTCAAGGGCTCACTTATTGTAGTGGAATTAAAAAACATGGAGGATTTTACTATCAAGTAGGTAAATTAGGAGCGCAAATGTGCTAAAGTTCTTTAGACTGTAGTCTTACTTCTTACTTTTAATATTATAAATGCAAAAGTTTGGATGGATGTATGAATGTTTGTTACCCAATCACGCCCCAACGGCTGAACGGATTTGGCTGAAATTTGGCACAGACATAGGTTATAGTCTGGAATAGCACATAGGCTACGCTTCGCTAGTACTAACATAAAATTAGTATGCAGATTTGGATGTATTCGAAGGAGAATGTGTGAAGCCTGGTCCGCAATACACTAATACTAGCTGGAGCCCGCAACTTAGTCCACGTGGTTTAATTGTTTTTATTCCCACGGGAACTCCTTAATTTTCACCACGCTAGTAAGTGACACGCTAGTAGAGTGACTTTTTATCCCGGAAAATTAAAGAGTTCCCACAGGAATCAAAAGACCTCCAACCACGCAGATGAAGTCGCGGGCATTCGCTAGTATTATAATAAAAATAGTAATAACTGCCTCGTTAATCTAGTGCTTAGATCAACGGCTGGGTTTGATTCCCTAAGCGTCCCTAAGGTTTCGTGACAAGTAATTATTACTACTGATGAGTTCTAGAATGTGCGCGGATGTGGCTAGCATAACCAAACTTGATCTGAAAAGTCCACTGTCATGACTCACAGTCATCATTTATCATCACCATTTATTTATTTAATCAAAAACATACAGTCTACATGATGCACAGTTATCAAAAAGCAATACAATAAAGTTTTTATAACTCAAAGTTTTTCTCTCCAAAGCTCCAAACGCTTGGCGGGCTTTAACGACTATTATCATGTTAGTGATAATAACCGGAACCGACGGCTTAACGTGCTCTCCGAAGCACGGGGGTGAAACACCGACAACTTCCTAACTCCGGGCTAGTACTGGGAATTCCTAGTTAGAAAAACCCAATACTTAATTATGGCCCGACCCGGGACTCGAACCCGGGACCTCGTCGGCCGCAGTCGAATATGCTAACCACTAGACCAACGAGGCAGTATACAGTTAATCTATGTCCAAGTAAATATTTGCCAAAACTCATCGAGATAAAAAAAAAACTACTAGTATTAGCATGGCTATAGGCGATATCAAATATCATGCCCTGCCTAGTCTTTGTTATTCAAATTGTCCCCCCATATCTCTTATTTTTACCTAAAATCGTAACTGTATGGACCTTATTTTGTATTTAATAGAGTTCACTTTCAAATGGCTTTAAAACACAGAAGCTGTATACGCATTAGTCGTAGAGATAGCGGTTAGACTTTTTGTGGCAAGAATACATCCGGACCTAGTAAATATTGAGGCGAAAATGCACTACTGACAGGACACGACAAAAGAGATAATATCAATGCGTGGCCTTTTAAGCCCTACACA
Organism: Erebia palarica; assembly: GCA_964035005.1. Lineage (NCBI taxonomy): Eukaryota > Metazoa > Arthropoda > Insecta > Lepidoptera > Nymphalidae > Erebia > Erebia palarica. Next base: position 294,173 of record OZ035992.1, read on the forward strand.
GACGTGCGCGATATGATAATATGCAAACGTTTTATCATATCCTATTTATAGTGTTTTCGCTCTTACGAAAGTGTGTTTGTTGGTGGTGGTTGTTTGGTTTGATCTTCAATTACACTACAACAGAACATTGTACAATACTTTTATATTGAAAAATTCAGGGGTAACTCTCTGGACTTTTCCAATATAAAAATACACGCAGATGAAGCCGCGGGCATTATCTTATGTTACCGGAAAAGTATGTAAGCCATTCTTGTAAATTAATTACTTTATTTAAAAAAAAAATCATCTCTCATTTCTCAGTGCCGAAAATAGGCAAGAAATATGAAAAATATAAAATCTATACACCTCGGAAATATGCATTACCTCAACAGAAATTCTGGGTGCTCCGTTTTTTATGGCTGATTATGTCTTTTGTACGTCATTTCTTTTGTAAAAAGCTACTTCAGCTACTGTAACTAGATTTTAGGGTAATTTTTTGGGAATTTACGGCACGCAAATTCCCTTACAATAAAAAGCACGAGTCTTATTTATGTTAATAGTTTTTCTTGCCTTCTTTGCCTCATAAACAGTGGCGACTATGGCTTGGCCTACATTGTAAAGGAGGACTATATTAATTCTTATTTCGGCAAATATAAAAGCGTGTTCTGACGGCGCGCTTTCTTTGTATCGACCCCCGCTGTCTTATCTCCAGAGGAAATGATTTCCAAAATATCGCAAATGATACACGATATTACTCGATGTTATAGTGTATTGTGCCCCATATTTCGAGTAATCTTTCATACTTTCGGCTTGATATTATGATTTATGACAAAATTTTCGTTTTCGTTTTCACTCCAATTTACTTATAAATAGTCTAGGCAACGAGGCGGTCCGTTGTATGGAGGCTCCCGCATTAAATTCTCAGTCGATGAATCTTGGCTGGGTTTTAGTATTGGATGTTACAAAGCTTACACAAAAATATCCAACAAAAAAAACCTCCGGAAGTTAAGTATTTATACTTAAAATTTAATATTTATAACTGAATATTTTCTCAATTTATTTTTAAAATAATTATAGGTAGTATATTGTCACTCAAAACCGAAATATCAAATGAAATAATCACGCAGAACATCGATATTTAAAACGATTTTATTATCAAATCTAAACTGCGTTTACGCGATAATGTACCTTCCTTATCAATTGGGCATAGCATAAAAAACCTTACTTCCTTTATGATTTTTATTGGATATCTACAATGTACGTATTATATAAGATACTTTTTCATACTATAAAGTTTCATCGCCTGAGGAGTTATTGTTGGGGTCAACTAGCGTTATTGCCTAGACTAAAAGCCCGATCATTTTAACCCAGAGTTAGTAGTCACATTGACAGAATTCGTATATAAAACTTCTGTCAAAATTTCAAATTTATTCCTGGAGTAAACGTAACCCCGCGTCTCTTCAAGCGGACTTAAGGCTTTATAACTAATATATATTAAGCACTTACATAATATCACTTAATAGTATAACGGTGAAGAAAAATATTCCATCTTGAGGAAAACTGCATGCCGGAGAGTTCTTCATAACGCTCATAAAGGTCTATAGAGTCTGCCAATCTGCACTTGACCACCGTGGTGGACTATGGTCAAACCCTTCTCATTTTAAGAGAAGACGCTACTATGTTGGCCCTATTCAAAGATAAGTAAAATTGGCTGCAAATTACAATACACACTACAAAAAAACATTCGATTCAATATTATTACATTTATCTGTTTTTATTTTTTGCTAATTGATAACCGCGACTCCATCCGCATAGTTTTTTTTTCAACTCTCGCGGGAACTCCTTAATTAGTTGCAGCATGATTGAAGGACAAACAACCCAACTTTCTCATCTAAAAAATATTATAAATGCGAAAGTTTGGATGGATGTATGGATGTTTGTTACTCAATCACGCCCCAACGGCTAAACGGATCTGGCTGAAATTTGGCACAGAGATAGGTTATAGTCTGGAATAGTTCATAGGCTAGTTTTTATCCCGGATAATTAAAGATTTCCCGCAGGAACCAAAAAAACCCAAACCACACAGATGAAGTCGCGGAAATTCGCTATTTATAGTATGAAGAATGCCTTAAAAAGTACTTATAACAATAATTGCGTATGATATTATATGCGTATGGTATTGAATTATGAGAAATCAATTTCATCAGCGGGTCTAAATATTTGCATTTTCTGAAAAGCAGACAAATCCATGTTATGAGCTAGTGTAACCCTCGTTTCCACGCCGTACCCGTTTAGCAGGGTTAACTTCCAGTTCCACAGTCCCTCAGGGATGGAGGGAGGGCGGAGGGCTTTTAGGTTTTTTTACCTTTTAAAAGGATTTTCGGCAGCCGTATTAAACATTAATAAGATACAACGTGGGTTTTGGCTTAGTTTTTTTTTGGTTTAACCTCCACTTTTCAGTTGTTTGTTTTGGCGTAGGGCCTTTTCAAAGAGCTTAATGCGAAAGGTTGATTTGTTATTTGCTTTAGCATATAACTAAATTCGCATTTAAGTGTTAGCATTATTACTGTTTGTCATTATATCTCATGAAACAGGTAGTATAATATCTGTCAATTTGACTCGTTTCATGTCATTCAAATTAATCTGCGGATACGGACGCTTTATTGACAATTGTTAGTATAAATACGAGTGTTTTGATGGTAAGTCAGTCTTTCGCCGGCAGACTCAGCGATTATTGAATACTTTTGTGTTTAGATCGTAACTTGGTTTAGAGCTTAACGATAGCAATCGCGGCCGGATCAAATAAATATTGTTGTCACCCGGAATAAGCTAGGGATACTACCGATACCTCATTTATCAAAATCGGTTTAGGCGTATAGAAGTTATGGTGGAATATACAAACTCACATACATACATGAACCCTGAAAACAATATCTCATTTTTTCAGGCAGTCGTATAAAAAGAGACGGGCATACACTTTGATCCCAGATATAAAACCAAAGTAATCAGAAATCAAATCAATCAATCTATCAATCAAAACTGTTTATAGTCCCACAAACTTATCAGACCCGGTGACAGCGTCGCTAGTAGATATTAAAAATAAAAATTGTAACTAAAACTTATCACGCATAAAAATTAGTTACAATTTTGGCCACCGGTACAGAAAAGTAATTGTGTTACGTGGCGTGAAATAAAATTGTCTGTATAAAACTAATTAATATAATTGACACAATAATTTAAATTAATAGTTATTAAAACAATAGAACTTATACTAGAAAGTTACAGTTACGAATCAGAGCTACGAGAAAACGACTTAGTAAGGACTTAGTATAGAATGAGTGTCGATTTAAGGGCCTCGGAAGTATTTATATAATTTCGAGTGGAAAGAATCCTGTCTGTCTTGGGACGAGGGGTTACTTTATTTTACATTCTTAAAATAGACTTATTTACTAATGTACATAATTAGGGGTAAAGCTTAGTGATTAGGAACATTTAGTACAATTGTGGGTTAGTAGGTAGTTAGGTACATTATATTATATTGGTTTAGTGCTTATTTAGTACACAGGTATAGTAAAATAGGTATTAAGGCAGGATAATGCTTATCTAACAATTGTAGAATTGTAGTAATTTTATAGAAGGTAAGTATGGATTTGTCAAAAATTTCAATTCCTACGAACAAAGTCGCGGGTGACACCGTGTTGTTCTGTAAAGCTTTGAGCAATCAAACGCGAACGCTTCAGGTCGAATACAAAAACAATGTGGAGAGAAATATCTCTTCCCTTTTGTCAACAAAGGACAAAACGGGGGTTAATTTACAAATTTGGGGTGAGCGCCGATGATATACAAACCCCAAGACACATAGTCTCATACTAATATTATAAAGAGGTAAAGTTTGTGATGTTGTAGGGGGTAATCTCTGGATCTACTGAACCGATTTTGAAAATTCTGGTACCGAAAGAAAGCCACATTATTTGTGAGCATCATAGTTTACATTATCCCAAAAAATTAGGGAGTTCTCGTGGGAATTTAAAAAACTTATTTGTCGCGGACAAGTCTGCTAGTCTCGTATAAAGATACTAGACGATGCCCGCGACTTCGTCCGCTTGGAATACTGTGTTTTGATTCCCTATGAGAACTGTTTAATTTTTCGGAATAAAATGTGTTAATATGTTCAGCTACATTTCAAATTTCAGCCAAATGAACCAATTCTCGCGGACATCATCTAGTATTTTATGTTTTCTATAGAACCTAAGTTAATTGTTACGTCGTATCAATAAAATATCACAGTTACATAATATTAAAATGATCCTATTATTTCGTCAGGCATTCAATTACCTAAGGGAAAATAATAAAACAAGCCTATTCATAGGTTTCACAAACGTACCCCGCAATGCGATGCTGGATACGACGCGACATGATAAAAGGAAAGAAATGATTTATTTGTATGAATATGTGAATATGAGATGTTTGTCGATTAAATAGAAAGCCGCAACATATCCAGTCAGGTAACCCTGACGTACAAATTTTTTTTTACATTATATTTTACAATTATTTCAAAATTATACAAAACCATTTTAAATAACGAAGGAAGAATACTTGATAAACATTGCAAAGTACCCGCTTCTTTACATTTTTTTTTATCAGCTTATTACAAATTATAATAAAAATATAATAGTACATACATTTAATCTATGTCAGCATTACTTGGATTTAGTCAAATTTACCCTAATTCCTATTCTTGGATTGTAAAAATTCGTCAATTGAACAAAACACATTTTGCGCCAACCATTTTTTCAATGCATTTTTGAATTTATTAAGTGGCAATACAGTAACAGAATTCGGAATCACATTGAAGACCTTTACGCACATCGCACTACAGTTTTTTAGATAATTAGATGTCACTTGTTTTGATACAGTATCAAATAGTATCTGAACATTCACGTGGCCTACGTTGTCGATAAGTTTGTAATTTTCTATCGCTTCGCATTGCTTCACGTTGTTTCTGTCGCTCCTCTAGGACGACGGGTATTTTACAATAGTATTTTCTTGTAGTAGCAAATACACCGCACTCCTTTTTTTTATCCACTACAAGTTAGCCCTTGACTGCGATCTCACCTGATGGTAAGTGCATGCAGTCTAAGATGGCAGCGGGCTAACCTGTTAGGGGCATGGCAGTTATATTAAACCCATACCCTTATTCGGTTTCTACACGGCATCGCACCGAAACGCGTAATCGCTTGGTGGCCATGCCAGACCATGGAAAATTCAGAAATTATAAATTCCCAAATTGACCCTGCCGGGGATCGAATCCGGGACCTCCGCACGTTAAGACAACAGCGCTACACACTGCGCCACGGAGGTCGTCAAACCACTTTGTATCTCCGGCTCGTGCATCAACGGTGTGGTCGTAAAGAGCGGCTTGTGTATTTTTTATAAGGCAATCTGACCCGCACGCGTCTCAAAATTTCATTGACCTCATTAAGCGTCTTACCTTGCCGCCGCGTCAACACACGCCATTGGGAATTCATGAGCTGTATGTATGTAAGGCGTAGTTACTTTGTTTTTCTGTGGCCGCATCCACATCTGACTGCTAGGCAAAAGCAGAATGAACGAGGTTAAGGCTTTAGGGTTGTTTTTCTGTGGCTGCATCCACATCTGACTGCTAGGCAATAGGCAAAAGCAGAATGAAGGAGGTTAAGGCTTTAGGGTTGTTTTCCTGTAGCCGCATCCACATCTGACTGCTAGGCAATAGGAAAAAGCAGAATGAAGGAGGTTAAGGCTTTAGGGTTGTTTTCCTGTGGCCGCATCCACATCTGACTGCTAGGCAAAAGCAGAATGAAGGAGGTTAAGGCTTTAGGGTTATTTTCCTGTGGCCGCATCCACATCTGACTGCTAGGCAATAGGCAAAAGCAGAATGAAGGAGGTTAAGGCTTTAAGGTTGTTTTCCTGTGGCTGCATCCACATCTGACTGCTAGGCAAAAGCAGAATGATCGAGGTTAAGGCTTTAGGGTTGTTTTCCTGTGGCCGCATCCACATCTGACTGCTAGGCAAAAGCAGAATGAAGGAGGTTAAGGCTTTAGGGTTGTTTTCCTGTGGCCGCATCCACATCTGACTGCTAGGCAATAGGCAAAAGCAGAATGAAGGAGGTTAAGGCTTTAAGGTTGTTTTCCTGTGGCTGTATCCACATCTGACTGCTAGGCAAAAGCAGAATGATCGAGGTTAAGGCTTTAGGGTTGTTTTCCTGTGGCCGCATCCACATCTGACTACTAGGCAAAAGCAGAATGAACGAGGTTAAGGCTTTAGGGTTGTTTTCTGTGGCCGCATCCACATCTCACTGTTAGGCAAAAGCAGAATGAACGAGGTTAAAGCTTTAGGGTTGTTTTCCTGAGGCCGCATCCACATCTGACTGCTAGGCAAAAGCAGAATGAACGAGGTTATGGCCTCCTTCTTTTTTATTTCGTCCGTGGGGAGCATTCTATTCTATAATAAAATTCCACAACCTATTTTAAACTTGTCTTTACACAAATTTAAGAAATCCATTTTAAGTGTACTCCTGAGAAAAGCTTATTATTCTGTTGAAGATTATGTATGTGATAAGAGAGCATGGATTTGACTCGCTCCTGGAGCGAGTCAAATCCATGCTCTCTTATCATTTACATAATTTTCAATAGTTATTATAAACTTTTTCAGAGGCATACTTTGATGGATTTCTTAAAAGTTGTGTTAACTTCTTAAACTTATTTACTTTACTTTATTAGTGACAAAGTTGCATGGAAGCAACCGGCCTCGCATCCAGTGACCCACAAGTCAGTGTAATACTTGTAACGTATGTGTTGTGTTGTCTACATATTGTAACCTTTTCTTTTCTATGAAAAGAGCAACTGATAAGTTTTTGCCGGCTCTTCTCAGTAGAACATTTATCCGAACCGGTGGTAGAGTCTTAACGTTTCATAAGTGACACAAGTTGTCCTACATGAAATAAATTTATCATTTAAACTTGTTTTTAATTTAGATCTATGCTACGAGTGGCAATAAAGGCTTTATATATATATCTATCTATCTGTCTACTGAATAACCTGTCAAGTAAGCAGTGTACAATTTCGTGGTTTGTTGTAAGGTTTCGCTGTAGTGGACGCGGCTATTACCGTCGAGGAAGGGAGGAAGGGGTGGGGAGTGGGAGGGAGGGGGGAAGGGAACTACTTCATTTCATACAGTCTGGAGAATTCATTTAGCTTCGATTGTTTCACTAATAGGAGACACGGTGCGAGCAATTTTAACGACTTATTGTAAGATTTTGTCGAAGGAGTGGAGGGTAGTTTATTAAAGGTAGTATATTTACTTTTTACTGGCTGATGCCCGCGATTCGGACGTGGAATAAGTTTTTAAATCCCACGGCAACTCCTCAATTTTCCGGGACACGTGATATGGTTTATCCTTCAATCACGCCGCAATAGAGCGGATCGACGTGATTTTTTGCATGGATGTAAGACCTGGAAAGTAACATAGGCTTTTTATCCCGGAGTTTCCGTTGGTATCATAATTATTCCATGCGGACGAAGTCGATTGAGCAAGTTATTGATGTCAAAACACATGAGAAGGATCATGATACCAATATTACAAATGCGAAAGTGTGTTGGTTTCTTGGTTTGTCCATCAAGCACGCCGCAACGGAGCAACTGATCGACGTGATTTTTGGCATGGGTATAGTTTAAGGACCTGGAGAGTGACATAGGACTACTTTTTATCCCCGAAAATTAAGGAGTTCCCGTGGGAATAAAAAATCCTTAAATCACACGTACGAAGTTACATGCATCAGCTAGTAACAAATATATAAGGCTATCGGTTTTGAGGTTGCCATTATGAGGTACGCAACTGTTAAAACCTTTATGACAAAATCCGACAGTAGCACAAAATAGGTGACCAGTTTAGTCACATATTAATAAAACGATATCTAACCACAGCATTCTGTTAAGACTCAGTATAAATGTCTCAGGGGCTCCCCCGGCGCCCGGCAGCTACTAGAGACAAATAGGCGCTATCAGCGAAGAGCTCTTCAGACGCCAAGTTGTTATTTGTTTGGGGATTAGGCGCTCTTGTAGTCTACACTGAAGGCGACGTATTTACTGTAGCGGGACTTAATACAGCGTAAATATATATCCAAACAGTGGGTCGGCACCCATACAGTTGATAGATCCGGCTACTAGAGAAAATTTCCTACAATTTATGTAGTAACCAATTTTTTTGTAAAATCAATAGTTTCATCGTATTAGAGCCGCAAACCAAAACCTAAATTCACCTTCCGCAGTTCAAATAAATTTGTATTGTGGGTGTTTTACAAGTTATTTAAACTAAATTAGATTGACTTGGCTAATTCTACTTGAAAGTTTCTGTAGTTTCATTTATTACATGACTATTTTCATCGTAAAATTAGTCCGAAAGGAGTTATTGTAACTGCTTTTGGGCGCAATTTTTCCAATATGGCGCCGCGACCGGCAAAGATACGAGGTGGCAAAGTGGTAATTCGGAAAGAGCACGTCGAAATCTGCAAAATACACCAATTTTCAAACCTCCCGAGAAACTTTCTGGGTTACATCCCCGTTTTTCAGCACCAAATTACTGTGTTACTAGTATATTATTATTATTCATTTTATTTCAGGCAACAAGGCCCATAAATTATAAATTACATAAAATACATTATTACTTAAAGAATAAAATATTATAAGATAAAATAAAATACAACCATAAAATACTATAAGTATATTATATTTTGTTGATTCAGTATGGAGTAAGCAAAAAATATATTGCTTGTAAACAAAAATGTGGACAAATGTGTGGACTGTGGGATGAACAACACCAAAAGCTTGTTCATTTAGCAAAAGAACAAAGCTCTAAAGCAGTATCTGAAAATAATTGGTGTACCAATATTGTAATATTCAAAATAGCATGTAGCACAAAGTTCGCAACAGCTTCACAATAGTTCCACATTAAACAACGGTTCACTTAATAATAAATAATGAAGTTGTAATCTCGCTCGTGAACTACGGGCGTTCTGAGCGCTGAATAATAACTGAGCCAACTGTAAAACTGTACATGACTCAAATCTCTGCTTCCGTCAGACCCGACTAAATTATTCACACGGAAACTTTACTACCTACGATATTAAACTCCAACTCGGGTCAACTTGGGAATTTATAATTTCTGAATTTTCCCTGGTCTGGCCTGGTGGGAGGCTTCGGCCGTGGCTAGTTACCATCCTACCGGCAAAGACGTGCCGCCAAGCGATTTAGCGTTCCGGTAAGATGCCGTGTAGAAACTGAATGTATGGAATGGTAAGAATGGTATGGGTTTAATATAACTGCCATGCCCCTAACAGGTTAGCCCGCTACCATCTTAGATTGCATCATCACTTACCATCAGGTGAGATCGCAGTCAAGGGCTGACTTGTAGTGGATAAAAAAAAAGTTACTCAAACTAAAATATTTTTATGCAAGTAGTCTTTCACAGGTGCTTTTGAATCGTCGAGTGAATCTACCACTGGTTCGGAATACCGTTCCTACCAAGAGGAACCAGCAAGAAGCTCGGTGGTTGCTCTTTTGAAAAAAAATTATTCAAATCCATGATCTTTTATATCATTTACATAATCGTCAACAGTATAATAAACTGTTTTTTAGGAGCATAGTTTTAATGGATTCCTTAAACTTGTGTAAATGCAAGTTAAAAATAGATTGTGGAATATTGTTAAATTTGCTAATTATAATTTGCCTAAAGGGTACAGTTACCTGTATTTTGATCTCGTGAGATGCTTCGGCCTTGGATATAGTTACCACTCTCCCTGCAAAGAAGCCTAGCTATTTACCGTTCCGGTACGATGCCACGTAGGAACCGCTAAGGGGTTTTATATTATTACTGGTAAGTGGTGTACTCCTAAAATGATAGTCTGCTACCACCTGTAGGTAGGATCCTAGCCTAACTGAAATAACAAAACTTAAATAGGTAAAAATGCAGGATGAACTAATTATTAATTATTATTAATAAATGATAAATGATTTATTTATTTCATGTAGGACAACTTGTGTCACTTATAAAACGTAAAGACTATACCAACTAATGCCAGAATAGCTGTCCAGAGCAAGAATACTGCAATTTTACACAAGCATGATTTATACTGTAGTAATTATAATAATATAATAATAATAATAAATAATGTTTATTGATCAAAGAAACATAAAAACAAATATCTTCTGCATATCACAATCTTACATAATATTCTTAAATATAGTACTTTTATACAGAATAGGTACATACAGAAAACCAACTGTCCCTAAGGTAGGTATAAACCTGTGTTATAGGCGACAGTGGTTAGGTAAGGCTAGCTAGTTTTAAGATCTTTTTTTTTATCCACTACAAGTTAGCCCCTCACCTGATGATAAGTGATGATGCAGTCTAAGATGGTAGCGGGCTAACCTGTTAGGGGCATGGCAGTTATATTAAACCCCTACCCCATTTGGTTTCTACAGGGCATCGTACCGGAACGCGTAATCGCTTGGCGGCACGTCTTTGCCGGTAGGGTGGTAACTAGCCATGGCCGAAGCCTCCCACCAGGCATATTGTTTTCAATAAAGTGTTACGCGCACCGGTCTCCACTAATAATATATTACATAAATAAGATACCTATTCTAGAATTATTTAAATATCAGTTACTTATTTGTTGATTTTGCGTATGCATTCATTACATTTTTATAATTAACTAATTTTGAATCAATGTTATGAGTCGCGGCTTCCGTTATTAATTTGTCATATAATTGAGATACTCATTCGATAAATATATATAAAGATTGCATGATTATTAGTTAAATTTAGATATATATTTATTTACATTTTTATATTTAATTAATTTTAAACCAATGTTCGATTCTTTGTTTATAATAAGTTGTTGTTTAATTATGTTCGTATCATGACTGGTGATTCATTGATTGTATAAAAAGGCGGGAACAGAGAATGAGCAGTATAGTTTGCATTTCGGCCGCAGATAATAAACACTGTTGGAAATAGTGTCACACAAAGTTTTTCTTCATCGTCAACATCCTGAATCCTGTCGTCGTCTCTCTGTCCATCCCGCCACTTATTTCAAAAGGTTTATTTTTAATGCGGGAGTTATTATTATGCAGGGATTATTACTATCGCATAACTATCCCCATAAAACCTTTGATATGTTATGTTTAGTAAAAAAAGTTTCATGAGGCAAAAACAGACCTCATAGTCTGAACATGTAAAGGTCCTTGCGACTCGCTCAATAGCCTTCCAAATACATTTCCTTTTCATCTCCGCGAGTCGGATGACTAATTAGACGGCGTGAACTAACATTATACCGCTCCCAGCTTAAACATTGTGCGCCATTGTGTTTTAATTAACTGTTTTGGGGAACTATTGCAGGCGAAACTTTGTTGTGCCAGCAAAAAGTTGATATCCATAGGTCGACAAAATAATCTCTTTGGACAAAAATATTCTTTTTCTACATTTGACTCGGAGAAGTTTAGACCCTCTCCATGACTGGTTCTATTTCAGTCCACTCCCCATATATATATTTCTTTTAACTTTTTATGATTGATCAAGGGTTGCATATTCCTTACTTGATCTCTATTATAATTCTTATATCTCAGCAAAATATTCATTCTTTTTCATATTGTAATATCAAAAAGTGCGTGATGAAATATCCGCTCATTTTCTTAACGATATCGCCATGTTGTTGATGGTATTAACTGGTCGATGTAGTCACAGAAAATAAGAATAGTATTCAGCAGATTACTATTTCTGTGTCGCTGTGTCATTGATATATGCCAGGGGCCATGCTCCCAACGCTTAAGTAATATTTTATCATTATTGTTGGCTTTCGTGTTTTTATACGACTGCCAGAAAAAAAGGAGTATATTGTTTTCAGGGTTCATCTATGTATGTATGTGAGTTTGTATATTCTAACATAACTTCTATACGCCTGAATCGATTTTGATAAATGAGGTATCGTTAGAATCCCTAGCTTATTCCGGGTGACGAAGGCTAATAAAATTAAAAAAAAGTAATGGGGTGACCATGGTCCCGCATTAAAGACTAAAGTTGAAAAAAAATCGAAAATACGATTAACTATATTATATCCATCATCTAGAAAATGATGAGTAGATTCCAAAAATATATAACACTATAGTTCAATATCCAGTGATTCACAAAAAAAATATATTTTAATAAAAATGTGAATAAGATTCTATTTAACTAGATTAATCTTTTTTGGCAGGGCAGTCGTGTTTTTTAATTTTGTTAATTATGACTTGTAGAATTATAATCCTTATTTTAGGAACGCCAAGGAACGTGACAGCAAACTGTAATTTTGAGTAATGTTACTTAAGTATTGCATTAAGCATTGGCAGTATGGCTCCAGCTACGGTTATCCTCATTCCTGTTTTGATGAAAAACTTTGAGCTCGCCTTTATGCACTAATGTAATCTGAACTGCCTCTTTGGTCTAGTGGTTATCATGTTCGACTGCGGCCGACGAGGTCCTGGTTTCGAGCCCCGGGTCGGGCCATAATTAAGTTTTCTTATTAGGTATTCTCAGTACTAGCTCGGAGTTAGGAATTTACCGGTGTTTCACCCCCGTGCCTCGGAGAGCACGTTAAGCCGTCGGTCCCGGTTATTGTCCCTAACATGATAATAGAAGCCCGCCTACATTGGAGCAGCGTGGTGGGTGTAAGCTTTAATTCCCTTTCTCATATGAGAGTGGAGGCCTGTGCCCAGCAGTGGGACGTTAATAGGCTGTAGTGGTAGTAATCTGAATAAATGTCTATATATTATACACCTCAGTGAATACACCTGAAGCAAGTCCAATGAATGCGTAATAAGGTAACTTCGATGCACGTCTAACAAACCCCATGAGAGAAAAGTTTACAATTAACTTGGAACTTGCTAAGTATGCCTATAGCACAGAGAGGTCATAAGAGATCATCTTAGAGCAACCAAATTTTAAGATATTGCTTTAAAATGGTCTTGCATATATAACTTCGATATAATGTAAGAGGAGTTTTCGAAGCTTTTACACATCTATACTAATATTGTAAATGCGAAAGTTTGGATGGATGGATGAATGGATGTTTGTTACTCAATCACGCCAGAACAGCTGAACGGATCTGGATGAAATATACAGAGATAGATAATAGTCTGAAATAATACATAGGCTACATTTTATGCCGCAAAATTAAAAAGTTCCCGCGGAAACTTTTATTGCGGAAAATTAAAAAAAAAGTCTCAATCATCAGCTACTTTTTTATATTTTCTTTCTACTCCACTGCAAGTAAGCCCTTGACTGCAATTCACTACGTGGTAAGTGTAGTTACCTGTAAAGGGTATGGCATATCATATTAAACCCATCTCTCTTATCTGTTTCTACATGGCATCGTATCACAGACTACTTAATCGTACCTTTGATCATATCGCATACCGAAACGCTAAATCACTTGGCGGCTCAAAATCAGTAAGAATAAGTATTATAATAGCAAATACCACACTGTAATATTTTTAAGCATAAATTATTGTAAGCTAATTTTAGCTCATGTAAGTGAAGTTTTATTATTATGTGAAATAAATCTCATTAAACCTAACCTAAATATCTTTTCCCGTGTTAAACTGAGTTGATACACAGCTACTCTACGAGAGATGTTCTCAATGCTATTTCTAGTGGGTAATAGAAACTGTTCTATCATTAAATTTTAGTTAGAAGTAATGTTACAACATTTTGAAGTTTAGCTCCTCGCTTATGAATAAGTTAGGATAGGGGTTATTATAATAATAATTAACATTATAAATGTGAACGCTGCTGTGCTTCTATGTTACTCCTTCACACTAGAATTACAGAACGGATTTGAGTGAGATTTGAAATGGAAATAGCTTATAATTAACACATAGGGTAGGGAAATTTAATCTCAAAAAATTATAGTTTCCATGATATCAAAAACCTTAATCCTCGCGAACGAAGTCGCGGGCAACATCTTAGGAAACCGACAAAGAATATTTTTGAGTCACAGTAACTGTAATTTTTTTTAAGTGATTTGGAATAATCCTGTTGTTATTAAATATCCAACAACCTTAAAACTATATAAACATAATTCACTATTAATTGAGTACATTGTTGAGTCTATTTATTATACAGAATTAAGCTTCTTTTTCCTTGATTATCATGGTCTTCCGCAAAGTAACGCCTGCTTCTATCCAATATTCGAAAGTATTTGTTATAGTAAGTATTTGTAGGTACATATACTGCACATTTTAACACATGGATTGGTCTATTTTGGCGGATTATATCTAATTCAGCTTCATTTTCCTTGATTATCATGGTCTTCCGCAAAGTAACGCCTGCTTCTATCCAACATTCGACAGTATTCGTAATAGTAAGTATATGTAGGTACATATACTGCACATTTTAACTCATAGATTGGTCTATTTTGGCGGATTATATCTAATTAAGCTTCATTTTCCTTGATTATCATGGTCTTCTGCAAAGGAACGCCTGCTTCTATCCAATATTCGAAAGTATTCGTAATAGTAAGTATATGTAGGTACATATACTGCACATTTTAACACATAGATTGGTCTATTTTGGCGGATTATATCTAATTAAGCTTCATTTTCCTTGATTATCATGGCCTTCCGCAAAGTAACGCCTGCTTCTATCCAATATTCGAAAGTATTTGTACTAGTGAGTCTATGAAGGTACATTATCATAATAAAAGGCTCTACCGCAAGCGGTATTCTATTTATTGCCGCGAAGAATGCGGAAAATGATAAATATACATGGGAATGACAACATCAAGCCCGCCGACTAAAGTAGAGTGATAACACTCTTCACATTATGCGATACGATATCTTTTTTAATACCCTCATAATCATCATCATAATTTCAACCAACTGCTGGCTCAATATTACACGAGTCTCTTCTCGGAATGACAAGGGTAAGGCCATAATCCACTACGCTAGCTTAATGCGGATTGATAGACTTCGTACACCTTCGGGACATTATGAAGAACTCTTGGATATGCAGGTTTCCTCATGATGTCCTTCCCCATTCCCCCTGTTCGGCTGTTCCTTCACCATTTAAAGGAAGTGATATTGAATTTCTTAAAACACATAATACCACAGAATAGGTAATAGATAATACTCCGAAAAGTGAGAGGTGCCTTCCCAGGGATATCACTATTATAATGTTCAGGGAACATTATTTTCCCGATTCCTTCTTCTTATTTTGTTTTATGGCTTGTATTAGTGCCACTTCGCCAATATTACGTGGAGTGCCCGATTCCACAATTCACTTATCTTCATCAAGTCAAAGTCGTGAGAGTAGATACTTAAAAAAGTCGTATGACTGAGCATTAAAAGTCCTAGCGTATAAAGGCAGTTTCGCTGAATATTCTCATCTGCGACATGTAGTCTGTGAAATCTGAGATATTTACCTATTTCCATCTGCGATGTTATCTGTACTCACCAAATATATCAGAAGCGTATGTTTATGAATTCCTCGAGTAATACGAATAACACTTTGTATGTCAAAACTTATGGGATTCGCTTGTCTACATTATATGTAACGAGGATTAACTGGGTCTAGAAAGGTAAGATTTTGCAAGTACATCATTTTTCTAGTGTCCTTTGCTTAGAGAAAATGTTATACTGCCAAAGGTCACTGGTAGAGATAAGTGCTTCCTTGTCCACTGTTCAGGTTTTTTACGTATTTTATAACTTTTTGGTACAAACATATTTCTAATTATCAATAAGATATTGTGTTAGTATTATTACTGTTTGTCATTATATCTCATGAAACAGGAAGTATAATGTCATACAATTTGACTCGCAGTTGTTGTGGGCCTTCAGTAGTAACTGCAACCTGATCAAAGGATTAATTATTGTTGTAATGCTTCATCTATCTTTTATAAATTAAATATTTTATTTAAATCTCTTGTTTAATTAACCATTTGTTCGTTCAAGTTCAAATAAGAATTCCAATGTAACCGAGAGGTTGTGTTTTCCAAAAAGTGTTGTGATAATTGTGTTTAAAGTTTATTAAAATACCTTATTGATATGCAAAGAAAGTGTTAATAATTGTGTTTAAAATTAATTAAGATCATATTGTTATTGAAGAAAGTATATTTTTTCTTTACAAAGTAGATAATTAAAAAATGTAATATATTAATACATGACTTACTAAAATATTCCGCTAACGCATTCTCAATAATTAAAATTCACGCACGTTTGTTAGCTAATAGCTATTTTACATGGCAAAGGCAAATGGCATAAGAATCTCTTTATTTTGTTTTACACTTTGTACTATACCCGTGCGCACGGAAAGTTCAAAATGAGTAAAAAAGATGACTCCACAAAACATTTTGTTCACTGCTTGATACAAGTTTTCTTGAAGTCACACAAAACGGAATAGTTTACTTTGAAATGCATTAATTGAAATGAAAACGAGTCAGAGAGCTGGCGGGTAATACAAGCTGAAAGTTCTTTCACTAAAATGAATAAAGGCCATCTATTCCTAGATACATATATTTAATTCCCTTGAAATAACACTAAAGCCCGCTTGGAGACACGCCAGGCTACTATTTGGAATTAATTTGGAATTTTGGCACAAGTACTATATTATTGAAGGTCATACAGCATTGAGCTTCCGGAGTTATGTGTCTTTAAAAAAATCAAATATCTAACGGCGAAGGAAAACATCTTGAAGAAACCTGGATGCCTCAGTTCTTTATAATGTTCTCAAAAGTATGTGAAGTATGCCAATCTGCACTTGGCCAGCGTTGTGGATTATAGCCAAAAGCTTCGCATTATGAGAGGAGACTTGTGTTCAGAAGTGAGACGGTAATGGCTTGAAGTTATGATGGATGATGTTGATTGACAACGAGTAAGAGTAGATTAAAATTTTAACTACATCAATATATGCCAACGCTTACGTGTTCTCGAATAGAACTTCATCCATATATCCCACCTGCTCCTGGCCTATAGACATAACAACAATCGTTAACCTAATTTAAATTCTCAAACGCGTTTAATTTGGCTAACAAGCTCATTATACGAGAACGTTCCGACAGAGCCTCACTTTGGGAACAGGTATCTTTTAAAATCTGGAATATAGCTAGTTGTTAACAGGCTCGTTTTAGTGTTTCTTAGACTTGGATACATAATTCTTGTCTAAGAACCGCTACCGAAGAATTGACCCAATATTTTTTTTAAATTATGACCCAATTATTATTGTAAATTATATTTTTGTTGTTATTAAATAAAGGACCTCTCAAAAGTCGTAGTTTTTGTTTATTTATTTATTTAGTATCCACATGTTAGTTTGACATTGAATAACCATTCAAGACTGAGTCAGATTTTTTCCTAGCGTGTTTGTACTCGAACGGAAATTTCATGCTGGTAAAGTCGAAATCGAATACAACATATTAACTTCAACAAATCTTATAACTTGCTCTCAATCTATATCGACACTACGGCGTAGCGATCGTAGCAACGCGTAGCAATAACGTAGCACCTGCTACAGAGTTTTTGTATTGACATTTTTGCAGAGAAGCGTTTAACAAATTGTTAATTTTAACTAGATTGGAAGCTTTAGCGTACTTTAATTAAGTAAATGGATTCTTAAGGAAGTGAAAAGGAGACTCGACCGTTTTCGTCTCGAAATTAGTTTCACCGGACGTGCTGTACCGAGGACTTGGCAACTATTTAATTATCAAAGTGTAGTGTATTCTTAGCTGGTTACTAAACTAACTTGAACTATGGAACTTTGCGTTTCTAATTTTAGTACTTTTGAGAAATTTTGGTAATTGACAAGCGCATCTGATGAGTTTCTTGCCGTCTTCTTCGATAAGTATTTGATAGAATATTCTATCGAAATATCATTCCTCCTCGAATGAAGGAGTAAAAAAGATCGTAACAAAAAGAATCGTCAAATGAATCTACCACTAGCTCGACATGCCATTCCTACCGAAAAGAACCAGAAAGAAATTCGGCGGTTGCCCTTTTAAAAAAAATAACAATAAAACCAAATATAAAGTATTACCTATAGTATTATGTAACAGCAGCGTATAGCTGGAGCGAGTCAAATTCATGCTTTTTTATTTTATCATTTAAATATTCTTCGACTGTATAGTATGCTTTTTTCACGAGCATACTTTTAATAGATTTTTTAAACATGTTTAAAGCATGCCGAACACTGAGTGTGGAATTTAATTATAAAAGAGTACTTTCATACCAACGAAAGAGTTTTGAACTTTCCTGAAACGGAGTGAAGGAGTCACATGCAAAATAAATATTGAAGCGTGTAATTACTCTAAACGTATACAGTGGCAGTGGTTCATGTGTTGTGACTACAGGCATAGATTAAATCATTGTTATCCTACATTGCCTATATCAGTCTATACTCTATGGGTTGTCTGTGGTATCAATCGGCCATTACGGGCCTCCTATTCACAAAGCTTGAATGGGACGTATTGAATCTGTGATTGTTATCTCTGTGTCTTTGACTCGTATTCATCATTAGTCCGTCAAACTTATCCATAGTCTAGGCAATGAGGCGTCCGTTGTATGGAGACCCCCATTAAATCCTCAGTCGATGAATCTTGGCTGGGTTTTAGTATTGGATGATCCAATACTTACACAAAAATATCCAACAAAAAAAACATCCGTATTTATACCTAAAACTTAATAATTATGACTGAATATTTTCTCGATTTCTTTTTAAAATAATAGTAGGTAGTATATTTACACTCAAAACATGCAGAACTCGATATTTAAACCGATTTTATTATCAAATCTTTAATACGGGACCATGGTCACCCCATCAATTTTTTTTAAATTTTACTAGCCTGTGCCACCCGGAATAAGCTAGGGATTCTAACGATACCTCATTTATCAAAATCGGTTCAAGCGTAAGAAGTTATGGTGGAATATACAAACTCACATACATACATGTACCCTGAAAACAATATACTCCTTTTTTCAGGCAGTCGTATAATAAACAGACACATTCCGGAAATGTTGAAGTGTACGCAAGGAAAAGAGTAAGTGCAAACTATGTCTCATTTTACGTTCACTGATTTCTTAGTACAAAGTTTAATACAATCCAAAAGGCACAACAAAGTGTTTCAACTTCCAAGTCAATAGCAGTAGTATAGAGATAACTTAGCAGTAGCATAAAGATAACTTGGCAGTACCAGACGTTTGTGTCACAGCAACTTGTTCTAACAAGTTGCTTGTCTCGAGCTCGTTAGGGCACGCGTGCTAATTGCACACTGTGCAAATGTTTTATTAACACACACGTGAAATAATGACGTAATTATATCCGTGATGTCATTGTTGGGATGTGACCTGAATTCCCTTGTGACAAGAGGGTGTTACACAAGTGTTTTACAAGCTTTAAGTATATAGTTTCACCCGTAACTTGATATTTTTAACTATATTGTGATTAAAAATGATTTAGTGACAGCCGCGTGGTTTTTTTCTTAATATTATAAAACTAGATAGATGATGGCTGTGAGTTCGTCCGCATGGATTAAGATTTTGGATTCCCATGGGTACTCCTTAATTTTCCGGGATAAAAAGTAGCCTATGTATTGGTGGTATAGGGATAGTTTGTATTCAGGGGAAGGCCCTGAGATACAAACTATTCCCATACCAAATTTCATCAAAATCGGTTAAACATATGAGCCGTGTAAGTGTAGCAGACCGACAGATACACTTTCGCATTTATAAATAACTACTTGATGCCCGCGACTTCGTCCACGTGGATTAAGGTTGTTTGATTTCCGCGGGAACTCCTTAGTTTTACGGAATAAAAAGTACCCCATGTCCTTCCTCGGGATACAACGTATCCTTGTACCAAATTTCATTAAAATCGGTAGAACAGGTGGGCCGCGCAAGCGTAGCAGACATAGAATGTATATTGACATATTTATGTCGAACTTCTTTAGGAATTATTAGTAATTTAATAGAACAGAATATGTTTTATTTGCTGATCCGACACATAGTAAACAAAAGTACCTACTTAAAATCTAACTTAACTTTAATATCGTCTAGAATATATAATAGAAATCACATAACACATCATAAATATACTAAAACTAATAACTACAGCGTAACTTAGGTTAAGAATGAATAAATTATCACAAAAACATATAAAAACCGAATAAATTGAGCCTTAAAAAGGATTATTAAGCTAGAGATGTAAATATAATAATATTATTATGTCAGCTTTTCCTGTTGTGGTAGAATTGAGTAATAAATATTTATTTAACTTGTGAACAACACACCGAAACCGCGGTTTTAATTTATTTAAATATTATAATCCGTTTTATTCCCAAATGATGATTTAATATTATTGCAATCGTTCATTACGTTATGAACTCAAAGCGATTTTAAATTTCATCATTTCCGCATAACTTTTACGCATTACAAAGCCCCTATTTAATAATACAAGTCTTATTTGATCTGTAAATAAAGTATTTATAATGAATAGTGCTTTGTTAAGGTTAATATTCAACACCTAATTATGGTAGTATTAGTTAGTTAGTATTAGTTAGTATGCAGGTATTTGATATTACTATCCAAAACATATTATGACTAGATGCAATTTTTTTTTAACTGCCTCGTTGGTCTAGTGGTTATCATGTTTGACTGCGGCCGACGAGGTCCTGGGTTTGAGTCCCGGGTTGGGCCATATTAATTATGGCCCACCTATATTATACTATATTATTATTATATTGGGTTTTTCTAATGAGAGATTCTCAGTACTAACCCCGGACTTAGGAAGTTGGTGGTGTTTCGCCCCCGTGCCTCGGAGAGCACGTTAAGCCGTCGGTCCCGGTTGTTATCACTAACATGATAGTAATTGTTAAAGCCCGCCAACCCGCATTGGAGCAGCGTGGTGGGTCTAAGCTTTTATTCCCTTTTCTTAGAGTGGAGGCCAGTGCCCAGCAGTGGGACGATAATAGTCTGTAGTAGTGGCGGTGGTGGTGGTGGGATATTTTTTTGATTCCCGCGGGAACTCTATATTTTCCGGAATAAAAAATAAACCTTTATTTCAGATCTAGGATCTCTACAGTGTTAGTAACAAAGTATCTTAAAACTATGTTAGTAATAAAAACAAATCACACTTAATTAATTTATCTTAACTTATGTGCCTCATACGATACTTAGAGTTGACATGTAAGCCAACCCAGTGCTTCATAAAAGGGTTTTCCCACTTTCCTACCAATATTAATGAAAAGGATTCCTTCTCCGGGTTACAAACTACCCTTGTACCTAATTTCATCCAAATCGGTTGAATAGGTGGGCCGCAAAAGCGTAAAGTATGGATATTTAAATAATTGTGTCAAACTTTTTTAGGAATTATTAGAAATTTAATAGAAATCAGTATAGAAGTAAATGAGAGATAAATAAACTAAAACTAATAAGTACAGCGTAACTCAGATGTAGCATTATACGCTACCTTATAGTTTTTTTATTATGATAAAATATCCGAACAGGATAATTTAATCTGTTACACCAAAAATCATACCAAAAAGTATCCGAACGCGCCGATTGACAGCAAAGAGTCGCTGTGAAATTGCAACAGCGACCCTCTCACTTACACTCACTTGGGAGATGATATAGGCATCTCACTCCCGTCTTGATAAATGCGAAGTTCGCGGCTTTTAAAAAAAAAACCGATAATCGATCGAGATTTTTCAGGTCTCTCTGGCTCGGATCGTGAAGGAGGTGACACGCGTGACCAGTCCGAGCATCACGGCATGTGATCCCTTTTTCTATCGCCGCCATGGCGGTTAGTGATTTTGTTATATCCCTTTAATGGGAGGCCATCCGGCCATCTTTTAATATTTAGCCGACCTTTTTTTAACAATGGGTTCCAGCCTCCATTTTTGCTAACTATATTTTTGTATTTTTACTCCCAATTCTCCCCCCCGCGGGCTATACTCTCCCCTTTAGTGATCATCCGTTGTTCTTTGCTATATTCAATTGTAAAGCATAATTAAGGTAATACCTAAGAAGTGAAACCAGTGACAACTGCATCGTCTTCCGACGAGATTAGTGCCTGGGGCGCACGCGTCACGAAGAGCGCGTCCCCGCGAGTCTGGTACCAATCATTCTGGACAATGAACGTTAAGACGGTATAATTTTTAAAACTAGCTTTATTCCTAGGTTAGAACCATTTCTGAAGAACACTCATTAAATTCCAATGTTATTACTAATGACTCTTTGATTATGATACTCCCCTACTGTGTTCCTACCCATTGCTGACTGCGAGAACGCGCCTATAGCTCGGTACGGTCTTGATCCAGAAGTCCGACTCTAGACCGGCTGATCGATCCGAGGAATTTGCGGCGTAAGTATGGGTTATCGGTAAGCTCTGCAAGATACCTAGATTACGCCCGCCCTCTTTTCCCTTTTTTTTTATTATTATTTCAGTCCCACTCCGCCTGGCCAGCGAGCCCCACGGAGCCACTGCTCATAGCACGTTAACATAGCTGTCTCCCTCGCACTGGCGTTTCGAACCAGTGGTTACTCTTTTACCCATCTCTCTCTCTCCACCTTACAATTTATTTTCAACGTTACAACATTTTCAACGTTACACAGATTAAGAATGAATAAATTATCACATAAACATATAAAAACCGGTTGAACGGATGAGCCCTAAAAGCGTAGCAGACAGACACAAAAGTAAACTAAAAGATAAAGAATTAGTATGGTTTGTTAGTTTTTAATTTGGTCTTAAGATAAGTATATTTTGACTAATCTACATATTAACCTTACAAGAATAGAAACAATAAAGCTTTCATTTATCCATAGAGGTATAATATAGTAGGATACAACTGCCTCGTTGGTCTAGTGGTTAGCATGTTTGACTGCGGCTGGCGAGGTCCCGGGTTCGAGTCCCGGGTCGGGCCATAATGAGTGTTGGGGTTTTCTGACTAGAAATCTCAGTGCCAGCCCGGAGTTAGGAAGTTGGCGGTGTTTCACCTCCGTGCCTCGGAGAGCACGTTAAGCCGTCGGTCCCGGTTATTATCACTAACATGATAATAGTCGT
Source organism: Erebia palarica (assembly GCA_964035005.1). NCBI lineage: Eukaryota > Metazoa > Arthropoda > Insecta > Lepidoptera > Nymphalidae > Erebia > Erebia palarica. The sequence continues at coordinate 317,270 of OZ035992.1, forward strand.
TAAAGCCCGCCAACCCGCATTGGAGCAGCGTGGTGGGTCTAAGCTCTAATTCCTTCTCTCCTATGAGAGTGGAGGCCTGTGCCCAGCAGTGGGACGTTAATGGGCTGTAGTGGTGGTGGTATATATGTATTTAACACAAAAGAGAACTAGACTTCACGAGCATGAGTAAATGAAAAAAGTTGTGAAAAACTCGTGAAAGTTGTGAACAAATGAATTAGCCGCGGTCGAGTTTGCGACTTATTTCATTAGCTCTGGATAAGAGCGTGTGAGTTGAAGCGGGTAAAGTCGTACAAACTAACTAGTCAATTGAGAAACTATTCGTTTCATGTGGTTTAGTGTTACGTTAAAGCACATACTGGTATTAAGTTAAATGAAAAGTGTATTAATTTAACGAATTAAAAAATACGACTGCCCTGTGCCATATTATTTTTGGAGTTTACCTCCATATGAAGCGATTTGCATATATAGCCTTTGGAGTCTTATTCACATTTTTTATTAAATGATATTTTTTTGTGAATCACTGGATATTGAACTATAGTGTTATATATTTTTGGAATCTACTCATCATTTTCTAGATGATGATTATATAGTTAAACTTATTTTCGATTTTTTTTTCAATTTTGGTCTTTAATGCGGGACCACGGTCAACCCATCAATTTTTAACTATTGCAGGCGAAACTTTGTTGTGCCAGCAAAAAGTTGATATCCATAGGTCGACAAAATAATCTCTTTGGACGAAAATATTCTTTTTCTACATTTGACTCAGCAGTTTTCTAAACTTCTCCCTCTCCATGACTGGTTCTATTTCAGTCCACTCCCCATATATATATTTCTTTTAACTTTTTATGATTGATCAAGGGTTGCATATTCCTTACTTGATCTCTATTATAATTCTTATATCTCAGCAAAATATTCATTCTTTTTCATATTGTAATATCAAAAAGTGCGTGATGAAATATCCGCTCATTTTCTTAACGATATCGCCATGTTGTTGATGGTATTAACTGGTCGATGTAGTCACAGAAAATAAGAATAGTATTCAGCAGATTACTATTTCTGTGTCGCTGTGTCATTGATATGTGTCAGGGGCCATGCTCCCAACGCTTAAGTAATATTTTATCATTATTGTTGGCTTTCGTGTTTTTATACGACTGCCAGAAAAAAAGGAGTATATTGTTTTCAGGGTTCATCTATGTATGTATGTGAGTTTGTATATTCTAACATAACTTCTATACGCCTGAATCGATTTTGATAAATGAGGTATCGTTAGAATCCCTAGCTTATTCCGGGTGACGAAGGCTAATAAAATTAAAAAAAAGTAATGGGGTGACCATGGTCCCGCATTAAAGACTAAAGTTGAAAAAAAATCGAAAATACGATTAACTATATTATATCCATCATCTAGAAAATGATGAGTAGATTCCAAAAATATATAACACTATAGTTCAATATCCAGTAATTCACAAAAAAAAATATCTTTTAATAAAAATGTGAATAAGATTCTATTTAACTAGATTAATCTTTTTTGGCAGGGCAGTCGTGTTTTTTAATTTCGTTAATTATGACTTGTAGAATTATAATCCTTATTTTAGGAACGCCAAGAAACGTGACATCAAACTGTAATTTTGAGTAATGTTACTTAAGTATTGCATTAAGCATTGGCAGTATGGCTCCAGCTACGGTTATCCTCATTCCTGTTTTGATGAAAAACTTTGAGCTCGCCTTTATGCACTAATGTAATCTGAACTGCCTCTTTGGTCTAGTGGTTATCATGTTCGACTGCGGCCGACGAGGTCCTGGTTTCGAGCCCCGGGTCGGGCCATAATTAAGTTTTCTTATTAGGTATTCTCAGTACTAGCTCGGAGTTAGGAATTTACCGGTGTTTCACCCCCGTGCCTCGGAGAGCACGTTAAGCCGTCGGTCCCGGTTATTATCACTAACATGATAATAGAAGCCCGCCTACATTGGAGCAGCGTGGTGGGTGTAAGCTCTAATTCCCTTTCTCCTATGAGAGTGAAGGCCTGTGCCCAGCGGTGGGACGTTAATAGGCTGTAGTGGTAGTAATCTGAATAAATGTCTATATATTATACACCTCAGTGAATACACCTGAAGCAAGTCCAATGAATGCGTAATAAGGTAACTTCGATGCACGTCTAACAAACCCCATGAGAGAAAAGTTTACAATTAACTTGGAACTTGCTAAGTATGCCTATAGCACAGAGAGGTCATAAGAGATCATCTTAGAGCAACCAAATTTTAAGATATTGCTTTAAAATGGTCTTGCATATATAACTTCGATATAATGTAAGAGGAGTTTTCGAAGCTTTTACACATCTATACTAATATTGTAAATGCGAAAGTTTGGATGGATGGATGAATGGATGTTTGTTACTCAATCACGCCAGAACAGCTGAACGGATCTGGATGAAATATACAGAGATAGATAATAGTCTGAAATAATTTATAGGCTACATTTTATGCCGCAAAATTAAAGAGTTCCCGCGGAAACTTTTATTGCGGAAAATTAAAAAAAAAGTCTCAATCATCAGCTACTTTTTTATATTTTCTTTTTACTCCACTGCAAGTAAGCCCTTGACTGCAATTCACTACGTGGTAAGTGTAGTTACCTGTAAAGGGTATGGCATATCATATTAAACCCATCTCTCTTATCTGTTTCTACATGGCATCGTATCACAGACTACTTAATCGTACCTTTGATCATATCGCATACCGAAACGCTAAATCACTTGGCGGCTCAAAATCAGTAAGAATAAGTATTATAATAGCAAATACCACACTGTAATATTTTTAAGCATAAATTATTGTAAGCTAATTTTAGCTCATGTAAGTGAAGTTTTATTGTAATGAGAAATAAATCTCATTAAACCTAACCTAAATATCCTTTCACGTATTAAACTGAGTTAATACACAGCTACTCTACGAGAGATGTTCTCAATGCTATTTCTAGTGGGTAATAGAAACTGTTCTATCATTAAATTTTAGTTAGAAGTAATGTTACAACATTTTGAAGTTTAGCTCCTCGCTTATGAATAAGTAAGGATAGGGGTTATTATAATAATAATTAACATTATAAATGTGAACTGCGTGTATGTTACTCCTTCACGCTACAATTACAGAACCGATTTGAGTGAGATTTGGAATGGAAATAGCTTATAATTAACACATAGGGTAGGGAAATTTAATCTCAAAAAATTATAGTTTCCATGATATCAAAAACCTTAATCCTCGCGAACGAAGTCGCGGGCAACGTCTTAGGAAACCGATAAAGAATATTTTTGAGTCACAGTAATTGTATTTTGTTTAATGATTCGGAATAATTCTGTTGGTGTTAATTATCCAACAACCTTAAAACTATATAAACATAATTCACTATTAATTGAGTACATTGTTGAGTCCATTTATTATACAGAATTAAGCTTCTTTTTCCTTGATCATCATGGACTTCCGCAAAGTAACGCCTGCTTCTATCCAATATTCGACAGTATTTGTAATATTAAGTATATGTAGGTACATATACTGCACATTTTAACACATAGATTGGTCTATTTTGGCGGATTATATCTAATTAAGCTTAATTTTCCTTTATTATCATGGTTTTCCGCAAAGTCATGCCTGCTTCTATCCAATATTCGAAAGTATTTGTACTAGTGAGTCTATGAAGGTACATATACTGCACATTTTAACACATAGATTCGTCTATTTTGGCGGATTATATCTAATTAAGCTTCATTTTCCTTGATTATCATGGACTTCCGCAAAGTAACGCCTGCTTCTATCCAATATTCGAAAGTATTCGTACTAGTGAGTCTATGTAGGTACTTAAACTGCACCTTTTAACACAAAGATTCGTCTATTTTGGCGGATTATATCTAATTAATCTTAATTTTCCTTTATTATCATGGTTTTCCGCAAAGTAATGCCTGCTCCTATCCAATATTCGAAAGTATTCGTAATAGTAAGTATATGTAGGTACATATACTGCACATTTTAACACACAGATTGGTCTATTTTGGCGGATTATATCTAGATAAGCTTCTTTTTCCTTGATTATCATGGTCTTAAAGTTACGCCTGCTTCTATCCAATATTCGAAAGTATTTGTACTAGTGAGTCTATGAAGGTACATTATCATAATAAAAGGCTCCACCGCAAGCGGTATTCTATTTATTGCCGCGAAGAATGCGGAAAATGATAAATATACATGGGAATGACAACATCAAGCCCGCCGACTAAAGTAGAGTGATAACACTCTTCAGATTATCCGATACGATATATTTTTTAATACCCTCATAATCATCATTATAATTTGAACCAACTGCCGGCTCACTACTGCATGAATCTCTTCTCGGAATAAGAAAAGTTAGGCCATAATCTACTACGCTGGACAAGGGTGGATTGACTGTCTTCATACACCTTCGAGGACATTATGAAGAACTCTTGGGCATGCAGGTTTCCTCACTATGTCCTTCCCTTTTCGGCTTTTCCTTCAGCATCTCTCTTTGCGTCGAATTCCTCATTACTGAGGCTCGTGACAACTTCCACTAATCACCTAATGGTAGGAGTTTTCGCCGCATTATTACCCCAAGAATACTGAATCTGTCGTATATTGTGCTGCGCCTTCTTATTTTGTTTTATGGCTTTTATTGGTGTCACATCAGCACAATTCTTTGCCAATATCACGTGAAGTTCCCGATTCCATAATTCACTTATCTTCATGAGTAGGTACTTAAATAAGCTAGGGATTCTAACGATACCTCATTTATCAAAATTGGTTCAGGCGTATAGAAGTTATGGTGGAATACACAAACTCATATACATACATACATGAACCCTGAAAACAATATACTCCTTTTTTCAGGCAGTCGTATGATTGAGCATTAAAGGTCCTAGCGTATAAAGGCAGTTTCGCTGAATATTCTCATCTGCGACATGTAGTCTGTGAAATCTGAGATATTTACCTATTTCCATCTGCGATGTTATCTGTACTCACCAAATATATCAGAAGCGTATGTTTATGAATTCCTCGAGTAATACGAATAACACTTTGTATGTCAAAACTTATGGAATCTGCTTGTCTACATTATATGTAACGAGGATTAACTGGGTCTAGAAAGGTAAGATTTTGCAAGTACATTATTTTTCTAGTGTCCTTTGCTTAGAGAAAATGTTATACTGCCAAAGGTCACTGGTAGAGATAAGTGCTTCCTTGTCCACTGTTCAGGTTTTTTACGTATTTTATAACTTTTTGGTACAAACATATTTCTAATTATCAATAAGATATTGTGTTAGCATTATTACTGTTTGTCATTATATCTCATGAAACAGGAAGTATAATGTCAGTCAGTTTGACTCGCTTCATGTCATTTGATTTAATACAGACGCCATGTTGAAAATAGTCAGTATTAATACGAGTGTTTTGACGATGGTAGGGCAGTCTTGACCGAGACCTGTTGTGGGCCTTCAGTAGTAACTGCAACCTGATCAAAGGATTAATTATTGTTGTAATGCTTCATTTATCTTTTATACATTAAATATTTTCTTTAAATCTCTTGTTTAATTAACCATTTATTCGTTCAAGTTCAAATAAGAGTTTCAATGTAACCGAGAGGTTGTGTTTTCTAAAAAGTGTTGTGATAATTGTATTGAAAGTTTATTAAAAGACCTTATTGATATGATATAATTGTGTTTAAAGTTAATTAAGATCATATTGTTATTGAAGAAAGTATATTTTATCTTTACAAAGTAGATAATTAAAAATGTAATATATTAATACATGACTTACTAAAATATTCCGCTAACTCATTCTCAATAATTAAAATTCACGCGCGTTTGATAACTAACTAGCTTTTTTACATGGCAAAGGCAAATGGCATAAGAATCTCTTTATTTTGTTTTACACTTTGTACTATACATTATTATTATTATTATTATTTTCTCTTATTGATTCCTACAAAATTATCATAATTAATTAAGTAAGTTTGTAAGTTTTTAATAATTAGTATGTAAGTTTTTATACCCCATTGTATTTCAAAACCTTGTTATCTTGTTTGCATGACATTTAAAACCATAAATGCTATGTACACTTGTAATAGATTTACGTATAAGAAATAGTAATAATGTGAATGTTCTTGTGATTGTCTTATATGTGAATTGTTAGTGTACTTAATAAATAAATAAATAAATAAATATCCGTGCGCACGGAAAGTTCAAAACGAGTAAAAAAGATGACTCCACAAAACATTTTGTTCACTGTTTGATACAAGTTTTCTTGAAGTCACACAAAACTGAATAGTTTACTTTGAAATGCATTAATTGAAATGAAAACGAGTCAGAGAGCTGGCGGACAATAAAAGATGAAAGTTCTTTCACTCAAATTAATGATGGCCATCTATTCCTAGATACATAAATTCAATTTCCTTGAAATAATACTAAAGCCCGCTTGCAGACACGCTGGGCTACTATTTGGAATTGATTTGGAATTTTGGCACAAGTACTATATTATTGAAGGTCATACAGCATCAAGCTTCTGGAGTTATGTGCCTTTAAAAAAATCAAATATCTAACGGCAAAGGAACACATCGTGAAGAAACCTGGATGCCTCAGAGTTCTTTATAATGTTCCCAAAAGTGTGTGAAGTATGACAATCTGCACTTGGCCAGCGTTGTGGACTATAGCCAAAAGCTTCGCATTCTGAGAGGAGACCTGTGTTCAGAAGTGAGACGGTAATGGCTTGAAGTTATGATGGATGATGTTGATTGACAACGAGTAAGAGTAGATTTTTAACTACATCAATATATGCCAAAGCTTACGTTTTCTCGAAAAGTACTTCATCCATATATCCCACCTGCTCCTGGCCTATAGACATAACAACAATCGTTAACCTAATTTAAATTCTCAAACGCGTTTAATTTGGCTAACAAGCTCATTATACGAGAACGTTCCGACAGAGCCTCACTTTGGGAACAGGTATCTTTTAAAATCTGGAATATAGCTAGTTGTTAACAGGCTCGTTTTAGTGTTTCTTAGACTTGGATACATAATTCTTGTCTAAGAACCGCTACCGAAGAATTGACCCAATATTTTTTTTAAATTATGACCCAATTATTATTGTAAATTATATTTTTGTTGTTATTAAATAAAGGACCTCTCAAAAGTCGTAGTTTTTGTTTATTTATTTATTTAGTATCCGCATGTTAGTTTGACATTGAATAACCATTCAAGACTGAGTCAGATTTTTTCCTAGCGTGTTTGTACTCGAACGGAAATTTCATGCTGGTAAAGTCGAAATCGAATACAACATATTAACTTCAACAAATCCTTTAACTTGCTCTCAATCTATATCGACACTACGGCGTAGCGATCGTAGCAACGCGTAGCAATAACGTAGCACCTGCTACAGAGTTTTTGTATTGACATTTTTGCAGAGAAGCGTTTAACAAATTGTTAATTTTAACTAGATTGGAAGCTTTAGCGTACTTTAATTAAGTAAATGGATTCTTAAGGAAGTGAAAAGGAGACTCGACCGTTTTCGTCTCGAAATTAGTTTCACCGGACGTGCTGTACCGAGGACTTGGCAACTATTTAATTATCAAAGTGTAGTGTATTCTTAGCTGGTTACTAAACTAACTTGAACTATGGAACTTTGCGTTTCTAATTTTAGTACTTTTGAGAAATTTTGGTAATTGACAAGCGCATCTGATGAGTTTCTTGCCGTCTTCTTCGATAAGTATTTGATAGAATATTCTATCGAAATATCATTCCTCCTCGAATGAAGGAGTAAAAAAGATCGTAACAAAAAGAATCGTCAAATGAATCTACCACTAGCTCGACATGCCATTCCTACCGAAAAGAACCAGAAAGAAATTCGGCGGTTGCCCTTTTAAAAAAAATAACAATAAAACCAAATATAAAGTATTACCTATAGTATTATGTAACAGCAGCGTATAGCTGGAGCGAGTCAATTTCATGCTTTTTTTTATCATTTAAATATTCTTCAACTGTACAGTATGCTTTTTTCACGAGCATACTTTTAATAGATTTTTTAAACATGTTTAAAGCATGCCGAACACTGAGTGTGGAATTTAATTATAAAAGAGTACTTTCATACCAACGAAAGAGTTTTGAACTTTCCTGAAACGGAGAGAAGGAGTCACATGCAAAATAAATATTGAAGCGTGTAATTACTCTAAACGTATACAGTGGCAGTGGTTCATGTGTTGTGACTACAGGCATAGATTAAATCATTGTTATCCTACATTGCCTATATCAGTCTATACTCTATGGGTTGTCTGTGGTATCAATCGGCCATTACGGGCCTCCTATTCACAAAGCTTGAATGGGACGTATTGAATCTGTGATTGTTATCTCTGTGTCTTTGACTCGTATTCATCATTAGTCCGTCAAACTTATCCATAGTCTAGGCAATGAGGCGTCCGTTGTATGGAGACCCCCATTAAATCCTCAGTCGATGAATCTTGGCTGGGTTTTAGTATTGGATGATCCAATACTTACACAAAAATATCCAACAAAAAAAACATCCGTATTTATACCTAAAACTTAATAATTATGACTGAATATTTTCTCGATTTCTTTTTAAAATAATAGTAGGTAGTATATTTACACTCAAAACATGCAGAACTCGATATTTAAACCGATTTTATTATCAAATCTTTAATACGGGACCATGGTCACCCCATCAATTTTTTTTAAATTTTACTAGCCTGTGCCACCCGGAATAAGCTAGGGATTCTAACGATACCTCATTTATCAAAATCGGTTCAAGCGTAAGAAGTTATGGTGGAATATACAAACTCACATACATACATGTACCCTGAAAACAATATACTCCTTTTTTCAGGCAGTCGTATAATAAACAGACACATTCCGGAAATGTTGAAGTGTACGCAAGGAAAAGAGTAAGTGCAAACTATGTCTCATTTTACGTTCACTGATTTCTTAGTACAAAGTTTAATACAATCCAAAAGGCACAACAAAGTGTTTCAACTTCCAAGTCAATAGCAGTAGTATAGAGATAACTTAGCAGTAGCATAAAGATAACTTGGCAGTACCAGACGTTTGTGTCACAGCAACTTGTTCTAACAAGTTGCTTGTCTCGAGCTCGTTAGGGCACGCGTGCTAATTGCACACTGTGCAAATGTTTTATTAACACACACGTGAAATAATGACGTTATTATATCCGTGATGTCATTGTTGGGATGTGACCTGAATTCCCTTGTGACAAGAGGGTGTTACACAAGTGTTTTACAAGCTTTAAGTATATTCGTTTCACCCGTAACTTGATATTTTTAATTATATTGTGATTAAAAATGATTTAGTGACAGCCGCTTGTTTTTTTTTTGAATATTATAAAACTAGATAGATGATGGCTGTGAGTTCGTCCGCATGGATTAAGATTTTGGATTCCCGCGGGAACACCCTAATTTTCCGGGATAAAAAGTAGCCTATGTATGAGTGGTATAGGGATAGTTTGTATCCAGGGGAAGGCCCCGAGATACAAACTATTCCCATACCAAATTTCATTAAAATCAGTTAAAAATATGAGCCGTGAATGTGTAGCAGACCAACAGATACACTTTCGCATTTATAAATAACTAGATGATGCCCGCGACTTCATCCGCGTAGATTAGGGTTTTTTGATTCCCGCGGGAACTCCTTAGTTTTACGGAATAAAAAGTACCCCATGTCCTTCCTCGGGATACAACGTATCCTTGTACCAAATTTCATTAAAATCGGTAGAACAGGTGGGCCGCGAAAGCGTAGCAGACATAGAATGTATATTAACATATTTATGTTGAACTTCTTTAGGAATTATTAGTAATTTAATAGAACAGAATATGTTTATTTGCTGATCCGACACATAGTAAACAAAAGTACCTACTTAAAATCTAACTTAACTTTAATATCGTCTAGAATATATAATAGAAATCACATAACACATCATAAATATACTAAAACTAATAACTACAGCGTAACTTAGTATTCGTAGTAGTATTAGTAGTATTACTTACTTAATTATCACAAAAACATATAAAACCGAATAAATTAAGCCTTAAAAAACATAATAATTAAGCTAGAGATGTAAATATAATAATATTATTATGTCAGCTTTTCCTGTTGTGGTAGAATTGAGTAATAAATATTTATTTAACTTGTGAACAACACACCGAAACCGCGGTTTTAATTTATTTAAATATTATAATCCGTTTTATTCCCAAATGATGATTTAATATTATTGCAATCGTTCATTACGTTATGAACTCAAAGCGATTTTAAATTTCATCATTTCCGCATAACTTTTACGCATTACAAAGCCCCTATTTAATAATACAAGTCTTATTTGATCTGTAAATAAAGTATTTATAATGAATAGTGCTTTGTTAAGGTTAATATTCAACACCTAATTATGGTAGTATTAGTTAGTTAGTATTAGTTAGTATGCAGGTATTTGTGTATATTACTATCCAAAACATATTATGACTAGATGATATTTTTTTTTTATCTGCCTCGTTGGTCTAGTGGTTATCATGTTCGACTGCGGCCGACGAGGTCCTGGGTTTGAGTCCCGGGTTGGGCCATATTAATTATGGCCCAACTATATTCTACTATATTATTATTATATTGGGTTTTTCTAATTAGAGATTCTCAGTACTAACCCCGGACTTAGGAAGTTGGTGGTGTTTCGCCCCCGTGCCTCAGAGAGCACGTTAAGCCGTCGGTCCCGGTTATTATCACAAACATGATAGTCGTTAAAGCCCGCCAACCCGCATTGGAGCAGCGTGGTGGGTCTAAGCTTTAATTCCCTTTTCTTAGAGTGGAGGCCAGTGCCCAGCAGTGGGACGATAATAGTCTGTAGTAGTGGCGGTGGTGGTGGAATAATTTTTTGATTCCCGCGGGAACTCTTTAATTTTCCGGGATAAATAAATAAACCCTTATTTCAGATCTAGGATCTATACAGTGTTAGTAACAAAGTATCTTAATATTAGTAATAAAAACAAATCACACTTAATTAATTTATCTTAACTTATGTGCCTCTTACGATACTTAGAGTTGACATGTACCAATGTTAATGAAAAGGGTTCCTTCTCCGGGTTACAAACTACCCTTGTACCTAATTTCATCCAAATCGGTTGAATAGGTGGGCCGCAAAAGCTTAGCAGACAGATAAACAGGCACACTTTTGCATTTATAATATAAGTATGGATATTGACATATTTGTGTCAAACTTGTTTAGGAATTATTAGAAATAAATGAGAGATAAATAAACTAAAACTAATAACTACAGCGTAACTTAGATTAAGAATGAATAAATTATCACATAAACATATAAAAACCGGTTGAAGCCGTAAAAGCGTAGCAGACAGACAGACAGACACAAAAGTAAAGTAAAAAGTATTAGTATGAAATTAGTATAGTTTGCTAAGTTTTTAATTTGGTCTTAAGATAAGTATATTTTGACTTATCTACATATTAACCTTACAAGAATAGAAACAATAAAGCTTTCATTTGTTCATATGATACAATCCATAGAGGTATAATATAGAAGGATACAACTGCCTCGTTGGTCTAGTGGTTAGCATGTTTGACTGCGGCTGACGAGGTCCCGGGTTCGAGTCCCGGATCGGGCTATAATAAGTGTTGGGTTTTTCTGACTAGAAATTCTCAGTGCCAGCCCGGAGTTAGGAAGTTGGTGTTTCACCCCCGTACCTCAGAGAGCACGTTAAGCCGTCGGTCCCGGTTATTATCACTAACATGATAATAGTCGTTAAAGCCCGCCAACCCGCATTGGAGCAGCGTGGTGGGTCTAAGCTCTAATTCCTTCTCTCCTATGAGAGTGGAGGCCTGTGCCCAGCAGTGGGACGTTGGTGGTGGTATATATGTATTTAACACAAAAGAGAACTAGACAACTAGACTTCACTAACATGAGTAAATGAAAAAAGTTGTGAAAAACTCGTGAAAGTTGTGAACAAATGAATTAGCCGCGGTCGAGTTTGCGACTTATTTCATTAGCTCTGGATAAGAGCGTGTGAGTTGAAGCGGGTAAAGTCGTACAAACTAACTAGTCAATTGAGAAACTATTCGTTTCATGTGGTTTAGTGTTACGTTTAAGCACATACTGGTATTAAGTTAAATGAAAAGTGTATTAATTTAACGAATTAAAAAATACGACTGCTCTGCCATATTATTTTTGGAGTTTACCTCCTTAAGAAGCGATTTGCATATATAGCCTTTGGAGTCTTATTCACATTTTTTATTAAATGATATTTTTTTGTGAATCACTGGATATTGAACTGTAGTGTTATATATTTTTGGAATCTACTCATCATTTTCTAGATGATGATTATATAGTTATACTTATTTTCGATTTTTTTTTTCAATTTTGGTCTTTAATGCGGGACCACGGTCAACCCATCAATTTTTTAAACAATTTTACTAGCCTATGTCACCCGGAATAAGCTAGGGATTCTAACGATACCTCATTTATCAAAATCGGTTCAGGCGTATAGAAGTTATGGTGGAATATACAAACTCACATACATACATACATGAACCCTGAAAACAATATACTCCTTTTTTCAGGCAGTCGTATAAAAAGTGTAATTAATCATTTCAACCTATCCATTCCACCGCTAAGCACGAGTCTTTCAGAAGCTGTGGGCCATAGTCTACCGCGCTGGCCAAGTGTGGATTGGCAGCTTCACATACCTTTCACATCCCTAAGTGATCAAATCAGAAATGAGGAGGAGGATCTGGGGGGTCACTACCATTGGTTAAAGCAGTAATAATTATACTGATAGTTTTATGTCTATTTGTCGTCTATTGGTTGATTAAGACGACGAAGCCAGGATGGCTCAGCTTTTTTTTTTAACCACTACAAGTTAGCCCTTGACTGCGATCTCACCTGATTGTAAGTGATAATCCAGTCTAAGATGGTAGCGGGCTAACCTGTTAGGGGCATAGCAGTTATATTAAACCCATACCCCTATTCGGTTTCTACACGGCATCGTGTCGGAACGCTAAATCGCTTGGCGGCACATCCTTTGCCAGTAGGGTGGTAACTAGCCACGGCCAAAGCCTCCCACCAGGCCAGACCAGGGAAAATTCAGAAATTTACCCCGCCAGGGATCGAACCCGGTTTGGAGATTTATAATTTCTGAATTTTCCCTGGTCTGGCCCGGTGGGAGGCTTCGGCCGTGGCTAGTTACCACCCTACCGGCAAAAGACGTGCCAGCAAGCGATTTAGCGCTCCGGTACGATGCCGTGTAGAAACCGAATAGGGGTATGGGTTAAATATAACTGCCATGCCCGCCCGGTTAGCCCGCTACCATCTTTGACTGCATCTTCACTTACCATCAGGTCAGATCGCAGTCAAGGGCTAACTTGTAGTGGTTACAAAAAAAAAACATCCATACATCCATCCAAACTTTCGCATTTATAATATTAGTATAGATTAGTATGATTGGCAGTGAATCTCAGTATGTTAGCATCTGCAATATTTCCATCATACGGTTCGAGAACCAATCTCTTCAGATCATCATTGCTCTCTGGAATATATTCCAGTAACTGAGTTCCCAATCGCGTGAATGTGTTTCATGCTCTCAGAGATGCGATCAATGGCTGGATTTTCTAAAATATTGATACGAAAAATAATACGAAGTTGAAGTGAATGCATCAGCAGTGAAGTTATTCTCAAAGCAGCGATGTAAAACTTTAATAAACTTCAAATTACAAACATCCCATGTAAAGGTACTTAAATGACAAGGAAGCTTGGCAATGATTTGATCTAATGGCTTTGATAGTTGCTTAGTTAAGATGATTATTCGTGAAATGGTGATAGTGAAAAAAAATCCCGGCTGAGTTTGTTGTGGGCGCGTTTGGAACCCTCGTAGCTTTAGTTTTAAGATACCGTTACTGATTACCACCATTATATTTTATAAATAACTAGACGTCAATCAGTGTAATATTGAATAAATCCTACCTGAATTGCGTCAAATAACTAACATTTAAACTTCGACTAAAACAGCACTATCTATGTTCCCTATCATAATAATAAATAATAATATGTATCTGATAAATCATTATATAATATATATATATATATGTATGTTGGTATGTATTTATTTATGTATTATTTATTTTTATTATTTAGTATGTATATTTTGTGTGTTTATGTAAGTTTATGATATATCTTGTTTCATTCTATCTCATTTCCCGTTGTACCTATTCTTCATCCACAACCATTCTCACTGCCAAGGGTCACTGGTAGAGATCTCTTAAAGAAATAAGTGCTTCCTTGTCCACTATGTATGTCTTTCTTCTTATTTATAACTTTTTGGTACTAAATAAATTTAAAAAAAATAAAAAAATAACAGATTGAAGACTAGCTGATAGCTAAGACTTCGTCCGCGTGGTTTAAATTTTTTTGATCCCGTGGGAACTCTTAATTGTCCAGGATAAAAAATAGCCTATGTAACTCTCCAGGTCTTTTACTATACCCTTGGCAAAAATTACGTCAATCCGTTAGACCATTGCGGCCTGATAGAAGGAAAAACCAACAAACTAACACATTTTCGCATTTATATTAGTAAGATATGGTGATAATAAGTAAAAAACTCGGCTGAGTTTGTTGTGGGCTCTTCTCAGACCCGGGCGCTTTTGAACCCTAGTAGCTTTAGTTTTAAGATACCGTGGTTAATTATAACCATCACGTCTCATATTTTGTAAACGTGACGTTCAGAAGGGGTAGATTTTTTGAACCTATTTTGAATAAATTATACTTTGACTTGAGTTTTATTGTATTTTTTGGATACGTACGCCATATCCAAAAAATATACCTACCTTACACCTGTCCCCACATTGACGGAAATAGTAGTTAAGATTTAGTTCCTTTCAATTCTAATTAAAATAACTGTTCACGTGTATTAAATAAGAAATTAACAAAAAAATCAACAAATTAAATATTTAACAAAATTTAATTCATACATACAGTCCCTTCCTAAATATATTTCAAAAGATATGGAAGAGTGGACGCAACATTTTTTATAAAATTTTTGGCTTTTAGATCGCTTTAGAACTATTCGAAATGAAATGATTTATTTATTACACGTAGGACAAATTGTGCCATTTATAAAATGTCGCGACTCTACCACCGGTTCGGAAAATTCTACTGAGAAGAATAGACAAGAAACTCAGCAGGTGCTCTTTTATTAATATCATAGCCTAAAATAAAGCAAAGTAAGCAAATCCGTAGAACGATACGGCACTTTTCAGGATAATCACATTATATTATTTCCCAAACATCCCACATAATGTGATTATCCCTTCGTAAAAAAGGGCGAAGTAAGAGCCACTAAGCTAAATAGGAGGAAAAACGTTCAATAATAACAGACGAGTATAGGTCTAGCCCCACTAACAGGCACGTTTTTTTTGACTGCCTGAAAAAAGGAGTATATTGTTTTCAGGGTTCATGTATGTATGTATGTGAGTTTGTATATACCACCATAACTTCTATACGCCTAAAACGATTTTGATAAATGAGGTATCGTTTGAATCCCTAGCTTATTCCGAGTGACATAGGCTAGTAAAGTTTTAAAAACCTTTGATGGAGTGACCATGGTCCCGCATTAAAGACTAAAGTTTAAAACAAATCGAAAATAAGATTAACTATATAATCATCATCTAGATAATGATGAGTAGATTCCAAAAGTATATAACACTATAGTTCAATATCTAGTGATAAAAAAAATCATCATTTCATAAAAATGTGAATAAGATTCTAATTTAATTAGATGAATTAAGATTTTTAACTTTTAAGTTCGTTTTTTGACAGGGCAGTCGTGTTTTTTAATTTTGTAATTATGATTAATTAATTTATTTTATAATTTGCACAAACACATACAAAAACATATTTTTCTCGCCAAACTACACAAGTAGTTTGTTGACGAGTTTCCGCTCAACTAATGTTACGCCGTACACTTAGAAACAACAACTATACAAGGTTGCCTGGTAGAGATCGCTACCTAAGCGATAAGGCCGCCTTTTGATCCTACTTCTGTGTATTTTTTTTTTTTTCCTATTTTTGTTATTTTTACTTTTTGTGGTGGTACAAATAAAGAATATAATAATAATAATAATAATAACTATAACGTAGCGTCAAGTATTCTTTGTATGTGGTTGAGGTATGGAGCTGGGCTCTCTTAAGCCACGCGGCACGGAGATGGACTGCCCAACCTGGCCCCATACAATTTCATCGGTGACGGTGCTGACCACTCAGACGCGATGCGACGCCATAGAAAACTGACGTACCTTTGCGACTTGTGTCATTTTCTATGGCGTCGCATCTGACGTCACTTCTGTCACTCATCTGGGATAACAGGTCATTTATGTATTAGTAGTGCTGACTTGTGCGCATAGTGTACCGTCGCTATAGGGAAGTGAGAGAAAAATCCCCACCGTAGTATTAGTCTTTTTTATTACTTATTGTTTTTTTTAAATATTGTATTTACCTACTTGTAGTATTTTATGGTTGTTTTTTATTTATATTTTTTTATGTAATTTATAATATGGGCCTTGTTGCCTGAAATAAAATGAATAATAATAATATAATACGTGCCGCGCCGCTGTGGCTCCGTGCATATCAAGTGGGGCTAGACCTTATCCCGGGTTGATCGCAGAATGCTCGCACACGGAAAATCTCGTTAGGCAGTTTATTATTGCGAGCCAAACAATAATATAATTAATAATAACTCACTATAATTGGGCTAGATAAGAAAGCATGGCCTTCTATATCGCCTGCAGAGTGACTTACACTCTGCAGGCGATATAGAAGGCCATGCTTCTGCCAGATTGTATGACCTCCCTGGCTCAGTGTCGAGCGTTGTTGTCTTAAAGTGGGAGGTCCCGGGTTCGGTCTTCGGCAGGCTCAATTTGGGAATTTATAATTTCTGAATCGTCTCTGGCCTAGCCTGGCAAGTTACCATACTACCGTCAAAGACTTGCCGTCAAGCGTTCCAATCCAATGCCGCTTAGAAACCGATTAGGGCTATGAGTTTAATACAACTGTCATCTCAGACTGCATCATCACTTACCATCAGATAAAATCTCAGTGAAGCCAAATTAGGGCTAGCCTAGGTTATATAGCCTAGGCTAGCCTAGCTAGAAGGACATATCCTTCCCCGGGATATAACATATCTCTGTACGAAATTTTTTCAAAATCGTTTGAAAAGATGGCCCGTTAAAACATAGCAGAAAAAAACACCCTTTCGCCTTTAAAATATTAGTATGGATATGAATTTTCTAACAAAAAACAAAATTCTAATCTTATATGACCTAGGTATGTCCTATCTTCACTCTGAATGCAATTTAAGAGGCTAAGTTAAATTTTCAAAGTGCAAACTTAATTTAGTCGTGCAAACTCTGCAACCCTCGTTCTGGCACGGCCGAGTATAAAAGATTAACTGATAAATTACACTGCAAACACCCTGGCTAATCGGAGTTGCGTAACTTGGAGCTTAGTTTTAATAATCTCTAACTCAGAGCTTAGTAGTAGTATAAGTCTTTTTTGAATCTTAACACATAGGTACAAAATTATGCATACAATACAGAAGACAGGAAACTGTAGTAATGCGCAAAAGCCTAAAGCGATCTTTTAAAGGCAACCCGAGCGTACAAAACTGATGACACTGGGTCAAGGAGCTCATGAGGTCGATGCACATAAAAGAAGAATAACAAATAACAAAAGTATAAAATATACTTACATAAACACACATACTATAGTTTTCTGGTGACAGAAGGGCTGGCTCATTTTTTACGCAAAGGATCAGCCTGGCTGTCCAGCGCGGAAATGCAGCCAGCATTCTTGCCACCATTCCACATGGGCATGATTTATATAGTAATTAGATTAGGCTAGCTAGCATTAAGTTCTATTGTATTATTTTCAAATAAACATTACTCTGGAGTTGTCTAAAAAAAAAAAAAAAAGTTTACATAAAAATTACACATATAGAGATACTACAATAAATAAATATAATATATATTATAAAATATATATTGTTATCATACACTTACAACTACATTACATAGATAGATAATGATTTTTTAAACGACGTTTAAATATATTTATCGATTCGGAGCGACGAATTTCTCGGGGTAATGCATTCCATAATATGACTGCTTTTACAGTAAATTAGCTTTAACAATTAATTTAATTATTATGAGTGTACGATAAAGAGTAAGGTCTAGCCCCACTACAGATGCACGAAGCGAAGTGGCACGTAACGGAAAATATTCTTTGTATGGGGCCGCAGTGGGCCCGGTCCCATACATACTCATACAAAGAATATTTGCCGCTACGGTATACTCAATATTCAATACTCAATATCATTTGTTCAATATAGGTACACTGTAAGTACACTTATTGACGTTAAAAATTACTTACATAAAACATGATGGTGATAATCGGTTACGGTATCTTAAAACTAAAGCTACGAGGGTTCCAAACGCGCCCTGGTCTGAGAAGAGCCCACAACAAACTCAGCCGGGTAACTAAACTATATTCATGCAAAAAATTACGTTGATCCGTTGCTACGTTGCAGCGTGATTGATGGACAAACCAACAAACAAACACACTTTCGCATTCATAATATTAGTAGGATAGCTTCTAATATCTAAACAGATGGATTGGTCACATTTTCAACTCGGTCAAAATTAATAAACACGGGCGTTTAGTTCCGAGAGAATCCAACAAAGCCTCTCACGTTACACGCGAAACTATTATGCGAGGATTAAATCGGATTTGAAGCAGTTACCGTCTCACCTCCACCGCGGAGCACACGGGCGCTACTGGCCTTGCGACTGTAACGCGAAACACGCATACATTGCGTAGTTTGTTTTATCTATTCTATACTTTATATAAATGCGAAAGTTTGGATAGATGGATGTATGGATAGATGGATGTTTGTTACTCAATCACGCCAAAAAGGCTGAACGTATCTGGATGAAATTTGGTACAGATATAGATTAACACATAGACTATTTTCTATCCTAGAAAATTAAAATATTTCCCGCGAGAAGCAAAAATTCAAAGATTTCGCAGTCCCCGCAAGAATCGGAGCATTGAAAATGAATACAAAAATTTACGAAAAGGTTCAAGTTGAAAAATAAGAAATTTTTATTGAGATTTACTTCTCTAAAATTACACAATTACATTACTTACAAGACATCTTTTGCGCTAACTTGCTCTCAACTCGTGCTCAATTCGAGGCACGAGTCCTCCAATCGCGCACGGGTTTGCAACCAAAATTTTCTTCTAAGCAAGCGCGTTCCAACCTAGACCTCATCATTGCATTGCACTAAGCAAGCCTTTCACGCAAAAAAAAAAGAATTCCTTATATTGAACACGAGTTTGAATAGAGATTCCTTATATCAATATATATACAAATATGTTCAAACACGAGTTTAAATAGAGACTTAGCTCATCAACCCGTGCGGGGTTCGAGGCAGTGTTGAACACGCAAACGGAAATACGCAATCGGTCAATAATCACTCCAGCGTTTTTTGATTCTTAAAAAAATTCAAATCTCTTCAAAATTTTTCAAAAATTTGTCGCAATAATTGTAAGATTTTACGAGGCAGAGGAGCGATGTACGGTGGACAAATTATTATTCATGAAAGACTGACTTTGAACTGTGGAAACCATATTTATTGCGTTTCCTACCCTAAATTATACTTCACCATGTTTATATACCCATTATCCATTGAATGTTTAAGCAGAACTAGGTTTAAAAATTGTCGTTTTAAAACAGCAATGTACATCAACAATTATAGTTTTTTCGTTGAAGTTAGGATGGGATCGCGACTTGGTAGGGGAAGTAATATTGCTTAGAGAAGTCTGCATCAAAGTAGCAATTAAGTACCTTTACTTGGTCACGGCTTAGCGAGATCGTTTTATGAAGGTAATGTAATAATTTTACATAATTGTAATATTCACTTTGCACGGGTAACATAGAAAATGGAGCGATAGCGTTTTACAGCTGATAAAAATTAATAATCGACTTAATAATCCCGTTTACTTTAAAGAAAAACCCAATACAAAAGCACAATAAATCTTCTCTCAGAATGAGAAGGGTCAGGTAATGGTCCACCATACTGGCCAAAAAATGCTTGTTTTGTTTTACAGCTGATAAAATTTAATAATCGACTTAATAATCCCGTTTACTTTAAAGAAAACCCCAATACAAAAGCACAATAAAACTTCTCTCAGAATGAGAAGGGTGAGGTCATAGTCCACCATACTGGCCAAAAAATGCTTGTTTTGTTTTACAGCTGATAAAATTTAATAATCGACTTAATAATCCCGTTTACTTTAAAGAAAAACCCAATACAAAAGCACAATAAATCTTCTCTCAGAATGAGAAGGGTGAGGTCATAGTCCACCATACTGGCCAAGCGCGCTTTGGCAGACTTCACGCACCTTAAAAAGCACATAGATCACATTTTCTCCCTTATAGCGTTAAGGTTGTCTGGAAGAGATCGCTACTTAGCGATAAGACCGCCTTATTGTACCTACGTTTTAATATGTTTTCTTGTTTTTAACACGTTGTTTTTGTATATGTCACCGTTAGATTGTAATAACCCATTATAATCTAACTCGCGAAATTGTAAACTGTCGAAAGATTGTGAACCGTTCGATGTTCTGAGTGTTATTTTTTAAAATATTTATTGTGTTTACGTTTTCTTGTCTGTTTCTTGTAGCTTATGTTAGGGTTCGACATAAATAACCAGGTAGTGCTTAGGTTCTATCGGGTTAATATACCTAACAGATTACAATCTACCGAAAAATAATGCGTTAAATTGTAATCTTTCGACAGTTTGCAATATCGCGAGTTAGATTATAATCTAACTGTTTTTATAATCTTACGGTGACATATACATACATAGAAGTCAGAGGTGTCCGGTAATAAAACCCGCGCCTCCCGACTAGGAAGCCAAAATTTTAACCACTAGGCTATCGCCGCTAGCTCTCACTCTTTATCTAAAGCTATAAATTAAATAAACTTTTTTATTTAATTTTAAAAACAAAAGCTTTTAGTTAAAATAGTTCATTTCCTTGTAACAAAATGGAGTCCAGTACATTCCTCATTGATGGTTGAAAATGTTAAAATGCCGGAGTGTGGATGCGAATGGACATGTATTATTTGAACTCCTTATTTAATGGGACTAACCACACTCATCCGCTTACCCTCGCATACCCTCTTAATTATTTATTTATATTGGCATATTGGCAATAATTTTCTCTATGGCTCTGATAGTTCTTTAGTTAAGATGATTTGTGAGATATTGATAATAAAAAAAAACCCGGCTGAGTTTGTTGTGGGCTCTTCTCAGACCAGGGCGCGTTTGGAACCCTCTTAGATGTAGTTTAAGACACCGTAACCAATTATCACCATCATGTTTTATAAGTAAGTAAATTTTAACGTCAATAAGTGTACCTACAGTGTACCTATATTGAATAAATTATATTGAGTGTTAAGTATTGAGTATTTTATGTTCATCTTGATGACAGCGTCAAAATGTTTCGTGCAACATCTGCATGAAATTATTAAGAATAACTAGATCTTTGGACCTAGAAAGCTGACATTTTGCATAGTTCCCTTATACTAGGATACTAAGGTATGATGGAAGCTGAGGTGGTATATAGTTATATATCAATTTAAAGATATAAAGAATTGAATATTCCTTATTTGCATAAAGTGTATGTACATCTTATGTACACACTTGAAATTCGAAATTCATATGAGAACAACGCCATTTAGGTGATGCTAGTTTCAGTAAAACATTCCTTTTTTCATTCCTTTAATATTGCAGTGTAGCTAAAGTCCTTTTGAGTCCTTTTGATCTCAGAATAGTATACCTAATTAAAGAAAAAAATTAAGTAGGAGCGTTTATAATATTGATTGATTGAATATAAATATGGTTGCTGGCTTTCTTCTCTATAATACAAACGATAAACGATAAAGCAGTAGGTAAGTAACAATATACTTATAGATGTGTCTGGCTAAGCGAATTAGAAAATTAAGTTTATAGTTCTCATGTTTCATAGACTTTTAATAACTCCATAACAATGCGTGTCAGCATATATCCAAAAACAGTACTATAATAAAACAGGGTTCAGCCAAACATAGCCTTATTGATAGAAAACAATGTTACTTCCATAAACCCTTTCTGTACAAGCTGTTAAGTTGTGGAATGCACTGCCTCTTGACATCAGACAGGCTCAATCGATATATATCTTTAAAAGACTTGTAAAAAATTACTATTTGTCACAATAATATTATTTGCCTAGTAGTTTATTTTTATATATTTTGATACCTACAGTTTCATTTTTTTTTATGTTTACGTTTATTTATTTGTGAGTATATTTAAGTATGTATATTTACTTATATATTATATGTGTAGTATTTATGGTTTTTATGTTATATTTATTATATATATAAATGTACTTTAATTTGTAGCTATATATAAATAATTATATTCATTTTGTTATTTCTGCACCATCTACCGGTTGTTTCTGTGGCTATGTCCTTTTAAACCATTGGTTGCCTGGAAGAGATCGCTGTGAAGCGATAAGGCAGCCAAATTGTATACTTCCTTTGTTATTAGCTAAGTTTACTGTTATTATTATTTTTTGGTGTACAATAAAAGTATATTCATTCATTCTTTCATTCACTATGACAAAATTCTGCGGTTAAGTGTGAGATATAGTACAAGCAAACATATATCTAAGGCGAACAATAGTTGTAACGAACTAAGAACAATCGAATGTCTTTCCAGCAATTCTATCTGCTAAATGGGTCACAGTTAAGTACTCGCCGGGAACTATTTATTTTGCTTAAGCTTAATACTAATGCTCTTCCTGATATTTTATTGGATTCCAATGAAAAGTAAATGCGAAACGTTTGTATGTATTCGCAATGATAATTATTTATTTATTTACTAGCGAATGCCCGCGACTTCGTCTGCGTGGATCGAATTCGAATTCGAATTTTCTGGGATAAAAAGCCTATGTGCTATTCCAGACTATAATCTATGTCTGTGCCAAATTTCAGCCAGATCGGTTCAGCCGTTGGGGCGTGATTGAGTAACAAACATCAATACATCCATCCAAACTTTCGCATTTATAATATTAGTAAGACTTTTGCTGTGTCACATGTGATAGGGTAGGTCTAAATGTTATTAACTTGAAACTGTAAGTTAAAAACAACACTTAATATTATTAAGTAAATCACAGAAAAGCATTCAAAAAACCTTCAAAAGAAATAGACACGCTTATACATCATAGATACAAAACCCTATCCATTACTAAAGGCTTGAACAGGTGCCATACTGCCAACTCTTAAAAGCCGTATTGTTTCATTATTATTGATTCGTGTTGTAGAATTATAATCCTTATTTTAGTAACGTCAAGGTACAGGAATCAAACTGTAACTTCGAGTAATATTGCTTAAGTATTGCTTTAACCGTTGGCAGTACGGCCCCAGTTCACGTATTGCACTAGATACAGAGTAAGCTTTCATCAGAAATAAAAACTCAGATAAACATGGGAGCCTTTTGACCTGTTTGAATGGTTGAAGCACTTTTTTTATTAAAACACATTAGCGCCCTCTGGATCGCACTGCTCTGCGAAGGCGTAGTATGATGAATACATGCATTTTTGTGGCCCAAGTGATGAGCGAATATATATACCCAACCCCAAAATTACAATATACCCAAAATTTACAATAGCATAGATTGGCTAAGGGAGGAAAATAAGGTTAGTGTAGGAATACTTGAGACGAACTTAAAAGGTCACTTAGGTGCTCCTATACTGACGAATTAATTAATTAATTATTTTTCTCTTCTCTTTTATTTATATTGTTTATTTGTATTTTCTTTTGTTTTTGTTGTTTGTTGGTGTTGAATTATTAAGTATAGGTACTAGTGCTTATTTTAGATTTAACTTAAATTAAAATGTTTAGAGCGCCAACTCGGCAACAAACTGGACCACCAGTTTGGCGAGATTTATATTTTGTAAATGTTTTTTGTATCTTTTAGAAATAAATAAATAAAAAAAAAAATACTTACTTCCATTTCAAATTGAATAAAAAAAACTTTCATTTATAAATTAGTTTCATCAAGTGTGTTTTCACTCTTGATTAAATGAACTACAAATAAGACATCTTCTCATCATCATGATAGTTAAACGCGCTCCACCTTATATTACATCACGACTTGTTAGCTAGTCTGATTGCAGCCAAGCCCTAGTCTATAAAAAAAATAGCAATTTAAAGTTATAAGTTTTAAATTTTCATAATAATAGCAGATAAGAATATATGAATATCCTTTGACAATTTATCAGATCTATAAAATAATTTTTAACGTATGAACTGTATTATAGTAATCAACACAATCCACGAACATTGTACAGTGTTCCATAATAATTATGTTTTTAATCAAAAATAATGGTAACTAGCTCTTGGCCGCAGATTTGCATACGTTAAGTTCGATTTTCCTACCAAACCCGTAATTGACCACTTCAAAAATCTTTTCTTAGCAGATGCCTACGTCATAAAATAATATGTTTGCCAAATTTCAACCCGATCCGTCTAGTGGTTTAAGCTGTGCGTTGATAAATCAGTCAGTCAGCTACCTTTTCCTTTTGATTGGCTAACACTCTTTTAGTATTTGCCAACATCTGTTACTTCATTAATATTACCATCAATTAAGCCAAATAAAATAAGAATGATTGATATTGTAGCTCAGTGATTGTTATTAAACTTGTTAGATGTACCTACGGCCGTCTACGATCTCGAATCCTACTTTTGTGTTTGCGCTAAGATGAAATGAAAAGCTAGATACTTTTCTACTTTTATTAGGCCATTAAATTAATTGACAAAATTGCGAATAGCGAATAAAAAAAAGATGATGGTTTTCAAATTGACACATGAAAATTTGATACGTAGACCAATCAGGGTTCACGTCTGTTCAGGTGCTTGGAACATTCAGTTTCCAAGATTTGCTTCTTCAGGGTCGACTAATGGGCAGATCTTCGTATAGTTTCGCCTTATATGCCTGGACGGTTTGTATTTCAGCCACTCTTGATACACCGTCCTTCCCAGGTATGTTTCTGATGACTCGTCCGAGATGCCACCGTAACGGGGGGAAGTTGTCTTCTTTGATGATGACCAAAGGGTTTTTTTTTTTAAATCTTATTTGACTAAAAAGTTAGCTTTGAGGTCTTGCGTGTTCTGCCTCCATGTCCGCGTTTGCAGCTCAGATTTATATTCTTTCGAGCAGCATGCATTTTAAAAAATACATGATTAACTCTAGTATAAGTTACCTGTAATAGTCTAGTTCTCTGCAAGTCCCTGATGCACTGCACGTAAGTGTGGTAGCACCAATTCATTAAAGCAAAAAGAAAGGCAAGAAAAAAAAATAGTCATTCAGGGTACCGACCTAGAACAGTCTCCGATCGCCATGTCGGAGGAAAAAAGGAAGGAACACAAAAAAAAAGTTTTTTTTAAATCTCATTTGACCAAAGAGTTAGGTTTGAGGTCGTGCGTGTTCTGCCTCCATGTCCGCGTTTGCAGCTCAGATTTATATTCTTTCGAGCAGCGATTCCAAAAATGTTGTCGAATCTCCTCCACCCTCTGGTACCGATCTAGTTTATGCGTGGGCGTATCCACCAGGTTGTCGGAGGCAGACGCTGTGAGCCAACCAGGAAGTGAGCAGGACTGAGAGGAAGGAAGTCGTTAGGATCAGATGACATCAGGTTGAGAGGTCGGGAGTTAATGACGGCCTCAACTTGAGCTAATGTACTGGACTCTTCGTAGGTGAGGTATGATTAACGGTTATTAGATAATAGATTAGATTAGATTAGAATAGACGGTTATTAGAATTCGGCCGTGGCTAGTTACCCAGTGGTCCCAGCAAAGACGTGCCGCCATGCGATTTGGAACGCTAAATGTCGAGGCGGTACGATGCCGTGCAGAAACCTAATAGGGGTATGGGTTTAATATAAATGCCATAAATGCAAATGCAAATCTTAGACTGCATCATCACTTACCATCAGGTGAGATCGCAGTCAAGAGCTAACTTGGAGTGGATAAAAAAAAAAAGATTAACGGTTATTAGATATTTCATTAATAAACTTGTACCACTCTGTTCCGTGTAAGCGAGTACCAGCAATACGATACACATATGCTAATGCCCACTGCGATAGTAGAGCGATGGCCGCAGACCATGCCATGTTTTAGACACGGCATGCGACCATACAAATGAAAATTGGGAGCTGGATATTTTTAACTAAAAATTGAATTGCTTGTTACCTATTGCCTAAGCCATTCAACATTTTGTATTCCTACTACTTGTAATTCTGTTGGTAGTTCAAATAAATTAAATTAATTACCACCCCACCGCTCCAGCTAATAGATAAAATTAAATCACTTTGGAAATTCATAATCTATATCTATACTTATATTATGAATGTGAAAGTTTTGATGGATGTATGGATGTCTGGATCCATACATCCAATTTGAAATCAAACTTGTTATCAAGAGGTGATGTTAGAAGATGCTCTTGATTTGAAGATCATCATCATCATCTTACTTCTTACTAATATTATAAATGCAAAAATTTGGATGGATGTATGGATGTATGGATGCCTGGATGTTTGGATGTCTGGATCTATGGATGTCTGGATGTATGGATGTCTGGATGTATGGATGTTTGTTACTCAATCACGCCCCAACGGCTGAACGGATCTTGCTTAAATTTGGCACAAACATAGATTATTGTCTGAAATAGCACATAGGCTATTCATAGCTTTTTATCCCGGAAAATTAAAGAGTTCCCGCAGGAACCAAAAACTTCAAACCACGCAGACGAAGCCGCGGGTATTCGCTAGTAATATTATAAATGCGAAAGTGTGTCTATCTGCTACGCTTTCACGGTCCAACTGCTCAACTGATTTTGAGGAAATTTGCTACAGAGATAGCTTACATCCCGGAGAAGGACATAAGCAATTTTTTATCCCGAAAAGTTGAAGAGTTCCCGCGGGAATCGAAAATCTTTATCCACGCGGACGAAATCGCGGGCATCATCTAGTAAGTAATAAGTTCATAGTTATGTGCCTTTGAATAAATTAAATATCACTTCCTCTAACGATGTCGGAAAAAATAGTGAGGTCCATGGTGTGCTAAGTTTGCCAATTCATACTTGATCAGCATGGTGGACTATGGCCAATCCCAACGTAGCCACTGATCGACGTGTTTTTGCATCTATAGTTATATGTAGACCTGGAGGGTGACATAAGCTGCATTTTTAACCCGGAAATTGAAAAAAAGCTCCCACAAGATTAAAGGATTAAGTCTAGTTATCAATATTAATATTATAACTAAGTCAGTTGAAATTCCATATCTCCTAATCTAAACGAGCTTAGAAACATCTCGTTAAGTCATCAATATCTTAACTGGTAGTTTGCCAAACTTTGTAGCGTAGATATAATTACTTGACGCGCTATACTACGCTATACTACGCTATAATACGCTATACGCTATACATATTCCTCAAGTCCCCAATATCCGGGAACTGCTCGTATTTATTAAGTTATGGCAACTTTCGACGTACAATGGAATCAAACCGCCGACCGACTTGCAGCATTTGTGGAAAACACGGACCAAATTTCGGAACGTTAACGCTGCTTTGACGAATTATTTATACATCATTTCAACATTTTGTTTATTGTGATTGAAAACGAAATCTGTACTTAAACTATCTCGTGCTCGTGACAATTCTTTTAAGGAATTTAAACCATAATCAAATGCATAATAGCGATGATGCCTGTATCAAAAATAAATTATTTCGAACTGATTATTAAATAGAGGGTCTTCAAAACGACCTAAACTTCACATCCTCCGTTAGCTTTAAGTTGGATAACCATTTTATAATATAGATTAAAGAAAAAAAGTGCGTTGCAATTTGATGACGCAAAAGCAATTGTAAAATTTCATACAACTTCCATACTAGAAGTGCGTTTTTAAGTTTGATAAAGAGTTGCTGATTTGATTGAGTTGTCATCATCCCTATTACTTCATTACTTGCATTGGTCGTCAGCGAGGGTTGATTTACTCTACAATCCTAGAATGTTCCTTCAGCATAAACGTAATGATATAAATACTTACTTACTTATTACGTAACGCTGAAAGTGGACACTGACTGCTGGCTTTCTCCACAAATTAAGAGTCGCTCAGTGGGCTATGGAGTGGGTTATGTTTCTCTGAGAAAATCCGCCGGAGAACTAAAGCGTCTGACATAGCCTAGACTGGACCGACGACCTCAAAAAGGGAGCGAGAAGTAGGTGGATGAGGAAGGCGGAGAACCGAGTGTCAAAAAGCCTCAAAAAGCTTCAAGAGGCCTCAGTGGATGAATGCAGGCTAATGGATGGATAGTAAGTAAGTAAGTAAAAACACTTTATTACACACAAACAAATAACAGAACAGAGGTAAAACAAATTGTGACAGAATTTACAACTTGTTACGGTGTAAAGGCGGCCTTATCACTATGAGTGATCTCTTCCAGGCCACCTTTTTAAGATAGGAGATTGGTTGCACGATGACAGGGCGGTGCACACGTGTAAATTTCTAAAAGAAAAATTATAATAATCTACTACTAAACTATTACAATATAATAAACTTACATAACAGTACATACTATAGTTACATACTATATTACTTATGACAATATAATATAGATAGATGACTTATTACACTGGCTCAGTTACTCAAAAATGATCTTAGCCTTCGACACTAGAAGCTGTGACTCTTTCCTACCTTGCACCGCGTCATGCAAATTGTATCTTAATAATGCACAACTTGATAACACCTTTGCAACCGGAAAAGGATAATAAATAAAAAAAGTTCCATAATATTAAATGTTAAACAAGAGCTTCGTCCTGCGTTGGAGATAAAAAGTAAACAAGTGAAATTAATTTAACGAATTAACACGTTTGCTGCGTCAGTAAGTTTTCAATACTTTCCATTCCTTCGGAACAAGGCCTATAAACCTGGTAATAAAACTTCCATTGTGACGGCACAAGGCTTATAGACCCTGTAAAATTTAAGAAACTTAAATCCTTTTTTTGGCTTCATGTAAATATATATTTGTTTTTTTTGTTTTGAATATTAATAATAATGAATTAATTGACATACACCTGAAGGCGTTCGTTAACAACTTGTTTAGTTTAAAAATTATAGCTATATTCAAAATACAGGGCTTAATCACCCTGTGCCGCACTGAATAAGGGAAGTATGGTGCGTATTTTAAGGATGTGAAATAAAAATATCGATAGCTGTAATTAAGTTTTAATATAATGAAAAAAAAACAAACATGAATTAATCTTTTTCAATAAAACATGGGTAGCAAAAGTTTTTTTTGCACTGAACACATTTAGTTAAATTTTTTTTAACTTTTTGTCAGCTTGGCGACTGGTTAAAAAAGGTTCGGAGTTTTGCGTAAAATCTGACACAATTCCTCTTCTTATCACATTTTACCAAAGTGTGTTTGTCAAGTTTTTGTGCGGGTTCTGAAAAGATAAATTTATTAATTTATTATTATTTATTTGTATGTGTGTGGACTCATTTACGTCTGCGTTGAAATTACCTATATCATTGTCAAAGTCCTTTTTTGTAAAATCTTTGATAATTTCCTCCACAAATTGTAGTTTTGGTATTTTATTCCCATCATTAAAATAAATAGTAATGATGACTCACCTGTCTCTGATAAAGTTAAATCTAATTTAGATTTAACTTTCACTGCTTCACTTTCCTCGCAAACATCATATAATATATTTTTTCGGCACCGTTTTGTTGGTCTTGACGCCATGTCGACACGTGCGTTTCTCACGATTGCAAGCCAACACTAGTCGCGCGAAGCTAACGCGGGGTGCGGTACCAGGTGAGCGGGGTACAAGGTGTTTCGACCTGGTTTCGCATTATGATGAAATTTTATTTCTTCCGTGCGGTACCAGGTGAAAAAACCTGGTATTAAGGTAGATACACCATTAGATTCTATTTAAATAATACATCTTAGATATATATTCATCTCTGTCCTACACCGAACCAAGTTAAAGTTAGGCCTTCCGCGCGACAAGGAAGTCTATACATTTCTTAGCCGCACTGTAAGCGTAGACGTGTACAAGGTTTTAGAACCTGGTTTCGCACTCAACGTGTTAAAAAATACGACTGCCCTGCTATAATATTTTTGGAGTTTACCTCCATAAGATGCGATTTGCATGTGTAGCCTTTGGAATCTTATTCACTTTTTTATTAAATGTTTTTTTTGCGAATCACTGGATATTGAACTATAGTGTTATATATTTTTTGGACCTACTCGTCATTTTCTAGATGATGATTATATAGTTAATCTTATTTTCGATGTTTTTTTTTCAATTTTTGTCTTTAATGCGGGACAATGGTCACCACATCAATTTTTTAAAAAATTTTACTAGCCTATGTCACCCGGAATAAGCTAGGGATTCTAACGACACCTCATTTATCAAAATCGGTTCAGGCGTATAGAAGTTATGGTGGAATATATAAACTCACATACATACATACATAAATACATACATACATGAACCCTGAAAACAATATACTCCTTTTTTCGGGCAGTCGTATAAAAAAAAAAGAAAACTTGATAACACCTAGATATTTGAACGCTATGTTAATAAATAAACTTTCCTCCAGTATGTTTCAGCTACATTACACTTTGTCCCGTTCCCATTACACCAGGCACGCAAACTTGTCGATACAACATAATCAACTTTAACTTGTGAAGGCAGCTCTCAGCCTCCCAAAGTCTTGAACCTGTTCTAGTTGTGCCAAATTGTTATTGCTTATCTCATCGCCTTGCATTATAGTTTGTCTGTTAGTTTGTATCTTCTACGTAGGGCTGGCATTCCGATCCAGTGGTAGATTTTTTGACGATTCATAAGCAAATGTACGTACGAGTAAGAGTTGAAAACAATACAATAGAACTTAAAACTAGCCTTATCTATACTAATATTATAAATGCGATAGTTTGGATGGATGTATTAACTATGTATGGATGGATGTATGGATGTTTGTTACTCAATCACACCCCAACGGCTGAACTGATTTGGCTGAAATTTGGCACAGAGAAAGATTATAGTCTGGAATAGCAGATACGTTACTTTTTATCCCGGAAAATTAAAGAGTTCCTGTGGGAACCAAAAAACCTTAAAACACACAGGCGAAGTCGCGGGCATTCGCTAGTTACTATATAAACCATGTTCGCGTGGAATGTTGGCAAGAACTGTCCACATTTCCGTGTTGGACAGCCAGGCTGATACTTTGTGCAAAATATGAGCCAGCCCTTCTGTCAATAATCACTAATTATTAAGAGTTTATTTGAATTTATGTTTTATATTATAGGAACAATACGTAGTGTTGAGGCTGAGTATTTTTTTGGTTCTTTTCGGTAGGAATGGCATTTCGAAACGGTGGAAGATTGACTCGAAGATTTTAAAATACTTGTAGAAGTTCATTTGAATCCAACTCCACGTGAACGGAGTCTCGAGCATCATCTAGTCCAAAATATTCAATAAACTACCTTTTGCCTGTAGCTTTTCTCACGTTAAGGTCGATTTTCATACAAATTTCCAACCCCTATTTTACCACTTTAGGGGTTGATTGTAATAGTTGACGATCCCGGGAGGACGGCAGCTCCACTTCACGCTGCTACGCCTCAAGACAACTGGGGAGATTCCCTCCCCTGGAACGAGCCCATACTGGGCGTCGCTCAAGAGAGGTGCACCGACGTAAGTTCTTCAAGAGTTCCCGGGGCCCCTCATTATGAGCTGAGGACGGTCACCATTGGGGCTTTCGTGGGCAAAAATCCCACATAACCCGATCCTATGTGGTCGGGTATCTATGGAAGATTTCCATAAACAAAAAAAAAAGAGGTTGAAATTTCAATAATCCTTTCTTAATGCCTACGTCCTAAAAGCTATCCGTATGACAAATTTCAGCCCTTATCCAGTGGTTTGAGCTGTGCGTTGATAGTACAGATAATTAAT
This sequence comes from Erebia palarica, assembly GCA_964035005.1. Classification (NCBI taxonomy): domain Eukaryota; kingdom Metazoa; phylum Arthropoda; class Insecta; order Lepidoptera; family Nymphalidae; genus Erebia; species Erebia palarica. The sequence continues at coordinate 349,439 of OZ035992.1, forward strand.
CAATCAGTCATTCTTCTTTTCCTTTTTATACGACTGCCTGAAAAAGGAGTATATTGTCTTCAGGGTTCATGTATGTATGTATGTGAGTTTGTATATTCCACCATAACTTCTATACGCCTGAACCGATTTTGATAAATGAGGTATCGTTAGAATCCCTAGCTCATTCCGGGTGACATAGGCTAGTAAAATTAAAAAAAAACTTGATGGGGTGACCGTGGTCCCGCATTAAAGGCCAAATTTGATAGAAAAGAAAATAAGATTAACTATATAATCATCATCGAGAAAATGATGAGTAGATTCCAAAAATATATTACACTATACTTCAATATCAATATCAGTGATTCACAAAAAAATATAATTTTAATAAAATTGTGAATAAGATTCTAATTTAACTAGATTAGTTTAGATTTTTAACTTTTTAAATCTTTTTAAGCAGGGCAGTCGTGTTTTTTAATTTTTTTAGTATATATTTTAGAAAAACACATGTAAAGAGGCGGTTCTATTAGTTCGTTCGGTCTGCATTTGATTTTTCCGCCTTTATTGGCACGGCGCTATGCCGATGGCGAATTAGATTTCAATCGCACGATACGCCGTCTGTCCGTCGGCTTGCCGTACACACACACATAGTACGTAAGTCAATCTATACTAATATTATAAATGCGAAAGTTTGGATGGATGTATGGATGTATGGATGTTTGTTACTCAATCACGCCCCAACAGGTGAACGGATCTGGCTGAAATTTGGGACAGAGGTAGATTATAGCGACTTCGTCTGTGTGGTTTGAGGTTTTGTGGTTCCCGCGGGAACTCTTTAATTTTCCGGAATAAAAAGTAGCCTATGTGCTATGCCAGACTATAATCTATCTCTGTACCAAATTTCATCCAGATTTCTTCAGCTGTTTGTTTTCAAATCTGCTACATTTTATTATGATATTGTATATATAAATATGAATTATGTTATTTATTGTATTTGTTACGATAAATACGATAGAAAAAATATAAGAAGAAAAGAAGGAAAAAAAATATATTATATATAATATAGCTTTAGAGTTTAGAGAAGTTTATAGGTAGCTTTAGAGGTAGGCTTTAATATATAACAATAAAATTAGGATTTATTGCCGAATTTATAGGATTTATAGGCGAATAATTGCCAAGCTTTTAATATTATTAAAAGTTTGGCAATGATTCGCTCTAATGGCTCTGACAGTTCCTTAGTTAAGATGATTTGTGAATGGTGAAAATAAAAAAAACCTGGCTAAGTTTGTTGTGGGCCCTTCTCAGATAGCGCGTTTGGAACCCCCGTAGCTTTAGTTTTAAGATACCGTAGGTAATCATCACCATCAAGTCTTATTCAATACTCAATATCATTTATTCAATATAGGTACACTGTAAGTACACTTATTGACGTTAAAGATTACTTACTTACAAAACATGATGGTGATAATTGGTTACGGTATCTTAAAACTAAGGCTACGATTCCTTGTAAACATGACGAAGGTGTACTTTGCAGTATTTTGAATAAACATGTTTTGAGTTGAGTTGAGTTATCCCGGATTGTAGGTACCTATTTTGAATAAAGACGTTTTGAGGTCAATTGAGTTGAGTTATCCCGGATTTAAAAACGGCTTAAGCCTCCCACAATACAAATTGTACATCGCAACAACATATATGCCGTTCGATCCTCAATTTAAACTCTGGGCTTTCTTATTTAAAATTCAATTGTAATGTATATTCAGGACGCAGAACCTTGCCTCCCTTACAAACACATACAAGCCTGTAGGGCCTAGCGTAAGATACGTCATCTCGATCCTTGTTTTTTATTTATTTTTATCCACTACAAGTTAAAGCAAAAGTAAAAGTAAAAGTAAAAGTAAAAGTAAAAGTAAAAGTAAAAGTAAAAGTAAAAGTAAAAGTAAAAGTAAAATATACTTTATTGTACACAAAGTCAAGTCAAGTTAGCCCTTGACTGCGATCTCACCTGATGTTTAGTGAAGATGAAGTGACTAAGATGGTAGCGGGCTAACTTATTAGGGGCATGGCAGTTATATTAAACCCTATTCGGTTTACACGGCATCGTACCGGAACGCTTAATCGCTTGGCGGCACGTCTTTTCCGGTAGGGTGGTAACTATCCACGGCCGAAGCCTCCCACCAGGCTAGACCAGGGAAAATTCAGAAATTATAAATTCCCAAATTGACCCTGCCGGGGATCGAACCCGGGACCCCCACACGGTAACACAACAGCGCTGCACACTGCGCCACGGAGGTCGTCAAAAACCATCCATTTTATTTTTAAATTTATAGACTAACGCTTGACTGAAATCAAACTTGTAAACAAGAGGTGATGTAAGAAAATGCTCTTGATTCGAAAATCATCATCATCATCATCATCTTACTTCTTACTAATATTATAATTGCGAAAGTTTGGATGGATGTATGGATGTCTGGATATCTGGATGTCTGGATGCATGGATGTATGGATGTTTGTTACTCAATCACGCCCCAACGGCTGAACGGATCTGGCTGAAATTTGGCACAGAGATAGATTATAGTCTGGAATAGCACATATCCCGGAAAATTAAGGAGCTCCCGCGGGAACCAAGACACCTCGATCCACGCAGACGTAGTCGCGGGCATTAGCTAGTTAAGTCCTGTGTCCCCCCTTCGGGGCAGAGGGTAGACACTACTCTTTTCCAAGCCGATCTGTCAGACGCCTTATTCTTCAGCCCCAAGGAAGGCCGATCTTTTGGCGTTTTATTGATTAGAAGATACCAATATTAAAAGTAGAGGGGAAAATGGAAGTCGGGAGGGCATTCCATATCCTAACGGTTCGAATTAGATGTTTTTTTTCAATTTTTTTTTTATTATTTCCAAAAAACTTACACACTAACCACACCAATATAAATTACATTTTACTTACTATTAAACTACGAAATGAGGAAGCAAATCGCTTCGTACGCGTCCGTTTAATTTCAAGTGGCATAAAAAATTGGCATTAAATTGAATCTTAAACTTTTTGTTTTAAGGCTAAAGTTCGTCCATGTTAAACCAGTGCTCCAAACAACTTTGCAAACAAACATAAACTTCAATGCGTTCAAATCAATCAAATATTCATTTATTCAATTTATCTAAATCCACTGCAGGTACACATATTGACGTCAATTACATAAAAAGCCTGGCGGTGATTAATAGTTACGGTATCTTAAAACTCGAGCTACGAGGGTTCCAAACGCGCCCTGGTCTGAGAAGAGCCCACAACAAACTCCGCCGGTTTTTTTAATTATTATCACCATCTCACAAATCATCTTAACTAAAGAACTGTCAGAGCCATTCATTAGAGCGAATTATTGCCAAACTTTTAATAATATTAAAAGCTTGGCAATAATTCGCCTATAAATCCTATAAATTCGGCAATAAATCCTAATTTTATTGTTATTATTAAAGCCTACCTCTAAAGCTACCTATAAATTTCTCTAAACTCTAAAGCTATATTATATTTTTTGTCCTTATTTTCTTCTTGTATTTTTTCTATCGTATTTATTGTAACAAATACAATAAATCCTAATTAATAATATTAAATTCGGAGGTCATTTTGTAATGAAGTTCGAATTGTATCAACGTTGGTGAGATTCCCAATCTCACACTAGCTCTACTTACGCCCGGCGACGGAGGCGGCACAAATTCTATTCACAACAGGAAGTTACAATTTCCTGAGAGCTTTCAACAAAACTTGCTCTGTGCTTGATACATTTACTTGTTGTGACGTGACTATATAAAATTATGATAGGTAACATATTTAGCACTGATTTTATTATTTACTTGCTTTTTCCCACTAGACTATACAAATTTCAAATGCCTATTTTACCCCCTAAGGGATAAAATTTTCAAATATCTTTTCTTAGCATTCGCTACGTCACAATAACTACGAGTAACTGTCCAGTGGTTTGAGCTGTACGTTGATAGATCAGTCAGTCAATCAGTTACCCTTTCATTTATAAACGACTGCCTGAAAAAAGGAGTATATTGTTTTCAGGGTATGTATGTATGTATGTTGTTTTTTGTATGTATATATGTATGTATTTGAGTTTGTATATTCCACCATAACTTCTATACGCCTGTACCGATTTTGATAAATGAGGTGTCGTTAGAATTCCTAGCTTATACCGGGTGACATAGGCTAGTAAAATTTTAAAAAAAATTGATGGGGTGACCATGGTCCCGCATTAAAGACTAAATTTGAAAGAAAAGAAAACACGATTAACTATGTAAACATCATCCAGAAAATGATGAGTAGATTCCAAAAATATACTACACTATAGTTCAATATCCAGTGATTTACAAAAAAATATAATTTTCATAAAATTGTGAATAAGATTCTAATTTAACTAGATTAATTTAGATTTTTAACTTTTTAGTTCGTTTTTTGGCAGGGCAGTTTTTTTAATTATTGTGACTTGCCACAGCATCGCACGGGTGATCTTACATTATTTATTTACCGATGCATTATACAGAATTGTTAAAAATCTACGTTTTATGAAGTTATTACCTGGTTAGTTATCTAAGATAGGAGCTAGGATATGAAACGCCCTTCCGATTTTCTCTCGTCTTTTAATATAGGTACATTCAAATCAAGAGTGAATATTCAACTTCAAAATGCTTTTTATTCAAATAAAATTTTACAAGTACTATTGAATCGTCGAGTGAATCTACCACTGGTTCGGAATGACATTCCTACCGAGAAGAACCAGCAAGAAACTCGGTCGCAAGCGCGCTCCACCTTAGGGTGTATTACCCTATAAATTAAAAAAAAAAACTTCGCTACCATCTTATGCCCGTATTGTTAGTCGAAAACTAACTTAAAGTAGAAACCCATTCCTAAGTATAGGTCCTAGGATGTTACCACACATGTCATTATCTCAAGACCGATACTTGAGCGCTTATTTTTAGCTGATGTCGGTTTATTAATCGGCCATAGACTGCATTATCAATTTACCAATTTAATCATTTACAAAGGCTAATTCTAGTACTGGTAATGGCTATTAAAGTACTGGGAAAAAAAAACATTTATGTTTGTTTATCTTAATATTTATTTTATTCCACTATAACTGCGATCTCGCCTGATGGTAAGCGATGACGCAGTCTTAGATGGTAGCGGGGTAACCTGTTAGGGGTACAGTTGTACCTCTAAAACCCATACCCCTAGTCGCTATCAACACGGCGTCGTACCGGAACGCTAGATTGCTTGGCCTACCTTTTATACCTACAAAATTTAATAAAAACAAACACACCTGTAGAAATTAGAACCTATATAGGGTTTTATTACTATTTTACAACAATATTTTACGGTTCACCTTGCGTGTTCCTTTCGTACCCATCTTTATATTTATGAGTGTCAATTTACAAGCGAAACCATGATCTGAAACGTACAAACATTTTCAAGCAACCACCGAGTCTCTTGCTGGTTCTTCTCGGTAGGAATGTCATTCGGAACCGGTGGTAGATTTATTCGACTATTCAAAAGCACTTGTCAAAGTCAAATTGAATAAAAAAGATTTGCATTTTGAATTTGAATCAAAGTTCATACGACTTCGAAGTAATTTCTTAATTTAATTCGATTTTACCAATGTTACCCTACCCTCTCTCATCAGACTTATCTGACCCGGTGGCCTAAATTGGAACTAATTTTTATGCCTGTTTAGTGTTTTTTTTAAATATCTACTAACGACGCCAGTAGGACAACGAGATTATCTCGCGACGAGAGAGAGAGATATTGTCGTTGCCGGAAAATTTTTCATTTACCCTAACATGCACAAAATGCAGTATATTACAAGAAAAAAGTAGTCGACATGTAAAGGCTCGTAGAGAAAAAATACTGCAGATTAGAAATATTACTTTTATCTCTACTTTTGACGTAACGAGACAGGTAACCATGTTAGCTTCGGTAGACAGAGAGAGATAACGGGTAGACATAATTTTACTCGTAGTGCGCATGCTAGCCATGCTGGTCTCCGATTCTCAAGACCAAAAGCTGTTGAACAAGACAAGCAAGAAAAAAATAGCAAACTCAAACTAATGTTTTTTTATTCAAATAAACTTTAAAAAGTGCTTTTGAATCGTCGAGTGAATCTATCTCTGGTGCGGAATGCCATTCCTACCGAAAAAGGCCAAAAAATCTCGGTGAAAATATGCAATTACATGAATGTGTATATACTATGTCACCGTAAGATTGTAAAAACCGTTAGATTATAATCTAACTCGCGAAATTCGAAACTGTCGAAAGATTGTAAACTGTTCAATGTTCTGAGTGTCAATTTTTGAAATATTCATTTTATTTACTTACGTTTTCTTGTCTCTTTCTTGTAGGTTAGGTTAGGATTCGACATAAATAATCAAGTAGGTTTTATCAAGTTTAAATACCTATCAGATTACAATCTACCGGAAAATAATGCGTTAAATTCTAATCTTTCGACAGTTTAGAATCTCGCGAGTTAGATTATAATCTAACGGTTTTTACAATCTTACGGTAATATATACAAACTTTGTTTAGTAATAAGAACTTTGATGATGTTTTAAAATAAATGAACACGCTGTAAGCGTAACCCTTGTACCACACACACCCTTATTTATTTATTGCCTGATGTCGTATGCCGTGTCATCATTACTTCTAAAAGTTATTCTCAGATGTTGACAATAACCTGAGGCCCTCATTATGACACAGACCTTTATTTCAGAGAAAAAAGAAACAATACTCATACAAGTTTTTTTTTTTTTTTTAATTTTTTTCTTTTTTTATTGAAAATAATACAAAGTTGTAATAAGTAAGTTGTAATAAGTTGAGGATAAAAACTATATACTCATACAAGTTGTAATAAGTTTTAGACACATACATATGGATTGAAATCATTGGATCCATTACAAGTTAGCCCTTGACTGTGATCTCACCTGGTGGTAAATTGTGATGCAGTCTAAGATGGTAACAGGCTAACCTGTTAGGGGCATGTCAATTATATTTAACCCATACCCCTAGTCGGTTTCTACACGGCATCGTACCGGAACGCTAAATTGCTTGGCGGTACGTCTTTGCCGGTAGGTGGTAACTAACCACGGCCGAAGACTTCCACCAGGCCAGACCAGAGAGAAAATTCGGAAATTATAAATTCCCAAATTGACCCCTTTTTTAAAATATATAGGCTAGCGCTTGGCTACAATCAGACTTGCTTACAAGTGGTGATATAGCCTAAGGTGGAGCGCGTTTGCCCAGAATATGCCTATTCACACTTGATTTGGAGGTACCCTGCAGGGAATCGATCCCGAGACCTTCCACGTTAAGACAACATCGCTTACTGCGCCAGGGAGTTCGCAACAATACACATCGTCGTAAACAATCTGACAATATCACTATGCCGACGAGGCGGTTACCATTACACATCCGCGTGTCTCATGAATGCGCGCTGTCACCGTGTGTTCGCGGGATTAAGAGATATGCCAACGATGCGGTTACCGCTCCCGCTGTAGCCTATGGCTCGTACCTCAGCTTGTGCCCACATCCGCGTGTCTCATGAATGCGCGCTGTCACCGTGTGTTCGCGGGATTAAGGGGTTAAGAAGGCCGAATGACCTTGACGAAACGAAGACCAGCGGGACTTTTGCCGACGGTAATGCCGTATAGCGGCCACGCCCGGAACTACGCAAACTAGGCCAAAGACTATAGACTGCAGAGGGAACAAGTGCTATTTAATGGGATAATGCCTATATTTATGTTTGCGCATAAATATCATAAGTCACAAATACGTAAACTTTCTTTAATACCTACCTTTAGCTTTTCCTTGAAACCTTGCCATGTTCGATATCGTATCCGATACTAAATATTGTTTGCGCTTGTAGTAGGCACAGATTTAGGTATAGGTACAAGTAATATTTCGTATTGGATCAATGCTAAAATGTAGGTAGTTCAAGTTAGTGTTGCAGAACTATCGATAGTTGACATCAAGCTAAAAGTTTTGAAACGTGCTACCTCCACCGAGGGATGAGTGGGGTACAGGGAGAGGAGATAGAGAATCAGGTACTAACTGCTCACAATAAAACCCACTTGCCGGAGCTGCGTAGTTTTTTTGTGAGTTTACTCCTTTAGAATCAATTTTTATATGTATGAGCCTGTGGTATGAAAATTTATGTGCAGTCCTACGTCATGCGCAGCTCTCAGCACAGAGTCACTTAAAAAAAAGTAAGCGCCATTTTGAAATTCTTTGTTAAATAACCGATTTCGTTCAAAATTGATATTTACGGCTTTCTGGGATCACAAAACAGGAAACTGTTACCAAAATTTAAAAAAGTCGGTGCCATTTTGAAATTCTTTGTTAATTGACCGATTTCGTTCAAAATCGATATTTACGGCTTTCAGCACGGCTAGCATGCGCACTACGAGTAAAATTATGTCTACTCGTTATCTCTCTATGTCTACCGAAGCTAACATGGTTACTTGTCTCGTTACGTCAAAAGTAGAGATAAAAGTAATATTTCTAATCTGTGGTATTTTTCTCTACGAGCCTTTACATGTCGACTACTTTTTTCTTGTAATATACTGCATTTTGTGCATGTTAGGGTAAATGAAAAATTTGCCGGCAACGACAATATCTCTCTCTCTGGTCGCGAGATAATCTCGTTGTACGCATCCTAGACCTACTGGGATCAGAAAACAGGAAACTGTTACCAAAATTTAACAAAGTTAGCGCCATTTTGAAATTCATGTTGTTATTATGTTTCCATGACTATGTAATGAATTTTAATGAATATAAAATATATGGTAATTAATATATGATGATAGCCACGGAGTTAGAGAAAAGGAGTGCAGGTGTTCCCAGCTTGTCATCACGAATTTCGATTCCATATTATGATATTATCGATAAGGTTGTCTGGAAGAGACCGCTGGTTAGCGATAAGACCGCCTTATTGTACCTACATTTTAAGTTTTCATGTTTGTTCTTTTTCTTTTGTGTTTTTTGTGGTGTACAATAAAGAATATACATACATACATACATACATATTATACACGCTGAAATTATAATGCTTGCTTTTCCGCAGTCTCTCAGTCGCAGACAAAATGATTTAGTCTCGGTAGCATAATCGATTTACTAAAACAAAAGTTGTTAGAATTCAAAAATGGCACATTTACATCTGAGAAAGACAGACAGAAAGACACACTTACGCATACATTATAATTATTATTAGTATGTATTTTAGTTATTAGCAGTATTAATATTATTAGTAAGTAATTTTGCATTAAAAATATTATTCTATATTCTATTATTCTATTCCGTCGGGTCGGAGGAAAAAATCAAAAAGTTATTTATTCAAATTAAAGCTTATTAGCTTTAAAAACAATCAAAATTTAAGTAGCGAGTGCAGGTAGGTTGTTCCTCATCAAAATCATCTTGATTTGAATTTTTACAATCACTTGTCACTACAGAACCTTATTTAGTCTTTGCACCTACTTTGCACACTTAAAAAATTAAATTCTTAAAAAAAATATATTTACACCTACTAATTTACAGATAAATACTGAACTAAGTATTTCTAAAATTTTAAATATGTACAAATGAGTATAAACCCTTCAAAATCGAAAATTAACTTTGAAAAATTCGCTCCGACACCGACGTGCAGTCCACCTTCGACAATGTCCCGAAACGGACTGCCGAAGGGCTCGCGGGTGTTTACAGGGCGACGGAGCAGCCACGTTCTCACTAATATACTTAAATTTCGGGGGAAAATCACTTTACACGAATGTTATAGGGAGTAAAAATAAAACTCGCCGTTAAAAATATTGTAATTTTTAAGACCTATTTTTGTGAGCAAGAACTAATTAAAAAGCTTGTGCCGTTTTGCAGAAAATTTTCAAAGTATGACAAAATTAGATACTCTTTGGGGATTTTTTTCTGAAAGAGGGTTTGAAAAAAGTAAACATTTTTTACAGTAGAAATGTTTATTAAGCCTATATCTTCCGTTACATATTTTTTCTTTACGGATTCAACTATCAGTTATTAAGACAATTTGACTTAAACATCCTAATACTGAGGAAGTTTGTCATCTCTTAGAGCCTTAAGAGATATTGCCTCCACGCACGCTTTATTGTGTCGGTTCTAACTTCTTTGCGAAAATATTAGCCGAAGAGCTCGTGGGGTAATCTCACTTCCATTTAGACGACCTCTGTGGCCCTGGGTTCGATTACCGGATTTTAAAGTTTTCAAATTAGAGTCAGTTCTATTCCAGAAGAGTTTGCTACAGTTAGACAGTCTTAAGGAAGTGTATTGGAATACAAATATAATATGACTATTCTCAGTCCAGGGCGCGTTTGGAACCCTCGTAGCTTTAGTTTTAAGATACTGTAAATGATTATTACCATCATAATCGTCAAAAACTAGTGTTATATGTACCTAATTTGAATAAATAAACATTGAATTGAATTGAGAACTATTCCACTATCTGCCTGACTGAGACTTTCTGTAATGGAGAGGCACAAGATGAAGAAAAAGACATACTTTACGCGTGTGCGGCAAACTAGTTTTTATTCATGTACTAGATGATGCCCGCGACTTCGTCCGCGTGGATTAAGATTTTTCAATTCCCGCAGGAACTTCTTTAATTTTCCTTCATTTTTACGGGATAAAAAGTAGCCTATGTTCTTTCCCGGGATACAAACTATCCCTGTACCAAATTTCATCAAAATCGGTTGAACGAACAGGTGGGCCGTGAAAGCGTAGAAGACAGACAGATGAACAGATAGACAGAAACACTTTCGCATTTATAATATTAGTATGGATTAGGTAAAATATTGAACGTTTTAATTTCAATTTGTTTATTAGTTGCAATTCCATAATTACATTACCTCTTAATTTATATATATGTCACCGTAAGATTGTAAAACCCGTTAGATTATAATCTAACTCGCGAAATTCTAAACTGTCGAAAGTTGTAAACTGTTCAATGTTCTGAGTTTAAATTTTTGAAATATTCATTTTATTTACGTTTTCTTTCCCTTTCTTGTAGGTTAGGTTCGGGTTCGACATAAATAATCAAGTACACAAGCAAAGCAAAGCAAAGTTTTATCGAGTTTAAATACCTATCAGATTACAATCTACCGGAACATAATGCGTTAAATTTTAATCTTTCGACAGTTTAGAATTTCGCGAGTTAGATTATAATCTAACGGTTTTTACAATCTTACGGTGACATATACAAGCCATGCTATGGATACCCAGTTTGGGTGTAGCAACATTGTTTGAACTATGTATGATGGTAGGGAGATCGATTTTATTTGGATTTTATACATTTAAAAATTCATTAATATTTTATCGAAATTGTATTACAAAATGCATCATAATCTGAACAATATACCACGGACCGTTTAGTAGTTTTTATTACTGAAGGAAGATAATAATTGTAATTATCAGTTTGTTCCAAGAAACCTCTAAAAATTTTCCACCATCTCTCCAGCCATTTTTCACGGTTCGCCAAAAAGTGTCACTTTTCGTGTTATTAAAAGAAATATTATAAAAAATATATTCCAATAGTACCAAAACGAAAGTCCTTTGATTGAAGCCTAGGAAATGCCTATTCATGTTTGGATTCGTTGTTGTTGAAAGGTATTTCTGAAATCGGCAGGATTTGGTTCTAATATATCGTTACACAAATTACACAAACAAACCAAAGTCATATTATTTACAACTTTTGTAACTTTTATTCCACTTCAAGTTTCGTATAGACTCCCGCTTGGAAGCGATTTTCTGGTGGGAGGCTTCGGTCGTGGATAGCTACCACCCTTATAACGGAAAAGACGTACCGCCAAGCTTAGGGGTATGGGTTTAGTTTAACTGCTATACCATATTACTCAGTGGTTATAAATTAGTGATAATACCGCCCTTGCGCACGCGTTGTTTTCTGTTTTTTTGTTTATAATTTTGTTTTATGTCATGTGTGACAAAAAATACTTTATTTTATTTTATTTATTAAGTCCACTAATAATTTACACATATTATGACAAACACAAGAACGTTCTCATTATTACTAATATATTTCTTATACGTAAATCGATTACAAGTGCGTATAGCATTTAAGGTTATATATGTCATGCAAACGAGATAACCGGAACTACTTATTCTGTGGCCATACCTCCATACAATAACGTGTTGGTCTGCTACCATCTTAGACTACATCATCACATATCACCAGGTGAAATTGTAGTAAAGGGCTAACTTTTAGTAGAAAAAAATATATTTATATCAGTGAAAATCAGTGCTATTATGGTGTTCCTGCATCATAACTGCATTACGCTGAGCCGATGCCCTTTTTGAAATTTTTTTATCACAGTCTAGTTCTTAAGTTTTTTACTAGTAATTTTGTTTTTGTATCTTCACTGTGTCTATGATAATTCCTAGTAAAGATTTTATTTATACACTTTTCTGTCAGTTATAGGCATTAGAACTCAACATAGTACCTACACGTGTTCATAATATTCAAGAGAAAATGTTCTCACCCATATAAGCTGAGCTATTCACAAACTTCAAGCCCACAAAGGGTGTAAAAAAGGTTAAAAAAATCCTGAAAGACGTCCATCAAATATTCAAGTGGCTATGTATTCTTCGTTGAGGCATCAATTATTCCCGCCCGGGATTTCGGCACAATCCGGGACATTGTTAATGTTTTAACCGGGATTGTATCGCGGTTGAAAAGAAAATTTGATTCCAAGAAGCCAGCTCTCTGGTATTTATTTGAATTGTAAAATAGGATCGCGTTTGACGACAATCATATTATGTTGAGGTTGAAAACCCTAGAAGATGCCTTTTTCACTCATTGCTTTAAAGTATTTTTTATTTTATTCCACTACTAGTTAGCCCTTGACTGCGATCTCACCTGATGGTAGGTGAAGATGCAGTCTAAGATGGTAGCGGGCTAACCTGTTGGGGCATGGCAGTTATATTAAACCCATACCCCTATTCGGTTTTTACACGGCATCGTATAGGAACGCTAAATCGCTTGGCGGCACGCCTTTGCCGGTAGGGTGGTAACTAGCCACGGCCAAAGCCTTCCACCAGACCAGGGAAAATTCAGAAATTATAAATTCCCAAATTGACCCTGCCGGGGATCGAACCCGGGACCTCCACACGTTAAGACAACAGCGCTACACACTGCGACACGGAGGTCGTCAAATATCTGTATATTTTATGTTATAAGAGTTACTCATGTTTAGCTCACGTCCGATTCCGCGGCGAAATTATTTTGAAAATGTGTTGTTGCTAAACTGACACAGACTCGGATCATTTTGACCAATTGGCAAGAATACATATTAAAGAAGACACTTGCTATAACAAAGAAAACCACATGAACAAGCTTTAAAGAGTCTACTAATCCGTACTGAGCCAGCGTGGTGTACTATAACCTTCACATGATGATTATTTATATTATATTGGATCACATCTAGATTCGTATATTAGGATAATGTGTGATGTGTAAGTGAAATAAAAAAAATTGAGTTTATTTTTTCACCTGTAAAGTAATAATAATATTATGTACTAATAGCGGACGGCCGCGACTTCGTTCGGGTGGCTTAAGTTTTTTAATTCCCACAGGCACTCCTTAATTTTCCGAGATAAAATAAATCCTCTATATAATGTCACTCTCCAGGTCCTCATATATACCCAATACCCATGCAAAAAATCACGTCGAACTGTTGCTTTGTTGCGGTGTGATTGAAGGACAAACTTTCTATTTAACGTCCTTGGGGATAAAATTTTCAAAAACTGTGAAACACGTATGTCTTTATTTTAAACCAGAAGCCCAAATACCAAGTTTCGTTGATATAACTTGAAAAATATCTTGAGAAAAGAAGGCCTTTCATACCAACTTTCATCCCCTGTTTCACCCTTTTCGGGGTCGAATTTTCAGAAACTATGAAACACGTATTTTCAACCCGCATCTCATGTAGGTACTAAGTTTCATGGCTATGACTTTAAAAACGACGGACTTTCATACAAACTTTCAACCCCTATTTTACCCCTTTGGGGGTGGATTTTCGAAAAACTTTTTCTTAGTGGATACCTAGTCTTTACAAATAACACTCTCCAAATTTCATACCTCTAGGACTAGTGGTTTAGGCTGTGCATTGATATATAAGTCAGTCAGTCAGTCAGAGTCAGTCAGTCTTAACTCAGTATATATATTAATTAAGTTTTTTTTAATTCCCGCGGGAACTTCTTAATTTTCCGGAATAAAATGTATCCCATGTCACTCTCCGGGTCCTAAACTATACCCATGCCAAAAATCACGTCGAACCGTTGCTACGTTGTGGCGTGATTGAAAGACAAACCAACAAACAGACACACTTTCGCATTTATTATATTAGTAAGTGTATGCCTACGTTATAATAGCTAATAGCTATCTGTATGGCTAAGTTCAGTCAGATCCGTCCATCACCTTTTCTTTTTATTAAGTATATATTTATATATAGATTGACAGTAGAATAATCTATTAAGTGCCTACATGAAAATTAAAATCAAAACCCTAGGTATATTATGCTCTCACAATTTAACTACCCTGCAGCACTTAACACAATTCGATATCAATTCGCAACTCTAAAAAAAGTCCAATTCATTCGTAATTTAATAAACTAGATAGTCAAATATTGTACAAAAAAATATATATTTTAAGCATATTTTTCACTTTTAGCGAGAATATTTCGCAGTTTATTTAAGTCAATTGCTTCACACTACAGCGGCATTGAATGGGGGGAGAAATAGGGGGGTGAATGGGGGATATGTAAATAGAAGCACCACGTGTGGCCTCGAGAATGCAAAACATATCTTGCCTGTGTAAATTGTTTAGACGGACGACTTACTGGCACATGCAAAAGGATCTGTAACGAAGCTCTCTGACTAGTAGATATTCTGTGCTAGTAGATTCAAAAGGACAATTGAATTAAAAAACATTTGATAAGAAAAAAATACCCTTTGTAAGAGGAAATGTTACCATATTTTTCACATTACCTGCATTGAATGTGCGAGTTTTTTATGCCTTTTGAGCCACCAGAAACTAGTCAATTTCAAGCAAATTATATGTCATTCAGCGGACAGAAACCGATTGTTTCTGCCCGAGGGTTAAAACTTTGATTTTCTGCCCGCTTAATGACGTTGCAGCCCTCCTTTCGATCCTGTCAAAGTATCTTTTGTTCATTTTCATTGTTCATGTTCAAACCTGGTTAAAATGACAATAATATATTGTCATTTTAACCATCAACTAAACTGACAGATATCATATTTGTAAACAACAACCTAGCAACTAAAATAAATAAAAATATTTTTTGAATAAAACTAAATATATTATAATATACTACGGTCCTTTCAGATTCCGTTTCACTTAGCCTTTTCCCGCACATCACCCTTTTGAAGGGAAAACCTCGCTTCAACCATATGGAAATGACAATAGAAGAATGAATCTTCATTATACGTGACTAGCTGTTAACCCATCCCCAGTTTTACTCACGTGGAATTTATGAGTGAAACCCATCTGAGCATCATCATAATATAAAGTGAAAAAGTGTACAAAGTAAATGTAATAATTACTTATTAAAGTGAATGTAATAATTTGGAAGTATACAAAGCAAGGCACAATACGCTAGGTTTGTCTGAACCAGCACAAAACCAAGCCACTTCAACTTCAATAAACCCTCAATTCTCGAGTACCCGTCAAGCACACACAAAGGGTATAAAAAGCTGATAAAAGCCACCCCCCAAATATTCAGGGGTCTCTTTGTGGGGCACATCAATTATTCCCCGCGCCCCGGCAGGAATCCCGGGACAATCCGGGATAGAGTTAATGTCTCGATTTCCGTTTTGTCCAACCCCATTAGCTGGGTAAGTTTGATAATGTTTAAAAAATATGACATCACAAAACGAATCAGGTTCAAATATTTTTTTTTGGAACGAAACCTGAAGGTTATATTTTGTGCCTAGATAATGTAAATCCAATTTATTTTATATTTGTTAATATTATTTAGTAATGTTTTCTATTAGTTCTGATATTGATTCAGAGATAGGGGGGAGAATCTTATCGAATAAAAACAAATTAGTTTGTAGCTTACGTTTGGTAGACGACAGACTTTCAACCATAAATCCTTACTTTTATCAATTGCCCTCAAATCTGTGCAGATTAAGATTTTCAAAATCTAGTGAAACTCTTTAATTGTAAAGAGTTAAAAAGTAGTTTTGTGATTCTCCAGGTCTAAAGGTTTTTTGTTTCTTGCGGAAACTATTCAATTTTCCAGGATAAAAAGTAGCATATGCCCTTCCCCGGGATACAAGCTATCCCTGTACCGTACTGTATATTCATTTCATCGTAATCCGTTGAACAGATGGACCATGAAAGCGTAGCAGACAGACAGACAGACGGACTGACAGACACTTTCGCATTTATAATATTATAGTATGGATTTTTGTGTAATCGTGATTATCAGTCCTAATATTGTTTAAAACAAGCATTTATTTACTACAAGTTATTTATTTAGTAAATGAAATAACAATAATAATTTTGTTTACATAATGAAGATAAGATTTTCACAAGCCTAGTCCGGGATAACGCTAATGTTGTTCTTGTTCGTCCGGGAATGGGGTGGAAATCTCCCGCACCAATTAAGCCTTTGAAAAAGTTAAAAAACGCAAACAGCGAGCTCCCTGGCCAAGTAGATTGGCCATGGGGCTCTGTGAACCGGGATAATATGGTATTTTTTGTACTACAATTTTTTCAATATTTATTACTCTTCTTCTTTGACTGCAATCTCACCTGATGGTAAGTGACGATTCAGTCTAAGTTTGCTAACCATTTCAAACTATACAAAAAAGTGCGATGAAAATTAGATGATGTCACAACTATTTATTCCATACAAACTTCCATTACTAGAAGCGTGTACTTATGTTTGATAATGAGTTGCTGATCTGATTGAGTTGTAATTATTCCTATTTAATAATAATCTAATGTCCTCTCGACCCAATTTCGGCAATGACACAGATATTATAGTGCACAAGTGTGTGCACATACACAAGTGCACTGCTTCTTTACTCTTATAGCCCGAAGGAACGGAATTCCTAGCTCCGGGCTAGGAATTTCTAATCAGAAAAACCCAATACTTGTCATGGGCCGACCCAAGACTCGATCCTGAGACCTCGTCAGCCGCAGTCAAACATGTTAACCACTAGACCAACGAGGCAGTCATCCCTATTTATTATACGACTGCCTGAAAAAAGGAGTATATTGTTTTCAGGGTTCATGTATGTATGTATGTATATATGTATGTGAGTTTGGATATTCCACCATAACTTCTATACGGCTGAACTGATTTTGATAAATGAGGTATCGCTAGAATCCCTATCTTATTCCGGGTGACATAGGCTAATAAAATTTAAAAAAAAATTGATGGGGAGACCATGGTACCGCATTAAACACTAAAGTTGAAAAAAATAATCGAAAATAAGATTAACTATATAATCATCATCTAAAAAATGATGAGTAGATTCCAAAAATATATAACACTATAGTTCAATATCCAGTGATTCACAAAAAAATATCATTTAATAAAAATGTGAATAAGAATCTATTTAACTGGATTAATTTTTTTTTTGGCGAGGCTGACGTGTTTTTTATTTTTTTAATTATGACTTGTAGAAGCTATGGCCACCGTACTCAGAGCACATAAATAATTCATGCGGTGGCCTGATGAGTAGCGCTGACACAGACAATCAAGTTGCCTGCGTCTCACAACTCTACGGCTGCCATATAACAGGACATTCCTGGCTTTTTGTGGTATTTTGACGGTGATTGCTTAGGCATTAGCTTTGTCATGCAATTTTGATGACATATAAATAAAAGTCCTTGACAAATCTTTGGTACTTCGAAGGTTCAGGTTGGTAAGTTATAGGTATCTTACTTAATATTATAAATGCCAAAGTTTGGATGGATGTATGGATGTGTGGATGTTTGTTACTCAATCACGCCCCAACGGCTGAACGGATCTGGCTGAAATTTAGCACAGAGATAGATTATAGTCTGGAATAGCACATAGGCTACTTTTTATCCCGGAAAATTAAAGAGTTCCCGCGGGAACCAAAAAACTCAAACTCAACTCAAACTACGCAGACGAAGTCGCGGGCATTCGCTAGTCCATACTAATATTTTATCCATTCTAATGTTATAAATGCTGAAGTGTGTTTGTTTTTTGTTTGGTTGGTTTGTTCTTCAATCACGCCTCAACAGAGCACCGGATGGATGTGATTTTTTGGAGGACATGGAGAGTGACATAGGCTCCTTTTTATCCCGGAAAATCAAGAGGTTCCGGGGTTCCAGTTTGAATTTAAAAACTTTTCTCTATATATAAAATTCAAAGTCCTGACTGACTGATTTATATATCAACGCTCAGCCTTAACAGCTGTTCCTAGAGACATGAAATTTGGAGGGTGTGTTCTTTGTGAAGAGAAGGTATCCACTAAGATAGGGTTTTTCGAAATTCCACCCTCAAAGGGGTAAAATAGGGGTTGAAAGTTTGTATGAAAGACAATGGTCTTTCAAGTTATAGTTATGAAACTTGATATTTAAGCTACCGGTTTAAAATCTGTTTTGTTTGTTTGTTCCGGTTTTTAAAATTCTACTAAGTATAGTTAAGGATCTGGAGAGTGAGATAGGGTTCTTTTTATCCCGGAAATGACGGAGTGCCTGTCTTCTAGTATAATATAAACGTTTGGCATCCGTCCAGACTAGCTGTCGGTATTTACCATCAAACATCGGATTGACCGGCGAAGGAAATACTTATGGCTCTCCTATTTGTATACTCTTTCCTTATTCATTTAATACGGCCTCCGTGAAAAGGCATAAAGAAATTGGATATCTCCTTACTTAGCTTATACAGTGGCGTGTGCATGTCATAGAGGCATAAAAGCTATGCTTACCCTGATTGTACGTTCAATCTACATTTCTAATTCTAACTATCAAATACATACGTACGTAAGGACATACGAACCTAGCAAACTAATGCCTATCTCGCTTCGAATACTGTGCAAGGTACTTACACAAGTGCATTAAAATATTAATGGCCGATTTCTTCAAAACCAAGAAACATTTAACCTACGAATGAAATCTTCTTCTTATTTGAAGCCTTTTTTCATCCATTGCTAGACATATGCCTCCTCATGAGCACGTCACTCTTCCCAATGTTGGGTAAGACGAATGAATTAATTGACATTAATTTATGAATCTGTCAAATTTTTTAATTTATTAGTATGTTAAAATTATCCTGAGTTGGAGAAATCGACCCGTATTTTTATTATCGACGACTTGTAAAAGTTAAATTGAATAAAAAATATTTTAATTTTGACTTTACACTCCGGCCTCTTATTCAGGAAGTCCGGTGTCCGGATTTCGGATGCCGGAAAACGTTGACTTTTTGGAGGTATTTGTGTTTAATTTTTTTTTTATCCATTACAAGTTAGCCCTTGACTGCGATCTCACCTGATGGTAAGTGACGATGATAATAATAATAATACTAATAATAATACTTTAACGCTGAAAGAAAATATCGTCAATCAACCTGCATGTCTATTTCCGCCGTGGCCGAAATTCGTTCGGGAGTACATCATTATTATTATTAAAACAATAAATTCTAAAAAAAATATCAAACACACTGTTGAAAAATAGAGATAGGTAATAAATAAATAAATTTATTTATTTATTCAGGCAACCAAAAAGGCCCATTTGTTAGTACGTAACTATGTTAGTAATCAATGAAAATTTAATAAGAATTTGACACAATAACAAAATAACTCTACAGATTTAACCTAATTAGCACTCAAGAAATGTTCAAGGATTGGTCAGTCCAACTTCCTCGCTAACATCTTCAGGATACTATTGGAGCCCGAATGCAGTCTTGACAGAAGGGAAAACGACTTCTTCCTTATCATGGCATAAAAGTCCTCTGTTAGCCAGATGCCGAACAAAACCGCAGCAAACCCAACAGTATCCTGAAACCGTTATTATATTGGACCCTCAATGTATCCAGAGCCTTGATGCCGTGTAGAAACCGAATAAGGGTATGGGTTTAATATAACTGCCATGCCCCTAACAGGTTAGCCCGCTACAATCTTAGACATCATCACTTACAATCAGGTGAGATCGCAGTCAAGGGCTAACATATTGAACCCTCAACGTATCCAGAGCCTTTTGAGTGTAGTTAATCCAAATGCCTCCCGTGTAGAAGTTACGCCTTGAACAGCGTAATAAGTAATCGCTTATTGTACAGAAATAATAGGGACACGTGTAATTTGATAAAGTCCCTGAACCGGTAAATAGGAGCAAATATTACCGCAGTAATATTACCGCAGTAATATTACCTTGCTAAAGCCTGAAACCAACACTACGCGTGCGTAGCATGTTTCATCTCTCTTATATATGTCACCGTAAGATTGTAAAAACTGTAATCGCAAAATCGCAAAAAAAGACTACAATTTAACGCATATTTTCCGGTAGATTGTAATCTGTTAGGTTTAATAACACGATAGAACCTAAGTGCACTATTTGATTATTTATGTCGAACTCTAACCTAACCTACATGAAACAGACAAGAAAACGTAAATACAATGAATATTTCAAAAATTGACACTCAGAACATTGAACGGTTCACAATCTTTCGACAGTTTACAATTTCGCGAGTTATATAATATATACAATTTTCGGGTCAAAATGTTAGTTACCATACTCCTCCGAAACGGTTTGACCGATTTTTATGATATTTTATATGCATATTCACTAGGCCTGAGAATCGGCTACTATCTATTTTTCATACCCCTAAAACACCTCAATCCACGCGGACGGAGTCGCGGGCATCAGCTACTAGGTGTCTAGTTCTAACTTCTATAGTAACTTCAAGAATCCGCGTGCGACTTGTAACCGTTCCGCGTCCTGTGTGAATCAGGTCTTAAATAAGGTAATACTTCAAGCTGGAGTCATATTGGCAGCGCTTAAAGCAATATTAATCAAAATGACAGTTTGATGTCACGTACCTTGACGTTCATAAAATAAATATTATATTTCTAATACACGAAAATCTACAATAATGAAACAATATGGCTTAGTCCAAATTTCAGCCAGATCCGTTCAGCCGTTGTGGCGTGATTGAGTAACAAACATCCATCCATCCAAACTTTCGCATTTATAATATTACTAGCGAATGCCCGTAATTTCGTGTGTGTGGTTTGAGGTTTTTTTGGTTCCCGCGGAAACTCTTTACTTTTCCAGAATAAAAAGTAGCCTATTCCAGACTATAATCTATCTCAGTGCGAAATTTCAGCCAGATCCGTTCAGCCGTTGGGGCGTGATTGAGTAACAAACATCCATATATCCATACATCCATACATCCATCCAAACTTTCGCATTTATAATATTAGTAAGATAAGATAGTAAGTATAGATGACGCTGTCTTCCCGCGTTCTGTGTGTCCCGAGCCTGAGGTAATACTTCATCCAGGCCGTGCTTAGAGATTTACTCGCCCATATTATATGACTGGATCAGATTTTACGAGTATAGCCTTTTGCTCGCTGTGTTTGATAAAAATTATGGCGACAATCTTTACTGCATACGAAAATAGGGATTCCGATATTTATGATTTTCAGTATAATCCACTAGATACATTTCTTTTTGGTAGGAAAATTCGGCTGTAGCTAGAAATTACTTTGCCAGCCATAGTTCGGTACATCAGAACTGATCGAATTAAAAATAAATAAATAAAGCTTTATTTCGATTCCTTACATAGTGCCGAAAACTATTACCTATGATTATTAACTATCTTAGCAACGTATTTCTATTAACATATTATGCTTACTCAACTAATTTTACTTAATATAAGTATACTTATTACTATTTATTATTATTATTATTATAAGTATATATATATATACTATTGTTACTACTATTTTTACTAGTTATATTTACATGTAAGGACCGCCTGTAGCGGTGAAAGCCTCCTCCATAATCTTCCATGCGCACCTATTTCTGGCTAGAGTACTCCATATCTAACCCGCAATTTTTGCGATGTCATCATCCCATCTTTTTATTGGCCTTCCAGTCTACGTTTCAAGTGCAAAGGATACCAATTTGTCACCGTTTCGGTCCACCTTTCATCCTGACACCTTTGAATATGACCCGCCCATCTCCCTTTAAGTTGTAGAATCGCCTTGATGGCGTCTCTTGCTTTATTTTGTTGCCTTATGTCAGAGCACTTCACGCGATCTCTTAGTTTTAGCCCAAGTAGGCTTCGCTCTAAGCCATTCTGACATGTTCTTATTTTTTTGATCGTTTTGATGGAGAGGGGCCAAGTCTGGCATGCGTAGGTAAGACAAGGTAGTAGGCATGTCTCTAGGACTGTAGTTTTTATTTTTGTAGATTGATATGTTTTGTTTTTTATTTTTGAAGATTTCCCTTGAAAAATACTCAAACTGAACAGGTAGGTACATAATTTTGATTTCTACACACTATGTTGAAGTCGGGCGAACCTGTCGCGTCAACTTTGCCTATCTTTGTTATACTCGCCCGACTTCAACATAGTGCGTAGAAATCAAAATTATATTTTACTTAACAATGGTTTTTTGTAAAGAATTTTTATTTTTAACTTTTTAGTGTACTCTTAATCCCCACGGCTTAGGAGCGCAGTACCCTGCAGTATCAGAGTTTACGAGTTGGGACTTGGGTTTAAGTATGAAGTCGTTGCTTGACACCTACAATATGGATTCACCTTAAAAAATCCTAAACCTCTATTTTTAAGGAGTTCTGAACCCTGCAGCATCTGGGTTGAGGAGTTAGGACTCAGAGTTGAATCGTATACACGTGACTGGATACCTACTATATCAATTCACCATCAAAATTTCCCTAGTTTTGAGTCGTAGGTACACCTACAGCATCAGGATTGAGGATTTGGAGTCAGAATTTTTTATGGGACCACCTCGTGAGCTTCCTTTAACGACTGAAAAAAAATTCTAATAGGTTTAAAATCCACGGAGATATGCAGTAACATACATTAAAAAAAATACGCGCCGAATTGTGAACCTCCTTCTTTTTTGGAAGTCGGTTAAAAATCATAGTGAATCTATTTGATATCTTTAATGTTTAGTTTTTAATAGATTTCATAGTTTATATTTGTCATTTTTGTTATAAATAGAAACTTTCATAAATGTAGGTCTCTGGGTCTTTATATCTATTTGATATATTTTTACTCTGATTTAATTTTCAAGCCCTAGATAAAGGTAGATATACAGGTACCCGGATCTTATCGAAGTCTGGAAAACCAACGCTTTTTGCTAGCTAAACTTAAAGAGGCATCCTAACTGAAGTAAATACTTGAAATTTGCATGAAAATAAACGTCAATCAGCCTTAAGATTCCGGATCGTTCTGTTACGTCATATCTAATTATACGGCCGGATTCGCTGAATGCTTACGATCAGAATTATACTAATGAATTCAAATTATCATTAATTTTGCAAATTTCAGTTCATTTTGACTGTCTTATGTACCGATTCAATTCAGGTTAAATAGGTTAATGAGATGTATTCACTTACATTTTTATCACTTAAATTAGTAAGGTAAAGTTGGGGAAAGTAACATAACGGGCTAACAGCTAGTCTATACCCCATACGAATATTATAAATTCGAAAGTGTATCTGTCTGTTTGCTACGCTTTCACGGCCCATCTTCTCCACCGATTTTCATGAAATTTGGTACAGGGGTAGATTGTATCCCGGGGAAGAACATAGGATATGATTCCCACTCTTTAATTTTCCAGGATAAGAAGTAGTATCCTAAAAAATTAAAGAGTGGCAATCATCTAGTTAGAAATAGCAGATCTTCAAATAAAAAAATTAAAAAAACACGTCTGTCCTGCCAAAAAACGATCTAAAAAGTTAAAAATCTAAATTAATCTAGTTAAATTAGAATCTTATTCACATTTTTATCACATGATATTTTTTTGTGATTCACTGGATATTGAACTATAGGGTTATATATTTTTGGAATCTACTCATCATTTTCTAGATGATGATTATATAGTTAATCTTATTTTTTATTCAACTTTAGTCTTTAATGCGGGACCATGGTCACCCCAACAATTTTTTATATTTTTTTTTTTTAATTTTTTGCCACCCGGAATAAGCTAGGGATTCTAACGATACCTCATTCATCAAAATCGGTTCATGCGTATAGAAGTTATGGTGAAATATACAAACTCACATACATACATACATAGGCAGTCGTATAAAATACATACATGAACCCTGAAAACAATGTACTCCTTTTTTCAGGCAGTCGTATAAAAGTAGGTAACAACAACGGATCGATGCACTATACTACCACTACAGCCTATTGACGTCCCACTGCTGGGCACAGGCCTCCACTCTCATAGGAGAAAGGGAATACGAGCTTAGACCCACCACGCTGCTCCAATGCGGGTTGGCGGGCTTTAACGACTATTATCATGTTAGTGATAATAACCGGGACCGACGGCTTAACGTGCTCTCCGAGGCACGGGGGTGAAACACCGCCAACTTCCTAACTCCGGGCTAGCACTGAGAATTTCTAATCAGATAAACCCAATACTTAATTATGGCCCGACTCATCGTGGGAATCATCTAGTTATAGAGACAGCGGCTAAACACAGAATTGTTGGATTCTAGCTAGCTGCTGGTTCAACCCAATTTTTACTGCATTTATTCCATACTGCATTTAAATTTGTATAGAATTGATTTATTATTAGATAGATCTATTACTAATTAGATTAGTTGGATATCATTGTAAAATTGGTAAATAATTGTAACTACCTTTTTTTATACGACTGCCTGAAAAAAGGAGTATATTGTTTTCAGGGTTCATGTATGTATGTCTGTGAGTTTGTATATTCCACCGTATGTATGTCTGTGAGTTTGTATATTCCACCATAACTTCCATACGCCTGCACCGATTTTGATAAGTGAGGTACCGTTAGAATCCCTAGCTTATTCCGGGTGACATAGGCTGGTAAATTTTTTAAAAAAATTGATGGGGTGACCATGGTTCCACATTAAAGACTAAAGTTGAAAATAAATATTCGAAAATAAGATCAACTATATAATCATCATCTAGAAAATGATGAGTAGATTCCAAAAATATATAACACTATAGTTCAAAATGCAGTGATTCACAAAAAAAAATCATTTAATAAAAATGTGAATAAGTTTCTAATTTAACTAGATTAATTTAGATTTTTAACTTTTTAGTGCGTTTTTTGGCAGGGCAGTCGTGTTTTTTAATTATTTTAATTATGACTTGTTGTCAATAAAGAATTTATTATATTATAGTTAGAAATAAGCAGATCCTTAAAAGAACCAGTAGGTAACAACAACGGATCGATGAGCTATACGACCGCTGGCAAGAAATTTCTGTTATAAAACTGAAAGCTAGTGGCAGTATATCAGTATGATCCCGGTAAGCTCCCTGGCCGGGAGCCAACAACGCACTGACACATCAACACTGGTGTCTCGTTACACACCACACGTTACCGCCCACGCGCCATTTGCTTTTATCGAACTAGCTAACGCCCGCGACTTCGTCTGCGTGGATCGAGGTTTCTGGTTCCCACGGGAACTCCTTAATTTTCCGGGATTAGCCTATGTGCTATTCCAGACTATAGCCGATCTTTGTGCAAAATTTCAGCCAGATCCGTTCAGCCGTTGGGGTGTGATTGAGTAACAAACATTCATACATACATATTGTCGACGCCAATTTACGGAAGCGGCCAATACGTATATGTAATGTGTGTAAATCACGGCCAACTATGTTTTGTTGTGTAAAAAAGGCGTAAGGACTATTGTCTATTATTTTGTTTATGAGCCATCGTCTACTTACTTTATGACCATAGGTATAAAAACCGAATTCAAAAAATAAACGTTGTTACTCCGCTGCAAGATTTGACTTTGATTCAACCTTCTCCACTTACCTGCTAAATTTCGAGGACCTGCCAATCGGGCCATCACGTGTCTGTTCAAATAACAGACACATATATCCAGACATCCATACATCCATCCAAACTTTCGCATTTGTAATATTAAGGAAGATTTGTCGGCCGCCGATCGGCAAATATGGCCTCGATACTGGATATATTGAAATTAATTAATCTTGAAATACGCTTTCTTCCAAATTCCTTTGTCCAATGTTTGTGTTTAGAGACTAGAGGATGCTCGCGACTTCATTCGCTTAGCTTTTCTAATATTCCGTGGAAACTAATGATTTTCTATATACTTTAAAAAAATTGTTTGTTGACAACGGATCAACGTAATTTTTTGCATGGGTATAAGAGGAGGACAATATATATAGAGGAGAGTGACATAGGCTTTTTATCCTCCACACGTAGCGGGCATTATCTAGTTCATATTAATTTGAATGTATGTCTGTCAGTTCTGTCTGCTACGTTTTCAGGAACTATGAACCGACTTAGACGAAATTTCGTAAAGGTTTTATCAATTTTATAATAATTTAATATTAATTAAGTATGATTAGTAAGATAAATTAAGTAGACATTTAAGTTTCTGACGACCTCCGTGGCGCAGTGTGTAGCGCTGTTTTCTGAACGTCCCGGGTTTGATCCCCGGCAAAGTCAATTTGGGAATTTATAATTTCTGAATTTTCGCTGTTCTGGCCTGGTGGGAGGCTTCGGCCGTGGCTAGTTACTACCCTACCGGCAAAAACGTGCCGCTGAGCGAGTAAGTGTTCAAGTACGATGCCGTGTAGAAACCGAATAGGGGTATGGGTTTAATATAACTGCCATGCCACTAACAGGTTAGCCCGCTACCATCTTAGATTGCATCATCACTTACCATCAGGTGAGATCGCAGTCAAGGGCTAACTTGTAGAGGATAAAAGAATACATTTTGTTTAGATCCATAATAGGATTGACTGGAGATTAGCTATCGAGATAGGGCAAGCTGTCAATAGCTTTGGCTATGTATCCGACCATTGCCATCGTGATATATTGGCCTTCATCATAGCCAACATCATCACTTACCATCAGGTGAGATCGCAGTCAAGGGCTAACTTATAGAGGATAAAAAAACACATTTTGTTTAGATCCATAATAGGATTGACTGGAGATTTGCTATCGAGATAGGGCAAGCTGTCAATAGCTTTGGCTGTGTATCCGACCATTGCCATCATGATATATTGGCCTTCATCATAGCCAACATCATCATTTACCATCAGGTGAGATCGCAGTCAAGGGCTAACTTGTAGAGGATAAAAAAACACATTTTGTTTAGATCCATAATAGGATTGACTGGAGATTTGCTATCGAGATAGGGCAAGCTGTCAATAGCTTTGGCTGTGTATCCGACCATTGCCATCATGATATATTGGTCTTCATCATAGCCAACATCATCACTTACCATCAGGTGAGATCGCAGTCAAGGGCTAACTTGTAGAGGATAAAAAAACACATTTTGTTTAGATCCATAATAGGATTGACTGGAGATTTGCTATCGAGATAGGGCAAGCTGTCAATAGCTTTGGCTGTGTATCCGACCATTGCCATCATGATATATTGGCCTTCATCATAGCCAACATCATCATTTACCATCAGGTGAGATCGCAGTCAAGGGCTAACTTGTAGAGGATAAAAAAACACATTTTGTTTAGATCCATAATAGGATTGACTGGAGATTTGCTATCGAGATAGGGCAAGCTGTCAATAGCTTTGGCTGTGTATCCAACCATTGCCATCATGATATATTGGCCTTCATCATAGCCAACATCATCATTTACCATCAGGTGAGATCGCAGTCAAGGGCTAACTTGTAGAGGATAAAAAAACACATTTTGTTTAGATCCATAATAGGATTGACTGGAGATTTGCTATCGAGATAGGGCAAGCTGTCAATAGCTTTGGCTGTGTATCCGACCATTGCCATCATGATATATTGGCCTTCATCATAGCCAACATCATCATTTACCATCAGGTGAGATCGCAGTCAAGGGCTAACTTGTAGAGGATAAAAAAAGACATTTTGTGTAGATCCATAATAGGATTGACTGGAGATTAGCTATCGAGATAGACGTGCGAGGGGGAGCTGTCAAAAGCTTTGGCTGTGTATCCGACCATCGCCATCATGACATATTGGCCGCGCGCCAGATTTCCTATAAGGCTTTAGGCTTTATGGGGCTATGCCTTTGATTAGAATCTTATAGCTTAGTAGGAAAAATGGCATATACTCGATATCAAGTGGACGCAGGTTTGAATCTTGAGAAATGCAGTCTTTGTTTTGGGGAATTGAGGGAAGAGTCTTATTGGGTATATGACTACTACTGAAATATATTATTTTTTTGTGATTATTAAATAAAGGATCTCCCAAAAGTCGTAATATCCACGTCCCCTGCTAGTTTAATTTTGAATAACCATTTTAAAATATCGAATAAAGTAAAAAAGTGCTTCGAACTTGAATGACGTCACAACTTAACCAAATCCATACTAAACACGCGTTTGACGTTTGAAAAAAAAGTTGCTGATTTGAAGTAGTTGTCAAATACCCAATTGTGACAACGCATACCTATCAGTCGATTGCCATTGTTAAACAACGTTGACCCGAGTCAGTAATGGGACAAGTGACCGATTTTGAAGGGTCCAATTTAGCCTTTTCATTTCCTCCGTGCTATACAGCATCATCCATCAGCCCCGGTTATTATCAGTAAATAATATAATCGTTACAAACCTAATAGTTGAAATACTCCTAGTCGAGTCATATACGGAAGGACCTGGGAACTTACCGATAAATAAATGTCTTGCATTGTCCTAAACACAATCTAATATTCTTGCTTTAGTATACGGGAAAATTTCAAATCAAATCTGTTATTGGTTGGGTGTTATTTTTTTAATGGTATCGATTTATTTATGCCAATAATGTAGAACTCCCAGAAACTCAGGATTTTTACAAATTTTTCTTTTCTTCGTGAAAGAAAGTGCTCGTTAATTACTTAAAATGTACGTAATTCTTAAAAGAGGTGCATGAAGGGGACTCGTACTCCAATCTCCAAAATATTATGAAGGTAGCTACTTAAGTAAGTAAGGTATATGAAAGTATTTGAGATGCACAGAGCGACGCGACCCAATAAAAACTCATACACTCCGTGCATCTGTAGTGGGGCTAGAACTTGACGCCAAAGCACAGAATAGGTAATAGTACGTTAAGCCGAAGTCTTAACCACTGGGCTATAAGTGCATATCACTTTTTTTTTAATCCATTACAAGTTAGCCCGTGACTGCGATCTTACCTGATGGTAAGTGAAGATGCAGTCTAGGATGGTAGCGGGCTAACCTGTTGGGGGCATGGCAGTTATATAAACCCATACCTCTATTCAGTTTCTACACTGTATCGTACCGGAACGCTAAATCGCTTGGCGGCACGTCTTTTACCGGTAGGGTGGTAACTAGCCACGGCCGAAGCCTCCCGCCAGGCCAGAACAGGGAAAATTCAGAAATTATAAATTTCCAAAGCCTGCTGGGGATCGAACCCGGGAACAACGCACGTTACGGCAACAGCGCTTAACACTGCGCCACGGAGGTCGTTCCTTTCTTAATTTAACCTTTTTTTTTCGAGGGGGAAATCTTCTGAAGATACCCGATCTCCTAGGGGAGAGTGCAGGTGATGTGGGATTTTTACCCACTAAAACCCCCTCGGTGGCCATCCTCTGAGCATAATGGGAATCTCCGGGAACTCTCAAAGAACATGCGCCGAAGACTCCCTTGCCCATCCTTAATTTAACCTAAGTAATTCTTTGAATTTATACGAGTATGCTGCTAAACTAAGTGAAGACCATATAAGCTGTTGGCTTAACGCCAACGCCCCGTCCATACGTCCGTGTTTGCCATCAAATACCGGATTGACCGGGCGAAGGAGCTCTTGGACTCCGGTTATTTGGGTAACTACTATTTCCTTATTCGTTTAATACGACCGCACTTTGGATTTGATCCATACTAGTATTATAAACGCGTAGGAGTATCCGTTTGTCTATCTACATCAAGTCTAAGAACATATAGTTACCTTGTACCTGTATAATATGCTACTTTTTATCCCAGAATATCAGTGAGCTCCCACGGGACTTTTAAAAACCAACAAGACAGTGCGGTATAGAAGACTGTATGACAACACAGTCTAATATTTTTATATACTTTACTCTCACGTAATGTTATCTGTTATTTTTTAGATTTTAGACTGCAAAATACGGTGTCAATAAATGTTTGCCAAAAACCTTCAAAATAATTTGGATTGACAGGGTGAAGGAAAACTTCGGATCTGGCTTTTTACATTTTTGTTTTATACGGACTCAAATGTGGCATCAAACGTCTGTGGATGGCGTGTTTCTTTATTTGTTAATCATTGACGGTTTGATGGAAACTTTATTAGGATTTTTGGTATTTGGAAAGGAAAAACAAGAGGAGATTTGAAAGCAGCTCTCCTAGCAGACTACCTAGTTGGGGGTAGTCCAACGCTGCGAGGCCACAACCCAAGCACCTTAGAACCCCATCGCCTATCAGATGATCGAACGATGAGATAATTTGAGTAAGAAAATAAATCTCATACTTGAGTACAAGCAGACATGTAGACATGAGGCCAACTTGCACAAAGCTCCTTAAATTGATTTATTTAAATTGTTTGATGATGTCACTTATTCAAACGTTTATTCCAGGATTGAAATGGATAGGATAGGTGTAGAAAATTTAACTTAAACACAAATGGTGTTAATCAATTCCGATATCTTAAAATGAAAGCTAGGAGGGTCCCTGGTCTGAAAAGAGCCCACAAAAAACTTAGCTGGGCTGGGCCAAAATCTCGGACGCCCTGAAAGTTATTTAATTATAGCTGATTCCCGCGACTTCGTTTTATGATTCCCACTGGAACTCTAATTTTCTGGGATAAAAAGTAGCTTATGTGTTACTACCGACTATAATATTTATATCTCTGTGCCAGATCCAGATTCGTTCAGCCGTTATGGCGTCATTGAGTAACAAATATTCATCAAATTCAAATTCAAATGTTTATTATTATTATTCAATATTTATTCAAATAAACTTTTACAAGTACTTTTGAATCGTCAAGTGAATCTACCACTGGTTCGGAATCCCATTCCTACCGAGAAGAACCAGCAAGAAACTCGGTGGTTGCTCTTTGCTCGTTGCTTGCTCGGTGCACCTCTTTTTAAATAAATATTTCATTTACTATATCAATGTATACATAAGTAACCGCTGTCCTTAGCATTACTGGAGTGATCAAAACCATTCTCCTCTATCATTTACATAATCTTCAACAGGATCATAAGCGTTTTTTCTAAAGCATTCTTTTAATGGATTTCTTAAATTTTCATCCATCCACACATCCATACTTTGGCATTTATAATATTAGTATAGTTATACCTAGTATATAGTGTATAGATATACCTAGTATAATATAGAAGACGTTCTATCTTGTATTAATTAATCTATTCCATCGATACATCCTATTCCCTAAGACGTCTATCCCATACGACTGGCTTCCCGCCAGCATCCCTAGGGCTATTTGCTCACAAACATTGTATTGAGGCGAGCAGAAGAAATCTTGTCCGAGTTATTTGTACACTACTTCCTTATCCGTTTAATATGGCCTGAATGGACCATAAAAAGACTTAGGGGTTCCTCTATAGTGAAGTTAGTAAATAGACCAAATAAATGAGGTATAGCTCAAGCGTTTAGAATGTTTTGGAGGGGGTCCAAGGATTTTTTTTTCTTTTTGTTTGTTTAAATAATTTAGTTCATTGGTAATATTCATCAAATTACCTAGATTTAAACAAGTCATAATTAAAATTAAAAAATGCGACTGCCCTGCCAAAAAACGAACTAAAAAGTTAAAATTAAATAATTAATCTAGTTAAATTAGAATCTTATCCACATAAAATTCTTATTTAATAAAAACGTAATAATTAGTATATATGTGAGTTTGTATATTTCACCATAGATTCTATACGCCTGAACCGATTTTGATAAATGAGGTATCGTTAGAATCCCTAGTTTATCCCGGGTGGCATAGGCTAGTAAAATTTTAAAAAAAATTGATGGTGTGACCATGGTCCCGCATTAAAGACTAAACTTGAAAAAAAATCGAATATAAGATTAACTATATAATCATCATCTAGAAAATGATGAGTAGATTCCAAAAATATTATATATATACACTATTGTTCAATATCCAGTGATTCACAAAAAAAAAAATTAATAAAAAAGTGAATATGATTCTATTTAACTGGATTAATTTTTTTGGCAGGGCAGTCGTGTTTTTTAATTTTGTTAATTATGACTTGTTGCTTGTAGTAGGTATATCTTACTAATATTATAGATGTGAAACTTTGGATGGATGTATGGATGTTTGCTACTCAATCACGCCCCAACGGCTGAACGGATCTGGCTGAAATTTGGCACAGAGATAGATTATAGTCTGGAATAGCATATAGGCTATTTTTTATCCCGGAAAATTAAAGAGTTATGTTGATATCTGTGGAGGTCCGGCCGCCGGCAAATGTTTGCAGTCGCCACTCGGCGTCAGAAGAAATACCGCCATGCATTATGCAGCACGCCTGCGCGCCATGAGGCCACAGGCTGCCACTCACACCGAACTGTTGGCTCAGCGGTTTTCTGAAGTCGGAAATCACCAACAAAAGAATTTGTCTAACTTATAAGTAAAAACGCATAGACAAACGTAAGAGCTTTATGAATAATAGATATATGAAGGAAAACAAATGTTGTGGATGCTTTGAAATGCAGCAAAGAACTAAAATGGGCATGGGCAGGTCATATCGCACGTATGGACGCCGAGAAATTGGCTAGGAAAGTGGACATGGACAGGCCGCTCAAGCAGGAGAAAGAGAGGCAGACCACTGGTACGTTGGGTTGATGAAATTACAAGCTTGGCAGGAGAGAACTGGGTCCTCAAAGCTAAAGATAGGAAGATGTGGAATAAAATGGAGGAGGCCTTCACTCAAAGAGAGTAAACTTAAATAACTATTTAAGTACTTGAAATTTAAATATATTTAATAAAAATGAAATACTATTAAGTGTATAGACTATAATAATTATGTCAGTGCATGCAAAAACTTTACTATTAATTTTTTCAATAAAAAAGTGAACTGAAACGGACACTAGCTGCGTCAATGGATCTTGTCCAACAGTGGAAGAGTGTTAACCAATCAGAGGTGATTGCGATCGTTACACTGTAGCTGTCTGAGATACGCGGTCGCCCTGCTGTGATATTGAAAAAAAAAAATTGAAAAATCTTATTACCATGTAAATGACTACTTAAACGACAAGGAAGCTTGGCAATGATTAGCTCTATGGCTCTGATAGTTCCTTAGTTAAGATGATTTGTGAGATGGTGATAATAAAAAGCAAAAAAAACCCGGCTGAGCTTGTTGTGGGCTCTTCTCAGGCCAGGGCGCGTTTGGAACCCTCGTAGCTTTAGTTTTAAGATACCGTAAATGATTATTACAATCATCATCGTCAAAAATTAGTGTAAATTGTACCTAATTTGAATAAATAAACATGGAATTGAATTGAGAACTATTCCACTTCTGCAATGGAGAGGCACAAGAAGAGGAAGAAAAAGACAGACTTTACGCGTGTGTGGCAAATTAGCTTTTTTCCATGTATTAGGTAAAATATATAACGCTTCAATTACAATTCCTTTATTAGTTGCAATTCCATAATCACATTACCACTTAATTTATATATACAAAAAGCATCGATATATATGTAGGTACTAGATGGGCGCTTTCAAAGAAAAATATTGGGCGTCCAACCTTTAGAGCACGCTCCTAACCTGTATAGCCCCGTCCTTGTCCCCACCATAGCGCTGTCCCGCTTTGCAGACTAGATGGCATTAGCAAAATAGGTCCACATTCTTTGTTTGACAGGGCCCGTCTATGCAAATTGAGGTCGTTGACAAAAAGGCTTGTTATGGATACCCAGTTTGGGTATACCAACATTGTTTTGAACACCGTAACCAATTATCACCATCATGTTTTATAAATAATTTTTAACGTCAATAAGTGTACCTACAGTGTACCTATATTGAATAAATGATATTGAGTATTGAGTATTGAGTATACCGATTAAAACTGTTAACGGTATGAGCGTCGGCCGAAACTACAGTCCTCTAATGAAATTGTCCATAAATCTGGCATATTGGACTGGCGACATGCCTAACTACGGTGTTTTCCTTCGCCCTCGTTACGCCATGGGGCCGTTTCGCGCGCTCTCATGAAACTGCGTCCACAGACGCTCCAACTTACCACTCCAATTTATGTTTTTTTTTTTTTTATTCCCCTAAGACGTCAAAAATTACTTACTTACAAAATCTATAAATGATAATCGGTAACGGTATCTTAAAACTAAAGCTACGATTCCTTGTAAACATGATGTTCAGAAGGTGTACTTTGTAGTATTTTGAATAAACATGTTTTGAGGTCAGTTGAGTTGAGTTATCCCGGATTTAAAAACGGCTGAAGCCTCACACAATACAAACTGTACATCGCAACAACATATATGCCGTTCGATCCTCAATTTAAACTCTGGGCTTTCTTATTTAAAATTCAATTGTAATGTATATTCAGGACGCAGAACCTTGCCTCTCTTACAAACACATACAAGTCTGTAGGGCTAGCGTAAGATACGTCATCTCCTTGTTTTTTATTTATTTTTATCCACTACAAGTTGAAGCAAAAGTAAAAGTAATAGTAAAATATACTTTATTGTTCACCAAGTCGAGTCAAGTTAGTTAGTCCTTGACTGCGAACTCACCTGATGGTAAGTGATTATGCAATCTTAGATGGTAGCGGGCTAACCTGTTAGGGGCATGGCGGTTATATTAAACCCATACCCCTATTCGGTTTCTACACGGCATCGTACCGGAACGCGTAATCGCTTGGCGGCACGTCTATGCTGGTAGGGTAACTAGCCATGGCCGAAGCCTCCCACCAGGCCAGACCAAGGAAAATTCAGAAATTATAAATTCCCAATTTGACCCTGCCGGGGATCGAACCCGGGACCTCCGCACGTTAAGACAACATCACTACACACTGCGCCACGGAGGTCGTCAGGTGTATGGAATTTATATCGAAAATTGGCTGACAGGTTGACAGGGACAGGTCATGCCTGTTATAGTATACATACTGGGGCTATACTGCCAACGCTTATGCAATATTACTCAAAATGACAGTTGATGTCACGTACTTGTCAGTCACTTGACTTTGCTATAATAGTGAAGAAAAATCTTGAAGAGAATTGCATGCTTCAACAATCTCTATAAAATTCTCATAGGTTTTATTTTTGTATTGATAAAATGATAAATGATTTATTTATTTTACGTAGGACAACTTGTGACACTTATGATAAGTCAATCTATCACTGGTTCGGAAAGCAAATTCTATTACGTTAAGTTAGCATTTAGCTGCGATCTTACCGGGTAAGTGCAGATGATGCTATGAGCTATCCAGTAAACAGGTATAGAGTAATTAGGCATGTTGTGTACGAAATATGTGTGAAGTCTGCACTTAGCTAGCATGGTATACGTGGCCTGGTTTTTTTTTATTCTGAAATGAAACCCATGCTCAGTAATGTGCTCATTGGATTGAGGTAATAATAACATTAGGATTAGTGATTAGTAATGTTATCAGGTAACTCAGCCCAACTTAGCTGTCATTAAATTGGAATGTGTCGGCAGCTGACTTGTTGGGTCATCTGCAGATGCTGATTCCCCGGGAACATATTATATGTGCTATATTTTATACGAAATGATTCGGAGAAATTGTGCGGGATGTATTAAAGAATCCCGGGATTATTCTGATAAATACTTGTTTGTCTCGAGAGGGCGCATTACCATTTTTGGTATTATTCTTACACTCTTGTGGCAAAATTCTTTTTGCCTTTGGTATAATATGCTTTATTTTTATACGACTGCCTGAAAAATGGAGTATATTGTTTTCCGGGTTCATGTATGTATGTATGTATGTATGTGAGTTTGTATATTCCACCATAACTTCTATACGCCTGAACCGATTTTGATAAATGAGGTATTAGAATCCTTAGCTTATTCTGGGTGACATAGGCTAGTCAAATTTAAAAAAAAATTGATGGGGTGACCATGGTCCCGCATTAAAGACCAAAATTGAAAAAAAATATTCGAAAATAAGATTAACTATATAATCATGATCTAGAAAATGATGAGTAGATTCCAAAAATATATAACACTATAGTTCAATATCCAGTGATTCACAAACAAATATCATTTAGGTAATAAAAATGTGAATAAGATTCCAAAGGCTATACATACATGCAAATCGCTTCTTATGGAGGTAAACTCCTAATTTTTTACTATTTTTTAACTATTTTTTAATTCGTTAAATTAATTTCACTTGTTAGAGTATTAGCACAGAATAGGAAATAGTACGTTGTATTAGGTAAGTAGTATATAGATGGCTACACTAGTAAGTCGTCATTGTTTTTAGAACTGATATATAATTCGGTGACAATCATACTAATATTATAAATGCGAAAGTGTGTTTGTTTGTTGTTTGTCCTTCAATCTCGCCGCAACGAAGCATTTGAGAATGAGTCTGATTTCAAAATGAGAAGATTTGAAGCCATATTCTACCAAGCTGGCTCAGTGCGGGTAGATAGATTTAAATCACCTTTGAAAACATAGCGAATGCTAACTTTCAAGCATCCTCAATATATTTTCGTTCTCCATGAAAGTAGACGCTAAATATCCTACATAATATTATAAAAAATGCGAAAGTGTTTGTTTGTTGATTTGTCCTTCAATCACGCCGCAACGGAGCAAGGGATCGACGTGATTTTGGTATGGGTATAGTTGAGGACCTGGAAAGTGACATAGGATTCTATTTAACCCGAAAAATTAAGGAGTTCCCGGGAGAATAAAAAAACTTAAACCACGCGCGCGAATAATACATACTACTTTTTATCCCGGAAAACTAAGATGTTCCCGCGGGAACCACAAAACCTCAATCCACGCGGACGTAGTCGCGGGCATCAGCTACTAGATCATAATTTTAAAACATGAAGCTCAACAATATGACTTTAAGCGTTGGTACTGGCCCCAGGCAAAGCTAGGATAAAGAGGGTATAAAATTGTCATTAGACAGGAATGAACCCGGGCCCGCGCGCTCGGCTGAGCGGGGCCGGAACAAATGCAGTGTGAACGAGTTACTGCTGAGCTTGCGGATGCCACTAGGGCTGCTACTTCAGTGAATACTATCTATATTAATATTATAAATGCGAAAGTTTGGATGGATGTATGGATGTATCCACCACCACCACTACAGCCCATTAACGTCCCACTGCTGGGCACAGGCCTCCACTCTCATAGGAGAGAGGGAATTAGAGCTTAGACCCACCACGCTGCTCCAATGCGGGTTGGCGTGCTTTAACGACTTACCCGGGACCTCGTCGGCCGCAGTCGAACACCACTGGACCAACGAGGCAGTATGGATGTATGGACGTCTGGATGTATGGATGTCTGGATGTATGGATGTCTAGATGTATGGATGTATGGATGTTTGTAACTCAATCACGCCCCAACGACTGAATGGATTTGGCTGAAATTTGGCACAGAGATAGATTATAGTCTGGAATGGCACATAGGCTTTTTAACATTTTATCTCGGAAAATTAAAGGGTTAATGCGGGAACCAAAAAACCTCAAACCACGCAGACGAAGTCGCGGGCATTCGCTAGTAAACTGTTTACTTATCCATGGTCCGAAGTTCACCGTTCGATCCCCGGACACGCACCTCTAACTTTTCGGAGTATCTCATGTGAGTTTTAAGCAATTACTACTTACTAATAAGTAATTTAAGTTTAATTTGTATCTGTATAAGTTTAGTTATGCTAAGTATTGTAGTGCTGGTCAATAAACTTTTATTTATTTATTTATTTACTTACCTACTAGCTGATGCCCGCAACTTCGTCCGCGTGGTATATATAGTTTATATTATTCCCGCGGGAACTCC
This sequence comes from Erebia palarica, assembly GCA_964035005.1. Taxonomy (NCBI): domain Eukaryota; kingdom Metazoa; phylum Arthropoda; class Insecta; order Lepidoptera; family Nymphalidae; genus Erebia; species Erebia palarica. The sequence goes on from OZ035992.1 coordinate 387,582, forward strand.
TTAATTTTTCGGGTTAAAAGAAGCCTATGTCACTTTCCAGGTCCTCAACTATACCCATGCCAGAAATCACGTCGATCTGTTGCTCCGTTGCGGCGTTATTGAAGGACAAACCAACAAACAAACACACTTTCACATTTTTTATAATAAGAAGTAAGATATGTAGCGCCTACCTACTGACACGGTGAACGAAAAGAATTTGAGGATGCTTAAAAGTTATTATTCGTTACGTTTTCAAAAGTGATTTAAATCTATCTACCCGCACTGAGCCAGCTTGGTAGAATATGAACTAATACTATCCCATTTAGAAATCAGACTCATTCTCAGCAGTGATCTGGTAATAAGTTAATTTATTTTTATTTATTTAAAAGTTAAAATGTTAGTGATCTGGTAATAAGTAATTTTTTTTTTTTTTGAAGTTGAAATGTTGATTAAACGATAAAATGCTTTTGTCAGTAGTTGGCAGCCCTGGGTATCAGGTGCCGTCCGCTCGGCCGCGTCGTCTGATCCACACGTGCTACCAACGACGCTAATCATAAGACTTGAGTGCGCTCGGGCCCTAAGGAACCGGAGCTGCAGCTTAGTAAATAAATAAATAAATAAACAAACAAACAAATAAATAAATAAATAAATAAATAAATAAATAAATAAATAAAAGTTTATTGACCAGCACTACAATTCAATATACTTATCATAACTAAACTAATACAAATACAAATTAAACTTAAATTGATAATCGTGCGGTCAATGGGCCGCCTCCTCAGCCCGTGCCACAGCACGAGAGATAGGTATATACCTACCTAACATACTGCAACGCTGATTTTCAGGAGGGGCCCAAGGGTCAAGACGTCACGGGGCATCACTTACACCTAATAAAATTAAAAAAATAAAATCCAAATAAACTTACTTAATTTAAATTCTATTACACCAGTGCGTATCGTTACGGTTTTACGGTACTAAATTCCTACCTCCATGGCCAAAGTATCTGTGTATAGTCTGTGGCGATTCCTTAAAAATGTCATTTTTATTGTCTACAGACCAAGGACCTTGTCTCTGTTTTTCGCTTAGTGATTTTCTAAAGTAGAATAGAATAGAAAAATGTTTATTGGCAGCTTTGAACACAAAATGTACATAATTAAAATACTGTACTAAGTTACATACAACGTATTATAAAGTCTACAAGTACTTGAAAATTAAGATCTGAACACAACATCTGCTTGGCTACAATCAGATTTGCTGGAAGTAGTGCAGCCTCCAAGTCATAATTAAAAAAATTAAAAAGCACGACTGCCCTGGCAAAAAACGAACTAAAAAGTTTTTTATTTTATTTTTATTTTGTTTATTGATATACCAACAAATATTGCACAAACAATTAATAATCTTAAAATAATACAATAATGTTTTGTTCTAATGCAATACTTAATTATAGGCATGTACAGCATTAAAGATTATCCGGTCAATATACATTTTTTTTTAAATATTTAAGTACAAAAACAAAGAAAGTTAACAAACCAAAATTAAAAAACACGACTGTCTTGCCAAAAAACGAAGTAAAATGTTAAAAATCTAAATCATTGTAGTTAAATTAAAATCTTATTCTCATTTTTATTAAATGCATCGATATATATGTAGGTACTAGATGGGCGCTTTCATAGAAAAAAATTGGGCGTCCAACCTTTAGAGCACGCTCCTAACCTGTATAGCCCTGTCCTTGTCCCCACCATAGCGCTGTCCCGCTTTGCAGACTAGATGGCATTAGCAAAATAGGTCCACATTCTTTGTTTGACAGGGCCCGTCTATGTAAATTGAGGTCGTTGATTAAATGCCATTTTTTTGTGAATCACTGGATATTTAACTATAGTGTTATATATTTTTGGAATCTACTCATCATTTTCTAGATGATGATTATATAGTTAACCTTATTTACGAATTCTTTTTTTCAACTTTAGTCTTTAATGCGGGACCATGGTCACCCCATCAATTATTTTTAAAATGTTACTAGCCTATGTCACCCGGAATAAGCTAGGGATTCTAACGATACCTCATTTATCAAAATCGGTTCAGGCGTATAGAAGTTATGGTGGAATATACATATATACATACATACATACATACATGAACCCTGAAAATAAAAAGGGAGCGCGCTTGCCTAGAAGATGCTTATTCACTCTTGATTTGAAGATACCAATATTATAAGCGGATGCAAAAACGGAAGCTGGAAGGCCGTTCCATATCCTAGCGGTTCGAATGAGAAACGAGGAAGCAAATCGCTTCGTACGCATCTGCCATGGCCGGTCTAAAGCTGTGGTGCCAGTATTGCCCCTCGTTTAACTGCAAGCCTGTACCGAAAGTGACACTTTGACACACCGCTATTGTTAACACGACCTGAGAATCGATGGATATGGCAAATAAAACATCATCTTCTGACCAGTTGCTGGTCAGTTACTGAGGCGTTTCGGTAGGAGCGTCATTCCCAACCAGTGGTAGATTAACTCGACGATTCAAAATTTGTCAAAGTCTACTTGAATAAAAATGATTTGAGTCTGAGTTTGAGAAGGATTTGACCATCGTTCACCACGCTGGCCAAGAGCGGATTTGCAGACTTCATATACCTTAGTGAACATTATGAAGAACTCTCGGATATGCAGATTTCGATCAATGATTTATTTATTCCACATGGGACAACTTGTGTCACTTATACGTCAAGACTCTACCATTGGTTCGGAAAATTGATTCTACTGAGAAGAGCCGGCAAGAAACTCAGAAGCTGCTCTTTCCTTAAAAAAGAAAAGGTTACAATATGTAGACAACACAACACATACGTTACAAGTATTACACTGAATTGTGGGTCACTGGATGCGAGGCCGGTTGCTTCCATGCTACTTTGTCATTCAGAAAATCATCGATCATTTAATAACCGCGACTTAACAAATGCTGTTTAACATAGTCATTAAATTTATGTAATATTTGTATCAAAATTTTTGAGTCAGTAGAATCTACTTGAAGAAGAGAAGATGAGGTGGAAGAGTCAACCATGACGTAACATAGGAGACACCTGTATGACCTATATGTAATAAATAAATTGAGTATTGAGTATTTTAGTATCCCTGTACAATTTCCTATGTAAAAATTGTATGTCTGATAGGACAGTTGTTCATTTCTATAATAGATGGCACTGTCTACTTTTATCTCGCGGTATCATTTGTAGACTTTTTATAGATATGTGTTAAAATATGTGCTGAATAAATGCTCATACGTTCGTGGTTAACTGCCTATCATTTTTCCCACGGCTATTAGTGTCCTAAACAATTCCTCAATAGCTACCGACGTCCATGTGTCCAGCCAGTCAGTGAAGGTGACGTCACAGTCCGGGTACGCTGTGCCTATAATACTGAGACGATGTTCGCTGCATTACAACGAGACACTAACGTCACAGATGACGTTTTCATGCTCGCAATACGTACAGCCCATAGATCTAGGATTGGTCTCCGCTACACTCCAGCGTTACTGCCTCGTTGGTCTAGTGGTTAGCATGTTCGACTGCGGCCGACGAGGTCCCGGGTTCGAGTCCCGGGTCGGGCTATGACAAGTAGGTATTGGGTTTTTCATTGCTAGCCCGGAGTTGGGAAGTTGGCGGTGTTTCACCCCCGTGCCTCGGAGAGCACGTTAAGCCGTCGGTCCCGGTTATTATCACTAACATGATAATAGTCGTTAAAGCCCGCCAACCCGCATTGGAGCAGCGTGGTGGGTCTAAGCTCTAATTCCCTCTCTCTCATGAGAGTGGAGGCCTGTGCCTAGCAGTGGGACGTTAATGGGCTGTAGTGGTGGTGGTGGTGGGACGCTCCAGCGGATACGCAATCTCTAATCTGTGCTACAGCCCTCGTAGCTTTAGTTATTAAGATTATCATCATCATTTCTACCCATTGCCGGGTCTCGAGTCTCCTCTTGGATTGAGAGGATTTAGGCCATAGTCCACTACGCTAGCCGAACGCTGATTGTCAGAATTCACGCAACTTCGAGAACATAATGAGAAACATGAAAAACATTAAAAACGAATACATTCTTATAGCAGATTAACATAAGTTCATGACCCTTTAATCCAACTTTGGCACTATAACTAGTTTCCGAGAGTTAACCAAAACCCTCCGATTACCAACTCCACTAAACCCGGTTAACTTTTAACTACCACTCAGATATACGTTCCAAAAAACGACTACTAAAATAACTTCACCTATTTACCGTTCTTGATTGCCCTAAATTTAGTTATAGCATTGGCTAAAACAACTCCAATACAAAACATATTATCTCCATTTGACATTCAAACAAAAATAGATCATAAATGATTCAGTTAAAGTTGAATTCAGTTTGAAGGGAAAGATTTTACGTCTTTTAACGTATGCATGGAAGGCTATAGGAAAAATTATCTTCATTAAGTGTAAGTGGCAAATTATTTCTGCCCTAATGTTGTTATTGGGTAGTGGTAAGGTGTAGTGCGTGTATAGAGGTAGTGAATAGTTCTGAATAATGCTAATCATTAGATCTGGGGGTACCTGTACCACCCCTCGTCAGATAAGTTTGTCGGAATGTAAGTAATAATAACACCCCTGGTGTGGCCACAGGTGAAGCTCCTCTCCAGAAAAAAATTAAATGTTTTTTATTCAAATAAACTTTTACAAGTACTTCTGAATCGTCAGGTGAATCTACCACTGGTTCGGAATGCCATTCCTACCGAGAAGAACCAGCAAGAATCTCGGTGGTTGCTCTTTTTAAATACCAGACCAAATAGTTATGCGTATTTTTTACCCTACACACAAAAAGAGGAGTGCAGATTATATTATATATCTAAAAAGTCAGTTCGCGGTCCGTTAGCATTCGAAGTAGCAAGCTAGTGGTAGTCCATACTTAAATAGTCTGTATTTCTGACTGCTACGCTTTAATAGCCTGCTAACAGCCTACCTTTTCAACCAATTTTGATGAAATTTGGTACAGAAATAACTTGTATCCCGGGAAAGGATATATCCCGGAAAATTAAGGAGTTCCCGCGGACATTAAACAAACTTAATCCACGCGTAAGAAGTCGCAGACATCAGCTAGTAATAAAATATTTGTAAATGCTTTCAATCAAGTTGGTACTTAGTGAGTTCCTACTTGATTGAAAGCAATTCGGCACTCAAAGCGAGTAGTCGTTAACGACAGATTAAATACAATTGAGTTTTAAAACGGAAGCGATCGGAAATCCGCTAATGAAATAGTAGCTCCGCTTCCGCTAAATGAAGTATTCCGTTAATGAAGTATCACCCACTGTACCTGTATTCATGCAAATAAAGGATATTGTATTGTATTGTAAAATTCAGATGCCCATTAATTCCACATACCTTCCGCGCTGAAGCGTTGCACTCCACTGAAAGAGTTCAGAAATATTTCATTAATTAACTAATGCCCGCGACATCGTCTGCGTGGTTTGAGTTATTACTAATTTCTTCGGGAACTCCTGAATTTTTCGGGATAAAAAGTAGCCTGTGTCACTCTCCAGGCACTCAACTATATCGATGTCAAAAATTACGTCGATCCGTTGCCGCGAGATTGAAGGACAAAAATTCAAACGTCAAAATGTTAAAAACAACGGTTAAACGACCCTTCCAAGCTTGTTTAAGATAATCGGGCAATCAGACGTTTTAACCACTGGTTAGATTGTGGTAAACATTACAAAGTATTTAATCAGTCGTTTATCTGATAATTAATCAGCCGTTTCAAATTCGTTGCACACGGCCTTTAGTGTGACACTCACAGAGAGTAGGCGCTAACGACAGATTAAACACAATTGAGTTCACAAAACGGAAGCGATCGGAAATCCGCTAATGAATTCAGATGCCCATCAATTCCACAAACCTTCCGCGCTCCGCTGAAAGCGTTCACAAATATTTCATTAATTCACTTTGAACAACCTTTTTTTACGAAAATCTAAATCGTTGCTTGTTTGATTTCGTAAATGGTATTTGGGGAGAGCGTTTAGAAAGTTTAAGTAATTTATTTCCGCAGGAAGTTTATTGAAAATTTCGATTCGACGCAGTGGTGTGTGCTGTTGTTTTAAAAGCGGAGGTTCTCTTAAAAGCGGGAGGTCCTGGGGTTGATCCCTGGCAGGGTAAAATCGAGAAAATTATGATGTCTGAATTTTCTCTAGTCTGGTCTGGTGGGAGGCTTTGGCTTTTACCGCCGTGTAAACGTAGCAGACCGACAGACACACTTTCGTAATATCTATATTAAGTACAGCATGATAATTAATTTGCATAATTCACATAATATGTCCTCCACTCTCTATTCCCTTAGTCTCATAGGCCGATGGGACGGAAAGAGATCAGGCGCAGGACTGACGGTTTTACGTGCTCTCTGAGGCTCGGGGGTTGAACTCCCCCAACTTCCTTACTTTAGGATATAGTACTGAGATTTCTTTTTAGAAAAGCCTACAACAATGGCCAGAGCAGGAAATCAAACCCGGGATATTGTAATCCGCAGTCAAACCACTGACCATTGTTGACGACCTCCGTGGCGCAGCGTTGAACGCTGTTGCCTTAACGTGCGGAGGTCCCGGGCTCGATCCCCGGCAGAGTCAATTTGGGAATTTATAATTTCTGAATTTTCCCTGGTCTGGCCTGGTGGGAGGCTTCGGCGGTAGCTAGTTACCACCCTACCGGCAAAGACGTGCCGCCAAGCGATTACGCGTTCAGATACGATGCCGTGCAGAAACCAAATAGGGGTATGGGTTTAACATAACTGCCATGCCCCTAACAGGTTAACCCGCTACCATCTTAGACTACATCTTCACTTACCATCAGGTGAGATCGCAGTCAAGGGCTAACTAGTAGTGGATAAAACAAAAACCAACGAGTCAGTTAATTCACATTTAAATACAATAGGGATACGAAACACGGCCACTGTATTAGCTAAATAAAAGCGCAATGTATTGTTTTGTATGTAATTATATACATGTTCGGTCTGTCTCATCTGCGTCTGACAACGGACGGACGACGGTTGCTATTTAAAAAACAATACCAGAGCGTTAAATTAATATGGTCGAAACGCGCCATACAACGCGCGGGCGATACAAGTCATAATTAAAAAAATTAAAAATCACGACTGCCCTGCCAAAAAACGAACAAAAAAGTTAAAGATTTATTCAAGTAAAATTAGAATTATTCACATTTTTATTAAATGATATTTTTTTGTGAATCACTGGATATTGAACTATAGTGTTATATATTTTTGGAATCCACTCATCATTTTCTAGATGATGATTACATAGTTAATCTTATTTACGAATTTTGTTTTTCAACTTTAGTCTTAAATGCGGGAGCATGGTCACCCCATCAATTTTTTAAAAATTTTACTATCCTTTGTCACCCGGAATAAGCTAGGAATTCTAACGATACCTCATTTATCAAAATCGGTTCAGGCGTATAGAAGTTATGGTGGAATATACAGACTCACATACATTTAAATAAAAAATATAAATATTTTGACAACACCCACTTTCTTAAGGCCTTTGAACGTGTTTAAGTTAAACTATACTTGTCCTTTCCGTGTCAGTCCTGGATTATCTTATCAAAGTGACAGGATCACAAAATTTTACTAAATTATTTTAGGCAAGACAGCCTTATAGGCCCACTAAGATTTTTTTTTAAATCCACTACAAGTTAGCCCTTGACTGCGATCTCACGTAACGGTAAGTTTTGTATAGTATTTTTACGTATTTATGTAAACGTGTTTAGAAATAATGTTATAAAAATGTGTACTAATAAATGGGAGGTAATAATAATAATAATGGTACGTCTGTCCGCTGTGTCCGTGGCCCCATGCGAGGCTATTAATTGTCAGTGCGGATGTTCCGGACATGTCACCAGCTCTGACGAGTGTGCCATATACAACACTCGGTGATGCCCGCGACTTTGTCTGCGTGGGTTTTTGAAGCCATTGTTAGTCCACGGAATGCAACCTATTTCTTTGCCAAATTTCGTCAAAATCGGTGAGACAGATGACATGAAAACGTCTTAGACAGAGTAATATTAAATTCAAATTCAAAATGCTTTTTGTTCAAATAAACTTTTACAAGTATTTCGCTGTCCTCACATGAACGTTTAAGTTTTTATACCCATAATGGTGCCGATTTAATGTAACATCTCTAAACTAAACTAAAATGGCAGCTTTAAATCTAGTCCTGTCTCTTTCCGTAGGGAGTATTATGAAAGGGTTAGCAATATTTATAATTCTCTAATTTTAGTTTAGTTTAGAGACTGTGCACTACAGAATCAGCCCCAATATCAATGTATATTTATCTTGAACAATAATTTAATTAAAAAAAAAAAAATTTGAATCGTCGAGTGAATCTACCACTGGTTCGGAATGCCATTCATTAGCTGGGTCTTCTCGGTAGGAATCGCATTATGGTATGGGTTAGTTATTTTCATTATGGCTGAACAATGAATTATCATACTATCTATCTCCTCAAATACACACTGTCTAAACCGTTTAGGCGACGCAACGCGACGCGATATGACTTTATAGAATTCCTTGGTGGTAAAGGCTATATGTCACCGTACGATTGCAAAAACCGTTAGATTGTAATCTAACTAGCGAAATAATAAACTGTCGACACATTGTGAACCGTTCAATGTTCTGAGTGTCAATTTTTGAAATATTCATTGTATTTACGTTTTCTTGTCTGTTTCTTGTAGGTTAGGTCAGGGTTCGACACAAAGGCACTTAGGTTCTATCGGATTAATATACCTAACAGATTACAATCTACCGAAAAGTAATGCGTTAAATTGTAATCTTCCGACATCAGTTTCGCGAGTTAGATTATAATCTAACGGTTTTTACAATCTTACGGTGACATGACAAACCTGTTTATTTAACTAGATGAATTGCTTAAAAACAAGTTATGGCAAAAAAGAGCCAGTTAACAGAATTTAATCAAGTGAACAAATACATAACAAATAGTAAACAATTGTTTTTAACGAAGTTTGTTGATACACAAAAAATCAATTATAATCGAATAATTTAAAAACGATGCACGCAAATACCGTCTGTGTTGTTTTCCCGGATTAAACGGATATCCGGGACGTTCCAATCAGTAAAAACAAAACGAACATGCAATGATCTTAATGCACCGCCTCCCCGGGGGGATGGGGGATGGGGGAGGGTGGATTATTTTAGGATTCCGAGGGGAAATACGGAAATTGGAGTTACACTTTTACCTCAATAACCGAAAATGTTATTTTTCTGCGAAACTGTGGTGTCGTAAATTGGGATTGAATAAGTGTGTTTGATTTTGTTATTACTTATGTATACTTAACTCTTTATAGCGTCTATAGTCTTATGTGTAGAAACCGATTAGGGGTATGGGCACAGACCATGGTTTAACTACTCGGTGGGTATAGGTTTATCATCACTTACCATCAGATTGAGATCGCAGTCAAGGGCTAATTTGTAGTAGAATAAAAAAAGATCCGAAAGCGACGCGTTGCAATGCGATGCGATACGAATCGATACAAAATGACATACTTATCTACGCGACAACGTCGACTATGCGAAGTGTGTTATCTCTGAGGCATACAGATATATTATATCCTCACAAAGTTTGTGCTTTACACCACTGCAATAGATTCAGCGGTCATTAAAAATATTCAAAACATACTTTTTAAATAATAAAAAACATACTTTTTCAGTAATAATATAATAAATTTATTTGTGTATCTATTTATGTCATTATTGTATGTATATTTGCGTAAGTTTATGGCGTGTATTTTTTGTTAATATAATTCATAGCAGTTTTTTTTACCTTCCTTAAACTCGGTGTTTAAATGTATGATGTATATAGAATAAGTTTGAAATTATTAAAAATAAAGCTTATGAACTTTTTTAATGTTTATTTGACTAACAGAAAGGAGGAAAGTTGTTAATTCTGGTAGAAAATTCTTTGCTTGCATCGTTCGAATTTTCTTATTTTTTCATTAATTGAATTATTCAAGTTAATTTTTCGCAACTTTTCACCGGAAGCATTAACAAGCATTTTCATTTTTTTTCTCCACAACAAGATAGCCCTTGACTGCGACCTCACCAGCAGCCCTATTCTGTAACTCAGTGGTTATCAAAAAATGAAAGCCACTGACTTATATTTTTTATCCATTGAAGATTTGCTATGAAATGTTATTTCATTTTTTCATAGTTAACCTTCAATGGACAAAATATATATGTCAGTGGCTTTCATTTTTCGATAGCCACTGAGTTACAGAATAGGGGGGCTGATGGTAAGTGATGATGCAGTTCTAAGATGGTAGCGGGCTAACCTGTTAGGGGCATGGCAGTTATATTAAACCCATACATACACCCCTATTCGGTTTCTACACGGCATCGTACCGGAACGCTAAATCGCTTGGTGGCACGTCTTTGCCGGTAGGGTGGTAACTAGCCACGGCCGAAGCCTCCCACCAGGTCAGACCAGGCGAAATTCAGAAATTATAAATTTCCAAACTGACCCTGCCGGGGATCAAACCCAGGACCTCCCGCACGTTAAGACAACAGCGCTGCACACTGAGCCATGGAGGTCTTCAAACTCCACCTCATATTTGTTGTACCTATTCTTTGTTAAGGACCTTTCCTACTGCCAAGGGTCACTGGTAGAGATCTCTTATCGAGATAAATGCTTCCTAGTCCACTATAATTCTGTTTTTCTACGTATTTTAAATAGCTTTTGGTACCAAAAAAACCTCAGTATTTGAAATAATTAAATTTTTATTTTCGCAAATTGTGTACGGTGGAATTTTGTTTTATTTTATTTAGATCAACAAACAGTAGCACGCAGTGCATTAACAAACATTAAAATATTAATAATGTAAGTACATATTTACCTAAGCATGCTACAAACGATGTTGACCACAGATTTTTTAATAAAAACTACCTATATTCGTTACACACATTAACTAATATTCTGTCTAACCTTATTAATATACTATAACATCTTGATTTTAAAAAGAACTGCTGAGTTTCTTGCTGGTTTTTCTCAGTAGAATTTTCCGAACTGTGGTAGAATCCAAACATGACATAACCTAAGAGACACCTATATGTAAAACATGTTATATATGTTAATAAATTGGGCAATAATTATTTATGATTATAATTTAAATAACGTCTTTAACTTAAATTTTGAAAATTAAAAATTACGGAACACCATTGCTGATTCCAGCGTCTATTGTGTCACTAGAAACAATATGGAGGGCTATCGTTTAATGAACGAGCGCAATTTCCCAAGTGATGCTGAAGAGTGCTTTGGTGACAGTTTTTTTTTTGGCATTTTTAAATTCTTAAATTTTTTCAGGCCTAGTTTGTTGCATGGTTTCGTCTGTGGCTAGTTTCAACTATATGATGCTATAGCTACGAAGTTGTCGGTGTTTCACCCCCGTGCCTCGGAAAGGACGTTAAGCCGTCGGTCTCGGTTATTATCACTAACATGATAATAGTCGTTCAAGCCGCCAACCCGCATTGGAGCAGCGTGGTGGGTCTAAGCTCTAATTCCCACTCTCCTATGAGAGTGGAGGCCTGTGCCCAGCAGTGGGACGTTAATAGGCTGTAGTGGTGGTGGTGGTGGGATGCTATAGCTATATATTTTCAACATGATGATTCGACTTCGTCCGCGTGGTTTAAGTTATCCTGTTCCCGCAGGAATTCCTTAATTTTCCGGGATAAAAAATGCCTATTTCCTTCCAAAATTTATTTAAAATCGGTTGAAAAGATGGGCTGTAAAAGCCTAGCAAGCAGACAGACCGACAGACGCACATGATATCGCATTTATGATATTAGTATGGATACGGTATCCAAGTAACTAATAAAAGTTTCGGTACGATACCGTATGGAAACTGATTACGGGTATGGGTTTAATATAACTGCCGTAGGTACCACTATCAGGTTAGCCCGCTACCATCTTAGACTGCATCAGCTCATAGGCTAATTAATTAATTGGATAATTTTATATAATAAAAATAAATAACTCAAAAGTAAGTACTAAAAACCATAAAACAATCGTAAAACGCTATTCATTACATCTTAGGGGTGTGTTAAATAATATTTATAACCTGAAATTGAAAAAGGGGTATTCCCAGTGTTGGCGGTAAAGCCTTCAATGCGCGCTATTTACTTGATTTATAAAGCGCTGCCGTTGATATACAAAACTAAGTTATAATACCTACAATCTGATAAATGATGAATTATTTATTTATTTAATGTAGGACAACTTGTGTCACTTATAAAACAAGACTCTACTACCGATTCAGAAAGCTGATTCTACTGAAAAGAGCCGGCAAGAAACACAGCAGTTGCTCTTTTCATAGAAAAGAAAAGGTTACAATATGTAGACAACACAACACACACGTTACAAGTATTACACTGACTTGTGGGTCACTGGATGCGAGGCCGGTTGCTTCCATGACACTTTGTCATTCAGGAGATCATCGATAGTGTAATAACCTCGACTTAACAAATGCTGTTTAACACAGTCTTTAAATTTTTAAGCAAATCTAGAACCATGGTATAAAAGCGTATACTCGACCCCATAAAAGATTGACTACGGAACCCTAAAAAGGATATATTATGCCTCACGGATTGCGTATCTTTGGCTTGGTATACCAACGTATGTGCCGCTTTAAACAGTGGCTTTAGGAAAGTTTTTAATATATTACACGTGGAATAATGGCTTTATTTCCCCCAAAGCTAAACGCGCTCCGGGGCTCCCCGGGGCTCCGGTAAGCGGGAAATAAAGGTGACAGGCCATTCCTATAGGATAATGTGTCATACTTCTAATCCATACTTAATATTATAAATGCGAAAGACGTGTGTCTGTCTGCTACGCTTTAACGGCCCATATTTTCAAGCGATTTGAATAAAGAAATTTAAAGAGGTAGTTTAGATCCCGGGAAAGGATGTAGGCCCTTTTTTATCCCGGAAAATTATGTGAATAAAAATTTAAAGAAAGACCCACGGACCCGATCATAGATTGGCCAACTGAGACTATGATTGGTAAACGCTCGATTTATCTGCATGCGTTTATTTAAAAACTATAGACACAGGTTACTTTTTGTGCCGGAAAATCAAAGAGTTTCACATTTTTACGGTTCCGTACCTCAAGAGGAAAACAGGAACCCTAATAGGATCGCTTCTTTATACGCCTATCTGTCTGTCAACACTCTTTTATTCGGAAAAGCGGGTATTTAGTTGAATTTAATATCAAATACTAGTTCTACGGTCCCGTTGATCTAGAATCAGGCACTTTGAAAATCTTTAATTAGGGTTCCGTATTCGCTGTGTGGGAATAGTTGGTTAGGCTTAGCGCCATACGTAATCCAGTTATTTCGCAGCTATATTGCTATTACATTTTTCTTGTTATTCACTAAAAGTACAACTATGTATGTATGTATGTGAGTTTGTATATTCCACCATAACTTCTATACGCCTGAACCGATTTTGATAAATGAGGTACCGTTAGAATTACATAGGCGAGTAAATTTTTAAAAAAATTGATGGTGTGACCGTGGTCCCGCATTAAAGACTTAATATGAAAAAAAAAACGAAAATAAGATTAACTATATAATCGTCTTCTAGAAAATGATGAGTAGATTCCAAAAATATATAACACTATAGTTCAATATACAGTGATTCACAAAAAATATCATTAAATAAAAATGTGAATAAGATTCTAATTTAACTAGATTAATTTAGATTTTTAACTATTTAGTTCGTTTTTTGGCAGGGCAGTCGTGTTTTGAATTTTTTGTGTTACTGCCTTTCCATTGCCGGTGGGTCCTGTTTAAAGACTGGAAAACAAGCGTAAAGGAGAGAGACAGATGGAAACATCTTCTGGACCAGGCCCGGCCCCACAAGGGGCTATAGCGCCAATGAAAACGATTGAATCCTTAACCCACTTATGACATGCAGTTACCACTGTACCACGGAGGTCGTCAAAACAAACTATCACACACATCAACCGTCCTATCGCTGTCGTCGGTTAAAAATATCACTTTACCTTAATGTCCTAGACATGACATTGCGACTTACACCTATTCAAGTGCTCCATCGAACTGAAAAGTCTCGTCTCAAAAGTCTAAAATCTATAGTCTATACTATATATCTATAATAGGTATATTGAACATCGACATCCACCCTCGTTTGAACAGAAAGAGAATACGATCATCAATCTTAAAATATTGCTTTTTGCTATCAAGGGATGCTGCAGTCAATGTGAAATTACATCTATAAGTACTTTTTTTGTTATCCACTACAAGTTAAAACCCCCATCACAGTCAACCCTTGACTGTGATGAAGGCTAACCTGTTAGAGGCATGGCAGTTATATTTAACCCAAACCCCTATTCGGTTTCTACACGGCACGGAACACGCTAAATCGCTTGGTGGCACGTCTTTGCCAGTAGCGTGGTAACTAGCCACGGCCGAAGCCTCCCACCAGGCAAAAAGCTAACCAATAGACTAGGCACAGGAAGCTGGGCATTTCAAAATACGCAACAGTAATACATAAATTCCCGGGCACAAATCCCCGGGGCCTTACAATATGTAGACAACACAACACATACGTTACAAGTGGCTGTCTTGTGGGTCACTGGATGGGAGGCCGGTTGCTTCCATGCTACTTTGTCATTCAGAAAATCATCGATAGTGTGATAACCTCGACTTAACAAATGCTGTTTATCACAGTTTTTAAATCACAGGAAGCTGGGCATTTCAAAATAGTCCAAATGGCGAATCTATCCGCAACAGCAATACATAAATTCCCGGGCACAAATCCCCGGGGCCGCAGCCGCGGGCGGAGTTGCGGCTAAATTAAAATCTTCCATCATAATGACCCTCGACGCCATGGTCGATATTGCTTTAAAATATTAAATATCATGTTACGAGTATTAAGCTATCATAAATACTTATTAATTTGTTTGAGATTAAAAAAATCACTCAAATCAAATGCGAAAGTTTGGATAAATGATAAATAAATGATAAATGACAAATGATAAATGATAAATGATAAATGATAAATGATAAATGATAAATGATAAATGATTAATGATAAATGATAAACGAAAAATGATAAATGATAAATGAAAAATGTTAAAGGATAAGTGATAAATGATAAATGATTTATTTTTTTCATGTAGGACAACTTGTGTGACTTATGAAACGTTAAGACTCTACCATCGGTTCGGAAATCTGTTCTACTGAGAGGAGCCGGCAAGAAACTCAGCAGTTGCTCTTTTCATAGAAAAGGAAAGGTCACAATATGTAGACAACATAACACACACGTTACAAGTATTACACTGACTTGTGGGTCACTGGATGCGAGGCCGGTTGCTTCCATTTATCCATTACTTTTCATCCCGAAAAATTAAAGAGTTCCCGCGGGAACCAAAAAACCTCAATCCACGCGGACGAAGTCGCGGTTATCAGCTACTACAAATTAATTATTTTAAATCCGCTTGAGTATCATCATAATCATGATCAATTCATTTCCGGTCCACTAAACTGGAACACGAGTCTCTCGAATGGCAATGGTTTGGTATAGTTCACCACGGTGGCCTAGTGTGAATTAATAGAATTCACATATATTTAAGAACATAATGAAGAGCTCTCCGGCATGCAAGTTTTCATTTCATTTATTTATTTGTGAATACTGTAGGTACAATAAGTCATAATTTAAAAAATTACCCCGCCCTGTTAAAAAAACGAAATAAAAAGTTAAAAATATAAATTAATCTAGTTAGATTAGAATCTTATTCACATTTTTATTAAATGATATTTTTTTGTGAATCACTGGATATTGAACTATAGTGTTATATATTTTTGGAATCTACTCATCATTTATATCAACATTTTATTTTATTATTTCTGCACCATCTACCGGTTGTTTCTGTGGCTATGTCCTTTTAAACCATTGGTTGCCTGGAAGAGATCGCTGTGAAGCGATAAGGCAGCCAAATTGTATACTTCCTTTGTTATTAGCTAAGTTTACTGTTGTTATTGCTTTTTGGTGTATAATAAAAGTATATTCATTCATTCATTCATTATTTTCTAGATGATGATTTTATAGTTAAACTTATTTTCAAGCTTTTTTTTCAAATTTAGTCTTCAATGCGGGACCATGGTCACCCCATCATTTTTTTTTTTTAATTTTATTAGCCTATGTCACCCGGAATAAAGTAGGGATTCTAACGATACCACATTTATCAAAATCGGTTCAGGCGTATAGAAGTTATGGTGGAATATACAAACTCACATACATGCATACATGAACCCTAAGAACCCTAAAAACAATATACTCCTTTTTTCAGGCTGTCGTATAAACTCCTTTTTTCAGGCAGTCGTATAATACTCCTTTATTCAAGCAGTCGTATAATACTCCTTTATTCAGGCAGTCGTATAATACTCCTTTTTCCAAGCAGTCGTATAATACTCATTTTTTCAAGCAGTAGTCGTATAATACTCATTTTTTCAAGCAGTCGTATAATACTCATTTTTTCAAGCAGTCGTATAATACTCCCTTTTCAAGCAGTCGCATAATACTCCATTTTTCAAGCAGTCGTATAATACTCCTTTTATCAAGCAGTCGTATAATACTCCTTTTATCAAGCAGTCGTATAATACTCCTTTATTCAAGCAGTCGTATAATACTCCTTTTTTCAAGCAGTCGTATAATACTCCTTTATTCAAGCAGTCGTATAATACTCCTTTATTCAAGCAGTCGTATAATACTCCATTTTTCAAGCAGTCGTATAATACTCCTTTTTTTCAGGCAGTCGCATAAAAACGTCCCAAGCGTATGACCTAACGCTCAGCAGAAATCGTTTCCCGACAGGCGGTATTTCATCCGCGCTGTCGAATCACAATCGCGCAGATAAACAGAGGTGGAGAGAGAGAGACGTCAGCCCGCCCGCTCTCTGTAAATAAATCATTCCCGTCCGCCGCATGCGAAGTGGCGTTTGCGGTGAAAACGCGCGGAAAACACTCGCGCGGTCGAGACTTGAATGCTTATCGACGGGGAGACACGGTCGAGAAGTTTGTCGCTAAACGCAGCATTTTGTTTCGACGACTTCGGTGGCGCAGTGTTAAGCGCTGTTGTCTTCAAGGCATACATACTGTCGCATTGTACTCATATTATAATATTAGAATGGAAGTACGGATTTTTATTTGCAATATTTTCTGATATAAATGGCTGATTTCACCAAGAAATGGTGATTTGTCTCATGAATACAACTTTAATAACGGTTTCCGTAAAAAGTAGAGCAATACAACTTCAATAATAAAACGATGACCGTTTCCGTACTTCACCCTTACAAGCGGAGCAGATAAGTATTTATTATAAATACGTAATGCGAACACTGAACCATAGAGGTGCTAAAAGTTTTCATTTAAGAAAATAACATAAAAATGGCGATAACAACCAAATTATAGACTTCTAATAAATACTTACTAATGAACTCTGTGCTTAGGGAGGGTAAGTGCACTAATACCAGGCATGTTAATTATTCCGGGAGTTTTGATTTTGTTACAAATACATAGTATCAGCATTTGTATTTTTAAAATTTAAGTTAATCGAAATAGAGACAAACATAGAATAAAGAAAATTGTATTTAAGTAAAGGGATATATTTGACGACCTCCGTGGCGCAGTGCTGAGCGCTGTTGACTTAACGTGCGGAGGTCCCGGATTCGATCCACGGCAGGGTTTGGAAAATAAATTCTGAATTTTCCCTGGTCTGGCCTAGTGGGAGGCTTCGGCCGTGACTAGTTACCACCCTACCGGCAAAGACGTGCCGCCAAGCGATTTAACGTTCCGGTACGATGCCGTGTAGAAACCGAATAGGGGTATGGAATAACTGCCATGCCCCTAACAGGTTAGCCCGCTACCATCTTAGACTGCGCCATCACTTACAAGGTAATAATCAGGTAAAATCGCAGTCAAGGGCTAACTTGTAGTGGATAAAAAACAAAAGGTTTCACTTCAAAATGAACCTACTGAATACGGCTGTTTACTTGGCCGAAACGTAAAAAAAATCTCTCGCAGGCTAAATCCAATACTATACATATATTTATCTCTTTTTGGTGTCGCTTTTCGTTTCATCGAATTTTCAATGTGTTGTGTTGTCTACATATTGTAACCTTTTCTTTTCTATGAAAAAAGCAACTGCTGAGCTTCTTGCCGGCTCTTCTCAGTAGAATCAAACAGAACCGGTGGTAGAGTCTTAACGTTTCATAAGTGACACAAGTTGTCCTACATGAAATAAATAAATCATTTATCATTTGTCATTTATAACTGGCATGCCCCTAACAGGTTAGGCCGCTACCACCTTAGCCTGCATCACCACTTACCATCAACTGAGATCGCAGTCAAGGGCTGACTTGTAGTGGACAAAAAAAAGTTTCACTTCAAAATGAACCAACTGAATACGGCTGTATACTTGGCCGAAACGTGGGCAATATTCAAACGTGTGTTTCCCATACAGAGTGTTGGCAAGGACACAGCGGGGTCTGAATATGTGAACGAGGAGCGTAATACGAAAAATCAACTTTTTATCTCCGCCCTCAGACTCAGCCCGCACCCGAAATCTTGTTACTGGAATATAAACAGCGATCACACGAATGTATTTGTTTGTTTGTATCACACTCCTCATGATTCTGTTGATATATCTTGAGAACGATTGGGAAATTGAAAGGGATAGGATGAAACGTATTTCTTAATGGAAACTTCAAAAACTTTTGCAATTTATTTACAATTTTATTGGTATATTTACAGAATACGACTTATACTAATACTAAAAAATTTTGTTACTGGAATATAAACGGCGATCACACGAATGTATTTGTTTGTTTGTATCACACTCCGCATGATTCTGTTGATACATCTTGAGAACGATTGGGAAATTGAAAGGGATAGGGACGGAGGAACCGATGAAACGTATTTCTTAATGGAAACTTCAAAAACTTTTGAGATTTATTTACAATTTTATCGGTATATTTACAGAATACGACTTATACTAATACTAAAAAATTTTGTTACTGGAATATAAACGGCGATGACACGAATGTATTTGTTTGTTTGTATCACATTCCTCATGATTCTGTTGATACATCTTGAGAACGATTGGGAAATTGAAAGGGATAGGGAAGGAGGAACCGATAAAACGTATTTCTTAGTGGAAACTTCAAAAAATTTTGAGATTTATTTACAATTTTATCGGCATATTTACAGAATACGACTTATACTAATACTAAAAATTTTGTTACTGGAATATAAACGGCGATCACACGAATATATTTGTTTGTTTGTATCACACTCCTCATGATTCTGTTGATATATCTTGAGAACGATTGGGAAATTGAAAGGGATAGGGAAAGAGGAACCGATGAAACGTATTTCTTAATGGAAACTTCAGAAACTTTTGAGATTTATTTACAATTTTATTGGTATATTTACAGAATACGACTTATACTAATACTAAAAGTACAGCTATCTCTCATAATATAAGTACACTGTTAAAAAATACTCTAATTATTATAAGATACTAGATAATGCCCGCGACTTTGCCCAAGTTAATTGATTCTGGATCTTTTCGGGATGAAAAGTAGATTATATCATTTGTTTTATTTATTTCGTACAAGCAACTTAATAACTAACAAAATAAAAAAATCTTGTTACTGGAATATAAACGGCGATCACACGAATGTATTTGTTTGTTTGTATCACACTCCTCATGATTCTGTTAATATATCTTGAGGACGATTGGGAAATTGAAAGGGATAGGGAAGGAGGAACCGATGAAAAATATTTCTTAATGGAAAGTTCAAAAGCTTTTGAGATTTATTTACAATTTTATTGGTTACATATTATATTTACAGAATACGACTTATACTAATACTAAAAGTACAGCTATCTCTCATAATATAAGTACACTGTTAAAAAATAATCTAATTATTATAAGATACTAGATAATGCCCGCGACTTCGCCAAGTTTATTGATTCTGGATGAAAAGTAGATTATAATATCATTTGTTTTATTTATTTAGTATTAGAAACTCAAAAATAAAACAATCATTTTACGGCCATGCACGAGGGCAATTTATCTCTTGAAGATATTTCTTCCAGATGCCTCAGAATATGGGAATAGTGAAATATCTGAGTAGGTACATACACAGGTACATCATACTAATATTATAAATGCGAAAGTGTGTTTTTTTGTTGGTTTGCTGGGTTTTCTATCAATCACGCCGCAACGGATCGACGTGATTTTTGGCACAGGTATTGCTGAAGACCTGGAGAGTGACATAGCCTACTTTTTATCCCGGAAAATCAAGAATTTCTCGCGGGAATAACAGAAAACTTAAACCACGCGGACGAAGTCGCGGGCATCAGATAGTATTATATAAACAAGAGAAAAAAAAATCTGATTGAAATTAAAATCAAGATAAATATAGGAAAACATATCAACATATAAATATAGGATAATATAATACACCCCAGGATACGAGCAACTTATGTATCTGTCAAAATCATTTGACCACATGAGCCGTGAAATCATAGCCGACAAACAGATACACTTTCGCATTTATGATATTAGTTATGGATAAATCACAATTTCATAAATTTAAAACATACTAGCTGATGCCCGCGACTTTGTAGGCGTAGATTGAGGTTTTTTGGTTCCCGCGGGAACTCTTTAATTTTCCTGGATAAAAAGTAGCTTATGCGTTATTCCAGACTGTAATCTATCTCTGTGCCAAATTTCATCCAGATCCGTTCAGCCGTTCTGGCGTGATGGATTAACAAACATCCATCCATTCATCCATCCAAACTTTCGCATTTATAATAGGGATGATGCCTATATCAAAAATAAATTCTTTCTAAATGATTATTAAATAGAGGGTCTTCCAAAAGACCTAAAATTCACATCCTCGGTTAGTTTTAAGTTTGATAACCATTTTAAAATGTAGATTAAAGAAAAAAAGTGCGTTAAAATTTGATGACGTAACTATTGTGAATTTCATACAACTTTCATACTAGAAGTGCGTTTTTAAGTTTGATTAAGAGTTGCAGATTTGATTGAGTTGTCATCATCCCTATTAAACTTAAAGACGAAAGTCTTTAACGAGTGTGTCCTACCTGTGATGAAGTATGGAGCGGAAACGTGGTCACTAACAGCTGGTCTTCTCCACAAATTTAAAGTCGCTCAGCGGGCTATGTGGGTGTTTCTCTGAGGGATAGAATCCGTAACGAGGAAATACGCCGGAGAACTAAGGTAACTGACATAGTCCAGAAAATTAGTAAGCTGAAGTGGCAGTGGGCAGGTCATGTCTACAGAACCGATGGCCGTTGGGGCAGACGCGTTCTGGGGTGACCGTGTACCGGTAAACGCAGTGTGGGAAGACCTCCAGCCCGCTGGACCTCAAAAAGGTAGCAGGAAGTGGGTGGATGAGAAAAGCGGAGGACCGTGTGTAGTGGCGCGCTTTCCAAAAGGCCTATGTCCAGCTGTGGACGAATACAGGCTGATGGATGGATGGATATTAAGTATAGAGTATAGATTTTTTTTTTAAATTTATTTAGAATCAAAAAGTTATAAAATATGAAGAAAAACATACATAGTGGACAAGGAAGCACTTATCTCTATAAGAGATCTCTACCAGTGACCCTTGACAGTGAGAAAGGTTGTGGAACAAGAATAGGTACAACAGGTAATGAGATGAAACAAGATATTATATCAAAAACTTATATACACACAAAATAATAAATACTAAATAATAACAATAAAGAATACGCATAATATACACATAAATAAATACACACCAACATACATAGGATATATTATATAATGCATAATGTTACAACAGATACATCTATAATTATGATAGAGAAGATAGGTAGTGCTGTTTCAGTCGAAGTTTAAATGATAGATAGGAAGAAAGAAAGAAAGAAAAAGCGTTTATTTGGAACCACAATACAATCATTATAGTAGAACGATATGAGACAGAAATATGAGTTGTGTGATCCCAAAATGGACTCCACTCAGCATTATGCTATGACTGTGATCTTCCGTGGATCAAATGTGTGAATAGATGGGTTATTCATAAAAATGCTATCAGGTAGTGAGTTCCAGTATGACATATTCAATCAAATTTATTCTTTATGGGATATACAATAAATACTATTTACTTTAATTTAGACTATTTTTAAGTATTGCACGCGAAATGGTAATACACTTGACATTTTGTCTTAAAAACCACCTTTATAATATTATGTGTATAATGCAATAAATAATTTATGATTCTGATTCTGATTCTGGTGGACTCTCCAAAAGGCCTATGTCCAGCAGTGGACGAATACAGGCTACGGGAGCAGGTGATATGACTCAACCGTAACGAAGGATGATCATCCTCCGAGCGGGTGTATGCTCGAAGACCACTGGTCCGACCGTTCATCTTTGGAGGTCGTATATATAGCGTAATTCAGAGAACGCTTCGTAATCGTGAGTTGGGCTCTGTGGTCGCGTGAATAGTACTAGTATTGCCATCTATTGGATTATGTGCGGACTGCGAAGACCGCCACAGGCTGATGGATGGATGGATATTAAGTATAGATGTGTTACAAAGGCAGACCGGTGACGGATCTGATCCACCCCCTGGCCATGGGCACGTTGGCGTACACCCCGGGGCGCATGGGAGCTGCGCACCCCACGCCGTAAGAGACCAGCCCTATCAGCTTGGCGTTGTACACCACCGGCCCGCCGGAGTCACCCTGCAATCAAAGGGACAATAGGGATGATGCCTATATCATAAATAAATTATTACTAACTGATTATTAAATAGAGGGTCTTCCAAAAGACCTAAAATTCACATCCCCGGTTAGTTTTGAGTTTGATAACCATTTTAAAATATAGATTAAAGAAAAAAAGTGCGTTGAAATTTTACAACGTCACAACTGTGAATTTCATACAACTTCCATACTAGAAGTGCGTTTTTAATTTTGATAAAGAGTTGCTGATTTGATTGAGTTGTCATCATCCCTATTCATAATCATCAGATAATTATAATTGGAGGATTATTTTTTGAAGTGAAAATTTCTTTAGCCGCGTTGAACACTATTTGGTGGGTAGTCAGGCATAAAGCTAGGTGACCCCAACAATAATTCCTCAGCCGACGAAACTTTACAGTATGATCATGAGTTAAACTTATATTATTAATAGCCAATAAAAACAGACAGGAAATAAGGTTTTTTTATACTATACCCAATTGTTGAAGCAGGAAGGTACATTATCGCGTAAGCACAGTTTAGATTTGATGATAAAATCGGTTTAAATATTGATATTCTGCATAATTATTTCGTTTGATATTTCGGTTTTGAGTGTAAATATACTACCTACAATTAATTTGAAAAGAAATCGAGAAAATATTCGGTCATAAATATTAAGTTTTAGGTATAAATACCTAACTTCCGGATGTTTTTTGTGTTGGATATTTTTGTATAAGCAAGAAAAGATTAGAACTATTTTGCTATAATCCGCCAACAGAAAAAATTCGGTGTCGGGGCGAAACGTGAGTCGAAAATAGTATAAAAGTGTTGTGTGGTGGTGCATGTGAGTGGTGGGGGCATTGCTTGCTTGGGAACTTGGCTTTCTTGCTTGGTTGGGAAGGTAAACGGTGCTTCGCTTGTAACTGCATGCTTGACCATACTGAATTTTTTCTGTTGTTGGATTATAGCAATATAATTGTAATATTTTCTTGCTACATCATAAACTTCCGCAAAGTAACGCCTGATTCTATTGAAAAATTTTGTTTTAAGTTTTGGATCAACCAATACTTAAAACCCAGCCAATTTTCATCGACTGAGGATTTAATGCGGGGGCCTCCATACAACGGACCACCCCGTTGCCTAAAGAGGTAAAAATTGTGGAAACACCTTCACCGAAACCTCGCGTTGTTACAAAGACAAAAGGTCTTAAATATAAATAAAGAACATTCGTAATTCAACTTTAATGCCTTAGTTAAGTATTATATTATAGTTATCATAACTAACCCATTGTCCTAGGTGAGCGACAAACGCAGCAATGAGACGCTACACGACGGTATCAAACGGCTGACCCGTCACGTGGCGTACGTTGTCGCATAGATACGTCTGTCATTTTCTACGGCGTCGCATGGCGTCGCGTCACATCTGTCACTCACCTAGGACAACGGGTAAACCACTCATCCGTCATAGTAGCTCACCTGGCAGGAGTCCTTGGTGCCGTTGTGGAATCCCGCGCAGAACATCCTCGGCGTGATCTTATCGTAATTGCCCTCCGGCATCTTCTTGCATTCGCTCTGAGCCATGACCGGCACGTATACGCGGTGCAGGTCGTCTTGCATTCTGCTTTTCTGAAACAAATAAGTGAATACATGGAATGGTTTAAAGGACGAGAACTCCTTAATTTTCCTGGATAAAAAGTAGCCTATTTCACTCACCAAGATCCTCAACTATACCCATGCCAAAATTCACGTTGATCCGTTGCTCCGTTGCGGCGTGATTGAAGGACAAACCGACAAACCAACAATCAAACACGCTTTCGCATTTATAATATTAGTATGATAGAGTTAATTTGACCTGGTTTTTTTTCAATACTACTGAAGCTTAAAATACGCAGACTTAAAAGTACCCCTTCAAGTTAGTGTACCTAGTGAAATTGTGGGCAATAAAGATAATTGACCCCAACAATAATTCCTCAGGCGACGAAACTTTATATTACGATAAAATATCATGAGTTACGTAAATTATAAATATCCAATAAAAAATCAGAAAGGAAG
The DNA here is from genome assembly GCA_964035005.1 of Erebia palarica. Taxonomy (NCBI): domain Eukaryota; kingdom Metazoa; phylum Arthropoda; class Insecta; order Lepidoptera; family Nymphalidae; genus Erebia; species Erebia palarica. The sequence continues at coordinate 412,453 of OZ035992.1, forward strand.
TAAGGTTTTTTTATGCTATACCCAATTGTTAAAGCAGGAAGGTACATCATCGCGTAAACGCAGTTTAGATTTGATAATAAAATCAGTTTAAATATCGATGTTTTGAAGGATTATTTGGTTTGATATTTCGGTTTTGAGTATCAATATGCTACCTACTATTATTTTAAAAAGAAATCGGGAAAATGTTCAGTCATATATATTAGGTTTTAGGTATAAATACCTAACTTCCGGATTTTTTTTTTGTTGGATATTTTTGTGTAAGTTTTGGATCATCCAATACTAAAACCCTGCCAAGTTTCATCGACTGAAGATTTAATGCAGGGGTCTCCATACAACGGACCGCCCCGTTGCCTAGACTAATAGTGCAATGCAAATAACACAATAACAAAGTGTCTCCTTATAAAATCTAGTGTAAACTAAGATAAGTCGATGGACAAATTCTTACATATAATTTTCATAGTGTAAGTTTAGGTTAAAATAGTGTTACTCATTAGCATTACTAAGTCATAGCTTAGATCGTAACCTTAGTAAGGTACTAACTGTTGTTGGTACTTTATGATATTAAAAAGAAAACAAAAGAAAAACTTTTGTCAGAATAGAGAAACCCCAAATCATCATCATTTCAACTCATCGCCGGCTCAATACTTAGCACAAAATATCTCCTCTCGGAATAAGAAGGACTTGGCCACAATCCACCAAGCTGGCTTAGAGCCGATCGGCAAACTTCACACACCTTTATGACCTTTTTGAAGAACTATTGGACATGCGGGTTTGTTACGATATTTTCTTTCAACGTCAGCAAGATAATTTTCTCTTTCTCTTATCAACCCATTGCCGGCTTACTACTGAGCACGAGTTTCCTCTCAGAATAAGAAGGGTTTAGCCATAGTCCACCACGCTGGCCTAATGCAGATTGGCAAACTTCACACACCTATTACACGAACTTTTTGAAGAACCATTAGACATGCAAGTTTCCTCACGATGTTATCTTAACAGGTGTGTTAACCAAGTTCTTGGTCCAGAAAAGTTAGAAATGCATGCGCGAGGGTCAAACTCCTGCTAGAAAAGAAACTTACTTTGTAAAGCAAGTGTCCCCACCCGCTCACAGACACCATATCCCCTGCCTTGATGTCCTGCTCGGTCCCAATAGCAATGGGCCTGGCTACACTGCTGATGGGAATAGATGTCTCTAGCAGCAACAGTTGGTAGTCATAGTCGTAGGAATGGATGTTGGTGTTGTTCCGGGGAGGATGGACAAATTTTATGAACCACCACGCTGGTCAAATGCGGATTGGCAGACTTCACACATTTTTGAGAACATTTTGAAGAACTCTCAGGCTTTATGAACATGACACGTCACACATGCAGATTTCCTCGCGATTTTTCCTTCACTGTCATATCATAAAGCAAGAGATATTGAATTTGTTGATCCAGAAAAGTTAGAAGAGCGTGTGCGAGGGTTAAACCCCTTCAAGAAAAAGAAACTTACTTTGTAAAGCAAGTGTCCCCACCCGCTCACAGACACCATATCCCCTGCCTTGATGTCCTGCTCAGTCCCAATAGCAATGGGCCTGGCTACACTGCTGATGGGAATAGGAGTCTCTAGCAGCAACAGTTGGTAGTCATAGTCGTGGGAATGCATGTTGGTGGTGTTCCACAGAGGATGGACGAAGTGAGCGCAGATGGTGTATGGTAGTGTTTTACTGCGGAAGGTTGAGCCAGCGTAGACGAATGGCTCTTTAACTCTGAAATAGAAATGAGAATTCATTAGATAGAGAATCTCATAGAACAGACTCATAGCACCATAGTCTCGTGGAAAAAGTTTATTTAATAACTGTCGCTGTGGGGATTGGCAACTATAGCCGGAATTTAATCGGATTTTGGCAGCACATCCATAAGGGTCTCCTAAGGGTCTCCCCGCATCTATCGACGTGGAACAGGGTATTTAATAGTCATTTTTTTACATTTATCGGATCGAAAATATTTTTTTATAAATATAAGTTAGCCATTGACTGCAGTTTTCCCGAAGGTAAGTGATGATGCAGACTAAGATGGTAACGGGCTAGCCTGTTAGGGGTATGGCAGTTATATTAAGCCCCTAATCTGTTTCTACACGGCATAGTACCGGACCGCTAAATCACTTTGCGGCACGTCTTTGCCTTTAGGGCGGTAACTAGCCACGGCCGAAGCCTCCCACCAGGCCAGCCCAGAAAAATTTTAGAAATTATTAATTCTCAAATTGACTCCGCCGGGGATCGAACCCGGGACCTTCCCGCGTTAATAGAACAGCACTCGGCACCGTGCCAGGGAGGTCGTCAAAGTAGATATAAAACCAAAAATGCGCTGCTTCGGAAGCCTCTGATAAGGTACGAGTACAAGCTAAGTGTTGCAGAGGGAGACCTGAACAAGTTTTTCTGACCGCCTTAACCCGTTTCCGCGTCAATAGGTTTGGTGAGACCCTAATAATATAAATACGAAAGTGTGTCCGTCTGCCTGGTTGCGCTTTAATGCGATATTATTTGTTGAACTGATTTTGATAAAATTTTGAGAACGACAAAAGCTACTTTTCTTCACGGAAAATCGAGAAGATCCCACGAAATTTATCCAAAATCTAAATACACACGGACGAATCCGCAGGCATCATCATCTAAAATATTACTAATTAGCAGATGCCCGCGACTTCATCCACGTGAAATTCCTTAATTTTTCGGGTTAATATAACCTATGACACTCACAAATAATGTGGCTTTCTTTTGGCACCAGAATTCTCAGTAGATCCAGAGATTATCTCCTACAACCTCACAAACTTTACCTCCTTTTAATATTAAGGTAGGGGAGCCCAAGAGGGGATTTTTGAAGTTTGTCAAAAATCCCCTCTTGGGCTACCCTTGAGCCCCCTACTATAAGATAATGGAATGGTATAGCTCAGAATAATTACTTACTTACAGTGGGCAGCTGTTAGCACCCAGTTGGGTGCAATCAGGGTGCCCCCACAGTACTTGCCGTACATCACCTGGTACGGGGCTTCTTCGATGGAGATCTTCTGACCGCCGACGATCCTCCAACGGATCTGAACAGACAGAAATAACAATTGGACATAAGAAGAATGTACAAATTTGTTTCTAGTAAAATAAACAATATTTAATTAGTTTTTCTCAATCTGAAATGGTCTGAAGGACTCGACGACTCAAAAGCACTTTTAATAAGTTCATTCGAATTAAAAAGTAAGAAAAGTTTAAAAAGTAATAAAACTTTTTATTACAAGCAACTGTCAGCCCATCTTTTGTTAGCAACAATATGTTAGTTAAAAGGCCTCGGTAAAACTATAAGGGTTTGGGGCCTCCTAGCGCGGATGTGAGCACCATTCCAGCACCTCCAGGGAGGGCTGTCCAGCTTAGTAGCCAAATATGTGCTGAGGGTGTCGGTATTGCTCAGTAGCCTGCACATTATAGACGTTGTCCGTAAACATTATTATGACTGGATCGTAGATGGAATGAAAGTTGATAGTGAACACAATACAAAACATTTATTAAGTACGTACAGCATGCAACAAGCAGTTGAGCGCCAGGAGGGTCTTCGTAATAGCTGATAAACAGGCACCCTACCACACCAAAGAGCGCTAGCCTCAGATAGATGGTTAGGTATCTCAGGGTTGGTTTTGCGAAAAATAGTGTTTCCTCTTCTTATTGTAAATTATCCCGCAGCCTGAAGGGCATGGCGTTAGGCTTTTAACAAAACAAAGAAACTATAACGTAATCATCAGGTTTGTATCATCTATAATATCTCTTAGAATTTACACAATTAGGGAATTCGTATGTAAAATACAAAACGTTTAAACAATTATCAAAAACAAAATGTCTGTAGTGCACTTCACAATTATATAATGGCAGTGCTCGGTACCTCCATTTCACCGAGACCAACTGTCGACATACAAGGTTAACTAGCTAATGCGTTGACAATTTCAAATTTTGATTATTAGAATAATGTGCATGATGCTTAGAAAACAAATTTAAAAATACAAATACTGCGACTTCGCTAGTGGGATTCAAACCTGCAACGTCTTACGAACACGCAACACTATTTAGTACGCACCACGAAGATCTAATTTGCAGCAGCGAATATGTGCAACGGTATGTCATATCAACATTTTTGAAGCACTGCAATGTCGAGACCTCCTCTTTAAGTTTATTGTTCCTTGATTATCATAGAGTACCGCAAAGTAACGCCTGCGTCTGTCTAAACTTACGTCAACTCTCGTAGAGGTGGTAGCGTCCTCCCCCGCTAGCAATGTCGAGGCCTCCTCTTTAAGCTTCTTGTTTCATGACTATCATAGAGTTCCGAAAAGTAACGCTGCGTCTGTCTAAACTTACGTCAACTCTCGTAGAGGTGGTAGCGTCCTCCCCCGCTAGCAATGCCGAGGCCTCCTCTTTAAGCTTCTTGTTCCTTGATTATCATAGAGTTTGGCAAAGTAACGCCTGCGTCTGTCTAAACTTACGTTAACACTCGTAGAGGTGATAGCGTCCTCCCCCGCTAGCAATGTCGAGGCCTCCTCTTTAAGCTTCTTGTTTCTTGACTATCATAGAGTTCCGCAAAGTAACGCTGCGTCTGTCTAAACTTACGTCAACTCTCATAGAGGTGGTAGCGTCCTCCCCCGCTAGCAATGTCGAGGCCTCCTCTTTAAGCTTCTTGTTTCTTGACTATCATAGAGTTCCGCAAAGTAACGCTGCGTCTGTCTAAACTTACGTTAACTCTCGTAGAGGTGGTATCGTCCTCCCCCGCTAGTAGCTCGTGGTGGTAGTGATAGTGTCTTGGCGGTACAGTGCGGCTGATGAACATCTGATAGTAGCTCGCCACGCACTGGGGAGACAGCAGCCCTCTCGGCGATTTGGCTACAAACAATTTAATAGCTATACTAACATAACACACAACCCGTGATTTCGCCAATCCAATCACCAAAGGTTGTCTGGGAGAGATCGCTTTAGCGATAAGATCGCATTTGCACGCTTCACTACGATTAAGCTTCTCTCTTTGTTATTATATGTTTCCATTTATTTCTTGTGTGCAATAAAGAATACAATAATAATAATAGTATGCGGGTGTGAGAGTTAAATTCATGTAGATAATAATAACATTACTTGTGTGGATCTTCTCTTACTTGTTGTGTGGGTCTTCGTTTTGTCTCCGTTTGGCCTGTGAGGGCCAAGGGGGGGTACGGGGCCTCGAGGCTGGGCCTCCTTACCCGGGTCGGGGGCGGGGCAACTCTGTGCCCCAACAACCATAACATTACTAGCAGACGCCCGCGACTTCGTCCGCGTGAAATAAGTTTTTTAAATTTCCACGGGAACTATGTAATTTTTTAGGATAATATATAGTCTAGAACACTCACAAATAATGCAGCTTTCTATCGGAACCAGAATTTTCAAAATCAGCTCAGTAGATCCAGAGATTACACCCTCTACTTACTCAATCACGCCAGAACGGTTGAACGGATCTGGATGAAATTTGGCACAGAGATAATATGTAAGCTACTTCATCAGGAGAAATTAAACAGTTCCCGCAGGAACCAAAATACCTCAACCCACACGGAAGTCGTGGGCAACAGCTAGTTATACCTACATTCCTACCCTCGTAGCTTTAGTTTTAAGATACCGTAACCAATTATCACCATCATGTTTTATAAGATAATTATAAGCTTAGGATAAAGAAAAATTACTTATTAGTCAAATAGTCTGGCTAGATTGTAATTCTATTGAGCACCCCTGTTAATTGGTACTCAATAAAAGAAAAAAAAATGTTTTACAAGTAAGTAATTTTTAACGTCAATAAGTGTACCTACAGTGTACCTATATTGAATGAATGATATTGAGTATTGAGTAACTGCCTCGTTGGTCTAGTGGTTAGCATGTTTGACTGCGGCCGACGAGGTCCCGGGTTCGAGTCCCGGGTCGGGTCATAATTAAGTATCGGGTTTTTCTGATTAGAAATTCCCAGTACTAGCCCGGAGTTAGGAAGTTGGCGGTGTTTTCACCCCCGTGCCTCGGAGAGCACGTTAAGCCGTCGGTCCCGGTTATTACCACTAACATGATAATAGTCGTTAAAGCCCGCCAACCCGCATTGGAGCAGCGTGGTGGGTCTAAGCTCTTATTCCCTCTCTCCTATGAGAGTGGAGGCCTGTGCCCAGCAGTGGGACGTTAATGGGCTGTAGTGGTGGAGTATTGAGTATAGAGAATAAATATTCGGTACAACTAAAAATATGGTTAGCAATATGAATGGCGTCGGGATATCGATGCGTATCGTAATAATTGATGTATTCGTTGGTCGCCTGTGATGGATGCCCGGCAGTGCATAGTTCACCGATGACTGTGTATTGATTTACTAACTGATGCCCGCGACTCCGTCCGCGTGGATTGAGGTGTTTTAGGGGTATGAAAAATAGATAATAACTGATTCTGAATATGCATATAAAAGGAAAATGCCAGACTATGTATAGAGCTTTGCCCCACTTATTAAATTTCGTTTACAAGCATGCCGTATGTAGGATTTAATAGATTTTTTATTACTGATAACTATACATATATTTTGAAGCCTCTAACACTTGCGGTTTTTTATTAAAACTAAGTTTAAGTTGCAGTATTATTTTAGGTTATATGAATTTTTAATTGTAAAATAAGTAAAAAAAATGTTGTGTATCATTACAATTCTCTCGCCAAGAGATATTATGGCTTTAAAATGAAGTAGGATACTCAAATGCCTGCGTAGCTTGAGGTCTACCTGAAGTAATATGATACCTAGCTAATAAGCTTGTGCTATCTTCTCTAACGATAGAATGGTTGACTAATTGGAAATAAAACAACTGTTAGTAATCATTGATATATTAATCTTCATATTAAATATGTAATCAGTCGCTACATTAACAAGAAATACTGCCGTGGTGCATCAATATCATTTTGATGGTAAGCCCAACATGGCAACAACATGTCTTAGGATCCTGTTTACACTCCAGTGACAATATAAGCACCTCAACGTCGTTACCCAAATCGCAAACAACGGTCATCCACGGAATATAGCGTAGCGTTGGCGAGATCGAATCAATATTATAGAAGTTCTAGCAAGTTTTTGGTGAAACATTCAAAACAAGCACGGTAAACAGTCGATTTCACTGAAACCACGATATAAACAATGATCACAAATCACAATGACATTGACATCTTCAAATACGTTTGTCAATGACGTTTCATTGCACAAAATGCGTGAATGCGAAGGTAAGGTTTTAATGCAACTATTTTATTATTCATTGTTATTTACATTAAAATAATAATAATGTGTCATTTTCAATAATTAACAACACAAAATAACGAATTTAAACAAAGATCTGGAGTATGATTTAAGTAACTAATAGGAGTTTTGTTTTATTGAAAAGCTTAACAACTGTAGTTTTATTTAGTCGTGTATGCGTAGAATGTAATGCAAATTGCCTCAAGAGAAATAGGAAGTGGACGAGGGACTTGAATTACTTTTTGTTTACATTTTTAAATCCGCAACTTTTTTGTCAATAATTATTAAATCATACGTGGTCATAAATTCGTAAGATAATTTTAAAAAGTTTACATTTTGTGTAAATTATGAAAATTGGTGGGGCAAAATCTGGCATTCTCTTTTCATAAAAATCGGTCAAGCTGTTTCGGAGGAGTATGGTAACTTGTGACACGAGTTTTATATATAAAGAGTACACTACCACTACAGCCCATTAACATCCCACTGCTAAGCCCAGGCTTCCACTCTCATAGGAGAGAGGGTATTAGAACTTAGACCCACCACGTTGCTCCAATGCGGGTTGGCGGGCTTTGGCAACTATTATCATGTAATAAAAACCGGGACTGACGGCTGAACGTGCTCTCCGAGGCACGGGGGTGAAACACCGCCAACTTCCTAACTCCGGGCTAGTGCTGAGAATTTCTAGTCAGAAAAACCCAATACTTAATTATGTCCTGACCCGGGGCTCGAACCCGGGACCTCGTCGGCCGCGGTCAAACGTGCTACTAGACCAACGAGACAGTTGATACACACCCTATTACAATACATTTCCAAAGTACAACAAGCAGTTTTTCTCTTATACTTTTTTATATTTGAGAGTAACAGACATAAAGAATTGCAAAAAATATGCGATCTGCATGATAGGCAAACTAGAGGCCGCCATAAGCTCGTGACTCCATCGCTCCGCCTCAAAAAGGTCCGAATGTCGTTCGTGGGAATGAGTATTTTATTTTATAACAAAATTCCACAACCTATCTTAAACTTGCCTTTACACAAGTTTATGAAGTCCATTAAAAATATGCTTCTGGAAAAAGCGTATTAAACTGTTGAAGATTACAAAGGAGCATGGATTTGGACTCGCTCCAGCAATGCTAAGGACAGTTGTTACATATGTATTCTATAAATTAATAAAATTGTAAATTTATTTTCAAAAGAACAACCGTCGAGTTTCTTGCTCGTTCTTCTCGGTAGGAATGTCATTCCGAACCAGTAGTAGATTCACTCGACGATTCAAAAGTACTTGTAAAAGTTTATTTGAATAAAAAGCATTTGAATTTTGAATTTTTGAATTTTGCAGCATAAGCGACCCTGCTTGGTATGGAACTGATACAGTAGGTAGATCAAAATTTTGTCGTTTACTGTAAACGAAGTAACAAAAAACGTGTTGTAACGAGTACATTCCAGTGAATTTTCTTTGTACTGCATTAAGACAATCTAGATTTAAACTAATATTATGAGGAGGAGAAAATAGTTTGATTATGGACATACTCAGAAACTACTCCACCGATTTAAAACGACACTTATAGAAAGCTACTTTATCAGCGAGTAATGGGATATTTTATTATCAAAAAAATTGGAGATCCCTTCGAAAATTGCAATAAAGTGAATTAAGTCCAGTGGTACATTCACTCGACGATTCAAAAGTACCTGTAAAAGTTTATTTGAACAAAATGCATTTTGAATTTTGAATTTTGAATCTTGTAGAGAAGCTATAGAGTATAAACTCACCGTCATAACTGTACAAGCAGGTAAACAAGCTCAAGAACACACAAACAACTAATTTACACATCTCGGTACAGCAAGCCAGCGATAAGGACTATTTAAAACTAAAACCTAACTAAACTGAAACTATAGCTAATGTTGCGGAGCCAATCCGTTCGTTCACGGTTACTGATGTGGGTGCCTAATTAGAACTATGGACAAGCTAACTAACTCTAACTCTAACTTTGTATGTTAGGGTAACTGTATCATGTTTTGAACCTAACTTTTTTTATACGACTGCCTGAAAAAAGGAGTATATTGTTTTCAATTCAATTCAATTCAATTCAATTTTTATTTGCAAGAAACATTGTACAATTAAGATGACAAACTAAAAGAAAGATCAAACATGTTTCGTCATTGCTGACATGCAAATTTACAAAGTAACTAAGTAATACAATCTATGAATCATTAAGTTAATAACATAATCCAAAATTTATATAATTATTTCTAAGACAGCATTGAGTTAGTCCAAGTACCTATTATATATTAAAATCGTATAAAACATAGATTAGTAAATATGTCAGATCTCATAATACCATTTACCATTAATTTATCATTTCTTATTAGAATTTAAATACATTTGTTTTTCTAAAATGTCTTAAAAATTGTAGAATTGTCAATAAAATAAAAATTAAATGTCAAAAATATTAGAAAAAAAATTGTAATAATAAATTAATTTGCATTAAAAATTTCATCGAGACAGTAGAAACACTCAGGGTTCATGATGTATGTATGTATGTATGTATGTATGTATGTATGTATGTGTGTGAGTTTTTATATCCCACCATAACTTCTATACGCCTGAACCGATTTTGATAAATGAGGTATCGTTCGAATCCCTAGCTTACTCCGGGTGACATAGGCTAGTAAATTTAAAAAAAAATTGATGGGGTAACCATGGATCCGCGTTGAAAAAGAACGAAAATAAGGTTAACTATATAATCATCATCTAGAAAATGATGAGTAGATTCCAAAAATATATAACGCTATAGTTCAATATCCAGTGATTCACAAAAAAATATCATATAATAAAAATGTGAAAGACACTCTAATATAACTAGATTAATTTAGATTTTTGACTTTTAAGTTTCGTTTCGTTTCGTTTTTTGACAGGGCAGTCGTATTTTTTAATTTTTTTAATTATTACTTGTTGTAGTCTTGACATGATGTATTAAATGATACAAGTTATCCTGCGTGAAACAAATTATATCATTGTTTGTTTTTCATTTGAAACCATCACTAGCTGATGCCCGTGACTTCGTCCACGTGGATTGAGCTTTTCGATTCCTGCGGGAACTCATTAATTTTCCCGGATAAAGAGTAGCCTATCTGCTATTCCAGACTATAATCTATCTCTGTGCCAAATTTCAGCCAGATCCTTTCAGCCGTGATTGAGTAACAAACATCCATAGATCCATACATTGACATGGTTTGATGTTTTGATGACCTCCGTGGCGTAGTGTTGAGCGCTGTTGCCTTAACGTGCGGAGGTCCCGGGTTCAATCCCTGGCGGAGTCAATACGAGAATTAATAATTTCTAAATTTTTTCTGGTCTGGCCTGGTAGGAGGCTTCGGCCGTGGCTAGTTATCACCCTACCGGTAAAAGACGTGCCGCAAAGCGATTTAGCGTATGATACCGTGTAGAAACCGAATAGGGGTATGGGTTTAATATAACTGCCATGCCCCTAACAGGTTAGCCCGCTACCATCTTGTACCATCTACTTGTACCATAGCATAGTTTTATTGTTAGTTGTTGTTATGTATGTGTTTCTTGGTGTACAATAAAGAATTTTTCATTCATTCATTTATTCATTCATCTTAGACTGCATTTTCACTTACCATCAGGTGAGATCGCAGTCAAATCAAAACTCCCGAAATAATTAACATGTCTGGTATTAGTGCACTTGCCCTCCATAAGCCTAGAGTTCATTAGTAAGTATTTATTAGACGTCTGTAATTTGGTTGTTATCGCCATTTTTATGTTATTTTCTTTAATGAAAACTATTAACACCTCTCTGGTACAGTGGTTGCATTATATTTTTATAACTAGCTAATGTCCGCGACTTCGTCGTAAGTGTATTTATAACTTTGTCCCGGAAAATTAAAGAGTTCCCGCGGGAACCACAAAACCTCAATCCATGCGTACGAAGTCGCGGGCATCAGCTAGTCTTTTCATAAATCTAATTTGGTAATTTAAAAAAAAAACCCGGCTGAGTTTGTTGTGGGCTCTTCTCAGACTAGGGCACATTTGGAACCCTCGTAGCTTTAATTTAATTTTTAAAAAAACCCGGCTGCTTGTTGTTGTGGGCTCTTCTCAGACTAGGGCACATTTGGAACCCTCGTAGCTTTAATTTAATTTAAAAAAAAAAACTGGCTGTTTATTGTTGTGGGCTCTTCTCAGACTAGGGCACATTTGGAACCCTCGTAGCTTTAATTTAATTTAAAAAAAAAACCGGCTGAGTTTGTTGTGGGCTCTTCTCAGACTAGGGCACATTTCAAACCCTCGTAGCTTTAATTTAATTTAAAAAAAAACCCGGCTGAGTTTGTTGTGGGCTCTTCTCAGACTAGGGCACATTTGGAACCCTCGTAGCTTTAATTTAATTAAAAAAAAAACCCGGCTGAGTTTGTTGTGGACTCTTCTCAGACTAGGGCACATTTGGAACCCTCGTAGCTTTAATTTAATTTTTTAAAAAAGCCGGCTGAGTTTGTTGTGGGCTCTTCTCAGACTAGGGCACATTTGGAACCCTCGTAGCTTTAATTTAATTTTTAAAAAAACCCGGCTGTTTGTTGTTGTGGGCTCTTCTCAGACTAGGGCACATTTGGAACCCTCGTAGCTTTAATTTAATTAAAAAAAAAAACTGGCTGTTTATTGTTGTGGGCTCTTCTCAGACTAGGGCACATTTGGAACCCTCGTAGCTTTAATTTAATTTAAAAAAAAACCCGGCTGAGTTTGTTGTGGGCTCTTCTCAGACTAGGGCACATTTGAAACCCTCGTAGCTTTAATTTAATTTTAAAAAAAAACCCGGCTGAGTTTGTTGTGGGCTCTTCTCAGACTAGGGCACATTTGAAACCCTCGTAGCTTTAATTTAATTTAAAAAAAAAACCCGGCTGAGTTTGTTGTGGGCTCTTCTCAGACTAGGGCACATTTGGACCCTCGTAGCTTTAATTTAATTAAAAAAAAAACCGGCTGTTTATTGTTGTGGGCTCTTCTCAGACTAGGGCACATTTGGAACCCTCGTAGCTTTAATTTAATTTAAAAAAAAACCCGGCTGTTTGTTGTTGTGGGCTCTTCTCAGACTAGGGCACATTTAGAACCCTCGTAGCTTTAATTTAATTTAAAAAAAAAACTCGGCTGAGTTTGTTGTGGGCTCTTCTCAGACTAGGGCACATTTGGAACCCTCGTAGCTTTAATTTAATTTTTAAAAAAAAGCCGGCTGAGTTTGTTGTGGGCTCTTCTCAGACTAGGGCACATTTGGAACCCTCGTAGCTTTAATTTAATTTAAAAAAAAAACTGGCTGTTTATTGTTGTGGGCTCTTCTCAGACTAGGGCACATTTGGAACCCTCGTAGCTTTAATTTAATTAAAAAAAAAAAACCGGCTGTTTGTTGTTGTGGGCTCTTCTCAGACTAGGGCACATTTGGAACCCTTGTAGCTTTAGTTTTAATTTTAAAAAAACCCCCGGCTGAGTTAGTTGTGGGCTCTTCTCAGACTTGGATCCCTCGTAGCTTTAGTTTTAAAATACCGATACTGATAATCACCATTATATTTTATAAATAACTAGACGTCAATAAGTGTAGTATACCTACCTAAATTGAATAAACATTATTTGAGTTTGCCTTTGAAATCCTGTATGTGTTGTTATAAACACATAATTATCTCAATAAGCCGGCGGCGGCGGATCGGGTTCGCTATAATCAGGCTTACTAATAAATACCTACATAGCTGCGAATCACCCTATACACGACGACGAGTGGTCGAAGAGACCGCTACACCGAGAAAGTTTCAACGAGTGGTCGAAGAGACCGCTAGACCGAGAAAGTTTCAACGAGTGGTCGAAGAGACCGCTAGACCGAGAAAGTTTCAACGAGTGGTCGAAGAGACCGCTAGACCGAGAAAGTTTCAACGAGTGGTCGAAGAGACCGCTAGACCGAGAAAGTTTCAACGAGTGGTCGAAGAGACCGCTAGACCGAGAAAGTTTCAACGAGTGGTCGAAGAGACCGCTAGACCGAGAAAGTTTCAACGAGTGGTCGAAGAGACCGCTACACCGAGAAAGTTTCAACGAGTGGTCGAAGTTAGCCCTTGACTGCGATCTCACCTGATGGTAAGTGATGATGCAGTCTAAGATGGTAGCGGGCTGACCTGTTAGGGGCATGGCAGTTGTATTAAACTCATACCCCTAGTTGGTTTCTACGCAGCATCGTACCGGAACGCTAGATCGCTTGGCGGCACGCCTTTACCGGTAGGGTGGTAACTAGCCACGGCCGAAGCCTCTCCTCTCTCACCAGGCAACTCAAACTCAAAGTGTATTATTTTATTCAAAATTGGTACATACACAGTACACCTTCTGAACGTCACGTTTACAAAGTATAAGTCGTGATAGTGATAATAACAACAGTATCTTAAAACTAAAGCTACGAGGGTTCCCAATGCGCCCTGGTTTAAGAAGAGCCCACAACAAACTCAGCCGGTTTTTTTGTATAATCACTATCTATAATCATAACCAATATGGGCACAAACAAGCAGTAATTAAGTATTAAAAACTGTACCCCGACTTGAAAATTTGTGGGTTTACATGTCTCTGGGTGGCCTTTTGGAAGCGTGCTGGGCCTATACCCTAAATGGGTAGACCGAGAAATAAAAGAATCAGGCTGATTAAGTTCGATTTCACTAGTGAGCAAATAAAAAAGACGCAACACGGGTAAGTAAAAGGTTCAAAGATTAACCGCGGTCTGTGAGACCGAGTGGCGAAAAATGTATGTCAGCGGTTAAGAGTTAATCTCTACGCGTCGTATTACCTCATTCGCGAAATTAATTAGCTAATTTGGGTAACATTAGCCAATGTTATAAGCCTTTGTTGCCGACGTCGCAAGCTTGTAACAGAAATGTTAAAATAATGTTTATTTCAAAATCATTATATATGTGCCCCGTAAGATTGTAAAAACCGTTAGATTATAATCTAACTCGCGAAATTGCAAACTTTCGAAAGATTACAATTTTACGCATTATTTTTTGGTAGATAGGACCTAATCTGTTAGGTATAATAACCCGAAAGAACCTGATTATTTATGTCGAACCGTAATCTAACCTACAAGAAACAAAAATTTACACTCAGAACTTTTGAACGGTTCACAATCTGTCGACAGTTTACAATTTCGCGAGTTAGATTATAATCTAACAATCTTACGTTTTTTACAATCTTACGGTGACATATTTATGGATTTACGTTATAGTTAATAATAATTGAAAAACTGACTTTTACAGAATCACTATGGTCTCTCCGTTTGACTTTACGTCAAAGCCCTTTTTTCAGAAAAGGCATGATGTATCAATTTGCAACTAGATAGGTAGGAAATGAAATGAAATGATTTATTTTATTTCATGTAGGACAACATGTGTCACTTATGAAACGTTAAGACTGTACCACCGGTTCGGAAATATATTCTACTGAGAAGAGCCGGCAAGAAACTCAGCAGTGCCTGTGACTGCCTGCCAAAGATGCCTGTGACTTCGTTCGCGTGGTTTATTAAGGTTCCTTTCTTTTCCGGCATACAAAGTATCCTATGGTAATCCTTCACTGGGATTAAACTTAAAACTCTGAACCAAATTTTATCATAATCGGTTGAACGACGATGGCTCAGATGAGCCATGAAATCGTAGCAGACAAACACACTAACGCATTTATAATAATAAGCACAAAAGTACAGACATTTAATAATAAATATAATACATTCATATCCACCACCACCACTACAGCCTATTAACGTCCCACTGCTGGGCGCAGGCCTCCACTCTCATAGGAGAGAGGGAATCAGAGCTTAGACCCACCACACTGCTCCAATGCGGGTTGGCGAGCTTTAACGACTATCATGTTAGTGATAATAACCGGGACCGACGGCTTAACGTGCTCTCCGATGCACGGGGGTGAAACACCGCCAACTTCCAACTCCGGGCTGGCACTGAGAATTTCTTAATTGAAAAACCCAATACCTAACAATTTTTATGCCCGACCGGGAATCGAACCCAGGACCTCATGATCCGCAGTCGACTACGCTAACCGCTAGACCAACGTGGTAGTTATATACTAAAATCTAAATATTAAACTAACTATAATATACTCACTAACAAAAAAAAACCCTTATCAAAAAGACCACCACGGGTAATATTTAACCAGCAGTGCGACCGCGTAACTTTTGCATCAATCATTAAAGGACTGTATCAATGCCAAAACATGGTTTTGGCTTCGCGTATCATTGAGACTGTCCATAAAGGATCGTTGAGGACAAAAAAACGTTTTGACATTGATACAGTAACTATCGATAAAAATAATTGCTGAAAATTGCTGTCACGTAAGACTTTTAAAGTAAGATGTCGTTTATGGACCACGACAAACATTACGTCAAACTAGGCTTTCATTGATACATGACAAGGGGTGTTTTTAGCGGTGACATAAGGTGTCCATTAATCGTTTCACTACTAATATTAACTAAAATAATATAATATAAGGATTTAAATAGCTCGAATACATAGTTAGTTATGTAAAAATAGAAAATACTATTAAAATATTTCAAGCAAGTAGGTATGGTAGATTGGAATGGTTTCAAAATATTATTTAATTTAAGACATTCTATTGATAATTTAGCTACACCATAGCTATGTATATCCTATACTTGTAACCTAGTAAAATATTCTCATCGGCAGAATTACCAACTCACGCTACAAAAAAATAAAATAATTGTACGACAAATTCACACTAATGCTTTTCAAGTAATAATATTACATTATTGATAAATTTAAAAAAAAATTGTTGGTTTATGTACTTTATTTACAAATGAAAATATCCATAGACAATTTATTTCGAGATATGTCTAGCTTATGGTACCTTTGATTGCATTGTAAAAAGAAAATTTACTAACATACGCGCATGACTTCTTAAATTAAAGTATTTTGTATTATATTTATTTAAATACAAAACCAATTACTTAATAAACAGAGAATCACAAGATACCACAGACTCTAAAATATTACTTGGTTAAAGAGGTAACGCAGTTAAATTTGAAAGACTGCGATGTCGATTTAAATTGCTAGATTACCACATGATTACCATACATATTCAAATTAGTCGGTTTATAAGTAGGCCTGCACCACCAAAATGTCGATATTCAACGTTCGTGACTAGTATCTGTGGTTTACTAAATTGCTACATCCCTGAAAAAGCTTACGCGAATCAGTTATAAGGACTAAAACAAATACGATCCTTATGGATATTTTTGGATGTGATATTGCGACAATTTTTAGCCGGTAGGGCTGCAGTAATATTAAGTACATGAAATTTATGTCACGAAAAAATTATAGTAACTGGCATTTAACCTTGATTTTCGCCCACCCTTGTGTCAAAACTTCAAACCCACTCGTAACATTATAAAAGCATCGCAGCCTTCCCGGGGGTCGTAAACCCCGGCCGCCATAACCCGCCCCGGACTTGTTCAAAGCTGCCCGAATCAATTTCACATCAGAGTACGTTTACATTATATAGGAACGGGTAAAAAATACAAAACACCAATATTTAGTCTTCGATTTTCCGACCTCGTTGAATTCTCCGACACCGGAGCCTCTTCAGGAGATGTTGACTCGACAATGCACGATTGTAAAGATATTCTGAAGATGAGTTAATAAAAAATACGTTGAGAGTGATTTGGAGGATATGTGTGGTGTGTTGCTATACCGAATATCTGGGTGGTGGGTGTCGCATGCTGCAGGTGAAAGACATACACTGTACCACATAGATTTGTCTACTGTGGCGGATTATAGCGAATTAAACGTCTAGTTCATTCATTATTATAAAAGTATTTTCTATGCAAGCGCGCTCCAACTTTAGGCTGCATCATAACTTGCTTACCTATTGTCCTAGGTGAGCGGCACAAATGTCCTAGGTTACGTGAAGGGTCAGCTACTGGTTTAAACAGTCGCGTCGCGTCACATCGCGTCGCGGTGTCGCGTTTGTCGCTCACGTAGGACAACGGGTTACAAAATATAATAATTAGTGTGCCTGTCGCTCTAGTGTGTAACCACTATAGCCCACAACGTCCCACTGCTGGGCACAGGCCTCCACAACACAAGCTGTAAAACACTCTTAGATTATAAAACAATAGGGTGTCTGACAGGGGGTTGCAATCGTACTGAGTGTCTGACAATGGACAACGTGGTTTGTAATATTATTCCAAAGAAAAATGTAAAAAACAGAGCTTAATACTTTAACGAATTTGAGGTGCCACCTTTTCTACTTGATACCTTCCAAAGCAACCGCGACCCAAACTTTATAGTTGGGGATCGTTTATACCTCTATTAGAGACATACATAGAAAAACTTTCAGCTTTAATAAAATAACGGAGGTCTGATTGTCGCGGGATCTGGGCCCAATAGGAGAAAGGGAATTAGAGCTTAGACCCACCACGCTACTCCAATGCGGGCTGGCGGGCTTTGACGACAATTATCATGTTAGTGATAATAATCGTAAACAACGGCTTAACGTGCTCTCCGAGGCACGGGGGTGAAGCACCGTCAACTTCCTAACTCCGGGCTAGTACTGAGAATTTCTAGTCAGAAAAACCCATTACTTAATTATGGCCCGACCCAGGACTCGAACCCGGGACCTCGTCAGCCGCAGTCGAACATACTAACCTCTAGACCAACGAGGCAGTTACTAGTGTGTAACTATTGTCTATTAAAGTAGTTTACGCTGGCTTTTTGTCCGCAAGACAACATTTTTTAGTTTTTTTTGGTCTCTTTTTATTCCACGTTTCCGCACTTGTTTTGCTCAACGATTCCAATGCTATTTAGGGAAGACTTTATACAACAAATTAAATAAAACACTTTCAATATATGAAATGAGTAGATTTAATTGTAAAAATACTGTCACTAAATATTTACAAAGTCGAAGCTATGATGAGACAGAAAACTTATTAAAACCAATGTTATAGGGAACATTTTTTATATTTACAAATATCTATTTTACACACACACACAAACACACTCTCACAGACACACATCTACCCTAATAGTTCACACATTTTTGCATATAATACAATTATGTTAAATATTAAAATATTATTAATTAATATATAAAATCAATCTAAATGTTGTAATTTTAGTCACTCTTATTCTATGAGGGAAAGTCACTGCAGCCTAAACCACAGGGTATCCTACATTAGGCTACAGAGACCGACCATGCAATGTATTTTAGTCCTTAGTCTTACTTTTGTAAATTTTGTGTGAAAATAAATTAATTATTATTTTTATTTATTTATTTCTTTTGTCACTATAAAATCTTTGTATCACGGTGTAAACGGGGCTAGTTATAGACACTATCAGTTACGTACTGATAAGGAGCATTTTGCTCGAGCCCCTCGTAAACTGGAAAGGTTTTCAATAAACGATGAAAAACTATCATAATATGCTAATATGGCGCCCGTTTTCGTTGCATAAAACGATACGTGGGAATCAGAAAATATTCGTTACGATTAAAAAAAAACGAATGTACTTTAGACCACACGACTGAAGTAAAACTTAGAAATTGGCTATGAGAGAAAGAGAGAAAGGAAATGTGTGCTCGCACCTCTCTCTCTTGCCCCTACAGTAATATGCGAAACGTAACTCTCTCTTTTTCTATCTTCACTTACTCATATCTCCCTCTCAACTTTCGTTCGCCTCGCCTGATCACACTTTTCGTAACGCTCTCGTCACGCATTCTCCACCTTACTCCCCAAGTCAAGAGTGCGTAAAGAAGTTTAACTTCAAAAATATCCTTTACCTTTGAAGCGAGTGATATTTAATTACCTGAGAAAAGTTACAATTGCGTGACCGAGGACATAATTATAGTATGTGTTTTTTTAAAATCAGTTATGGAATAATTAAATCTAGGCTAGTACCAAAACCAATTATAAAATACCTGATTGGGCACGTAAAATGATTAAATAAACATTATGTGATGCAAATGAAAGAAAGAAATCTGCTACGTTTTCACGCTCCATATATAAAACCGATTTTGATAAAATTTGATACAGAGAAGAGTTGCAGCCCACAACAATTTTGCACAACATTTTCCCGCCGGAAATCAAAGAAATCTAACGCGATTTTTAAAACCTAAAAACCTAAATCTACAAAGACGAAGTCGCGAGCATTATCTAGTCAATAATGAAAAGCATTTTATTAACTGAAAATAATTTACAGATTCCATAATTATTAACGACAACCAAATTTTC
Source organism: Erebia palarica (assembly GCA_964035005.1). Classification (NCBI taxonomy): domain Eukaryota; kingdom Metazoa; phylum Arthropoda; class Insecta; order Lepidoptera; family Nymphalidae; genus Erebia; species Erebia palarica. The sequence goes on from OZ035992.1 coordinate 432,006, forward strand.
TTGTATTCTTATTATGTCTGCAAATTGAATACACCTAAAGGTACAAAAATAATTTAAGGTTGGAAACATATTATGATTAATTTAATGTGGGTACTTCTCTACTCAAGCTAAGCAAATAAAACTTAATTGAATTGGAAACGAACTCCTTTATAACAACACATACCATCTCCCCTCAGTAATAACTGACCAAATTCAAATTGCGTATCTAACTAATCATTGAATTATTGTTATAGATAACAAAACAGCAAGTTTACAAACAATTTGCTACATGATTTATTTATTCTATTTCGTTTTTGTTCTTATCTAAACAAGAGGCCCTGCATACATTTTGATGACCTCTCTGGCGCAGTGTTGAGCACTATTGTCTTAACGTGGGAGGTTATTATTCCTGAATTTTGTCTAGTCTGGTCTGGTGGGAGGCTTCGGGCTTGGCTAGTTACCGGCAAAGACGTACCGCCAAGCGATTTAGCGTTCCGGTACAATGCCGTGTAGAAGCCGACTAGGGGTATGGTTTTATTTTAACTGCCATACCCCTAAAAGGTTAGCCTAAAGGTTAGGTTTACTGCTACTTTTGCGAAGAGGAAGATACCCCGAGACATGCAATCTTAGATTGCTCTGGCTGTGCAGACCTACGAACAGAGGCGCTGGGAACGAGGAAGATGTCAACGCCCAAGAACTCATACCACGGATGCTGTCGAGCGAGGAAGCATGGCAACGCTGTGGGCAAATGCCTAAGGCAATAATGATGCGAAGAGAAGAGAAGGAAAGAGAGGAAAACAAGAAGCAAGAGTAAGAACTAGGGCAGCACGAAGGAATACTAAACTGTGGTTCCGTGCTGACCTGGACATGGGGGAGGTTGTTTTAGTCCGTACAAGTCGGACATGGCCTGCCGACAGGCATGGGACAGGGGATTTTTCTTCCCTCCCCCCCTCCCCCGGAAAAAAATAACCTTACCATCTGCATCATCACTTACCATCAGATGTGATCGCAGTCAATTGCTAACTTGTAGTGGAGTAAAAAAAACTATACAGCGGAGGAAAACATCGTGAAAAAACTGGCACGCTTCGGTTGCCGCAGAAAGTTATCGTTAATGATAAAATGGCCGAGCAGAAAGCTTTCAAAGTGGTACAAACACAGAACATTAACTACTCGGTGGGTAGGTATATTCCTGATTGAATACAAGTATGTATTCTTACACCCAATATGGAAAACTCAATCAAATCAGCAACATTTTATCAAACTTGAAAACGCGCTTTTAGTATGGAAGTTTGTATGACATACATACATATTATCATTTTTAAAAGGAAGGAAGGAAGTTTGATGCTCAGTAGGGAGCTAACGATGTGATATGATCTATTACACATCAAAATGTCCTCCCAGACGATTTTCGGCCACGATGGCTTATTTATTTTTATTTATTTTATTTTATTTTATAGGAAGCCAACGGTAATACAATGATCTATCAGTCGAACATGCTAACCACTAGACCAACGAGGCAGTCACACATATAACATTGTATATTAACGGGTTTTTTAACCTACCATAACAAGAAATAACGCCTGGGGGTACAATCCTTAAATATACTTACTTATACATGCTACTAATACCCCTCGAGAAAAACCATAATAATTATGATTCGTCAGTTATTCAGATACCCAATAAAACTTTTCCCTATTAACTTTGAGTAGCCAAAAAATCTTTGAATATAAAAACAGCCCCTATAAAACTGAGCCCCAAAAGTCAATTAAAAACGAAAACTCCGCCTTCGCTCAAGACAAAAGGGCTCCCAAATCTCGGAAACTGTCATGGCGGATAAAGAAAAAATGAGACATCCTTTACGTTTCGCAAATCCCTTCGTTTATTTACAAAAACTCGTTTTAATGTCACGAAAATCTAAGGATCTGCTATTTGACTGCTTCCTAACCTCTACTACTAGAATCGAAATATTCTCGCAAAAGGTTAAGAAGCAACATAACATTCTCGCAAAAGGTTCAACATTCAGAAGAGAGAGAGATGAGAACGGTAAAATAGATATATGACTGATCTCCTCGAAAAAATGATTGCTTACGAATTTTAGACAACTAGGTAAGCAGTGTAGTTTAGTTCAGACGCAAGTGCAATGTCTATTTGTTGAGTCTCATTTACAGATGAGACAGCAAGCCGATACGTTCGGAGAGAGGTCAGACACAGGATCTTAAGTTCTACGAGAGTACGAGAGAGAGAACACCGACAACTTATCAGTTCCTATTGACCCCCTTCCCACCTTCTATAATAATTAGAAAATCGTACTAATATTATGCGAAAGTGTGTTCGTTTGTTGGTTTGACTTTCAATAACTACGCAACAGATCAACAGATCGACGTAATTTGTTGCATAAATATAGTTGAGGACCTGAAAGTGACATAGACTACTTTTTAACCCGAAAAATCAAGGAATTCTCCTGGGAATTAAAAAAATTTACCCACGTGGGTGAAATCGCGGTCATCAGCTCCATTACATAGTTTTAAATAAATGTCTTACTTCCTAGTTCCTAGACCCTTCTCAGAATTTGTACCATAATACTACCTCTCAATTATCTATCTGCTATCCTATTGTGTGCAGTCGAGAAAGTATTGTAGGGGTTTGAATTCAAGATTATCTTCGCTTGATGATAGAACCGTGTAAGCGGTAGAATGTTACAGATTATACATTAATGTCTAAATTATCCACAAAATATAGGTACATATACCTGCTTAACTCTGCCTGGATATAGGCATGCCTACCTTGCGAATAACTAATCGGCTTTGCGCAACCTGAGCGTCTGGTTGGGTAAATATTTTATAACATAATATAAATTAGATTTCATAAGTGTTTAGGTATCTTGTGACCTGCTAAATAATGAAGATGATTTTAGATGTCTAGTGTTTATCATCTCGCAGATTTATGGGGATATCTCGCGACTTCGTCCGCGTGAATTGAGGATTTTTTGGTTCCCGCGGGAATTCCTTATTTTCCCGGGATAAAAATGCTTATGTGCTATTCCAGGCTATAATCCATCTCTGTGCCAAATTTCATCCAGATCTGATCCGCAGGTCTGGTGTGATTGAGTAAAAAACATCCATCCATCCATACATTCATCCATCCAAACTTTCGCATTTATAATATTATAAGGTATAGAATAGTATAGATATTATCTAATATCTACTGTAACGGACGATTCCATAGTCAATAAATGTTTTTTTTTTAATTGGAGGATGTTTTGTTATCGACTTGATGGAGTCCGCGTGGATTAAGGTTTTTTAACTCAGGCGAACTCTTTAATTTGTCCTCCCTCTAGATACAACCTTATCCTACACCAAGTTTCAACAAAATCAGTTGAATAGATGGGCCGCTAAACGAAGCAGACAGACAGACACTCTTTCGTATTTTTAATATTAATAAAATATGAGTACACATCCCAAAATATTTTGGAATTATTGCCTGTCTATAACGGCTTCGCGCTGAAATTACTGGACTGATCTGAATGCAAAAGAGTACATAGAAGAACGTGTCCAAGGATTGACTCCGGCCCTCTCTAATAGGAATCTGAGTCTGAACCTAGGCTAGTGGTTTAGACAAACCGGTGAAAGCTTAGTGTTTTTATTGATTTGTCTTCTACTAGCCTATTAGTGCGTCGAAATAATAAATGGCCCCCCCTGATAATAAAACCTAAAACCACCATGGGACATCATTAAAACCATTTATTTTGCTGTATTATATCCCCATAAAAGCAATTTTCTCCAGAAGCAATTGTAGGTAGCTTCTACCTATTTTAGTCTTCCTACAATTTAAATGAGCTAACTTCCTTTGTTTAATTTTGTCTGTCATAACAAAAGGGGCTGCTTAAAATAACCATTTACTTTCGTTAAGTCACTTCTAAGTTGTGTCACCTAATTCAATTCCTCACTTTAGTATTTCTTTCCCACCTTTTAATGGAATTACGGCCATTTTTCCTCGTAACGAGGCCCTTTTCAGGACCTTCTTGAGGAATATTTTAACATTTAATTTGAGGGAAAACTTCAGTCGTAACTTCATCATAATAAAATGTTGGTATCCTTGAAAATAATAATTCACATAAATTAATCTCACTATACATATTTCCATGTGACTATAAACTAGCTGATGCCCACGACTTCGTTCGCGTGAAATAAGTTTTTCCAACGACCTCTATTTACATAGAGGGGCCCTGTCAAACAAAGAATGTGGACTCATTTATTTGTAACGCCATCTAGTCTGAAAAGCGGGAACTTGCTCGCAACATATGCGCCATCTTGAATGACAGCTTGATAACGTATGACTCGGTCATAGATAAGAGCAGATGCGCTTGTTGAAAATAAAACCTACATCGGTGTACGTCTATGTCTGAAGCACAGGTCTGAAGTAAACGATAAATGTTAGTATGATACTATTTTTTCACCACTTTTTTGTTATCACTTTCCTGGAAAACTATTGGAGCGATTATGATTAAATTTTCATTACATATGTATATCTTTTGAAAACTTAAAACATAAAGATTTTAATTTAAACATTAAGATTTCAAAATTACCATAATTGACGAATTCTCTTTTTTTAAAGTCACGTCTATAACTAATTTTATCATATTAAAATATAATGTTACGTCTCAGTATGCCTATTGTCCGTTCTGCCCGTCTATGCTTTACACTAGGTACACCCTGTACTGAGGGTTTCTTGTTTTGCACGAAACCCTAAAATAAAATAAAAGTCCTGTGACAAAGCTTAAAAGCAAGCGGAAAGTCAAAAACCTCTCAATGCTCTCGGGAGGTGTGATATTACAAGATTTATCAAAGTCAGTCCGCCCCCGCCCCTGTCACATCATTACGACCCTTAAGGGCCGCAGAGCTGGAGCCTTAATGGATATTAGTATTTAATACGACCTTAAAATATTCAAAATAAAGGAAAAAAGTATGTTTTCTCAAACATGCATGGAAATATTGTCATTATTTTCGAAAAAAGAACACGCGAAGTATCGAATTTTCGGACAAAGAAAATCAAAACCATTGCAGGAGCGTTTTTCGAATTTGGAAAATTACAACGCTCCTGCAATGTTGTATGAAACGGCGTGCTGGGGTTTTTAAATACTCTTTGATCGGATCTCTTTTGTCATTCTTGGCATACCATAGTCTCTTTGCTTAGTACAAATTGGTGGCTGTATTGCGTTTGCCTGTCGGCACAGATGATAAAAAAAATTGGCGGCAAAGCTGAAAATTCGTCTTGATTTGCTTTTTACATACTTAATAAACATAAATTTAATAATAAGTAAAATGAGTTCCAACGGTTCAGAGAGTGAAATGGAGATTGATTGTACTCCACCAGATTTAAGATCGGAAGCCAAATTGGCAATGGAAAACCTGCTTCCAGCGAACTCCAAAGAAAAATACATGAAAGTATATGAAACTTTTATGAGTTGGAAAAACTAGAAAAAAGTGAACATTTTCTCCGAAACAGAATTTTTGGAGTATTTTAATGAGATTGCTAAAACTAAAAAGCCATCTACATTATGGGCAATATATTTCATGCTGAAATGTACAGTTCATGTTTAAAACGGCATTAACTTGAAAAATTATGGGAACTGAACTACTTTTCTTAAACGACAATCGACCGGATTCAAAAGCAAGAAATCGGAATTTTTTCTGGCGAAATCATAAAGCAATTTTTAATTGAAGCCCCAGATGATATATATTTAGCGACAAAGGTAAAAAAGTATGTTTTATTTCCCTGCATTCTTTTGAGAAAAGCACTAAATATGCCTCGGCGGAAATGGCAATTGCCTATTTCCCAGCCTGTGCAATAATGTACTATTTCCTACTTGCTCGGAAATTGCTTCATTATTTACAGTAAACGATACGTACGTACAGTTCTTTTCTGGCCGCACGATAATAGAAATACCTGGACAGTTAAATGCTCTTTGATCTCTTGTGGAACAATTATGCTACTTGAGTTATTTTTTTATTGTTTCCTCGCAAATTAGAGAAAAGTACCATTCAAGTCACGGCCGAAGTAGCAATTTACGGCCTCTTGACTCGAACACTTCTGAAGTCCTTCGCCTCGTTCTTCCAACATTACTCGGCCGAAAATTGCTTTATTTCCGGCCTGGGCAGTAATGTACTGACCTATATCCGATCAGTAGTTTTAGCTTTGTACCGTAACAAACAAAAAATAAATAAGTTTGGCAGTTAACTGTAAAAAAATCGGGGACAAAGTCGAGCAGATGATTTCTTACATTAATCGTCCAATCGTCGTCGTCGTTTTATTATTCCTAAAGATATTATTATAGTTAACTAGCTGATGCCCGCGGCTATTTCCGCGTAGATTAAGGTTTCTTGGTTCGTGCGGGAACTCCTTAATTTTGCGGGTAAAGAAGTAGCCTATGTGTTATTCCAGAATATAATTTATTTATTTGTATTATTTTTGTACAAAATATTGTCTTAAAACTAATTTTAAATAAAATAATTAAAAAATACGACTGCCCTGCCAAAAAAGGAACCTAAATAGTCGAAAGAAAAACGAACTAATCTAAATTAATCTAGTTTAATTAGAATCTTGTTCACATTTTTATTAAATGATTTTTTTGTGAATCACTGGATATTGAACTATAGTGTTATATATTTTTGGAATCTACTCATCATTTTTTAGATGATGATTATATAGTTAATCTTATTTTCGAATATTTTTTTTCAACTTTAGTCTTTAATGCGGGACCATGGTCACCCCATCAATTTTTTTTTTAAATTTACTAGCCTATGTCATCCGGGACAATAAGCTAGGGATTCTAACGATACCTCATTTATCAAAATCGGTTCAGGTGTATAGAAGTTATGATGGAATATACAAACTCACATACATACATACATACATACATACATACATACATACAGACATACATGAACCCTGAAAACAATATACTCCTTTTTTCAGGCAGTCGTATAAAAAGTGGACAAGGGTAAAGCTTATCTCTAAAAAGAAATCTCTTGAAAGTGTGTAAGGTGAAATTGTTAAGTGGTTTATGTACAAAAATAAAATATTTTATTGGAATTTAAAAAAAACAACAATATTTACTTAAAAAAAATTGATATACTATTATATATTATTAAATATACTATTATTAATCTCTGTGCCAAATTTCATCCAAATCTGTTCAGCCGTTGGGGCGTGATTGAGTAACAAACCATCCATCCAAACTTTCGCATTTACAATATATATATTAGTATAAATTTAATTATATTTGCACCCATAGTAATTCCGAGACCTACATAATCATAGTATCGCGTGTAACGTCATACAGATGACGATCAATTCTCTCTGCCGCGAGATTACTACGTCCTTAGATTCGAGACGGTGGAAAATTTAATTAAATAACTACTCATAAATTATTATATATTGAAAACAATGGGGTGACGTCAAAATTGCGTAAAACGCCAATAATTTATTGGCTTTTTACGCCATTGGTAACTAAAACTACAACCGTTTCAGGTGTCAATGACGGCTCTTTAATACTTTTTTTTCTAAACTACAAGTTAGCCCTTGACTGCGATCTCACCTGATGGTAAGTGATGATGCAGTCTAAGGTGGTAGCGGGCTAACCTGTCAGGGGCATGACAATTATACTCAATATTCAATATAGGTACACTGTAGGTATACTTATTGACGTAAAAATTACTTACTTATAAAACATGATGGTGATAATCGGTAACGGTATGTTAAAACTAAAGCTACGATGGTTCCAAACGCGCCCTCTTCGCACGCGCACATTAATTAAACCCACACCCCTATTCGGTTTCTACACGGCATCGTACCGGAACGCTTAATCGCTTGGCGGCACGTCTTTGCCGGTAGGGTGGTAACTAGCCACAGCCGAAGCCTCCCACCAGGCCAGACCAGGGAAAATTCAGAAATTATTAATTCCCAAATTGACCCTGCCGGGGATCGAACCCGGGACCTCCGCACGTTAAGACAACAGCGCTACACACTGCGCCACGGAGGTCGTCCAAACTTCACGCGAGCATAAGATATTGTTTTCATATAACCTGCATTGAAAGTGCGAGTTTCAATGCCTTGAGCCATCAGAACCTAGTCAATTTCAGACGAATACCTAACAGCCCTACTTTTAATCCTGTCAGAGTATCTTTTTTTTATTTCAAACCTTTATTAATAATTATTTAATTTATTAATAACTCCCCAATGTATTCTTGTGTCAGTTATGTAAGACTTCTCCTATGTGCATGATGTAACTACCTATAAATTGAATTGCTTGTTACCTATTGCCTAAGCCATTCAACATTTTGTATACTTACTACTTGTAATTCTGTTGGTATTTCAAATAAATTAAATTAAATTAAATTTATAACTGTCATTTTAACCTTCAACTAAACTGGCAGATATCATGTTTGTAAGCAACAACCTAGCAACTAATATAAATAAGAAATACAATTTTAATAAAACTCGTACTTCCAATGCAGGGTATATGAAAAACTAGCGAATGCCTGCGACTTCAACTGCGTGGTTTGAGGATTTTTGGTTCCCTTTTTTTGTTTTTTTATCCACTACAAGTTAGCCCTTGACTGCGATCACACCTGATGGTAAGTGATGATGCAGTATAAGATGGTAGCGGGCTAGCCTGTTGGGGGCATCGCAGTCATATTAAACCCATACCCCTGTTCGGTTTCTACACGGCATCGTACCGGAACGCTTAATCGCTTGGCGGCACGCTTTTGCCGGTAGGGTGGTAACTAGCCACGGCCGAAGCCTCCCACCAGGCAATTCCCGTGGGGAACTCTTTAATTTTCCGAGATAAAAAGTAGCCTATGTGCTATTCCAGACTATAATCTATCTCTGTGACAAATTTCAGCCGGATCCGTTCAGCTGTTGGGGCGTGATTGAGTACATCTACACATCCATACATCCATACATCCATACATCCATACTTCCATACATCCATACATCCATCCAAACTTTCGCATTTATAATATTAGTGTAGATATAGCATGCTCCACGGGATGAAACACGATTTCGTACTTCGGCTGACGAGGCAAATACACCAGGTCTGAAATCTTGTTTCACTCTATATACTATTTTCATCGATTTGAAATTATTGTTTATTTCCATTTTTCTTATTACCATGTAAAGGACTACTTAAACGATAAGGAAGCTTGGCAATAATTTGCTCTATGGCTCTGATAGTTCCTTAGTTAAGATGATTTGTGAGATGGTGATAATTAAAAAAAACCCGGCTGAGTTTGTTGTGGGCTCTTCTCAGACCAGGGCGCGTTTGGAACCCTCGTAGCTTTAGTTTTAAGATACCGTAACCGATTATCACCATCATGTTTTATAAGTAAGTAATTTTTAACGTCAATAAGTACAGTGTACCTATATTGAATAAATGATATTGAGTATTGAGTATTAAGTATTTTTTTTTGTAATATATCTAGTTCTAGGAGAGATTATAGAAAACAAGTGTATGCATTGATACAGGTACAATGTATTCCCTCACTTTCATTATCCGATGGGACGGCAGCCCCACACAATCGGAGATAGTTTAGGCTTGACGTGCTGTCTAAAGCATAAGGTTGTCTTTCATATTCAAAGACATTTGTTTAGTATACGAATGGGTCTTTAGAGCCCATGCCCAACATTATTCAGTCATAGCAAACCCTCATCATACTATGTATAATATCCATGGGTTTGGGGTACAAAGGACCGGGTGTCTTTACATAAAAGGGTGGATATTCTGTAAACGCCATTCAATAAAGTCGCAAGAGATACAATATAAAAGACTGGGGTTATTTAATTAAAAAAGGGCTATTTGAGTTCCGCTGCCAAATTGATTCAATTCAATTCAATTCAATTGTTTATTTGCAAGGAACATTGTGCAGTTAATATTTGACGAACTAAAAGAAAGAACAAACATGTTTCGTCATTGCTAACATGCAAAGGACATGACCAGTAATTGCCCTCCGATTCGGGACAATGCACAGGATTTCCGTTTTTACAGTAAAGTTTAAAAATTCAAAACGAAATTATTATGGATTTATTATTCCAAATAAGGTCAGGGTTCAAATGACAAAAAAAAACAGTACGTTTATTGTTTAAATCTTGAGCGTCCGCTTTCCTCTTTAGGCACTACTCCATTTTGACGTTCCATTATATCCATGCCTAATAATAATCTTGTAACTCTACATGAATACCATTTAAGTACCTTAGTCATTATATTATGAATGATTTATTTTTGATCAATTAAATAGTAATGAAAAGGAAATGTATGTTTTGTTTATAATTATTGTAATTTTTTGACAAGTCTCAAACTAATAGATCGAACAAAGTTACTAAGTAATACAATATATGAATCATTATGTTAATAACATAATCCAAAATTTATATAATTATTTCTAAGACAGCATTGAGTTAGTCCAAGTACCTATATATATTTAAAATCGTATAATGAACATGGATGGGATTAAATTATCCCATGCTTAGCTTATCCACAAGGTGGATGGATAATCTCAAGTACCTTAGCTGTGAGCCGCTGGAAGCAAGCGGCCCAAGACCGTGATTTTTAAGTACAAGTTAGCCCTTGACTGCGATATCACCTGACGGTAAGTGATGATGCTGTCTAAGATGGTAGCGGGCTAACCTGTTAGGGGCATGGCAGTTATATTAAACCCATACCCCTATTCAGTTTCTACGACGCTAAATAGCTTGGCGGCACGTCTTTGCCGGAAGGGTGGTAACTAGCCACGACCAAAGCCTCCCACCAGGCCAGACCAGGGAAAATTCAGAAATTATAAATTCCCAATTTGACCCTGCCGGGGATCGAACCCGGGACCTCCGCACGTTAAGACAACAGCGCCCAAGAATGCGCCACCGAGGTCGTCAAAGCTCACTCAAGCTCAAACTGATATTATTTATTATTCAAATAAACTTATTAAAAGTGCTTTTGAATCGTCGAGTGAATCTACCACTGGTTCGGAATGCCATTCTTAGTTCTATCTCATATCTTTCTACTATAATTATTGTATTGTGGTTCCAAATAAACGCTTTTTCTTTCTTTCTTTCTTTCTTTCTTTCTTTCTTTCTTTCTTTACTTAGGAACTGCCTCGTTGGTCTAGTGGTTAGCATATTTGACTGCGGCCGACGAGGTCCAGGGTTTGAGTCCCAGATCGGGCCATAATTAAGTATCGGGTTTTTCGGATTATAAATTCCCAGTACTAGCCCGGAGTTAGGAAGTATAAGATAATAGTCGTTAAAGCCCGCCAACCCGCATTGGAGCAGCGTGGTGGGTCTAAGCTCTAATTCCCTCTCTCCTATGAGAGTGGAGGCCTGTGCCCAGCAGTGGGACGTTAATGGGCTGTAGTGATTGATTTATTGATTACTTAGGAAGGCTCGCTTCTAGTGGAATAAAGAAAAACTTAAAGCACCTCTAACTTTCAATACCACGGGGGTTTCTAAAAGATAATATCTTCAATAATCGGGTGAAGGGTAAAGCATAATTTGTTAAGTAATTTAACCAAAGGGGTGTGTTTTTTACGAAAATGCTCTCCACATATCCCATCCACCAGCCATACTGGAATTACAAGCCGTTTTGTTTTAATTACGAAACCCTTTCCGCGAGAGGTAAGCCCTCCGTGATATAATTGCGAACAGCCCTCCGGAGGTAGCTTCCCTCTCTAGAGGGTTAATTTTACCTTGTTGCCTTTTTAACTCACCTTTTTTTGCGACTGGCCAAAAAGGATTTTATTCAATGCACTCTCACCTTTCCCCTCTAAGCACCAAAGTTGCTCTTTAGTAATACTTATTATGCGAAAGTTTGGATGGATGTTTGTTACTCAATCACACCAGAACGGTTAAACGTATCTGGATGAAATTTGGCACAGATATAGTTTAAAGTTTGGAATAACACAGGGGCTACTTTTTATCGCACCAAAGTTGCTCTTTAGTAATACTTATTACAAATGCGAAAGTTTGGATGGATGTTTGTTACTCAATCACACCAGAACGGTTAAACGCATCTGGATGAAATTTGGCACAGATATAGTTTAAAGTTTGGAATAACACAGGGGCTACTTTTTATCGCACCAAAGTTGCTCTTTAGTAATACTTATTACAAATGCGAAAGTTTGGATGGATGTTTGTTACTCAATCACACCAGAACGGTTAAACGCATCTGGATGAAATTTGGCACAGATATAGTTTAAAGTTTGGAATAACACAGGGGCTACTTTTTATCGCACCAAAAGTTGCTCTTTAGTAATACTTATTACAAATGCGAAAGTTTGGATGGATGTTTGTTACTCAATCACACCAGAACGGTTAAACGCATCTGGATGAAATTTGGCACAGATATAGTTTAAAGTTTGGAATAACACAGGGGCTACTTTTTATCGCACCAAAGTTGCTCTTTAGTAATACTTATTACAAATGCGAAAGTTTGGATGGATGTTTGTTACTCAATCACACCAGAACGGTTAAACGCATCTGGATGAAATTTGGCACAGATATAGTTTAAAGTTTGGAATAACACAGGGGCTACTTTTTATCGCACCAAAGTTGCTCTTTAGTAATACTTATTACAAATGCGAAAGTTTGGATGGATGTTTGTTACTCAATCACACCAGAACGGTTAAACGCATCTGGATGAAATTTGGCACAGATATAGTTTAAAGTTTGGAATAACACAGGGGCTACTTTTTATCGCACCAAAGTTGCTCTTTAGTAATACTTATTACAAATGCGAAAGTTTGGGTGGATGTTTGTTACTCAATCACACCAGAACGGTTAAACGGATCTGGATGAAATTTGGCACAGATATAGTTTATAGTTTGGAATAACACAGGGGCTACTTTTTATCCCGGAAAATGAATAGCCGCGGGAACCAAAAAACTTCAATCCACGCGGAATAGACAACAGCTAGTTATACATACTTCCCCCAATAATGTAGGTTACACAAATGTTTACGTTACACAAACAACACAACATCATACTAATAATATTACAAATGGGAAAGTGTGTTTGTTTGTCACGTCGCAATAGAGCAACGGATCAAAGTGATTATTTTTATCCCGGAAAATCAAGGAGCTCCCGTAGGAATTTAAAAGTGACTTATTTTTCCACGTGGACGAAGATGCAGGGAAGTTGCGAGAGATAAAAATATAAAGTACTAGTGGTCCAGGTAGACGTTGTCCTGCCCTATCTTCCTCGCTATTTTTCCATATTTTGTCACTGTTTAAACCTTCCCTGGACAAACATTTCAAAACCAAAATTAATTAATTTAATTTTTATATATATTATTAGCAATTAATTTTTATATATATTATTATTAAGTATTAAGTAAAGAGAGATAGCCATGAAATAAAGTTTTATACCAACTTCACTGTTCTGTGGCGAGATACTGATATAGCCTACACATAGAATTGGGCATTTGATAACTTTTTTTTTTTTATCCACTACAAGTTAGCCCTTGACTGCAATCTCACCTAATGGTAAGTGATGATGCAGTCTAAGATGGTAGCAGGCTAACCTGTTAGGGCTATGGCAGTTATATTAAACCCATACCCCTACTCGGTTTCTACACGGCATCGTACCGAAACGCTAAATCGCTTGGCGGCACGTCTTTGCCGGTAGGGTGGTAACTAGCCACGGCCGAATCCTCCCACCAGGCCAGACCAGGGAAATTCAGAAAATATAAATTTCCAAACCCTGCCGGGGATCGAACCTGGGACCTCCGCACGTTAAGGCAACAGCGCTACACACTGCGCCACGGAGGTCGTCAAAACTATTCAAATAAATTTTTATTTTTTGTGATTATGAGATAGAGGATCTCCCAAAAGTCGTAATATCCTTCCCTGTTAGTTTTATGTCGAATAACTATTTTAAACTATCGATTAAAGTATAAAAGTACGTCGAACTTTGATGACGTCACTATTCAATATTTCATACAAAATCCCATACTAAGCACGCGTTTTGACGTTTAAAAAAAGTTGCCGATTTGACTACGTATCAAATACTCAATTAAATAGAGCCTACAACTGACACTTTGTATGCGCGTCGATCCACTGTATAAATATCTACTTACGCAGTGCTACTATTATTTTAGTAACGAAGCTCAAGGATAGAAAGGCTCATATACGCACTTCCCCCATATACATATTATTGTACATACTTACCCCATATAATTCAGGTTAGACAAACGTTAACGTGGCATGAGCAACACAATAACATAAACAGCGCGTGTTATTGCTATTCGCTGTCGCCAATCAAAGCGGCGGCGCTGGTAGGTACTACTCCGTGCCATTTGAGCGTTATGAATATTGGCACCACACTGCATGAGAAATATTTCGGGACACTGTACGAAGGACGACCTCTCTGGCGCAGTGTTTAGTGCTGTTTTGTTAACGTGCCCTAGAGTTCGATTCCCAGCAGGGTAGATTTGGGAATTTATAATTTCTGAATTTTCTCTGGTCTGGTCTGGCTTCGGCCGTAGCTAGTTACCACCCTAACGGCAAAGACGTGTTGTTAAGCGATTTAGCGTTCCGGTATGATGCCGTGTAGAAATCAAATAGGGGTATGGGTTACATAGTTAACTGTCAGTAAATGAACTTGAAGTTTAATTCGCTATAATCCGCTACAGTAGACAAATCTGTGGGGTACAGTGCGTGTCTTTCACCTGCAGCATGCGACACCCACCACCTAGCAATTCGCAAAGCACAACACGACACCACACACATCCTCCAAATCACTCTCAACGTACGTTTCACTCCGACACCAGAGCATCTTCAGGAGATGTTGACTCGACAACTCACGATTGTGAAGTGGGTGGTGGGTGTCGCATGCTGCAGGTGAAAGACACGCACTGTACCACACAGATTTCTCTACTGTAGCGGTGTATAGCAAATTGAACTTGTAGTTCATTCACTATCATAGACTTCCGCAAAGTAACGCCTGCTTCTATTCAATAATTAACTGTCATGCCCCTAACAAGTTAGCCCGCTACCATCTTAGACTGGCTCATCACTTACCATCAAGTGAGAGCTAATCTGTACTGTAAAAAAAACAACAAGTCGTCCTACCTGAAATAAAATAATTTTATTTCAAAGGACATATTATAAGCTCATATTCACACTTCCCCCATATACATACATTATTGTACATACTTACCCCATATAATTCAGGTTAGACAAACGTTAACGTGGCACGAGCAACACAATAACATAAACAGCGCGTGTTATTGCTATTCGCTGTCGCCAATCAAAGCGGCGGCGCTGGTAGGTACTACTCCGTGCCATTTGAGCGTTATGAATATTGGCACCACACTGCATGAGACATATTTAGGGACACTTGAATTTTCCCTGGTCTGGCCTGGTGGGAGGCATCGGCCGTGGCTAGTTACCACCCTACCGGCAAAGACGTGCTGCCAAACGATTTAGCGTTCCGGAATGATTTAATTGGGTATTTGATAACTAGTCAAATCGGCAACTTTTTTTAAATGTCAAAGCGCGTGCTTAGTATGGGATAGTATGGGAGTTTGTCGTGTTTTGACGTCACTATTCAATACTTTATACTTTAATCGATAGTTTAAAATAGTTATTCAGCATAAAACTAACAGGGGAGTGGATATTACGACTTTTGGGAGATCCTCCATAATTATAAACAAAATAAAAAAACATTGGCGACCTCCGTGGCGCAGTGTGTAGCGCTGTTGTCTTAACGTGCGGAGATCCCGGGTTCGATCCCCGGCGGGGTCAATTTGGGATTTTATAATTTCTGAATTTTCTCTGGTCTGCTCTGGCTTCAGCCGCATCTAGTCACCACCCTACTGGCAAAGACGTGCCGCCAAGCTATTTAGCGTTCCGGTAAGATGCCGTGTAGAAACCGAATAGGGGTACAGGCTTAATAATTAACTGTCATGCCCCTAACAGGTTAGCTTGCTACCATCTTAGACTGCCTCATCACTTACCATCAAGTGAGAGCTAATCTGTAGTGTAATAAACAAACAAGTCGTCCTACGTGAAATAAAATAATTTTATTTCAAAGGACATATTATAGGCTCACATTCACACTTCCCCCATATACATACATTATTGTACATACTTACCCCATATATTTACCACACTGTATGAGAATAATTTCGGGACACTGTACAAAGGAAAACCTGCGAGAAATCCAGCAGTGTAATAGTACAAGCTATTTCTTTTTAAATCCAACACTAGGCTTCAATAGTACAAGCTTTTTTTTTTAAAATCCAACACTAGTTTCTCAGATCGCCCTTGACTGAGATGAGAGATGATGTTGCAGTCTAAAATGGAACTCGTCTTACAGCTGTATGAAAATGAGATTAATTGTTAAACATATGCATCGATTCACAATTTTGTATCGGGCATGTTTGAAGTAGAATGGAAAACCTGTATTTCGGAGTCCCCGCCATTCTAAAACGGCCATTCTGAGACATAATATTTTTGGCAAACTAAAGATAATTAAAAAAAAATACAAATGTGTCCTTCCCCGGGTTATAACTTATTTCTGTATACATTTTATCAATGGTTATAAAGAGAAACCATTGATAAAATGGGCCATGGAAGCGCAGCAGACAGACAGACAGACAGAAATACTCTCTCTTATTTTATAGTATTAGTACTCGATGGATTTTGAGTTGAGACCGTGCCCATACGGTCTTATACGTCATAAACCAGGGGCTTTATCTTCTTATATATAAAATTCTCGTGTTACAATGTTAGTTACCATACTCCTCCGAAACGGCTTGACCGACTTTTATGAAATTTTATATTATGCATATTCAGTAGGTCTGAGAATCGGCTACTATCTATTTTTCATTTCACGCAAACGGAGTCGCGGGCATCAGTTAGTATTACATTAAAATTATTGCTACAGTATAACAATTGCAATCACCGTTGCGTTGTTAACACTTCCGCCAAAGTACATTATCAAATGCATAAATTCAGCCAATAACAAAAAAGTTGTCCGGTTGAAGTGAAACGATTTTTTTTTGCTTTTTGTTTTTTATTTTTTGTTTTTTTTATTTTTAAGACAGCATTGAGTTAGTCCAAGTAC
Organism: Erebia palarica; assembly: GCA_964035005.1. Classification (NCBI taxonomy): domain Eukaryota; kingdom Metazoa; phylum Arthropoda; class Insecta; order Lepidoptera; family Nymphalidae; genus Erebia; species Erebia palarica. Next base: position 449,103 of record OZ035992.1, read on the forward strand.
CTTTAATATATTAAAATCGTATAAAACATAAATAAGTAAATATATCGGATCTCATAATACCAATTAGGTACCTACCATTAATTTATCATTACTTATTAGAATTTACATACATTTGTTTTTCTGGAATGTCTTTTTTTTAATAAAAAATAAAATATATAAACCTTAACACTAAGGCATTAAATTTAAATTACGAATGCAGTACATTTATATTTAAGGCCTTTTGTCTTCGTAACAAGCATGTCGCTTCACGAGCATGTCGGTGACGCGAATCCACAAGTTTACCCCCTACCAAAAAGTGCTCAACGCGGATAAAGAAGTTTTCACTTCAATAATAGAGACTGTAACGATGATTAATGCAGGTTCATAATAACGTCATCAGTAATCAGAGGTATGATTATGTAAGAATCGCCGATCCAATCGTTAAAGTTCGGCGTCAAAGTAAAGTAAACCATAACAGCATTAAAACGGAGCTCAATTTCGTGTATCCATTCTCATACGTTTATGGTATCGGACATACTTAGACGTATAATAATGGATACACGAAATTGAGCTCTAACTCAATAACGATATGGTTTATTTTACTTTGACACCGAACTTAGACGATTTGATCGACAATTCTTACACAATCGGGGGGCTGGGCCTCATGTCCATGCATGCTAATAGCTAATAATTGTATTAGGTAACTAGTAGGCTTAGCAAGTGTGTAGTGCTCCCGGCAGACTTTGTCCTGCCCTATCTTCCTCGCAATTTTTCCATATTTTCTCACCGTTTAAACCTTCCCTGTACCTCTGAGTTTTAATTCGATTGATCGTATAAGAACTCGATGACATTAGCGTCACAGTAAAATGGACCCAAAAGCGCTTGATTTAAAGGCACAAATTCATTACAACAGATTTAAATTTGGAAACGTATCGTGTACGTAAACGTATATGAATGCATACACGAAATTGAGCTCTATATTCATACTTTTAAGTTCATTTTACTTTGACGCTAATGTCATCGAATGCTCATACGATCAATCAAATTAAAACTCGGGACTACGACAAACATTTCAAAATTAAAATCAGCTAAATCGGCCCAGCCGTTCTCGAGTTTTAGCGAGACTAACGAACAGCAATTGATTTATATATCATATCATCATCATCATCACTACACCCCATTAACGTCCCACTGCTGGGCACAGGCCTCCACTCTCATGGGAGAGAGGGAATTAGAGCTTACACCCACCACGCTGCTCCAATGCGGGTTGGCGGGCTTTAACGACTATTATCATGTTAGTGATAATAACCGGGACCGACGGCTTAACGTGCTCTCCGAGGCACGGGGGTGAAACACCGCCGACTTCCTAACTCCGGGCTAGTACTGGGAATTTCTAATCCGAAAAACCCGATACTTAATTATGGCCCGACCCGGGACTCGAACCCGGGACCTCGTCGGCGGCAGTCAAACATGCTAACCACTTGACCAACGAGGCAGTGTATATATAGATATAATGTGTGTATATATAGATATAGATATAATGTATAAGTAAGTAAGACATGAAAGCTATCAATAAATGACTAATGACTAATTTTTTCAGGACAGTCCACATTTTGCCATCAACATGGCGCCTCCAAAACGATATTTGCTGGAATATCCGCTGATCCCAGCACGCAGTAACGCAAACGCGTTATTTGATTTGCGCGTTACTTAATTGATCAAACGAGCGGTAATTGTGTTTGCTCACACGTTACACATTCGGCTAATGGCAGCTTGCTGACGTGTTAACACGTTGATACTGTGTTCAATGAGCTCATGGTAGGTATGTACTAATTTTTAATTCATTTATGACCAACTGACGTCCGCGACCCGCGTAGATTCTTCCTTCTCAGTCGTGCACTCTTGACAGAGCGGTCGTGGCTGCTGGGATGATTCAGGTACACTCTTCATCAGTCTTATTGTTCAAACTTGGCCGTACAGCCTCCCGCGCTAGCTCCTCCACTTGTCTCGGTTGGTAGCGTTTCGGGAGCACCCCACCACAGTCGTCTGGGTTACAGTATTTATAAGATCTGTCCATCGTGTAGGAGAACGTCCTCTGGCTCGCTTCCCTTCCACATGACCCTGTACCACCAGACGCTCAAATAACCCTTCATTTCTGGAGATGTGGCCAAAGAACTTCAGAATTCGCAATTGCACAGTCGACGAGAGCCTTTCTTTTATCTTAAGTTCTTTTAAGATTGAATTGTTTGTGCGAAAAGCTGCCCAGGGTATCTTTAAAAGGCGCCTCCAGCACCACATCTCCAAGGCATCAATTTTACGACGGTCTTACGGACGTAATCTAAGCGACCATATTTCAGCTCCGTAGCGAAAGATTGGGAAAACCTCATAAGCCGAACCTTAGTGATGTTGGTGATCTTCGTAGTAGTTCTCCGCGTAGATTAGGCTCTTTTTAATTCCCACAGGAACTCCTTAATTTGCCAGGAGAAAAATGTAGCCTATGTCACTCGTCAGCTCGTCAACTATAACCATGCAAAAAATTACGTCGATCCGTTGCTCTGTTGCGATTGGATTAAAGGGCAAACCAGGATAGCTACCGCCTAATTTCTAGCTGGTTTTTCTCGGTAGGAATGGCATTCCGAACCAATAGTAGATTCACTTGACGATTCAAAGGCACTTGTAACAGTTTATTTGAATGAAAAATATTTGAGTTTTAGTTTTACTTGGGTTCTGAATGCATTCAATTCGCGCGCATACCTACGAAGTACTGTTCGCGCGCGAGTTGAATGCTGAGCTAATGTATGGTTTATCACACATACAAAAGCTCTGCATTCAACTCGCGTGCGAACTATAGGGATATCTAGTTTTGTACAGTACTAAAACATTAAGTGACGGTCGAGGGACGAGTCTAAAGCATCGTCGAGGTCGTTGTAAACGCATCAATTTCCCTCGCATTTATCTGTAATGAGGCGCACACAAGCCGATGATCCGCTTCAACCCGAGCGCTCAGATAATAGTTTCCCATGCACATTGTAGGGTAAGCAAGAGATCTTATGTCTCACGATAGAATTCGAGAACAAAAAAGTGTATGTGTGCAATTCACACGCGGCAGAAGTGAAGTGAACTGACACTTAAGGGAATTATGTTGGATATACTTAAATTATAAATAATTGATTAAAAAAAATCACGGAACTTGTGGATCTACATGTATATTTTTGCACACTGCCACTGGCGGTAAATTGTGAAAGGGATTAATTTTTTTTAAGATAACAACCCACAATTTAACAAAATAAAAATTATGAATTATGAATTATGAATGAAACTTCAGAAAAGCAGCGTTCCTATAAGCAGACATATGTTCCATAGAGCGCGTCTCAAAATTGCGACCAACATAATATGTGGCACCGCATTCAGGACACTTAAGCTTATAAACACCCGATTTTTAATGATTCTTTAATAATTATCTTTCCCATTGCAAATACTGCGAGTGTATTATTTGTCCTGAACGTGATATGTGGTGATATACAGATCATGAGATCTGAACGTCTTGGCAATGCGCTCAGATATAGGTCCAAAATAAGTTAAACTGGCTTTATAAAAAAAAATATTGCCACATATTTGACCAACATATGTGGCAATATTTTTGTCAAATAATAAATTTGAGACGCGCTTTAAGGAACCTATGTCTGCTTATAGGAACGATCAACCACCAAGGTCCCACTTCGCTAAACATCTTTTGGACAGTGGACATGAGGTGGGCAATAACCATTCATAATTATAAAATCCTACATAAATATAGTAAGGAGTTTCAAGGAGTGCCTTTGGGAACAATTAGAAATAATTAAACACAATAATAAAGGATTTGAGTTGCAAAACGAACAAATAAACGTATCCAACTCACCTTTACTCAATTTATTTAGTAATAGGGGGGCAGGGGGCGGAGCTTCGGTATGAGTCATGCCAAATAGGTATAAAAGCCGGAACTTTCGATACGATAGTCACTTTATAATCGTGCATTGTCAAGTTAAATTCTCTTGAAGATGCTCCGGTGTCAGAGTGAAACGTATAGGTTTACCTACGTTTCCTACGTGTAACTACGTAACCTACGTTGAGAATAATTTGGAAGATTTAAGTAGTGTAGTGAATATTGCAAGATACACATTGTAACTACCACATAGGTTTATCTACTGAGACGGAGTATAGCGAATCAATTTCAAGTTTCTTCACTGTTCGAGTATGGCAGAAGGAACTTTCCGTTTTACTTTGACGTTCGAATTTTATCTAACTAGGTACGTTGCTTTAACTAGTTAGTTAAATCTTACACTAACCCGAATATAGTTTATATTGCTATTATACCTATAGGTAGGCATTCAGACGAAACGGCGAACTAATGTCAGATGGTTAGAACTAATTTAATTTTGTATTCCGATTACATTTCAATAGGCTTCGATTTGGATAGCTACAAGTATTGTATAACCTTGGATTTAATCCTAGTCAAGTCTATTCAGCTGTTTGGATTTGGGTCCTAGGTATTAAAACACTCAGTTACTACATATATTGTAACGTTTGCTGATAAAATTTCCTTCTGGTACAGTGGTGAGCGCTATGGTCTTATAACTTACGATCAGGTGAGATCGCAGTCTAGGGCTAACTTGTAGTGGATAAAAAAAAAAGTGGGAGGTCTCAGGCTCGATCCCCGGCAGGGTTAATTTGGGAATTTATAATTATTGGTCTAGGCTGGTATCGGCTAAGACTTGCCGCCAAGCGATTTAGGGTTCCAGTACGTAGTCTTGTAGGAACTGATTACTTAATGGTACGTAGGTATGGGTTTGCCTGTTTAGTCTAGTGGTTAGTATGTTCAACTGCGGCCGACGAGGTCCAAGGTTCGAGGCCCGGGTCGGGCCATAATTAAGTACCTACTGGGTTTTCCGACGAGAAATTCAGTAATAGCCCGGTGTTAGGAAGTTGGCGGTGCTTCACCCCCGTGCCTCGGAGAGCACGTTAAGTACTCAAAATACCTAGGTATTTGTTAGATACGAGATGATCCCGTGAGGGGAATCTTTGATTTTCCGGGATAAGAGATTTTCCAATTCACTCTCCAAGTCCTAAACCATAGGTACTCGTGGAAAATCATACGGAGCCATTGCTGCACTGCTGCATGATTGATGAACAAACCAACAGGAAAAAGCACATATTCGCATTTACAACATTAAGTTCGATATATTAAGTTCTCTAAATTCTACTTCATAATCATATTAAGTTAAATAATGCCCCTATCAAAGTTTATTTATTGAAATGAGTGACAAAACGTGAAAGGGCCAAATTTGGAGAGTCCCTTGGAACCTTAAGACCCGCTTTACATGATTCAAAGCACTTCTAAATTGAACTCTATTCTCATAAAATCAGAGCCTATTATGGGTTGCGGCTAGTACGAAAGTAAATTAGCATAATACTCGGTTATGATGGAATATTCTGGATGCTCGTAATAAATGTAACGGCCCGAAAGTAATAATTATGGAAATGGGACGTCGTGACGTCATATTCCAGTAGGTAGGTACATTAAACTATTTGTTTGTCCCAGAATCACAATTTCCTTAAGCCGTCAGTTAGATAATATAAATTATGTATTGTATTTAATTCACTAATTATTTAAGGTATAATAATATATTTTTCAATACAGTTTCAGAGGCTGTAGTTATGATTCGAAAATTTAATCTTTCGCATAGGCATCTTACTTTTACACGGTCGTGACTTACTTTTACAAGCTCGACACTTACTTTTGCAGTTTAGTTTTAAATTTTCCAAGTCAATTAAAAAAGTTTAGTAGCAAGGAGTTTTCATACATAGAATATAATCGGATAGGCTTTTTAGGAGGAAAAATGCATGAATCCGTACGTTTTAGCATAGAATTTCCAAAATTCTTTTAAATGGTTGTTGATTATATTTAATTACCAGTTTAAATTTAATTATTTTCAACATTTGACAAAAATCGAATAGGTCGATACGCGTAGGTACGAACCCGTAGCTTAGTTTCGTTGAAAAAAAAATATTTCGTGTAAATACGCGCCATTTGCTGAAATTTTTTATTTTTTATGTGATAAATTGATTATATTTTTGTTAATATGAGTTCTAGTACTAATGATGAAATGGAATTAACTCCACCAGATATTTTATCTGAGGCGAAAACTGCGCAAGATGGAATTTTTGCGCACTTGCGAATTTTAGTAATTGCTCAAGCTTTACTCTCAATTTCCAGAATTAATTAAGTACTATGTACGTATGTATGTTGAAATAAACTTGTAATTCTTTGATTTGTTTTTTACTATTTCCCACAACTGTATTGAAAAACGTCGTGGGATACACGGGTGTGAAAGTTATTCCAAACTCGTGATATTAAAAACCCTCACCTTCGGCTTGGGCTTATTAATGACAATTGACAGCTCGTTTGCAATAACCTACTTTCCACCCTTGTATCACAATATACTATTTAAATATTAATATGTCTGTAATTTTTAAAGGACCAATATGTAACTGTTTAAGACACTGGGCGTTGCGACGAGAAACCGTTTCAAAAAACCGTTCTCGGCTCTGCGACGGTGAAACCGTTTTTACGTCCTGGGTAAAACAGTTAACTGTTGTATGGGGATGTTAGTTCCACAACTCCCTAAAGGATGGCGCTCATGGCGCTTATCTTATACTGAAAGTATGTATACTTAAAAGTCTGTGATCAGGGTCTGTGATGGCGCGATGATTTTGCCAGTTATATAAACACAAAGCTAATATATATAAAACTATCTTTTTTGAGCAGAATATGAGTTATCTTAGATAATTTATCTGTTATAAATTAAGTTTAGTAGAATGAGTTAGAAGTTTAATGAAACATTTGTGTTTTAAACGTGGACAGCCGCTATTTTAAAGTTTGAAATTCGACATTGACATACTTTATGTCGATGACATACAGTCGAGAATTAATTTATTCAACGACACGTTCGTTCTCAAAACAGTTCTTACAATCAAAAGTGAACTTTATGCCTATGACATACAGTCGATAATGTTAATGTATTACTTAATTGAGAATATAAGAGAAAATAATCAACATGCGTTTCATTTACTGACATCTGAACATCTTTACAGTTTGTGTTTATCGTATAATAATTTATCATAATTATTACAAGGTCACTTAATTCTATAGTTGCAGAATTAGGCGATTTGCAAACCAGTTGCAACGATAACCGTTTTCTGCAACCGTTTTCGTCGTCGGCGAAACGGTTACGTTTCGTTTGTCGAAAATACGATAACGACCCACCACTAGTAACTGGGTGAAATGATAAGCATTAAACCCCGAACGTATGAGGGTCTATGCTGACCATTGTTCAAACATTCTTCAACCTCTCACGGGTACCAAGCAATAGCACGAGTTATTGACGTACAGCGCCATCTATTTATTAATATGAACAACTTTAAATATCTGCAACGCAAAAGGACTTGACCGGTGGAACTATGGCCGCTTGCCTAGGTGTCAAAAATCAATGTTCAGCAATGATTTCTTTATTATTGTAATTGTAATATTTAACTGTTTTCAGATAAAAAAGTTTCAGGAGTCTGAAGGCTCGGAAAACTGCGAAAATGAACAAAAAAAGTTTCACCAAAAGATTGCTTTCCCACACTAGATGGCGCTATTTATTGTGTTGAGCGAGTCTAAAAAAATATTTTCAAGTATTATTTCTTTATTATTGTAATTGTTATATTTTATAGTTTTCAGATAAAAAGTTTCAAGAGTCTGAAGGCTCTGAAAACTGAGAAAATAAATAAAAAAAGTTTCACCAAAAACTGCTTTCCCACACTAGATGGCGCTATGTATTGTGGTGGGTCTAGAAAATATTTTTAAGTATTGCTCACTACATTTGTTAACAAGTTCAACTATTCGACCACAGATGGCAGCATATGCAATGTGAAAGGGCGTTCCAGTTCAACTATTCGACCATAGATGGCGGCATATGCAATGTGAAAGGGCGTTCCTTTAAACGCAGTATTTCAAAATGCTTTGTTCGATCTATTAGTTTGAGACTTGTCAAAAAATAAAAATAATTATAAACAAAACATACATTTCCTTTTCATTACTATTTAATTGATCAAAAATAAATCATTAATAATATAATGACTAAGGTACTTAAATGGTATTCATGTAGGGTTACAAGATTATTAATAGGCATGGATATAATGGAACGTCAAAATGGAGTAGTGCTTAAAGAGGAAAGCGGACGCTCAAGATTTAAACAATAAACGTACTGTTTTCTTTTTCATTTGAACCCTGACCTTATTTGGAATAATAAATCCATAATAATTTCGTTTTGAATTTTTAAACCTCACTGTAAAAACGGAAATCCTGTGCATTGTCCCGAATTGGAGGGCAATTACTGGTCATGTCCTTTCTTATTTAAATTGAACAGTAACTATAATCTATCTATAAATACATACTAATATTATAAATGCGACAGTGTGTTTGTCCGCTACGCTTTAACTCCCTATTTATACAACCGATTTTGACGAAAGGACATGACCAGTAATTGCCCTCCGATTCGGGACAATGCACAGGATTTCCGATTTTACAGTAAGGTTTAAAAATTCAAAACGAAATTATTATGGATTTATTATTCCAAATAAGGTCAGGGTTCAAATGACAAAAAAAACAGTACGTTTATTGTTTAAATCTTGAGCGTCCGCTTTCCTCTTTAAGCACTACTCCATTTTGACGTTCCATTATATCCATGCCTAATAATAATCTTGTAACCCTACATGAATACCATTTAAGTACCTTAGTCATTATATTATGAACGATTTATTTTTGATCAATTAAATAGTAATGAAAAGGAAATGTATGTTTTGTATTATATTTATTGACAAGTCTCAAACCAATAGATCGAATAAAGCATTTTGAAATACTGCGTTTAAAGGAACGCCCTTTCACATAGCATATGCTGCCATCTGTGGTCGAATAGTTGAACTTGTTAACCAAAAGTAGTAACCAATTTCTAGACTCACCACAATAACTAGCGCCATCTAGTGTGGGACAGCAGTTTTTGGTGAAACTTTTTTTATTTATTTTCTCAGTTTTCAGAGCCTTCAGACTCCTGAAACTTTTTTATTTGAAAACTATAAAATATAACAATTACAATAATAAAGAAATAATACTTGAAAATATTTTTTTAGACTCGCTCAACACAATAAATAGCGCCATCTAGTGTGGGAAAGCAGTCTTTGGTGAAACTTTTTTGTTCATTTTCGCAGTTTTCCGAGCCTTCAGACTCCTGAAACTTTTTTATCTGAAAACAGTGAAATATTACAATTACAATAATAAAGAAATCATTGCTGAACATTGATTTTTGACACCTAGGCAAGCTGCCATAGTTCCACCGGTCAAGTCCTTTGACCTATTGATCCCGGAAAATCAGTAACTGAGATGGGAAATTTTCAAAAGCAAATCCGCGGTCTCAGAAGGAGAATCCAGGCCCGGATCTAGGGGGGGGCAAGCCGGGGCCCGTGCCCCGGGCGGCAAATTCAGAGGGCGGCAGATTCAAGCTTGGCAGACGGATACACGACTCAGCATTATCGCAACTTTGCGATGGAAAGGATCCATAGAGTGTATATTATATTTAGTAGGTTAGTAACAATAAAAACACAAAGAACTTGACTGACCGGTAGCTAAGCTATCAACGCACAGCCTAAGCCGCTAGGGTTAGAGGCTTGAAATTTGGACAGTAAGTTCCTTTTGTGACGTAGGCGCCCACTAAGGAAGGATCTTTCAAAATTCCTCCCCCAAATAGAACAGGGTCGATAATTTTTGAAACCAAAAAACCAAAAAAATCATTGTAGGATGAAACAAATTGGAAAAGGCTCTTCCTTTTCCAATTGGCTTCATGTAAAAGATAAAAATAAAAAACTATTTGAATTTTTCAAATAAATTTTGAGGTTATGTGAAAAAAGTGTAAATACAAAGGTTATAGATCTTTTTATTACTTTTAGTTTTGCCGGAAATCGAGATAAACCGTGTTTTACCCTTAAAACCACCCCCTTTCACTTCCCGACCTCAGATCACCCGTAAATTATTTTTCCTTTCATTTTTGTTATATTCTCTTTCTTTTCCAATGGGTTTCATCCTACTATGTTTTTTTTCACTTTTTACCATTTTCAAAGGCTTCAGTGTTGGTCTAAAAGGGATAAAATAGGGGATGAAAGTTTGGAAGAGGATTTTTTTTCGGCTTACATCCGGAAAAAAAAATTCGATTAAAAATTAGGAAACACGTGTTTCAGTACTTTTGGGAATGATTCCACCTCTAGGGCATCCGAGCGAAGTAGGGGCGGGTCCGCTAGTATAAGCATAAGAGACACAGACATGTCCACTTCCCCGCGTCGAAGGCGATTCAAGAAACGAGCTGGTTTTCGTGCACCCTCTGCACAAGGCACCTCTATAGTGGCGAAGTACTTAAACCAATAAGCTATAGTCTTTAGTGTTCTACGAATCAGGGACATAGATAGTTTTTTTTGCGAATGACAGCTGCGACATCCCTGAGGCACTGCAGAAGCGGAGAAATCCCATCATCATCCTAATTGGAAGCGCAAGTTGTCCAGCGATCTTTTGGCATACCCGACCCACAGGTTGTGTATACGACAAGCTCTGGCCATATGCCTTGAAATGCATTAAGCCTTAGCTTGCTCAGTACAACGGGAAAATCTGCGAGCCAACATATTATTACCTCTGCCTGCGCTTTCTTTCAATATTGATTGAATCAGAAAGATTACTGCATCCCGAATTACAGAAGAATGTAAGTATTGATGATGCTCAATTTGGCTTCCGCCCCGGGATTTTAGATTTTTTTTTCTTTTCGGATAGCAAATGTGATAATATTATAAATGGTATATACCTAATATGAGTACTTGCTGCTTACTTGTTTCTACTTATAAACTTTACCTTTGTTTTATTACATTAATAATTTTTGCTACTGTAGCGTCACCCGGGTCACAGCCGAAAACCAGCGCCCTGCTTTGTATGCAATCATTGGCATACAATGCAGGGCTTAATGCTGAGCTGTACACCCATTCTGGGTGGTGTCACAGACAAAATTTTTACATCAGTAATCCGTGTTTTGTCTGTGACACCATTGTCGAATAAACTGTTTTTCTTTCTTTCCCGGTCGCTCGACGGACTCGGCTGTCCTCAGTCTCAAACATACAGTACAATACTACACAAAACGTAACACATCTGTGTATGCATGTTTTCTGGACCTGAGCCGCGCATTTGATCTTGTGAACTATGAAGTTCTCTGGAACAAATTGCATGTTGCTCGGGTCCCGGATGAGATAACGAGTCTGTTGAGATACTGGTACGGAGGCCAAGTGAACAACGTAAGATGGGGCGACGCGACGGTACGTCAAGGGGGACTCACCTCTCCAGATCTTTTCAACGACTATATCAACGGTTTGATCGAGGAGCTGAGAAGCGCCAGGGTAGGCTGTCATTTGGGAGATGTATGTGTGAATAATCTCAGTTATGCAGATGACATGGTGCTGCTCAGCCCCTCGATCGGAGGGCTAAGGAGACTTCTTTCGGTCTGTGAGCGTTATGTTAAGGATCATGGATTGAAATATAACGTTTCCAAGTCAGAAATGATGATATTCAGATCGGGGAAGGGTCCGGAGAGGGTGCCACCGGTCTTTTTGAATGGTTCTACAATTCGGGAGGTGCGGCAATTTAAATATGTCTCGGTGACCATATGTCCTAACATGTGGTCACCGAGGACCTTAGGGATGACTTGAACATCGAGAGAGAGAGAAAAGCACTGTCGGTTCTGTGCAACATGCTCACGCGCTGATTCTCTAAAATATGTAGTATCGACGTAAAACTAACCCTGTTTCGTGCATATTGTCAATGTTTTTACACTTGCCAATTATGGGCGAAATTTAGGCGAACGACAATGAGCACCATGAGGGTGCAGTATAATGACTCATTCCGCATGCTCATGAGGTTGCCGAGGTACTGCAGCGCGTCGGGCGTGTTTGCCGGGGCGGAAGTCTCCGATTTCTTTGCGATCAGGCGCAATCGTATAGCTTCTTTCTGGGAGCGATTGCCGAATAATGTAATTCTTAGGGTCATCGGTGAGGATAAGTCTAGTGATATAATCAAGCACTGGCGCTCTGTCCACCGAGACGCAAATAAGAAATAGGAAGTAGTTTTAGGAAATAGCTTAAGCTAGCTTTTATTTTTATTCTTATTTGTTTTTCATTTATTATTTATACTACTGTAATATTGGAATTTTATCTGAAATAAAGAGCTGTTATGTTATAATATCAGCATCATCTATCAATAGACAAATGGCTGAAATGATGATGATGATAAAGGTAAAAATATTGGCGGGTGAGGGCGGCACTTTTCAATTTTTGCCCCGCCTCGAAAAAAATCAAGATCCGGCGCTGGGAGAATCAGTCAGTCAGTCACACTTTTTTTAAAATATAATACTAGATGAATGCCCGCGACATCGTTTTCGTGGATTGACTTTTTAGTTTATTTCCATAGGAATCGATTTTCATATATAAGCCCGGGGTATGAAAATTTATGGGGAGTAAAATCAAACTTTTTTCCGTTACGTTATGTTTCCATGGTAACACTTCTCGTTCGTAAGGAGTAATAGGCCTATTACACTGCACTTTTCACAGGGACCCTTACACTTAAATCAGCGTAGTGTCATAAGAATTAGGGAGAAAGGATCTCTAATTTGATCCTTATCCTATTACAATGCACTTTTCACAGGGACCCTTACACTTGAATCAGCGTAGTGTCATAAGAATTAGGGAGGAAGGATCTCTAATTTGATCCTTATAGGCCTATTACACTGCACTTTTCACAGGGAACCTTACACTTGAATCAGCGTAGTGTCATAAGAATTAGGGAGAAAGGATCTCTAATTTGATCCTTATAGCCCTTATTACAATGCACTTTTCACAGGGAACCTTACACTTGAATCAGCGTAGTGTCATAAGAATTAGGGAGAAAGGATCTATAATTTGATCCTTAAAAGCCTATTACACTGCACTTTTCACAGGGACCCTTACACTTGAATCAGCGTAGTGTCATAAGAATTAGGGAGAAAGGATCTATAATTTGATCCTTATAGGCCTATTACACTGCACTTTTCACAGGGAACCTTACACTTGAATCAGCTTAGTGTCATAAGAATTAGGGAGAAAGGATCTCTAATTTGATCCTTATAGGCCTACACTGCACTTTTCACAGGGACCCTTACACTTAAATCAGTCTGCACTTTTCACAGGGACCCTTACACTTAAATCAGTCTGCACTTTTCACAGGGACCCTTACACTTAAATCAGTCTGCACTTTTCACAGGGACCCTTGCACTTGAATCTTCATCACTTGAGTGTAGTGTCATAAGATTTAGGGAGAAAGGATCTCTAATTTGATCCTTATTGCTGTGTAATAAGCGACGCTCTAAATTGCGGCTACGTAATAGGCCTAGTGTAATGAGCTGACACAATTCTTTTTGTATTCCCGCGGGAACTCCTTAATTTTCCGGGACAAAAAGTAGTAAAAATAATGAATTTCATCAAATCGGTAACAAGATGGGCCGTTAAAGCATAGCAGACAGACAGACAGACGGACAGACACAAAGATCTAAATTATAAGGATCTAAATTTCCAAAAACGAGAATCAATAAAACAATCAGGCATTGCTTACAAAACATATATATAATATCACATCCTATAAAAATATGACTTCCAGTCGTAGGTACATACAATACATAGTTCTTTATATCTTTTTTACAGTTTTAGGTAATTTTCCAAAATAAGCGTAGTTAGGTGTGATAACAATAAATTTGGTAGGAAACAAATATACTTTAAAAAATCAAAATAACAACTTAGAAACTTTCGACAAATACATAGTAGGTACAATGCAAATGCACTTAAGCATAAACTAAAGTCTTAATTCATTACTTTATTATTACAAGAATTAATTAATCACAGATTTTTAAAAATTAAAATTAATTCCTCACTCTTTCCTTTAAAACTTACACGCACTTAGATTTAACTCATTTTACACTAAATCGATTTCTCTCGTTCTTCATCCTTACCACAAGATTGTAACATCCACGTTTTGCGTATTCGAGAGTCGAAACTCTTAGTTAAAGTAAAATCGACCTAAAACTACTTGTATTAGAGCTCAAATTCGTCTATACAACCACAGCTAGCTCAAGCATTGTGAAAGTGATATAGAACTATACGCTTTAAATCAAGAGCATTTGGGTCCATTATAACCTGAAACGTGTTTCGATTTGATATAAAATCTTATGATAATAGGGTAAGGTAAAGGTAAAGGTAAGGGTAAGGTAAAGGTAAGGGTAAGGTAAAGGTAAGGGTAAGGTAAAGGTAAGGGTAAGGGTAAGGTAAAGGTAAGGGTAAGGTAAGGGTAAGGGTAAGGTAAGGGTAAGGGTAAGGTCTTAGATCCGTACTAATAAATCGACTTCTCCCTTAAAATTTGAGATTTAAAAAAAACCGACTTCAGTTACAGGCTTTCAAGTATATTTGTATTATATAGTATAGTTTGACCGATGTTTGAGAACTTGTTTTTGGCTTAACGTAGGTTTATTAATACGGGCTTCAGATTATTATTAGTAATTTATTAAGGCACATTGTGGTAATATTGATAATTTTCAGCAGTTCATCACGTTCAGTAAGCTTAGTCTAACAGGCCCAGGAGGGATGATGACAGTAACCAAGAATCAACGAAATTATGAATTTATCTAATGGAATAGGATTCATGGATTGTAAACAACGTTTTTATTTTTCTATTTCGAGTGAGATGGCTATTTATTTTGATAAAATAAAACTATAAAATACAGCAATCCGCCATATTGGATTAAACACCACAAAGCGAATGACGTCACAATTGTTTGTTTTCGAGCTTTGACAATCACACTATTGTTTACTGCACACTGCACAGAGTACATCGGTAATAACAATAGTGACGTCACAAACGACGCCATGACACCGGCGAGCGTTTTGGCGTGAATTTTAAAATTTAAATTTCAAATGCCAATTTTATCTACCAAACCTTATTTTTCTGCTGAAATAAGATATTTTTTCGAAATAGTAGATACTTCCGAACATAATCTGACCATTTTTCAAAATCTAGTGCATCATGCCTATTTTCGAAGCAAATCGTAATAATTTGACAGCTTAAAACGTATTACTCGAACTGTTTAAGGAGTTCATATAGGCTTTTTGACAGGCCAGGATGAACTCCTTAAACAGGTCAAATTATCCCTTTGTCAAACGATTACAATTCCCATACACAATCGGGGGGAAGATTTTACATTGCAAATTCGATAGATCCTATCGAGCGTTCGATCACATTAGTGTCAAAGTAAAATTGACTAAAAAGCTCTTGATTTAAAGTCACATATTCAGTACAACCGATTTTAATTACGAAACGTATCACTTACTGTGAATGCACACACGAAATTCAGCTCTAAACCAATGCCATTAGGGTCCATTTTACTTTGCGTACAATCGAATTTGCAATGTTAAAATTTAGACTAAGGGTACAGTACACAATTTCGATCGATCAGAAATTGTGTACAACCGAATATAATTAACGCTTCTTAACTAAGAATAGGAATGTATTTCCGCCATATTGTAACATCTTCACTATATTTTAGTACTAAAACTTGGATAAAATATTAAAATATCGTCCGTATGCAAAATATTTTCAAGAGTTTGTCTTGTCTATTTTTAATTTTGATGCATTTTAAGTACTAGTAACTTTGCTATTTTTTGCTCCTTGTCAAATCTTTAAAGTAGCCTAATTACATTGGAATCTTTGTCCTCGTTAATGTTTTTACTTCTATTGTTATCATGCCGAGTTTGTTGCTGGCTCTTCTCAGTAGGAATGCCATTCCGAACCAGTGGTAGATTCACTTGACATCTCAAGAGGACTTGTAAAGTTGTATATGAATAAAAAAATGAAATTTGTCGCGCACAGAATATGTATTGCTTTAATATCTCAAGAAAATATTATTTGTGTAATTTAGTACTTAAATGTTGAATAACTTAATCTATTTTCAGCCTTATTTCAATACACATTAGTACACCATTCTTCACCATCATAGTTAATAGATATCTGGTATTTCTTAAATAAAGTAACCTTTACATAGTTTTATAATAAGGAATGATATGCCGCCTCCCTAACAAAATTTAAAACCAGTTATTATTTTTTGTTTTTTTAACCAATTTCAACAGTTAAAATGTTCAAGTCTAAATCATGACCACAGAATATTCAACCTTATTATTGAACAGCTAACATTAATTATCCCTTGCATCACACTTTAGTCCTGTTATGTCCGCAATATGGTAATTTCAGACTTTATTTTTATAGTTTACAAAACCTTAAGAACATATTTTGTGGTCCTTATAAGATGTTGGTTTTCCTTTTATATATATATATATATATATACATAGCGAGTACACGAGCAGGCGGGTCACCTGATGGTAAGTGATTACCTCCATTTAACGGTTATAAAAAACTGTTTATATGCTTCAGTCAAACGCCTATGACCAAAATACACAAAAAAGGTGTGTCGTAATTTCAGCCAATAATACCCGCTTTAATTACAATGTTCTGATCATAATTACAGGTAATGTATTCTGAATTCTTGTTTTGGATTAATTTTGGAAATTTATTTCGTTTTGTCTTTAAATTGGAGGAGTGCAGGCATGCCACACGATGAGAGTCAATCCTCCACATTTCTTCAGACGATATTGAGTCTTATTTCTAAACTGATAACACAAATTATCCCTTTCATCCTTACATAGGCCACTCACATTTAAACTACAATCACTTTATTTATAGTTATAATTTACAATGTTATTGTTAAGTGTCCCTGGTCTTCACTCAAAGCTTTTGTAGTAAATTCAATTAAGTGTTGGAATGATATTCCACCTCCATTACCCAATTTTAAACAATCTATACTGGGTCCATACACTTAACAAAAACTATCTCTTGGATCTCTGTATGTCATATCTAAGCTGTCATCAGAATTGCAATCCTCAAGGTGATTTCTATAGCTAGTCTGGTATTGCTTCGTAATTTTTGTAGTAAATCGTAAACATGAGTGTTGGAATGTTCTTCCACCTCCACTACTCAATTTAAAACAATCTATAAACTAATTACACACTTAACAAAAATTAATTGTAGCTGTATGTAGTCCGACTATATCTAAGATGTCATTACAATAGCTAGCTAGTCTGGACTCCCTTCGTGATTTTTGTAGTAAATCGTATACTTTTGTGTTGAAATGATATTCCGCCTCCATTACCCAATTTAAAACAATCTATACTGGTTCCGCACTCTTAACAAAAATAATTATCTCTTGTATCTCTGTATGTCATATCTAAGCTGTCATCAGATTTGCAATCCTCAAGGTGATTTAAATAGCTAGTCTGGTCTCCCTTCGTGATTTTTGTAGTGAATCGTACACTTGAGTGTTGGAATGTTCTTCCACCCCCATTACCAGATTTAAAACAATCTGTCAATGCACACACACACACTTAACACAGATTATCCCTTGCGTCTTTATGTAGACCGGTCATATCTAAGCTGTCATCAGAATTATAATCCACAAGGTCATTGCTGTAGTTGACGGGTCCCTGGTCTTCTTTTAACGCTTTCTGCAGTATGGCCTCTAGTTTAGGCTGGATGTCCCCTAGAAGGGCCCTCTGAGAGGGCTCGGAGGCCCAACATGACTCCATGACTTCCCAACACTCATCGCTGAAGTTGGGCAGCCTTTCTGGACGAAGACCTAAAAAATAGTATTAATCTGTTTAATATTATCATTTTCTTTATAAATGGGAAAATACATCGCGTAATTAGTGACATTAACATTGGTACTTTTAGGCATAACCCATACTAATATTATAAATGCGAAAATGTGTCTGTCTGTATCTCTGCTACACTTTAACGGCCCATTTTTTCAATGGATTTTGACGAAATTTGGTACAGAGACAGCTATCCCGGGGAAAGACATAGGGTACTTTTTATCTATTTGAAAATTGAAGACTTCCCGTGGGAATCAAAAACCTTAATCAACGCGGACGAAGTCGCAGGCATCACTCATTGTTGTAAAAAATAAAGTTTGTCTGACTGTATGTTACCTATTGACGGTCAATTAAACCGATTATGATAACGATTATTCGTTACAAAGGAGACGGTTCAGATTTGTATGGGGCGTAGGCCAAGTCTTGTAAAAGAAGAGAAATGAAGGAAAATAAAATACTAGACCAGTTTTTATTGGTCAAATCTACGAATTTGTCGTAATTTCAGTGGTATAATTATTTAATCTTTCAAAGTTATGGAACACTAAACATGAGTGGGTAACAATGGCGGATTCATATTTTTTGACGTTTTCAAAAGAAAAACACGTTATTTTGACTGTGACTGTCAGAAATTAAATTTGATACATTTCGCGCCTGCTGCCTAAGGCTCTATGGCTGAAGGTTGCCATCTTGGAAACGTATCGAAAACTTGAAATACATTTTTATATTTTTTGCTCGTTATTTACTTTACTGTTCTAAATAATTATATTTTTAATACAATCTATATATTTTCCTTTTATCATGATAGAGTGTACAAGAGTAGGCCTAAAATGTACCTTTTCCTTTGTTTTGATTTCTAGTTAGGTAAAAATATACCGACAAACGTGTGTCCTGACAAAAATTGTCACAGTTATCATTTAAATTAAACCCTTTTGACTATTATTGCCCAAAGCGTAATAATTTGAGAATATAGTAATATTTTGCGTAAGAGCTCACCCCTCTTAACTTTGCTCCAGAGCTGCTCCTTGTTCTGGAATGTTTCGAAGGCGGATGGCAGTTTGACGTTACCAGCGCACAAATACCTACAACAAGAGGACATCATTCTTTAATAATTAATTAAACCTGTATAAGTTAGTGAATTATTTCGTTCTATCTCATTTATTAGTTAATTATTTACTAATTTCGCGATTTTTACTATAATTTTTTTTTGGGTGTTTATTTTTTATTTTTAAGTTTGTTTTATATGTTAGTTGTGTAATATTTATTTTAATTATAGTCTAAATATGATTCAAACGGCGCAGCGCAATTTTTTGTCAAATAGAACCGGAGCAAACTGAAAACCAGCGCTGAGCATTGTTATCAAGTTGTTTGTTAGACAGAGGCGCGACGTTAGCTAGTCTCGTTCCGTTGGGAAAAGTATTAAGAGAGAGAGAGGAGAGAGAGAGAGAGAGGAGAGAGAGAGAGAGGAGAGAGAGAGAGGAGAGAGAGAGAGGAGAGAGAGAGGAGAGAGAGGAGAGAGAGAGGAGAGAGAGAGAGAGGAGAGAGAGAGAACCCGGCTGAGTTTATTGTGGGCTCTTCTCAGACCAGGGCGCGTTTGGAACCCTCGTAGCTTTAGTTTTAAGATACCGTTACTGATTATCACCATTATATTTTATTCTAGACGTCTGTAAGTGTAGTGTAGTAGTGTGTAACCTAAATTGAATAAACATTATTTGACTTGATTTGACTTGACTGATTTTGAAGATAAATATACTCGTTTCAGAGATTCAAGAATGGAATTCATTCCCTGCGATTAAGAAAAATAACGATGGTGTCAGAGACGAGGTTATAAAAGGACGCGTGCGCTGCTGCCGGGGCTCACTTCCTTGTCGTCCGTCGTTGCGTATCGTTCTTGTGTGATTTTATTTTCTCGCTGTAATATTTTTATTGCTCATGATAATAAATGAGCCAGGAGAGCTATTTCGTCTTTCTTCTTCAAGTATCCTCAAGAAATTTGCAAGAATGGTTTATTTGATAAAATGAATATAGTCATATTAAAAAAAAAATAAAAAAAATAGTTTTCACTTCTATTCGCAGTCCCTGCGACTCAATTTTTTTTAAATTTGCGCAACTCAAACTCATCAGAAGCAGCAGCTCCGGCGCCATGTGCACCGGAGTGCCCACCACCGAGCCGCTCATGAGCGCCATGTGCACCGCGCAGAACCCCAGGTCGGACCGAACTCACCAGAACAGGATCCCAAAGGCGTACACGTCGACCGCGGCGTGGTAGTTCCCGGCCAGCAGCTCCGGCGCCATGTGCACCGGAGTGCCCACCACCGAGCCGCTCATGAGCGCCTCCGCAGCGCAGAACCCCAGGTCGGACCGAACTCACCAGAACAGGATCCCAAAGGCGTACACGTCGACCGCGGCGTGGTAGTTCCCGGCCAGCAGCTCCGGCGCCATGTGCACCGGAGTGCCCACCACCGAGCCGCTCATGAGCGCCTCCGCAGCGCAGAACCCCAGGTCGGACAGGGCCGCGCGCGACTGCTCGTCCAGCAGCACGTTCTTGAGCTTCACGTCCCGGTGGACCAGCCCCAGCGAGTGGAGGTACCTGATACCTGCGGATAGGGGGACGTTTTACTGTATCTTGTTGTCACAGCCCCAAACCCCAGCGAGTGGGGGTACCTGATACCTGTATCATGCAGATAGGGGGATGTTTTACTGTATCTTATCGTCACAGTCCCAGCGAGTGGGGGTACCTGATACCTGTATGATGCGGATAGGGGGATGTTTGCTATCAACCAGAGGCCACTCAACTTCAGCCCATTAACGTCCCACTGCTGGGCACAGGCCTCCACTCTCATAGGAGAGGGAATTAGAGCTTAGACCCACCACGCTGCTCCGATGCGGGTTGGCGGGCTTGGAGTTGGAGATCATTCTCAACAATGCCATGTCTACCCCGCTTCTATTAAGCGCCCTCAAGATGGCTGGCCACCACGCATTATCAAAAGCGCCCTCAATGTCTAAGGACACCATAACAACGATCTCCTTTCGCTGCAGACCATCTCTGACTACGTCTATAGCATTGTAGAGTGCATCTTCAGTACTTCTTTGTGGTGTGAAACCGTATTGAAGAGGGTTAAGTTTGCCATTGTGACCCAAAAACCATGTAAGTCTATTCACCGTGAGTTTCTCTAATACTTTTCCTATAACCGGTAATAGGCCTATTGGCCTGTAGGACCTCGGTTTTGTATAGACATCCCTACCGGGTTTCGGTATAACTCGGACCTCGGCCGTTTTCCATAAACTTGGAAAATGACCTAGCTTAAGGCAGTTGTTGAATAGAGCTATGGTGATTTCCGGATTACTTTTGTACGCAGCTTCACAGAGGTCTGATGTGAGGCCGTCTTTACCTGGTGCTTTCTGAGGGCTCATATGAGCGAACACTGTATCCAGTTCTCCCGCTGTAAAGAGCTGATAGCTGGGGTCCAATGTGCTTCTCTTAAGGTCTTCAACAAGTGCTTCCACTTCCAGACGTATCTCAGGTTGTTGATGTGTGTCAGTTTGTCGGTCGTCAAGGGGGTAAAAAGTTTCTGCCAGAAACTTTTGTTAAGGTGTCGGGGTATCACCTTTCTCATTACGTAAAAGAATAGCGTAAGATTGAGGACCGCAAATTTTTAAAATGCGATAGAAGTTATCCCACATATTCTCCTTTTCCTGACGGGAGCAGAATTTCATCCAGCTGGCGGGAATTGCTTTTTCAATTGCTGCCTTATACGAAGTCTTTGCGCGAACATATTCTTCTATGACTAGTGGTTTCCTTCTTGAGTTAGCGTTTCTTATCCTGCTTTTTCTCTGTGAGTTCGGCAGACCACACCTTTGACTTTTTATCAATTTCTCTATAGGAATTAGGGGTATCGATTCATCACAGGCTGCTGAGATTGCTCGAGTATATCTTACGGCTAAATCATCTATATCGGGTCCAGTGGCTGCATTTATACTTCTTAAGGTTAACGACTCTCTCTCAAGGTTGACCTTGAGGGTTGATGCAAATTTACTCCAGTTAGCCTTCCGGGTGTTATATATTCGCGTTGTTGCCTTAGGGATAATGCTCCTGTCGCGCGTTAGCTCAAGATTAAAGAGTATCCTTCGGTGGTCGGATAAAGTAGGGTTTGTGTCCACTCTCTAATCTGTCACTATATTAAGTGATGAGTTCGAGCATACGGTCACATCTACGATGCTTGTAAAGAGTGTAGTGCCCCTGTAGGTAAAAAAGTTGGTGTTTTTCCGAAATTCAGAATATTCATTCATATCATTCGAGCTGCACTATAAAGCCCACATAACCTTTCCCCTGATATCGTTTGCTTCACAGCCCCACCAGGTACTTTTGGCATTTATGTCGCCGCCAATAATGAGATCTTAAGAATTTAGTTTTGTTATTACTTCGTGCAAGCTACTTATACAACATCTACTTATATCTTGGCTTCGTTCAAAGTAGACTGATACCAGTCCGATCTCCCGATTGCATATAACCTTAAGACCTACTATTATATCAGTTAACAGCTTTGGATCTACTACAATTTGCATATTAGGATTTAGGATGACGAATTGCTGACTTCACTGGAGATTCTTTACTGGAATCAATTATCTGAAACACGCGATAGCTGGTGTTTAAAATGCCTTGTGAACCTACGTATGGTTCTTGGAGAAGAATGGAAGTTCCTTCCTTAGTAGCCTGGCCAATGCACTCTTTAGTAGCTGCGTAACCTCTGCCCAAGTTGGCTTAAATAATTTTATACTTGCAATTGACTGACTTATCATTGGTTGACCTTGTCGTGTCCTTGGTTGTTGACTTTACAGAGCAGGCTACAGCAGCTAACGATACCGAAGAGTTGCCATGCTGAGAGCTTGCTGTGGAAACCTTAGCAGTATACTACTGCCGCCCGAGCCAGCCTGTCCCATTTAAATCAGAGCCATTAGATCAAATCATTACCAAAATTCCTTGTCATTTAAGCAATCCTTTTCATGGTTCGCTGTAATTCTTTAATAGGATTTTTTAATGAGTTTACGTTAATTTTCGTTATATATGTCACCATAAAATTGCAAATACCCTCAGATTGCAATCGGACGCTTTTTGTCTCGATAGATTGTAAACTTTTTTTATTATCCATTACAAGTTAGCCCTTGAATGCGATCTCACCTGATAGTAAGTGATGATATAATCTTAGCTCTTGACTGCGATTTATGAATGAATGAATATACTTTTACTGTACACAAAAAAACAGTAACAACAGTAAACTTAGCTAATAACAAAGGAAGTATACAATTTGGCGGCCTTATCGTTTCACAGCGATCTCTTCTAAGCAACCAATGGTTTAAAAGGACATAGCCACAGGAACAACCGGTAGATGGTGCAGAAATAACAAAATAAATAAAAATATTTATATAAAGCTACAAATTATAATACATGTATATATATATACTAAGTATAACATAAAAACCATAAATGCTACACATATATAATATATAAATAAATAAACGTAAACCTCAAAAAAAAAAAAAGAAACAATAGGTATCAAAATATATAAAAATAAACTACAAGGTAAATAATATTATTGTGACAAATAGTAATCTTTTACAAGTCTTCTAAAGATATTTATCGATTGAGCCTCTCTGATGTCAAGAGGCAGGTACAGAAAAGGATTTATGGAAGAAAGAGGAATTATGATTAGGCGTCCTCAAAACAAGTTTCCTTGTAGTACGTAAATGTTCTCCTGGACGGTCTACGAATTCAAACTTCTCCTTTAAATAAGCAAGTGATGTAATAATAAGTGATGATGCAGTCTAAGATGGTAGCGGGTTAACCTGTTAGAGGCATGGCAGTTATACTAAACCCATACCCCTATTCGGTTCGTACACGTCATCGTTTTTTTTTTCTTTCGGGGGAGGAAAAAATCCCTACGGACTTCTGCCTGTCGGCAGGGCATGTCCGACTTGCACGGACTAAAATAACCTCATCGTACGGCAATAAGGCATAGGTAAAGGATATTCGAGAATTCAATAAAGGGGTAAAAAAGGGGGTAAAAAGGGGGTAAAAAGGGGTAAAAAGGGGTAAAAAGGGGTAAAAAAGGAGTAAAAAAGGGGTAAAAAAGGGGTTTTGTAGTATGCGTAGTCCACGCGAACGAAGTCGCGTCCATAAGGTAGTATTCTAAAATCCATAATCGGTTCGTCATCGTACGGTACGCTGAACCGCTCGGACGCGCGTCTCACCTTCGACGATGTCGCACGCGATCCGCATCCGCGCGGGGAACGCGAGGCCCGAGCGCACTGCGGAGTGCAGGTCGCGGCTGTAGCGCTGCGACACCAGCAGCACGCCGGGCGCGGAACCGCCGCCGCGCTGCACCAGCGAGCCCAGCAGCCGCACGATGCGCGGGTGCGCCGGGATGCTCCTGGGTACACCGCGTTACGTCACTCACACGAACACCTCTAGCGTAAGCAGTGCCGTGCGGCCCATAGAGGCGCACAAGCACCGCTTACCCAAATGGGCTCACTTTTATACGACTGCTTGAAAAAAGGATAGATAAATAGATAGATTGCACACACTTAATAGTTATTTATGCAACAGTTGCGTAATAAGGGGTATTAAAACACGAATGTGAGTTTATATATATTATAATATAATAATAGTATCATATGTGTTTTAATACCTAATTATCAACAGTTGCATACAAGACTTTATCTACACTCACAATATACCTAGCGCCGATATACGTCACTCACACAGTAATACCTGCAGTATAAGCAGTGGCGTGCAGCCCATAGAGGCGTACAAGCACCGCTTACCCAAATGGACTCACTTTCAAGAGCGAGCCGAACAGGCGCACGATACTCCTGTGCACACCGCATTACGTCACTTACAGAGTTTAACTGCTGCGTTTCTTGCCGGTTCTTCTCAGTAGAATCATCTTTCCGAACCGGTGGTGGAGTCGTAACGTTTCAACCGGTGTAACGTTTATACCGTGTACGGTGTACCGTTAACGTTTTACGTTAACGGTCGTAACGTTTCATAAGTGACACAAGTTATCCTACATGATATAAATAAAAATCGTTTATCAGAAATACTTATAGTATAAGCTGTGGCGTGCCGTCCATAGAGGCGTACAAGCACCGCTTACCCAAAATGGACTCACTTTTATACGACTGCTTGAAAAAAGGAATAAGGAATGAGGAATAGTATAGGTACTATCTATCCCTTTTTCAAGCAATCGTATAAAAGTATATCTATATTTTAAAAAAAAATTGGATCTTCTCATCATTTTCTAGATGATGATTATGAAGGGATAGGCCGTGGAAATCAAACAAGGAAACTGATTAATTTGGATTATAATTAGGTAGTACTTAGATATATATATGTTCGCCGGTCTGTCAGTCTAGGCAAAGAGAGTACGAATCTATGTGACGTTTGACAATTAACAAAACCATAGACTAACGACCAATACAGTAAATTTATAATAATAGTTCGTTTACACTTCCAACAGATTATATATTTAATCTTATTTTTTTTTTTCAAATTTAATCTTTCATGCGGGACCGTGGTCACCCCATCCATTTTTTTTTTAAATTTTACTTGCCTATGTCGTCTCGAATAAGCTATAGGGATTCTAACGATATCTCATTTATCAAAATTGATTCAGGCGTATAGTTACGGTGGAATATACAAACTCATATACATACATACATGCATGATATAGGTAGCATAAGCAGTGGCGTGCAGCCCATAGAGGCGTAAAAGCACCGCTTATGGGCCCATTACACTGCACTTTCACAGGGACCCCTACACTTGAATCGGTGTAGTGTAATAAGATTTAAGGTGAAAGGGTCCCTAATTTGATCCTTATTGCTGTGTAACAAACGACCACATAGGATAGGGTGGTGATGTGGGATTTTTACCCACTAAAACCCCCTCTGTTTTGACGACCTCCGTGGCGCAGTGTGTAGCGCTGTTGTCTTAACGTGCGGAGGTCCCGGGTTCGATCCCCGACGGGGTCAATTTGGGAATTTATAATTTCTGAATTTTCCCTGGTCTGGCTTGGTGGGAGGCTTCGGCCGTGGCTAGTTACCACCCTACCGGCAAAGACGTGCCGCCAAGCGATTACGCGTTCCGGTACGATGCCGCGTAGAAACCGAATAGGGGTATGGGTTTAATATAACTGCCATGCCCCTAACAGGTTAGCCCGCTACCACCTTAGACTGCATCATCACTTACCATCAGGTGAGATCGCAGTCAAGGGCTGGCTTGTAGTGGATAAAGAAAAAAAAAAGTAACGGTTTTTGCAACCTTACGGTGACATGGACAAGTCATCCTTCATTTTTGTTTGGGGGGGGGGGGGGGGGGGGATCTTCCAAACCCCCTCAGTGACCGTCCTCAGTTCATAATTCCCCCGGGATGATACGAGTGTATACAAGTCACCTGGTGTAGAAGAACTCCATTGCCAGTTCCTTGTAGTGGCGGTCGTCGGCGGGGAACACGGACTTTACGCACGCGGGGCTGCGGCCCGCCCACGCGCCGCGCACCGCGTACACAACGCCGTACTGGCCGCGGCCTGGACGGGGGCACGACCGTTATTGTATTGTAATACTACATTACATCGCGGGAGGGGGAAGTACGCGTTTCCTGGTCGAGTGTTAGTTACACCGGCTATATACGAAACCAGCAGCCCGATTCTGTAACTCAGTGGCTATCGAAAAATGAAAGCCACTGACATATATATTTTTTCCATTGAAGGTTTACAATGAAAAAATTAAAGAACATTTCATAGTAAATCTTCTATGGACAAAAAATATAAGTCAGTGGCTTTCATTTTTTGATAACCACTGAGTTACAGAATCGGGCTGCAGAGATGTTCTCCCGGTCGAGGTGTGTATAGTGCTTTTCTAAAAAATGATATGAAATGTGCACATTTCATACCCTGTAAATGAGTTCGAAAGTTAAACTTCCCGGCCTAGGCCAGTAAAGAATGTATATATTTTCATTACATAATATCTTATGTTTAAATTTGGAATCTTTCTTCCTGAATATCTTGCAACTCGTTATAATGTTCCTTGGCCTAAATAGTTTAAATTTGGAACTCTACCGTATTACCGTATTACTATTATATATTAAAAAAAAAGTCACTTGTTTCATTGTTTAGAAAAGCACTATACACACCTCGACCGGGAGAGCATTTCTGGTCCCGTATATAGCCGGTCTAAGTAACACTCGACCAGAAAACGCGTACTTCCCCCTCTCGCGATGTAATGTACTATTTATTAGCTATATAATTCATAGATACTACATGTTAGAAAAAAGAACACCACCACTTTACGACCATCGTGAGTGGCACCTAACTCAGAGCAAAAGTCGCATTAAAAGGGTCTCTGACATCATGTCAGAGGATAACTGAGTGCGAAAAAAAAACTAGAGAGGTGTCAAGGGACACCCAGATGGAACGAAGTTCCTTTCGATTAATTAGTGAAGGAATTCTAATACAATTTTATTTTTTAAAGTTATAATAATATTTTTTTAATATTAACAAATATACACAATATTTAATAAAAAATAATCGTCGCGACACCACACTGTTCAATGCGAAATAGAAAGACGAAACGAAAATAACTGGCTTGCTTTCTATGAGAGAGAGAGAGAGAGAGAGAGAGAGAGAAAGAAAGAAAGAAAGAGAGAGAGAGAAAGAGAGAGAGAGAGAGAGAGAGAGAGAGAAAGAAAGAGAGAGAGAGAAACACGCGCACGCCGCACGGCTTACAACTATAGCAAAAAGTGTCATTACAACTTTTGGTCTTCATTTTTCCGTCTAGCTCCCTTTCGCAACGCGCGATTAGGAACTTCGTTCCAAAAAAAAACAGTTATTGTAATAAAACGATCAGCTGCTCGATAGTGATTGCCTTTATTGTTCTACTTTATTTTACTACCCACATACGTAACATTATTATATTATTACTGAATTTCTTTAAGTAAGTATATGTCACCGTAAGATTGTAAAAACCGTTAGATTATAATCTAACTCGCGAAATTCTAAACTGTCGAAAGATTGTAAACTGTTCAATGTTCTGAGTTAAAATTTTTGAAATATTCATTTTATTTACGTTTTCTTGTCTCTTTCTTGTAGGTTAGGTTAGGGTTCGACATAAATAATAAGGCACTTAGGTTTTATCGGGTTTAAATATCTATCAGATTACAATGTACCGGAAAATAATGCGTAAGATTATAATCTAACGGTTCTTACAATCTTACGGTGACATACACACAACAGTTATTGAAGTGACAACTTCTTTAGCCGCATTGACAACTTTTTGGAAGGGGGTAAAAATAAGGATTCGCGTCACCGATATGAAAATCGACATGCTCGCGTTGTTACGAAGACAAAAGGTCTTAAATATAATAACTACATTCGTAATAAGATTTTAAAGCCTCAGTGTTAAGGGTTATTTTATTCTATACTAGATGATGCCCGCGACTACGTCCGCGTGGATTAAGTTTTTTTTCATTTCCGCTGGAACTCTTTAATTTTCCGGGATAAAAAGTAGCCTTTGTCCTTCCCCGGGATACATCCTATCTCTATAAAAAATCGGTTGAAAAATGGACCGTGAAAGCGCAGCAGACAGACACACTTTCGCATTTACAACATCAGTATGTAGGTCAATCTCACCAATCTCCCGGCCCAGCTCCGGTGTTCCGTACATGAGGAGATCGCACATGGACGTGCTCTCCAGACAAAGCCGGGCGAACGACGGAGCGTATCTGCGAACAGATCTCTGATGATCTTCTCTTACTAATATGTAAATGCGAGAGTTTGGATGGATGTATGGATGTTTGTTTCTCAATCACACCCCAACGGCTGAACGGATCTGGCTGAAATTGGGCACAGGGATATATTATAGTCGGGAATAGCGCATATAGACTACTTTTTGTCCCGGAAAATTAAAGAGTTTCCGCGGGAACTACTATTATTACTATTATATTACTCACTAACGAATTCCCGCGACTTCGTCTGCGTGGTTTGAGGTTTTTTGGTTCCCACAGCTCTTTAATTTTCCGGGATAAAATACTTTTTATCCACGAAAACATGCACATAGGCTACTGCCTATGTGCTATTCCAGACTATAATCTATCTCTGTGCCAAATTTCAGCCAGATCCGTTCAGCTGTGATTGAGTAACAATTGTTACAGTTATAGTATTAAGATTGTTAAGGTCGTCTTAATACTACAATTAGTATTAAGTTTATTATGTAATTAAGTATTATAAATTTTTTCTCTCTCTTAACAATTTTACTTATTTAATTTTAAAATTTTATTTCCAATTTTTCTATTTTATTTTACGAATTTTTAATTTTTATCCCAGTGTAACATTTTTTTTTTTACTTTTTAGTCATATATGGCGCATGATGTGACACCTGTCATAGATTGTACATTTAACAATATGTTTAATTAGTATTTAGTTTATAAAGTATTGTTTTCAATGAATACATTTTTTGGTCACCCTAAATAAATAAATATAAATATAAACAAACATCCATACATCCATCCAAACTTTCGTATTTATAATATTAGTATGGATATCAGTGTGGACTAGTATTAGTGCAGCTTGCATCTCACTTCTTCCTGATGGCCAGCTTGACGTCCTCGGTGTGGTGCAGCCGGCTCGCGAGCGCGGCCTCGAGCGCAGCGAGCGCAGACTGGTACCGCTCGTGCGCCTCGCCCAGACGCTCCAGGATCTGTGCACGAAATGGCGGCGACAACTCAATTAAATTAAAATCTATCTATATATACTAGTGGTTCGTCCCGAACTGAGGCCTCGCGGTATCCTTAACATAGTTTTGACTATATCGTAATAGTTAACTTTTAACATTAGACGCAAAGCTAAAGAGTTATTGGAGAAACGAATAAACTTTTACACAGCGCCATCTATTGACATCATTGTAAAGTTCTGTTAAAAATACTGAAGCTCTTTAAAAATTAAATTATTTCGTTTCCTTGTAATATTCATCTAATTTTAGTATTTGTTGTTCAAGTACAGGATATAATTCAAATAATTGATCAATTTTCAGGCTCAGCCTTTCAAAAAAATTAGAGTTCTGAGGTCAACTTTGGACGTTAGAAAATCTCCACTTTGAAAGCCCCCCATTTCGTCAATTTTAAGGGAAAAATTAAAAAATATATATTTGTACTCTATTCCTAATTATCTTTAAAATTATATGAAACAATTACTCTACGTAACATCTATAATAATATTTTACTTCGCATTCGCTTCTGTGAGAGCCCCCCTGAAATAAATATTTTTTCAACTTTTTAAGCCATATTCGGCTGGAGGCCATCGGTTTACATATTATATTTAAATTTGAAATAATTACGTTCAGGAATTCAGAAGTTATAAGGCTCTGACAGACGGACGGACGGACGGACGGACAAGTGCAAATTCACTCAAGTAGACTCAGAGACTTTCGGTTCGCTCGGTCAATAAAAGCGAAATACCACTCACTGACTAAAAACTATATCTCAGGAACTATAAAACATACATATGGGGGTGAAATAGGGGTTGAAGTTCCGTTTCTATGAAAGTCCTATATTTTTGAAGTAAGAGACTTGAAAATCGAGATTTAGGTTATTAGTTTTAAATAAATATTAACTTGTACAAGTACTCATTTTTACTAACGAAAATCCAACCTACGACCTCTAAATTATATAAACCTAATAAATAAATAAATCTTTATCTTTGGGGTTACACTTAACACAAATAAAAAACAATCAAAATTAACAAAATACAGAAATAACTTATAGACTAAACATTGTAATCTGTAATAGACTAAGAGATAGCTGCACTTTTGAATACTATCGCTAGAAAGGCTGATTCAGTATTAGGTGGGTGCTACGCTCTCCACTGATGACGATAGTGAAAGTCTGCCCACATGCGCATGCGCCTTTCACTAGATATGGCCGCTCAAAGACGTGTTATGGTTACCAAAATGAACCATAACTAGAAAGGCTGATTTTTGTAGGTACAGTATTCCGCTAGGATATGGAATGCCACGTTCCGGTACGATGCCGTGCAGAACGTTAAATCGCTTGGCGGCACGTTTCTGCCAGTAGGGTGGTAACTAGCCACGGCCGAAGCCTCCCACCGGGAAACCTTACCTTAGGAGGACTTACCTGCAAGGCGATGCTCTCGCTCTCGCGCCAGTCTATGGGCTGAGTGAGGCTGAGCGCGCAAATCGCGGTCTGCGCCTCACCTCCTCACCGCCCGCCATGCGCAGCCTGACACACACACACACACACAGTGCTGCTGCTGTGTACACCGCACCTGCAAGGAGATGAGCCGCGCCAGCCTCTGCGGCGTGAGCTCCTGCGCGGTGTGCAGCGCGGCCGAGCGGCGCCACGCGGGGCTGAGCGCGCAACACGCGGGCTGTGCCTCCCCGCCCGCCATGCGCAGCCTGACACACACACACACACAGGGCTAATGCTATACTTGGTTTAAAAGAGTGATTTTCACAATTCTCAACAAAAAAAATACTATAGTGTTAGCGAATATATCGGAGATAGCAACATTCCTATGACTATGCATTTGTGATGTGTAATCTGTGTGTGTTTGTTTTAAAAGAGAAAAATTTAAATTCAACGCAACCGATAGTTAAAAATGAATATCAAACAAATAGACTAAGGGATAGCTGCTCATTTGGTGATCATCGCTAGAAAGGCTGATTTAGTATTTGGTGGGTCCTGAGCTCTCCACTGATGAAGATAGTGACGCTTTGCCCGCATGCTGACGGGCCTTTCACTAGATATGGACGCTCAAAGACGTGTTATGGCTACCAAACTTTAACCATAACTAGAAAGGCTGATTTTTGTCCAGTATTTAAGTGTGCGCAGTACCTATGTAAACAGTATAAAAACTAGACGCTATTCATCGGGCCGTTCACTAGATATCACCTCTCAAAAATGTGATAAACTTACAAACTTAAAATAATTATTAGCAATTATTAGTAACGTTGATTGCTAATTGATAAGAATAGGATAGCAATTAATTTTACGCCTCCATAATTAGTTTACATATGTACTGTGCATACTTAAATACTTTACAAGAATCAGCCTTTCTAGTTATGGTTCATTTTTGGTAACCATAATACGTCTTTGAGCGGTCCTATCTAGTGAAAGGCGCATCCGCATGCGGGCAGACTTTCACTATCGTCATCAGTGGAGAGCGTAGCACCCACCTAATACTGAATCAGCCCTTCTAGCGATAGTTACCAAAAGTGCAGTTATCTCCTATTCAATATAATACTAGATGATGCCCGCGACTTCGTCCGCGTGGACTAAGGTTTTCTGACTCCCGCTGTCTCTGTACCAAATTTCATGAAAATCGGTTGGACAGATAATTTTTTCAAATCAAAAAACCTTAATCTACGCGGACGAAGTCGCGGGCATCATCTAGTCACAAATAAAAATTGAAATATTCAACATCCCAATTGGATATTTGACAACTAACAACTAGTCAAATAAATTATTTTTTAGTGATTATTGAAAAGAGTAACTCCCAAAATACGCAACATCCACGTCTCATGTTAGTTTTATGTTGAATTAACCCTTTTAAACTATCGAATAAAGTTAAAAAAAAATGCGTCGAACTTTGGTGACGTCACAATTCAGTAATTCATATACAAAATCCTTTAAAAACCGCGCGTTTTGACGTTTGAAATAAAGTTACTGATTTGACTAATTGTCAAATACCCAATAAAAACCACGCGTTTCGACGCTTGAAATAAAGTCACTGATTTGACTAATTGTCAAATACCCAATGAAAACCACACGTTTTGACGTTTGAAATAATGTTACTGATTTGACTAATTGTCAAATACCCATTAAAAACCACGCGTTTCGACGCTTGAAATAAAGTCAATGATTTGACTTATTGTCAAATACCCAATGAAGACCACGCGTTTTGACGTTTGAAATAAAGTTACTGATTTGACTAATTGTCAAATACCCATTAAAAACCACGCGTTTTGACGTTTGAAATAAAGTTACTGATTTGACTAATTGTCAAATACCCATTAAAAACCACGCGTTTTGACGTTTGAAATAAAGTTACTGATTTAACTAATTGTCAAATACCCAATAAAAACCACGCGTTTCGACGCTTGAAATAAAGTCACTGATTTGACTAATTGTCAAATACCCAATGAAAACCACGCGTTTCGACGCTTGAAATAAAGTTACTGATTTGACTAATTGTCAAATACCCGATAAAAACCACGCGTTTTGACGTTTTAAATAAAGTTACTGATTTGACTAATTGTCAAATAACCAATGAAAACCACGCGTTTTGACGTTTTAAATAAAGTTACTGATTTGACTAATTGTCAAATACCCATTAAAAACCACGCGTTTTGACGTTTGAAATAAAGTTACTGATTTGACTAATTGTCAAATACCCATTAAAAACCACACGTTTTGACGTTTGAAATAATGTTACTGATTTGACTAATTGTCAAATACCCAATAAAAACCACGCGTTTCGACGCTTGAAATAAAGTCACTGATTTGACTAATTGTCAAATACCCAATGAAAACCACGCGTTTCGACGCTTGAAATAAAGTTACTGATTTGACTAATTGTCAAATACCCGATAAAAACCACGCGTTTTGACGTTTTAAATAAAGTTACTGATTTGACTAATTGTCAAATAACCAATGAAAACCACGCGTTTTGACGTTTTAAATAAAGTTACTGATTTGACTAATTGTCAAATACCCAATAATCGGCTGGTTTGGCTGAAACTCGGTGAGGGATGCTCACCTGTAGAACAGTCTTCGGAGGGAGTCCATCATGCCTCGCAGCACAGAGAAGGAGGCGCACGGAGTCAGGTCCACCTGCCTGGCCACCGACAGCAGCTGCCTCATCGCCTCGCTGGCGGGCCTGCCCCCCAACTCCTGGCGGCAGGAAGACTCCAGGGATTCCAGGCATCTGGGGGGGACGGCATACACAATAGGGGTGATGACAACTCAATCAAATCACCAACTCTTTCACAAACTTAAAAACGCGCTTCTAGTACGGAAGTTGTATGAAATTCACAATTGTGACGTTATAAAATTTCAATGCACTTTTTTCTTTAATCTATATTTTAAATTATAATAGTAATGAAGTCTAGTAACACGACGATTAAAACTTAATAAGTCGTATCACTATAATATGGATGATGACAACTCAATCAAATCAGCAACTCTCTATCAAACTTAAAAACGTGCTTCTAGTATGGAAGTTGTATGAAATTCACAGTTGTGACGTCATCAAATTTCAACCCACTTTTTTTTCGTTATTCTATATTGTAAAATGGTTATCAAACTCAAAACTAACCGGGGATGTGAAGTTTAGGTCTTTTGGAAGACTCTGTTTAGTAAAAAAAAAAAAATGATTTTTTAACAACAACAGAACAACTCTTAATAGTTTTTTTAAATTAGTAATAAACAATTAAAAATTGATAAAATTTTAAAAATAACCACGTGACACGCCACGATCGGTTGCCATGTTTGTGACGTCATAATGTCAAAGCAATTTCACGATAGTATAGTGTCAACACTGCATCAGCTGTGTACCACAATTAATAGAAATTTAAACTGTGACGTCACAAAGTTAATTTTTCGCTCGGGTTTATTCGGTACTGAATTCAAAAACTTATTTTCAATTTGATATAACTTTTAAATTATAACGAAAAAAAAAACTAAAAATAGTTTTGTTATAAAACTTATATTATATGATCTTTCAATTTATTGTCAAAAAAAAATTTCAATCAAAAACCCAAGTTGAAAACTGTTATGAAAGAAATTAACAACATAATCCAGAAATACAAAATCAAAATTTAGTTTAATACCTTTGTAAAGTTCCGAAGTACGTATCTTTGAGGCAGTCCACGAATTTGACCATTTTCAAACTGATTTTTCGACTCAACTTCGATAGAACTGAAATAAGATAAGATAAATAATAATATGGTATTACTTTTTTGAAAAATTATTTACAATTGTAGATACATCAATGTGTAGATACATTTGTAACCGTCAGTCCTGAGCGAGTCAAATCCATGCTCTTTTATCATTTATATAATCTTCAACAGTATAATAAGCTCTTTTCAGGAGCATACTTTTAATGGACTTCCTTAACTTGTGTAAAGGCAAGTGAAATAGGTTGTGGAATTTCGTTATCGAATAGAATGCTCATTCCCACGAACGACCTTCGGACTTTCTTGAGGCGGAGCGATGGAGTCACGAGCCTATAGCGGTATCTAGTTTACAATATCTATATTAAATTAAATTATGAAAGGGAGAACAAATTAGTGTTGTCATTTCAGTTTAGTGTGAGAAACAGAATTAATTAGCCATTCCTTTTGATCTGTGGAACCCTAGAATCTAAAAAAACTGTGTGTGTCAGCTCCGACGCACGACTGGGGTTTACTCTTTACGAACGATCATAAAAGATATAGGGTAAATGAGGGTAAATGAACGAATTTCTTATATTACTGAAAGCATGCTTGATACATTTATTTATATTAATTATATAATTCATATTCATCAAAATACATTAAATATTCATAAACAAGTGTTACCATGGAAACAAAGTCAATAACGTAACGGAGAAAGTTTGATTTTACTCCCCATAAATTTTCATACCCCGGACTTATATATGAAAACCAATTCTTAAGGTTTACCACCAACAGATGGCGCTGTAGGTAATTGCGTCGCGCTACTACTCCACTGCCCCCAAGGGGCTATATAGATTGAATGCACCCATGTATCATTAATCTATGATTGATTCTGTCACGGTTCCGTCCTTGTGGTCATTAAACCTATGGTTTTGTTTAATTCCGCGGCCCAATAGGCATGATGACTGATTTAGAAAAATGGTCAGATTATGTTCGGAAGTATCCACTATTTCTAAAAAATATCTTATTTCAGCAGAAAAATAGGGTTTGGTAGATAAAATTGGCATTTGAACTTTAAATTTTAAATTTCTCGCCAAAACGCTAGCCGGTGTCATGGCGTCGTTTGTGACGTCACTATTGTTTTTACCAATGTACTCTGTGCAGTGTGCAGTAAGCAATAGTGTGATTGTCAAAGCTCGAAACAAACAATTGTGACGTCATTCGCTTGGCGTTTAATCCAATATGGCGGATTGCTGTATTTTATAGTTTTATTTTATCAAAATAAATAGCAATCTCACTCGTAATAGAAAAATAAATAAGTTTTTTATAATCCATGAATCATAATTCATTAGATAAAATCATAATTTCATTGATGCATGGTTACTGTCATCATGCCTATTCTCAAGGTAGACATAGTGTTAGGTACCCTAAAAAAAAAAAAAGGGTAACTCACCAGTTCGTTGCACATCGAGCGAGGCCTGTTTGCTGGATACGTTGGAGCTGGTACAAGTGCTACCGTGGCTGGTCGCGGACACGCTACGCCAGGCGTTAGAAAGACTGTACAGTTCCGTCTCGTTCTCTATCGGTATGGGCGTGGTGTACGACGCTGGGGACTCCGGCTTGGACTGTGGACAATCGTACAGACCTGAGTTATGTAGTGATTGCTTAAACTGTCATATTTTTTATCAGACTTCAAAAAAATCATGCACGTATGTACGGTCGCGGCATGAAAATGTTTACCAGTTTTCAAATTACATTATTTATTTATTAGGTACTAGCTAATGCCCGCGACTTCGTCCGCGTGGATTTAGGTTTTTTGGTTCCCGCGGGAACTCTTAATTTTCCGGGATAAAAAGTAGCCTATGTGTTATCCAGGCCATAATCTATCTCTGTGCCAAATGAATTGACCAGTGCAACTATGGAAGCTCGCCTAGGTATCAAAAATTAATGTGCAGTAACGATTTCTTTACTACTGCAATTGTTATATTTTATGATTAAAAAAATAAAGAAAAGTTTCACCAAACAACCGCTGCTTTCCCACGCAAGATGGCACTAGACGTTGTGGTAAGCGAGTCTAAACAATTATTTTCAACTATTCGACCACGTTGTTCAAGAAAAAAATAAGATTTGCATTATTTGGGCAGAGATAAGGATAATACTGAAATATTAAAACTATATTTGCAAGAATTATATGATCACGTTACATTGTACTGTTGCTATCCCACACTAGATGGCGCTAGAAGTTTTGGCTAGCGAGTTCAACTATTCGACCACAGATGGCAGACAGATGTAATGTCAAAGGGCGTTCCTTTAAACGCTGTGGTTACTTTTTACAGGTAACGGTAACCGTTAAACAGTAAACAATGTTTTTTTTTAAACATTTTTACTTTGACCTTTTTGGAATAATAAATCCATCATAATTTCGTTTTTTTTTTTTTTCACCATAGATATTCCTGCGCTCATTGAGCCGGCAGGGATTAGTCGGGATGATGGCAAGAGACCTGATGGATTGACGCTGGTTCCCTGGGAACGGGGACGGGCGCTAATGTGGGACGCAACATGCGTAGACACATTGGCCCCGTGTCATATCAGGGAGACAGCATCAAGGCCGGGAGCCGCAGCAGAAAAGGCTGAAACCGGCAAGCGGCGGAAGTATGCCTCTCTCATAGAGAGTTACATATTTGTTCCGTTTGCCGTGGAGACCCTGGGGCCGTGGAGTCTTAGTGCCAAAAATTTTTTGCGAGATATTTCACCGCGGTTAATGGCCTCATCTGGTGACAGAAGGGCTGGCTCATTTTTTGCGCAAAGGATCAGCCTGGCTGTCCAGCGCGGAAATGCAGCCAGCATTCTTGCCACCATTCCACGTGGGCATGATTTATATAGTAATTAGGTTAGGCTAGCTAGCATTAAGTTCTATTGTATTATTTTCAATAAAAAAAAAAAAAAAACAAAAAAAAAAAATTCGATTTTGATTTTTAAACCTTACTTGCTGGAAAAACGGAAATCCTGCACATTGTCCCGAATCGGAGGGCAGAAACTGGTCAAGTCCTTTCATCCAGATCCGTTCAGTCGTTCTGGCGTGATTGAGTAACAAACATCCAACCATACATCCATCCATCCAAACTTTCGCATTTATAATATTAGTATTTCTTACATAAAATTCTCGTGTCACAGTTTTAGTGTTTATACTCCTCCGAAACGGCTTGACCGATTTTGATGAAATTTCATATGTATATTCAGTAGGTGTGAGAATAGGTTTATAACTAATTATTACACACCTAAAACACTTTAATCCACGCGGGCATTAGCTAGAAGAAGTATAGATTTCCTTTATAGATTAGATTATTCAATCTAAAATGCCTTGGCAAGGTATTTATTACGTTTCAAAATTATCAAAAGTTTTCAAGCATCGAATTCAACAAAAAGAGTATTTGATAACTTTTTAATAATTACCTAATTTAAAGTTTGACACAAAATAATAAATAAATAAATATTTCATTTGCTGGAATATGGGCACATATATGACTGCCTCGTTGGTCTAGCGGTTAGCGTAGTCGACTGCGGATCACGAGGTCTTGGGTTCGATTACCGGTCGGGCAAAAAAAAAATTGTTGGGTATTGGGTTTTTCAATTATGAAATTCTCAGTGCCAGCCCGGAGTTGGAAGTTGGCGGTGTTTCAGCCCCGTGCCTCGGAGAGCACGTTAAGCCGTCGGTCCCGGTTATTATCACTAACATGATAATAGTCGTTAAAGCCCGCCAACCCGCATTGGAGCAGCGTGGTGGGTCTAAGCTCCTAATTCCCTCTCTCGTTAATAGGCTGAAGTGGGCACATATAACCCTTAACAATAATATTTCCCTTACACATTCTACCATACAATGGTGTGTAAATAATTATTTATTTATAAGTTTAAACTTCATTACATCAATAGATACATTGTCATATAGTCATCTTTATATCATTATTACATTAGCATCATCGCATTTATTAGTGACATTAATTGAAAATATTTAAAAAAAAATAATTGAAAATATTTTTTTTTTTTTTTTATTTTATTCATAAGGTTCGCTAGCGATTTTTACAAAGGATAATCATAAGTTACATAAATTCATCGATACATGCCAATGTATGTAAAATCATATGAAAGTAATATCAGCTAAAGTTCGCGCGCGAGTTGAATGCAGAGCAGATGTATGGTGACACATACATTTACTCTGCACTTTTTTTTTTTTTATCCACTACAAGTTAGCCCTTGACTGCGATCTCACCTGATGGTAAATGACGATGCAGTCTAAGATGGTAGCGGGCTAACCTGTTAGGGGCATGGCAGTTATATTAAACCCATACCCCTTTTCTGTTTCTACACGGCATCGTAGCGGAACGCTAAATCGTCTTTGCCGGCAGGGTGGTAACTAGCCACGGCCGAAGCCTCCCACCAGGGAAAATTCAGAAATTATAAATTCCCAAATTGACCCTGCCGGGGATCGAACCCGGGACCTCTGCACGTTAAGACAACTGCGCTACGGAGGTGGTCAAACAACATACAACATATTATTATGTTTAAAAAGCATACATAAATAAAATAAAACATACATGTATACATAAAAAGTTTTAGGTTTAATATAACTGTCGTGCCCCGAACAGGTTAGCCCGCTACCATTTTAGACTGCATCATCACTTACCATCAGGTGAGATGGCAGTCAAGGGCTAACTTGTAGTGGATAATTAAAAAAAAAAATATATATATATATACATACCCTTCTAAACACATCACTCATACACAAACTCTCGTCGTTGGAGTGAATGATCTCGAAGTCGTCAAAGTTGAAGCTCTCATACGAGACGGCTTCCTCCACGTCCGAGTTGTCCTCGTCCTCCGGTTCCGGGCTGAGCCGGGGGCGGTCCGGGCTGAGCCGGGCGCGTTCCGGGCCGGGCCCGCTCCGGCCCCGGGACAGTTGGAGCGATATGGACGGATCGCTCTGGGTCGAGTAGAATATTGAGTTCGATATCGCGTAACGTTTGTCCTGGTGGCACGGGAGGTCTGAAAATATTTTGTGTGACTTAGAAAAAGGTGTTATGTAGTTTTATTCATTTAAAGGGCCGCAATCTGTGTATCTATCTATTTATATATATATAAAACTGAAAGGTCACTGATTCATCACGATATCTCAGGAACAATAAAGCACACAGACTTGAAATGACATTGTTCCGTCCCCATACAAAGTTTGCCCAAGAACCAACAGTCATAAAACATTGATTACTGGGTTCAAATAAATACCTTTTTATACTTGAGAGCAGAATAAAGCAACGGACACTTGCTAAGAATAGTACATTACATCGCGAGAGGGGGAAGTACGCGTTTTCTGGTCGAGTGTTACTTAGACCGGCTATATACGAGACCAGAAATGCTCTCCCGGTCGAGGTGTGTATAGGGCTTTTCTAAAGAATTAAACAAATGACTTTTTTTAAAATATATTCTTTTGCGCTGTGAGTGCTGAACGCGTCATACGGTAGAGTTCCAAATTTAAACTATTCAGGCCAAAGAACATTATAACAAGTTACAAGATATTCAGGAAGAAAGATTCCAAATTCAAACTTATGATATGTAATGAAAATACATACATTCTTTACTGGCCTAGGCCGGGAAGTTTAACTTTCGAACTCATTTACAGGGTATGAAATGTGCACATTTCATATCATTTTTTAGAAAATGACTTTTTACCAAAAGTATTTTCAAGTTTGAGGTTTTTTCAACTTTCACAATCCATCTGCTTGAACAAATAAATACCATCTTTACCCAATTGTAATAGAGCTGTAAACAGACAAACTGATAAGAAAAGATTCGCCGTAGTTCATGAAAACATTACATAGGGCGTTAGATATATTAAATTATTGTACTTTCAATAGATGGCGTTGCGAGATTCAGAATATTAGCGCGCTTAGCACTTTAAGCTGCTTTTGTCTTGTTTCTTACGATACGGATCTAGCGCTCAAGCGGTGGTATTGTGTATTATTTTACCTTTGATCGGTGGTTAATAATCGAGAGACGGAAACGTATAATAATCGATTTAATACCCATTTATTTATTTTGTAATTAATTTGAAGTGTCCGTTGAATTCTAATATTTGAAATAAAGTTTATAAAATAAGCTAAGAATTACTGTATATTTCAAACACATGTTGACTCTTAGGCGAATTTGGTCAATGTCCTTTCGAATATAGAGATAGAGGGAACTTGAGCTTAGACCCACCACGCTGCTCCAATGCGGGTTGGCGGGCTAATTATAAATATTACACAATTTTTATGTGCGTGTATGTGTAATTTGAAAATTTTAATAATATTTCAATATTATAAAGGCTTTTTTAGAAAGATTTTATTAGAAATTCAGAATTGGGTATTCGACAAATAGTCAAATCAGCAACTTTTATTTTCAAACGTCAAAACGCGTCCTAAGTATGGAATTTATATGAAATTCTGTAATGTGACAATTCTGAAATAAATTTTGACGCACTTTTTTACTTTAATCGACGATTTTACTTTATTACGACTTTTGGGAGATCCTCTATTTAATATAATCACAAAAAAATTATTTATTTGAATAGTAATCAAATATGGTATTTGACTACTATTCAAATAAATTATGTATTATAATTATATTTATATATATTCAATTAATTATTAAATATATATAAATTACTAGCTGATGCCCGCGACTCCGTCCGCGTGGATTAAGGTGTTTTAGGGGTGTAAAAATTAGTTATAAAGCTGTTATCTCATTAGGCTCATACCCACTGAATAATATAAATATGAAATTTCATCAAAATCGGTCAAGCCGTTTCGGAGGAGCATACACACTAAAACTGTGACACAAGAATTTTATATATTAGATAATATATGGTATTTGACTACTTTTCAAATAAATTACTTATTATTTATTATAATTATTTATTTATTTATTTATTTATAACTAATTATTAAATATATATAATTTATAATAATTGGCCTCAGTGTCATATTAGAAGTTCTCCTCACAAGCAACGTACCATCAACGCTCCAATCCATATTGTTGATTTCCGATCTCATTTCCTGCAACACTTCTTGCATTATTTGCAGCAATTCCTGTTTCTTGTCACCTTCAGAGAATTTCTCGTTTATCGTCTGAAATTAATTCAAAATTCAAAAATTCAAATTAAACTTTAACACAAACTGAATACATATAAACCCATGCTACCTCATACAACTGTTGCTCCTGTCTCGCCACGTATTGTATCTTCGTAGGAACCACTTGCAACTCTCGCGCCATGTCGAACGAAGCCAGGATTATCTGCTGGAGGACTTTCACGTGGATCTGAAAACACAAATTATAAAAAATACACAAAAAATACACAAAAATACACAAAAAATACACAAAAATACACAAAAAATACACAAAAATACACAAAAAATACAAAAAAGCACCACAAGAATATTATACACTAGCCCGATGCCTGCGACTTTGTTCGCGTGGATTTAGGTTTTAGAAAAACACCGTGCAAGGTCCTTGATTTGCAGGGATAAAAAATGTCGTTTCCCAGGATGCAACATATTATCTCAGTATCAAACATCAAAGGTTGAACAGATGGACCGTTAAACCGTAGCAGACAAACAGATATGCCGCTTCAGAGAAGTTTCTTAGATGTTTTACGACTATTTAGTCTAGGCAATAAAGCTGGTTGACCCCAACAATAATTCCTCAGGCGACGAAACTGTACAGTATGATAAAGTATCATGAGTTAAACGTTTATTATAAATATCTAATAAAAAATCAGAAAGGAAGTAAGGTTTTTTTATGCTATACCCAATTGTTAAAGCAGGAAGGTACATTATCGCGTAAACGCAGTTTAGATTTGATAATAAAACCGGTTTAAATATCGATGTTCTGCATGATTATTTCATTTGATATTTCGGTTTTGATTGTAAATATACTACCTGCTAATATTTTAAAAATAAATCGAGAAAATAAATATAACGTTTTAGGTATAAATACCTAACTTCCGGATGTTCTTTTTGTTGAATATTTTTGTGTATGTTTTGGATCATCCAATACTAAAACCCAGCCAAGTTTCAGCGACTGAGGAATTAATGCGGGGGTCTCCATACAACGGACCGCACCGTTACCTATACAGTTCACAAGGGAGCGTTACAGTTTGATGTGGATTATTTAGAAAAATGCAATTTCATTAAATTGGTGACTAGGTGACTGACTGACTGACTGATCTATCAACGTACAGCTCAATTTTCTGGACGGATCGAGCTGAAATTTAGCATAAAGGTTTTATTATTATTATTTATTATTAAAGCCTACCTCTAAAGCTACATATATCTTAACTCTAAAGCTATAGTATATTTATTTTATATATCTTTTTCCTTCTTTTTTTTCTTGTATTTTTTATATATATGCATAAAGATAGCTATTATGAAATAGGCATCCGCTAAGAAAGGATTTTTGTGAACTCAACAACAAACGGGGTAAGATAGGGCTTTGATACATGAAAATCGAATCTAACGTGAGCGAAGCCGCTGGCAAAAGCTAGTTTAAGGTTTTAATGTATCAAAGCCCGATCTTACCTCGTTTGGGGTTGAGTTGGGGGTGAATTGTAGTGGATAAAAAAAAAAAAAAAAGTGGGACATAGACTCACTTCACTCAGTCTCGTGCACTGATCCAGCAAATAGGTCTGCGAGCATTCCGCAGCGAACTTTAGGACATTGTTCACCAAGCTCCCGCGCGTCTTCTGAGTCCTGTCGCTGTCCAGCTCCTTCTTCCTCTTCCCGTGCTCCGGTTCCGTCTTCCCAGCGTTCCTCATTATCTCCACGTCATCCAGGATTGACCATTGGCTTTTCGCGCGGTGTTTTTGGGCCGGTGTGGCTGGAATATATTAGTTTTATAATGGTTTGAAGAAGTATGACTTTTTTTAGAGTGACACAAAATTTAAATGAACTATACTAATATTATACTCAATACTCAATACTCAATATCATTTATTCAATATTGTATACTGTAGGTACACTTATTGACGTTAAAAATTACATACTTATAAAACATGATGGTGATAATTGGTTACGGTATCTTAAAACTAAAGCTACGAGGGTTCCAAACGCGCCCTGGTCTGAGAAGAGCCCACAACAAACTCAGCCGGGTTTTTTTTTTATTGTCACCATCTCACAAATCATCTTAACTAAGGAACTTATCAGAGCCATAGAGCAAATCATTGCCAAGCTTCATTGTCATTTAAGTAGTCAAACAATATTACAAATGAGACTTTTTTTTAGAGTGACACAAAATTTAGATGAACTATACTAATATTACAAATGCGAAAGTGTGTTTGTTTGTTTATAATGGTTTGAAAAAGTTTGACTTTTTTCAAGAGTGACACAAAATTTTGATGAATAATCAAACTAATATTACAAATGCGAAAGTGTGTTTGTTTGTTTCTATCGGTTTGAAAAAGTTTGACAATTTTTTAGTGACACAAAATTGGACATGAAAAACCTTACTTCCTTTCTGATTTTTATTGGATATTTTTAATATACGTTTAACTCGTGATACTTTAACATACTATAAAGTTTCGTCGGCTGAGGAATTATTGTTGGGGTCCACTAGCTTTATTGCCCAGACTATTACCACCCAAGTCGCAAAGAAATGCCGCCAAGCGATTCAGCGTTCTAGAACGATACCATCTAAAACAGGGGTGTATCAATTCTGTTCAACAATTGCAAACTGTCGAAAGATTACAATTTAACGGATTATTTTTCGGTAAATTGTAATCTGTTAGGTATATTAACCCGATATAACCTAATACCTGATTATTTATGTCAAACCCTAACCTAACCTACAAGAAAAAGACAAGAAAACGTAAATACAATGAATATTTCAAAAATTTACACTCAGAACATTGAATGATTCACAATCTGTCGACAATTTACAATTTCGCGAGTTAGATTATAATATAACGGTTTTTACAATCTTACAG
This sequence comes from Erebia palarica, assembly GCA_964035005.1. Classification (NCBI taxonomy): domain Eukaryota; kingdom Metazoa; phylum Arthropoda; class Insecta; order Lepidoptera; family Nymphalidae; genus Erebia; species Erebia palarica. The sequence continues at coordinate 493,909 of OZ035992.1, forward strand.
TGACATATCCATTCTCATACATTTAGGTATGTACGATACCATAAACTTATGAGAATGGATACACGAAATTGAGCTCTAATTCAATCATGTTATGGTTTATTTTACTTTGACGCCGAACTTTGACGATTGGATCGGCAATTCTTACTTAATCGCATCTCTGATTAGGGGTTTGTATTGAAGACTTCACTATAGTAATATTAATATTGTATGGATGTATGGATGTATGGATGTGTGGATGTGTGGATGTGTGGATGTTTTTTACTCAATCACGCCCCAACGGATGAACGGAATTGGCTGAAATTTAGCACTTTTTATCCCGGAAAATTAAGGAGTTCCCGCGGGAACCAAAAAACCTCGATCCACGCAGACGAAGTCGCGGGCATTAGCCAGTACTCACATATAAACTCCCACTGGTCCAGCAGTTCGTTCATAAAAGCTATCTGTTCTTCCTGCAACCTTCTGTTGGCTTTACTCTGTTGTGAGGACTGGTCTGTCTGTCTGTGAAATGTTATTTTTTTTAATGCCTTTAAAAAAATCTAATATTACACCTCAAATTTTTCAGACCAAAGCACTAGACTGAAAACAGGCTGGCGTTTGTAAATTGCAGCCCAAATAGACCGTAGTCTGCGTTACCACTACAGCCTATTAACGTCCCACTGCTGGGCACAGGCCTCCACTCTCATAGGAGAGGGAATTAGAGCACAGACCTACCACGCTGCTCCAATGCGGGTTGGCGGGCTTTAACGACTATTATCATGTTAGTGATAATAACCGGGACCAAACTTACGAACTAACTTCGTACTACTTAATAACGGGACCGGACCGGCTTAACGTACTCTCCGAGGCACGGGGGTGAAACACCGCCAACTTCCAACTCCGGGCTGGCACTGAGAATTTCATAACTGAAAAACCCAATACCTAACAATTTTTATGCCCGACCGGGAATCGAGCCCAGGACCTCGTGATCCGCAGTCGACTACGCTAACCGCTAGACCAACGAGGCAGTCTGCGTTAGGGCTGACTAAAAGATCGACGAAGTTATATCACTAAAGTTCACAAAATGCAGCATGATAATTTACTTATTATCTTAAATATATCTATCTGTTTAGTAAGAATGACGAACAAAAAGATTTTATTTTAGATATTAATGTAACTTACAATAATTATTTATGCTACGAGTGAAGCATAATGAAAATTTCTTATTCTATCAATATTATAGTATGGTTTTAATTGCTTTTACTTCACCGCTATTAATTATACTGTAAAGTAGTCTTTGCCCACCCTTGGGCGATAAATATATAACCGCACAGCCTACTGAGGAGTGCGGTAACATTAATTTTGGAACCAGTGCGGTAATATAATGGCCGTCATACAAAAACCTGCGTCATAGCTGTTTCGATACCGCCATCTTTGTCGAGGTATTTTATTGTACCAAGTAGTTAGTATGATAAAATATTTGTAAAAACAATATCTACAACAAGCTTTGCTGTAATTTTCGTCATACTACACTAGTAACATAATTAACTATTACAAATGTTAGCATCAATCATTGTAAACATTATTGTCGCCAGTAATGGTGGTTAATTGTGATTGGTATTCTTGGTTAACTAAATCGCGTTACAAGTATTAAACGCATAAAATAAGTGAACATGGAATTATACAATACGAAGCATCATCTGTGTGTATCATTTCTACGAGTTTTCCTGTCCGAGTGTAGTAGGTATTATTGAGACACATTTAATGTATTTGTACTCTCATTTGGAGCTTGCACCAGTAAATAGTTAAACGTTTAGAGGTTCCACGAGAGATTTAATCTAATAAGATAAAAGTTAGCTAAACTTAAAGACAATATTCATTCGGTCTGGTCACGATTGCTATCGTTAAGCTCTAAACCAAATTGCGATCTAAACACAAAATTATTCAATAATCGCTGAGTCTGCATGCAGGAGACTGAATTACCATTTTCAAAACACTCGAATTTATACTAACTAATTTCAGATTAAATCGAATGACATGAAACGAGTCAAATTGACAGATATTATACTACCTGTTTCATGAGATATAATGTCAAACTGTAATAATGCTAACACAATAACATTGCTTGTAAAACTCCTCTTACCTCACTAGTATTAAAAACTATAAAGTAGAGTACCTGAATTCCTCCTTATATAATATGCCCTGGTCGGATTTGACAAACAGTAATAATGCTAACACAATACATTGCTTGTAAAATTGCTCTTACCTCACTAGTAATGAAAACAATAAATTAAAGTACCTGAATTCCTCCTTATATATGCCCTGGTCGGATTTGACAAACAGTAATAATGCTAACACAATACATTGCTTGTAAAATTGCTCTTACTTCACTAGTGTTGAAAGCAAGAAATTAAAGTACCTGAATTCCTCCTTATATATGCCCTGGTCGGATTTGACAAACAGTAATAATGCTAACACAATACATTGCTTGTAAAATTGCTCTTACTTCACTAGTGTTGAAAGCAAGAAATTAAAGTACCTGAATTCCTCCTTATATATGCCCTGGTCGGATTTGACAAACAGTAATAATGCTAACACAATACATTGCTTGTAAAATTGCTCTTACCTCACTAGTAATGAAAACAATAAATTAAAGTACCTGAATTCCTCCTTATATATGCCCTGGTCGGATTTGACAAACAGTAATAATGCTAACACAATACATTGCTTGTAAAATTGCTCTTACCTCACTAGTAATGAAAACAATAAATTAAAGTACCTGAATTCCTCCTTGTATATGCCCTGGTCGGATTTGACAAACAGTAATAATGCTAACACAATACATTGCTTGTAAAATTGCTCTTACTTCACTAGTGTTGAAAGCAAGAAATTAAAGTACCTGAATTCCTCCTTATATATGCCCTGGTCGGATTTGACAAACAGTAATAATGCTAACACAATACATTGCTTGTAAAATTGCTCTTACCTCACTAGTAATGAAAACAATAAATTAAAGTATCTGAATTCCTCCTTATATATGCCCTGGTCGGATTTGACAAACAGTAATAATGCTAACACAATACATTGCTTGTAAAATTGCTCTTACCTCACTAGTAATGAAAACAATAAATTAAAGTACCTGAATTCCTCCTTGTATATGCCCTGGTCGGATTCCGGTAACTCCTCGGTGGTATATGCAGACTCAGTGGACTCTGTGGCGTCGCTCAGTGGACTCCTTCTCTTCTCTTCTGCTCTGCTGTCGGAGAACAGACAGAAGAATACCTGGGCATTGGGGTCTAGCTCCTTCATTTGATGGAGATCTAGGAAGTTCTGAAAGAAATAATTGAACGAATTAAAAAATACGACTGCCCTGCCATATTATTTTTGGAGTTCACCTCCTTATGAAGCGATTTGCATATATAGCCTTTGGAATTTTATTCACATTTTTTTTTATTGTATTTTTTTGTGAATCACTGGTTATTGAACTATAGTGTTACATATTTTTGGAATCTACTCATCATTTTCTAGATGATGATTATATAGTTAATCTTATCTTATCTAATCTTAAAAAATCTTTTCAAACTTGAAAAATCTGAAAACCAAATCATCTGCTGTCGTACGGTTTCCTTATTTGGGTTTATTATACGACTGTCTGAAAAAAGAAGTATATTGTTTTCAGGATTCATGTATGTATGTATATATGTATGTATGTATGTTTGTGAGTTTGTATATTTCACCATAACTTCTACACGCCTGAACCGATTTTGATAAATGAGATATCGTTAGATCCCTAACTTATTCCGGGTCAAATAGGCTAGTAAAATTTAAAAAAAACGGCGAAGACGTGCCGCCAAGCAATTTAGCGTGCCGGTACGATGCCGTGTAGGAACCGAATAGGGGTATGGGTTTAATATAACTGCCATGCCCCTAAGGGGTTAGTCCGCTACCATGTTAGACTGCATCATCACTTACCATCAGGTGAGATCGCAGTCAAGGGCTAACTTGTAATGGATAAAAAAAAAAGAAAAAAATGACCACTTACCATCAGGTGAGATGAGATCGCAGTCAAGGGCTAACTTGTAGTGGATAAAAAAAAGAAAAAAAAATGACCACTTACCATCAGGTGAGATGAGACCGCAGTCAAGGGCTAACTTGTACGGGATAAAAAAAAATTACTCACCTCAACATTAAACACAGAGTCGCTTCCCTCCTTCCAAACCTCCTCCAACGCGTCACGCATCTCCCTCCCATTACCCCCCTTGGTCATATAATACAAGTTGAAACTCGACCAGAAATCCTCCTCGCGTCCTCCCCCTCCCATTTTGGAAACGTTATCATCAAAAATCGTCCTCCCAAATTTATCTAAAGCGTACAAGTAAATGGGGGTACACGTTTTCAAGATGGCCGACCGTTTCTGGTACAGCTCCTTGTGCAATTGCTTCAACGTGGTATGGTTCAACGGACCGGGGTCTGTGTTGATGTCCGGTGGTACGATGATCCGGAGGCCATCTTTTAATAAAGGGTTGTTTAGTTCCACTTCGAGGGTTGTTCCTAAGTCCGTGTGAGATTGCCGCAGAAGGTCCTGTTGTAGGTTAAAAGATCTTTTCAATGAAATGAAATGATTTATTTCATGTAGGACAAGTGTTCTTGTATCACTTGTGAAACGTTAAGACTCTACCACCGGTTCGGAAAGATGATTCTACTGAGGAGAGCCGGCAAGAAACTCAGCAGTTGCTCTTTTCATAGAAGAGAAAAGGTTACAATATGTAGACAACACAACACATACGTTACAAGTATTACACTGACTTGTGGGTCACTGGATGCGAGGCCGGTTGCTTCCATGAAATGAAATTTGAAATGATTTATTTATTTCATGTAGGACAACTTGTGTCACTTGTGAAACGTTAAGGCTCTACCACCGGTTCGGAAAGGTGTTCTACTGAGAAGAGCCGGAAAGAAACTCGGTAGTTGCTCATTTCATAGAAAAGAAAAGGTTACAATATGTAGACAACACAACACATACGTTACAAGTATTACACTGACTTGTGGGTCACTGGATGCGAGGCCGGTTGCTTCCATGCTACTTTGTCATTCAGAAAATCATCGATAGTGTAATAACCTCGACTTAACAAATGCTGTTTAACACAGTCTTTAAATCTATGTAATGGCAAATCCAGAAACTCTTTGGGAAACATGTTATAAAAGCGTAAACTCGACCCCATTAAGGATTTTTAGGGATAATGCCTATGTTAAATCTTATTATCATTATTCATTCTTATCATCATTATTGTTAATGCGAAAGTGGCTTTGTTTGTCGGTTTGTCCTTCAATCACGCCGCAACGGAGCAACGGATCGACGTGAGTTTGGCATGGGTATAATTGAGGACCTGGAGGACAACGGCTTTTTTTATCCCGGGAAATTAAAGAGTTCCCGCGGGGACCAATAAACCTCGATCCACACGGACGAAGTCGCGGTTTATTTAATATTATAGGGGCTTCCAAAAGACCTAAAATTCACATATATTCGTTTTAAGTCTAATAGTAGCGTTTTACCTGAAAATAAAACGCATATTAAAATACTTACCTTACCGGAAGCTTTATATTGAGAGTAGCATTTCCGTTTCCGTCGGTTTCATGTCAATTTTCGTACTTTTAATGTCGTCACATCCCGTCCAGTGGCGTCACCTGGCGGTGTCGCGCTCCCTAAGTTCTCATAAATTGGCCAGCGCGATCATTGCCTCATTGGCTCAATATCACCAGGCAGGAATTACTGAAAGCTTCCGGTAAGGTAAGTATTTTAATATGCGTTTTATTTTCAGGTAAAACGCTACTATTAAACAACTTGACCGTTACCGGAAGCTTTATATTGAGATCCTGTTTGTTTTCGCCTGGTGACGCCACAAAATATTTAGATAATCAAAATCGACGCCAATGTGATTGTAATAAAACATATTGTAATATAATTAACTTCTTTTTTATTTATAAACCAATCATACAACTTTATAATTATTGTACTTGATTTACAATCGACAGAACATTTTTAAAACTGTCAGTTTATCGGATTGAATAATTGAGTAATATCCACAGAGTTATTTACATTATTGCCAATCACTTCACGTCTATAGAACTTCTTAAAAGTATTGGCTGATCGCCAATTTCCACGGGCCAATATTTCATCAAGGGAATGATTTTCCCACCAGCTCTTGGAGGCTACGGCAGAGCGAACACTACCTGGAGTAGCGGATATACCTGCTTCATTGAACAGAGTTTTAACCCAGCCTGCTATAACTGTGCGTGAGGCCGGCTTAGGTAAACCTCTAACTGTCACAAATAGATTATTAGAATTCGAAGCGTTGCGTCTGTCCTTTAAAAGTGAAATACACTTATCAATCCAAAATAAAGGGTTTAAGTTACGATTATTTCTATTTGCAAGTAACCTCCAGCCCGACTGTCTATAATCACTTGTGTCAGTTTTTGAGCCAAATTGAGGCCAAAATATAATATATTCATCAGATCTTATACAATGCCTGCTATCTACACTGAGTAAGGTTACGTCATGTATACGTCTTCCTGAACATAGCAGTAATAAAATTGCAGTATGACAAGATATCTGATATTGGTTATTTAAGTCTATTGAATAATCGGCTAAGTAAGAAACCAAAACACTAACATCCCAAACTGGCGGTTTTGTGCCCTTTGGATTTTGTAAAGAAATTGATTTCAACATATGTTTAACGAGTACATGATTACTTAATTGACTGCTTGATTCAGCATTACATAAGGTCGAAACCACCGATTTGTGTAATAGAATGGTATTATATGACAGTTTATCAATTATATGCAAATCTGCCAAGAATTGTGCTAATTGAGAACCTGTGGGGTTCACAGAGTTAACATTATTATTTTTTGACCAGATGGACCAACGTTTCCAAGCTGATTCGTAAGTTTTCTTGGTAGATTTTCGCCAAGAATTTTTAAGTAATGATGACTGTTCAGGATTCCATGATTTTATTGCCTCTGACCACCCCCACATTTCCAGACTTCTAGGATCATATCCTCGACTTTCGGAGGTGGCAATCCCGTTGCTGTATCTACTAGAAATTTGTGTAGATTTCTCAGAGTTAACGGAGCTGCAAGCGCTCGGGTTCTGAGATCCGCGCGCCAAAAGACCTTCTCCCATCGAGGTACTACTATCAAAAATATTCCCGTCGACTGGTTGAGGTGGCTCAGGACTCTCGGAATTAAAAATGGAGGAGGAAATACCCATGCAAGAGCGAAGTTCCATGGGATACTGAATGCGTCGTGAAACAGGGCTCGAGGGTCCATCAAATCTCGAGATACATAGTTGCTTATTACATGTGCTTTTTCTGATGCAAACAGATCGATCACCGGAATTCCCCACTTCATAAACACTATTTCCGTGCAAGCTGGTAGCAAGTGCCATTCTGGAGGTTGGCGCTGACGTGGTCGTGACAAATGGTCCGCATGACTGTTGTACCTGCCGGGTATGTATTGTATGCTGAGGTGAATTTGATGTTGATCTGATAAATTCAGGATCTCGAATGTTGTTTTCAATAGGGGCAACGACTTCGTCCCTCCTTCCCTCCGCAAATGAGCAACTGCCGTTTTGTTGTCGCATTGAATCAGAATTGAACTGTTGCGTAAGGAGTACGCCTGCTTTTGAAGCGCATACAGTATGGCTAACATTTCCTTTTGATTGGAATGTAGGCACTGTTCCTCTCGTGACCAAGTGCCACATAGAGGGATGTCGTCTAGCAATGCTCCCCATGCCTGATCCGAAGCATCCGTTACTAGGTAATGGACTGGCGGAGGGTAATGCAGTGGAGTTGGAAACTGACAATTCTTTTTCCACCATGTCAGTTCGTTTTTCACATCTGTTGGTATTGAATAGGTCTTGGATGATTGGTCTGGAAGAGTGTTCCTGAACAGTAATAGGTGCCGATGATTGAGTCGTCCTCGTGGGACAACAAAGCTGGCAAAATTTAGAAGTCCTATTATTGATTGTACTTCCTTTAGAGAGACTTTTCCTTTCTTTAAAATAAGACTGACATTTCTTACTATGATATCTGATTTCTCCTTTGGAAGAATTTTCAGATTGTCCCAGGGTCTCCACATTATTCCTAAATAAATTAAATTCTTTTGCGGTGTAAGGACCGATTTTTTGAAATTTATTTGCCAACCCAGTCTCTGCAATAATTGCACTGTAATTTCGACATGATCGCGAAGTGCATGCGCATTTTGATTTGCTATTAGAATGTCGTCTAGATACACGAGGATTCTTATATTCCACTGATCTCTCAATATTTGAGCTATCCAATTTGTCAGTACTGAGAAGGTTTTGGGCGCCGTGCTTAGTCCAAATGGCAGACAAGTCATTTCTAGCAATTCCCCTTCGTACACAAGGCGTAGGAACCGCCTTTGAGATTTCTTTATTTTCACATGAAAATAGGCTTGTGTTATGTCCACCTTGCATAACCAGTCTTGGGGTTGCAGAAAGTTTGGGATGCGATGCATGTCTATCAAGTGGAATGGCTCTGCCACAACATAGTCGTTTAGTGCTTTGAGATTGAATATCGGTCGGGATGACCCGTCGGGTTTTGGTACCAGAAACATAGAGGAGAGGAAGCTTGGTGTGAATGGCGCAAGCTTTAAGATCCCTTGATTTTTCATCTTGTACACTGTTGCAGACATCTCCTCCGAGACAGGAGTCTGAAATGCTTCTCTCGTTATAGTGGGATAAATGAGAGGCGGTTTTTGTAAGAATGGTATTCGATATCCCTGAATTATCTTTAATATTACCCCTGGGGCTCCCATTTTCTTCCACTGCGAAAGATGTTGCACTAATCGACCTGCTCGGAACAGGGTCGAGTCAATTTCTCCAAGTTCTTTTGGAGGCTTTGGGTGCAGTTGATCGCCCCCTGTAGCTTTTCTTTTCGGGCCGCGAGCCCTGGTTCCGAAAGGATTCTTTATCCTTCGTATTATAACGGTCAACATCCTTTTTGAGTGATTGACCTTTGCAGGCATGATCGGCGCACTGGCATCCACCCCCCGAGGGTGGATTATATCGCTCATGCTGACAAGCATGTGAGCATTGTGCAGGCCGAGCGGTTCCACGCGATGGAACGGCATGATTACGAACGCCTTGCCCCCGCGAGGGGCCGCAGTTTACACGTTTAGTATGTGCCCGACTTTGATTATATTGAGTAGAGGCAGGTGCCTCATTCTTTATCCAAAAAGCTTTGCGCACTCCACCGGCTTTTTCTAATGCCCATGTAAATTGCTCTGAATTAAATAAATTGGTAGTTGATGGTGGTATTTTATTTAAAGATGCTCTCACCAGAGGGTCACGAGCCCGACTCATGATAGCATCGCGGCGTATCTCAATACATTCCGCTCGGTGACCGCACACTAGCTGTAACAGATCCGACGAGACCTTTTGGAGCTCACTGTTTTGAAATAGCTCCTCAATTTTTTCGGTCAGTTGATCCGTCGTTACCTCAGTATCCTGACTCGCCCAAGACAGCAAGGCTCTTATAGCGTCTTGCAAGGCAAGTTTTTGTTTCAAAATGCAGTACGTGATAGCTGCATAAGATTTTTCTGCATTTGCTAGTCGCGAGGTATCAAACGATTTTACCTCCTCATTAGTTTCTAATTCTATAAAGCCTGGTGAGTGATTATAACTTTTTTGCGTTTCAGCGTACCTAACTTCAGACCAAGAAGTATCACCTAAACGTTGGACATCATGTAACATTTTCAAGAAAATTTCTGATGTTTTTGGAACGGAAGGTTCCTTAAGTTTCGTTTCTATATCGAACGTAAAATTATTAACACATGAATTTTGACATTCATTTTCAACATTATGTTCATAAAGATCACCACTAACCTGGGATGAAACTTCATCATAATTAGCTGCAACATCCTTATTATTCGACATAACAATTTGTTTTCGTAGCTCACCGATCTCCTTGAAAAGCTTGTCAATGTTGTCAGTCATTTGAGATTTTCGTACGCGGTTGCTACGTTTACGTCGCTGGCGCCGCGATCGTTTCCCATTATTGTCTGAGGATGAACTCGAGCTGCTACTGGACGAGCTGGTGCTGGAGTGGCTGCGGGCCCGTTTGCGAGCCTGCCCGCTCGGACCGGCCACGGCCTCCGTTATATTATCCATTACTGAAATTAGCAGTATGTTAACAAAGGCAAAAATAAAAAATATATTTAAAAATTTAAGATGTAAGTATTATTCAGAAGCGACTTACACAACAACTGGGGCCACAGTTTATATGACTACCCACTCCTGCTGGATTTCGCTAAATAAATTCGATAATACATAATAATAAATGTTACATCTTCACAAGTACGAAAAATAAAATGTTAAAATGTTAAAAACTTACCTAATCAAGTAGTGATCCGAACGGACAAACCGTTTAAATTTAGTGATCACGTACTTAAAATAAGCTAAGTACTTACTGCGAATTATGCCAACAATGTACTTTGTAAGTACTTTTCTTATCTATATAAGAACTACTTGCAATGCTTCGTATAGGATAGTTGCAAGGTGTTGACTCGACGGAAAACAGAACGCCAATGAGGCAATGATCGCGCTGGCCAATTTATGAGAACTTAGGGAGCGCGACACCGCCAGGTGACGCCACTGGACGGGATGTGACGACATTAAAAGTACGAAAATTGACATGAAACCGACGGAAACGGAAATGCTACTCTCAATATAAAGCTTCCGGTAACGGTCAAGTTGTTTAATAATCCTTTGAAACTGTGTTGTGTAGACTAGAAATTTGATGACGTCACAAATATGTATTTCATACAAACTTCCATACTAGAAGCGCGTTTTATGTTATGATTTGCAGATTTAACCGTTGTTGTTGGTCTAGTGGTAAGCATTCTTGACTGTGGCCGATGATGTCCCGGGTTCGATTCCCGGGTCGGGCCATAATTAAGTCTTGGGAGTTTCTGACTAGAAATTTTCAGTATCAGCCCGGGGTTAGGAAGTTGTCGGTGTTCCACCCCCGTGCCTCGGAGAGCACGTTAAGCCGTCGGTCCCGGTTATTATCACTCACATGATAATAGTCGTTAAAGCCCGCCAACCCGCATTGGAGCAGCGTGGTGGGTCTAATAGGCCTATCACACTGCACTTTTTACAGGGCCCTGTGGTAAGGGTGGGCATGGCCGCTAGTTAGAGCGTCGAATACACAGCAACATAACATTTAGGGACCCTTTCTCCCTAAACGTTATTACACTACACTGTTCAAGTAAGGGTCCCTGTGAAAAGTGCAGTGTAATAGGCCTATAAGCTCTAATTCCCACTCTCCTATGAGAGTGGAGGCCTGTGCCCAGCAGTGGGACGTTAATTGGCTGCAGTGGTGGTGGTGGTGGATTTGATTGAGTTCTCATCACCCCTATTCATTGTATGGAGATTTTGTATGGACAAAATTCGACGGGTACAATGATTTCCTTGCAGACGATCGCTCCTCACCTGTAAGGGCAGCGTGTCCCAGGGTCTGCGGTTGCATTCCAGCTCCTCCACCAGCTCGAACTCAGAATCACCCACCGTCAAGTGAACCTGTGTGCTCGCACCGAACTGGACGCGCAGCTGCATACAACGTTGTTTGCATTTTAACACATTAATCACTTAGACCCAATAGGGATGATCCCCATATCAACAAGTCATAATTAAAATAATTAAAAAACACGACTGCCCTACCAAGAAACTATGTAAATAAAAAGTTAAAAATCTAAATTAATCTAGTTAAATTAGAATCTTGTTCAAATTTTTATTAAATGATATGTTTTTGTGAATCACTGGATATTGAACTATAGTGTTAAATATTTTTGGAATCTACTCATCATTTTCTAGATGATGATTATATAGTTAATCTTATTTTCGTTTTTTTTTTATCAACTTTAGTTTTTAATGCGGGACTATGGTTACCCCATCACTTTTTTTTTTAATTTTACTAGCCTATGTCACCCGGAATAAGCTAGGGATTCTAACGATACCTCAATTATCAAAATCGGTTCAGGCGTATAGAAGTTATGGTGGAATATACAAACTCACATACATACATAGGTACATACATACATGAAGCCTAAAAACAATATACTTTTTTTTTCAGGCAGTCGTATAAAAACATATTGTTTCTAACTGATTATGAAATAGAGGGTATTTCAAAAAACCTAAAGTTCACATCCTCAGTTATAGGCCTATTACAGTTAAAGTGTCGCTTAATACACAGCAATAAGGATCAATTTAGGGACCCTTTCACCCTCTTCTTATTAAACTACACAGATTCGAGTGTAAGGGTCCCTGTGAAAAGTGCAGTGTAATAGGCGTATTATTTTTAAGTTTGATAACCATTTTAAAATATAGATTAAATAAAAAAGTGAGTTGAAATTTTATGACGTCACAACTGTGAATTTCATACAACCTCCATACTAGAAGTGCGTTTTTAAGTTGGATAAAGAGTTGCTGATTTGATTGAGTTGTCATCATTCCTATTGCACAAGGACTCTTGATTTAGTTAAATATTTTAATGCTGTCCCTTTTTGGCAACGACAATATGCATTTGCCAAAAAGGGACAGCCTTACAAATGTAATGTAAAATGGCGCAAAAGAGCAAATGTCTATGAATATACAATTTTTCAGGAATTAATCCATATCCATGTTGATATTAAAAATGCGAGTGTGTCTGTCTGTCCGTCTGCTGCGTTTTCAGGGGCCCATCTTTTCAACCGATTTTGACAAAATTTGGTATAGTGATAGGTTCCATCCTGGGGAAATACATATGCTACTTTTAATTCCGAAAAATTAAGGAGTTCCACGGGAATAACAAAAAACTTACCTAATCAACGCGAACGATGTCGCGGGCATAATCTAGTATCTAAAATAAATCCAGTGATAGGATCAATGGACATACCCATTTGCAGCCCCTGGGCAGAGACTCCGGGAGAAGCTTCCTCCCCACCAGGCAGTTCAGCAGTCGAGCCCGGGCGGACGGAGACGTTCCCAGGATCACCAGCGCCGTTGGACGCGATGATTCGTTGGTGATCTCTTGCACTGTTGATAGTACAGAGGGATCTGGAAGTATTTATTTGGAAAAATTTGGTACAGACAATATAGAAGTTAAAAGTATAAAAACCTCAGGTATTTTATACCGCGTTTTAAAACTTTGGAGCCAATGACTTCAACGTTGATATGACGTAACTTGACGTCCCTTAAATAAGGGTTATATATGTCACCGTAAGATTGTAAAAACCGTTAGATTATAATCTAACAGTCTAATAAAGTATTCGACAGTTTAGAAATTCTAAACTGTCGAAAGATTATTATTTAACGCATTATTTTCCGGTAGATTATAATCTGATAGGTATTTAAACCCGATGAAACCTAACCTACTACTTGATTATTTATGTCGAACCCTAACCTAACCTACAAGAAAGAGACAAGAAAACGTAAATAAAATGAATATTTCAAAAATTGACACTCAGAACATTGAACGGTTTACAATCTTTGGACAGTTTAGAATTTCGCGAGTTAGATTATAATCTAACGGTTTTTACAATCTTACGGTGACATATATAAATATTAGTGTCCGACCGTAACTTCGGTTTCGGTTTCGGTCGAGTTTCGGCAAAAAAACGAGTTTCGGTTGCGGCGGCAAACCTGCCGAAACTACGACCGAAACCGAAACTGCATTCGGGAGTTCTCGCGCTGTGATCGGTCATGTTACAAATTCATTCAGCTGTTGGGGCGTGATTGAGTAACAAACATCCATACATCCATCTAAACTTTCGCATTTGTAATATTAGTAAGAGTAATAGGCCTCTTACACTGCACTTTCCACAGGGCCCTGTGGTAAGGGTGGGCGTAATATTTAGAGTGTCGCTTATTCCACAGCAATAAGGATCAAATTAGGGACCCTTACACCCTGAATCTTATTACACTACACTGACTCAAGTGTAAGGGTCCCTGGGAAAAGTGCAGTGTAATAGTACATTACATCGCGAGACCGGGAAGTACGTGTTTTCTGGTCGAGTGTTACTTAGACCGGCTATATACGAGACCAGAAATGCTCAGTGACTTTTTTTTTAAATATATTTTTTGCGCTGTGAGTGCTGAACGCGTAATACGGTAGAGTTCCAAATTTAAACTATTTAGGCCAAAGAACCTATAACAAGTTACAAGATATTCAGGAAGAAAGATTCAAACTTATGATATGTAATGAAAATACATACATTCTTTACTGGCCTAGGCCACGAAGTTTAACTTTCGAACTCATTTACAGGGTATGAAATGTGCACATTTCATATAATTTTTATACGACTGCCTGAAAAAAGGAGTATATTGTTTTCAGGGTTCATGTATGTATGTATGTATGTGAGTTTGTATATTCCACCATAACTTCTATACGCCTGCACCGATTTTTATGAGGCATCGTTAGAATCCCTAGCTTGCTCCGGGTGACATATTAGGCTAGTAAAATTAAAAAAAAAAATAATGGGGTGACCATGGTTCCGCATTAAAGATCAAAATTGAAAAAAAATATTCGAAAATAAGATTAACTATATAATCATCATCTAGAAAATGATGAGTAGATTCCAAAATTATATAACACTATAGTTCAAAATTTAGTGATTCACAAAAAAATATCATTTAATAAATGTGAATAAGATTCCAAAGGCTATACAAATATGCAAATCGCTTTATATGGAGGTAAACTCCAAAAATAATAATATGGCAGGGCAGTCGTATTTTTTAATTTGTTAAATTAAGTTCACTTGTTTAGAAATAGGCCTTTATACACTCACCAAAGGGCAGTATGTCCTGCGCGTCCTGCAGAGCGCACGCCGTTTCGCGCACCAGTGCTCGCAGGATGCGCGCGCGGGCCGCAACGCGCCTCCACGCGCCCCCCGCCATGTGCGCCCATGGGCTTCCTACACCGGCAGATTATGATACATGATATATATATATTTTTTTATATTTTTTTCCACTACAAATTAGCCATTGACTGCGATCTCACCTGATGGTAAGTGGTCATTTTTTTTTCTTTTTTTCATCTATTACAAATTAGCCCTTGACTGCGATCTCACCTGATGGTAAGTGGTCATTTTTTTTTTCTTTTTTTTATCCATTACAAATTAGCCCTTGACTGCGATCTCACCTGATGGTAAGTGGTCATTTTTTTTTCTTTTTTTTTATCCATTACAAGTTAGCCCTTGACTGCGATCTCACCTGATGGTAAGTGGTCATTTTTTTTATCCATTACAAATTAGCCCTTGACTGCGATCTCACCTGATGGTAAGTGGTCATTTTTTTTTCTTTTTTTATCCATTACAAATTAGCCCTTGACTGCGATCTCACCTGATGGTAAGTGGTCATTTTTTTTTCTTTTTTTTTATCCATTACAAATTAGCCCTTGACTGCGATCTCACCTGATGGTAAGTGGTCATTTTTTTTTTTTCTTTTTTTTATCCATTACAAGTTAGCCCTTGACTGCGATCTCACCTGACGGTAAGTGGTCATTTTTTTTTCTTTTTTATATCCATTACAAATTAGCCCTTGACTGCGATCTCACCTGATGGTAAGTGGTCATTTTTTTTTTCTTTTTTTTTATCCATTACAAATTAGCCCTTGACTGCGATCTCACCTGATGGTAAGTGGTCATTTTTTTTTCTTTTTTTTATCCATTACAAGTTAGCCCTTGACTGCGATCTCACCTGATGGTAAGTGACGATGCAGTCTAAGATGGTAGCGGGCGGAATTGAATAGAAGCAGGCGTTCCTTTACGGAAGTCCATGCTAGTGAATGAACTAGAAGTTAATTCGCTATAATCCGCTACAGAAGACAGATCTGTGTGGTACAGTGCGTGTCTCTCACCTGCAGCATGCGACACCCACCACCCAGCAATGCGCACAGGCACAACACCACACCACACAAATCCTCCAAATCACTCTCAACGTACGTTTCACTCCGACACCGGAGCATCTTCAGGAGATGTTGACTCGACAATGCACGATTGTGAAGTCAATGACTTCACAATCTTCTACTTCTACTGTACCGGATTATAGCGAATTAAACTTCTAGTTCGTTCACTATGATAGATGATTCTGGCGACCTGCGTGGCGCAGTGTGTAGCGCTGTCTTAACGTGCGGAGGTCCCGGGTTCGATCCCCGGCAGGGTCTATTTGGGAATTTATAATATCTGTATTTTCTCTGGTCTGGCCTGGTGGGAGGCTTCGGCCGTGGGACTCCTACAACACCGGAAGATTATGATAGATGATTCTGGTGACCTCCGTGGCGCAGTGTGTAGCGCTGATGTCTTAACGTGCGGAGGCCCCGGGTTCGATCCTCGGCAGGGGCAATTTGGGAATTTATAATATCTGTATTTTCTCTGGTCTGGCCTGGTGGGAGGCTTCGGCCGTGGCTAGTTACCACCGTACCGGCAAAGACGTGCCACCAAGCTATTTAGCGGTTCATGTAATTAATGATTCCTACACCACCGGCAGGTTATGATAGATGATGTTGACTGAGTCTCCCCCCTGTGATTTATTTGCAGACCAATGGAGCATGGTTGTGAGTGGGTGCTTGAAGTTTTGCGAAGGTTACAACTCGCAAACCATGCGGCTCTCTTAAATAATTGTTAATGATATATTATTATTTTTATTTTTAATTAAGTATTATTTTTATTAATTTTAATTTGTGTTACGTAAATTTTTTTTTTACAAAGGACATTGACCAAATTCGCCTAAGAATCAACACACGTTTGAAATATACAGTAATTCTTAGCTTAATTTATAGTCTTTATTCCAAATATCAGAATTTAACGGACACTTCAAATTAATTAAAAAATAAGTAAATGGGTATTAAATTGACTACTATACGTTTCCGTCTCTGGATTATTAACCACAGATCATTAACTTAAGTTTGAAATAATATACAATACCACCGCTTGAGCGCTAGATCTGTTTCATAAGAAACAAAATAAAAGCTGCTTAAAGTGCTAAGTGCGCTAGTATTCGGAATCTCGCAACGCCATCTATTGAAAGTACAATAGTTTAATATTTTGAACGCCATCTGTGAAGTTCTCGATGAACTGTGACGATACCTGCATTAGTAATAACGCCATTTGTAATGTTTTTGATGAACTACGGCGAATCTTGTCTTATCTACATACTGTTTACAGCTCTATTACAGATGGATAGAGATGATATTAATTTGTTCAAGTAGATTGATCGTGAATGCTGAAATAAACTCAAAATGGAAAATATTTTTGGTAATAAGTAATTTTCTTGCAAGTGTCCGTAGTTTTAATCTGCTCTCAATTATAAAAAGGTATTAATTTGAACCCAGTAATCAATGTTTTATGACGGTTGGTTCTTAGGCGAACTTTGTATGGGGACAGAACAATGTCCTTTGTATTTTTCAAATTAATTATTACTGTTATTAATTGTGAGTTGTGCTGTGTAATTTTTAATTAATTAGTGCAGTGTAGTGTGGTCAGTCCGTACTAATTAAATTAATTAAATAAATAAATAAATGATTTTGGCGACCTCCGTGGCGCAGTGTGTAGCGCTGTTGATCAACGTGCGGAGGTCCCGGGTTCGATCCCCGGCGAGTAATATAATTTTTGCTCACTGTCTCTGACAGTAGATTGTGTACAGGAAGATTCTACTTATATTATACAGCTGTTATTACCCACAATTTAGCAAAATAAATGATTTGTGATTTAGGGTCAATTTAGGAATTTATAATTTCTGAATTTTCCACCGTCTGACCTGGTGGGAGGCTTCGGCCGTGGCTAGTTACCACCCTACCTGCGAAGACGTGCCGCCATGCGATTTAGCATTCCGGTACGATGCTGTGTAGAAACCGAATAGGGGTATGGGTTTAATATAACTGCCATGCCCCTAACAGGTTAGCCCGCTACCATCTTAGCCTGCATCACCACTTACCATCAGGTGAGATTGCAGTCAAGGGCTAACTTGTATTGCATATTAAAAAAGAAGGTGCCTCTTCACTAAATAGGCATTGCACGGAAAAATAGAGAGGTTTTTTTAAAGTGATTTCTAAAAAGGAGTTCTCAATTCGGCGCGTTTTTTTTTAATGCATACCGGCATGCATATCCCTGTGGTTTCTAAACCGATTTGAAAAAAAAAACCCATAAAAATTTCTGACTCGAAATCCTCAATCCTGATGCTGTAGGTGTACCGTACTACGTGAAATCCTCAAAACTAGGGACTTCGGAAATTTTGATGGTGCATTCATACAGTAGGTATCAAGTCACATGTATACGATTTAACTCTGAGTCCCAACTCCTCAACTCTGATGCTGCAGAGTACTGTACTCCTAAGCCGTGGGGGTTAAGAGTACACTAAAAAGTTAAAAATAAAAATTCTTTCCAAAAAACCGACTTCCAAAGCCATTGTGAAGTAAATAAATAATTTTGATTTCCACACACTATGTTGAAGTCGGGCGGGTATAACGAATATAGGCAAAGTAGACGCATCAGGCTCGCCCGACTTCAACATAGTGTGTAGAAATCAAAATTACTTTTTACTTTACAGTGGCTTTAGAAGTCGGTTTTTGGGAAAGAACCCCTGTGCCTCCAAGAGCACATAATAAGCCGTTGTTGATGCGCTTGATCTATCTCTGGTCGTGTCGGATGTTCTGCCTCATCGGGAATAAGTATCGGGCTTTGAATAAACAGTGCACCTGTGTTTACGGACACACTTGTGAACATTTGATTTTATAATAGGTATATACCTATCCTCCGCAGACTTAACTTGAAAATTGGCCGCCGCATTTGATATTCTGTCGGGATAACTATATCCATACCAATATTATAAATGCAAGAGTGTCTGGCTGCTACGCTTTAGTAACACTTTGATGACATTTAGTAAGTAGTAGGTAGGTTACAGTTTGCGGAAAGATATCTAAGGCTGTTTATCCCGGAAAATGAATGAGTTCCCAGGGAATGGAAAAACTTAATCCACGCGGACGAAGTCGTCGGCACCATAGTTATTATTAACTAGATGATGCCTTCCGATGTTTTTCGATACTCCTTAATTTTCCGGGATAAAAAATATCCTATCCTTCCCCGAGATACGACCTATCCCTGAACCAAATTTCATCAAAATCGGTTTAACAGGTGGGTCGAGAAATCATAGCAGACAGACTTGCGCATTTATAATATTAGCTTGAATTCAGTGCCAATCGAATAATCGAACAATCAATGGCTCAATAGTTATCTTTAGAACGTTGATGTCATCTCTTCAACAATAGTTACAGTAGGTATAGTGAACACACACAGAGCTGCAATACTAGAGCGTATTGTGCAATATCGAAACACCTCCACCTAACTCAACTAACTAACATTTCCGGGTAGGTAGTTAACCAATTTGTGGTTAAGGTGGAAGACAAGGGTCTGCCCGCGAAATTCAAATTTAATTTGGTTTTTCGCAATTTGTAAACTAATACGACAAAGTAGGCTTATGGCATTCAAATTGCGCCCCTAGGAATATCACCCACAGGTTTATATAAAAATCTTTACTTGAAAGTGTCCAGTTTAAGAAATTAGTCAAAATAATGAGTTTGACGTGAGTTACTCACAAATTTAGTACACAATAACTGCCTCGTTGGTCTAGTGGTTA
The DNA here is from genome assembly GCA_964035005.1 of Erebia palarica. Lineage (NCBI taxonomy): Eukaryota > Metazoa > Arthropoda > Insecta > Lepidoptera > Nymphalidae > Erebia > Erebia palarica. The sequence continues at coordinate 513,571 of OZ035992.1, forward strand.
GCATGTTTGACTGCGGCTGACGAGGTCCTGGGTTCAAGTCCCGGGTCGGGCCATACTAAGTGTTGGGTTTTTCAGACTAGAAATTCTCAGTACTAGCCCGGAGTTAGGAAGCTGGCGGTGTTTCACCCCCGTGCCTCGGAGAGCACGTTAAGCCGTCGGTCCCGGTTATTATCACTAACATGATAATAGTCGTTAAAGCGCCAACCCGCATTGGAGCAGCGTGGTGGGTCTAAGCTCTAATTCCCTCTCTCCTATGAGAGTGGAGGCCTGTGCCCAGCAGTGGGACGTTAATGGGCTGTAGTGGTGGAAGCCTACTTTGTCATATTAGTTTACAAATTGCGAAAAATCAAATTAAATTTGAATTTCGCGGGCAGGCCCATTGTCTTCCACCTTAATGGTTAAATACCTAACTAGATATGATACTTGCGACTTTGTCCGCGAGGATTTGATTTTATTTTAAATCCCGTGGGTTTTTTTTTTTGATTCATTCCACTACAAGTTAGCCTTTGACTGCGATCTCACCTGGTGGTAAGTGATGATGCAGTCTAAGATGGTAGCTAACCTGTTAGGTGTATGGCAGTTATATCCCTATTCGAAGAAACACACGGCATCGTACCTGTGTATATCTTTTTAAATCGGAAATAATTATTTCCAAATCGCCTCTGCGGGTCGCGGGAATGAGGTATCGAACTTGGGACCTCAGATGAAAATGTGTGGCTTATGATATCTTCCTCCTTAGCTCAAGTTACATCCACGTCCTTGATTCACAGTAGACTGAACTAAGTATTTATTTATTTTATTTATTTTTACGATTTTTGTATAAAATATTGTCTTAAAACTAATTTAAAAAAAAAGTGGACAAAGGTAAGGCTTATCTCTAAAAAGAAATCTCTTCCAGCCTTCCTTGAAAGTGAGTAAGGTGAAATTGTTAAGTGGTATAGGTACAAAAATAAAATATTTTATTGGAATTTAAAAAAAAAAAAAAAAGCTACAAATAAATTGATATACTATTTTTATATAATTAAATAAGAAACTACATACTACTTACACAGACTAAATACATATATACAATTCAGAACCATATAAATACAAAATAAATAAATTACCTAATATAAAGTAGGATAAAATAGTGTATATATATATACTATGTAATACATACTATAACATTGAAAGAAAATGCTGTTTTACTCTGAATTTAAAAATATGTACTGACTGACTTTCCCTAATTTGTTCAGGAAGGGAGTTCCAAAGACGAGTAGCTTCTGCTGTGAAAGATCTTTTATAGAAAATTGTGGTATAATTAGGGATTTCAAGAGATTTTTTAGAGACACATGTCCGCAGGGGTCTTGTACGGAAGGGACAGTGTAAAACGCTCTCTTAAATATTAAGTAAGTACTAGTTAAAAGTTATCGACTGCCTCGTTGGTCTAGTGGTTAGCATATTGGACTGCGACTGACGAGATCCCGGGTTCGAATGCCGGGTCAGGTCATAATCAAGGGTACAAGCCCGGAGTGATAGCCTTATTACACTGCACTTTTTTCAGGTCTCTGTGGGAAGGGTGGGCGTGGTCGCAAGTTAGAGCGTCGCTTATTTCACAGTAATAAGGACCAATTTTGGAACCCTTTCTCCCTAAATCTTATTACACTACACTGATTTAAGTGTAAGGGTCCCTGAGAAAAGTGCAGTGTAATAAGCCTATGAGGAAGTTGGTGGTGTTTCACGCCTGTGCCTCGGAGAGCACATAGAGCCGTCGATTCTGCGCCTGATCTATCTCCGGTCGTGTCGGATTTTCCGTCCCATTGGGCTATGAGAGTAAAGCAACAGAGAGCGCACCTGTGCAAACGCACACACTTGTGCACTATAATATATCCCGCGCAGATGGCTAATGTATTATTTCTATAAGTTATAACTTAGTTATGTAATAGCCATTTGGTAATATCACGCAGTAACCTTTAAGACCATATTTACACATCTATGCAGACAAATAGACACACTTTCACATTAAAATATTAAGTAAGTAGTAGAAAAAGATAGTAGATAGACTATATTTGCTTTGACTTTGTAGTTATAAGGGCAATGCCTTGGTGTTATTGTTTTGAAGATTACGTTTGGAATTTGGATCTTACTTCTACTGTGAAGGTTACTTAGTTTAGTAATAACTACTTGTAGTCCCACAAACTTATCTGACCCCGTGGCCAAAATTGGAACAGATTTTTATGCCTGTTTAATTTTAATACTATCGAATGCCCGCGACTTCGTCCGCGTGGATGGAGGTTTTTCGTTTCCCGCGGGAGCCCTTTAATTTTCCGGGATAAAAAGTAGCCTATGTGTTATTCCGGACTATAATCTATCTCTGTGCCAAATTTCATCCAGATCCGTTCAGCCGTTGGGGCGTGATTGAGTAACAAACATCCATCCATCCAAACTTTCGCATTTATAATAGTATAGAGTATAGATAGCGACGCTGTCACAGGGTCAGATAAGTTTGTCAGACTATAGTTTATATTCATTTCATGAATACGAATCCGTCGGAAAGTGTCTGAATACGAAAGTGACCTTTTGACGGCTCACCTATTTACCGATTTTGACGAAAATTGGCACAGAAATCTATAGGTATCTAGACAGATAAAATTAACTTGTTAAATTCGTATTCCGTTTCGTTGTTGTAAAGTTCATACTTCATACAATGGGCTCTACCTTGAAAATGGGCGCCAAACAGAACGGTTGTTTGAAGCCGCCATCTTCTATCAATGTGTTTTATTAACTACTCAATTTCAAAAATAAATCCTCGTTACATTCTCAATTCAATTTATTTATAAACATAGAATTATTTTGCATTTATATGGGTTAGCCCCCTTAAGCCCTTTCGACTTGTCGGGGCTGCAGATTCCTCTAAAATCTTACGACAAACTTATCTGACCCGGTGACAACGTAACTACTCGCTAGTAACAATGAAAAATTTTAAACAAAGCGAAACCAAAATAAATCTATGTGAAAAATAAAATAAAAACAAAAAATAAACAGGCATAGAAATTTGTTCCAATTTTGACCACCAGGACAGATACGTTTGTGGGACTATACATAGATACAAGCTTGGTCCCGCGGTAAGTTTTGAACCGGGTTTAAATAGCGCGCAAGGCAACGTGGTTACCGAAACGCTTAAAAAATCTTCGTTTAATTTTAAGACATACAACTTTTTATACGACTGCCTGAAAAAAGGAGTAAGTATATTGTTTTCAGGGTTCATGTATGTATGAATGTATGTGAGTTTGTATATTCCACCATAACTTCTATACGCCTGAACCGATCTTTATGAGGCATCGTTAGAATCCCAAGCTTGCTCCGGGTGACATATTAGGCTAGTAAAATTTTTAAAAAAAATATGGGCTATGTCTGCCTCGTTGGTCTAGTGGTTATCATGTTCGACTGCGGCTGACGAGGTCCTGGGTTCGAATCCCAGGTCGGGCCATAATTAAGTGTTGGGTTTTTCTGATTAGAAATTCTCCGTACTAGCCCGGAGTGACGAAGTTGGCGGTGTTCCACCCCCGTGCCTCGGAGAGCACGTTAAGCCGTCGGTCCCGGTTATTATCACTAACATGATAATAGTCGTTAAAGCCCGCCAACCCGCATTGGAGTAGCGTGGTGGGTCTAAGCTCTAATTCCCTCTCTCCTATGAGAGTGGAGGCCTGTGCCCAGCAGTGGGACGTTAATAGGCTGTAGTGGTGGTGGTGGTGACCATGGTCCAGCATTAAAGACTAAAGATGAAAAAAAAATCGAATATAAGATTAACTATATAAACATCATCTAGAAAATGATGAGTAGATTCCAAAAATATATAACACTATAGTTCAATAACCGGTGATTCACAAAAAAATATCATTTAATAAAAATTTATCAAGATTCCAAAGGCTATATATGCAAAAAATCGCTTCTTAGGGAGGTAAACTCCAAAAATAATATGGCAGGGCAGTCGTATTTTTTAATTCGTTAAATTAATTTAACTTGTTTTTTTTTGAATTATGACTTGTTAGTTCGTTTTTTGGCAGGGAAGGCGTGGTTTTTAATTCTTTTGATTCTGACTTGTTTTACTAAATGTGATTATTTACCTCGAGTGGCCTGGAGTGCGATCACCTTAGGGTGGCCTTAGGGCCAGTAGCGAATTGCAACAAGGTTTGCCTGACAGCCGATAACCCCAGTCCTCAGCGCAGTAAAAGGCAGATATTGGTCATATTATTTACGGCCTTGTTTACACTGCCACTATCCTTGGTGCGGATTGTTTCTTCCGAAGGCGAAAGTAGTAATGGGAAACATTTCTTAGGGCCGATTTCTCAATTGTCACATACCTAAAGTTTAGTGGAGGAATAAATTTGACGCTTTGACGGATTTTTAATACTACTACTACAGCCTATTAACGTCCCACTGCTGGGCACAGGCCTCCACTCTCATAGGAGAGAGGGAATTAGAGCTTAGACCCACCACGCTGCTCCAATGCGGGTTGGCGGGCTTTAACGACTATTATCATGTTAGTGATAATAACCGGGACCGACGGCTTAACGTGCTCTCCGAGGCACGGGGGTGAAACACCGCCAACTTCCTAACTCCGGGCTAGTACTGAGAATTTTTAGTCAGAAAAACCCAGCATTTAATTATGGCCCGACCCGGGACTCGAACCCAGGACCTCGTCGGCCGCAGTCGAATATGCGGACCACTAGACCAACGAGGCAGTTTTTAATACAAAACCTGTCAAAACGACAAATGTATTCCTCCGACAAGCTTTAACTGATGATTGAAAAATTAGCCCTTAGACAAGTGATCGCCCGCGGCTTCGCTCTCTTGGGATTTTCGAAAAATTCAGTCCAGTCTCATTTATTAGGACAAGGAATAAGGCTGGTTTATTTTTTACTAGATGATGCCAGCGACTTCGTCCGCGTGGATTAAGTTTTTTGAAGTAAAAACTTCTTAAGGCGCGTTGAGGACTTTTTGGTAGGGGGTAAAAATGTGGAAACGTGAGACCGACACCGTTCTGCTTAAGACAAAAGGTCTTAAGTAGTACATTCGTAATTAAACTTTGTTTTTTTAAGGTTTATATTTAAAAGTGATGTGTAACCGTGAATGAAACCTCGCGTCACCATTCTTCTCAAGACAAATATGTAAAAGATCTTAATTATAAATGATATTACAATAGGTATAGTGCATTCGTAATTAAACTTTAATGCCTTAGTTTTAAGGTTAACATATATTTAATCATTTTAAAAGTGCTGTGTTGTTATTGGAAATTATTTTACATATTCGTTTTCACTTCTATCGGCAGTCGGCATGCTTAATACCAAGCAATGATGAGGTCTAGACTGGAGCGCGCTGGCCTAGAAGATGCCTAGCCACTCTTGCCTCGAAGGTAAGTACTTAAGTTATACGTGGCAGGAAACACGCCGGGAGAGTTTTCCACACATTAGCGGTTCGTATCAAAAATTTAGGGCAAAACCGTTTCGGGCAAGCAAATTGGATTGATTGGATTCGATCGGATTATTCCAAATACACTTTATGTTTCACTTTCTACACGTTATCGTACGGAAAGCTAAATCGCTTGGCGTAGCTAAAACTACATCTTTGCCGGTCGGGTGATAACTAGCCACGGCCCAAGGCCGAAGCTTCCCACCAAGCCGGACCAGAGAAATATAAATTCCCGAATTGATCTTGCCGGGGATCGAACCTGAGACCTCCCACTTATAAGACCACAGCGCTTACTACTGCGCCAAGGTCGTCCAACCCGGGTATCGAATACAGGTCTTCGTCGTTTGCAAACGAACATGACAGCCACTAAACCAATGAGACAGTTGAGTATTATTACCTACAAATGCATTCATGGATCCTACAAAATACATATAAAACCTGTCTCTACGCTGCTGTGTCCACATTGTGATAAAATGAACATCTATATTTAGATAGACAAGCAAGTTATTATAACTATTTATTACGAAGATAAAAGCAAAGAATATTCTGTAAATAAAAAATTACACGGAGTAAATTATAAAGGCTAAGGGAATAATTCATTATTACTTATACATATTACATACTTATTCAGTATTAAATATTACTTATTTATTTATTGTGTACTTCATCCACATGGATTAAATTTTCTTAATTCCCGCAGGAAATCCAGGACTACTTTTCCGGGATAAGCCAAGACAGCCTATGTCCTTCCCCAGGATATGACCTCTGTACCAAATTTCGTCAAAATCGATTGAAAAGATAGGCCGTTAAAGCGTAGCAGACAGACAGACACTTTCGCATTTATAATATTATTATGTTTATAGTATTTGTATGGATATTAAAGCTCTATTTTAAACCAATATCATTGTTTTCCTGGAACCGTTTAAAGAAACTGGAATCTCAGCTGTGGATATATCATAGTATTAAATTAAAGGTCATTTATTCATCTGTAGTTCTAGGAGCATATAAAAAATGCACACTCCCATAAAAAAATCTGCGTACATTTGTTGCTACCAAAGCAAGAATTGCTGAAAATGGGCCTGATTACAAATCATATTTTTGCATAAATTATAACTTGAAAAAAATAAAGTAGGGCTTTGTATAGTCTTCCAATTAAGACTTGGCCTATGTGGTGGACTATGACCTAAAACCTAGTTCAGAGGAGACATGTGTTTTGCTAAGTAGTTTGCCGGCAATGATATCCTGTCTTAACACAAGCCACCCACTTTCAAACAGGATATGGAACTTTTATCTAAGTTTCAATGGTCTAATGTTATATTAGTAAATAGTAAAACTTTATATTTTTTAATAGAACAAACATTAAATAAAATAAATAAATAAATAAAAGGTTTATTGACCAGCACTACAATTATGATACTTAAGATACTTATCATAACTAAACTTATACAAATACAAATTAAACTTAAATTGTTAAACATGGGGTCAATGGGCCACCTCCTCAGCCCGTGCTTCAACACATTCAAACTTTTAGATAGTATAATATGCTAGAGTAAGTACCTATATAATAAAAATAATAATAATGTACAGAGATATTAGCCACCCTCTGTTCCTCTACTCTCATAGCCTGATGGGACAAAAAAACCGATACAACCTGAGAGGGATCATACGCAGGACCAACGGCTTTACATACTCTCTGAGGCATGGTGGTGAAACACCGCCAATTTTCTAACTCCGGGCTAGTACTGACCATTTATTGTCAGAAAAACACGATACTTGTTATGGCCTAACTTGTGACTCGAACCTGGGACCTCGTCGGCTGCAATCAAACATGCTAATTCTATATCAAGGAGGCTGGGTATATAGATAGGTTATACAAACCAACACACTTTCACATTCATCAGTATGGAACCTGAACTAAAATAAACATACAACGAAATAATTGTAAAGAAGTACTTAAGTAAGTACTAAAATAATTTTTCATAGTAAGGTTTTGGGTCCCATACATAATTCACACTTTTACTAACAAGATTAAGGGAATCACCTATAATTAGCTTACTTAAAATGTAAGTCAATAACTAATTAATACTGCTTTGTGAATGCAAAATTCAATTAGTTAATTAGCAATGTGGTTTAACAGTTACAATGAAATATGTTATTGAATAACCAAATAGTTATATAGTAGGAAAACATCATGAGGAAACTTGCATGCAGTACTTAAGGTAAAACCATTAAGAGTGCTTCCAGTACTTTCCTGCCACAAATAACATTTACCTTTAAGGCAAGAGTGAATAGGCATCTTCTAGGCAAGCAAGCTCCAACCTAGAACTCATCTTTGCTTTGTATGAAGTCGCCGCTGCTTTGTTTGATTGCCGTCTAGCACAAGCCTATCCAGATATAAGTAAAAAAGGACTCCCTGGAGACAAAGTCTTTGAACAGTGCAAGTTGCCAGTCAGCAATCAATGTGCTCGCTGGTCCTAAAGAAGGTGACGGGAAGCGGGTGGATGAGGAAGGCGGAGGACCGTGTTTGGTGGTGTGCTCTCGAAAAGGCCTATGTCCAGCAGTGGATGCATACAGGCTGATGGATGGGATTGGATTGATTGGATCAATGTTTCCGACTACTTAGACCCAATTATTAACTATGGGCCCCATATGAAACACAATGGTGTTTGCAGACGGCCCACTGAACGCAAATGTATGAACGCGGGAAATTCCCTATGTTAAAGAGTTAGAGTGCTGTGTTCTCCTTAATATTTTTATAATTTTATATATATCAGTAAAAAAGAAATAGTTTGATAAAGAAATTCAATAAACCTTCGCAAGATTTAAAATAAATGCCTAGTGAAGCAAAATAAAACAGTCAAAATAAAAACGTGCGCATTCCTGCAACATTGGAGGTGGTTAAACAAAAAAACTTACGAAACAAGGACGCGGTCTGTTTAACAAGAAAACGTTAATTTCACGAGTGAAATCCGTTACAGTAACCAAGCAAGCTTACCCGATACTGTTATACTACAAAACTATACAAATAATACTTTAAACTTACTTGAATTTAGGTCTTAAAATTGCATCCGTGAGTTTAGTGCAGATCTTGAAACTATTTTCAACAGTCCAGCAATTCTGTTGCACTTTTTGAGAGGCTATCGCAGAATTATAATAGCTCAGATTGCACAAGACATTAAAATGAACTTTAAATATTATTTTTATGGAAAGTACTATGGAAAGTCAGTTTAGTTTTAGCAAATGCAAATTAAAAATGACCAACACAGAACACAACAACCACTTTGCATTTGTGTTGACTGTCAGACAGGGACACTGTCAAACAGCTGTCAGTCAATTTGAATTTAGACAATTTAATGTCATGTTGACGTTTATCAAAAAGTTGCCAGCATCGGATTTAGGTTTACCGACAAAAGTAGAACTTTCCAAGTTTCCATCACAAGAAACAGGAGTTAAACATCAAATTCATTCGGGTGGATTTTGTTTTTGAAAACCCGTGGGAACTGATTTTGCGGAATAAAAACTTCTCCTGAACACAAAACATGCAATTATTTTTGAATTATACATGTAGCATAATCGATTTAATGGACAGAATGTGAAAATGTAGCAGACACACAATTTTACATTTTTAATAATACTAGCTGATGTCCGTCTTTTCGTCCGCGTGGATCAAGGTTTTTTTGGTTCCCGCAGGAAGTCTTTCATTGTCCGGGATATAAAGTAGCCGTATTATTGCAGACTATAGTTTATCTCTGTGCGAAATTTCATCTGGATCCGTTCAGCCTTTCTTTATCCATACATAAATCCATCCATCCAAACTTTCGCATTTCTAATATTTTTATGTATTTTAGTATAGATTAGTATGGATAATGTACCTACTGGAATTCTAGATCCTAATTCTGCATTAAGAAATTGGTAGACAAGAAATTAACAACGAGTCGTACGAAATTAAAATCATTACATTATTTAAGGAAAATGTCCAAAGATTGCAACATTTTTCTTATCCTCCAGCCAAAATGTCACATAGCGTTTCGTTTTTGCTTTTGTTCTACTTATTGATTTTAAAGAACTAATAAATTAAATAAAAAAGAACTTAATTAAAACATTAATCTGAGCATAAGTCGAAATAATTAATATAACACTCATAATAAAAGAACACTAAGTTTACTGTGTACTTTTTAAAAGTAAGGCAAGATTTTTTAGAAACTTCCCACAAGAATGGAAGGTAGGTTGAAAATAAACCTATGTGAACGTTAACTTGCACTTATTTTGTGACGTACCCACTTTTAATAGGTACTTATTATGCTTACATAATATTATTTAATGATTTTCAAATGGTTTCTGTATTTTATCGGCAACTTTCAATTTCCGAGGATTTAAGATAATTAAAAAAGGATGGGCTGAAGTCAGATTTAAACAAGGACAAGATGATGCTCGCGGCTGTCATTCATTTCTTTCTTTCTTTATATTTTTCTATCTGCATGGACGGATTTTGAAATCTCGTGGAAACGTTTTCCGGAATAAAAAGCCTAAATAGATCCGTCTCCAAAATGCAAACTATCTCTTGCAGGTAATTAGGTATCTAAAATCGGGTAAACAAATGGGTCGTGAACAGGCAGCATATAGATAGAAAAAAAGACAGACGAACAGATAGACTGGCATACTTATGCATTTTTAATAGTTTATTCTTGATACGGTCTATTACTTTAATCAGTTTTCCACACCTACCGCCATCTGCAATCAACAAAACAAATATCAAAACCGAGCCGAGATAAGAACCCGCACACGAGACGTATGACCTAGTTCCCTCGCCTATTAAAAATAGCGTTCTACAATAGCTCAAACACTATTTTTAGTGCGTATCAGTAGAAATCAGCGTCCACACAACCTTATCTCTTCCTACCTCGTTAAAAATCCCGAGTCTTTGAAACAATGGACTGAAAAAAATCAGCCTCAGTAAAGGCTCGGACGGCGCAACGCACGAAAACCTAGCTATACCTACGACGGCGAATCGATACGGTTTCACAGACAGTGTACGGTGCTCCGTGAGGATTAGTGATCGTTTAGTTGACACTAGTTATTTTTTTAGTGTAGTAAACAAGGGAACATGTTATAAGTTAAAGTTGTTAGTTAAACTGTTGGCTAAACATGGAGGTTAAGCGTTACATACGGAGCGATTCCGCCAGTTGTGCTCACATGGTTGAAGAAAATGCAGCGAATAATAGAAAGGCTTCCGATCCTCACGAGAAGTTGAAAGCACTCCTCAATTCCCCGGAAGAGGATACAGATGACACCCTACCACCGTCGGATGCCCCAAAATTTGGCACAGTTATTCACAATAGAATTTTCGTTGGAGGATTCTCTTTGACGACCACAGATGAAGACCTATGGAAGTTCTTCTCAGGTTTCGCAACTGTCACCGCTGCTCGGGTGATCTACGATAGAGCAGGGGTCTCCAAGTGCTATGGATTCGTCACTTTTGCCAGCCCTCGAGTTGCGAGGCTCATAGTTAAACAGGTAAGACCATACAAATTATATTCCTGCTTTGTTACCTGTTAACCTGGAATAACCATATTTATACGGAAAATAATATTATTTTATCTGTTTTGACTGAAAGACCTGTCCTGCAAATCACAATTAAAATAAGTAGGCATAGCTATATGGTCCCTTTGTCTTTAATATGTCTAATAAAATAAATGTGACGTTGTGTTTGTTTGTTGGTTTGTCCTTCAATCACGCTGCTACAGAGCAACGGATCGATGTGTTTTTTTTGCATATTCGAGGACCTGGAGAATGACAGGATCATTTTTAAGAGTTTGAGTGCTTCAGTACTTACCCCATGTAGTAGTTACCCTAGCACCCTGGGGCGTGGGTAAATCTAAGTAACCGTGTTAATTTAACCTTGCCTTAATATAGTTTGTACTAGCTGATGCCCGCGACTTCGTCCGCCTCGATTAAGGCTTTATTGCTCCCGCGGGAACTCTAATTTTCCGGGAGAAAAAGTAACCTGTGTTATCTGGCAGCTTAGTAAGTACTTACTTAGCATCGTAAAGTACCATCATCTATTTATAGTAGGTAGCACAATATTATAAGTTGATAATATGATAATATTTTATACGCTACTAGCTTTTTCTTACGGCTTCGTCCGCATGGACTACACAAATTTCAAGCACCTATTATTTACCCCTGGGGTTGGATTTCTTAGCGGATGTGTGCGTTGATAGATCAGTCAGTCACGTATTAATGGTATTAAAAAATGACATTGAACTTTATATGCCTGTAAGTATTTGACTGCTCTCAATCGTTCCATCTTGTATCTATCTTATCTATTTTTGTTATCAGTGATAACTTCGTTAGTGTGACGAGATTGTTAGGTATCACTCTATTTTACAACCTTTTAAGTATTTACATATCGTTCACTGTTCTACCATAAAATATAACTGAACTTTAGAACATAGATTATGTGATGTATTTCATGTGATCCATAATTTTAGTATTCAATCTATAAAGTCAGACAGACAGACAGGCGAACAGGCTCTCGTATCACTTACTATATGAAAATATGCAAATATTGTCCACGTCACGAGAGCACGTTAACGCGTCGGTCCTGGTTATTATCACTAACATGATAATTTTTTTTTGTTCAGAAAACTTACAGCTACAACAAAAATGGATAGATAAATAATAGGCGTTATAAAAATCCGCTAACCCGCATTGAAATAGCGTGGTGGGTCTAAACTCTAATTCCCCTTCTCCTATGATAGTGGAGGCCTGTGCCCAGCAGTGGGACGTTAATGGGCTGTTGTAGTGGTGGATGGTGGTGGTTACGGCGTGTTTGAAGGACAAAACAACAAAAAAAAACCTCTATTTTATTAGTAGGTTCGATATAACAATGTCCTCCCGACCGAATTTCGGCCACGGCGGCCAATCTCCAGAGAGATTAGCCATCTGCGCGGGAGATATTATAGTGCACAAGTGTGTACACAGGTGCACTCTCTATTCCTTTACTCTCATAGCCCGATGGGACGGAAAATCTTAGCGTTCCGGTACGATGCCGTGTAGAAACCAAATAGGGGTATGGGTTTTAATAGCCATGCCCCTAACAGGTTAGCTCGCTACCATCTTAGACTGCATCATCCCTTACCATCAGGTGAGATCGCAGTCAAGGGCTAACTTGTAGCGGATAAAAACAAAATCCGACACGATCGGAGAGAGATCAGGCGCAGGACCGACGGCTTAACGTGCTCAAATGACATATTAAGGGAAGTGATATATTAAGGGAAGGTCATCCGTGCATAGCCGGGACGGGCTCTCAAGCTTTTAAATTAGTATAAATTTTAGCATTTAAAAATGCGCTAAAAACCTGTGAGTACCTAGTATTTCTCGAGGCGTACTCTTCACGTCCCAGAAAACGTTTTTCACAGACATTTCAGCTTTTTGAATTTCCTTGAATGCTCGTAACTAGCGTCATTCAGGGTATTTTAAAGAAAAGAGACTGGAATTTCGTTTCTTGAATAATATTTTCAGTCACTTTATTATCTGCTTACCTATATTCATTGCTGGGGGTAGGAATTTCAGTAGAATCTTTTATTTGAACTCAGAAAAGTATGCTTTTTGACCGACTCCCAAAAAATATTCTAAGTATCTAAACTTCTAAAGCATGTTATTGTTTTTAGCATTTTCTTACTCCCTTCTAAGTTACGGAACTGTTGATGGCAAATTCATAGCAATGACTTTATGTTTAACCCTTTTAACCCCAAGTCACAATTCCTCAATACCGATGGTTTACATACGCTAAAAAGTAAGATAAAAAAATTATTTTAAAAAAACCTAAAAAATGACCTCCAATGCCACTGTAAATTAAATAGTATATTGTGTGCCTATGGGTGAAACAAGACGATTTCAGACGAGGGTGAAGTTGCCTACCTGAGCGAAGCGAGGGCTGGCATCACCCGAAGTCTGAAATCCAGACTTCGGGTTATAATAAACTCGTTATAATAAACTCACTCTACCTTCTCACTCTACCTTAATCTGACGCGCTCGAGTATTTCTGATTAGGTATCGATTTTATTTATCTAATATTCTGATCTGACACCTAGACCTAGACAGACCCACCAATATATAGGGCTCACATATGTGAAGGTACTCTACAGGGTCGAAAGAATCCCCCTTTATATTAATCTGCCGCGCTGGAGTAAATCCAATAATCCCCTTTTGGGCTCCCCTACCATAAAAGAGGCGGTCAAAATCTGTTGATATTTGACAAAAGTGATGAGTAGAAAACAGAAAAAATAAAACATGCGAAAAACCGGCGAATTTTTAAATCTCCTTTTTCGACGTTGATAAAAAAAAGGTAAAATAAAATGTCACTGGAATATCAGTCGCTTTTCATCTGTGAAAATGTATTTCACGTGAAAATCAACTTTTTGCCCCATATTCGGATTGTACGGCTTCCCTACCGGTATCGTACTGTACAAAAATGAGTGTAAAAAGTGTATCTTATTTGTACACATATTATGCAAATAAAGTATCTGAATCTGAATCTGAATCTATAAAAATGTTCGTTACGCTCAATTTAAACGGAATTCACGAATTTATTTTCGTGTTATTACTTTTTTTTGGGTTTTATAGTCCAGGCAATGTATAATTTACTAGATGATCGCCCTGACTCCATCCGCGTGTATTCAGATAGTGATTGCAACATCGCAGTCACTATCATATCGCAGTCAGTATATTAATTTAAAAAAAAAATAGCTTTTATTTTTCCTTACGCGGTCAAATTTTTTATGCTTAACACCTTACATATTACTTTTTTTTAAATAATTTTTTTAAACAAAATATCTCTACTGCTAATTGGCCAAAATCCAAATCCACTTTCGCAGCAAGCATACATAACATACAAATACTGAGTTTGTTGTGGGCTCTTCTCAGACCAGGGCGCGTTTTGAACCCTCGTAGCTTTAGTTTTAAGATACCGTTACTGATTATCACCATTATATTTTATAAATAACTGGACGTCATTATGTGTAGTTTGACTTTGACTTTGAAATACAATATTAAGCCAAATAAGTTCTATAATTGAGAGTTACAAACAAGTTATTCGAAAATCTCTTGGGAATAGGATACTTGAAAGTTAGCAAAGGAATACATTAACTTATAGTTGGTAAATCGATGAAGGAATATAATAAATTGCGAAACTGCGTCCGTTTGTCAGTCTGTCTGCTGTCTGTCTATCCGTTCAACCTATTTTGACGAATTTAGCAAAATTACAAAATTGCAAAATTAGGTTGCATCCTGGGGAAAGACTTTCCTTTTTAACCTTGATCTCAAAGACTTATCTCGAGGTTTATAACGACAAATTATGAACGAGAATCAGCTTTCCGAACCGGTGGTAGAGTCTTAACGTTTCATAAGTGGCACAAGTGGTCCTATAATTATCATTAACGAGTATAATATCCTGGCACGATAAATATGATGATTTTTTTATATATTTCGATTGATCACGATAGTAAAACATATCGACAAATTTAATCGTCTTAATATTAACCCGTTTATTACCTTATACACACAACCCATCGTTATAATATCCGTCGTCATCCGCATCGCTAGATGACGACATATGTATATTATGGTGTTCATATTATATAATCTTATAATCTCTAAGGGTATAATAATAATAATATGCATATACTCATATGTATGCTATTTATGTATGTATGTATTTCATCAAATTATATTATAGAACCATTTGGTAACGTTCTTCGAAATTGGCATCCAACCCTATCATAGAACCGAAAAAAGCTTACAAACCTTTTTTTTTATATGACTGCCTGAAAAAAGGAGTATATTGTTTTCAGGGTTCATGTATGTATATATGTATGTATATATGTACGTATGTATGTATGTATGTATGTATGTATGTATGTATGTATGTATGTGAGTTTGTATATTCCACCATAACTTCAATACGCCTGAACCGATTTTGATAAATGAGAATCCTTAGCTTATTCCGGGTAACATAGGCTAGGCTAGGCTAAAATAAAATAAAAAATTGATGGGGTGACCATGTTCTCGCATTAAAGACTAAATTTGAAAAAAAAAACTAAAATAAGATTATCTATAATCATCATCTAGAAAATGATGAGTAGATTCCAAAAATATATAACACTATAGTTCAATATACAGTGATTCCCAAAAAAATATGATTTTATAAAAATGTGGATAACATTCTAATTTAGATTCATTTAGATTTTTAACTTTTTAGTTCGGTTTTTGGCAGGATAGTCGTGTATTTTTTATTTTTTTTATTATGACTTGTTAAATATATAGACTAGCGCTTGGCTGCAATCAGACTTGCTTACAAGTGGTTATGCAGCCTAAGGTGGAGCGGGATTAACTAGAAGATTATTATTTTTAAAATTATTACATACATACATACATACATACATCGTCAGCCAATATGCATATAGTTTTCTTATTCAGGTGATTATTAAAAGACTTTATTTTCGTAAATTAAACTTCCTATAATAACCACACTTATATTTTACAATAGGAATAATGACAACTCAATCAAATCAGCAACTCTTTAACAAACTTAAAAACGCTCTTCTAGTATGGAAGTTGTATGAAATTCGCAATTGTGACGTCATCAAATTTCTACGTACTTTTTTTCTTCAATCTATATTATAAAATGTTTATCAAACATAAAACTAACCAAGGATGTGAATTTTAGGTCTTTTGGAAGACCCTCTATTTAATAATCAGGTATAATTAATTTATTTTTGATATAAGCATCATCCCTATTATAGAGACATTTTTCTTCACATTTTCGTTACACCATTTTTTTTGCAAGAGAGCAGAGACAAGGAATGCTAACTTGACAGTTCAAAATAATAGATGATATCTCGACCACAGATTAATATCACAACAGGACTTATAGTCCTATTACACTGCACTTTTCACAGGGACCCTTACTTTAAAACCAGTGTAGTGTAATAAGATTTAAGGATGAAGGGTCCCTAAATTTGTCCTTATTGCTGTGAAATAATCGACGCTCTAATTGGCGGCCACGCCCACCCTTACAAAAGGACCCTGTTAAAAGTGCAGTGTAATAGGCCTAATAGGCCTCTTTAAGATTGCGCCAACTTTGCCTATCCTTGGCTGGCTATTATTATTATTACCTCCGATTATTCGGTTATTGAAAACCAGCAAGTTACATTTTTCCGTCTATACAGCATAAAAAAATTAATACACAATACTTTCATTTGAAGAGCAGTTGACCGATTTGCCGAAATTGGTCTTGGCTTACTGTCAAATCAGACTTTATTGATTCGGCCTTGCTTTCCCGTGGAAGCCATCCTATATTTAGATTCTTAGTGCTTACCCGGGAGTCCTATGTGGATATATTACCTACTAGCTGATGCCAGCGACGTGGATTGAGGTTTTTGGTTCCCGCGGGAACGATTTAATTTTCCAGGATAAAAATTAGCCTACGTATTATTCCAGACTACAAACTATCTCTGTGCCAAATTTCATGCAGATCTGTACAGTCGTTCCAGCGTGATCGAGTTACAAACATCCATCCATCCATCCAAACTTTCGCATTTACGAGTATAATATTACTCATAAGTATAGAGTGTATATAGATTTGGATTTTTTCTGAGCCTATGTACCTAGGTTGATCTGAAAGTTTCTATACAAGAAACTAAAGAGTTTTTTGGGCAAAAGCATACAATAAGAAAGGATGACAGAATCGTATGGAACACACGTTTCGTCCTGTCGGGCTTATCTGTGCCGCTCCATATAAAAGAAAGCTCGTGGACTATTGTCAGCCAGATTTTTTTTTGTCCGAAAGTAGGTCAAGTGATTACTTGACGTGACTTAATCGTAAAGAAGAGCTGAGCTCATTTTGCGCAAAGGATCAGCCTGGCTGTATAGTATGGCATTCTTGCCACCATTTCACGTGGGAATGATATTTATAGTAATTAAATTAGGCTAGCTCGTCCTCAATAAGTAATCGTAAGAAAACTAAAGTTAAGTTGTTTGTCAGTTATCGGCTACTTTATTATTTACATTAAGGCTGAGGTGTTAATGGGACCCTAAAAATAAATGAGCAAGAGACACTGAAATGTCCGCTAACTTAGCTAACACTTAACAATTAGACTGCCGAAGTTGCCCCGTGAAGTTTGGTACTTCAGCGCATTTGGATCGCGGGGGAAACTTGAATATAGCGCTCCGACTGCCAAATGTCACGAAAGATTAAATAAAAGATAAATTTTAAATGATAAATAAATAATAAATGATTTATTTATTTCATGTAGGACAACTTGTGTCACTAATGAAACGTTAGGATTCTACCACCGGTTCGGAAAAATGATTCTACTGAGAAGAGCCGGCAAGAAACTCAGCAGTTGCTCTTTTCATAGAAAAGAAAAGGTTAAAATATGTAGACAACACAACACATACATTATTATAAATACAACATTTACAATATTATAAAGCAGTCTCTCTGCCGCGTCTGTCTGTCTGTCTGAACGCTATAAACGCTATTCTTATCAAATTAAATACACTAGCGGTTCGCCCCGAACTGAGACCTCGCGGTATGGCGATATATATCGCTTATGATAGTTTTAACTATATATTGTACCTAATAGTTAACTTTTAACATTAGACTCAAAAGAGCTAAAGAGTTATTGGAGAAACGATTAAACTTTTACAGAGCACCAGCGCCAAAGATTTAATTTAATTTTAAAGTGAAATATACCTACACGTTCACAAGAATGTTTTCTACATGGAATTTATAATATGTCCTACTTGGACACAGTAGAAACAAAACAAAATAAAATAAAAAAATATCCCAAATAAATATTGAACAGAAGCAGGCGTTAGTTTGCGGAAGTCCATGATAGTGAATGAACTAGAAGTTTTATTCGCTATAATCCGCTACAGTAGACGGCACTGTGTGGTACAGTGCGTGTCTCTCACCTGCAGCATGCGACACCCACCACCCAGCAATTCGCACAGGGACAACACCACACCACACAAATCCTCCAAATCACTCTCAACGTACGTTTCACTCCGACACCAGAGCATCTTCAGGAGATGTTGACTCGACAATGCACGATTGTGAAACAAACAAAAAAAAATTGTGAAACAATCGTGCATTGTCGAGTCAACATCTCCTGAAGATGCTCCGGTGTCGGAGTGAAACGTACGTTGAGAGTGATTTGGAGGATTTTTATGGTGTGGTGTTGTGCCTGTGCGTTTGCTGGGTGGTGGGTGTCGCATGCTGCAGGAAGAAGACACGCACTGTACCACACAGTACCGTCTACTGTAGCGGATTATAGCGAATTAAACTTGTAGTTCATTCACCATCCCAAATAAAGATTTATTTATTTAATTTCAAAGTGTAATATAAACGTTCATAATAACGATTTTCCACATGGGAGCGCCCGCAAATGAAAACGCCGCTATCGCGTATAATGCCTTTTGAGCCGCGACGTACGACTCCTTTGCGAATCATCATGGGAACGATAATTATTCTCTTTGTATGTATTGTTGGAGATTCTCCTTCTTTATACCTTCAATAGAGTATGTCTGTGACTTCACCCGCGTGAATTAAGGCTTTTTGTATTCAAATCCCTATGTCCTTTCCCAGGTTACAATCTAACCTTGTTTACAGTACTCAGTCTACTGTAAAGCATACTTATTAATGCTTGTCATAATACTAAATAATGATTGTAATCTTAGTTCTTTTTAATGTTTATAAAGGTGATTTTAGCCTGTAAAACGTTATAGCCTTATGTAAAACTGTATTCTTAGATTATAAGAATGCCCATTTGTACTTTTTTATGCCTTAAAATAAATAAATAATAATAATAAAAAATCTGACTTTGTACCAAATTTCATCAAAATCGGTTGAACAGATGGGGTGAAAGCGTAGCAGACAGACAGACACACTTTCCCCTTTTGTAATATTAGTATGGATTTGTTTGAGGTAGATCCATTTTGACTCTATGGAGTCAAAATGGATCTAAGTGATTAAAACGCACACAACTTATTATGATAAGTTGTGTGCGTTTTAATCACTTAGATTTAATATCACTTTTTTGGAAAACATCTTGAGGAAACCTGCATACCCGAGAGTTCTATAAAATGTTCTCAGAGGTATGTGAAGCCTCCCAATCCGCAATTGGCCAGCGTGGTGGACTACTGAGAGGAGACTCGTTCCCAGTAGTGAGCCGGCAAAGAGTTGAAATGATGATGATGAACTTTTTTAAAAATGTAGGCACATAAAAATGGCTCTAGATTCTAGAATTTAACTGCTACATTCGAAAAATTTAATTTAAAAGCATTTTTTTCCATAGCGAAATTCCTTTGTCTTGCATGCGATGAGAATGTACGTGTAATGTTTTAAACGGGAAGGAATGTTGCATTGTTGGAACTGTAACTTTCGACCCCTTGTTAACATTTCAACAACCAAACACACTCACTCACTCACTCATTGGTGCAGTGGTGATTATCGAACTAACCTGATTCCGGCCTAGATTCAGATTCAGATTTAAATTCATTTATTTGCATTCAACATGAACAATAATTGACATGTTACCCAGTTAGGGCAAATGCAAAAGAGCAACTGCTGATTTTCTTCCGGCTCAGTAGTTTTTTTTTAAACCAGTGGTGGTGTCTTGAGTAATCTTATGTGACACAAGTTGTCCTACTGAAATCATTTCATTTCATTTCATTTCAGCAATTTGAATGACAGATTAAAATGTCGTTGAGTACAATATTATTTGATGTTAAAGTAGGTAGGTTCTATGTCTAGCTCTAGGTCTTACTATAGTCTAGGAAACGGGGCGGTCCGTTGTATAGAGATTATTCCATTGTATAGGTTGTATAGAGACTCCCACATTAAATCCTCAGTCGATGAAACGTGGCAGGGTTTTAGTATTGGATGATCCAAAACTTAAAGAACATATTTTTTCAAAATTTGGTTGTTTCAACTAAGAGTATTTTTCGGATATTTCTTATTTAGTTTCCGTACTTTACATGAATGTTTCAAGTGAAGAAAGTTTTGACGGATCATTTTTCCGGACCAAGATATCTACTTAGAAAACTGAAGATGTAAAGTGAAGCTTTTTTTTGTCCACTACAAGTTAGCCCATGACTGCGATCTCACCTGATGGTAAGTGATGATGCAGTCTAAGATGGAAGCGGGCTAACCTGTTATGGGCATGGCAGTTATATTAAACCCGTGTAGAAACCCTATTTGGTTTCTACACGGAATCGTATCGGAACGCGTAATCGCTTAGCGGCACGTCTTTCCCGGTAGGGTGGTAACTAGCCACGGCCTAAGCCTCCCACCAGGCCAGACCAGGGAAAATTCAGAAATTATAAATTCCCAAATGGACCCTGCCGGGGATCGAACCCGGGACCTCTGCACGTTAAGACAACAGCGCTACACACCGCGCCACGGTGGTCGTTAAAATGTTAGCTATGCTAAATATATATAGTATAAAAGCTATGCATATTAATGCTTAAAATTGACCTTTACAAAATAAAATAGCGTTTTGTCGCCATTTTCTAGAGTTCATTTAAAATGGCGCAGCCGGTACGGCACAAGGGCTCTTTTAACTAGAAAATGAAGTACCATTAGAGCTTTAACCTGTAATATGTTCTAACTGACTGCTTATCTTCTTCTCTTTTTAATATATAAAACAAAGTCGGGTTCATTCAAACACTATAACTCTAGAACGGCTGGACGAATCAGCATGAAATTTGGCACAGAGACAGATTATAGTTTGGAATAGCACATACTTGTAGGCTACTCTTTATCCCGGAAAATTAAAGAGTTCCCGCGGGAACTAAAGAACCTCAATCCTCGCGGACGAAGTCGCGGGCATCAGCTAGTATATATAGCACCGAAATGTAGCTAAGTCATACTTAATTGATTAATGAACCAACTGATATTCGCGATTTTGTCCGCGTGGTTAGAGGTTTTTTAGTTTTTTAGATTCTTGCAGGAATTCCTTAATTTTCCGCGACAAAATGTAGCCTATGTTACTCTCCAGGTCCTCAACTATACCAATGCCAAATATCACATCGATCCGTTGCTTCGTTGAGGACAAATCAACAAACAAACACACTTTCGCATTTATAATATTAGTATGATTTCATGTACTTATTAAAATACATTTCGTAACTATAGCACAGTACGGTTAGTCTAAGTACCATTGAAAATTCGATTGATCGTAAGCGATTAAACTTCCGTCAAAGCAAAATTGACCTAAAAGCTTTTAAAATACAATACAAAACTTTTTCACTCAAGCAGACTTTGACAAGCCATTTTTAATAGTCGAGTGAATCTACGACTGGTTCGGAATAATTCCTACCGAGATTGAACCAGCAAGAAACATGAAATTACACAATAAAAACATGAAATAACACAAAGAAAATAGATACAAAAGGCGTTACATCGGATGCGCTTTTGAAAAATTTAATTTAAAATTTCATAAATGTGTAGATACATAAGTAATGCTGAAGCGAGTAAACTCCATGCTCTCTTATCATTTACATAATTTTCAACGGTATAATAAGCTTTTTTCAGGAGTATACTTTTAATGTGTTAAGGCAAGTTTAAAATAGATTGTGGAATTTTGTTATAGAATAGAATGCTTCATTATGAGGTTAACTTACTCGTGCAAAGCCTGGGGGGGCAACTAGTGATCACTAATAGATATTATTGTGAAATGCAACCTTGTGGTTTACACAGTGGTTTGTTACATACGATAACAAATAGTTAATTAATCTATTAACTTCTCAGATTAATTCACAGGATCCAGGTATATTATCTTGATATTAATTATCCTCTAAAACCGCAACAATTCATTCAAGGGAAGTCTAATTACAATGTTGTCGCATGGTTGTCGTATTTGGAGAATTTCCCCCAAATATGCTTATCTCTGATTATTACAATCCACATTATTATTATGTACGTTATAGGTTATTAACCATAACACCTACTATCCATACTTACTAATATTTTAAATGCGATTGTGTCTGTCTGCTACATTATAACGGCCTATCTTTTCAACCGATTTTGATGATATTTGGTGTAGAGATAGGTTGCATCACAGGGAAGAACAAACGCTACTTTGTATCCCGGAAAATTAAGGAGTTCTCGCGGAAAATTAAAAACTTAATCAACGCGGACGAATTCGCAGGTATCATCTGCTAAATAATATAGTACATATGCCCACACTTGCGAAAATAACACTACGGGCTCTCATAGAGCTGGAAAATTAAGTTGAAATTGGAAATAACTCTTTCATTGTACATAATAACAATGTGAAATTATTCCCAAAGAAATACGCTGGAAAGCTAGGTCTTTGATTATGAGCCACCTTTGACCTTCGACCTTTCGCGAATGCCAAATGTATTTGTGCTGACTCTCTAATACTTGCTTGAAACATTTTGGGCTTTTGAAAGTCCTTAACTGTTTCGTTACAAGTTTCAGTATATAGAAGGGGAGCCCCAGAGGGGATTTTTGGATTTACTCCAGCGTGGCAGATTAATATAAAGGGCGATTCTTTGGACCCTGTAGAGTACCTTCATCATTTATGAGCCTTGTATATTGGTGGTTCAATCTAGGACAGTAGATCAGAATATTAGATAAATAAAATTGATCATCAGAAATACTCGAGTATACTCGAGTATTTCTGATGACTACTCGATTAAGGTAGAGTGAGTTAATTACATGATGAAAAGTGTACATTCAAATAATCTGACGACTTGAGCGAGACCTAAAGGAGTTGGAGAGTTCCAAACTTAAAAAACTCCATCATCTTTATTTACTATTTTGATCTGCTGTCCTAGACAGACCCACCAATATACAGGGCTCATATATGGTCAAAGTACTCTACAGGGTCCAAAGAATCCCCCTTTATATTAATCTGCCGCGCTGGAGTAAATCCAAAAATCCCCTCTTGGGCTCCCCTACCAATATTAATATAGCTGGTTGATCAAACCATAGGTTATCTTAACTTACGTTCGTTAAAGTTTAACACATGTATTTTTATACGACTTCCTGAAAAAAGGAGCATATTGTTTTCAGGGTTCATGTATGTATGTATGTGAGTTTGTATATTCCACCATAACTTCTATACGCCTGAACCGATTTTGATAAATGAGATATCGTTAGAATCCCTAGCTTATTCCGGGTGACGTAGGCTAGTAAAATTTAAAAAAAAAATTGATGGGGTGACCATGGTCCCGCATTAAAGATTAAAAAATCGAAAATAAGATTAACTATATAATCATCATCTATAAAATGATGAGTAGATTCCAAAAATATATAACACTATAGTTCAATATCCAGTGATTCACAAAAAAATATTATTTAATAAAAATGTGAATAAGATTCTAATTTATCTAGATTAATTTAGGTTTTTAAATTTTTAGTTCGTTTTTGGCAGTAGTGTTTTTTAATTTTTTTAATTATGACTTGTATTTTATTTATTTAGGTCAACATATTCACAGTAGCACACAGTGCATTAACAAACATACTTATCTATAGAACATTTGCTATAAACGACTTTGACGACCTCCGTGGCGCAGTGTGTAGCGCTGTTGTCTTAACGTGCGGAGGTCCCGGGTTCGATCCCCGGCAGGGTCGATTTGGGAATTTATAATTTCTGAATTTTCCCTGGTCTGGCCTGGTGGGAGGCTTCGGCCGTGGCTAGTTACCCTACCGGCAAAAACGTGCCGCCAAGCGATTTAGCATTCCGGTACGATGCCGTGTAGAAACTGAATAGGGGGATGGGTTTAATATAACTGCCATGCCCCTAACAGGTTAGCCCGCTACCGTTTTAGTCTGCATCATCACTTAACATCAGGTGAGATGGCAGTCAAGGCCTAACTTGTAGTGGATAAAAAAAAACATTTAAGTAGCCACGATTTAGTTAATTTTGGTATTGTTGCTTGCTTGTCGTTTCCACGAGTGTCTGTTAAATTTTTTTTGGAAGTGAAACTTCTTTATAGATAATCTTTAAAATTTAGAAATTGTTATTTAAAAATTCGATGAAATGAGAAAGCGACATTAAAAAGAGACAAACATATTCATAATAGGATTTAACTTGCGAGAAAATGAGATACTCGTAGAATACAAGTTAGATTTATTTCATTATTTCGTAGGCTACTTTTCTGAAGATTCACTTCTGCCGTGTGTGAATTGCACACACACATTTTTCAAACTAGCCGATGCCCGTGACTTCGTCCGTGTGATTTAAGTTTTTTTTTATTCCCGGGGGAACTCTTGGATAAAATGTAGCCCGTGTCTCTCTCAGGGTCTTCAACTGTATCCATGCAAAAAATCTCGTTGATCCATTGCACCGTTGCAGCGTGATTGAAGGACAAACCAATAAACTGGCAAACAAACATGGTTTCGCTTTTATAATCTTACTTCTTACTAATATTATAAATGCGAAAGTTTGTATGGACGTATGGATGTTTGTTACTCAATCACGCCCCAAAAGCTGAACGGATCTGGCTGAAATTTGGCACGGAGATAGATTATAGTCTGGAATAACACATACCAAACCAATAAACCTCGATCCACGCAGACGAAGACGCGAGCATTAGCTATATTAGTATAGTAAGAAGTATGATAACAGACATTCTTACAGATTTTCTATTAAGACCTCGGAAAAGTTTCCTGTATTACTGCTAAGTGTCACAAGAGACGAGTTTGACAACTTGGGATTATGTTTCAGAGTATGCAAGGAGAGAGAAGAAAACTGTATCTAGGTTAAAGCAAAATAGACCTTGTTTCAGTTTGACTTATAAAATTACTAGCTATTGCCCGCGGCTTCGCTCACGTCTAGCTCGATTTTGATTCATGAAACGCCGTTTTTACCTCTTACAAAAATTATTAAAGACCCTTTCTTAACTGATACCTACGTCAAGCGAACTCACATTTGCATTTATAATATTAGTATGATTAAGATATAAGTTTAGTATTACCCCCTGACTTTACCTATTTAAGTATTATCTATATTGAATGCTTGAACATCTATCTTCGAAATATTCGTCAAATTCGTCAATCAAATCAGCAACTCTTTAAAAACGCGCTTCTAATATGGAAGTTTGTATGAAATACACATTTGTGACGTCATCCAATTACAACACACTTTTTTTTACATCAAGTTTAAAATGGTTATCAAATTTGAAAATAGCCGAGGATGTGAATGTAAGGTCTTTTGGAAGATTTTCTATTTAATAATCAGTAAGAAATAATCTATTTTTGACTTAGGGCTAATTGTTCAATCGTTAGATAAAGTTTATCGGAGGAACAAATTTGACGCTTTGACGGATTTTCAATACAAAACCTGTCAAAACGTCAAATTTAGTCCTCCGATAAACTTTATCTGACGATTGAAAAATTAGCCCTTAAGCATCATTTCTATTCCGAGTATTATCACCAATATATAATTAGGTTCAAGTGCTTTATAAAAAGGTGATCCCCAAATGTACCTGCTTTACTTATGAAGTGTTCCCGAGATTGTGCCCATTTACCCTGAGCCCCTGATCCCTTCCCCTTATTTGTAGCGAGGGGAAACCGTTATCCGAGACCCTTTCAACTTTTATCAAGTGCTTAAAAAGTTTATTACTTTGTCCAGTGCTGAAATATAAAATATAATATATAAAATTTTGAAGACGTACTTAAGTGGTAGGTAGTAGGTATTACTTACTTACTTGACTTACTAATAAGCGTAAGTAATAGTCGTAACTCAACACAGAACAAAACTCTTTTTTTTTTATCCACCACAAGTTAGCCCTTGACTGCGATCTCACCTGATGGTAAGTGATGATGTAGTCTAAGATGGTAGCGGGCTAACCTGTTAGGGGCATGGTAGTTATATTAAACCCATACCCCTATTCGGTTTCTACACGGCATCGTACCGGAACGCTAAATCGCTTGGCGGCACGTCTGTGCCGGTAGGGTAACTAGCCACGTCTGAAGCCTCCCACCAGGCCAGACCAGGGAAAATTCAGAAATTATAAATTCCCAAATTGTCCCTGCCGGGGATCGAACCCGGGACCTCCGCACGTTAAGACTACAGCGTTACACACTGCGCCACGGAGGTCGTCGGAGGAGGAGGTCTTCTTTAATAGCCCACATTATTCATCAACAATAATATATAACAAAATTCCGGATAGGATCAAAAATATTGAATCTGATAGTAAATTTAGTAAAGAAATCCAGACCCAGACTGTTAACCCAGAAGGGTTCTATGAGGTTGAGGAATTTTTAGCCAATTAAACAATCTGCGCGGAAAACCTGGATTGACATAATGTAATAAGTAATTTATTGTATTTGACATAATTTTATTTAATAATTTAATATTTTATAATTAATTTTGATTTTGACATAATATAATAGTTTATTGTTGACATTATTTTTTTAAAATGAAATCTTATTTTTATGTTTTAATTTCATTTGAATATAAATATAAAAATTAAGATAAGGTAACCTAATGTAACATATTTTAATTACTGTAATTTCATTAATGTTCGTAATTTTATTACTTGTATCGCCCTAACACGGCTAAAAATGCAAATAAATGAATACGAATAATATTATGATGGATGGATGGATGTTTGTTACTCAGTCACACCAAAACGGCTGAACGGATCTGAATGAAATTTGGCACAGAGATAGATTATAGTCAAGAATAACACAATAAGCTACTTTTTATTCCGGAAAATTACAGAGTTCGGAGGGGAATAAAAAAATCTTTAGACCAGCTCTTTAGCTAAAGCTAAAAAATTACAGCCAACACAAATTAGGTATAATACACAAAGAAAAAGAAAAACAAAGCGTGCAAGGGCGGCCTTATCATTAAGTGATCTCTAGACAACCTATTGATTAAGAAACTTTAAGAAAGGAACGGGATAGTATAGTATAGTGTAATAATGACTTTGGAAGTCATAAAGTTTTCCAAAGTTGGTATTTATCGTAAACGGTAGTCTCGTTCCAAAAACTCTACAAGAAACCTCATACTGAGTATTGAATGAATGAATGAATGGATATACTTTTATTGTACACCAATAAACAATAATTTAGCTAATAACAAAGGAAGTATACAATATGGCGGCCTTATCGCTTCACAGCGATCTCTTCCAAGCAACCAATGGTTTAAAAGGACATAGCCACAGAAACGACCGGTAGATGGTGCAGAAATAACAAAATAAATAAAAATATTTAAATAAAGCTGCAAATTATAATACATATACATGTATATAATATTATAAATGCAAAAGTTTGGATGGATGTATGGATGTGTGGATGTATGGATGTTTGTTACTCAATCACGCCCCAACGGCTGAACGGATCTGGCTGAAATTTGGCACAGAGATAGATTATAATCTGGAATAGCACATAGGCTAAAGATTATTAAAGTTTACGGAAAATTAAAGAGTTCCAAAAAACCTCAAACCACGCAGACGAAGTCGCGGGCATTCGCTAGTAAAACATAATATACACATATATAAACTCATTATAACGTTATCCTTTATAATAATAAACTCCCTGTAACGTTGAAGTGGGCCCAACTTGGTTGGTTTGCGTTAAAACCCACATATTGAAACACTCTTTATAGCGATACGCCATTCTCTATTACGAAGAAATGTGTTCATATTTGTAGACAGTAAATATTTATTATCGGTATTATTGTTTATGTTATGTTATCAGGTAATAAAAGACTTTGAAGCTCCGAAACATCCGAGGTCGGTCTAGCTTTTGTTATCCTTAATTGCCTTGAACACGTGCTGAAAGGATGTGACGGTCTCGGAAGTGATGGTCTTCGAGAAAACAATGCGTCATACTGCGAGAGTTTGGTTGTTTTTTTGTTCACTCCATATAACGATAACTCTCTATAACGACAAAAAATGCTCAGTCCCTTGAGTTTCGTTATAAAGAGTTTACACTGTTTATATAACATAACATAACATAAAAACCATAAATACTACACATATAATGTACAAATAAACATACACACTACACACAATAAATTCACGTAAACCTCAATAAAAAGGAACAGTAGGTAGAAACGGTATAGTTGGTGAAAACGGGCAGGCAGGTTACAAATGAGCGTCTTAAGACGTGTGTACACTGTGCACACACTCAGTCCGCTCCACTCCACTCCACTCCACTCCACTCCACTCCACACAACAAAGCCCGAAAGCCGAGCGAGTGGCCCTCGGCCTTATTTGTGAGCCGCGTTCCTTTTCACGCCTTTGAGAACGCCATTGTTTCACTGATCTCTGACTATTCTTACACTTTCTCGCTATTTGGTACAGCGCTTTCCAGTTTTCCACTACAGTCCTTGTTTTAAAATACATTTTTTACAAATCCAAATGTTTATTATCTATGCAATTATATTATTACTGCATGGTTTTTTATGCTAATAATTGTAAGGTAAGTAATAATTTTTATTTCGCCCTAGTGTAGAATAAGTATTCTTTAAAATTTAAAGCGATAAAGTAAGAGCAGTATAAATGAATAAAATATACCCTAAAGTATACTAAAAAAAATTGAACGCAAACAATAAAACTAAAAATAAAAGTACGTACAATTGGCGGCGTTCTTGCTATGAAGAAAAGCTTTTTTTTTTTAAGAAAAGAGCAACTGCTGAGTTTCTGGCCGGCTTTTCTCAGTAGAATATCTTTCTGAACCGGTGGTATAGTCTTAACGTATCATAAGTGACACAAGTTGTCCTACATGAAATAAATAAATCATTTATCATTTGAAGCGATCTCTACATACTCCCTACAAAATCTACGAAAATATATATCTTTTAACCTAATAATATATTTTAACACTAGAACTACCAAATATCACAACAAAAGAGCCCATTATAGCAATAGCCGTAAAAGACCTAGCACAAAGAAGTTTAATCTAATCAATTTATTTAGTTGTATACCATCAGCACAATCAGGGTGTTAGGGGTGATTTTTGCGTGCTGGGAAAACCA
This sequence comes from Erebia palarica, assembly GCA_964035005.1. Taxonomy (NCBI): domain Eukaryota; kingdom Metazoa; phylum Arthropoda; class Insecta; order Lepidoptera; family Nymphalidae; genus Erebia; species Erebia palarica. The sequence goes on from OZ035992.1 coordinate 543,051, forward strand.
CTTAATGTTATTGTATTGTACACATGAAAGCTTTCAAGTGGAAGCGATTGTGAGTCTTATTATCACTGGTAATAATGATTACCGATATGAGACGTGATTCTTCGCATGGATATTGTTGAGGACGGAGAGTTTCAGCTGCTTTTTATCCCGGAAAGTTCCCGCGAGAATTTAAAAACTGATTCCACGCGGATGTAGTCGCGGGCATCAGCTAGTCTTAATCGAAAAATATCGATTATTTGCTACTACTACTACTACTACTACTGCAATTAGCCATAAATTTGTCAAAAATAGGCAACACTCAATTTTAAGAATAAAATTTTAAGTTCAGAAATTACCGCCTTACCACATTTGAAGTCCAATTTCTCATAATAATGCCCCCTAAAGTACCAAATTTTTTAAGTAATAAGGGAAGCTTAGGTACCCTAAAAGTTTTTAGAATTAGCCGGATGTGACGTAGACGTCTAAGTGTTTTTAATCTTAAGTTGAAAATTCGTCTCTACTTCTCTCGAACGTAAACTTTTCACTTTCGACCAAAAATTTTCCGACTAGGGTTAATGTTATGATGGTAATAATTTTATGCAAAATAGCGCATTTCATAGCAAGCATGTTCACAAAAAAATGAAAAAAGCACTAAATAAAAAGAAAAAAGTTAACACTCACTCCCTCAGAAATCTCACGAGAAAACTTGAAAAAATTATAACACGAAAACTACCAAAAATCGCTGAACATACATTTCTGATAGGTCTAAGTATGAGGAATCTAAATTTTTTCTTTGGACGTCACTATTTGGGCCACCCTGTATAAAAAGAAAGGACTGACTGACTGATCTATCAAAGCACAGCTCAAACCACTGGATTGATCGTGCTGGGCCTTCAGATAGCTTTTATGACGCAGGCATCCGCTAAGTAAATATTTTGGAAAATTCAACACCTAAAGGGGTAACATAGGGGTTGAAAGTTCGTATGAAACTTGGTATTTGGGTTTTTGGTAAAAAAGAAAGAAATACGAAATTTTCACCCCGAAAGGGGTGAAATAGGGGATAAAAGTTGTATTGAATTTTTAAGAAACTTATTACACGCGGATGAATTCGCGAACTCATTGAAAAATCTTATTACCATGTAAAGGATTACTTAAACGACAAGGAAGCTTGGCAATGATTTGCTCTATGGCTCTGATAGTTCCTTAGTTAAGATGATTTGTGAGATGGTGATAATAAAAAGAAAAAAAAACCCGGCTGAGTTTGTTGTGGGCTCTTCTCAGACCAGGGCGCGTTTGGAACCCTCGTAGCTTTAGTTTTAAGATACCGTAACCAATTATTACCATCATGTTTTATATGTAAGTAATTTTTAACGTCAATAAGTGTACCTACAGTGTATCTATATTGAATAAATGATATTGAGTATTGAGTATTGAACATCGGCTAGTCTAGTATATTAAAAGCAGATTTTATGGCAAAAGATAAAAGATGGCCAGTCAATGACTTCACATTTTCTTTTTTTTTCTTCTTACAGAGTGGAGGAGTTATGTTTTCACCCTTGGGGCGCCTTCGAGTGGCGCAAGCAGTAAGAAAGCAGGTAAGGTTTTAGTATGAAAATTAAATGTGGCCGTAGAATATGAGTATGGCAGTGACAGACAAACGAACAGACTGGCTGATAGCTGGACATATAAACTGATAGATGTCCACGGGTGCAACTTTAAGCGCTTTTGTTGTATTCAGAAACTTTAAACCTTTAGTTTAAAAATTTCGTGTTTAAGAACTCTGGTCTTCTCTTTCTGGAAATTTGGTTTTATATCTCTGGAAATGTACAGAAATAATATTAAAATCAATATTTTAATTTATTTTCTCGCCATAAAAGTGAAAATTGCTGTGTTTAACTCGGGACTAAAAGCCATTCTACGCGATTCCAAAGTATCGCTCGCTGCGCTCGGGAGGCTAAACATCTGGTATTAAATGGCTCGTTTTAGTCCCTTGTTGAACAATTTACTATTTTTAACTTATACTATTAAGTAGTAAAAAAGGGTAATAAGAATCATACTGATATTAAAAATGCGGAAGTGTGTTTGTTTGTTGGTTTATTAGTTTGTCCTTCAATCACGCCGCAGCGGAGGAACGAATCGACGTGGTTTTGTTGAGGTCCTGCAGAGTGACATAGGCTACGTTTTAGCCCGGAAAATTAAGGAGTTGCCGCCGGAATCAATAAAACTTAAATCACGTGGCCTAAGTCGCGGGCATCAGCTAGTTTAACATATATTAATCAGCTCCGACGCTATTACGATGTACCTCAAAACTAGCAGATTTTTGTATTTGTATCCAGATAAGCCAGATCCCAGTGCTGTCTTCGGAGGCGGCTCCGTTGCAAGCCCCGCTGTGCTACCAGCTGATCTGCCCGCCTCTCGCACCGCCCCTCGCCTGTGCGCCCTGCGAGCTTCCACCCCCGCCCTACGCTGTATACCCTCTGCCGTTTGACAGTGAGTACCTGTTCGTCATCCTCCATCTACTGTACCCTCTGCTGTTTGACAGTGAGTACCGAGATCATTATCCTCCATCTACTGTACCCTCTGCCGTTTGACAGTGAGTACCGAGATCATTATCCTCCATCTACTGTACCCTCTGCCGTTTGACAGTGAGTACCGAGATCACCATCCTCCATCTACTGTACCCTCTGCCGTTTGACGGTGAGTACCGAGATCATCATCCTCCATCTACTGTACCCTCTGCCGTTCGACAGTGAGTACCGAGATCATCATCCCCCATCTATTGTAACCTCTGCCGTTTGACAGTGAGTTCCGAGATCATCACCCTCCATCTACTGTATCCTCTGCCGTTTGACAGTGAGTACCGAGATCATCATCTTCCATCTACTGTACCCTCTGCCGTTTGACAGTGAGTACCTGTTCATCATCCTCCATCTATTGTACCCTCTGCCGTTTGACAGTGAGTACCGAGATCATCATCTTCCATCTACTGTACCCTCTGCCGTTTGACAGTGAGTACCTGTTCATCATCCTCCATCTATTGTACCCTCTGCCGTTTGACAGTGAGTACCGAGATCATCACCCTCCATCTACTTTACCCTCTGCCGTTTGACAGTGAGTACTGAGATCATCATCTTCCATTTACTGTACCCTCTGCCGTTTGACAGTGAGTACCTGTTCATCATCCTCCATCTATTGTACCCTCTGCCGTTTGACAGTGAGTACCGAGATCATCATCTTCCATCTACTGTACCCTCTGCCGTTTGACAGTGAGTACCTGTTCATCATCCTCCATCTATTGTACCCTCTGCCGTTTGACAGTGAGTACCGAGATCATCACCCTCCATCTACTGTACCCTCTGCCGTTTGACAGTGAGTACTGAAATCATCATCTTCCATCTACTGTACCCTCTGCCGTTTGACAGTGAGTACCGAGATCATCATCCTTTATCTACTGTACCCTCTGCTGTTCGACAGTGAGTACGGAGATCATCATCCTCCATCTACTGTACCCTCTGCCGTTCGACAATGAGTACCGAGATCATCATCCTCCATCTACTGTACCCTCTGCCGTTTGACAGTGAGTACCGAGATCACCATCCTCCATCTACTGTACCCTCTGCCGTTTGACCGAGTACCGAGATCAACATCCTCCATCTACTGTACCCTCTGCCATTTGACAGTGAGTACCTGTTCATCATCCTCCATCTACTGTACCCTCTGCCGTTTGACAGTGAGTACCGCGATCATCATCCTCCATCTACCGTTACAATGGGGAGGGACAATGCCATTCTTCTGACGACCTCCATGGCGAGTTGAGCGCAGTTGCCTTAACGTGCGGAGGTCCAGGGTTCGATCCCCGGCAGGGTTTGGAATTTATAATTTCTGAATTTCCCTGGTCTGGCCTGCTGGTAGGCTTCGGCCGTGGCTAGTTACCACCCTACCGGCAAAGACGTGCCGCCAAGTGATTTAGAGTTCCGGTGCTATGCCGCGTAGAAACCGAAAAGGGGTAAGGGTTTAATAAAACTGCCATGCCCCTAACAGGTTAGCCCGCTCCCATCTTAGACTGCATCATCACTATTGCACCCATACACCTATTCGGTTTCTACACGGCATCGTACCGGAACGCTAAATCGCTTGGCGGCACGTCTTTGCCGGTAGGGTGGTAACTAGCCACGGCCAAGCCTCCCACCAGGCAAACTAAAACAAGCAACCAACTAACGGCAAACTATTCAGTTAGTTAGCCGGTTTATATTATGTTGATTTTGGGTATGCCCACTTTGTCTGTAGCAATATTGTATCTCACAAAGACTACGTTTTGTTCATTAATAATTTTGGTGGATTTTATATTTTTGAGTAGTCATTGACTTGTTGAGAATTTGCATTGCATCGCAATATTACCTACCTCGTTTGCAACTGGGCCAAACCACCCTCGAGTTGGAACATTGTAATTGTCAATACACAAGTCCTATTTAAAATAATTAAAAAACACGACTGCCCTGCCAAAAAACGAACTAAACAGTTAAAAATCTAAATTGATCTAGTTAAATTAGAATCTTATTCACATTTTTATTAAATGATATTTTTTGTGAATCACTGGATATTGAACTTTAGTGTTATCTACGCATCATTTTCTAGATGATGATTATATCGTTAATCTTATTTTCGATTTCATTTTTCAAATTTAGTCTTTAATGCTGGAGCATGATCCGGCATATCAATTTTTTTTAAATTTTACTAGCCTATGTCACCCGAAATAAGCTAGGGATTCTAACGATACCTTATTTATCAAAATCGGTTCAGGCGTATAGAAGTTATATTGGAATATACAAACTTACATACATACATGAACCCTGAAAACAATATACTACTTTTTTCAGGCAGACGTGTAAAAAACATTTCATTGTATTGCCTCTATTTTGAATTCATTGTACTACATATTTACAGTTTGCAAAGTACCATCCGCGTGGATTGCGGTTTTCCGGTTCATGCTCTTTAATTTCCAGGGATAAAAAGTAGCCTATGTGTTATTCCATATTATAATCTATCTGCCAATCCAGATCATTTCATGCCGATCCGTTCAGCCGTGTTTTCGTGATTGAGTAGTGGATAAAAAAGAGAAAAAAAAATACATCATCACATCGTTTCGTTGTTTTAACGTGGGAGGTCCTGGGTTCGATTCCCGGCAGTGTCCATTTGGAAATTTATTATTTCTGAATTTTCTCAGGTCTGGTCTGGCGGGAGGCTTCCGCCGTACCTACCCTACCGGCAAATACGTACCGCCAAGCGATTTAGCGTTCCAATACGATACCGTGTAGAAACCGACTAGAGGCATACCCCTAGTTAGGGTTTAATATAACTGCCGCACCTCTTACAGGTTAGCCCGCTACCATCTTAGACTGCATCATCACTTACCATCAGGTGAGATAGCAGTCAAGGGCTAATTTGTAGTGGAATAAAAAAAACTTTCGCTTTGTAATATTAGTATAAAAGTATAGATAGTAATCTGTTAATATTATCTATATATATATATAAAATCAATTGCTGTTCGTTTGTCTCGCTAAAACTCGAGAACGGCTGGGCCGATTTGGATGGAATTTTTTGTGTGGGTCCAGGGCTGGTTTATATTCATAATTGGACTCGGTAGGGGGCGGTGCAATCGGGTTCTAGGTTCATGGCAGGACAACATCTGGCGAGCCCACTAGTCTACACTAATATTATAAAGAGGAAAGGTTTGTTTCTTTGTAATGTTGTTTTTAAACTCAAAAACTACTCAACCGATTTTAAAAATTCTTTCAGCTATAGAAAGCTACATTATCATCGAGTAACATAGGCTATACTTTATTTTAAAAAAAATTAGAGATCCTTTTGAAAATTGCAATTATGTGAACTAAGCCGGAAAAAATCATCGCTTCTGAGAGCTTACGTGGCATGCGCTGCGTAAATAGTTAAAGTTACACGAAAATAATGTATGGTGGAATGGTTTCTCTCAAAAAATTCAAAAAAAAAATCGCGGTAGCATATATCTATCTTGTAAGGTTGACTCACAATAATCATTTTTATGATTTTCATATTTGGTCTAAATGCTTCACTTGCGAAGGTGTTTTTACCGATATAGTATTAATCCTTATCAAAATTAATATGTTTATGTGTTTATCATCTCAAGTATTTAATTAAGATAAAAATTGTCCTTCACACCATTTAATTTAAATGAATATCTTATGAGATATCATAGAAATCGTGTAACGTGCAAGGGAAACAAGTCATAATTAACAAAATTAAAAAACACGACTCCCCTGCCAAAAAACGAACTAAAAAGTTAAAATTCTAAATTAATCTAGTTAAATTAGAATGTTGTTCACATTTTTATTAAATATTATTTTTTTATGAATCACTGGATATTGAACTATAGTGTTATATATTTTTGAAATCTACTCATCATTTTGTAGACGATGATTATATAGTAAGTAATAGTTAATGTTAACCATTAATCACCCATACCCATACCCATCAATTTTTTTTTAATTTTACTAGCCTATATCACCCGGAATAAGCTAGGGATTCTAACGATACCTTATTTATCAAAATCGATTCAGCCGTATAGAAGTTATGGTGGAATATACAAACTCACATACATACATATAACCCTGAAAACAATATACTCCTATTTTCAGGCAGTCGTATAAAAAAGGCACTTGTCACTGATTTTAATTTGCCTTTTTCAAGAAATCCAATTCTAAGTTTAAATAGATTGCTTATTTTATGCTCAATGACATATTTAAATCAAATATAAGGTATGTGCAATCTACAAGATACTTAGTTTTTTCCCTCTCCTGTAAAATTGTGACTATGAAATTTAGGTGTTATATGTGCCCTTTTTGCAATTAGCCATTCATTATTACTTAATCGTCTTTTCAATATTTTTCTTCAACTATAGTCTTTAATGTGGGACCATGGTTACCCCATCTTTTTTTTTAAATTTTACCAGCCTATGTATTTTACTAGCCTAAGTATAGATAGTAAGATGATCGGTTCTGGTTCCAGCTCCGCCGGCGATGTACGCCCCGCCCGCCCAGTACGCGCTGGTGGCGGCGCCCTACAGCGCCTGCTGCGAGCCCGCGTGCTGCGCCCCGCTGGACAAGCAGCCGCGAGCGCCCGTGCCGCCATTACACCCGGCGTTCATCTATTAGCTCTTACTTTCAGCCAGGTTTACATGGAGGCAGTGAGCTCTAGTGAATAGCTCTAGCTCTAGTGATAGTGATAGTGAGTGAACTAGAAGTTTAATTCGCTATAATCCACTACAGTAGACAAGCAATAGGCGTGATGACAGTAACCAAGAATCAATGAAATTATGAATTTATCTAATGAAATAGGACTCATGGATTATAAAACACGTATTTATTTTTCTATTTCGAATGAGATTGCTATTTATTTTGATAAAATAAAACTATAAAATACAGCAATCCGCCATATTGGATTGAACACCGAGAAGCGAATGACGTCACAATTGTTTGTTTTCGAGCTTTGACAATCGCGCTAATGTTTACTGCACACTGCACAGAGCACATTGGTAAAAACAATAGTGACGTCACAAACGACGCCATGACACCGGCGAGCGTTTTGGCGCGAATTTTAAAATTTAAATTTCAAACGCTAATTTTATCTACCAAACCTTATTTTTCTGCAGAAGTAATATATTTTTTCGAAACAGTAGATACTTCCGAACATAATCTGACCATTTTTCAAAATCAGTCATCATGCCTATTGATGAATATCTTCTTCATGATCGTGCATTGTCGAGTCAACATCTCCTGAAGATGCTCCGGTGTCGGAGTGAAACGTACGTTGAGAGTGATTTGGAGGATTAGTGTGGTGTGGTGTTGTGCTGTGCGCATTGCTGGGTGGTGGGTGTCGCATGCTGCAGGTGAGAGACACGCACTGTACCACACAGTGCCGTCTACTGTAGCGGATTATAGCGAATTAAACTTCTAGATCGTTCAGCTCTAGTGTACCCAACTGTCCACTAGTCCAGTGGTCGGCCAACTGAGGCTCAAGAGCCTTAACACACAGACACCTTAAGTGCGTCGTTTGCTGTTCTTTCCTTTTTCGGTTCTACATATATATGAGCTCTAGTGTACCCAACTGTCCACTAGTCCAGTGGTCGGCCAACTGAGGCTCAAGAGCCTTAACACACAGACACCTTAAGTGCGTCGTTTGCTGTTCTTTCCTTTTTCGGTTCTACATATATATGAGCTCTAGTGTACCCAACTGTCCACTAGTCCAGTGGTCGGCCAACTGAGGCTCAAGAGCCTTAACACACAGACACCTTAAGTGCGTCGTTTGCTGTTCTTTCCTTTTTCGGTTCTACATATATATGAGCTCTAGTGTACCCAACTGTCCACTAGTCCAGTGGTCAGAAAAGTGCGGCTCCAGAGCCGCATGTGGCTCTTTGACAGCTTAAGTGCGGCGTTTGCTGTTCTTTCCTTTTTCGGTTCTACATAATATATATCTTCAATCTTTTTCAATTATGAACATTACCAAGAGTAAACTGAGAAGTCGGCTTATTGGTGAGAACTTGGAATCATGCCTAAAATTAAAAACGACATCATACAAACCTGACTTACTCGAACTTTCCAAGGACATGTGAGCATATTGTTCGCATTAATAAACATTTATTATGTATGAAATTTAATTTTATTTAGTGTACTACTTATTTAGTGTAATAGTAGTTTACTAAATAAGCAGATTTGGATACCAATTTTTTTTCTGGAAATTGTTGTAATGTTAATATTTGGCTATTTGGCTAATAAGTTTGCCGACCACTGCAGTAGTTGATCACTAATGGACAATTGGTAATACCTAACGTAACGTCAGCAGCCGACTGAATGCAAACTTACTGTGAGCCGGAAGCGGAACTTTTTGGCCTGGTGGGAGACTTGGAGACTTCGGCCGTGGCTAGTTTTTTTTTTTTAAATTCAGAATACTCCTCTGATATAGGGGTTGGAGACGTTTGGCAATTAGTTAGGCCGTGGCTAGTTACCACCCTACCGGCAAAGACGTGCCGCCAAGCGATTACGCGTTCCGGTACGATGCCGTGTAGAAACCGAATAGGGGTATCGGTTTAATATAACTGCCATGCCCCTGACAGGTTAGCCCGCTACCATCTTAGACTGCATCATCACTTACCATCAGGTGAGATCGCAGTCAAGGGCTAACTTGTAGTGGATAAAAAAAAGTCGGAATGCATCAATTCAAATGAAAAAACGCTACAATATCTGCAGTCGATTGATGTAATGGGAACTCAAAATTGTATATGTATGGTAAAGTAAGAGTATGTCAGTAAAGAGTAACGTTCATTTTCAGTCAGCCGCTGACATTTGTTTCGGTGTCAACGGGTATAGTCTAGGCAATAAAGCGGTAATAGTGGACCCCAACAATAATTCCTCAGGCGACGAAACTTTACAGTATGATAAAGTATCATGAGTTAAACGTTATTATAAATATCCAACAAAAAATAAAAAAAACGAAGTATGATTTTTTATGCTATACCCAATTGTTAAAGCAGGACGGTACATTGTCGCGTAAACGCAGTTTAGGTTTGATAATAAAATCAGTTTAAAAATAGATGTACTGCATGATTATTTCGTTTGATATTTCGGTTTTGAGTGTAAATATACTGCCTACTATTACTATAAAAAGAAATCGAAAAAATATTCAGTCATAAATATTAAGTTTTAGGTATAAATACCTAACTTCCGTATGGTTTTTTTAAAAAATATTTTTGTATAAGTTTTGGTTCAAACCATACTACAATCCTGTCAAGTTTCAACGACTGAGGATTTAATGCGGGGGTTACCATGCAACGAGTGCCTCGTTGCCTAGACTAGTAGGGTAAGGACTGAGTGCTTTCAGTGGGGCGTGCAATGTATGTAAAACAAAATATCACGCAGTCTATTACAAGCGTGTTCGCTTAGGCGAAATATGGTATACAGTGATTGTCTTAAGCGCATTTCCAGACTGGATCCTCAGGTCTCACCCTAATGCCTTACGCTATCTATCACCAACCTTAACGGGGACAAATTACTGAGCCTTCATCGTGGAGATTCAAAGAAGGTGATCGACTCAGTAACTGACTCAATGTAAATCTGGCCTTAAACAAAACAATATAGAGTTATACTTCAGTTAGATTATAATCAAGATCCTTAGTTTTACCACTATCCTAAGTGATTTCTAATTTAAATCGTAATTCTTAAGTGAATATTAATTTAAGAGTTCCTTAAGCAACGATATATTATTATAACTATTAAATATTATTAATAATTCAGTGAACAATTTTGTTTAATAAAATTTTCACTTTCATCGAAATCATTACTTAAAGTACGGAGTACTTAAATTAATTTCTTAAACTAATCAAGTATCAGATTATTTCTTTGATACTTGATAAGATTTGTATGATTGCAACTTGAAGCTGTTTTTTTTTAGATAGGTATTATTCGATTTTTCTGCGAAACCATTCCTTTTGCTCGAGTCTTCCAATTTTTATTGTGCTCAATCAATTTCTGTACCTAAAATTGTTTTCACGATCGCCTTATTTACATTAAGACAGTTTCTCGCTTTTATTATTAAATGACAGCCGGCAAGCATTATTCCAGTGACTGGATCCAGTTAGTAGTTTTCAACACTACACTGGAATGAATAGTCTTTAGTAATTTATTAGTAATTTAATTAAGATCATAGAGTTACAAGCACAATGAAATGTCAATTGAGAGTGCAATGATAAGTACTAGATTAATCAGGCACACAATTCCTGGTACGCTAGATTCAAACTATTCTCAAAATTTGTATTTCCAATGGGTTGAATTACAATCAGAACTCTGCTGGTATTATTATTCTAGTGGCAATATAGCACTAAAAAGATCACTGGACAGAAAGACTACTAGAATAATATGAACCGGTCATAATAGGACTTCCTGTCTTTAGCGAGTGACTATCTTCATGTAAATGAGCGTTAAGCTTTTGTCTTTGGGAATGCAAGCAGTTGGAGTAACGGGTTGAGGATCATAAAGTGATGCAAAGAAGTGTTCAAGATATTAGAGTGTCGTCTATTTGGGTGTGTTTATGACAATTTTGTCTATATCTGGTTGTACCTATATCTTAGATATCTAAAATAATGTTATACAATAATAAGCTTCGAAAACTTTAATTATAAGAATAACTGTTTATGTGGATTCACGTGCTATCATTGAATTAAGTATATATAAAGGATTTATCAGAACGTGTTATATTTTTCAATAACTTGAAATGCATTCAGTGTCACTAGTTTAGTGACCTAAAGAAGTTTTTTGCTGACAAAAGCTTTTCCATACGTTCCTGTTGCTCAACTTTTCACCAAACGGCTTCTCAAGACCTTGTAGGTCTTTGCAGCTACCTTTTTTTACTTTATCTACTTTCATTCATTTCATTCATTTATAAAAATGGTTAGTTTGTACTCGAATTCCTTTACCTGACTGAGTTTTACATCACACTTTTCGCACCAAAAGGAAGAATGTTTTGCATCTAAATATCTTAAAGTAGCTTAAGATCTGAATCAAAAAATGCTAATAAATACAATTTTATCGCAAATATTGTATTCGGAGAAGTAAATATAACACGTAAGGATATTCGGAAATTAATCATGTATAAATTTTATGGTATAGTTAAAAGTGAGTGTGCTAATAACGCCCAACGAATCGTAGCACAAAATGGATGAGTTGCTAGTTGTTTAGACGATAATATTATTGAATATTACCTCAATAAAAGACATTTGTTGATATCGCTTGTTATCCTTGAAAAGGATTTTGTTTACCCATAGTGTAAGATTGCTTTGTTGCCCTAAACCTAGAATCAGAGGAGATAAACTATTTTTTAACACTTTAGTTACGATTGCTATTGACAATTTAATGTTATCTGGGGTCCAAGATGTGATAAAATACTTGGAATCTGAAAATTTCTCACATCGATGTATAGTCCCACAAACTTATCTGACCCGGTGGCCAAAATTGGAACTAATTTTTATGCCTGTTCAGTTTTTTATTATTTTATTTTTATAAAATATACTAAAAACGCTGTCACCGGATTAGTTATGTTTGTCGGACATAAAAATTTGAATCCAGACTCAAATGCAATTCGCGCAAAGTATCGTTGTAATCATTGGATGAATGTACTGTACTCTTGCTAAATGTGTCAGTCAATATTGGAAGAGACTTGGGAATCGGACCGTTCAGAAGGATTGTGATTTAAATTCTGGACGATGTGAGAAAACTATTTCAAAATCAAAGTATTCCTAATCGTTATAAACTGTTATCTTGGAAAAGAGTTTTAGTGAATAGAATGATCACTTCGAAAATTTGAATACAACAACTTTTAAGACAGGAGTAATCCCATTAACTAAATATAACTACTGCCTTGTTTACAGTTTGTGCCATTGACCTGACAGTAGATAACTAAAGCAGCTTAGTGATATAGCATGTTAAGCCATGGTCCATTTGCTACCAAAACTGATTTTGTTTAATGTACTTCATTAGTTTTAACTTTCAGATACTATACTGTGGCTTGAATCCACCTTTAACGGTTACATGGTTAAAAGGAATTGCTATGATGGAGAAAGTAGATAGTCTGTGTCATGAAATAGCTCTCACGGTAATCAGTGGAATGAATGCAACACATACATTAATTTCATATAAATGCGACCTGCTTCTAAGACTCTACAACTTTTTGCTATAGATAGCAATCAAGCTATTTCGCCCACTTGTGATCACGTTTTGATAGTAAGCAGATACAAACTGCTGTTACGTGCACGGCAAATTCACGTGCCTACTCGCACAGTGTAAATAAGGCATAAATAGTGTTATGTAGCTTAGCTGAATAAACCCAATAATTTCATAGAACACCCTTTTGTTTTTTAGGATTCAATTTAGGGCGAATTTTAATGCAATGAAAATATTTAAGTACTTGTTGTCAAGAATTTGATATGGCATGATTGTTAACTCATTCTCAACTCTTCTAGATTAGGGAATATCTTGATATATTTATTTTTAACTTATTAAAAATTATTAGAAGTACGATATAATTGAAAACATCATTATAACAATAAAATAGGACCAATAAGAATCGCGATTTACATAGGTTGCCCTGTTCAAGATTTTCAAAATATTTTTGTTAAAAGCCTTTGCACTGTTCGACATTTTCGATGGCGACAGATGCAGGCCACTAACACACAGACTGTTGCTGTTTGTCATTGTATGCAAAGGCACTAAATTAAAATTCATAACTCATTTAGTAATCATTAACTTAGGACATAATTATAGCAGTATATTTTATATCAGTTTTTGCATAAGTTATTATAATAAAAGTATCCTTAATATAATTATAATTAATATTGTTGTAACTCTTCGGTGTGCTATCAAAGTCTAAGCCTGCTAAACGTGTATCAAAATAAAGCTCTAAACTATAAAAGACTAAAAATATATTTCATTAATAAATAAAGGTAGATTAAATTTAAAAAAAAATCTTAGCATAATAGTACTTATTAAAAATATAAATTTTATCAGATTCTCAGTATACCTAGTACCTACTTCATCTATAAGAGATAACAAATGAGTAATAAAATCAATAGTTTAGAGAATATTTTTAATTGTATAATTACTAACGTCCTATAAAGAAATTGATAATTGTTATAGAATAACTTTTAATTCTAAAACTAATTTTAAATATTTATCTTCTTATTATGTATGCATTCATAGGTGTCGCAACTTGATATAAAACTATAGTGTGAATCGAAACAATAATCATTGTGTACATCTTCAAATACAAGAATATTTATATATTCTTTCTTCTATATGTGTAGGCTTGATTTCATTAACTTTATTAAGCAGTCGTTTTAACTACAATAATGTCAAAAATGTTCATATCTATGCTGTTTATATCATCACTTTTTGTATTTGAATACATACTTACTTCATATTTTTTGTAATTTTTTCATTTGCAATAAATTGATCTTTAATATCAAGTGTTTGCAACTAGACAACGCGGATCACGTTTTTGGAATCTTCCAAAGTGGCCATTGCCCCTGTAAAATCTTGGTACAAAATCTTGGTTGGTAAAATATATTACAAATTTTAATAATATAATGGCTAATATTTTAATGGGTATTTTAAATTAATTAAGACTTAACAACGATATAACATTTTTGACACGAAATGAATGCTAAGTACAGTGACTTGTAACGTAACTGAAAACGCTGTCAATTTTTTAACTTGGACTTAAATTAACATTATAGACATTATTATATTATTATTAGACATTATGTAAGAATATGCGTATTATGCTTATTTGCTCAAAAGATTATTTTAAAATTCCTAATTAATTTTAAATTAAGCTAAATTTATGTTCCTCTTGCGCCGAACAAAAAATAGTTAAGTTATATGAGAGACTTTAGTATAGTTATAATGGAAACTATAAAATACCTCAGAGGTATACGTCTTCTAACTTAACAATACCGAAGTAATTCAAGTTGCTTTTTAGTAGCGCAAGCAACGCATACTTAGGCTTCTGCATAGAAAACTTCTAAACTAGGTTTCGAAGTTATCTATACATACAGTGTCACTGCTTATAATGTGATTTAATTTGATAGCCATAAAGTATTGTATTATGAATCCAAAATTATTAAATATAAAATTTGTCTATTTATTATTAACGATATTATTTTTTATAATAAGCTAGACAGCTTTCGCTGATGATTTCGCTATATCTTATCTTGTGATTTGTCTTTAAGTAGTTATCCAGACTATTATTGAACTGATTTACAGCGCTTGACATCACCAATCTTTCTAATTTCAAATCGTTTTTGCTTGAACAAAAGTAAATTTGGTTAACCAAATTAACAAAGCAATAAACAACGCGTCTTTATTTTGGATTTTCTGCCAGTATAAAAAACGATTAGTTGGTGTTGATATAATTGAACAAATTACTGCTATCGCCCAAGATTGGAAAGTGAGAAAAATCATCGTGAGTCAGGAGTTTGGATTCCCTGTATCTGGTATCCTAATGGCCTACTTATGTTTTTACGTACATATTGATAGATTACTAAATTCCAATCTTATATTAAACTATAATCTGATATTTTACATTTCTGTGTTATTTTATTTTTTAATAATAAAAAATATATATTGGCAAAGATTATCAATATTCTGTGACTACTATCTGACATATCGGATAAAATAAAAATCACGACGCTAAAGCAACTCGTATTTTGTGTAACTTGTATCATACTAGACATATTTATGAGTACTAAGCGACGTAATTTAGACAATATTAAGTTGAATGAACTTAGAAAATGAAATTAAGAAATTAATATAAATAATATATTTTGAAAATGTAATGTGCTTAGCGCATAAATATTACGATTCTGATTTCAATCACTTTACACTTAAAACGCCTTTTAATGCTACAATACTTTGGCAAACTACCACGTTAACATATTGATAAATATTTTACAAAATATATTTATTTTGGTATTTTAATAATGCTTTATATAATTAATTGATTTGCTTTGAACAATGTTCTAAGGAATATTATTTTTCTTAATATGTTTACAGATACAAGTCAAATCCATTGCAAAAGTTGTCGTTATATTTTGAAATGTTGGACTAAAATTATGAAATCATTTTCTTACAAAAATACTAATTGAATACCTTAATTAAAATATAAAAATGATCATTGTGGATTAAAATAAAAAAAAAGTCTATTTAGTAAAAAAGACAAAAGCTATGAGGATGTAGAAACTAAAAATAAAATAGAGATCTTAAGTGAAATAAAAGAATTAGATTGGATAGTAGCCGTCCTTGTCTTTAAAGAACATTGATTCTTCAAAAGGTTCTTAGATACGAACGACGTCAGAAATCCGTCGAAATCTGATAACATAATGTACAGGGACTAAGACAATATCGTCGAGTTAGAAAAAGTTTTAGATTGTTGAAATAACTGGGCATGGAAATCTTTAATTCTTCAACGAATTTGTTTTATGTAGACTGAGCTGTAACTCAGTATTTCAGCGCATGTAAAATTTTTCATCTCATAGGTCTTCCGCTACTAGGATTGTATAGTTGATTTTAAACTATGGCAAAAGACCTTACAAAGCAAAGTTCAAACTTTTAACCTTGTGTATTTTTGGTGAACTAATATTAAAATATATGAGCTGCCTTTAAATTTAAGTAAGCATTTCAGTATTCGATACTTTAAATTAAAAGCATTTTCATTTTTAAACAAAACATTGCATTTTAGCTTTCTATTGCTATGAATACACAAGTTTCATCTTTAAATAATATTACTATCTTCTTACTATCAAAAACTGCCATAACCCGATTAAACGAGTAACATATAATGTAAAAAGTAGGTTTAAAATCAATATATATATTTTAACTTATTATTAAAGTGTGTCGTGCATTCTCAAAAAAAGATGTTTTAAAGGCTTGTTAGTTAACCTTTTTTCCAGTAAGTTAGTGACGTTTTTGATAACTTTACAAATTTATATTCCGAAACCATTGTCTTTATCCTTTTAGAGATTGTATTTGTATCGCGAGTTATTCTGTTATTGTAGATGTGTATCCCCCTTTACTCCTAAATGTTGACTACTTTTAAGAAACTCTTGATGCTCTTTTATATCTGGTTGTCGGACCGGATCAATTGTTAATGCTTATTGTGGATCAGAATGTAGCTGCTTTAATTATAAAACCTTTAAAGTATGATATGCAGGCTCAGTAATGACATTTTGATTTATTTTTGAGCATACAAAAATCACTTCACTAAAATAATAAATTCATAAGTAGTATTCATAGATTTAAGATTGGTCTGCTGTTGAAGCGCAGCGGAGACCAATCCTAAATCTATGGTAGTATAATCCCTTGCTTAACTTCAGTGCTTAATTTGGATCTGTCAATAATCTAGTTTATTTAAGGATTGCCAGTACGTTTTTCTTTTTCTTAAACTTAAAAATATGTTTTAAAGGAAATTCATTAGCAGGAACAATAATATATTTTCCTTAAGTAAATTTCTGTACAGCGATATTTTTACTTAGTCTAGGTGGTTAATTATGCCCAAACTAAACGTATTTTATATAGGATTAAATTTGTTTATTTTGGTAATTTATCCTATGAAAAATAAGCTTGTATTTCATATTTTGAACAGAAAAATTACGATATATTTAGAGACGATTAATTGATTTTCTATAATGATGAACTCGGTGAAATGATTCTTGATGTCAATCAATATCATGAAAAGGTAGATCTAACAAATTCAAATAAATTGGGTGGTATCTCAAATTTGAAAGAATTAAAATGTGATGATAGGTGTACGAATATTTTAGATACGACAAATAATTGTGGTTTTTTCTATAATATGGAACATGCTGGTTAAAATTACACGAATATCACTGACCACTCAAGAAAATCTTTAAACTGAGAACGAGAATTATTGATTAAATGTATATTATAATAAATAGTTATGCTTGAGTCAGCAACTAACTTTACTCATAATCAAAAAATACAAAAAAAAACTTTAAAGATAATATAAATGTGTACCAATATCTACTTAATTTTGAAGCTGTATTATTATCATAATATACGTAAAAATATCTCATATTAGTCAAAACTGTACGTGTTTTAGATCCTATCCTATTAAAAATATTCCAAGAGTATCTATGTCAGTGTGGAATTATATGGATAATATTAGTCTTCATTAGTAGTAATTGGACAGTTATAGATAAGGGTAAAAGTGGCCTAACTCTATTTTAGTCCATTTCCAGGAGATTCAAAAATTATCGCAACCACAAATTTTGAAATATGTGTCATATTTGTTACTTAAAAAAAAACAATTCGCAAACGTTAAAATTAACGTTTCTATGATAACTACTTATGGAAAATGAGTGTTGAAGGTATTGATGCTATAAAAAGTTGTATGGCGATGCAAAACCTTTAAGCTAAGGCCATTGTTTGCTGTGCCGTCGTAGAAAATTCTTACCTTGTAAAAAGTAAGGCATAACAAAATAAAAAAATGGAATTCAAACAAATCCCTTTTAATTAATCGGAATATAAAACAACTATTAGACCACGTCTTAGCTACAGACATAGGTTAGAAGGTTCATAAAAGAAAAGTAACACATCGAAGCATCTTAAAATATTAATGTTTCTCACTCTATTAACTATAGTGTCAGAAATATAAATGTCTATAACATTTATATTTTTGACACTAATATCGCATGGAAGTGAAATAGCGATAATGAAGAACAAAGACACATAGCTTTTTATAATTATTGTGCTGAGTTATGTTACAGTTAGTTATACATACGAAAATTCATAGCTACTAAAAAAGTTAATTTAATACATCGTTAACACAATTAACCTAGATAGTAAAACAGTCGCGGCGGTCTTTGCCACCATTGTGATGATAAAGACCATCGCAGCCTTGCACTTATGAAATTGGAACCATTAACACAATACATTTAAATTTAACACCTACGCCAGCCAGTAAAACGTTGCAAACATCACAGTAACCCTCATTATCATCAAGGAACTGAATTTTTAAGAGTATTATACAAAAATCAGCATCTCAAAGCCACTACCAAGCGCTTTAATATTTCAGTGCGGTGATTTGTAGAAACTGGTTAGGGTTATCAGTTTATTAAAACTGCTGTACTTTTACTGATTCAAACTAAGTCCACGCATAGATTTAAGATTGGTCTCCAATCCTAAATCTATGCGTCCATCTTTCGAGACATAGCAGACTATGGCTAAATTGTCATCTTATGTAGGCGTGAAATGATTTTTCGTATTATCTAGTCTAGTATTACTGTTATCATATTCATTACGCACATAATAAGTATTAATACTATATCTAAATTATTAAGGTGTCGTAACTCGTATCATCGAATGTACGTAGATGATTGTTGATTGTTATTGTACTATATATAATAATAATTATTGTCTAGTTATATATGTGATATTGTTATTGGAGTAAAAGATATTTTAAATGCTATTCTATAGCCTTTCCTTCAAATAGGAAATCCTTATTGACTTAATTAAGCTGTTAAATATTGTATTAGTTAGATATTAAAATTAAAATAAGCCGAATGGCTAATTTTTTTCACGAAATCGAAGAATTATTTTTGACTCTGGAATCCTCTACTAAACGGGATTTGAAGTGTTATTATTTGTAAATATCTATGTATTTTGTCACTAGTTTGGATCTTCCTATTGTAAGCGACAATCCAGAAGTAAGTATAAATAAAACACTTTTACTTTCATTTGTGCCCTCATTTGAGACTTTCACGAGTAAATGATTAAACGTTTCATAAGAGATTTAATGTAATTAGATAAAAGTTGGTTATAATTAAAAACAATATTCATTTAATCCAGCCACGATTGCTATCGTTAACCTCTAAATCAAATTGCGATCTAAACACAAAAGTATTCAATAATCGCTGAGTCTGTCGGCAGGAGACTGAATTACCATCGTAAACAGTAACAATGTTAACACTATAGTATAGTGTTAGCATTGTTATTGTTACTATAGTGACTATAGTAATCAATGGCAGCTAGAAGGGATATTTTCAGCATCCAACTTTCAACTATTTTGTCAAGATTTCGTCAAAAGGGACTTCCTATGTGATTAAGGTTCAAACTTCTATAATATTCAACTTGTTGACTTTTGTGTAATAAAATAATTTCTCTGTAAGTGTTAGTATTAAGGGGAGATTTTAAACTTGTTAAGGGATGACGTGTCGCAGGATGTTATAGGATTAGTTGCTAATGAATGTATACACGATACTTGATAAAAGGCTACATACCTTTCAGACTGAGTAAGATTTTGAAATTAAAATAATGGGTGAGATGTATCATGATGGTGAAATGATGAATGATTGGCGGGTCCCAAGAATAGATTTCTATTTTAGAGTTTATTGTAGCTGTTGAAACGAGCGATAGATTCGCTATAATGCCTCTAAAGGCCGAAATTTATAATTCGTCTGTCTGAAAAATAACAAGGTTACCGAGTTAGTTATTGACAGGGCAGTAGATTGATCATTTATTAAATTCGACCTTTAGTTGAAACTAAACGACTTAGATGAACCTGAATTAAATAAAATAAATGTAGGTACGGAGAGTTAATTATCAAACTGATTAAGTCGGACGATAAAATGAGATAAATGGTTTGGAGAGGTTTGCAGCCGTTTATCGTTATCTTATTATTAAACGTGTAATATTTATTTTAATCAATGTATTATTATGTACCTACTATGTACACCTAAAACGCACGTTAGATTTAGTATCGTAGTTAAATTCACTATCTAATTTTTTTATTTAAAAATCTCCTTTCAACTAATAAAAAAAATATATGTAAAATATCATAGCGGAACTGCAAAGCATCTTTAGAATTATGCAATAAAGAGCTTCTAAATTATACAGAAATGTCGATTGATATATTGAATTTAACTGCGACACAAAATATTTACAACGTTACGTTGCTATGATCAAATTCTAAATCTTTATAAATCTATATATTATGGTGATTTATTATCAAACTATAATTTATTTGTTACGTAATTTGTGACTTTTTCAAGCTATTTTGACAGATATTATTGTATGTATTTTTCTTTGAAATTTTTATCATAGATAAAAAGAGAATTCTATTCTGTCACACTATTTTAGAGCTATTGTTGTAAAATGTGACTTGTATTTTGAAAAGTGTATTTAATATACTTTTCGAAAAACTAAGAGAAATATCAGACAGAAAAATGTGTTTTCGATAATATAGTTCAGGCGGTATCAAATATTTATCCTTTTCGAAAATATATTATAGAATAAAAATTAGAAAGAGATTAACATTTTTTTATTTTTCCTAAAGCTATTTTTGTCCATATTAAGTTCAGGTAGGCTATTAAAAATCCAAATCTCACCTAATTATAGAAATAAGTACAATAATTATTGAAGCAATAACGAATAAATGTATTAAATAAGACGTCTAGAGTATAATAAATTAATTATAATGTATGGTAATTATATATTGTTTTTTATTTAAATCCCTTTTATTTTGTACAAGGTAAGGTCACTGGGTAAGTATTATTATTTAAGTAACTAGATAATGTCCGTGACTTCGTCCGCGTGGTTAAAGGTTTGTAGATTTCAACGGGAACTCTTTACTTTTCCGGGATAAAATGTCTTAGAAGATTATGTCCTTCCCCGGGATACAACCTGCCTTTGTACCAAATATCATTAAAATCGGTTGAATAGATGGGCCGTGAAAGCGTAGCAACTGCCTCGTTAGTCTAGTGGTTATCATGTTCGACTGCGGCTGACGAGGTACCGGGTTCCAGTCTCGGGTCGGGCCATAATTAAGTGCTGGGGTTTTCTGATTAGAAATTCTCAGTACTAGCCCGGAGTTAGGAAGTTGGCGGTGTTTCACCCCCGTGCCTCGGAGAGCACGTTAAGCTGTCGGTCCCGGCTATTATCACTAACATGATAATAGTCGTTAAAGCCCGCCAACCCGCATCGGAGCAGCGTGGTGCGTTTTTTAGAAATGACTTTGGGAATGACACGAAAATGTGTTTATCTTTTCGTTTGGATGTCTGTTAGTTACCTTTTACGGCTCATTCTTTTATAAGGTTTTTGATGGAAATATTTGGTACAAATGCAGCTTGCATCCCAGAGGCACAGGCCTCCACTCTCATAGGAGAGAGGGAATTAGAGCTTAGACCCACCACGCTGCTTCGATGCGGATTGGCGGGCTTTAACAACTATTATCATGTTAGTGATAATAACCGGGACCGACGGCTCAACGTGCTCTCCGAGGCACGGGGGTGAAACACCACCAACTTCCTAACTCCGGGCTAGTACTAAGAATTTGTAGTCAGAAAAACCCAATACTCAATTATGGCCCGACCCGGGACTCGAACTCGGGACCTCGTCGGCTGCAGTCGAACATGCCAACCACTAGAGTCTAGACAAGGGATCGATAAAGATTTCCAAGGGGTTGACATAAACGAAAACTGATTTTGAGGGTCGACGAGGTTGAAAAAACTGATTTTGAGGGTCGACGAGGTTGAAAAATTGACCCCTATTTTAAGATTTTTTTCAAAAAGTAATTACCTTCTTAGGTATTTTTACGTAATTTGTATCAATAATTATTAATTACACTTGATATTTTTACGTAATTTGTATCAATAATTATTAATTACACTTGATATTTTTACGTAATTTGTATCAATAATTATTAATTACACTTGATATTTTTACGTAATTTGTATCAATAATTATTAATTACACTTGATATTTTTAAGTAATTTGTATCACTAATTATTAATTACACTTGATATTTACTGAATTAATCAAGTTTACTCACTTACCAACCGCAAAGTTTTTTAAATTGGTAAGTATTTTGTCAGTCATAATAGGAAAAAAACTAGAGATAGGATATTAGTAGATTAGTAATTAGGATATGGGGGTCTGAGTTATCGAGTTATCAGTTAATTTTGGAAAAGGGGTCGCTTACCCAAAATAGTTTGGGAATCCCTAGTCAAGACGATCGAGGCAGTCTGCGTTGCATGTACACCAATTAAAAGTTAATTTAAAAAATGAAGTTTGCGTGTTAAAGCTCATGTTCACACTTACGAGTAAGTGGCATCCAATTATACATTGCATGCATGTTTTAATTAACTTAAACACATGTATTTTGATAATTAAGTACATGTGTGACGTAGATTGGCTGTGTTTATAATGAGCGATAATGATAATCCATATTTTAATAATATCAATGCGAAAGTGTGTCTGTCTGTCTGCTACGCTTTCATGACCCATCAGTTCAACCAATTTTGATGAAATTTCGTATGGGGATAATTTGTATCCCGGGGAAGGACAAAGACATGAAAAGTATTGTGAAAAATTTTAAATATAGGTATATCACGGCTTATGAGGAAGGACGTGGGGACCCACCGCATTATTATGCCAAAAACCTCCTACCATTATTTGATTAATGGAAAGGGGTCATGACCCTCAGTTATATAGGAATACGATGCAGAGAGAGATATATAGAAGCGATTTAATCGTTGTCGTTGACCGATAGCAGACTTGAGCCGGACTTTTTTATCTACTACAAGTAAGCCCTTGACTGCGATCTCACTTGATGATAAGTGATGATGCAGTCTACCGGACATTTTATCTACTGATGATGCAGTCTAAGATGGTAGCGGGCTAACCTGTTAGAGGCATGGCAGTTATATTAAACCCATACCCCCATTCGGTTTCTACACGGCATCGTACCGGAACGCTAAATCGCTTGGTGGCACGTCTTTGCCGGAAGGGTGGTATCTAGCCGCGGGCGAAGCCTCCCACCAGGCCAGACCAGGGAAAATTCAGAAATTATAAATTTCCAAATGGACCCTGCCGGAGATCGAACCCGGGACCTCCGCAAGTTAAGACAACACCGCTACACACTGCGTCACGGAGGTCGTCAAAATGAGGACATTGTCTTTAGGAGGCTTAAATAGCGCCAAATAGCTTATGGCTAGTATCTTAAATTAAAAAATAAAGAATGTCCATATAAAAGTCATAATAAGTGGACAAAAAATAATAAAGTCCACTCGCAGTGGTTTATTGTGGCAATAAAGTCGCCATGTCTCACCCCGGGGACAGCCGGGCTCGTTAGTTGAGTACCTACCCGCTAATATGACGCATTAGTACACTGTACAGGCGATGCATCATAGCCTAAAAGACAACCTAGTGCAATGAATGAACTAGATATTTAATCATATCTTAATATCTTATCTTACTGATATTATAAATGCGAAAGTTTGGATGAATGTATGGATGGATGGATGTATGAATGTATGGATGTTTGGATGTATGGATGTTTGGATGTATGTGTCCGTATAAAAGTCATAATAAGTGGACAAAAAATAATAAAGTCCACTCGCAGTGGTTTATTGTGGCAATATAGTCGCCATGTCTCACCCCGGGGACAGCCGGGCTCGTTAGTTGAGTACCTACCCGCTAATATGACGCATTAGTACACTGTACAGGCGATGCATCATAGCCTAAAAGACAACCTAGTGCAATGAATGAACTAGATATTTAATCATATCTTAATATCTTATCTTACTGATATTATAAATGCGAAAGTTTGTATGGATGTTTGGATGTATGGATTTATGGATGTATGGATGTATGAATGTATGGATGTATAGATGTTTGGATGTATGGATGTATGGATGTATGTGTCCGTGTAAAAGTCATAATAAGTGGACAAAAAATAATAAAGTCCACTCGCAGTGGTTTATTGTGGCAATAAAGTCGCCATGTCTCACCCCGGGGACAGCCGGGCTCGTTAGTTGAGTACCTACCCGCTAATATGACGCATTAGTACACTGTACAGGCGATGCATCATAGCCTAAAAGACAACCTAGTGCAATGAATGAACTAGATATTTAATCATATCTTAATATCTTATCTTACTGATATTATAAATGCGAAAGTTTGGATGAATGTATGGATGTATAGATGTTTGGATGTATGGATGTATGGATGTATGTGTCCGTATAAAAGTCATAATAAGTGGACAAAAAATAATAAAGTCCACTCGCAGTGGTTTATTGTGGCAATATAGTCGCCATGTCTCACCCCGGGGATAGCCGGGCTCGTTAGTTGAGTACCTACCCGCTAATATGACGCATTAGTACACTGTACAGGCGATGCATCATAGCGCAAAAGACAACCTAGTGCAATGAATGAACTAGATATTTAATCATATCTTAATATCTTATCTTTCTAATATTATAAATGCGAAAGTTTGTATGGATGTTTGGATGTATGGATGGTTGGATGTATGGATGTATGGATGGTTGGATGTATGGATGTATGTGTCCGTGTAAAAGTCATAATAAGTGGACAAAAAATAATAAAGTCCACTCGCAGTGGTTTATTGTGGCAATATAGTCGCCATGTCTCACCCCGGGGACAGCCGGGCTCGTTAGTTGAGTACCTACCCGCTAATATGACGCATTAGTACACTGTACAGGCGATGCATCATAGCGCAAAAGACAACCTAGTGCAATGAATGAACTAGATATTTAATCATATCTTAATATCTTATCTTTCTAATATTATAAATGCGAAAGTTTGTATGGATGTTTGGATGTATGGATTTATGGATGTATGGATGTATGAATGTATGGATGTATGGATGTTTGGATGCATGGATGTATGGATGTATGTGTCCGTGTAAAAGTCATAATAAGTGGACGAAAAATAATAAGTGCACTCGCAGTGGTTTATTGTGGCAATAAAGTCGCCATGTCTCACCCCGGGGACAGCCGGGCTCGTTAGTTGAGTACCTACCCGCTAATATGACGCATTAGTACACTGTACAGGCGATGCATTATAGCGCAAAAGACAACCTAGTGCAATGAATGAACTAGATATTTAATCATATCTTAATATCTTATCTTTCTAATATTATAAATGCGAAAGTTTGTATGGATGTTTGGATGTATGGATTTATGGATGTATGGATGTATGGATGTATGGATGGTTGGATGTATGGATGTATGTGTCCGTGTAAAAGTCATAATAAGTGGACAAAAAATAATAAAGTCCACTCGCAGTGGTTTATTGTGGCAATATAGTCGCCATGTCTCACCCCGGGGACAGCCGGGCTCGTTAGTTGAGTACCTACCCGCTAATATGACGCATTAGTACACTGTACAGGCGATGCATCATAGCGCAAAAGACAACCTAGTGCAATGAATGAACTAGATATTTAATCATATCTTAATATCTTATCTTTCTAATATTATAAATGCGAAAGTTTGTATGGATGTTTGGATGTATGGATGGTTGGATGTATGGATGTATGGATGTATGGATGGTTGGATGTATGGATGTATGTGTCCGTGTAAAAGTCATAATAAGTGGACAAAAAATAATAAAGTCCACTCGCAGTGGTTTATTGTGGCAATATAGTCGCCATGTCTCACCCCGGGGACAGCCGGGCTCGTTAGTTGAGTACCTACCCGCTAATATGACGCATTAGTACACTGTACAGGCGATGCATCATAGCGCAAAAGACAACCTAGTGCAATGAATGAACTAGATATTTAATCATATCTTAATATCTTATCTTTCTAATATTATAAATGCGAAAGTTTGTATGGATGTTTGGATGTATGGATGGTTGGATGTATGGATGTATGGATGTATGGATGGTTGGATGTATGGATGTATGTGTCCGTGTAAAAGTCATAATAAGTGGACAAAAAATAATAAAGTCCACTCGCAGTGGTTTATTGTGGCAATATAGTCGCCATGTCTCACCCCGGGGACAGCCGGGCTCGTTAGTTGAGTACCTACCCGCTAATATGACGCATTAGTACACTGTACAGGCGATGCATCATAGCGCAAAAGACAACCTAGTGCAATGAATGAACTAGATATTTAATCATATCTTAATATCTTATCTTTCTAATATTATAAATGCGAAAGTTTGTATGGATGTTTGGATGTATGGATTTATGGATGTATGGATGTATGAATGTATGGATGTATGGATGTTTGGATGCATGGATGTATGGATGTATGTGTCCGTGTAAAAGTCATAATAAGTGGACGAAAAATAATAAGTGCACTCGCAGTGGTTTATTGTGGCAATAAAGTCGCCATGTCTCACCCCGGGGACAGCCGGGCTCGTTAGTTGAGTACCTACCCGCTAATATGACGCATTAGTACACTGTACAGGCGATGCATTATAGCGCAAAAGACAACCTAGTGCAATGAATGAACTAGATATTTAATCATATCTTAATATCTTATCTTTCTAATATTATAAATGCGAAAGTTTGTATGGATGTTTGGATGTATGGATTTATGGATGTATGGATGTATGAATGTATGGATGTATGGATGTTTGGATGCATGGATGTATGGATGTATGTGTCCGTGTAAAAGTCATAATAAGTGGACGAAAAATAATAAGTGCACTCGCAGTGGTTTATTGTGGCAATAAAGTCGCCATGTCTCACCCCGGGGACAGCCGGGCTCGTTAGTTGAGTACCTACCCGCTAATATGACGCATTAGTACACTGTACAGGCGATGCATCATAGCGCAAAAGACGACCTAGTGCAATGAAGGAACTAGATATTTAATCTTACTAATCATACTTCTTACTAATATTATAAATGCAAAAGTTTGGATGGATGTATGAATGTTTGGATGTAAGGATGTATGGATGTATGGATGTTTGGATGCATGGATATATGGATGTAAGTGTCCGTATAAAAGTCATAATAAGTGGACAATGAAGGGACTAAATATTTAATCTTATCTTATCTTACTAATATTATAAATGCGAAAGTTTGGATGGATGTATGGATGTTTGGATGTATGGATGTATGGATGTATGGATGTTTGGATGTATGGATGTATGTGTCCGTATAAAAGTTATAATAAGTGGACAAAAAATTATAAAATCCACTCGCAGTGGTTTATTGTGTTTAATCTTATCTTATCTTATCTTACTAATATCATAAATGAACTTTCGCATTTATAATATTATTAAGATAAATAAATAATTATAATTATAATATTAGTATGGGTAGTTGCGGGTACAATGTTTCGGCCAACGGTCCCCAAGAAAAGCCCGACAAAACTAATCATGGAAATATAAATATCCCCGAGTCACGCATATTTCATTTAAAACGGCCATTTCATTTTACAAAGCTATAAAATTCCCGTTTAACCACTCAATGTGGGATGACCCTAAAAAGTTAAGTGTGCTTCGCCCTAAGTCCGGTTTTACTTCTAATAACTGCCAGCGACATCTAGCGGAGTCCACTGACTACTTCCCCCCCTCCCCCCCCCTACCCCCCACTGCCCCTCTATCAATCAGTAGTTTAGCGCAAATGTGAAAAATAAAAAAAAGTTCATGAAAATTTTTGATTTGGGCTTTTGGTTAAAGTGTTCCGTACAATTTACACAATGATGCCCGTAGCTTCATCCTTAAATCCTTCGTCCTTCCTTCATCCATCGTAGGGAAATCCTTCAATATCTGAGATAAAAAATGTTACAAACATTGGATGTTTGTAAAACTCACACTCAAACTCAAAATATAATGTTTATTCAATTTAGGTAGGTATACTACACTTATTGACGTCCAGTTATTTATAAAATATAATGGTGATAATCAGTAACGGTATCTTAAAACTAAAGCTACGAGGGTTCCAAGCGCGCCCTGGTCTTAGAAGAGCCCACAACAAACTCAACCGGGTTTTTTTTTCTTCATTATCACCATTTCAGGATAATGAAGAACTAAGGAACTATCAGAACCATTAGATCAAATCATTGCCAAGCTCCGTTCTCATTTAAGTAATCCTTTAAATGGTAATAGAATTTTTTAATGAGTTTACGTTTAACATAAACTTTGAACTTATTCAGAGACATCTTCAACATGTCTTCTGGGAGCTTATTGTAGAAGCGGATACTGTTTCCAACAAATGAATTGCTAGTTTTACTAAGCCTAGAAGCAGGCATTACAAGTTTATTTTTATATGTAGTATTGACATTATGACAATCACTTTTCTTCTTGAACTCATTTTTAAGTACTCTTCTTGTTACTCATTTTTAAGTAAAATTATTTTGATATAAGTTTAAGAAGATTATATATATTTATTTGCATAATACATTAATTAACATTTAATCCGAAATCAATAAATTTATTATTATTGGTTTAGAATGTTGTTCTTGACTTTTAAACTCAATCCACCCAAAAAAAACTTTTTTAAAGTTGAGTATTTAAATAAAATTAAAAAAAAAAAAAATTAATTAAGTAAATAGGTAAAGTCTAAAAAAGTAATTGGATTTTTCTCGATTCGAAAACTTTCCACATTTAGTAATACACGAAAGAACATTATTTTATGAAACTATCAATTTACCGTTTATAAAATGTTTTATGCAACCCTAAAAAGCTCGCGATAGCGGCACAGACTGGTCAGAGAGGGATGCAAAATTAAAAAAGCAAAGGAGTAAGCGAGTAATAAGATGATCGTCTAAATTATTGTATTATACATTATAATATTTGGGAAGGCTTTTCGTGTATATGCAAAATGTGTAGATTCCTTTCATTTGCATTATAATAATCATGCCTTTTATTAGTGAATAAATCCATACTAATATTATAAATGCGAAAGTGTGTCTGTCTGCTACGCTTTCACGGCCCATCTGTTCAACCGATTTTGATGAAATTTGGTACAGGGATATGTTGTATCCCGGGGAAAACATAGGCTTCTTTTTATCCCGGAAAATTAAAGAGTTCCCGCGGGAATTAAACAAAACTGTCTCTCCAACCGATTTTGATGAAATTTGGTACAGGGGTATATGGTATCCCGGGGAAGGACATAAGCTACAATACAATACAAATGCGAAAAGAGTGTCTGTCCGTTTGTCTGCTACGCTATCGTGGTCCATCTTTTACTTTTTATCTCGGTAATTACCGGGATAAAATCCATTCTTTCTTCGAATTTAATCCATACTATATTATAAATGCGAAAAAGTGTCTGTCTGTCTATCTGCTACGCTATCATGGCCCATCTTTTCAATCTTTCAATCGATTTTCATGAAATTTGGTGGCTAATTTTAATCCCGGAAGTTCCGGCCATTTATAGCTCTACAATTCCAGCGGGAATTTTAAAAAAAACTGAATCTTGACTTATCAACTTATTGAATATCATTGGAATCTAAGCATTTCTATTTTATTTAAAAAAAAATGCGTCGTCAAGCAAACTAAATAGTTTTAATCCACCAAACCGAATCTAGAAACTTCCCTCATACTACCCTACTATAATCGTATTGTCTCCATTTTCTTAGAGGACGTTCCGACCGAGCCCGCCACACACCCCTCAGACTACTACCCGATCACTGCAAAAGCAACCATAAACACAATACAATAAAGTCTAAACTTGCCCCACGCGAATCCTGAGATAGGACGTTGTAGGATAGAGTTTTCCGAGACCCGACGGCGCGGGAACGAATCTTACTTAATTTGAGGCTGAGATATTATTCACCCGGTTTCTTGCCTGATTCAAGGTCAAATCGCTGCCAGATGACGTTTTGACAGCCCCGATTTGAATATGAAAAAAGTTGGGTTTAGAAGGTCTTACCCTTGAATCAGGGGACAGGGACCCTTACTTTTGAGATTTAGGGACCCTGTCTCGTTAAATTTTATTACACTACACTGGTAGTGTAATAAGATTTAGGAAGACAGGGTCCCTAATTTGATCCTTATTGCTATGCAATAAGGGACGCCTAAATTAGCGGCCACGCCCACCCTTACCGCAGGGCCCTGTAGAAAGTGCAGTGTAATAGGCCAATAACTTGAGGCTGATTATTTACCCGGTTTCTTGCCTGATTCAAGGTCAAATCGCTGCCAGATGACGTTTTGACAGCCCCGATTTGAATATGAAAAAAGTTGGGTTTAGAAGGTCTTACCCTTGATTCAGAGTACAGGGACCCTTCCCTTAAATTAGGGACCCTGACTCCCTAAATCTTATTACACTACACTGGTAGTGTACTAAGTTTTAGGGAGTCAGGGTCCCTATTTTGATCCTTATTGCTGTGCAATAAGCGACGCCTAAATTAGCGGCCACGCCCACCCTTCGAACAGGGCCCTGTGGACAGCGCAGTGTAATAGGCGAATAACTTGAGGCTGATTATTCACCCGGTTTCTTGCCTGATTCAAGGTCAAATCACTGCCAGATGACGTTTTGACAGCCCCGATTTGAATATGAAAAAAGTTGGGTTTTGAAGGTCTAACCCTTGAATCAGTGTACAGAGACCCTTACCCTTGAACTAGGGACCCTGTATCCCTAAATCTGAAAAAAAATATGAAAAAAGTTGGGTTTAGAATGTCTGAGGTCTGGGGCAAGGTTGACTTTAACCTATAAAATATATGTCATTAAATATTTGAATAACTAGATTTCGTATAACTATCCGGACGAAGTCCGCGTGAACTACACAAAATTCACGATTCTAACTCCAAAATTGACAGTTTCATACAATTCCTATACCCCCATTTCCGATTATTCGATCATTCCGATATGTAACAAGTTTGGATTATGTTTCCAAAAAGCAATGCTGCAAAGCTGAGTTTCCAGCCGGTTCTTCTCAGTAGAATTCATTCCGAACCAATGGTAGATTATTGACATATCACCAAAGTAGCATAAGTTATCCTTCATGAAATAAATATTCCATTTCATTTCATAAAGATTCGTTAAGGTCTAGCCCCACTTGAGATGTACGAAGCGGTGCGGCACATAGCGGTAAATATCTTTTACTAGCGAATGTAGTTTGAGGTTTTTTGGTTCCCGCAAGAACTCTTTGATTTTCAGGGATAAAAAGTAAGTAAAGCCTATGTGCTATTCCAGACTATAATCTATCTCTGTGCCAAATTTCAGCCAGATCCGTTCAGTCGTTGGGGCGTGATTGAGTAACAAACATCCATACATCCATCCAAACTTTCGCATTTATAATATTAGTAAGATTTGTATGAGATTTTACGGGGCATCTCCGTGTCGCATCGCTTAAATGGGGTCAGCTTCATACAAAGTGTTAGCATTTATGAATAATAAGAGCTAATTTGACTTTAAATTGGATTAGAGAAATATAATGTCACGACAAAAACGTCATCATACTAAATGTGTCTTCTATAAATAAGATCGTTTGGCGGTATTTGCGTCATTTCTTTATCTGTTAGTGAAAGTGTAATCATTACTGTCGTCAGTAATTGTTATTGGTACTCCGGGTTAACTAAACCGCGTTACAAGTACTTATTAAACACATAAAATAACTGAACGTGGAATTATGCAATATGAAGCATCATCTGTGTGTATTATTTAATTGCTGTTAAACACAGTCTTTAGATTTAAAGACTGTGTTAAACAGCATTTATTAAGTCGAGGTTATTACACTATCGATGATTTTATTAATGACAAAGTTGCGTGGAAGCAACCGGCCTCGCATCCAGTGACCCACAAGTCAGTGTAATACTTGTGACGTATGTGTTGTGTTGTCTACATATTGTAACCATTTCTGTTCTATGAAAAGAGTTTCTTGCCGGTTCTTCTCAGTAGAAGCAGCTTTCCGAACCAGTGGTAGAGTCTCAACGTTTTATAAGTGACACAAGTTGTTCTACATGAAATAAATAAATCATTTATTTCTACGAATATCCTGCCTGCGTGCAACAAAAGAATACTTGTCTCTCTGTAGTGGGGCTAGACCCTCAGCGTCCCACCGGTCCGGGTGGTTTTGTTTTATCTTCACTAAACTAACCCAGATCTCGTCGGTAAGTTTCCCACTCAAGTCTTAACATGAACGAGTCGAGTAAAACTTTGCTGGGGTAGATTTTAACCCACGACTATCTTATATAGCTCGGACTCTCAGCTCAGTCTAGCCATATACCGATGAGGTACTAAGCAATAAGCCGGGTCCACACTAAGCGCGCCAGGGAGGCTGATGTGGACAGGTTGCGTTGGTATGCTTCAATCGACAGACTACTGATCGAAGGTACATACACTAAGAAAAAGAAAGACAGAAAGCTTTATTTCAGGTACAAGTAAGTAAGTACAAAAAGTAAGAAACATTTTTGTATAGTTTATGTATTAGTTTTTTTGTATGTTTAAATTAGAAAGAAGAATGAAAAATCATTTATTCATCTTGTGCCTCGTACGTAAAATCAAACTTTAAAATTAAGCTAACGCTTTTGCACCCACGTGGCACGAGATGAAAAGGCCCCAACTCTTATTTTCTCTAACTAGGAAGCACAGGTTTAGATATTATGTCGTTGTTATGCGGCGATAAGCATTAATGCTGCAGGTTTTGAAAGCAAAACCTGAGTGTTTATTAATACACCACCCGCAGGTTAATCTCCTCAACTTCTCCTAATCCTAAGGTTGCCTGGCAGAGATTGGTTCTAACTACTTCCTCCGTGGTATTTTGCGTGTATTTGTGTTTTATATATATATTTTTGTGATGTGGTGTTAGAAAATTTTTTTTTTTTATTACTCCATAGAAATATGATACAAAAAACTTCTGCATTTTACAAAGAAAATCCTATTAATGTTCTATATTATAGTTACAATGGTGAAATACATAAACATTCATAAAACCAACTGTCCCTTATATCAGTGTACAACAGCTGTGTTTTATGAAGGACTTAGTTAGGAAGGAATTAGTAGGACTAATAGCCCTATTGCACTGCACTTTTTACAGGGCCCTGTAGTAAGGGTGGGAGTGGCCGCTAGTTAGTGCGTCGCTTATTACACAGCAATAAGGCCAAAATTTATTTTATTTATTTATTCATAATTCGTTCGTTGTCAACCGATGGACGTCCACTGCTGGACATAGGTCTCTTGTAGGGTCCTCCACAAGCCACGGTCTTGCGCCGCCTGGATCCAGCGACTCAACAATAAAACCACATACACAAATAACAGTAACATAAAATAAAACAAAGTTGGACTTACATCATAATTTGGCCATTCGCGTGGGTGGTAGGTCTGACTCCTAACTAGATACCTGTGTTTAGGATATCATTCCTTTATACCGCGGGGCTCAAGGCTTATGAAGTACAACCTGATAGGTTCACTAAACACATATTACACAATATATTTTTTAAATCCTTTCAGTACAAAATTAGAGACCCTTCCTCCCTAATTCTTATAACAATACACTGTTTCAAGTGTAAGGGTCCCTGTGAAAAGTGCAGTTTAATAGGCCTATTAGTTAGGAAGGAGTTAGTAGGGCTTAGGTAGAATTTCGCTTTCCTCGGTTGAGCCAAGTCGCTATGTAAAGTTCGCGAGGCTGCCTCGCTCAGTGCGTACCCTACTATTTATATTTTTCTTATTGTACATCTTATAACGTAATTTGACTCATATCCAAAAAGTAAATGCATTTTTTTGCAAATTGCACTTCAATAAACATAGCTAGTTAACTCTAATCCGCCATTTTTATTGCCATGACACAGTTAACTGGGACAGTAAAGCATTACCGAGTTATAGATGACCGTGTTACGCAATTTATTACGTGAATTCCTTTAAAGGTTCCTTTTTAGGGTTCCGTAACATCATCCCCATTTTGGAATTTTTTTTACTACGTTACGTTGCTAAAGTAAGGAAGTATTAAGAATCAATATAATTGACGTTCATAGCTCAAACTACAAATCTTTTTTATACAATTAAACTATTCCAAGTGTTTTTGCTTAGATCAACCGCTTCAACTGGTGAGTTTAATGATCTAAGATGGTAGCAGGCAAACCTGCTAGGAGTATGGTAATTCTATTAAACCCATACCCCGAATCGGTTTGTACACGGCATCGTACTAGAACGCTAAATCAATTTGCGGTACATCTTTGTCGGTAGGGTGGTAAATAGCCACGGCTGAACCAGACAGAACCAGAGGAAATTTAGAAATTAGAATTTCCCAGATTTACCCTACCGGGAATTGAACCCGGGAAACCCCACTATAAGACTACAGCGCACGTGAGCAATCACTAGAGAGGAATACGACGCAGAGATTCTCTAAGCATTAATTTTCCAAAAATTTAACAATCAATCAATCACTACAGCCCATTAACGTCCCACTGCTGGGCATAGGCCTCCACTCTCTTAAGAGAGAGGGAATTAGAGCTTAGACCCACCACGCTGCTCCAATGCGGGTTGGCGGGCTTTAACGACTATTATCATGTTAGTGATAATAACCGGGACCGACGGCTTAACGTGCTCTCCGAGGCACGGGGGTGAAACACCGCCAACTTCCTAACTCCGGGCTAGTACTGGGAATTTTTTAATGCGAAGAACCCGATACTTAATTATGGCCCGACCCGGGACTCGAACCCGAGACCTCGTCGGCCGCAGTCAAACATGCTAACCACTAGACCAACGAGGCAGTTAAATTTAACAATACATGAAATAAAATAAAAATATTTTTTAGATTTTTAAAGACTAGCTGATGCACGCGAGATGAGTTCGTCCGCGTGGTTTTAAGTTTAAGCCAAGCGATTTAGCGTTCCGGTACGATGCCGTGTAGAAACCGAATAGGGGTATGGGCTTAATATAACTGCCATGCCCCTAACAGGTTAGCCCGCTCCCATCTTAGACTGCATCATCACTTACCATCAAGTGAGATCGCAGTCAAGGGCTAACTTGTAGTGGATAAAAAAAAATTGTCAATGCCAAAAATCACGCCGATCCGTTGCTCTGTTGCGGCGTAATTGAAGGACAACCCAAATAACAAACCACCACCACCACTATAGCCCAATAACGTCCCACTGCAGGGCACAGGCCTCCACTCTCATAAAAGAGAGGGAATTAGAGCTTAGACCCACCACGCTGCTCCGATGCGGGTTGGCGGGCTTTATCGACTATTAACATTTTTTATTTTATTTTTATTTTACTTTATTCTGAAAACATACAGTAACCTTAAAAACAATAGGTAAAACAAATATAACATTACACTTAAACCATAACAGTTTTCAACGTATTTTTTGACTATTATCATGTTAGTGATAATAACCGGGACGGCTTAACGTGCTCTCCGGGGCACGGGGGTGAAACACCGCAAACTTCCTAACTCCGGGCTAGTACTGAGAATTTCTAGTCTGAAAAACTTAATACTCAATTATGGCTCGACCCGGGACTCGAACCCGGGACCTCGTTGAATACAGCCGAACATGCCAACCACTAGACCAACGAGGCAGTCATAAAAAACAAACACACCTTCGCATTTATAATATCAATTCATACTAAGTTATGTAGATTTAAAATACATATACAGCGGATGTTAAAGTACTTCGCCAATTTATACGTGAATATTAATTTCTTTTTTCGTTATTAATACTAATTTATAATATTTCC
Organism: Erebia palarica; assembly: GCA_964035005.1. Classification (NCBI taxonomy): domain Eukaryota; kingdom Metazoa; phylum Arthropoda; class Insecta; order Lepidoptera; family Nymphalidae; genus Erebia; species Erebia palarica. Next base: position 579,002 of record OZ035992.1, read on the forward strand.
TTAACCAAGTCATGCCATAATAAATAAATTATACTTTTATCTTAATTCGTTATTATGCGTATTTAATTTTTATATTTAAATGTGTAATTTGTGTATGTTTATACATAATATTTTTATTGTTATATTTATGTATTTTATTTACATGTAATGTATATATACAATACGTTTATTATGTTTTATATTTTGTACTTACTTACTTAATAATAACGTGTATTCTATTGTGCCACACTACCCTACACATCTTATTCGATCCTCTCACCAAAGGTTGCCTGGTAGAGATTGCTCAGTAAGCAATAAGGCCGCCTTTGCATACCTAGTTTATAGTTAACTTTACCTTGTATTTTTCATGTGTGCAATAAAGTATTTATCTATCTATCTATCTAATTTTTTATTTACTAAAACGTGTACAAACATGTGCCTGGTGGGAGGCTTCGGCCGTGGTTAGTTACCACCCTACCGGCAAAGACGTGCCGCCAAGCGATTTAGCGTCCCGGTACGATGCCGTGTAGAACATATCATCACTTACCATCAGGTGAGATCGCAGTCAAGGGCTAACTTATAGTGGATAAAAAAAAAAAAACCGAATAGGGGTATGGGTTTAACATAACTGCCATGCCTCCAACAGGTTAGCCCGCTACCATCTTAGATTGCATCATCACTTACCATCAGGTGAGATCGCAGTCAAGGGCTAACTTGTAGTGGGTTAAAAAAAATAACATACTTATAAGTACTAGTATAAAATACTATACTTTTCTAGAAGGATTCATCACATTATGGAGTTTATGTGTCGTGTAACGGAATGAGGCTATCTTCGACACGTGCTCACATTTCCCTCCGCTCTGAAGGTCAGGTGACGTGATATCGGCATAAAATTGGAAACCTATCAAAACTATTCCAGGAGAGTTAATATTGCCAGGAAAAATATGGCAAAACGATAAGAGTCATGGCCTTTAGTTTAATAATAATTTATATTTTTATACGACTGCCTCAAAAAAGAAACCTATCAAAACTATTCCAGGAGAGTTAATATTGCCAGGAAAAATATGGCAAAACGATAAGAGTCATGGCCTTTAGTTTAATAATAATTTATATTTGTATACGACTGCCTGAAATGAGTGAGTTTGTATATTCCACTATAACTTCTATACGCCTGAACCGATTTTGATAAATGAGGTATGGTTAGAATCCATAGCTTATTCCGGATGACATAGGCTAGTAAAATTTAAAAAAAAATGATGGGGTGACCATGGTCCCGCATTAAAGTTTAAATTTGAAAATAAAAATTCGAAAATAAGATTAACTCTTTAATCATCATCTAGAAAATGATGAGTAGATTCCAAAAATATATAAGACACAAATATATAGTTCAATATCCAGTGATTCACAAAAAAATATCATTTAATAAAAATGTGAATAAGATTCTAATTTAACTAGATTAATTTAGATTTTTAACTTTTAGTTCGTATTTTTTAATTTTGTTAATGACTGATATTTTCTCTAATGGTTCTAAGCGGTTTGTTTAAATATTTAAATTATGCAAGTTTCTTTACAATATATATAAAATGTTTTCTGTAGACGTTTGTAGATATAAAACAACCGAGAACAAGGTAATCATACTAAAATTCTACATCAATGTTGACAACATAGTAAGTAAGTAATAATAATTATTGTAACTCAAAGAAATTTGTACGTCAGGGTTAGCTGACTAAAAATGCGGTTCTTATTTTTTAGTCTAAACATTTTGTAACATTCCATATTCTCACAAATAAATAACTTTCTTTTAATTACATTTCTTTCATTTGAGAAATAAAAAAAGTGGCCATGTGCGTATCAGGCCACATACACAGTAGGGTTCAGTAGTTGCCTTGGACGAATGTGTTTGTTTCATCCAAGGTTGCGCGTCAAATTATGCGGGCATTTTATACGTTTATACACTTTGTCAGGGTGATTAATATGTATACCCATGCCAAATTACAGCTTGTTTAATTCTAGTAAATAATCATTTAAAAAAAAAACACCACGGCCCTGCCAAAAAACGAACTAAAAAGTTAAAAATCTAAATTAATCCAGTTAATTAAAATCTTATTCACATTTTTATTACTGATATTTTTTTGTGAATCACTGGATATTGAACTATAGTGTTATATATTTTTGGAATCTAATCATCATTTTCTAGATGATGATTATATAGTTAATATTATTATCGAAATTTTTTATCCAGCTTTTTTTTTATCTACTACAAGATCTCACCTGATGGTAAGTGCTGATGGTAGCGGGCTAACCTGTTAGGGGCATGGCAGTTATATTAAACCCATACCCCTAGTCGGTTGCTACGCGGCATCGTACCGGAACGCTAAATCGCTTGGCGGCACGTCTTTGCCGGTAGGGTGGTAACTAGCCACGGCCGAAGCCTATATTTAATTTTTTATCTTTAAATTTAGTACTAATAGAATTCTTAAAGAAAATCCCAGACGTTTCTGTCGCTTATAAAGTATTACCAGACCTCTTCGACTAATCACGTCGCCCCGCTGCTGCTATCGCACCGCCGCCGGTAATTTCGTGCCCGTACACTGAAGTGTCACTCACGTATCACGGCCCTTCTCAGACCAGGGCGCGTTTGGACCCCTCGTAGCTTTAGTTTTATGATACCGTTACCAATAATCACCATTATGTTTTATAAGTAAGTAATTTTTAACGTCAATTAGTGTACCTACAGTGTACCTATATTGAATAAATGATATTGAGTATTGAGTATCAACTCGTTTAGCCAAAGGAAAAAGTGTCGCCTAGACAGTGTGTAAATCGTCTGTCAAGACGGCCAACAACGAAAACGACATGAACTTACATACTGTGCCCTTAGGCTAAATTTTACCACTGCAATTTCGATTGATCGTATTAGTGTTTGTAATAACGTCAAAGTAAAATAATATAATAATAAAATATAATAATAATATTTTATTGTTAGTTGTCTTTATGTATGTGTTTCTTGGTGTACAATAAAGAATTTTTCATTCATTTTCATTAAATGCGTAAGTTTGGACGGATGTTTGGATGTATGGATGTTTGTTACTCAATCACGCCCCAACGGCTGAACGGATCTGGCCGAAATTTGGCACAGAGTTATATTTTAGTCTGGAATAGCATATAGGCTACTTTTTATCCCGGAAAATTAAAGAGTTCCCGCGGGAACCAAAAAAAACTCAAACCACGCAGACAAAGTCACGGACATTCGCTAGTGTAAAATAATCGGCTAGTGAACAAACGATTATACTGAATTTGGGACTTTGATCTTATTACTTTAATTTAAACGAGGGGCTTTTGGTTATATTACAGCACTAGCGACCCGCCCCGGCTTCTCACGGGTGCAACATTGATTTGTAATTTTGTCATAAAAAAAACAAAGTAAACAATTTACAGATTTTACATATTACTACTACTACCTACTATATTTACTTAAATATAAATTAATAAAAAATTAATACTTGTACCTATTGCAAGTATTTTTAGTAGGTAATCACTGTCAAAGTTGACCACTATGTGTACTATATTTACTCAAATATAAAATAATTAAAATTAATACTTGTAATGTAAGTATTTTTACGAATCACTGTCATAATTGACTTAAGTTTGTTAACCTGTGAATAACGATGGCAAGATTACATGTTGACCGATATTTGAAGGGTCAAAACTCGTTACAGGTTTAGAGCATATCGAATATACGAGCAATCGAAATATGAAAGGTAAAACTTAGAGTTAGGGCACTGGTTTTATGTAAAACTAGATATTAGCCGCTCTCACAGTACATCTCGCCGGAACTCGGCTTGGAATACGCTACAACTATTGTACAATCATCGACTAAATTTGTAATTTTCCTCTATGTATGTTTTTCTTCTTATTTTATAACTTTTTGGTACTAATTAAAAAAAACATATATTTTTCTTCTTATTTTTTAACTTTTTGGTACAAAAATAAAATAAAAAAATTGCTTATGCTAGTTCATTGCATTTGCCCGCAGACTCGCTTAAGTTAAGTTCAATATTCATTCATTTAAAGCTATTACCCCATAGGGTTAGAATTTGTTAGCTTTCTTAGTGGATGCCTGTGTATTTTGTTTTAACCACTACAAGTTAGCCCTTGACTGCGATCATGCATGCGATGCATGCCTTGAGTGATGATGCAGTCTAAGATGTTAGCGGACTAACCTGTTAGGGGCATGGCAGTTATATTAAAACTATACCCCTGTTCGGTTCCTACACGGCATCGTACCGGAACGCTAAATCGCTTGGCGGCCCGTCTTTGCCGGTAGGGTGGTAACTAGCCACGGCTGAAGCCTTCCACCAGGCTAGACCAGGGAAAATTCAGAAATTATAAATTCCCAAATTGACCCCGCCGGGGATCGAACCCGGGACCTCCGCACGTTAAGACTACAGCGCTACACACTGCGCCCCGGAGGTCGTCAAATATATGCTAAATTTCAGCCCGATTAGTTCAGTGGTTTGAGTTTTGCGTTAATAGATCAGTCAATCAGTCACCTTTTCTTTTTATATATCTAGATTAATGGTAATTAATAGATTCGATTTTATAATGTAAAGTATTTTATAATGTTTGAGGCAATGGTAAATTCTAAATTAGAGGTAAAGATATGTACAAAAAAAGCTTATTATACTGTTGAAGATTATGTAAATGATAGAGGAACATGGATTTAATCACTCCAGCAATGCTAACACAGCGGTTACTTATGTATACATTGATATAATAATTTTAAATGAAATATTTAAAAAGCGTAACCACCGAGTTTCTTGCTGGTTCTTCTTAGTAGGAATGTCATTCCGAACCCGTGGTAGATTCACTTGACGATTCAAAAGTACTTATAAAAGTTTATTTGAATAAAAAACCTTTGAATTTAATTGAAATACCTACGTAATATAAGATTTCATATTAAAACGAAACGCTTTTTTACATGGCTGTAAGTGTCGGGTCACCGACTGAGTGCGTGCACGAAATATAATATAACGACTATCCCTTCAAATGAATTATGAATTCATAGCAAACTATTAACATATTAACAACTCTATCGCAATTGAATAAAGTTCAATTTTGTGAAACCCGATTGAATTTAGTCACAGACTTAAGAATAAAGATAGGAAATGTAAATCCGAGCAAAGAGTGAGATCAAGAAGCTCATAGTCTATTATTGTTAGAAAGATGAAAAATGTACGCAACATCAACAATAATATCCCAATTTTAAAATTACTTAAATCATAAAATTACTTCAAGACTTGCTATAACGGTGAAGGAAAACATAGTGATGACACCTGCATGCTCGAGAGTTTATATAATGTCAAAGGTAAGTGAATTCTGCTAATCTACATTTGCCCAACGAAGTGGACTTGGCCGAGCTTCACTCATTCAATCAATCAATCATATATTAATTTATTCAATTCAGGTACACTGTAGGTATGTAGGTGTATTAAAGATGATGGTGATAATTTGTTACGGTATCTTAAAACTAAAGCTACGAGGGTTCCAAACGCGAACTGGTCTGAGAAGAGCCCACAACAAACTCATCCGGGTTTGTTTTTTACTATCAGCATCTTACAAATCATCTTAACTAGGGAACTATCAGAGCCCTTAGAGCCAATTTTTAGAGGAAACTTGTGCCCAGCAGTGGGCTGGCGATTCATAATAGGTTAAGAAGACATAACAAGATCCCGGCTTCACTTATAGTCATTTTCCCATCTATATTTTTGTGTAAGTCTATGAATTAAAGATTAAATCTGATAAAATATTTGTACCAGAAATGCAGAAGAAATTACTTGTGTACTGCAATTTTTTTTTATTAATAGCATGAACAATTTTAGTTCTTGGACGTTTCCAGTTATTTCTAGACTGGACCACATTAGTACTTCGAATGTAAACTGGATAATGCCCACGACTTCGCCCGCGTGGATTAAGATTTTGATTCCCGTAGGAACTCTTTCATTTTTCGGGATAAAAGTAGCATTTGTCCTTCTCCGGGATAAAAACTATCCCCTTACAGAATTTCGTCAAAATTGGTTGAACAGATTGGCCGTGAAAGCGTAGCAGACAGACAGACAGACAGACGGTGAGACACATAATTCACATTCCACATTAATAATATTACTAGCAATTTTGGTTTAAATTAAATACTTGAAAAGGATTGATTAAATACTTGAAGGATTGATACTATGTTGGTAAAAACACCTTCGCAAGTAAAGCATTATTTTAGACGAAATTTGAAAATCATAAAAATGGTTTTGTGAGTCAACCTTAAAAGATAGATATATGCTATATGGACTTTTTGTGAGAAACAATATAGGAACATACATTGTTTTCGTGTAACTTTAACTATTTTAACGCAGTGCACGCCACGGAAGCTCTTAAATGAGACGATTTGTTCCGATTTCATTAACATTATTGCAATTTTCGTAGGAATCTCCAATTTTTTTGAAAATAAAATGTAGCCCATGTCACTCGCTGATTAAGTAACTTTCTATAGGTGAAAGAATTTTTAAAATCAGGTGAATAGTTTTTGTGATTATCTATAACAAACAAACATTCAAATATTTCCTCTATAATATAGTTTAGATAAGTAATAAGGAAGGATTGCGAAGGTGTGACCGCTTGTCTGTCTGTGCGTCTGCTACGCTTTTAAGGCCCATTTGTTCAATAATTTTTGACGAGATTCAGAGATTATGTACTTTCTGTCAATGTAAAATACTGTCTGTAGGAAATACGTAGCGAATTGCTACACCGTAGCATTGACTACGTATGTTTGCTACACCGCTACGAGCGCGTAGCAAACAGACGTAGAGCACACTAAGCAATCTCTTAAAATCAGATGAAGAGGTCAATTTCTCTTGCTTTAAACGTGTAAAAAAATCAATTGTAAGGAATACTGGCTAACGGTTTTATCCAGCCAGGCTAATTCTTTGCGCAAAATCAAACCGAACCATTCCAAAATATTAAATAACTGTAATAGTGAAAACACACTAAAGATAGGGCAGGACAAAACGTAAGCGCAAAACAACTTCGAAGTATGGGAAACAGGTTTCTTCCTGTCGCAGTAGTTGTTGCTGCTCCATATAATAGTGCGCGCTCGGTTTTTTACGTAACAAACAATTTTTTTCTTTCTTAATTTTTGTAAGGAAATATTGTACTTTTGACTAATTATACAGACCGAGTATGTAGTTGGTGGAACTGATAATCACTCATCGTAATAAATATATTATATGTATTATACAAATTCTCAAAAACAAAGACTGTAACATAAACAATAGTTTGATTATAATTGATATTGATAACAGGGCCTATTATTAGGTCCAGTTACACACCAGTCGCTTAAACTTAACCTCAATTAAAGTCACAGTTTAAACTAAATTTAACCAAAAGCTGACTTCAAGTTGATAAATCAAATATAAGCTGTGTCTCGGTGGTGCCATTTTCCATCTAAACTCCTCTAACAGTAATCTTACGTTAACCGCCTGTAGTGCAATTGAACCTTAATCCGACGAGACAAGCCTGATATATTATAGAGTCTCGTAGACAAACTAACATAATTTACATCCAAACGAAGCATCTATATTCATACTCATATCTCCGTCTCCAAAATACAACGGCCTATCCAAAAAACAAAGGAATTGGAAAGGGAAGGGCTGTAGAGCCCAGGATTAGGCGCCGAGTTATAGAATAACAGCTTATAACTTAAAAGCCTACGCCATGATAGCCTTGTCTGGGACTCAAAATTAATCTATACTAATACTAGCTCATGCCCGCGACCAGACGTAGCTTGTAGTCACACAAATTTCAAATAATCCCCTCAGGAATTGAATTTTAAAAAATCCCTCTTTTTATTGTGTGCATGCCCAATTTCAGTCCATTCGTCCATTGATTAGAACTGTGCGCGACCAGACGTAGCTTGTAGTCACACAAATTTCAGACCCCTATTTAATCCCCTCAGGAATTCAATTTTAAAAAACCCCTCCTTATATTATGTGCATGCCCAATTTCAGTCCATTCGTCCATTGATTTGAACTGTGTGTTGAGATCAGTCGGTCAGTCAATCGATAAATTTTTCCTTTTATATAATTAGACTAGCTAATGCCCGTGACTTCATCCTTAACTCCTTAATTTTCCGGGATAAAAAGCCTATGTGCTATTCCAGACTATAATCTATCTCTGTGCCAAATTTCAGCCAGATCCGTTCAGCCGTTGGGGCGTGATTGGGTAACAAACATCCACACATCCATACATCCATTCATCCATACATCCATCCAAACTTTCGCATTTATAATATTAGTAAGATAGATTACAAATGCGAAAGCAATTCAAGCACTTTCTCAAGCGTGCAGCTGGAAACAAGCAGCACAAGACCGTGCTCTGTTGCGATCCATGCAGGAGACAGCAGTCCAGCAGTGGACGTCTATAGGTTGTGTCGACGACGAAATCCGAAAGTTTGGATGGATTTTTGTTACTCAATCACCCCAAAACGGCTAAACGAATCTAGATGAAATTTGCCACAGCGATAGATTCTAGTCACGATTAACACCTATGCTACTTTTTATCTCGGAAAATTAAAGAGTTCCCTTGGGAACCAAAAAATCCTAAATACTCAGCTAGTTTATTTATAAACATGGTAAGGCCTAACATTGCTCACTATTTGAACGGCAATATCACTTGTTTAATTTAGCAATTAGTAAGGTGATGGAAATTAATTGCGGTATCTTAAAACTAATGCTACGAGGGTTCCAAACGCGCCCTTTTACGCACGAAATGTCAAGACTTCAACCTCCTATTCGAGGGTCCTGGGTTTGATTCTCAAGATCGCATCTTCGTAGTTTAAATTAGTACGGAGTTAAGTATGTGTGCTTTAACTAATTGCAGGTATATTACTTGATTTTTTGGTGAAGGAAAACATCGTGAGGAAACCAGCATGCCTGAGAATGCTCTACAAAATTCTAACAGATTTGAAGTCTAGCAACTCCGGACTTGGCCTGCGTCGTGGGCTATGGCCTAAACCGACCTCGAAAATGACATAGGCTTTTTATCCTGGAAAAATTGATCGGATTTCTCAAAACCCAAATCCACGCAAACGTATTCAGAGCATCATCTGATTTATTAGAATTGGGTTTTTGACCTAGTCAATTTTTTTTGTGATTAATAAACAGAAGACCTGCCAAAAGACATCATATTATGTCAAACATAAAATTAACAGGAGATCTGGCTTCTGTTAATTTTATGTTTGACAACCATTTTAAATTATCGATTAAAGTAAAAAAGTGCGTTGAATTTGGATGACGTCACAATTCAGAATTTCATACATAATCCTAGAAACTGGTCACGCATTTATATATTTTTTAATTTATAGACTAGCGCTTGGCTGCAATCAGACTTGCTGGAAGTAGTGATGCTACTTAAGGTGGAGCCGTGCTTGCCTAGAAGATGCCTATTCATATTTGATTTGAAGATACCAATATACAGTAAAGAGACTACCGATTAGAGCGTATGCGTTTACATCCCTTATAGCCTGAACTGGGAGGAAATTGCATCCCAACGGGTTCAACAAACCGGCCACTGAGGACTCACGCAATTACCGCCTGAATCATGGCCAAAAAAGACTATGCGGCGTCCCAATTGCAGCCTTGTGTTGTATTTTCTCCCGATTATCAGGGAGCGTTTGAAGGATGCAGCTAGGGGGGGGTGAGTGGGGGGTTGAGGCGTAGCGGCGCCTCAGTCTGCCCGAGACCGTCGTGCCGATCGCACCATGCTGCGATAGTACGCAAATGAGTCCACACAATTCGCGATTAAAATACAGTAGAGTTCCAACACACCCCGGTTGTTCATTCTGTTGACTGTTCAGTGTTTTACCACGTCTGAGTATTCGAGAACTCGAGGACTGTAACCGGACTTGAGCTGAATGTGAGTGAAATCTTGCAACGTCTGAGAATCACGTGCCCTACATTTTTGGGTGTCGCCGCACGAATGCTATATATTTTTTACACACTTTATTCAGTATTTTCACAATTTATATACGATACACAACCTTTATACAGCTTTGAGTAGTTTTAGAATTGTTTTGAACCCATTTTTAGACACATTTTTCGTGACTGTTTTATAATCTCGTAGCCATGTATTGACTGCATGCGATTTGGCAAACGAATTTTGTGTATCTTGATACTATTCCATGTGTTTTAGTTACTAATATCAATCATGTATGTAATCGTCGTATGTATTAATCATGCCATTGACATTTAAGGTTATTACATTGGAGTAATAACCTTAAAATCTATAGCGGTTTTAACGTAACCACATAGAGTCCACAGTCGCGCATGGAGTACATTTACTGCTGTGGATGCGTTTTTGGTCTCTATTTTTGCGTAGTGAGGGTCGATTCTCGAAAGGCCGCCCGCAAGTAACATTAAACCCGAATGTCTGTAAATTTACTATCTTTTCTTCATTTTAGTTAGCTCCTCTGCAATGCTTCGCCAGTAGATACTATATTTTATATAGACGCAAGTACTTTTGGGTCTAGACTTTTCTCTGTTACTTCTTATGTCTATGTGAACACATATTCTTTTCTAGCACTATTTTGAAGCAGGGTTTTAAATTCTGAACCCATATTTGATGATGATAACTGATGGCATATTAAACAAATTCAACCTACACAAAATTACTGCTTTGAACCTAAAATCCTTGTTTGACAAATCAGATTTAATAGTTTATCATTAGAAGTAAATCCAGGGACAAATGTAGTGAAATTCCGCGTGCGGAAAAACGCACGCCGAGATTCGCGGAATTTTCCATCTGTTTTCCTTGACTCTACCAGTATAATTTCTAATTAAAGTTACTTGACCGTTAATTACAGAGCGACAATCAATTCCTATCATGTCTATTTAGGCAAGAGTCAAAATCTAACCCGTAGCAATGATAAATGTTTAGGAAACATCTTTACATACGAATTATATGCTATACTATGTTTAATATAGCATATTAACGCTTAAAATAAGCTATAGACACCTTTTAACACCATTTAACTCGTAGCAAAAAGTGTGTATAAGGGTTAATAACCCATAATCGCAATTACATTTCATGCTACGCAGCTGTGTGGTCTTCAGACCGCGGTCAAACTTTGACCTTACATTACCTACTTACCCATTTTGCTTCCATCGATGGCCATTTTGCTACCTTCCACTTGCCATTATGCAAACTAAACTAGAATCTGCTGACACATGTCCTCAGTCAGCGACGAAATAGAACGATACAAGTTCATAGAAAATGACAAACTTATCTACACGACAACATAAAGTAAACCGACGAAACGACCGCGTAAAGTTTCAGTTACTGTTCGATACTGTCATATCGCTTCGTATAGAATCACGTTGGACAATCTGAGACTTTGAGTTCTACAGTTTATGAAAGGGAAACTAACAATCTAGCATTTCTGAAAACCCAAGGGGTCTCTGTGAACGCACGTTGTCAGCAAAAGCTTATGTAAGTAATTGGGGAGTAAAGAATATATAACTAAACAAACATAGAATACTAAAATCATGCAAGTTCCGTAGCCGTGTAAAAAATAGTACGTAATGATACCGTTACATTTATAATTGTGGGTTTATTAATAAGTGTGTGCCCCCGATCTAGAAACGTATAATTTAATAACGTATCTAGGTTATGATATTGATACATGCTTTAATGTTATAATCGATAGTTATTTCTAATATCTAACTGTCAGAACCTTAACTCATGGGCCGTACCCCTAATAATTCCCTTAGGATCATAAGGCGGTGGACTCGGATTCGACTGGACTAAGAATCATCTTCATCATCAATACATCACCGTCTCACCATCATGAGTTTCTCCTCAAATTGAAAAGGGTTTGGCCAAAGTCCACTAAGCCATAATTATATGGATTGGCATACTTTACACACCTTTTGAGGTCCATATGTAGAGCCCACATTGTCATAGATTTCCTCAAGATGCTTTGCTTCATCTTAATAGACGAATATGCGGAAGGACCCGGGAACCCACGCATGCATTATTCATCCAAGAAGATCCCTACTATTATGTGATTAATGGAAAGGGGACACGACCCTCAGCAATGAGGAATACGACGCAAAGAGAAAAAGAATAGATTTAAGTAGCGACTGTTCGCAGCATTTCCCGCCAGAAAATTTCAAAAATCTGATCTTAATTCATTAATAATAAATTATAATGATAAAGGATATCTCTATTCAAAATTTCAGCTTTCTATCTTTGAAGATTTGGGCTGGGTGAGTCAATGAGTGAGTAATTGAGGACTTTATTTTTTTTGTAAGATGAAAGTTGTTAAGAGTTGTTAAATCTTTCATTTTGAAATCGACGAAATGAACGACATCATTAAAAGATGTTCATATAGTAAAACAAGTCGAAGAAATAAACTAGTCCATATCCATACTTAATATTATAAATGCAAACGTGTGACTCACGGACCATCTTTTCAACCGATTTTGGCGAAATTATTATTATTCCAAGAAACTCCTACCATTATTTGAGTAATGGAAAGGGGTCACGACTCTCAGTAATGAGAAATACGACGCAGAGAGAGAGAGATTTTCATTCCAGGAAAGCCTAATTTCATACTTTCTATCCCGGAAAATTAAGTAGTTTTCGCGGTAAGATTATGTAAAGGAGCATGGATTAGATCACTCCAGCAATGCTAAGGACAGCGGTTACTTATGTATACATTGATATAATAATTGTAAATGAAATATTTATTTAAAAAGAGCAACCACCGAGTTTCTTGCTGGTTCTTCTCGGTAGGAATGGCATTCCGAACCAGTGATAGATTCACTTGCGATTCAAAAGTACTTGTAAAAGTTTATTTGAGTAAAAAACATTTGAATTTGACGACCTCCGTGGCGCAGTATGTAGCGCTGTTGCCTTAAAGTGCGGAGGTCCCGGGTTCGATCCCCGGCAGGGTCGATTTGGGAATTTATAATTTCTGAATTTTCCCTTTTCCGGCCTGGTGAAAGACGTGCCCAAACGATTCAGCGTTCCGGTGCGATGCCGTGTAGAAACCGAATAGCGGGGTATGGGTTTAATATAACTGCCATGCCCCTAACAGGTCAGCCCGCTACCATCTTAGACTGCATCACTTACCATCAGGTGAGATCGCAGTCAAGGGCTAACTTGTGGATAAAAAAAATGTATCCCAAAAATGTAACCCACGCGGACGAAGTCGCGGATATCATCTAGTGCACAACGGAGGGGAATGTTATGACGTAACGAAGGGCGAACTACCACGTGGTTCCTTAAGGTAAATAATTGCTGGCACGTGGTTCCGTACAAATTAGCCTCCCCTATGCGAGCGCTTCCGGTGAGCGTACCTACTCGTACAGCTGTTGTGAACACGCCTTTATTACGAGTTAGACTTCATATTGATTGACGGGTTGACTTCGAACCCGTCAATTTGACTTTTTTATACGACTGCCTGAAAAAAGTAGTATATTGTTTTCAGGGTTCATGTATGTATGGATGTTAGTTGGTATATTCCACCATAACTTCTATACGCCTGAACCGATTTTGATAAATGAGGTATCGTTAGAATTCCTAGCTTATTCCGGGTGACATAGGCTAGTAAAATTTTCAAAAAAATTGATGGGGCAACCATGGTCCCGCATTAAAGACTAAAGTTGAAATAAATAATTCGAAAATAAGATTAACTATATAATCATCATCTAGAAAATGATGAGTAGATTCCAAAAATATATAACACTATAGTTCAATATCCAGTGATTCACACAAAATATCATTTCACAAAAATGTGAATAAGATTCTAATTTGACTAGATTAATTTAGATTTTTAACTTTTTTGTTCTTTTTTGGCAGGGCAGTCGAATTTTTTAATTTCTTTAATTATGACTTGTTAACGAACTCTTATTACTTAACTAGCTGATGCGCACGAATTTGTCTGCGTGGATATAGGTTTTTTGGTTTAACTCGGGAAACCGCGGGAACTAATTAATTTTCTTGGATAAAAAGTTGCCTATGTGCTATTCCAGACTATAATCTATGCCACATTTCATGCAGATCTGTTCCACCAGTTCATGTTCAGCATGATTGAGTAACAAACATCCATCCATCCAAACTCTTGCATTTATAATATTAGTATAGATTAAAAACGCAAAAAGAAATCATTTATACAAAGATTTTATGGGTCCTGGCCCACCAAAGTTACATCACAATCTGACTAATGGATTCGGAACGCATAGAAGACAAACATACAAACATTGATTTTTATTTACCTATTTAATAAGATTAACTTACAATGTTCGTGGGTTTGATAAAGTCAAATCAAGCGACTGAATTTTAAAACAGTTATCCCCAACCGATTGAGTTTAAATTTTGCATACGCGTTGAGTTTGGATGAGAATGCATGGTTAGCTATGTGACGTCATTCAAAATCTAATATGGCGGACTCCCAAAAATGGCAGACTAGTTATTTTTTATGCATCTTCATGATATGAGTATCAATTATAATTTCTTTGAAGGATTTCTTCTTTCTTTTCTTTCGGCACCATTATTGGCCATACAATTCAAACTAACCACGGCCAAAGCCTCCCAGATCTGCGAGGTTAATAAAAAAAATATTTTTGCCACTCCCGGGAAACAAACACGGGATCTTCCACCTATAGGACTTCACCTTCCACAGCCATTACTACTGCACCCTCAAGAATTACAGAAATTATTATTTTACTAGATGATGGCCTTAGTCCGCGTTGATTAAGTTTTTTAAATTCCTGCGGGAACTCCTTCATTTTCCGGGATAAAAAGTAGCCTATGTCCTTCCCCGGGACACACCCTATCCCTGCACCAAATTTCATCAAAATCATTTGAACAGGTGGACCGTGAATGCGTAGCAGACAGACAGACTCGCATTTATAATATAAGTATGGATGATACTTACTGGTTTAAATTCATATTAATTTAAGTGAAATCGCACTTATATCTTTAAGTAATAATTAATGAACTTTGTTTTATGCTTCACAAAGTACCGTGAAGTTAAGTGCAGTTTAACGTTGACTGCTGAAGGTTAAGAATAATTAATAGGATCAGGTAAAATATCGGTATTGAAGTCTAATAATACAACCGTCAAACTAAACACGAACATAATGCCGCCCTTCCAATAACCGCATTGCCACAAATTATTGCTTCGTATTGATATTATTGCCTTCGAATAGACTGAAATAGTGATAATTATCATTATTTCAGTCACAATTTCAGCTGGTCGGGGTTTCATTCCCGGGCACACACCTGTCACCATTCGGTTATTATTTTAACAGATTGTAATTATGTCTATTTTAGGCAGGCAGTTTTCAGGGTTCATTTTTTTTAATAGGACTTGTTTTCAGCACTAGACTAACACGGTAGAAAATCCACACTAATATTATACATGCGAAAGTCAAGTGAAGTTCAAGTGATTTTGATGAAATTTGATTTTGATTTGATACGGAATAGGTTGTATCCCGGGGAAGGACACAGGCCGGGAAGGCACACAATTTTTTTATTATACGACTGCCTGAAAAAATGAGTATATTGGTTTAGGGGTTCATGTATGTATGTATGTTAGTATGTATGTATATATGTATGTATGTGCGTATGTGAGTTTGTATATTCCACCATAACTTCTATACGCCTGAACGGACTTTGATAAATGAGGTATCGTGAGAATCCCTAGCTAATTCCGGGTGACAAAGGCTAGTAAAATTTAAAAAAAAATTGATGGGGTGACCATGGTCCCGCATTAAAGACTAAAGTTGAAAAAAAGATTCGAAAATAAGATTAACTACATAATCATCATCTAGAAAATGATGCGTAGATTCCAAAAATATATAACAATATAATGTTCAATATCCAGTGATTCACAAAAAAATATCATTTAATAAAAATGTGAATAAGATTCTAATTTAACTAAATTAATTTAGATTTTAAACTTTTTAGTTCGGTTTTCGGCAGGGCAGTCGAGTTTTTAAATTTTTCTTAATTATGACTTGTTTTCACCACTAGACCAATACGGTAGAAAATCCACACTAATATTATAAATGCGAAAGTGTGTCTGTCTGCTACGTTTTCACAGCCCATCTGTTCAAGTGATTTTGATGAAATTTGATTTTGATTTGATACGGAATAGGTTGTATCCCGGGGAAGGTCACAGGCCGGGAAGGCACACAATTTTTGTATTGGTCATATGTACAGAAAACTAGTGTTTGACAAACCTTTGACATGTTTTTTTTATTTTATTTTTTTAATGATATCTGATTTTTATGTTTTAATTTTATTTTCAATATAAATGTAATAATTAAGATAAGGTAACCTTAAGTAACATATTTTAATAACTGTAATTTTATTAACGTATGTACTTCCCTTCGTCCTAGCAGGGCTGGAAATGCAAATAAATAGTACATTACATCGCGAGAGGGGGAAGTACGCGTTTTCTGGTCGAGTGTTAGTTACACCGGCTATATACGAGACCAGAAATGCTCTCCCGGTCGAGTTGTGTATAGTGCTTTTCTAAAAAATGAAACAAGTCACTTTTTTTTAAATATATTAATTTATTTTTAGCTAATTCGGCCTCCGCTCTTAGAAAAGGAGGCGTACAATCTAAATCCATAATATCCTCACTCGAACTCATTTTTTCGTCACTTTTAAATAATAAATTATAACGATTAGGTATGTAGTTAATTCCCGCCTTTCAATATTATAAAGATAAAAAATAAATATTATACTTTTAATTTTTTTTTTGCGCTGTGAGTGCTGAACGCGTAATACGGTAGAGTTCCAAATTTAAACTATTTAGGCCACAGAACATTATAACAAGTTACAAGATATTCAGAAAGAAAGAGTCCAAATTCAAACTTGTGATATGTAATGAAAATACATACATTCTTTACTGGCCTAGGCCGGGAAGTTTAACTTTCGAACTCATTTACAGGGTATGAAATGTGGACATTTCATATCATTTTTTAGAAAAAAATATTTAATATATATATTAGCTATATAATTCATAGATACCACATGTTAAAAAAAAGAACACCACCACTTTACGACCGTGAATGAACTAGAAGTTTAATTCGCTATAATCCGCTACAGTGGACAAATCTGTGTGGTACAGTGCGTGTCTCTCACCTGCAGCATGCGACACCCACCGCCCAGCAATAGGCATGATGACAGTAACCAAGAATCAATGAAATTATGAATTTATCTAATGAAATAGGATTCATGGATTATAAAAAACGTATTTATTTTTCTATTTCGAGTGAGATTATTATTTATTTTGATAAAATAAAACTATAAAATACAACAATCCGCCATATTGGATTAAACACCAAGAAGCGAATGACGTCACAATTGTTTGTTTTCGAGCTTTGACAATCACACTATTGCTTACTGCACACTGCACAGAGTACATTGGTAAAAACAATAGTGACGTCACAAACGACGCCATGACACCGGCTAGCGTTTTGGCGTGAATTTTAAAATTTAAATTTCAAATGCCAGTTTTATCTACCAAACCTTATTTTTCTGTTGAAATAAGATATTTTTTCGAAATAGTACATACTTCCGAACATAATCTGACCATTTTTGAAAATTAGTCATCATGCCTATTCGCACGGGCACAACACCACACCACACAAATCCTCCAAACCACTCTCAACGTACGTTTCACTCCGACACCAGAGCATCTTCAGGAGATGTTGTCTCGACAATGCACGATTGTGAAGAAGATATTCATCAATTGCTGGGTGGTGGGTGTCGCATGCTGCAGGTGGAAGACACGCACTGTACCACACAGATTTGTCTCCTGTAGCGGATTATAGCGTATTAAACTTCTAGTTCATTCACTATCATGGACTTCCGCAAAGTAACGCCTGCTTCTATTCAACACTTTACGACCATCGTGAGTGACACCTAATTCAGAGCAAAAGTCGCATTAAAAGGGTCTCGGACATCATGTCAGAGGATAACTGAAAAAAAAAACTTGAGAGGTGTCAAGGGACACCCGGATGGAACATGAATATGAGAACCTAAAATCGCAGACGTAACATTCTAGACTCGTGCGAGTTGGGCCGCGATGACTGTCAACTCTGGGCCCGCCAGCCTTAATATTCCGCCGGATCATTTGGCAGTACACATTAGATGGGCGCTGGCTGTGCGTGGTGGGGCGGGCGGATCGATGCGCGGCGGCCGCCCCCGACCACCCCCGCCCGCCCCGGCGGACGTAGCCTGCGCCCCCGGGTACGGCGTGCGAGTCACATGGCTTAGCGTTATGTAATTTTTTTTTTTTTTTAATTTTTTTTTATCCCCGGCGGCCATAGTTTTTTTTTTTTTTTTTTAATTTTTGTTTTTATCCCCGCGGACATAGCCGGTGCCTCCAGGTGCGCTTGTTTGGGAGGCGTGCGAGTCACATGGCTTAGGTTATGTAATTTTTTTTTTTAATTTTTGTTTTTATCCCCGCGGACATAGCCGGTGCCTCCGGGTGCGCTTGTTTGGGAGGCGTGCGAGGCACATGGCTTAGCGTTATGTATTTTTTTTTTTAATTTTTGTTTTTATCCCGGCGGACATAGCCGGTGCCTCCGGGTGCGCTTGTTTGGGAGGCGTGCGAGTCACATGGCGTAGCGTTTTGTAATTTTTTTTTTTTTTAAATTTTTTTTTATCCCCGGCGGCCAGAGCTTGTGGCCCCGGGTACGCTTGTTTGGGAGGCGTGCGAGTCACATGGCTTAGCGTTATGTAATTTTTTTTTTTAATTTTTGTTTTTATCCCCGCGGACATAGCCGGTGCCTCCGGGTGCGCTTGTTTGGGAGGCGTGCGAGGCACATGGCTTAGCGTTATGTAATTTTTTTTTTTTTTAAATTTTTTTTTATCCCCGGCGGCCATAGCTTTTTTTTTTTTTTTAATTTTTGTTTTTATCCCCGCGGACATAGCCGGTGCCTCCGGGTGCGCTTGTTTGGGAGGCGTGCGAGTCACATGGCTTAGGTTATGTAATTTTTTTTTTTAATTTTTGTTTTTATCCCCGCGGACATAGCCGGTGCCTCCGGGTGCGCTTGTTTGGGAGGCGTGCGAGGCACATGGCTTAGCGTTATGTAATTTTTTTTTTATCCCCGCGGACATAGCCGGTGCCTCCGGGTGCGCTTGTTTGGGAGGCGTGCGAGTCACATGGCGTAGCGTTATGTAATTTTTTTTTTTTAAATTTTTTTTATCCCCGGCGGCCAGAGCTTGTGGCCCCGGGTACGCTTGTTTGGGAGGCGTGCGAGTCACATGGTTTAGCGTTATGTAATTTTTTATTTTTAAATTTTTGTTTTTATCCCCGCGGACATAACCGGTGCCTCCGGGAGCGCTTGTTTGGGAGGCGTGCGAGGCACATGGCTTAGCGTTATGTAATTTTTTTTTTATCCCGGCGGACATAGCCGGTGCCTCCGGGTGCGCTTGTTTGGGAGGCGTGCGAGTCACATGGCGAAGCGTTATGTAATTTTTTTTTTTTTTAATTTTTTTTTATCCCCGGCGGCCAGAGCTTGTGGCCCCGGGTACGCTTGTTTGGGAGGCGTGCGAGTCACATGGCTTAGCGTTATGTAATTTTTTTTTAATTTTTGTTTTTATCCCCGCGGACATAGCCGGTGCCTCCGGGTGCGCTTGTTTGGGAGGCGTGCGAGGCACATGGCTTAGCGTTATGTAATTTTTTTTTTTTATTTTTTTTTTTTATCCCCGGCGGCCATAGCTTGTGGCCCCGGGTGCGCTTGTTTGGGAGGCGTGCGAGTCACATGGCTTAGCGTTATGTAATTTTTTTTTTTAATTTTTTTTTATCCCCGGCGGCCATAGCTTGTGGCCCCGGGTGCGCTTGTTTGGGAGGCGTGCGACTCACATGGCTTAGCGTTATGTAATTTTTTTTTTTTTTAATAATAATATATGTTTAACTCATGATACTTTATCGTACTGTAAAGTTTCGTCGCCCGAGGAATTATTGTTGGGGTCCACTAGCTTTATTGCCTAGACTATACCCGTTGACACCGAAACAAACGTCAGCGGCTGACTGAAAATGAACGTTACTCTTTACTGCCATACTCTTACTTTACCATACATATTCAATTTTGAGTTCCCATTACATCAATCGACTGCAGATATTGTAGCGTTTTTTTCATTTGAATTGATGCATTCTGACTTTTTTTTTATCCGCTACAAGTTAGCCCTTGACTGCGATCTCACCTGATGGTAAGCGATGATGCAGTCTAAGATGGTAGCGGACTAACCTGGTAGGGGCATAGCAGTTATATTAAACCCATACCGGGTTATTCCACCCTATTCGGTTTCTACACGGCATCGTACGCTGAATCGCTTGACGGTATGTCTTTACCGGTAGGGTAGTAACTAGCCACGGCCAAAGTCTCCCACCAGGCTGGACCAGGGAAAATTCAGAAATTATAAATTCTCAAATTGACCCTGCCGGGGATCGAACCCTCCGCACGTTAAGGCAACAACGCTACATACTGCGCCACGGAGGTAGTCAAAATTTGAATCATCTGTATTCCAAGACATTTAATTAATTAACTCCTTGGTGGGGTCGAGTAGATAATCCGACTATAATCTGATCCGGTGACAGCGTCGCTATTAGATAACAAAAATAATTAATTATTTACGAGATATTTCACCGCGGTTAATTGTCTCATCTGGTGACAGAAGGGCTGGCTCATTTTTTGCGCAAAGGATCAGCCTGGCTGTCCAGCGCGGAAATGCAGCCAGCATTCTTGCCACCATTCCACGTGAGCATGATTTATATAGTAATTAGGTTAGGCTAGCTTGCATTAAGTTCTATTGTATTATTTTCAAAAAAAAATAAAAAACACGACTCCCTGCCAAAAAACGAACTAAAAAGTTATAAATTAGAACCTTATTCACATTTTTATTAAATGATATTTTTTGTGAATCACTGGATATTGAACTATAGTGTTATATATATTTGGAATGTACTCATCATTTTCTAGATGATGATTATATAGTTAATCTTATATTAGAATATTTTTTTTCAACTTTAGTCTTTAATGCGGGACCATGGTCACCCCATCAATTATTTTTTAAATTTTACTAGCCTTTGTCACCCGGAATAAGCTAGGGATTCTAACGATACCTCATTTATCAAAATCCGTTTAGGCGTATAGCAGTTATGGTGGAATATTCAAACTCACATACATACATACATACATACATGAACCCTGAAAACAATATACTCCTTTTTTCAGATAGTCGTATAATAAAATAAAAACTAAAACTAAACCGGTATAAAAATTAGTTCCAATTTTGGCCACCGGTTCAGATAACTTGGTGGGACTATACGCTTTTATATCATAGAACCAAGAGTTCTCCGATTTGCCATTGCAAGAATTTAAAGACTGTGTAAAACAGCATTTATTAAGCCGACGCTTTTAAACTATTTATGAGTTTATAGCTGAAGACACGCGGGTTTGCTTGTTAGGGTGGAGTGCAAGTCGTATCACACGTGGCTTAGAGGTACTATATATACAAAATGGACAAACGAAAATCAACTTTTCGGTGTTGTGTGTTTTAAAACACTAAATATAACTTGCTCCGGTGAAGGAAACCTGTATCCCCGAGAGTTCTTTACAAAGTTTTTAAAGTGTGAAATCTGCACTTGGTCAGAGGCAATGGCCAAATCCTTCTCCAATCATCATTTCAACCCATTGTTGGCTCACTACTAATCAAGAGTCTCCTCTCAGAATAAGAAGGCTAGAAGTATATGGGTGTTATTAAAGTGTGTATTCCTTCCAAGCTCGCTCCCACCTAAGTTAAGGTCAAAATCAAAGTTGTTGACGGATAGTGAAAATTGAGCCCTTAAGGTTAAACGTTTTTGCCCATTAAATCGTACCTATTTACACCCCAAAACAAAAATTTCGAGCACCTATAAAGTGTTTCTTCTTCCCCAAAACATCGGAGATAGGAGTTACTTCCGGTTTTCTCCCCAAATAACTGAGCCCCATACCGGAAAGATGGCATTAAAGGTAACAAGTTGGAGGTGCTAAAAACGGTGAATAGGAAAGAAATTCGCGCTATTTTATCTATACCTACTAAATATTATAAACGTGACAGTTTGGATGGATGGATGGATGTTTGTTTCTCAATCAAGCCAGAACTGCTCCACGGAATTGGATGAAATTAGGCACAGATATAGATTTTAGTCTGGAATAACACATTTTATACCGGAAAATTAAAGAGTTACCGCGGGAACCAAAAAAAACTCAATCCACGCGGACGAAGCCGCGGGCATCAGCTAGAGGTGCATTATAATTCTACAACACAACACATAAATAATAATGAAATAATACGACGTTGGCAAGATGGCCCGGGGCATACTAACATTACTTATAGCCATATATTGTTTCATATTGTTAATATTCGTGTTAAAGAATTATAATCCATACTAGCTAATGCTTCGTCTACGTGGACAGAGGATTTTTAGTTCCCGCGGGAACTTAATTTTTCAGGATAAAAAGTAGCCTATGTGATTTACCAGACTATAATCTATCTCTGTGCCAAATTTCAGCCAGATCCGTTTAGCCGTTGGGGCGTGATTGAGTAACAAATATCCATACATCCAAACATCCAGACATCCAGACATCCAGACATCCATACATCCATCCAAACTTTCGCATTTATAATATTAGTATATTTTTCGACATGGTACCTGAACAGTCAGACAGGCAAATATTTGAAAAAGTTTTTGGGCTCTAAGTCCATATTATCAACAATATAGCTTATAATAAAGCTTCCACCAAACGAAATTTCAAAAAATATTCAAACACAACACCCATACATCCATACATCCACACATCCACACATCCATACATCCATCCAAACTTTCGCATTTATAATATTAGTATAGATTTTAGAGACGTCAAGGTGCGTGGCATAAAACTGTCATTTTTAAGTAAACTGCTTTAACCGATGGTAGTAACCCTCCAGGCGTCTAAACTACTAGGCTATCATAGCCTTTGAAAGGGTGAACGTTCTTAGCGGTTCCCCTTTAAAAACCCCAAGTCCAATTTTCCTGAAAGCCTAATTTAGTGCATCGCATCGGGACTTAGTCACCACTTGCAATGGGTAGCACCTAAATTATGACCAGTGGCGGAAAAATATGCGGAAACGCTCCAATGCGTGCATTTCACCCATTTTTGCATTGCGGCATAATTTATGTTTATGAGGGCGGATAAATCTTAGCGTTTGGCTAAAGTGGGGCGAGCGATAAAGCTCGGGGTCGATGCGTTCAATCGAATCGAGCTGCGTTTAGTAAAGGACTACTTAAACGACACGGAAGCTTGGCAATGATTTGCTCTATGGCTCTGATAGTTCCTTAGCTAAGATGATTTGGAAGATGGTGCTAATAAAAAGAAAAAAAAACACGGCTGAGTTTGTTGTGGGCTCATCTCAGACCAGGGCGCGTTTGGAACCCTCGTAGCTTTAGTTTTAAGATACCGTAACCAATTATCACCATCATGTTTTATATGTAATTTTTAACGTCAATAAGTGTACCTACAGCGTACCTGTATTGAATAAATGATATTGAGTATTGAGTATTTGTTCCGTAGGCGTTGTAATTCCGACTCGAATCGGCTCGGCGAGCCTATAGTCTAGGCAATAAAGCTAGTGGATCCCAACAATAATTCCTCAGGCGACTAAACTTTACAGTATGATAAAGTATCACGAGTTAAACGTTTATTATAAATATCCAATATAAAATCAGAAAGGAAGTAAGGTTTTTTAAGCTATACCCAATCGTTACAGCAAGAAGGTACACTATCGCGTGAATGCTGTTTACGTTTGATAGTAAAATCGGTTTAAATACCTATCGATGTTCTGGATGACTATTTCATTTGATATTTCGGTTTTGAGTATAAATATACATAATTCCAGAAGTGGGCAAATAATTGAATTGCTTTTAAATAATTTTGTACTCTCTTTAAAAATCGCAACAATAATTCAATATAAAATATACATACAATACAATACAATATATATTCAATAAAACAATCGCACTCTATTATAACTAGAAACTACAATAATTATTTGACCAGGCCCGATTGCTATCAAAGTCTGTCATTCAAATTGCGATCTAAACACACAAGTACACGTTCAATAATTAATCGCTGAGTCGGCTGGGAGTTAAAATATTCGTATTTATATGTCACCGTAAGATTGTGAAAACCAATAGATTGTAATCTATTTAGCGAAATTGTAAACTTGTACTGAATTTCTGACTGCTTTTGGATCCATTACACTTTGACGCTAATGTGGTCGAACAATCAATATGTATCAATCAATATCAAAAGTGTACAAAAGCATAAGTGTAATAAAACATAATATGTAAGTGTATTAAACATAATAAAAGTGTACTAAAGTGTACTTAAACAGTAGTTACAGTACAGTACGTTATGAGTAAGAGACAGATAGGCAAAACTTTAAAGCTTCCTCAAATTAAAATTTAATGTACAGGAATGTCCATTCACAGTTTCATTCCAAGTATTGTTAATGTAATCGTAAAATAATCATGTTATTACAGTTCAAATGTATGCAAATATTGTGCCTCGTCACTTCAGTCAGTCAGTCGTTAAACCAACGCGTGGAAGTTACGACTGTTACAGAACTGTATTGAGCTTCAGTTTTACGATAGTTACGTTGAGTTGACGTGGAAAATGACGGGAAAAAACTATTCGTCAAGTGCACCTCACTACACACATAAATGACTGCATAAGTTACTTTGTTTCTTTTTGTGTTTGGAAGCTGTGATAGATTCGTGGTTAAGACAGCTCCTTTTGTTAAGTCTGAGGTTCAAATTCTATGCACGCACGCCTTAAGTACGCACCCTTTTCAGAGTTATGCCCGTTTTAAATCATTAAACAATATAACCAGCTTTAGCAGTGTAAAAATATCAGGTTTTCTTTACAGAATCTAATTCAATGTAGGAGCTTTAGAAAGTGCGGCTTTTGAGGGACGAGTGGCTACGTGAGTTAATTGCGATTAATAAACAACGTTGATCCAAGTCAGTAACTCAGTAACTGGATATTTGAATTAGGCCTTTTCGTTTCCTCCGTTCCTCGGAGAGCACGTTTAACCGTCGCTCGGTCTCGGTTATTATCAGTAACATCTGACAATAATCGTTTAGAAACCTAAGAGTTGGAATAGCACTCTTAATCGAGTCGTATGCTGAAGGACCTGGGAACCTACGCATTATTATCCCAAGAAAACCCCTGTCATTATGCGATTAATGGAATAGAGTAACGACCCTCAGCAATGTACGACGCAGAGAGAGAGGGAGAGTGCAAAAGTTTGTCTGGTGGAAGACTACAGCCGTGGCCGTAATAATAATTTTAATAAAATGCAACCAAATGTAAGCCTTTACCTATGCGGGAAAGACATGGGAACCCATCGCATTATAATTCCAAGAAAACTACCAATATCTGATTAATGGTAAGGGGCCACGACCCTCAGTAATGAGGAATACGACGCAGAGAACTATGTGAAACTTTAAAAATGCATTACTATACACAAACTACCCTTATAGCAAACTCAGTAAGTAGGTATTATCAAAAGGTAATCAGCGCCGTCCTCGCAAACCGTGCACACCGTAACTTCACCCCCGAGATAAGATAAAGCCGCGTATAGAGATTTATTCAGAAGGGTTGAATTGATAAGTTATGAGCTAGGTGAAACTCATAGAAGCAAAAAGGCGCAGCTTTATTATTACTTAATTTTTTTGTAAAGCTGTGATAGCCCAGCCTCTTATTTGGGTGGTCGGGAGTTCAATCTCCGGGCACGGACTTTTCGAAGTTATTTGTGTAATAGATGATGCCCGAGACTTTGTCCGCGTGGATTAAGTTTTTCGATTTCTGCGGGTTTAAAAAAAAAAAAATTCAAAAAAGGTTGAACAGGTGGGCTGTGAAAGCGTAGCAGACAGATAGACAGACACACTTTCGCATTTATAATATTAGTATTGATAGTATGGATTAAAAAAAATTAAATTTTACCTTTTATTTCCGGGATATTAGTATTATTATTAGGATTAGCCTTAATGTCACTATATACCATGCAAAAATCACGTCGATCCGTTGCTCGGTTACCCGGTTTCGAATCCCGTTGACTCGTCAGCCGCAGTCGAGTATGCTAACCACTAGACTAACGAGGCAGTCGATAGATTAATTGTAGCGAGTGTGCAGCTAGCCTAAGCCCGGACGTACACACCCCAGTTCCCCCCGGGCAGAAATAAAACCGGGTATTAATACCATCATGCCAGCATAACTGTCGTAATCCGAAACTGAAGTCAGACATACGGTCAGCCGCGGTCGGCGTGATCGTAAAACTGTAGCGATGCATTTGATGGTTTATAGTTAGGGCAAAAGCTTTGTATTTAAATTATTATGATGCATGAATTACTTGAGATCAAAAAATCCAATACTTAATTATGGCCCGACCCGGTTTCGAATCCCGTCTACTCGTCAGCCGCAGTCGAATATGCTAACCACTTGACTAACGAGGCAGTCGACAGATTAATTGTAGCGAGTGTGCAGCTAGCCCAAGTCCGGACGTACACACCCCAGTTCCCCCCGGGCACAATAAAACCGGGTATTAATACCATCATGTTAGCATAACAGTCGTAATCCGAAACTGGAGTCAGACATACGGTCAGCCGCGGTCGGCGTGATCGTAAAACTGTAGCGATGCATTTGATGGTTTATAGTTAGGGCAAAAGCTTTGTATTTAAATTATTATGATGCATAAATTACTTGAGATCAAAAAATCCAATACTTAATTATGGCTCGACCCGGGTTCGAATTCCGTCGACTCGTCAGCCGCAGTCGAATATGCTTGTTGGAATATAGCAAAAATACTAGTCTATGATATAAAAGTCTGTAATGACACTATATAATAGTTGTCTATGGACGTAGTTCACACTTCATTCCTTCAGTCACTCTCATTCATTCTTCTCACTCACTTAAACAATCATTCACTATTCATTTGCTCTTTACCGTAGCCTGGACAATATTTTATTGCTTATTAAACAGGCAGTCTTGCAGTGCAGACGTATTTTCTTTTCCCTGCGAGCTCATAGACCAACAATGTTAACCACTAGACTGATAAGGCAGTCGATAGATTAATCGTAGCAAGTGTGCAGCTAGCCTAAGTCCGGACGTACACACCCCAGTTCCCCCCGGGCACAATAAAACCGGGTATTAATACCATCATGTCAGCATAACTGTCGTAATCCGAAACTGAAGTCAGACGTACGGTCAGCCGCGGTCGGCGAGATCGTAAAACTGTAGCGATGCATTTGATGGTTTTTAGTTAGGGTAAAAGTTTTGGATTTAAATTATTATGGAGCGTAAGCAACCACTACGATTATACTGTTTTATAATTATATTTGCATATGTATCTTTTTTTATTTTATGAACTTTTTTTACAGTTTTATTTTATTTTATGTGTTGTGTTTCTTGTTTCATTCGAAGTTAATAAAGCTATTAAGTTTTGTTAGCACGGTTATTATTTGTTTAGATACATTTAAATAATTTATGACTAAGTACAAGATTTCCTTTTCTATTACGGAGTCTTACCAGAAACAAGTTACCCAGAGACAACGAGCATAGACACACTACATTATGTTTATATTTCTATGGGCCTAGTTGCCTGATTTAAACGAAATATTCAAAATTAATCTCTCTCTCTCTGCGTCGTATTCCTCATTACTGAGGGTCGTGACCCCTTTCCATTAATCAAATAATGGTAGGAGTTTTCTTGGGATTATAATTCGGTGGGTTAAAAATAATAAGGATGAAAACACACTACGGATGAAATTAAATGAAATGATGAAAAGATTTATTTAATTCACGTTGGACAAATTGTGTCACTTATGAATTATGATACGTCAAGACTCAAGATCAACGGTTCAGCAAGCGGAAGACTGAAAAGAAACTGTTTGGTTTGCACGCACGTTTTTTATGGCGATGCACATACTACCGCGACAGGATCAAACTTGTTTCCCATACGACGTGGGAGTTCACGCTGACTTTTTATCCCGACGTGTGCCTTCTGAGTGTAACTTCGCCCAAATCATATTATGTATGTAGGTATATACTATATATCCGAATTCCCTCAACTATTCAAAATCACTTTTAAATCGTCGTTTATTTGAATAAAAGTATGAGTTTGTGTTTTGTTAGGAGTTCGGCAATTTCATTTTAAAAATTTTAGATTTGACTTAAATTAAAATGCCAACTCGCCAACAAACAGGCCCAATTTTTTTTGTATCTTTTTGAAAAAAAAAATTAAATCCCTTACCCCTAACCGGTTACTGGAACGCTAAGTCGCTTGGCGGTACGTCTTCACCGGAAGGGTGGTAATTAGCCACGGCTGAAGCCTCCCACAGTCCCACCAGACCAGACCAGAGAAAATTCAGAAATTATAAATTCCCAAATTGACCCTGCCGTAAACCGAACCCGGTATCTCCCACTATCAAAATGTAAGACCTATTTTGTCTATAGTCCCATTTCCATAGCTAAGATTTGCTTCTTATTACCCTTTTGCGCTAGAAACCTAGCTTTAGATTAGGCCAAGGTCTCGTGAGCGATTGGTGTGCTTGCCAAAGACGTACAATCGACGTGCGGCCTTCGAGCCTTGACGTATATGACATACGTATGGCTTTACCGCCATTATTATTGAAGCCAAAACCGCAATTTATGCTTATGTTTGCTGCATTAGAGTAATAAAGTTCTTACGGCCGGATCACATTATGCCAGTGGTATTCATTTCCAGTCAAATCGAACCACTTACGGCCGGATTGGTATACGTTTCCGGTCAAATCGAACCATTTACGGCCGGATTACATGATAGCCGTGGTATTCATTTCCAGTCAATCAAAGCGAACTAGTGGTAATAATATACGATTCAAAAGCACTGATGTAAGTCTTTTCCATCCATTTCCGGCTCACTACTGAGTACGAGTCTCCTATCGGAATGAGTAGGGTTTGGCCATAGTCCTCCACGCTGGCCAAGTTCGGATTGGCAGACTTCACAGAAGATCTCTCGAACATGCAGGTTTTATCACGATGTTTTTCTTCTTGTAAGTGGTATTTAATTGCTTATAAAAGGTATAACTTCGAAAGAGATGCATGCCCAGAGATCGAACCCGCGACCCGTTATGGAGGTCGAGTATCTTAACCAATAGGCCATCACCACTTCCTTGTGAAATGTTTTTTGTATGTGTTTCTATTATTTTCTAATTTAGCTGTTTTACCAGTTTAGCATGTAACTGACTTAATGTCAATAGCCTCTGAATTTATTCAAAAAAAAAAACAAATGTTTTTTATTCAAAAAAACTTTTACAACTACTTTTGAATCGTCGAGTGAATCTATTAAATGTACAGGGGCCATACTGCCAACACTTAAAGTTAAGTTATAGTTAAGTATTATTGTTGACTTTCGTGTTTTAGAACTATAATCCTTATTTTAGGAGTGTCAAGGTACGGTGACATCAAACTGTCGTTTTGAGTAATATTGCTTAAGTATTGCTTTGAGCCCTGAGCATTTTAAGTATGGATATTTGTTACTCCTTCACGCCACCACGATTGAACCGATTTGGCTAAAACTTGCAATGGAGATAGCAACTTTATACGCAAGCTATAACAATAAAAGACAGAAGTAAAACTCATTGTTATTTTTTTATAAAACGTTTTTAAATAATAGATTTTTTATAAAACATGAAAAAAATTAATTAAATACTTACTTACATACTTACATTTTTAAAACCCAAAGCAAAGATTTCAAACAATTACTAAATTTAACGTTAAATTGGAGTGCGATCTAATTGAGATACCGTGGACTCGACCCCGCGACCTCATTGCGAAACTCATCTGTATGGAATCTTAAACGAGGACCTGTCATAATAAGTTTCCGCTTCTTACTTATTTTACTTTGAGATAATAATATTGCGGCTTTAACTGAGCTTATTTTGTTAAATAATAGTCTTAATAGCGGAAATACGCTAGGCTACCGATGTAGGATAAAAAGTCCATGCGAAACGTCCGCGTTTAAGGGTAACAACGATATGTCCTGTCGCCTAGCATGCATGTCTGATCGACACGCTAAATAAGAATATTTTTTAGTGATTTTATTTAATAGAGGACCCCCCAAAAGACGTAATATCCCCACGTCCCCACGTGTAACTTAGTTTTATGACTTCGGCCGCCTGAACTACACACAAACGCAAATTTGTAACATAAACGTTAATGGATTTCAAAAATCCATTAACACTAATTAAACGCTCAGACAGTTTCAGAGCTAGTAGGAGATTTTTTTTTTTTTTTTTTCAAATCTTAGTGATAATTTCTTATCTGTAGTGGCCCTGGATCTGGTAATGTGAGCTAGGGCAAGCTCTGGCGGTCGGGGTCACCTCTTTGACATTGTAGTTTTTTCATCACTTGTGATCGAACCCGATCCCAGCAAAATGTCCATTTTACGAGAGACTTAACAAATAGCAATTTTCTGTACGTGATTCTTAGCCACAGAAAAAAAATAAAATAATAGAAATTATGTTCTTTCTGATACCGTCTTTACGAGCTCTCCAAAGAACGAATGAAATTTATAAGCAAAAAATCGCTCACTCATCCACTTATTAAGTGACCGATTTGTACAGTTATAAACTTAGTTTGATAGGTACAGTCATAATTCAGCCAAATATCTCTCACGTTTGTCGCCTTTTGCTCCCTGGCGCAGTGGTGAGCGCTGTTGTCTTAACGAGGACGGTTCCAGGTTCGATTGAGGTCAATTTGGGAATTAATAATTTCTGTATTTTATCTAGTCTGGTCTGGTGAAAGGTGTCGGCCTAAGCAAGTTACCACCTTACTAGCAAAGACGTGCCGCCAAGCGATTTAGCGTTCTGGTACGATGCCGTGTGGAAACTGACTAGGGCTATAATTACCATCTTAGACTGCATCATGATGAAGCAGTTCCGTGCTGAACTTGAAGACAGGGGGAGGTTATTTTAGTTCGTGCAAGCTGGACATACCCTGCCGTCAGGCAGAAGTCCGTAGGGATTTTTTCCTCCCTCCAGGAAAAAAAAGTCTACATCGTGACTTACTATTAGGTGAGATTACGGTCAAGGGCTAAACTGTGGAATTAAAAAAATGTGTGTGTAAAAAAACTTCAGAAAAGTAGTCTACGAGATAATAAGATAAATATAACTTATATTCTGTCTCATTCTCCCGCAGGCTAAACCTATTATGTGCAATACAAGTGAAACTTCAGAAAAGTAGTCTACGAGATAATAAGATAAATATAACTTATATCCTCTCTCATTCTCCCGCAGGCTAAATCTTATTATGTATATGTTAGTCTCTTTTGAGTGTCGCTTTTTCGTTTCATTGAATTTTCAAATCACAACGATTCTAGAAGTTTCACTTCAAAAATACCGTGCACTGGATGTTTCGATAATTATCTGTGTGACATCATGTCTCGTATGAATCTCGTCGTACGAGCTCTTTTACAACTTCTATATTTTTTCCGAATTCTGTGTACTGTGTACAAACACGAATTGTTTACAGAAAAACAGTTTTATTGCCCTAGATGCAATACCGATGTGTTGTTTATAGCTGTGCTTTAAACTAGACTTTGCTTGTTACGACTGCATCCAGCTATTTGCCGCGACTTCTTCCATATTGATTGAACCCTTTTAAACTGCTTAACATAATAATGAGGTTACCCGTCACTTTTACTAAGTTGAAAACTATATAAATAGCTCAACTCGTATTTTTTTATTCTATTACAAAATTAGCCTTTCACTGCGATCTCCACTACAGCCTATTAACGTCCCACTGCTGGGCATAGGCCTCATAAAAGAGAGGGAATTAGAGCTTAGACCGTCCACGGGTCTGATTAGCGGGCTTTGACGACCATTATCATGTTAGTGATAATAAACAGCACTGACGGCTTAACGTGCTCTCCGAGACACGGGGGTGAACCACCACCAACTTCCTAACTCCGGGCTAGTGCTGAGAATTTCAGTAATTAAGTAGTGAATAGTCAGTAAAACTCAATACTTAACTATGGCCCGATCCGGGACTCGAACCAGCGGGAACCTCGTCGGCCGCAGTCGAACATGCTAACCACAAGACCAACGGCAACGAGGCAGTTTAACGAGGATCTCCTGCTAGTTATTAGGAGATCCTGGCTGAGTTTGTTGGGGGCTCTTCTTTGGAACCCTCGTAGCTTTAGTTTTAAGATACCGTAACTGATTATCACCATTATATTTTACAAATAACTGGACGTCAATAAGTGTAGTATACCTACCTAAATTGAATGAAAATTATTTGAGTTTGAGTTTGAGTATGTGATTTGTATGTGGCCAAGTTCGTTTCGGGCCACGTTTAGAGTAGGATTCCTTAGTTGCCCGTCACAATATGCGGACATTTGTATATGTTGGTCGACTATTAGTCGTTAACTAGTAAACTCTACTTAGCTGTGAAAGCTTTCCCTTTAACTTATTTATTTATTTATTTATTTATTTATTTGATATGCCAGCGATCCAAATACAGAGTCATTTTATAATAAGAAAAGGTTTACAATTATTGCTAGTGCTATTATATCTGTATCAATTATAGGCATATACAACATTGCCACGGTGTCTCCAGTCAAATTTTCAAAACATAAACAACAATTAAAACAGAGATGGGTACAATATGTCAATAAAGATGTCAATACTATTACAACTATTAATATTTACAATTTTAGTAAGATTAAAAATCAACAAAAATACATTAACTTAAATGATAGATAAGTGAACTTAAATTAGATTTAATTAATTAAAATTAAAATTAGATTAAATTAGGGATTACAATTAATTAGTTATTAGTGCAAATACAATTTTTTCTTAAAGCTAACAAAAGTGTCATGGAAGATGTCAAGGTCAGGGCATGTCGAATTGTTATAAGCATTTATGAATCGATTCAATGGGGCGAATTTACCTAGGTTACTTTTAGATGAATGAGGCTGAAAGATGTTTTTAATGGGATGTCTTGGAGGTCGACGAGGCACATGGATTTTTATGTGGCTTAATAAGTCGGGTGATTCCAGTGTGTTGTGGACAATTTTATACAAAGTTGTAAGGTCAGTCACCAGCCTACGTTTTTCGAGGGATTGAATTTTAAAGTGCTTCAAGCGGGTACAGTAATCAGCTCTATACGGACAGGAGTTATCTTTAAACGCCAGATACCTTGTGAAGGAACGTTGGACTCGCTCAATTCTCGCAACGTGGATTTTATACTGCGGGTTCCATGCCGAAACTGCGTATTCCAGGATACTGCGCGTCAGCGCGTTAAATATTATTATGATGCAGTCAGTGCTCCTGAAATCAATAGTATTGCGTTTGATAAAACCCAATGACTTCCACGCTCGAGAGACTATTTGGTCAATATGTTCCTTGAAACTGAGTTTACTATCTATCATAATACCGAGATCCCTGATGACTGAAACCTCTTCAAGCTGTTGCATTTGGACAGAGTAGCTAGTTCTTAGAATGTTCTTTTTGCGGGTGAATTTTATATGTGCGCATTTTGATACATTAAGAATCATACTATTTTTGGTGCACCAATCAACAATAGAGTTCAGATCTTCTTGCAATAGTTGACTATCTTCGATTGATTTGATTTCACGATAGAGCTTGAGATCATCGGCAAATATAGAGCATTTACTATGGCGTATGTTTTTGGTAATATCGTTAATGAATAACAAAAACAGGATAGGTCCCAAGTGGGAACCTTGAGGCACTCCTGATGCAGCGATGAAGGGATATAACCCTTTACTGTTACCCTTTGGACTCTGTTCGCAAGGTAAGATCTGAACCACGAGAGTAAAGGGTCGTGGATCCCATACCCACATAGTTTTAAAATTAAGATGTTGTGGTCTACTTTATCGAAAGCACTACTGAAATCAGTGTATATTGCGTCAACTTGCTGTTTATTGTCCACACATTTGGATATGTACGAAATATAACCGACCAGGTTAGAAACTGTGGATCTGTTTCGGCAGAATCCATGTTGATCAACCGAGATGATGTTTTTCGTGTATTGAGAGATTATTGGGCTTACAATACTTTCAAAAACTTTCGAGAATATATTTAAAATAGAGATGGGTCGGTAATTTTGAACATTCGTTTTTGTTCCTTTTTTAAAGATAGGGAGAATGTTCGCGGACTTCCAGACATCTGGAAACGTTGAGGTTTCTAACGATTTGTTGAAAATAATTTTTAAAGGTAGAGTTAGGTATTTATGGGTCATTTTTATAAAAACAGGGGGCACTCCATCGGGTCCGGCTCCCTTACTAGGGTCCAACGATTTGAGGGCTTTACTAATCTCACGTTCAGATATTTTTATGGTGGAAAGCGACCTCTGAAAATAGTGGTCCACTAAATCCTCTGTCAAGTTTAGTGATGAGTCAGTGAACAGGGAAGAGAATTGTTTTGCGAATAGGTTGCTTATGTCTTTTCCCGTGTTCGCCATGCTGCCATTAAGCATCATTTCAGAAGGGATCTCAGAGGTAGAGTCCTTGCGTTCTTTTACGTAAGACCAAAATTTTTTAGGTTTACGCAAGATGGACTCCTGAGTTCCTGTTATGTAGTTGGAATAGCAGGACTTGGTTAAGGACTCAACTCTGGTTTTAGCTAGCGCGAGCTCAATTTCATCCCTAGGATTGTTGTAGAGTTTCAGACGTCGTCTGATTTTTTCTTTTTCAGAGACTAGGCTCAATAAGTTTTTTGTGAACCAGACGGGATGCCTCCAGTTTTTTGGTTTGGCCTTTGGTATTGTGGAATTGATTATTTTTGATAGGATTTTGTAAAATTCGTTATATAAATAACTAGCTGATGCTGACTTCGTCCTCGTGGATTGAGGTTTTTTGGTAACCGCTGGAACTCTTTAATTTTCCGGAATAAAAAGTACCATATTTTGTGTTATTCCAGATATATGTGTGCCAAGTTTCATCCAGATCCGTTCAGCTGTTCTGGCGTGATTGAGTTACAAACATACGTCCATCCATCCATCCAAACTTTCGCAATTTATAATATTAAGTATAGATTACATAAAAATGCGCAATTTTTATTACAACAAAAGTAGGGCAATGCTGTTACAATAATATTTTGTTCAATTGCAATAACTTATGTAACTGGACAATTAAAAGACGCTCTAAATCTAGTTAATTCGACCAAAACTCGCTAGATTATAGAATACGATTACTCAGAGTTCTCCGAAATGTTTTCAATGTTATGTGCCAAATTGCACTTTGCCAACGTGGTGGACTATGGCCTAAATCTTTCAAATTCTGAAAGAAGAGCCGTGCTGCATTGAGGGCCGGATGGGTCGATGATGATTACACGTCATTTATATCGGAACTAGCTGATGCCCGTGACTTCGTCCGCTTGGACGAATTGAGGTTTTTTCGGTTCCCGCGGGAAATCTTTGATTTCCCGGGATAAAAAGTAGCCTATTATTCCAGATTATATCTCGGTGCCAAATTTCATCCAGATCCGTTCAGCCTTTCTGGTGTGAATGAGTAACAAACATCCATCCAAACTTTCGCATTTATAATGTTAGTATAGTAGTAATAGTACAAATTTTCCCATGAAAATATCAGACCAATATTGTGTGATGGAAGAGGCCAAGACCCTGAGCAATTAAAAACACGACGCAAAAGTGTTAAACATAATAAGATTCGCATACCAAAGTTTATACTATATAGTACTATACTAGATAGTACTATATAGTATAAACTTTGGTATGTACTATACTAGATGTATAGTACTATACTAGATAGTACTATAGTTTTAACACAAAAACCGTCCAACTAAAGCATTTTTGACCATAACTTACGGTGGATAATAAAGCGCGCAGTAAAATGGGGATGATGCCTGTATCAAAAATACATTATTTCTAATTGATTATTAAATAGAGGGTCTTCCAAAAGGCCTAAAATTCACATCCTCGGATAGTGTTAAGTTGGTTAACCATTTTAAAATATAGATTAAAGAAAAAAAGTGCGTTGAAATTTGATGACGTCACTATTGTAAAGGTACGGGCCATCAACGGGCCTTACTACGGGCCTTACTACAATATTATAAATGCGAGTGTTTATGTCTGCCTGTCTATCTGTCTCTCTGCTACGCTTTCATGGTCTGTGTATTCAACCGATTTTGATTAAATTTAGTACAGGGAAAGGTTGTATCTAGGGGAAGGACAGAGGCTACTTTTTATCCCGGAAAATTCAAAAATTCCCGCGGGAATAAAAAAAAATATCTCTTCAACCGATTTTGATGAAATTTCGTACAAATACAAAATCTATAGTTTTAACACAAAAACCGTCCAACTAGACCATTAGCTACAATTTTTGACCATAACTTACGGTGGACAATATAGCGCGCAGTAAAATTGTAAAGGTACGGGCCGTCTAGCGCTACAATGGTAAAGTATTACCGCTATAGCGGAGACCATACTTACTACAATATTATAAATGCGAAAGTGTTTATGTCTGCCTGTCTATCTGTCTCTCTGCTAC
The DNA here is from genome assembly GCA_964035005.1 of Erebia palarica. Classification (NCBI taxonomy): domain Eukaryota; kingdom Metazoa; phylum Arthropoda; class Insecta; order Lepidoptera; family Nymphalidae; genus Erebia; species Erebia palarica. The sequence goes on from OZ035992.1 coordinate 615,650, forward strand.
GCTTTCATGGCCTGTGTGTTCAACCGATTTTGATTAAATTTGGTACAGGAAAAGGTTGTATCTAGGGGAAGGACAGAGGCTACTTTTTGTCCCGGAAAATTCAAAAGTTCCCTCGGAAATAAAAAAAAATATCTCTTCAACCGATTTTGATGAAATTTGGTACAAATACAAAATCTATAGTTTTAACACAAAAACCGTCCAACTAGACCATTAGCTACAATTTTTGACCATAACTTACGGTGGACAATATAGCGCGCAGTAAAATTGTAAAGGTTCGGGCCGTCTAGCGCTACAATGGTAAAGTATTGCCGCTATAGCGGAGACCATACTTACTACAATATTATAAATGCGAAATTGTTTATGTCTGCCTGTCTATCTGTCTCTCTGCTACGCTTTCATGGCCTGTGTGTTCAACCGATTTTGATTAAATTTGGTACAGGGAAAGGTTGTATCTAGGGAAAGGACAGAGGCTACTTTTTGTCCCGGAAAATTCAAGAGTTCCCGCGGGAATAAAAAAAATATCTCTTCAACCGATTTTGATGAAATTTGGTACAATTACAAAATCTATAGTTTTAACACAAAAACCGTCCAACTAGACCATTAGCTACAATTTTTGACCATAACTTACGGTGGACAATATAGCGCGCAGTAAAATTGTAAAGGTACGGGCCGTCTAGCGCTACAATGGTAAAGTATTACCGCTATAGCGGAGACCATACTTACTACAATATTATAAATGCGAAAGTGTTTATGTCTGCCTGTCTATCTGTCTCTCTGCTACGCTTTCATGGCCTGTGTGTTCAACCGATTTTGATTAAATTTGGTACAGGGAAAGGTTGTATCTAGGGGAAGGACAGAGGCTACTTTTTGTCCCGGAAAATTCAAAAGTTCCCTCGGAAATAAAAAAAAATATCTCTTCAACCGATTTTGATGAAATTTGGTACAAATACAAAATCTATAGTTTTAACACAAAAACCGTCCAACTAGACCATTAGCTACAATTTTTGACTATAACTTACGGTGGACAATATAGCGCGCAGTAAAATTGTAAAGGTTCGGGCCGTCTAGCGCTACAATGGTAAAGTATTGCCGCTATAGCGGAGATGGCCGGCTTGTTCGGTGGCCATTAACATAGCCATCACAATGACACTGCGCTATTGCATGGCGGAGGCTTTAACGCATAGGGTTGGCACTCTTGACAATAGAATAACAATAAAAAAAAAAAAAGACTGCCCTGCCAAAAAAACAACTAAAAAGTTACAAATGTAAATTAATCTAGTTAAATTAGAATCTTATTCACATTTTTATTGAATGTTTTTTTTTGTAAATCACTGGATATTGTAGTATAGTGTTATATTTTTGAAATCTACTCCTCATTTTCTAAATGATGATTATATGGTTAATCTTCTTTTCGATTTTTTTTTCAACTTTAGTCTTTAATGCGGGACCATGGTCAACCCATCAATTTTTTGAATTTTACTAGCCTATGTCACCCGGAATAAGCCCGGAATCATGTTAGTGATAATAACCGGGACTGACGGCTTAACGTGCTCTCCGAGGCACGGGGATGAAATTCCGCCAACTTCCTAACTCTGGGCTAGTAATGAGAATTTCTAATCAGAAAAACTCAATATTTAATAATGGCCCGACCCGGGACTCGAACCCAGGACCTCGTCGGCCGCAGTCGAACATGATAACCACTAGACCAACGAGGCAGTTTTCTTCTTCTCTTTTCATGGAGTACTCTACACAAAATATAACAAACACAATCTTTGTGCATTGGAAATAGGCCTTGAAATTCGGTATCTCGGTATTCGAATGGATGTCTCTGATCCCGTATCAAGGATATTGGTTTGAAGATAAACTTAAACCTACCTCCAATGGCCTAGCTGCCACCTTCTGTGTTCCTTCATGATTATAATATGGGGCTCTTCAAAGGGCGGATAAAAAAATATCTCAAAAGCCGGCAACGCATTGGCGGTTCCTCTGGTGCTGCAAATGTTCATGGGCGGCGGTAATCACTTACCATTAGGTTACCCGCCTGCTCGTTTGCTCGCTATTCATTAAGAAAAAGGATAAAATTGTCCCTTTCAAATATCGAAAAGGCAAATTTTATCTCTTTCATTTGCCCCCATGCTCTAGCCGGTAGAAGTTTATCCACTTGTAATGTCAAACAGGGATACACTTCTCCTTTACCCTGTTGCCATGCTCTAGCATAGGGATAAGATAATTTTATCCCTTAGTTGTGGACATAATCGGGGGATACAATTTTTGGCTCCTGCCCATGCTTAGCCTGCTGGCATGATTGAGCACTTCAACCTTTCGCATTTATAATATTATTAATAGAAAAAGCGCAACCGATGTTTTTGTTTGTCAGTTCCTACCAATAGAATCTGACATAAATTATCCAACTTGAATAAAAAAAACATTTCCTGTGCATTTTCGTGAAAGCATTTAGTATGGGCATAATATTGGTCTTCTCTTGGTATATTTAAAACATCGATGCTCATATCGGCCGATGCTTAAACACAAACAGCGATGCACTAAAATGTTAACAGTAATTACGCTACCATTTTGACATAAAACTTTAAGAATAAACATGACACGTTAATGCCGCCTTTGATATAGTAAGTCAATTTGCATTTTTATACCGTTACGTTCCATTCCAAATAAACTGTACTTACTCTCGTTATTTATGGTTGCAGTATCTAAAATCTGATGCCAAAATGGCTTAGTGGCGATAAATAAGTTAAATGGAACCTTGGGATGGATGTTCATTTAAGATAAATCGAAAATGCAAGGCGGTGATTGCATATTGAAACCTTTTAGACACGAAAATTGGACGTAGGTATAATTTAAAGCAAAATTGCTAAAACGTAGAAATTCTCAGTGCAAGCCCGGAGTTGGAAATTGATGGTGAGTCACCCCAGTGTTTTGGAGAGCACGTTAAGCCGTCGGGCCCGGTTATTATCACTAACATGATAATAGTCTTTAAAGCTCAACGACCCGCATTGGAGCAGCGTGGTGGGTCTAAGCTCTAATTCCCTCTCTCCTATGAGAGTGGAAGCCTGTGCCCAGCAGTGGGACGTTAAGAGGCTGTAGTGATGGTGGCTAAAACGTTTTCTATGAGTGAAGATTAACGATTCACGATTTTGCTAGTAAGGGCGAAAACTAACTAGGGACAGGACCCTAATGCCCAGGTTGGAGTGGAAAGTGAGTTATCCGGAAGTTTTTCAAAATTATTTATTGTGTTTTCACCCTAAGCTCACCAGTGGGAAATCTTCGATTTTCTAGCGACTGGATAAGCTAAAACGTCTGCAAACAACGTCTGCGTTGGTGACGAATGATATTTTATTCTGTCGCGCTAGTGTGTACGCTTCATTTAAAGGCCGTAGTCCGTTGGTATATTTTGTTTCGCTCATATTATTATGTTTCTGACATTGGGTCTGATAAAGACACAAAACTTTCCTTTCTCCTATTTTATTTGTACTCTTTTTCCTTTTATCCTAATATTATAAGTGCATGTTGTCGTGTAATCTTTTAAAAGCTCAACCGTTGAATAGATTTTGATGAAATTCAAAACAGAAATAGTCTATAATAGTCTAGTAGATTTGAACAAAAAATAATCTAAGTGAACCTCGAGTTCATTGATATGAAGACCACATTTTTATGGTCGTTAAAACCCTGAGAAGTAAGAATTAACAAAAAATATGATGTAAGTCGTTGTTAAGTAGGAAAGGTTCACAGAAAACTGTCCCAAAAGGAAATAAGCTGTGAAATAATGTCGGTTTTTATGCATTTTACAATGTTTTGTAAGACGGTTATTACATTTGGTCATTATCCAAATTGCATTTGTATGAAGTCCAAGTCCCTTCGGATGGCTTGTGATACTTGTAACGGGTTAACTGCGTATTACATTACATGATACTTCATTATATTGTAAGAGGGAACACATTACATATATTTTAATATATTTTTTTTATTTTTTTTAACCATTACAAGTTAGCCCTTGACTGCGATTTCACTTGATGGTAAGTGATGATGCAGTCTAAGATGGTACCACCTTAGTTAGGGTATCCATCAATTCCATCCATTCATATCCATATCATATCCATTCATTTCCATATGCATCCATTCCATATTACCTGTATGGCAGTTATATTAAACCCATACCCCTATTCGGTTTCTACACGGCATCGTACCGGAACGCTAAATCGCTTGGCGGCACGTCTTTGCCGTAAGGGTGGTAACTAGCCACGGCCGAAGCCTCACACCAGAGAGTTGTCTGGAAAAGATCTCTACTTAGCGAAAAGACCGCCATATTATCAAGTTGCTCTTTTTCTTAGCAAGTTATTTTGTGGTGTGCTATAAGAAACAGTATACATTTGCTCCGACAGTTAGAGGTATGTACTTAGGATTCGAAAACACCTGAAAATATCATCTATACTTCTATATAAATGCGAAAGTTTGGATGGATGTATGGATATTTGTTACTCAATCACGCTCCAACGGCTGAACGGATCTGGCTGAAATTTGGCACAGAGATAGATTATAGTCCCGAATAGAACATAAGCTACTTTTTAACCCGGAAATTTAAGTAGTTCCCGCGGGAATCAAAAACCTCGGCATCAGCTATTCGCCCATAAAAGTAGTCTTTAAAAAACTGCAGCTAAAGTGTCAACCCTACACCCTCGCGCCTGTGTGCGTATTCAATGATAGTACTCGTAGCGACCAACCCCCCCACCCCCTCCACCCCCTTGGCAAGGACTCAGCTATATATACCATGGGCTTCGTTTATTTTTACCAGAAACTTTAAGCGGGCTGACCGATTTGGCATAATGTTGAGCGCTGAGTGGCGTTTGATTTATCAATGTACGCATTTTTTATTGCACCCGTTATTTGGAGTAGCTATGGTCCCTGGCCATTCTTGAATTAATACCAAATAATACCAATACCAATTTCTTAGTGGTTCTTCTCGGTAGGAATGTCATTCCGATCCAGTGGTAGATTCTTGACTCGACGATTCAAAAGCGCTTTTAAAGTTTCCCCGAATAAAAAACAATATTTATTGAGAGGCTCCGAGAGTCATGAGCTACCTGGCACAATGGTGAGCACTGAGTAGCATTTGATTTATCAATGTACGCATTTTTTATTGCACCCGTTATTTGGAGTAGCTCTGGTCCCTGGCCATTCTTGAATTAATACCAAATAATACCAATACCAATTTCTTACTGGTTCTTCTCGGTAGGAATGTCATTCCGATCCAGTGGTAGATTCTCGACTCGACGATTCAAAAGCGCTTTTGAAGTTTCCCCGAATAAAAAACAATATTTATTGAGAGGCTCCGAGAGTCATGAGCTACCTGGCACAATGGTGAGCACTGAGTAGCATTTGATTTATCAATGTACGCATTTTTTATTGCACCCGTTATTTGGAGTAGCTCTGGTCCCTGGCCATTCTTGAATTAATACCAAATAATACCAATACCAATTTCTTAGTGGTTCTTCTCGGTAGGAATGTCATTCCGATCCAGTGGTAGATTCTTGACTCGACGATTCAAAAGCGCTTTTAAAGTTTCCCCGAATAAAAAACAATATTTATTGAGAGGCTCCGAGAGTCATGAGCTACCTGGCACAATGGTGAGCACTGAGTAGCATTTGATTTATCAATATACGCATTTTTTATTGCACCCGTTATTTGGAGTAGCTCTGGTCCCTGGCCATTCTTGAATTAATACCAAATAATACCAATACCAATTTCTTACTGGTTCTTCTCGGTAGGAATGTCATTCCGATCCAGTGGTAGATTCTCGACTCGACGATTCAAAAGCGCTTTTGAAGTTTCCCCGAATAAAAAACAATATTTATTGAGAGGCTCCGAGAGTCATGAGCTACCTGGCACAATGGTGAGCACTGTGGTCTTCTACTGAGAGATCCCGGTTTCGATTCCCAGCATTTGGCCTGGTGGGAGGCTTCGGCCGTAGCTAGTTACCATCCTACCGACAAAGACGTGCAGCAAAGCGATTTAGCGTTCAGGTACGATGCCGTGTAGAAACCGAATAGGGGTATGGGTTATATAACTGCCATGCCCCTAACAGGTGAGACTGCAGTCAAGGGCTAACTTGTAGAGGATACAAAGAAAAAGAAAAAAAAAAAAAAAAAAAAAAAAAAAAAAAAAAGAAAAAAAAAATTGCGCCAGAGAGGTTTTGTTCGTGGCGTGTATCAACATGCCAACACGTCTTGTCTACAAGTTCAAATTCCTTAGGGTCGAGTTACATTGAAGCCGTAAGCGTAACGTATCACGTATCTCAGACCCCCATCAATCTAGATCGCTCATGCGATAGTGGAAAAGCCGATCGGCTTAGTCTATTAATGGCGCTACATTGCGAAAGTGTTTTGATGGCATGACAAAGTTTTCACATCTTTGATGCTTTAACTGCTACGGTACAAGGGGTCACGACCCTCAGTAGTGGGGAATACGACGCAAGGAGGACGAACTCCCACATTTTTGATGCTTTAAATTTTTTTACCCACTACAAGTTATACCTTGACTGCGATCTCACCTGATGGTAAGTTATGATGCAGTCTAAGATGGTAGCGGGCTAACCTGTTAGGGGCATGGCAGTTATATCGGCTTTTTATTATTATTCTATTTATATATTATTTATAATCGGCGGTTATATTAATGGCGCTACGTGCGAAAGTGTTTTGATGGCATGACAAAGTTTTCACATTTTTGATGCTTTCACTTTTTTTTTTTATCCACTACAAGTTATACCTTGATTGCGATCTCATCTGATAGTACGTGATGATGCAGTCTAAGATGGTAGCGGGCTAACCTGTTAGGGGCATGGCAGTTATTAACAGGAGTTAATAACTGCCATGCCCCTAACAGGTTTCCGTGGGAACGGAAGAAGGGTTATTGGTGGAAGGGGTCCCGACTCTCAGTAATTGGGAATACGACGCAAGGAGGTGGAACTCCTTTGGGTTCCCCAGTTATGTGTCTTCATCATTACAAACCATTGCCGGTTCAATACTGGTACGAGTCTCCTCTCGCAATGAAAACAGGGTTGGCCAGAATCCACCAAGCTGGCTGAGTGCGAGTTGGCAGCATTGACACCCCTTTGAGAACATAATGGAGAATTCGTGCAGGTTTCCTGACGAACGAGAATACTTCATTCAGACAAACAGACACACTCTCGCATTTATTATATTTGTATGGATTTAATTGCTTGAATCTCACATAAACTCCAAAAAGTTAGAAGTCCCCTGAGATGGTGAGTGGTGACTTGGCCCCTCTGTACAGAGCAGGTCTTAATAGGCCTATCACACTGCACTTTTTACAGGGCCCTGTGGCAAGGGTGGGCGTGGCCGCTAGTTAGAGCGTTGCGTATTACACAGCAATAAGGACCAATTTAGGGACAAAAGAAAAGTGCAGTGTAATAGGCCTATCACCACTTCGTTATCATCACTAGGTGAAGTTACCAAATCCGAAGTTGGCCAGCGTGGTGGACTATCAGTAGCGTGCACGGGTTTCGAAGTCAAGTTAGACATTCCTTGAATAGAAAACAACTTAATGACAGGTCACAATGATAAAAATTACATTACTAGTCTATTAATACTAGATGATTCCCGCGACTTCGTCCGCGTGGTCTAAGTTTAAACTTAGAACAATTGTTCAATTCCCGCGGGAACTCCTTAATTTTTCGGGATAAAAGTAGCCTATATCCTCCCCCGGAATATAACATATCCCTGTACCAAATTTCAGGGATAGTTTATATCCCGGGGAAGGCCATAGGCTACTTTTTATCTCGGAAAATTAAGGAGTTCCCGCGGGAATCGAAAATACTCAGTCCACGCGCACGGAGTCGCGGTAATCAGCTAGTTTTCAATAAACACTTGACAGCCAGAGGTCATTGTCCGTCCTATTCTTAGCTCGAGCGCGCAGTAGTCGGTTTTAAACTTTGGGACTTTATCTCGTTGAAATGCATAGATTTCTCTTACTTTTTATCCCGGAAAATTAAGGAGTTCCCGCGGGAATCGAAAAAACTCAGTCCAAGCACACGAAGTATCTAGTTTTCAATAAACACTTGACAGCTAGAGGTCATGGTCCGTCCTATTCTTAGCTCGAAAGCGCAGTAGTCGGTTTTAAACTTTGGGACTTTATCTCGTTGAAATGCATAGATTTCTCTTACTTTTTATCTCGGAAAATTATGGAATTCCCGCGGGAATCGAAAAAACTTAGTCCACGCGCACGGAGTCGCGGGAATCAGCTAGTTTTCAATAAACACTTGACAGCCAGAGGTCATTGTCCGTCCTATTCTTAGCTCGAGCGCGCAGTAGTCGGTTTTAAACTTTGGGACTTTATCTCGTTGAAATGCATAGATTTCTCTTACTTTTTATCCCGGAAAATTAAGGAGTTCCCGCGGGAATCGAAAAAACTCAGTCCAAGCACACGAAGTATCTAGTTTTCAATAAACACTTGACAGCCAGAGGTCATGGTCCGTCCTATTCTTAGCTCGAAAGCGCAGTAGTCGGTTTTAAACTTTGGGACTTTATCTCGTTGAAATGCATAGATTTCTCTTACTTTTTATCCCGGAAAATTATGGAATTCCCGCGGGAATCGAAAAAAATCAGTCCAAGCGCACGAAGTATCTAGTTTTCAATAAACACTTGACAGCCAGAGGTCATGGTCCGTCCTATTCTTAGCTCGAAAGCGCAGTAGTCGGTTTTAAACTTTGGGACTTTATCTCGTTGAAATGCATAGATTTCTTTTACTTTTTATCCCGGAAAATTAAGGAGTTCCCGCGGGAATCGAAAAAAATCAGTCCAAGCGCACGAAGTATCTAGTTTTCAATAAACACTTGACAGCCAGAGGTCATGGTCCGTCCTATTCTTAGCTCGAACGCGCAGTAGTCGGTTTTAAACTTTGGGACTTTATCTCGTTGAAATGCATAGATTTCTTTTACTTTTTATCCCGGAAAATTAAGGAGTTCCCGCAGGAATCGAAAAAAATCAGTCCAAGCGCACGAAGTATCTAGTTTTCAATAAACACTTGACAGCCAGAGGTCATTGTCCGTCCTATTCTCAGCTCGAACACGCAGTAGTCGGTTTTAAACTTTGGGACTTTATCTCGTTGAAATGCATAGATTTCTTTTACTTTTTATCCCGGAAAATTAAGGAGTTCCCGCGGGAATCGAAAAAAAACAGTCCAAGCGCACGAAGTATCTAGTTTTCAATAAACACTTGACAGCCAGAGGTCATGGTCCGTCCTATTCTTAGCTCGAACGCGCAGTAGTCGGTTTTAAACTTTGGGACTTTATCTCGTTGAAATGCATAGATTTCTCTTACTTTTTATCCCGGAAAATTATGGAATTCCCGCGGGAATCGAAAAAAATCAGTCCAAGCGCACGAAGTATCTAGTTTTCAATAAACACTTGACAGCCAGAGGTCATGGTCCGTCCTATTCTTAGCTCGAAAGCGCAGTAGTCGGTTTTAAACTTTGGGACTTTATCTCGTTGAAATGCATAGATTTCTTTTACTTTTTATCCCGGAAAATTAAGGAGTTCCCGCGGGAATCGAAAAAAATCAGTCCAAGCGCACGAAGTATCTAGTTTTCAATAAACACTTGACAGCCAGAGGTCATGGTCCGTCCTATTCTTAGCTCGAACGCGCAGTAGTCGGTTTTAAACTTTGGGACTTTATCTCGTTGAAATGCATAGATTTCTTTTACTTTTTATCCCGGAAAATTAAGGAGTTCCCGCAGGAATCGAAAAAAATCAGTCCAAGCGCACGAAGTATCTAGTTTTCAATAAACACTTGACAGCCAGAGGTCATTGTCCGTCCTATTCTCAGCTCGAACACGCAGTAGTCGGTTTTAAACTTTGGGACTTTATCTCGTTGAAATGCATAGATTTCTTTTACTTTTTATCCCGGAAAATTAAGGAGTTCCCGCGGGAATCGAAAAAAAACAGTCCAAGCGCACGAAGTATCTAGTTTTCAATAAACACTTGACAGCCAGAGGTCATTGTCAGTCCTATTCTTAGCTCGAGCGCGCAGTAGTCGGTTTTAAACTTTGGGACTTTATCTCGTTGAAATGCATAGATTTCTCTTACTTTTTATCCCGGAAAATTATGGAATTCCCGCGGGAATCGAAAAAACTCAGTCCAAGCGCACGAAGTATCTAGTTTTCAATAAACACTTGACAGCCAGAGGTCATTGTCCGTCCTATACTTAGCTCGAGTAGTAGTAGTCGGTTTTAAACTTTGGGACTTTATCTCGTTGAAATGCATAGATTTCTCTTGCTTCAGCTCAATTTATTCGCGTAAAGCGGAGAGTGATAATTTAAAAGTTTATTAAAAGAACAATTTGCATTTCGTTTTGTGTATTTGCAATTTTATCGTTTTTATACAAAAGCGAACAAAAATTTGGGTCAGATCCGTGAATTTGATTACTTGCGAAGAAGATACATAACTTTTATATTATTTCCGTTTAACTAGGAAATAAAATTTAAAAGTTTTTCTTTTATTCACTTTAAGTTAGTCCTTGACTGCGATCTCACCTGATGGTAAGTGATGATACAGTCTAAGATGGTAGCGGGCTAACCTGTTAGGGGCATGGCAGTTATATTAAACCCATACCCCTATTCGGTTTCTACACGGCGTCGTACCGGAACGCTAAATCGCTTGGCGGCACGTCTTTGCCGGTAGGGTGGTAACTAGCCACGGCCGAAGCCTCCCACCAGGCCAGACCAGGGAAATTCAGAAATTATAAATTCCCAAACCCTGCCGGGGATCGAACCCGGGACCTCCGCACGTTAAGGCAACAGCGCTCAACACTGCGCCACGGAGGTCGTCAATATAAGACGTTCTAGACGACTCTTGGGTTTAAAACGGTTTATCGAAACAATATTACTTTAACGTTGCATTGTTTCGATTTTCGTCGTCGGCATGGTTCAAATTCTCGTGGTACGGGTACATTGCATCCTCTCCACGTGCCAACGCACACAATGACGCAATAAGGACGCAATGGACGCGGGATAATGAGCCGCGACGGGCACAATGCAGGTTTTTGGGGCATCTCTACAAGCACTTAGCGATTGTGTGACGTAACAATTATTATTTTTCAGCCATTTTATTGTTTACTAGCGAATGCCCGCGACTTCGTCTGCGTGGTTTGGGGATTTTTGGTTCCCGCGGCCTATGTGCTATTCCAGACTATAACTTTTTTAGACTTAAATTTTTTGTTAGTTAATGGTTTAGTTTTAAATTTTTAGTTACATCAAAAATAAATAAATTTTAGTAGTTTAGTTTTAAATTTTTAGTTACATAGAAAATGATTTTAAGCCCTACTACAGGTTTGTACGGAACTCGGTTTGCTATAATCTACTTTTTATCCCGGAAAATTGAACAGTTACAGCAAAAGCAGTGAAATCCCGGGCATCAGCAAGTAATAATGTTAAATATAAACATTATCTTGACATATAACATAACTACCGAATGCCGTATTTTTTGGTTCCCGCGGGAACTCTTTAATTTTCCGGGACAAAAAGTAGCCTAAGTGCTATTCCAGACTATAATCTATCTCTATGCCAAATTTCAGCCAGATCCGTTCAGCTGTTGGGGCGTGATTGAGTAACAAACATCCACACATCCATAAATCCACACATCCATACATCCATACATCCATACATCCATACATACATACATCCATACATCCATACATCCATACATCCACACATCCACACACCCACACATCCACACATCCATACATCCATACATCCATACATCCATACATCCATACATCCATACATCCATACATCCATACATCCATACATCCATACATCCATACATCCATACATCCATACATCCATCCAAAATTTCGCATTTATAATATTAGTATAGAAGTATAGATAATGTCACAAGTATCCCGGCAATGATTCCCCGTCGATCCCTCATCATTACGTTAGCAGTTACGGTACCGATAAATAAAAATATCGTAAAACGACAATCGTAAATACGGTCGCGACCGTAAATTTAGTTACGGTCCGTACAGGGATGAAAACGTAGTTATTGTGTGGGGTGTGTTTATTATTTATCGATACCGTCTCGCGGGTTAGGGGTTTTTGTTTCGCAGTTTTTATGCTTATTTGTCCCTATTTTCTAGTCTAGGATTTTCTGTTATCCATAAAATTTATGTAACTAGCTGATGCCTGCGGAAAACTCCTTCCTTTCTCTACAAAAACTTCAAACTTCAAAGTATTTATTTGTGGAATACGGTACATAATAATAATAAAGCCTTTATTGCTGACAGTCTGAACAATATTATCCTTATCATCTAAATTCTTAATCTATCTTAATTAATATTTATGTTATAACTACAACATTTTTCCTTATCACCTAAACCTAGCTCATTTATTATAAACATTATATTATCGGTTAGTCCAGCTATCAGCGTATCCTCCCGACACATAGGCCTCTTCCAGGGTCTTCCATTTTTCTCTTTCCCTCGTTATTCTTTCCATGTTGGTCCTCCTACTTTTCTCATATCTTAATTAATATTTATGTTATAACGACAACATTTTTCCTTATCACCTAAACCTAGCTCATTTATTATAAACATTATATTAACGGTTAGTCCAGCTATCAGCGTATCCTCCCGACACATAGGCCTCTTCCAGGGTCTTCCATTTTTCTCTTTCCCTCGCTATTCTTTCCATGTTGGTCCTCCTACTTTTCTTATATCATCTTCCCATCTTCTACATTGTTTACCTCTGTTCCTTTGCCCATCTCGAGGTAGCCATTCAGTTATTCTCTGCGTCCATTTCTCATTACTCTCCCTTGTCATATGCCCTGTCCATCTCCATTTTAACTTTTTGACTGTCTCAAGTATATCTTGCACTTTAGTGGTATTTCTTATGTCACACGCTCTCTTCCGGTCCTTTAAAATGAAGCCCAGCATACTTCTCTCCATGCCCCTTTGACAAGTTCTGAGCTTCTGGAGGTTTTTCTGCGAGAGGCCCAAGTTTGACATCCATAAGTAAGGCAAGGGAGAATGCAAATATTAAATACTTTCTTTTTGGCTGCTATAGGGAAGTGCTTACTTTTCATGACTTCTTTTAGTGACCAGTATCTTCTCCAAGCACAAGTCACTCTCCTTTCAAGTTCTAGGTCTATTTGGTCTTTGATTAATAATACGGTACATAGATGTTTTTAAAAATAGAGGATCCTAGTGTACAAATATTGATTTAATTTAATTTTAATTTGGCATGCATTGTAATAACTACTTAACTATATACTGAGCCAACAGCGATAGTTACAAAGAAATAGGTCCCCTTTTCAGAAGTGATTTGATTGAAGGAAATCATAGTAAGGCCTTTTCGTCAAAAAAAAAAATTTATGTCAATGTCAATGTCAATGTATGTCAAGTACCTATATAAGTTTACATCATACTCTTCTTTTACACCAAATAGCTTACCTATTTGACGACCTCCCTGGTGCAGTGTTGAGCGCGGGGTTACGTGGGAGGTCCCGGGTTCGATCCCCGGGTCAATTTGGGAATTTATATTTTTTTTCTGATCTGGCCTGGCTAGTGGGAGGCTTTGGTCGCGGCTAGTTACCACCGGCAAAGACGTGCCCCCAAGAAAGAAAGAAAGAAATTATTAATTTGTATGAATATGTGAATATGAGATGTTTGTCGATTAAATAGAAAGCCGCAACATATCCAGTCAGGTAACTCTGACGCACAATTTTTTTTTTTTTACATAATATTTTACAATTATTTCAAAATTACACAAAACCATTTTAAATAACGAAGGAAGAACGCTTGATAAATATTGCAAAGTACCCGCTTCTTTACTTTTTTTTTAAATCAACTTAAGGTCTAGTCTTGCGTCAATGTCAAATTAAAAAAAAATATAAGTGATTACGTTACATTGACGTGTAGAAACCGAAGGGGTATGGATGTAATATAACTGCCATACCCCACTGGTTAGCTGCCGCTACCGCCTTAGACTGCATCATCACTTACTGTCAGGTGAAATCGCAGTCACGGGCTAATTTGTAGTGGATAAAAAAGTGACTAATGCACTATCCCAATCAGCTAGCAGTCCAACTTACAGGCCCAGACTATTTTCTTCTCTATGTATGACAGACAGTCATACATACAGAGAAAAAACCTGGTAGGTAAATCTAGTCCCATTTTAATACAGCTTTACTAGTACGAAATAGTCATTAAATTAATAAACTTAAATCTAACACATCTTCTCATAATATATCACACAATATAGCAAAAACTCCTCGTTGGTCTAGTGGTTAGCATGTTCGACTGCGACCGACGAGGTTCCGGGTTCGAGTCCCGGGTCGTGCCATAACAAGTAATGGGAATTTCTGACTAGACTTTCTGATTCTCAGTACTAGCCCGGAGTTGGGAAATTGGCGGTGTTTCACCCCGTGCCTCGGAGAGCACGTAAAGCCGTCGGCCCTGCGTCTGATCGCTCTCCGATCGTGTCGGATTTTCCGTCCCATCGGGCTATGAGAGTAATAGAACAGGGAGTGCACCTGTGTTTGCGCACACAGTTGTCCACTATAATATAGACAGAAGGGCTGGCTCAATTTTTGCGCAAAGGATCAGCCTGGCTGTCCAGCGCGGAAATGCAGCCAGCATTCTTGCCACCATTCCACGTGGGCATGATTTATATAGTAATTAGGTTAGGCTACCTAGCATAAAGTTCTATTGTATTATTTTCAATAATAAAAAAAAACCCTAAAAAAAAAAAAAATCTCTCGCGCAAATTCCTAATCTCTCTGGAGACAGGCCGCCGTGGCCGAAATTCGGTCGGGAGAACATTATTATTATTATAGCACAAAAAAATAACCCAAACTACAAAATATATAAACAATTTCTCGTGTATATTAAGACTTGGAAAACGCCGGACTCCACCCCCCATTTAACCCCCTCGGGTGTTCATTAAGTGATTCATTACCGACATCAGACAGTACATTAACTGGGCCAACAGTCTCGGTCTCGCCGCAGCGTGCAAAATGCCTAAATCCAGCCAATTTGCCCTACTTCAGGGGCGGCGAACCTTTGGTACAAATAACGAACGCTAATAATTATTAAACTTGACGAACTTACGAATGGCTACGTGTAATCTGTGCTTGACCGTAGACAAAATAACGCTAGTAATCGAGTTAACTACTATCAGAAATGGCGCCACTGGGCTCACACTCCGCCATACCATTTTTTTTTTGTCCAAACATGATTGTTTGCACAAAAAAAACAGTAGGTTTAAATTATTATTAGGTATTGATAAGATTAAAACTGATACAAATTATTATCTAAGTTCCTGGCCTGCAGAATAGGATTCCTTGTGCTATGGAAAACCGAAAATAAGTTATAAAATGTGTTTAGGTTTGTAAATATTAAATTTTATTCAAATTTATATTAATTACACACTTGTAAACATTTTCCTACAAATCTTTAAACTGAAAAAAACATTATTATTTAACAATCTTAGTACAGGATTGATTGATTGACAATTTGTTTCTATAACAGCTGTGATAGTTTAGGCTTTTTGAAATGATAATATTGGAAAATAAATAAATTATTTCTGAAATAATTAATCTTTGTCTGGGTCTGAGTCCGTCGCAGCTTAAGTTTACGTTCACCATAACTTACTATATTTAACCTGACAATAATTAATAAATTCACTGTAAATTCGTGGTCAAATTGAAATTCGAAATGCGTACTAAGTTTATCCACAGAACCCTACTAAAACGAAAAACTAAAACTAATAATTCGCATCATTAAAACTTATAATTTTTTACTTTTCCATCAAAAAGCAACTGATATATAATTCATGAGCCAAAAATTCGCAGCCCCTGACTAAGATATGGGTCAGCCATATTGTTCGGCGAATCAAGCTCCTTTAAAAATAAAAACGTTTACTTATCAAAAGAGCTCATTGTGATACACAGACAGTCAAATAAGCAATTTATTTGTATGAAAATCCCGTACAATTACTAATAGACATATTGTATTGTGAGGCTGACTCTTGCCAATTTTGCAAAAAAAAGAGAATATTTTCTTCTAGATCAACCTTGAAGTCGCTTATTCTATTTCTTGTATTGTGATTGATCGTTATTCGGTAATACATATCCCATCAAAAACATAAATGTAAAATGAGAGCCAAGTTCAAAATTGTGATATATATGCCTTGGTTGTTGACTTCAGCGACAAAAGAAGTGAGATCTAAATGGGTGCCAAGTTCAATAGTCAGTCCTGCAATTTATATATCCCATCAAAAACATAAATGTGAAATGAGAGCCAAGTGCAAAATTGTGATATATATGCCTTGGTTGTTGACTTCAGCGACAAAAGAAGTGAGATCTAAATGGGTGCCAAGTTCAATGGTCAGTCCTGAAATTTATTTATAACAACATATAATATTTTATAACAACTTAAAATACCATTTCTTCTTATAACGTAGTATAAAATGTTGAAGACTAAGGCTTTGGCTTGGCTAGTTTTCATATACGAATTATAGCGTTCACAAGTTGTAAAGCTGTAAGTTCTTATTTTATTCTTCCGAAAATTTGGCTTGCTGGTAGAAACTGTACTTTTAGGTACCTACTTAATAATAATTCGTATATGGAAACTAGCCAAGCCAAAGCCTTAGTCTTCAACATTTTATACTAAGTTATAAGAAGAAATGATATTTTAAGTTGTTATAAAATATTATATGTTGTTATAAATAAATTTCAGGACTGACCATTGAACTTGGCACCCATTTAGATCTCACTTCTTTTGTCGCTGAAGTCAACAACCAAGGCATATATATCACAATTTTGCACTTGGCTCTCATTTCACATTTATGTTTTTGATGGGATATATAAATTGCAGGACTGACTATTGAACTTGGCACCCATTTAGATCTCACTTCTTTTGTCGCTGAAGTCAACAACCAAGGCATATATATCACAATTTTGAACTTGGCTCTCATTTTACATTTATGTTTTTGATGGGATATCATTACTTTTTGTACAGAAATTATTGAACTCAATCTCAAACTCAAAACATATTTATTCAAAATATGTACCTACAAAGTACACCTTCTGAACGTCATGCTTACAGAGCATAAGAGGTGATGGTGATAATTAACTACGATATCTTAAAACTAAAGCTACGAGGGTTCCAAACGTGCCCTGGTCTGAGAAGAGCCCGCAATAAACTCCGCTTTTTTTTTATTATCACCATCTCACAAATATTTGAAATTATATAGGGGGAAGTCTCTTAACACCGGACGGCACCTAGTGCCGGACACTCGTACTATCTCGATAACCAATAACGCGAGCGATTAATTGACAAGTAAAAGGGGTGCGCGGGGACGTACCGATACCGAGTCACGGGACGCGCATCGCCAGTGACACGCGTAGCAACGTCGGGAGCGGTTGTTTGCAGATTTTGGCGGGAACGTACTGCGTCACTTAAGATTCGGGTTAGTATAACTTGTTTTTGTGTTTAGCTGGCTGTGTTTATTTTTAATTAAGATATTATTCATTAATTTAATAGTCTATAAAAGTTTTTGTACATTTTTGTAATAGTTTAGGTAGGATAAAAAATTATTGTAACGATGTCCTGTCCCGTAGTACCGGACACCAAATAGTCCCGTAACGCCGGAAGGGAAAATGTTTTTTTATTTTGGTAGTATTTACATATATTATAATACTTATTGTGCCTACGATGTTGCAGACATCAGAACGGTCAGGGAAAAATGGAGGAGAAGAAAAAAAAAAGGAAAGTGGGATGAAAATAATTTACAAATCGCGATTACCAAAGTTTTGTCAACAGAACTCTCTTTGAGAGAAGCTGCGACACGCTACAACATTCCTAAAAGTACATTACATGACAGAACTTCAGCATTAGATCGCGGAGAAGAAGTTAGTAGAGTAAGTAAAAGAATTAAGAGAAAAGATAAAAAAGAAGAAAAAACAAAGAAAACGCAGCCGTTACGTGAATCACCTAATGCAGGCAAAACTACGTGCGTAGTGTGTTTAGAGGACCAAGACGAAGACTGGATACAGTGCTCCAGTTGCCAGGGGTGGGCACATGAAGCCTGTGCTGACATTCCAGAATGTTCAGATTGTTATATTTGTGATAGGTGTCAAATATTTTAAGCCGTCCGGTGCTAGGGGTTCGACATGAAGTCCGTCCGGTACTAGGTGCCACTTGTAGAAAATGCGTTTTTTTTCACAGATGTTTAATTTATGATTTTGAGTTTAATTTATGAAGAAGTTGCATTTTTGTTTTTTTATTACGATTTTAAAATTTGTTAAATTTATTAATTAATAAATAAATAATTAGTTTTTTGAATACATTTTATTTTATTTTAATAAAACCTTATGTGTCCGTCACTAGGGGACTTCCCCCTATATGTACTTATAATATAACATTACATAATCAGCCGTTGTAACAATTCATACCCATGCCTTGCTATCATTCAAATAATCCTTTACACTGTAATAGGACTTTTCTATTAATTTAGTTTACGTTTTACATTAGTAGGTACTTATTATTTGGTGTAAGGTCAGTGTGTCACCCACCAGTAATTCTATTGTACGACTCATTGTACAAGATAATTAAAGACGAGAATTCTCAAGAAAAATATATCCCATCAAAAACATAAATGTAAAATGAGAGCCAAGTTCAAAATTGTGATATATATGCCTTGGTTGTTGACTTCAGCGACAAAAGGAGTGAGATCTAAATGGGTGCCAAGTTCAATGGTCAGTCCTGCAATTTATATATCCCATCAAAAACATAAATGTGAAATGAGAGCCAAATTCAAAATTGTGATATATATGCCTTGGTTGTTGACTTCAGCGACAAAAGAAGTGAGATCTAAATGGGTGCCAAGTTCAATGGTCAGTCCTGAAATTTATTTATAACAACATATAATATTTTATAACAACTTAAAATATCATTTCTTCTTATAACGTAGTATAAAATGTTGAAGACTAAGGCTTTGGCTTGGCTAGTTTTCATATACGAATTATAGCGTTCACAAGTTGTAAAGCTGTAAGTTCTTATTTTATTCTTCCGAAAATTTGGCTTGCTGGTAGAAACTGTACTTTTAGGTACCTACTTAATAATAATTCGTATATGGAAACTAGCCAAGCCAAAGCCTTAGTCTTCAACATTTTATACTAAGTTATAAGAAGAAATGATATTTTAAGTTGTTATAAAATATTATATGTTGTTATAAATAAATTTCAGGACTGACCATTGAACTTGGCACCCATTTAGATCTCACTTCTTTTGTCGCTGAAGTCAACAACCAAGGCATATATATCACAATTTTGAATTTGGCTCTCATTTCACATTTATGTTTTTGATGGGATATATAAATTGCAGGACTGACCATTGAACTTGGCACCCATTTAGATCTCACTCCTTTTGTCGCTGAAGTCAACAACCAAGGCATATATATCACAATTTTGAACTTGGCTCTCATTTTACATTTATGTTTTTGATGGGATATCATTACTTTTTGTACAGAAATTATTGAACTCAATCTCAAACTCAAAACATATTTATTCAAAATATGTACCTACAAAGTACACCTTCTGAACGTCATGCTTACAGAGCATAAGACGTGATGGTGATAATTAACTACGATATCTTAAAACTAAAGCTACGAGGGTTCCAAACGTGCCCTGGTCTGAGAAGAGCCCGCAATAAACTCCGCTTTTTTTTTATTATCACCATCTCACAAATATTTGAAATTATATATATGTACTTATAATATAACATTACATAATCAGCCGTTGTAACAATTCATACCCATGCCTTGCTATCATTCAAATAATCCTTTACACTGTAATAGGACTTTTCTATTAGTTTAGTTTACGTTTTACATTAGTAGGTACTTATTATTTGGTGTAAGGTCAGTGTGTCACCCACCAGTAATTCTATTGTACGACTCATTGTACAAGATAATTAAAGACGAGAATTCTCAAGAAAAATATATAGTGTACCTAGAGTTACACTGACATTGACAGATTACATCTATGGTCAGACTACCTCTACAGCACATTTCTACATCTCATCAATTTTGATTGCAAAAGTTCAAAATCAAAAGTTTTTTGTGAAAAATTGAAAACAAGCACGGTAAACAGTCGATATCACTAAAACCACTATAAACAATGAATACAAATCACAATGACTGACAGCTTGAACTGACGACTTCAAATACGTTTCTTCTTCTTTTCTGTCAATGACGTTTCGTTGCACAAAATGTATGAATACGAAGGTAAGGTTTTAATGCAACTATATTATTATTCATTATTATTTACATTAAAATAATAATTATGTGTCATTTTCAATAGTTAAGGAGTTACTACCACCGCTCAAAGCAGTATTGTTTCAAACTAACGGTTGAATGTCACGTACTTTGACGTCCTTAAAATAATGATTATAACACTACAACATAAACGTCAACAATATTAAAATAATACGGCTTTAAGCAATGGTAGCATGCCTCGTGTCAGAGTTTTGATCTATCCTTTGATCATAAAAATGACGATTTTTGTACGTTTATATCTAAATAACCATTTGAGGTGTGCTTATGAAATTTGGAGCACATATGTATCTCACGGGTCTCAATATATGCGCCAAATTTGACATGTTTATGTGAAATAGTTTTTGAGTTATGAGGGGGTCAAAAGTGGCTCCAAATGGTTCGTGTAATATTACACACGGTGCTGCTCGCCAGTTTTTTTGAACTTTGGCTGGACACGCTTCCGCGTGTCTTGATAGTGTACCTGGAGTTACACTGACATTGACAGATTACATCTATGGTCAGACTACCTCTACAGCACATTTCTACATCTCATCAATTTTGATTGCAAAAGTTCAAAATCAAAAGTTTTTGTGAAACATTGAAAACAAGCACGGTCAACAGTCGATATCACTAAAACCACTATAAACAATGAATACAAATCACAATGACTGACAGCTTGAACTGACGACTTCAAATACGTTTCTTCTTCTTTTCTGTCAATGACGTTTCGTTGCACAAAATGTATGAATACGAAGGTAAGGTTTTAATGCAACTATATTATTATTCATTATTATTTACATTAAAATAATATGTGTCATTTTCAATAGTTAAGGAGTTACTACCACCGCTTAAAGCAGTATTGTTTCAAACTAACGGTTGAATGTCACGTACTTTGACGTCCTTAAAATAATGATTATAACACTACAACATAAACGTCAACAATATTAAAATAATACGGCTTTAAGCAATGGTAGCATGCCTCGTGTCAGAGTTTTGATCTATCCTTTGATCATAAAAATGACGATTTTTGTACGTTTATATCTAAATAACCATTTGAGGTGTGCTTATGAAATTTGGAGCACATATGTATCTCACGGGTCTCAATATATGCGCCAAATTTGACATGTTTATGTGAAATAGTTTTTGAGTTATGAGGGGGTCAAAAGTGGCTCCAAATGGTTCGTGTAATATTACACACGGTGCTGCTCGCCAGTTTTTTTGAACTTTGGCTGGACACGCTTCCGCGTGTCTTGATTCGGTTAAGGACGAATAAAATTTGATTCGTTCATGGTTATACAAGATTTTTTTTTAAAGTCTGGGTACAGATTACACACACATAACACGGTTCTATTAAGAAAAAAAAAAGAATTTTGAAAGCTTTTTATTTGAAACTATAACTATACAGTATCTTTTATATTTCAAAACGTCTTGCGTTTATAGTCCCACAAACTTAGCTGACCTGCAGCCCGATTCTGTAACTCAGTGGTTATCAAAAAATTAAAGTCACTGACTTATATTTTTTATCCATTGAAGATTTACTATGAAATGTTCTTTCATTTTTTCATAGTAAACCTTCAATGGACAAAATATATATGTCAGTGGCTTTCATTTTTCGATAGCCACTGAGTTACAGAATAGGGGAGCTGGTAACAGCATATCTTAATCTATGGTAAAAGGGTAGCAGACCCTTTCACGGCACTTCTGTTCAACCGATTCTGATGGAATTTGGTACAGAGATAGTTTACATACCGGGAAAAGTAAAAGGTAAAAGTAGAATATGTGGCTACTTTTTATCCCGGAAAATTAAACCTCATTCCACGCTAACGTAGTCGCGGGCATCAGCTAGTTCAAAATATGTACCTAGGTAGCTTAATGAAATAATTAACGTTTAGATCCAGCGCGGCGGTTTCAAAATTAAATGATTTTTTATTCAAATAAGCGTTTGAATCGTCGAGTGAATCTATACTTATACTTACTAATATAATAAATGCGAAAGTTTGGATGGATATATGGATGTATGGATGTGTGGATGTATGGATGTATGGATGTATGGATGTTTGTTACTCAATCACGCCCCTACGGCTGAACGGATCTGGCTGAAATTTGGCACAGAGACAGACAGTCTGCAATAGCACATAGGCTACTTTTTACCCCGGAAAATTGAGATTTTTTTATTTATTTTTATTTATTCATAATTTAAATTAAAGAGTTCCCGCGGGAGCCAAAAAACCTCAAACCACGCAGACCAAGTCGTGGGCATTCGCTAGTCTACCATAGATTCGGAATACCATTTCATGTCATTCCAATACTTGAAAATGAATAGGGTGGAAAATCATTGGGCTTTCTACTGTCCGGTCAGATATCTAAATATAAAACCCGTATTGATTTGTCCGTCTATTCGCATTGAGGCTTAACAAGCATGCGTGATGCGAACATTCTCTTCAACAATTTATACGAATAGCCTGAGGCAACAGACTGAAACGTTGATCCAAAGTGATGATAGCCTAGTGGTTAAGACTTCTACCTAATATTCAGGCCCTTCAGGGGGTCCAGGATTTGATCCCTGGGCACGTACATCTAACTTTCCGTAGCTTAGTTTGTGCGAGCCCGGGGAACGAACCACCTTCCGAATAGGAATCCGATCACCTATACCACTAAGCTATCGCTGGTTATACGTAGTTCAGTCCACGAAGGCGCAACCCAATTTTTTTCTTGTCAGTAAAGTTGCTCTACAAATATCATTTATATGTCGTGTATTAGGTTGTAATTTATATTGGTCTACATTAGGCACTAATAATAAGTCTTTAATGAGCGTATACATTCAGATTATAAACAAATATTTTAGCATTCAAGGGTGTACTGCATGGTAAATGGTCCATTTACGTAATCGTTCAAAATCAAAATTTATTTGTTGAAACAGGCAAGTTTAGTAGGTATATATTTTAACCGACTTCCAAGAAAGGAGGAGGTTCTCAAATCGGCACAATTTTTTTTTTTATACATTAAAAATGTCAGTGCATATCTCCGTGGTTTCCGAACCGATTTGAAAATTATTTTTGCAGTCCTTAGACGAAGCTCTCGAGGTGGTCCCATAAAAAAATCTGACTGAAAATCCTCAATCCTGATACTAAAAAGTTAAAAATAAAAATTATTTCCAAAAAAACGACTTCCAACGCCACAGTAAAGTAAAAAATAATTTTGATTTCTACACACTATGGTGAAGTACGGGTATAACAAAGATAAGCAAAATTGACGCTTCAGGCTCGCCCGACTTCAACATAGTGTGTGGAAATCAAAATTATATTTTACTTTACAGTAGCTTTGGAAGTCGATTTTTTGGAAATATTTTTTATTAGAAACACTTTTTCATGCCCCTAGGCGTACAAATATCAGTCTCATTAAGACGTAGATGTGAATTAACATAAATATTATTATTATATTCGTGGATTTAACTATCTATAGACATTATAATACATAAAGTGATAAAAAGTATGTTTATGTAAATTAAAAGGCAGTAGTTGTGAAAGTTTACTATGTCACTAACACGCGCTACGGTTTCGGCTTATATAAATAACTAGCGATCCGCCCCGGCTTCGCACGGGTAGCACTAATAATCCTAATAGTCTATACCCAATATAGCCAGTGGGCAGTGGGCAGGTTTTACATTTTAATATTACATTGTAAGAGTACGTCCCGTCCTCACCACACAGACCCCAGCCCGTCATGATGTAAACACGACAATTTTTTTTAAAATTAGATACATAAGATGGATAATATTATATTTATTTTGATAAGGATTAATACTATTTCGGTAAAAACACCTTCGCAAGTAAAGTATTGGTTTAGAGCAAATTTGAAAATCATAAAGATGGTTCTTGTGACTGTGAGTCAACGTTAAAAGATAGATAAATATGCTATTCCGGACTATTTTGAAACTTTTGGAGAGGAACAATTACACCATACATTGTTTTCGTGTAATTTTAAATATTTACGCAGCGCTGTAAGCTCTCGAAAGAGACGATTTTCTCCGACCTAGGAAACATTAGTGCAATTTTAGTAAAGATCTCTAACTTTTTGAAAATAAATTATAGCCTATATTATTCGCTGTTAATGTAGCTTTCTAAAAGTGAAATAATTTTTAAAATCGGTTGAATAGTTTTTGAGTTTGTCCATTACAAACAAACAAACAAATCTTTCCTCTTTATAATATTAGTTTAGATTATTTACTATCATAAACACATGCAATACGTCATCCGGACCTTGTACTGTCGGGGAAAACTTTCTCTCTATTTCTCCTTATTTTATTCACTCTCTGCGTCGCATTCCTCATTGCTGAGGGTCGTAATCCTTTTCCACTAATCACTTAATGACCACATTTACTTTTTAAGTATGTACACAGTTCATAGCTACTGCAAGTAATGTTTTTTTGTACTACTGATTAATTTGATGTAAACTGTTGGTCAATAAAAATTCATTTATTTATTTATTTATTTATTACTCACATAAGTCAATTTTGCCTGCAATCTTACGTGGTAATGATGTAGTCTAAGATGGTAGCGGGCTAATCTGTCAGGAATGTGGTAGTTATATTAAACCCATACCCTTAAAAGGTTTCTGTTCTACCTCGTACCAGAACACTAAATTGCTTGGCAGCACTTCTTTGACGGTAGGGTGCAGGTAACTAACCGCGGCCAAAGACTCCCACCAGACCAGACCAGAGATAATTTGAGAGACCAGGCCAAAAGGGTATAAAAGCCAGATTTTGCGACAAAATCTTCACTTCACAATCGTACATTGTAGAATCAACATCTACTGAAGATGCTCAGGTATCGGAGTGAAACGTACGTTGAGGGTATTAATGAGGGTTTATGTGGTGTGGTGAATATTGAGGGCATCAAGTTCAAGATACGCACTGTACCACATAGATTTGCCTTCTGTGGCGGATTTTAGCGAATTAAACTTCTAGTTTCTTCATTGTCATGAACTTCTGCAAAGTAACGCCTGCTTCTATCCAATATCAGAGATTATTTATAAAAAATAAAAAGCCTTTTATTCTCATATCCTTGTTACAGCACAAATGTTGTTAAATGAGTTAGTAGTACATTTTCCTTATTTCTTAGGTTAGTATGGTAAGCGTTGCTTCATTTGTTATGACTTATTAGATATGAGCCCCTTTACGGGTATAGGCCTCCCCCAACCTTTTCCACTTTTCCCCGTCTTTGCCCACATTCATCTAGCCTTTCCCTGCAGTTTGGACTTGGAGATAATTGAGAAATTATAAATTCCCAAATTGACCCTGCCGGGGATTGAACCCGGGGCCTCCCATTTATAAACTAACTAGCGAATGCCCGCGACTTCGTCTGCGTGGTTTGAGGATTTTTGGTTCCCACGGAAACTCTTTAATTTTCTAGGATAAAAAGTAGCCTATGTGCTATTCCAGACTATAATCTATCTTTGTGCCAAATTTCAGCCAGATCCGTTCAGCCGTTGGGGCGTGATTGAGTAACAAACATCCATACATCCAGACATCCATACATCCATCCAAACTTTCGCATTTATAATCGTATAGTAAGTATAGTATAGAAGCGTTCACCACAGTCAAGGGAGGATGTGAAAGTGACCTTCCTGATTCCGAGCTAGTACTGAGAATTTATTGTCAGGAAAACCCAATATTTGTTATGGTCTGACCTGGGACTCGAACCCGGGACCTCGTCAGCCACAGTCGAACATGCTAGCTAGACCAACGAGGCAGTATTTTTACTTATTAAGGCCCCAGGAGCCCGCAGCCCCCTACAAGTCCCACTAACGCGGATGATCCGCCAATACATCACGCGTCCGCGGAACCCAAACACTGCCCCCCTCCCCCCCACCTACCCCTCAACCTCCCCCTCCCCTTCCCCCTAGACCGGCCGGCGCCCTCCAAGGCTGTCTAACAGCTGAGGTTAAGGACTGGACGCATTTTGTCTTTGCTAAGGGCTCGGGTGAGTGAATTTTTTATCTCCTATCGTAACTTAGTAGTACCACAGCATCCATGCATTATAATAACGTACTAAGTGATATTATAAATGCGAAAGTGTGTTTATTTGTGCGTTTGTCCTTCAATCAAGCCGCACCGAAGCAACGGATTGCGACGTAATATTTGGTAGCTAAACAAATGGTACTTCATTATAATAGCTTTTGAAGACCTCCGTGGCGCAGTGTGTAGCGCTGTTGTCTTGACGTGCGGAGGTCCCGGGTTCGATCCCCGGCAGGGGCAATTTGGGAATTTATAATTTCTGAATTTTCCCTGGTCTGGCCTGGTGGGAGGCTTCGGCCGTGGCTAGTTACCACCCTACCGGTAAAAGACGTGCCGCCAAGCGATTTAGCGTTCCGGTACGATGCCGTGTAGAAACGGAATAGGGGTTTGGGTTAAATATAACTGCCATGCCCCTAACAGGTTAGCCCGCTGCCATCTTAGACTGCATCATCACTTACCATCAGGTGAGATCGCAGTCAAGGGCTAACTTTTAGTGGATGAAAAAAAACTTAGTAGTACCACAGCATCCATGCATCCATATAATATCATACTAACTAATATTATAAATGCGAAAGACGTGTGTCTGTCTGCTACGCTTTAGCGGCACATATTTTCAACTGATTTTAATGAAGAAATTTAAAGAGGTAGTTTAGATCCCGGGACAGGATGTAGGCCCTTTTTTATCCCGGAAAATTATGTGAATAAAAATTTAAAGAGAGACCCACGGACCCGATCATAGATTGGCCAACTGAGACTATGATTGGTAAACGCTCGATTTATCTGCATGCGTTTATTTAAAAACTTATAGACACAGGCTACTTTTTATTTTTTTTTCCATATTTTTCATACTTATTGAAGTAAGTAATTGTCTAACAAGTCTCGTTATGATAAAATCTAGGGCTAAAGTTCCTTCAGTCTATTTTGTTTGAGTGCCAAAGTTTGGGTTTTGTCTCGTAGCAACTTATACCTAAGTACCTACCTAGTTTTACACTGTAATATTTTATCTTACCTGTAATACTATGTGACGAGGGACGAGTGGCGACAACGCATATCAACGATTGCGACTGTTAAGCAACGTTGACCCAAGTCGGTAACTGGATGGGTGACCAAATTTGGCGTTTTCGTTTCCTCGAAGAGTACGTTAATATGTCCTGTATATTATCACTAACATCCGATTATAACCCTTAGTAACCAAGAGTTGAAATATTACTCTTAGTCGAATCGTAATGCGTAAGGACCTTGGAACCTACCGTATTATTATCCTAAGAAAACC
Source organism: Erebia palarica (assembly GCA_964035005.1). Taxonomy (NCBI): domain Eukaryota; kingdom Metazoa; phylum Arthropoda; class Insecta; order Lepidoptera; family Nymphalidae; genus Erebia; species Erebia palarica. The sequence goes on from OZ035992.1 coordinate 643,279, forward strand.
CCTGCCATTATGTGATTCATGGAAAAGCGGTCACAACCCTCAGCAATGAGGAATACGACGCAGAGAGAGGGAGTGATACTATGTAAAATGCCAGTCTTAGATAACAGCATTAAATTCAATGCATACTCAATTTGTTTATTTCATACTAAATGATGCCTGAGACTTTGTCGGCGTGGATTAACGATTTTAATTCCCGTGGGAACTCTTAAATTTTCCGGGAAATAAAGTAGCCTATGTCCTTCACCTGAATACAACCTATCCATGTATTTGTTATATCCATCCATTGTGACTGCGAACCAGGCAAGGGGGAGTCAGTGATCCACTTGTTGGTGGACTGCCCTAAGTTTATCAGATCACGGTTCGAACTAGAGCAGAGAACTGACAAGAGTGTGACTACTGAAAACTTAGTGTCGCTAATCACCAACAAGCTGGATCAAGGACACTTCCTTGAGTTCTGTAAAAAAGTGGCAAACTATGCGATCAAAAGGATCAAAACATAGGTTGGAAATATAGATCGTTAGTATAATGCGTATTATAATAATATGATAAAACACTACGATGAAAATGGCCAACCTATGTGTTGTCAATTTGGTCTTCAATAAAAAATAATGATAAATAAAAAGACGCTAAAAAAGGTCCCCGACCCCAATATCGGAGGTACCAATAAAAAAAAAAACCTATCCATGTACGAAATTTCATCTAAATCGGTTGAATAGATCGGCTGTGAGCGTAGCAGAAAGCGGTGTATGGATTACAACAGAATTACTTATATTAAGAGACCTGAAGTCTCTTATTTTACTCTACCACCGGTTCGGTAGGTCGTAGTTTTCGTCGGTCTACGCAGGCTTTTATCCAGTTTTAAGTTATTTAAACTGAACAAGAAATTCCGTTATTTAAACCCCCCCATCCCGTTCTGGAATAATTTATTAGAGGCCATTCAGACAGTCTAGACTGGCGAATGAGTTAAGCCGTTACTAGTTCTTAAACGTTTATTGCCTGTGTTTAAATTTCAGAATTGTGATTGTATGCGAACCTCCTAATCTAATCTGCTAAACTATTAAACATATTCTTTACTAGCTGGCCGGTATTCGGTACTGCAATGTTAAATTAGCTATTAATATGCCAAGTTGTATTCACATATGCTTAGTAATTTTTTGGGTTGACGACCTTTTTTTTTATCTACTACAAGTTAGCCCTTGACTGCGATCTCACCTGATGGTAACGAGCGGGCCAACCTGTTAGGGGCATGGCAGTTATATTAAACCCCTACCCCTATTCTAACAATAATATACAATAAAGCTTTTTATTTATTTATTTATTCGGTTTCTACACGCTATCGTACCGGAAGCCTCCCAGCAGGTCAGACCAGGGAAATTATAAATTTCCAAATCCGGCCGGGGATCGAACCCGGGACCTCCGCACGTTAAGGTGCTCAACACTGCGCCACGAAGGTCGTAAAAACATCTGTTTTGAGCGCTAGAAACCGACTAGGGGTAAGGGTTTAATTTAGCTGCCATACCCCTAACAGGTTAGCCTGCTACCATCTTAGACATCATCATCACTTACCATCAGGCGAGTACTTACGGCAAAGGTGAAAGTGAATATAACTTGTTTTTTTTGGAATTAAGATAGAATTTAATCGAAAATAATACAATAGAACTTAATGCTAGCTAGCCTAGCCTAACTATATAAATTATGCCCGCATGGAATGTTGGCAAGAATGCTGGCTGCATTTCCGCGCTGGACAGCCAGGCTGATCCTTTGCGCAAAAAATGAGCCAGCCCTTTTGACACCCGATGAGACAATTAACCGCGGTGAAATATCTCGCAAAAAAATTTTTGGCCCTAACATTCCACGGCCTCAGGGTCTCCACGGCAAACGGAACAAATATGTAAGTCTCTATGAGAGAGACATACTTCAATACTCAATGAGCGCAGGAATATCTATGCAAGAGCCCTTTTGGTCGTATCATCGAGAGAGAAATGCCGAAAAAGCCTACCAGCGCTCCTTTGGGAAGAGAGTCCGTGAATTCCAAATTTATCCACCTCTTTTCCACACGGTCCGTGTGACTGAACACAGGGGTATTCCCAATCTGAGACCTAGAGTCACACGAAAACTTTCATTATCTAAGAAAGTCCCGAGATTTTTCAATGGCAAGGCATGAAGCCATTGAGTGTTTGCTGAAAAATTACAATCTATGATCATTTCGGTAGGACACTGTTTCTGTTATCAGCAATCAAATAGTATATTGTGTAGCTAGGACAGACAAACATACATAGATTTAAAGACTGTGTTAAACAGCATTTGTTAAGTCGAAGTTATTACACAATCGATGATTTTCTGAATGACAAATTAGCATGGAAGCAACCGGCCTCGCATCCAGTGACCCACAAGTCAGTGTAATACTTGTAACGTATGTGTTGTGTTGTCTACATATTGTAACCTTTTCTTTTCTATGAAAAGAGCAACTGCTGAGTTCCTTGCCGGCTCTTCTCAGTAGAATCAGCTTTACGAAACGGTGGTAGAGTCTTGAAGTTTCTTATGTGACACAAGTTGTCCTACATGAAATAAATAAATCATTTATCATTTAGGGATAAAACTGACAGGATCGAAAGCAGGGCTGCAACGTCATTCAGCGGGCAGAAAATCATCGGTTTCTTCCCTCGGTCAGGAAACGATCGGTTTCTGCCCGGCAAAACTCGCATTCGTCTTTAATGGACTAGTTTCGGTTTTAAAACTTGCACTTTCAATACAAGTTATATGAAAAAGCTATAAAATCCGACATACAACATGCTTGTACACGAATTTTAGTGAGTGGGGCGAAGTTCTAAAGACAGATGGGCTTTTTCCCTTATTCCTAGGTTAAACGTTATTCGGAGTTGGTGAAATCGGCACTAAATCATATAAAAACTAATAGTAAAGATAAACACCGTCTGCTAACTTTCGGTTTTAATGGCGGACCCAGATTGTGTATCGTATTACGGAAAATTATGGGAAAATTGCAAAGTTTTCCACAACCACCAACTTTGAACATGTTTTATAGGTATTTACTTATCGATGGCCTTCAAGCTTCTAACCTACATATTATCTATATTATTTTCTAAAATACTTTCTTATATATCAAATTCTCGTGTCACAATGTTAGTTAACATACTCTCCGAAACGGCTTGACCGATTTTTATGAAATTTTATATGCATATTCAGTAGGTCTGAGAATCGGCTTCTATCTATTTTTCATACTCCTAAAATTCCTCAATCCACGCGGACGGAGTCGCGGGCATCAGCTAGTTTTTAATAAAAATGTAACTGGGTGATTTTTATGCATCTATACTCTAATACTAATACATATTATAAATGCGAAAGTTTGGATGGATGTTTGTTACTCTATTACACCAGAACTGCTGAACGGATCTGGATGAAATTTGGCACGGAGATAAATTATAGTCTGGATTATAGTATAACCTCAATGCAAGCGGACGAAGTCGTAGGCATCAGCTGGTTTGTTAATTAGTGATAGATGCGAATAGATATATAGATACCTATTACCTACCTATAGAAACCCCACAAGTATTTTTCCAAAAACAACTTCAACAAAAAAGTAACAGCACCTATCTGTTAAAGTTAGAGACATTCTGAAATGAAAATTGTTAAAGTTAGAGACTAGAGTATTTCAGCGACTTACAAGAACTACTTACAGCGTACCAACATTACAGCGAAAACAAATATGGCGTCTCCGAAGGACAGAATCCATACCTATATCATATCCATATCCTCTCGTATATATAAGTATACTAGCTGATGCCCACGACTTCGTACGCATGGATAGAGATTTTTTGGTTCCCGCGGGTACTCATTAATTTTCCGGGATAAAAAGTGGCCTAGTGTTATTCCAGGCTAAAATCTACCTCTGTACCAAATTTATCCAGATCCGTTCAGCCGTTCTGGCGTAATTGAGTAACGAACATCCATCCATACATCAACACATCCATCTATCCATTCATCCATCCAAACTTTCGCTTTTATAATATTAGTATAGATATATAAATTGAGTATTAATGAGTATTGAGGTGTGTTTAGATCGTAATTGGTGGAAGTGACGTTGGTATAAATGTTATTTTCGTCATAAAAAACATCTATTTTAAGATCCTCATTTCTCTGTCATAACTGCAAAGTTTCAAGAATGATGCCTTTCCAAAAATAGTCAATGAGATCCGAAAATAATTTCCATTTTTCATCTGTCTTCTTGTTAATTTGATCTTCATACAAAGGTCGAGAAGGCTTTTCTTCATAATTATAAGCGTAGGCGTTTCACCCTGAAAGCTGACTTTCCACGGGGCTAGAAATGAAATCTACAAACTCTCTCAAATTCAAAATTCAAAATGTTTTTTATTCAAATAAAAATTTATTTACAAGTACTTTTGAATCGTCGAGTGAATCTACCACTGGTTCGGAATGCCTTTCCTACCGAGAAGAACCAGCAAAAAACTCGGCGGTTGCTCTTTTGAAAAAAAAAATTACAATTTCATTAATTTATATAATACATAGGTAACAGCTGTCCTTAGCATTGCTGCAGCGAGTCAAATCCATGCTCCTTTGTCATTTACGTAATCTTCAACAGCATAATAAGCTTTTTTCAGGTAGCTTAATAAGCTTTTTTCAGGATTTAATTCTCATTTATGATTTCTCTTCCTTCTTTCTTATTTTGGCGGTTATACTGTTATCTAGATGGCGATAATTAAGTCCATGGTAACAGAATAGATAACAGAAGAAACTATGTTAAAGAATTCTGCATCACAATATTAAAGCTTTCTGAGAATAGTGCTATTGGAACCGTTGAAATTCGACGATTATGGACCAGAAGATTATCACCCCCTCGTAGGCTTGGAAACGAAAACATTGCGACTGACTGACAAAAAGGCGACAGGAAAAACCGTCGTTCCCTTTCAGACGTATTGTACTGTTCCTAGTGTGCTTTTGCTCTAAACTGAGCTTTACATTTGTTTAACCAACTGTAAGGAATCTCCCTCGGCAATAAAACGGCTGGTTCAATTCTTCAACATTGTATTCACTTTCTAATATCATAACCAAATCACAGCCAGCATAATTTCCTGTATTCCCCGAGTTCCGTCCACCATTCCCGCCCTCCATGACATATCTCCCTTTTTTGACAGCTGACGCATGCCACAGACTGCCGAACCCTGTTGTTTTTTAAACAAAACCAGAACCCGGGTTCTAAGTTGTTAATTTAATATTCAATCAATAATCAAACAAATAGCAAATAACTCGAAACCTAACACAACCAAGGTGTAGACTCATTCTAGAATAGACGGGCTTCTGTATAAATATTATTAATTATGTTGTTTCAACGTAACGCGTTCTAAAAATTTAATACAAATCTTTGAGGATGTGTCACTTTGAACCTACATATTTTTATATAGAATATATTAATTTTTGAAACATTTTACATAATTTTATTGTGCTTAATTGGTCAATGTTGAAATGTGAACCAAACTTAATTTTTTTTTATCCACTACAAGTTAGCCCTTGAATGCGATCTCACCTGATGGTAAGTGATGATGCAGTCTAAGATGGTAGCGGGCTTACCTGTTAGGGGCATGGCAGTTATATTAAACCCGGTTCGGTTTCTACACGGCATTGTACCGGAACGCTAAATCGTTTGGCGGCACGTCTTTGCCGGTAGGGTGGTAACTAGCCACGGCCGAAGCCTCCCACCAGGCCAGACCAGGCAAAATCCTGAAATCTTACATTCCCAAATTAACCATGCCGGGTATTGAACCCGGGGCCTCCGCACGTTAGACAACAGCGCTACACACTGCGCCACGGAGGTCGTCAAAAATATAATTGAGAAGCTGGAAGCACTCGAGGTTACTACATGATCTTAAAAGATGCGTCTTAATAAATTAATAAAATTATTTGAATTAAGGAAATTCATAATATTATATTTCAAATCAAATCAATTTCAATTACAAGACCTTCAAACATACAGCTTGAATAAATGATAAATGATTTATTTATTTCATGTAGGACAACTTGTGTCACTTATGAAACGTTAAGACTCTCACAACATACACACGCGAATACGCACCGCTATACCTATAAGTAGTTTTTGATAAATATCTATTGGCAAAATTCGAAATCTATCAAAAACTACTGACAAAATTAAGCTGACATCTCACGCATCGTGAGATGTCAGCTTAATTTTGCACGAAGAAATATTCTACTGACCGAACTAGGAATTTATTGTTTCAAGGTTTTCTTCTGAACTTTGAGTCTGAATAATTACGAAATTAATTTGCCTGTTATATCTAAAATTAGGAGTAAAGAGATCTACTTTCGATGTGGATAGGACAATTAGGTTAAAAAGCCGCCAATATTGCTATCAATTTTTGAGTAGTATAGAAAGCGAAATAGCTCTGGGACCTAGTTTCAAACCCCTTGGTATTTTCCAAACGAACGTGTGTAAATATTGCTTAGTTTAGTTGACTAAGTGAACTTTGATAAGTTAACTAAATTAAGCTAATTTAATGTAATTTTCAAGTTCACAGCACACACCACTAGCACAGAAAAGTTGCCAAAAATAATCCACATTAGAACAGTGACAAGCACTGAGAAACAGTCTATTAAAATAATAGCCCATATGAAGCCGGGTTAAGTGCTAAGTGAAAGCCGCTCTTCCATTTACCTCAATCTCTCTGGAACAGCTTTCGACCTTTAAGAATTATCTCACGCCTACACAGTTGGATCCATGTTGGATCCAACTGTGCAGTCTAGAACAAGTCAAAATTAAAAAAACACGACTGGACTGCCAAAAAACGAACTAAAAAGTTTAAAATCTAAATTAATCTAGTTAAATTAGAATCTTATTTACATTTTTATTAATTGATATTTTTTTGTGAATCACTGGATATTGAACTATGGTGTTATATATTTTTGGAATCTACACATCATTTTCTAGATGATGATTATATAGTTAATCTTATTTTCGTTTTTTTTTCAAATTTAGTCTTTAAAGTGGGGAACCATGGTCACCACATCAATTTTTTTTTCAATTTTACTAGCCTATGTCACCCGGAATAAGCTAGGGATTTTTACGATACCTCATTTATCAAAATCGGTTCAGGCGTATAGAAGTTATGGTGGAATATACAAACTCACATACATACATAAATACATACATACATGAACCCTGAAAACAATATACTCCTTATTTCAGGTAGTCGTATAAAAAAATATTCTGTCCACTTTAGTATCGATTGTCACAGGTCCTCCACCTCTCAACTACAGGTTCAGATACAAAAACAAGAAAAATGCACGGAGAAAATCTCGAGTTGTGAACGTGATGTATTTAAATTTACAATCCAATACATTTGACCGATGCAACTTAGCTCATTATTCACAGTGGCAAGTTCCGAACTGGGGCAATGGGGGACGTGAAACAAAACGAAATGAAAAAACCCCACGTCTTATTCATAATTTTATATTTTTGGGGGTAAATGAAATAGCAGAATATTGAACTTTTATTCTACGACTGCCTGAAAAAAGGAGTATATTGTTTTCAGGATTCATGTATGTATGTATGTGAGTTTGTATATCCCACTATAACTTCTATACGCTTAAACCGATTTTGATAAATGAGGTATCGTTAGAATCCGTAGCTTATTCCGGGTGACATAGGCTAGTAAAATTTTCAAAAAAAATTATTGGGTGGCCATGGTCCCGCATTAAAGACCAAAATTGAAAAAAAAAAAAACGAAAATAAGATTAACTATATAATCATCATCTAGAAAATAATGAGTAGATTCCAAAAACATATAACACTATAGTTCAATATTTAGTGATTCACAAAAAAATATCATTTAATAAAAAATGTGAATAAGAATCCAAAGGCTGTATATGCAAATCGCTTCTTAAGGAGGTAAACTCCAAAAATAATATCGTCGTAGGGCAGTCGTATTTTTTAATTCGTTAAATTAATTTCATTTCAGTTACTATATCCCTTCCATAGGCTCTAGATCAGTAGTATGAACTGATAATATTGATTCTAACATAATATAAGCTATCAATGAACAGGTATATAACAATGTGTGGGCACGGGGGCTACTATTAGCGCTTAAAGCAGTATTATTTTGAAATTGACGTTTAATATGACGTACTTTGACGTCCCTAAATACTAATATTATAAATGTGAAAGTTTGGATGGATGTATGGATGTATGGATGTACGTGGTAGAGCCTTAACCTTTCATAAGTGACACAAGATGTCCTACATGAAATAAATAAATCATTTGTCATGTATGGATGTATGGATGTTTGGCACTCAATCACGCCTCAACAGCTGAACGGATCTGGCTGAAATTTGGCACAGAGATAGATTATAGTCTGGAATAGCACATAGGCTACTTTTTATCCCGGAAAATTAAAGAGTTCCCGCGGGAACCTCCATCCACGCGGACGTTGTCGCGGGCATTCGCTAGTAAGGATTATAATTCTGAAACAAGAGCTTCAAGATGGTTAAGATAATACAGCTTTAAACGATAGTAGTAAGCCCCCAGGGAGCCACATGTGTGTATATAACGGGTGATCCTTATCACAGCCGCCAGTCTCTATCTCAGCTTACATCTTGAATGACACCTGTAGAAAGTGCTGTTATATTTTTAGTACTCACAGTGAGTTAGTTTTATTAGTGCCATTAGTAATATAACTATACTAAAACAGTTTTTTTTGAGTATTTTACAGGTATGTTTTATTCTAAGTTATTTTCAATCAATAAGTATAACTTACTTAAATAGCAGATGCACGCGACTTCGTCTGCTTGGATTGAGGTCTTTTGGTTCCGGCGGGAACTCTATAATTTCCCGCAATAAAATGTAGCCCATATTTATCCTACACTATAATCTATCTCTGTGTCAAATTTCATCCAGATCCGTTCAGCCATTCTGGCGTGATTGAGTAACAAACTTCCATGCATCTATCCGTCTAAACTTTCTCATATATAATATTAGTATAGACCCATAATTTCTAAGAAATGTAGTAGGTATACAGTTTACTTTACATTTACTATTTTCTTTTTCAGGTTAACGCCTTTCACGTTAGACTGCATCATCAATTAACCATAAGGTGAGATATTAATTTTTACTAGTAAGTGTTTTAAGGTGTCAAAATTATCTTATTCAAACAGAACTTAGCTTAGAGATAAGTTTGTCCACTTTTTTAAAATTAGTTTTAAGACAATATTTTGTACAAAAATAATAAAAATAAAATTAAAAAAAAAACTTAAGAAAACACTACACACATAGCAACCTCCCTGACAGTGTTGAGCGCTACTGTCTTAATGTGCGGAGGTCCCGGGTTCGATCTCAGGGTCAATTTTCTGGCGCAGTGTTGAGCGCTGTTGTCATAATGTGCGGATGTCCCGGGGTCGATCCCCGGCAGGGTCAATTTGGGAATTTATTGTTTATGAATTTTCCCTGGTCTGTCCTGGTGGGAGGCTGCGGTCGTGGCTAGTTACCACCCTACCGAGAAAGAAGTACCGCCAAGCGATTTAGCGTTCCAATACGATGTCGTGTAGAAACCGCTTATGGGTATGGGTTAATTGTAACTGCCATGCCCCTAACAGGTTAGCCCGCTACTATCTTATACTGCATCACCAGATCGCAGTCAAGAGCTAACTTGTAGTGGATAAAAAAAACCCCGGTAAATGCAGAACTATTTCTAGGAATGGACACTGAAATACTAAGAAAAGTATAATTACGTTAAAATTTGTCCCGCCATACAATAGAGGTTTCCCTAAATATAGACCTTCGACCCGAGCCCGTAATTCCTTTGATTAAATATACTGGTAATTGATAGGGCGTAGGAGTTCATTCACCAAAACGACCTGGGTTATATATATTTCATGATACACTCGTATTAATGTAATGGATAATCTTTTATCAAAGTACACTCTCGTAATACGATGTTTCATTAACCTAAAATTGATCTTCATGTTGTTACGAAAAAATACAGTACAACTTCAAACATATTGAGGTAGATAAGTTATAATAATATAATAAACTTCGTCTGCGTAGTTTGAGGTTTTTTGGTTCCCGCGGGAACTTTTTAATTTTTCGGGATAAAAAGTAGCCTATGTGTTATTATAGACTATAATCTATCTCTGTGCCAAATTTCAGCCAGATCCGTTCAGCCATTGGGGCGTGATTCAGAAACAAACATCCATACATCCATCCAAACTTTCGCATTTTAATACAATAAATAAATAAATAAAATAAATAAATAAATAAATAGATAAATAAATAAATAATAAAAATTAAGTAAGGTTTTAGAATAATTCAGTATATTTATGGAGAGACGATGATGTAGAGTTCGCAGGCCCTCTTTGGCGTAGAAACACTCACAATGAGAGACTAGGTAAGGCTTTTGCCCGGAAATGGGATGGGTTATAGTGTACATAGTACAAGCTATACACTGTTTATTACATCTAGATTTGTCTGTTTCCCGGATTAAAGCGAATTCCAAAGCGGCTTCTTGTTCCTTTATTTTTGATTATCCAAAATAGTCTCCGAACAGAAAAATCATCACCATCAAGCTATTAATTATATCGACCAAACATATTATCGACTAGCTTTTACCCGCGTCTTTGCTGACGTTGATTTTGGATTAACATACAAATTTTATTCTCCTTTTAAAAATCATTTCCTAGCGCGCAATAGCTATTTGTATGCAAAATTTTATTTGTATGCGACTGCCTGAAAAAAGGAGTTCATGTATGCATGTATGCTTTCAGGGTTCATGTATGCATGTATGTATGTATGTGAGTTTGTATATTCCACCATATATAACTTCTATACGCCTGAACTGATTTTGATAAATGATTAGCATAATGGCTAGTTTATTCTGGGTGACATAGGCTAGTAAAATTTTAAAATAATTGATGGGGTGACCATGTTCCCACATTAAATACTGAAGTTGAAAACATATGTTCGAAAATAAGATTAACTATATAATCATCATCTAGAAAATGATGTGTAGATTCCAATTTTTTTTTAAATTATGACTTGTTGAGTTGTGCGCTGACAGATCAATCAGACACTTTTCAAACCTATTATATTTAGAAGAAGAAGACTGACACATGTTATTATAATAACATCGTTAACTACTAAACTCAAATCCCCCCAGCAGCCGGGTAAAAAGACATTTATTAAAGTTGAGCTAATAACAATAATTTAATGGCACAGCTTGTAACAAGTAAATTAATTATGTAACACCATAAAAGATGCAAAGTGTTCGTTAGACAGGTGGGCAGGCTTCCCCCATGGCGCTATGATTTACACAGCCAGCCGTGAACCATGGCGAAAGTTCACGTGACAATAAAAACACCATCGATTTGTGTGATGCCAAGCCATAGGCGAAAACAGCTTAGCAATAAACTGTGTTGTATTTCTCACGTTTATTGTGTTTAACGATGTTTTTATTGTACGATGTATGTATTTTATCATTGTAATCCATCATAAAAATCCGAAAGAAAAACTTTATTCAAATTAAAACTATGAGAAACATTAAAATCTATATTAAAAACTAAAAATTAAAAGTATCATCTAAGCCGCTGCAATGTGAAAGAACGAAAGAAATGTGTCAAATGAATTTTGCTAGTAATATTGCTCAGGAATTTGATACATTTCCTCAAAAGCAATGTCTGGGAGCTCGTGTATTTCTGGGCGGTTAAAAAAACACGAAATTTCATTCTAACCTAACCTATCTCTAAAGAGTTCTGGGTGCTTTAAGCGTTACATAAATTAACTCCATTGTATACAGACCGTAGAAATATTAAGTAGGAGCTGGATACAATAATTTCTAGTTCTCAAATATTTGCAGTAACGTTAACATAAAGAAGTAAATAGGTTAGAACAAAATACTTATCTCACTCTCAAAATGTACTCATTTAATTTCAGAACTGAATTTAGAGTCAAGGATAACAAATATTCAGTCATAATAGAGACATCCTTTATAAACGTAAAAAGTCCTACAAAACCTCCGCTAAATGATTATTACATTTTATTATCGTATATAGAGTTTATTGCTATAAGAGTTTAGAGCTATTTTTGAAGATTCCTGCAAAAATTACTCTCTGAAATTTTCTGTTTCTCTGAGGTTTCGATCTTCACAATATAATTGTCTGATTTCAATCAGCCCATAAGTTGACAAGGCAAAATTTTAATGACTGTGTTTGCAGACACCGTTTTCTGTTGATCAGTTCACTCCGTTGTGGGTACCAACTAGATTCATATTCAGATTCATTTATTTGCATTTAACATGAACAATACAAAAATTGACATGTCACCCCGATAAGGCATATGCAGTTTGAGTGACAGGGATGCTTCGAAATTGTTATTTATAATTATATAATATTATTTATCTGTAGGTACATAATAATGTCTTGTCGAATAAATTAATCTATTATGCCATGAAAGCGTACCTAACGTAACTACCCAGCTTTACGTGATTCTTATCACCCGCTTTAGTGTCCAACTTGGGACACACGTCGCATCACAGGGGTTAACTTTTACCCTTAAACGCTGTAATAATGAATGGCGTTTTTATTGTAAAAAGTAACGGAACCTTTTCTTTTGACCTCGAGTTTTCCTTATTAGGGTTACGTGGAAAACAAATCGTTTTATAGTGACACTAGCTGATGCCCGCGACTTCGTCCGCGTGGTTTAAGTTTTTCTGAATCCCGCGGGAACACCTTTATTTTCCAGGATAAAGAGTAGCCTATGTCATTCTCCTTTACCTCAACTATATCCATACCAAAAATCACGTCGATCCGTTGCTCCGTTGTGGCGTGATTGAAGGACAAACCAATAAACCAACATAAGTCCGTATCTATCTACATTATGTAATTGGAAAATTTCTGTACAGTCAATATAAGTGAATTTATTTATTGAAGGAAGTTTCATTATCGATACATTGCAAAAACTAATCTTTACGATAGGTAGACTAAAAACCCAATAGGCTCGTGACTCCTTCGCTCCGTCTCAGGAAAGTCCAAAAGTAATACGTTGGAATGAGCGTACTCCTTTTAGACTTGCCTTTACACAAGTTTAAAAATCGACTAAATTATCTTTTTTTAAAAGAACAACCGCCAAGTTTAATGCTAGTTTTAAGTCAGTAGGAATATCATTCCGAACCAGTGGTAAATTCATATGACGATTCAAATCCGCTTGAAAAAGTTGGTTGAGACGACAAAGTTAATCAAAGCGGTCAAACTGGGTTAAAACAACAGAAGCTATGACAGCCCGTAAACCAGTGAGATACTAATCTCCCTAGACTTAAAAAGAGTCGTTAAGAAGTTAACAGATTGCGGACGAGAGGGAGGAGAGGGAGGAAGGAGGGGGAGTAATAAATTCTAAAGTTTTCAATTACTTGATGAGACCACGTAATAGGTCCGACCCAGTTGTGAGTTTACGATCACAATAAATTATTATTGGCTTATATTCTATAAAAATATATGAATCTTTTAACTTTGCCATGGTAGAGTTATGGTATGGTATGGTTTGCAACATGTTATTGCCTATTGGGATCGAACCCGCGATCCTGATAAGGATAAGGAGGTTGAATGTCTAAACCACTGGGCTATCACCGCTTCGTCGTCAGTTTCCCTGATGCGAATGTATTTCCATCATACAATGTAGCATTTTTACAGCTTATTTGGTTAGGTACAGAGAAATCTATTTAGTTACTGACGCACTAAGAAATCCATTATGCAAATTGTCTACCCTTTTCCATCTTCATCGAAAAATTGAGTAAAGCAAAATTTAGAAATTAAATGACATGGCATTTCACAATGCTGCCGATTTCGCTAGTGAAATCGTAGTAAGTATATTTTATAATACTTTTTAAGTATTGCTTAAAGATTTATTTAACATATGACAGAAATTGCAAATTGTTGCAAAATATATCGGTGAACTATTAGTGAGTAAACGAACTTATTGTGACTGCCTGAAAAAGGAGTATATTGTTTTCAGGGTTCATGTATGTATGTATGTATGTATGTATGTGAGTTTGTATATTCCACCATAACTTCTATACGGCTGAACCGATTTTGATAAATGAGGTATCGTTAGAATCCCTAGCTTATTCCGGGTAACATAATTTAGTAAAATTAAAAAAAATCGATGGGGTGACCATGCTCCCGCATTAAAGACTAAAGTTGAAAAAAAAATTTCGAAAATAAGATTAACTATATAATCATCATCTAGTAAATGATAAGTAGATTCCAAAAATATATAACACTATAGTTCAATATCCAGTGATTCACAGAAAATATCATTTAATAAAAATGTGAATAAGATTCTTATTTATCTAGATTAATTTAGATTTTTAACTTTTTAGTTCATTTTTAGGCAGGGCAGTTGTGTTTTTTTTTAAATTCTGACTTGTGATATTCTTAGCCCGGCGGCGCTGTGAAGGTGCGGCGGCGCCGGGTTAAGAATATCACATTATTATTATTATTATTATTAAATTTTTCGGCGTTATCAACACATTATTATTATTATTATTCGCTATAATCCGCTACAGTAGACCAATCTGTATGGTACAGTGCGTGTTTTTCACCTGCAGCATGACTTCAGTCACGACACGCACACACAGATTTGTCTACTGTAGCGGATTATAGCGAATTAAACTTCTAGTTCATTCACTATCATGGACTTCCGCAAAGTAACGCCTGCTTCTATTCAAGACAGTTTGTAGTCCGGAATAATACCTAGGCTATACGCGGGCATTAGCTAGTTATACCATAAAAGTCGCCGATATTGTGGTCGTGTCCCCCTGCAGCTGGGTCGCGTCGCAGGTGGGGTCGTGTCCCCCTGCAGCTGGGTCGCGTTGCAGGCGGGGCAAGGTCCCCCTGCAGCTGGGTCGTGTTGCAGTCGGGGTGATGTCACGGGGCCATGTCACCCTACAGTTGTGTCGTGTTGCAGGCGGGGCGATGTCACGGGGGCGCGGCGCCGATGGCGCAGGCTGAGCGCGCTCGGCTAGGCGCCCATGCGCGCCTGCCTCCTGCTGTGTGCGGCGCTCGCGCTCGCGCCGGGCCGGCCGCGCGGCGCCGCCGCCTCGCGCGCCGCCTTCTCGCAAGCCGCCGCCTCGCCCGCGCCCGAACCCGCGCGCCTCGAACACATCAAGACGCAGATACTCGCCAAGGTACCTCCCCTCCCACCTCCCGCTAGCGTCACTGGTACACCAACCTGCGCGCCTCGAACACATCAAGACGCAGATACTCGCCAAGGTACCTCCCCTCCCACCTCCCGCTAGCGTCACTGGTACACCAACCTGCGCGCCGAGAACACATCAAGACGCAGATACTCGCCAAGGTACCTCCCCTCCCACCTCCCGCTAGCGTCACTAGTACACCAACCCGCGCGCCTCCAACACATCAAGACGCAGATACTCGCCATGGTACCTCCCGCCTCCCGCTAGCGTCACTAGTACACCAACCCGCGCGCCTCGAACACATCAAGACGCAGATACTCGCCAAGGTACATCCCGCCTCCCGCTAGCGTCACTAGTACACCAACCCGCGCGCCTCGAACACATCAAGACGCAGATACTCGCCAAGGTACCTCCCGCCTCCCGCTAGCGTCACTAGTACACCAACCCGCGCGCCTCCAACACATCAAGACGCAGATACTCGCCAAGGTACCTCCCGCCTCCCGCTAGCGTCACTAGTACACCAACCCGCGCGCCTCGAACACATCAAGACGCAGATACTCGCCAAGGTACCTCCCGCCTCCCGCTAGCGTCACTAGTACACCAACCCGCGCGCCTCGAACACATCAAGACGCAGATACTCGCCAAGGTACCTCCCGCCTCCCGCTAGCGTCACTAGTACATCAACCCGCGCGCCTCGAACACATCAAGACGCAGATACTCGCCAAGGTACCTCCCGCCTCCCGCTAGCGTCACTAGTACACCAACCCGCGCGCCTCGAACACATCAAGACGCAGATACTCGCCAAGGTACCTCCCGCCTCCCGCTAGCGTCACTAGTACACCAACCCGCGCGCCTCGAACACATCAAGACGCAGATACTCGCCAAGGTACCTCCCGCCTCCCGCTAGCGTCACTAGTACACCAACCCGCGCGCCTCGAACACATCAAGACGCAGATACTCGCCAAGGTACCTCCCGCCTCCCGCTAGCGTCACTAGTACATCAACCCGCGCGCCTCGAACACATCAAGACGCAGATACTCGCCAAGGTACCTCCCGCCTCCCGCTAGCGTCACTAGTACACCAACCCGCGCGCCTCGAACACATCAAGACGCAGATACTCGCCAAGGTACCTCCCGCCTCCCGCTAGCGTCACTAGTACATCAACCCGCGCGCCTCGAACACATCAAGACGCAGATACTCGCCAAGGTACCTCCCGCCTCCCGCTGGCGTCACTAGTACACCAACCCGCGCGCCTCGAACACATCAAGACGCAGATACTCGCCAAGGTACCTCCCGCCTCCCGCTAGCGTCACTAGTACACCAACCCGCGCGCCTCGAACACATCAAGACGCAGATACTCGCCAAGGTACCTCCCGCCTCCCGCTAGCGCCACTAGTACACCAACCCGCGCGCCTCGAACACATCAAGACGCAGATACTCGCCAAGGTACCTCCCGCCTCCCGCTAGCGTCACTAGTACACCAACCCGCGCGCCTCGAACACATCAAGACGCAGATACTCGCCAAGGTACCTCCCGCCTCCCGCTAGCGCCACTAGTACACCAACCCGCGCGCCTCGAACACATCAAGACGCAGATACTCGCCAAGGTACCTCCCGCCTCCCGCTAGCGTCACTAGTACACCAACCCGCGCGCCTCGAACACATCAAGACGCAGATACTCGCCAAGGTACCTCCCGCCTCCCGCTAGCGTCACTAGTACACCAACCCGCGCGCCTCGAACACATCGAGACGCAGATACTCGCCAAGGTACCTCCCGCCTCCCGCTAGCGTCACTAGTACACCGACCCGCGCGCCGAGAACACATCAAGACGCAGATACTCGCCAAGGTACCTCCCGCCTCCCGCTAGCGCCACTAGTACACCAACCCGCGCGCCTCGAACACATCAAGACGCAGATACTCGCCAAGGTACCTCCCGCCTCCCGCTAGCGTCACTAGTACACCAACCCGCGCGCCGAGAACACATCGGGGCCGCTTGTTAGAGCGTCGCTTATTACACAGCATTAGGGACCAAATTAGGGACCCTCTTGTCCTTAATCTTATTACACTACACTCATTCAAGTGGAAAGGTCCCTGTGAAAAGAGCAGTGTAATAGGCCTATTAATATGACACATGGCGTTACTAGTATACGAACCCACCCGCCTCGAGAACATCAACGCTCAAATACTCGGGCGGTCCTCAAGGCTATGCCTCGGCCAGTGGCGTGCAGTTCATAAAGGCGCAAAAGCACTGCTTAGCCAAATGGGCTTATTTTTCATCAAAACAGTAAGTAAATAGGTATTTTGACGAATGACGAATGCTTACCCTAGCCTCAAAACCTGTGCACGCCACTATTTCCTCCTTACCCTGGCTCGTCGTTTGAGGCCTAAAAGGCCAAGGCCAATGCTATTCGTGGCTTTCAGCCTAATGGAAATCTTTTCCATACTTTAGTACTTAATTTGCGTCATCCTCGTCTCGATAACTTCCCGCCTTGAGCAGATTAAGACACAATACTCGCCAAGGTGGGTGATCAGCTATTGCCTAATATAACTTACACTAGATGGCGTTAGTACGTGCTACTATATATTTAGATATGGTGCTCGAGGCCGGACACGCCGCTTGATTACAAAATAGACACAAATACTCGCCAATCTATGTGGTCAGCCGTTACTTTGTCACTAGATGGCGTTAGTAGTATTATAAATAGCTCATCTAAATTCTATTTCACATCTTTAATCTAAGCAAGGGACTTTTGACAAGAAAATTTGGTTAGAGCTTTGAATCTGTGGCGGTCTTTGCAGTACGTACGTTCGTAATTCTAGATGGCACTACTAGTAGCGCACGAAACATACGAAGAGTCTGCATCGCGATAAGGAAGTTTTATCTGTTTTACGCTGTAATTTTATTCGAACTTTAAATACCAACGGTTGGACCAGTGGTCCCCGAGCATAACACCCGCTCGGAGAATCAAGATGAATCGGAGCTCAGACCAGGGCGCGTTTGGAACCCTCGTAGCTTTAGTTTTAAGATACCGTAAGCAATTATCACCTTCATGTTTTATAAGAAAGTAATTTTTAACGTCAATAAGTGTACCTACAGTGTACCTATCTTGAATAAATGATATTGAGTATAGAGTATTGAATGATCATCCTATTGTTACGGTCGAGTCATATCACCTGCAGGGCGACCGCGTAGCTTCTGCATCAATTATTGTTACAGTATCAATTGTTGTGATTGGCTGAATTTATGGTATTCTTGCTGCGTCAATGGATTTTGTCCAATAGCGGAAGAGTGTTATCGATCGTTACACTGTAGCTGTCAGAGATACGCGGTCGCCCAGCTGCTCCCGAAAAAGAAATAAAGATGCTAAGTTGGTGTGTTTCGTTTGCAGCTGGGGCTCACGTCGCGGCCGACGCCGCTGGGGGCTCCGCCTCGTGACGTCGTCAGACAGATCCTGGCGCGAGCGGCGGACCCGCGGCCCGAGCGCCGCCCGGACACAGAACAAAGCATGAGGGAAATCATTGCGATAGCACACAGAGGTACCCGTCTACATACTCACCTGCATTGAATAGAAGCAGGCGTTACTTTGCGGAGATGTTGACTCGACAATGCACGATTGTGAAGTACTATACTTCACAATCGTGCATTGTCAAGTCAACATCTCCTGAAGATGCTCCGGTGTCGGAGTGAAACTTACGTTGAGAGTGATTTGGAGGATTTGTGTGGTGTGGTGTTGTGCCTGTGCGCATTGCTGGGTGGTGGGTGTCGCATGCTGCAGGTGGAAGACACGCACTGTACCACACAGTGCCGTCTACTGTAGCGGATTATAGCGAATTAAACTACTAGTTCATTCACACTCACCTGCCTCGTGACGTCACGAGACAACGCCGCCTCGTGACGTCGTGAGGCAGTACAAGGTGCGAGCGGCCGACCGCGGTCTTCTCCGTTTGGCCTTGGCCAAAACGGGGGTACAGGCCTCGAGGCGTAGCCTCCTTCCTCGGGTGACTTTTTAGCCTTGTGACGACTAGGGCCTTACACGCACCTCTTATTTGGTCACAAGATTGCATTGGTAGTGTATTAGATGTATTAGGCGCTCGAGTCCGAACCCGCCCGCACATACACCGACCTGCCTCGTGACGTCACGAGACAACCGTGTCTCGTAGCGCCATGAGGCAATTTTGTCACACATGTCACAAGGATTCTGAGTACCTACTAATAATTACAGTACCCGGCAGTAAACCTCACACATAGAGCCTTAGAAAGAGTTAATTGGCTGTTTCGGCTTCGTAGAGCGTCGTCTCTATCACTCATACCTTCTAGTACTTCGTCTGAAGTCTGAATGACAGAGATCATATAAAATTATAATTAATTAATATAATCTTATTTGACATTAATTAATTATAATTTTATATGACATTCGTAAGAGCTCTAAACAAGCCAAAATGGAAATAAATAAATGAATAAAAAATAATTTAAAAAAAAAGCCACAGTTTTCGAAGTCGCAACTCTGATTATCTCTTTCTAAAGCTCGAATTTTAATCTTTACAGCCGGGTACTGTACCGCTATAATTGGGGTAACTTACGTAAAACTTAGTAAGAAAATGACATACCTAATTTTAATTTTAGTTTACTCCGCAATTGTCTTTTGCTGCAAATGTTCATAAATCGGCAATAACTTAACGTTATTTGATTAGACCATGGTTTTGAACCCAGAAAAAAAAACATCGTAATTGAGTTGATTCTTATAGGGATAAGCATTCCTATAAAATCAAATAGGCGTCTAAAAAGTCACAGCTTAGCTTCCTTCTTCATCGACATCTAAATAGGCTAAACTGACTTCATTTTCTACGGGTACATTGACCCCGTTGGCGGGCCGTCTGGGTTTTTTGGCATTCCTAATCTTATTAGAATATCATTCATGTTGATACGTAGATATTATAGTAGGTATTGTTGTATAATTCGAGTTCAAGTTTCGACAAATCATCGTCTAGGACTAGTAATGTCTTAGTATAGCAAGTATTTTATTACTATACTAGGTCACCGGGTGGAATTTATGGAAATCCTTTCTTATTGGAGGTCTATCAAAATTCAATGTGGCAGTTACAACACATACGCTAAAAGATGGCGCTATAGTATAGTCTAGTCTAGGTAATAAAGCTAGTAGACCCCAACAATAATTACTCAGGCGACGAAACTTTACAATATGATAAAGTGTCATGAGTTAAATGTATAGTATAAATATCCAACAAAAAATCAGAAAGGAAGTAAGATTTTTTTATGCTATACGCAATTGTTAAACCAAGAAGGTAACTACACTATCGCGTAAACGCAGTTTAGATTTCATCATAAAATCGGTTGCATGATTATTTCATTTGTTATTTCGGTTTTGAGCGTAAATATACTACCTGCTATTATTTTAAAAAGAAATCGAGAAAATATTTAATCATATATATTAAGTTTTAGATATAAACACCTAACTTGCGTATTTTTTTTTGTGGGATATTTTTGTGTAAGTTTTGGATCATCCAATACGAAAACCCAGCCAAGTTTCATCGACTGAGGATTTAATGCGGAGGTCTCCATACAACGGACCGCCTCATTGCCTAGACTACTAGTAGCATAAGAATAAAATCTAAACCAAGTGATAGGTTCTGAGATGCGCTAACGAAGTGTTCCCGGGTTCATTCCGGGTATCAATACCTCCTGTTCCTCTCCATGCAAAATTGGAAGGTTAGATTACATGAGATTAGGTTAGTCTCTGGAGTCAATTAGTCAATGCGTTTTCGAATGAAGAAGGCGGTCCAATAGTCCGAGTATAGCACTCGGACTATTGGACCGCCTTCTTCATATTATAACTATTAATTTTCAGTTCATATAAAATTCTCTTATTTTCGATGCCCTATAAATATAAACTGGCTGATTTTATTTATTGGGTATCGAATCATCTATATTAAACCTTTCCGTATAGGGTTCAACTAGACTTTTTCTTATTAATTGGTTTGAGATATCGTCACTGTCATCATCGTCATTATCATCATCGTCATTGTCACCATCATCATCATCATCATCATTATCATAATCGTCGTCATCACATTCCCTAGTGAACGCCACCATATGTGCAGGCCGAGTAGGAGTTTTTTTTAGTAAAGTTTAAAGTTTTGGTTAACACGCTGCCTTATGATTTAAATGGACTAAAATTAAATCTTCTGTTATTTTCTTACTAAGTTATTTTAATACTATTTTATTATAATTCAAGTGTTCAAAATCTACGAAATGGCTCATCACTCCTTAGCCCGCTTGCAGAAACACCGGGTTATCTTTTTAACCCAGAGTTAGCTGCTACTTTGACATATAAAATTCGTATAAAACTTAACTTTTAAAATCTCAAATATATTCCTACGTAACCAGGCGTTTTTACAAGCGGGCCTTACTATCTTTTGAATACTTGTCTGAATAGCATTAACTTCATACATAAAGGTCATACTTTAATAATTTTTTGCTGAGTATTTTTCAGATAGAATTTTTACTGGACAACATTGGATGGTGAAATTGTGTAAGTATTTCTTTTATTGAAAACTATTTGGGCTTTTTAGGGTTCCATAGTCAACAAGTAACCCTAATAGTTTCGCCACATCCATTCGTCTGTCTGTCTGTCCGCGGCTTAGGTCAAAAACTCTGAGTACTAGAAAGCTGTAATTTGATAATTTGAGGGGTAGAATTTTAGAAAATAATTTTGGGGAGGTATACCCAATCGTGAGGGAAAAGTGGGGATAATTTGTTTTCACGTCTATCCTATGGTATAGGTTGGACAGGTCATTTTAAAATATTGGGGATGTGGGAAACCATTTTTTGATTCTTTTGCGAAATAATTGCTTTCTTTTTATTCTTTTGCTTCAAAGTGCTATTTATTTTCAAAGTCAAGTGCCCCCTACTAGTTTTTTGGATATGTGAAATAAATTCAAGGCAGTAGTATAAGTAACGAAGTTAAAATTTACTTTTTCAGTGCCTTTGGAATAGTTACGGTATTGGACGAAGAATGTATACTCGTACTTAACAAATGTAAGTTATGCAATGCTTTCATTTTTAGAAGTATCCAAATTTGACCATGTTTTCTTTAGAAGTATCAAAAACATAACGAAGCAAAGTCAGCTCCCCCAAGCCTAAAGCCAAATATAGCATAGGGTTTAATTTTGGTTTCAATTTAAGGTAAAATTCCCAATTCTATATAATTCGATTTCTTTTCATTGAAACTGATTTCAACCCCAACAGAAAATAGTATTGCCGCCTCAAATTTTGATTACATTTTCAACATACCTACGTAATAATTTTATAGTTTACTAGGTGATGCACGCAACTTCGTCCGCGTTTTTGTATTTATTCCCGCGGGAACTCCATAATTTCCCGGGATAAAAAGCAGCCAGTATCTTTTACCAGGATATAACCTACCTCCATAGCAAATATCTTCAAAATCGGTGGAAAAGCTGGGCGCCTGTCTGTCCAGCTGTCTGTATGCTACGCTTTAGAGACACATATTATAAATGTGAAAGACACACTTTCGCATTTATAATATTTGTATGGTTTTCTATTGATAAGGAAAACCGTAGTCCGTGTGAGCGTAGACTGCACATAAACGTTTTATTGTCATCCCCCCTTCACCCCCGGAATTGCAACATAAACCCATTATGTGCGAAACAAAAAATGGCAATAAAACCCCACTGTCCATGCCAACAATTTTATTATTTTAGAAAAAACATTAAATCGCAGAACTTCGGAACTAACCAAAAATGGGCAAGAAGTAGGGTTGACACCATTTACTTATTTTTCTAATGCCCCGTTGGTCTAGCGTGTTCGACTGATGAGTCGATCCCGGGTTCGATTTCCAGGTTGGGCCGTAATATCCGTACGCACCCTTAATGACTCATTTGTCAGCCTATCGCAGTTTTACAAGATCGTAGAATAAATAATGGATTGACCGAATTTCGGTCACGGCAGCTAATCCCCACAGTATAAGCAATCTGCGCAGGATAAATTATAGACCATCATCATATTAAGTGCACTCTCTAATTCCTTACATGTGACGGACAATCTGGCATCTGTAAATAAATCAGGCGCATGACTGATGGCTTTCCATATTCTTCGAGGTATGAGGCCATAACGCATTATTTCAAAAAATCTAATTAAAGCTATTACTAAACTATTAAAATTACATTAAAAAACTAAACATTGAAGATCGCTGCGATGAGACAATGTGCCCAGAACGCTGGCTACATTACCCCGCTGGATAGCCAAAGTTATATGTTAACTGCCAGCCCTCCGGTCACATGTGGACTCTGTGAGACGAGAGGATAGATCCTTAAAAAAAGGATCTAGCATCTTAATTATTACTCAACATGGGACTGACGCCCAGGACCTCATCATCTACGATGAAACATGCTAACCACCAGATCAAAGAGAAAATCTTAAAGCATCGACCCTAGAGAGGACGAACTGTAGTTGGCTGGAAAGTGTCTGTTTCTCATCAGTTATAACGATTTTGAAGAAATTTGATATTGAGACAAAATGCATCCCGGGGACAGACAAAGGGTTCTTATCCCGAAGAATTAAAGAGTTCCCGCGGGAATCAAAAAATCTAAATCTACGTTAGGTCGCGGGCATTATCTTGTTTATAATATTATCTAGTATATTAAAAGGGAAAGGTGTTTCATTGATTGCTTGATCTATCAACGCGCATCTAACCACCGGATCGGGCTGGAATTTGGCACACCAATATCTTTTATGACGTTGGCATCCGCTAAGAAAGAATTTTTGGATCTTCAACTCCTAAAGGGGTGAAAAAGGGGCTTAAGATTTGAATGAAAATTAAACTATAATAATACGTAGTGTATAATATTAGCTATAACCTATGATATTAGTCAGGCTGTGTCAACCCTAGAGAGGGTTCGCTGTAGTTGGCTGGTACGTAACGCTCGTTGTGTGTGTGTGCAGTTAAACAGTAATTTAAGTTGGTTATGCAACGCCGCTGGCCGGCCGCCAATCGGCCGGCCCGGTCCGAGGCGGAGGTTTTTTCCACAAATCTTAGCTTTGTATAGTTCTCTTCCAAGCGCTTGTCTCGACTAAAGCTACGGTTTCCTGGGAGAGCAGTATCGAGTGTTAAAGTCCCCTTGTCAAGTAATTACCGATGTCTCTCTGCGTCCTATTTCTCATTGCTGAGGGTCGAGACACCTTTCCATTAATCACTGAATGGCGGTCGTTTTCTTGTCATAAAAATGCGATGGGTTCCACGTACGAGTACTGAGAGTACGATTAATATGAGATGTTAGTGATAATAACCGGGACCAAGACGCACCGGCACGGAGGAAACGAAAAAGTCAAATTTGGACTACCCAATTCGGTCACCCATCCCCCCATCGGTCAGTTACAGTCTTGGGTCAACGTTCCTTATCAATTGCAATTGACTGATGTGCGTTGTCGTAACTAGGCCACTTTTCGTAAGATGTACTGCGCTCTTAAAACTACTAGTACATGAAAGTGATCTTTAGGATCAGAGGCCCAATTGTCTAAGCAAATCGTAATCATTTGACAGCTTAAAACGTATTACTCGATCTGTATGCCGATTATGTAAGGAAATCGTAATCGTCTGTCAAACGTATAATTCGACCTATCTAAGGAGGTCACAAATGCTTGCACGTCAAAACGCATGTATGTACTCCTTAAAAAGTTCGAGTTATACGTTATGAACTATCAAATGAATACGATTGGCTTAGACAATTGGGCCTCTGTTTTAGGAGTTCATACATGCCTTTTGACGAGGCATCTATGAACTCCTTAAACGGGTCGTATTGTGCATTAGACAAACTAATCGTTTGTCAAAACAATATGCACGATTACGATTTCCTTACACAATCGGGGGGCAGAAACCCAATTGTCTAAGCCAATCGTATTCATTTGACAGGTCATAACGTATAATTCGAACTATTTAAGGAGTATATACATGCGTTTTGATGTTCAAGCATCTATGACCTCCTTAAACAGGTCGAATTATACGTTTGACAGACGATTACGATAACGATTTCCTTACACAATCTTGTTTTCTACCTCCGTGGCGCAGTGTTGAGTGTTGTTGCCTTAACGTGCGGAGGTCCCGGGTTCGATCCCCGGCAGGGTTTGGAAATTTATAATTTCTGAATTTCCCTGGTCTGGCCTGGTGGGAAGCTTCGGCCGTGGCTAGTTACCACCCTACCGGCAAAGACGTGCGGCCAAGCGATTTAGCGTTCCGAAACCGAATAGGAGTATGGGTTTAATATAACTGCCATCCCCTAACAGGTTAGCCCGCTACCATCTTAGACTGCATCATCACTTACCATCATGAGAGATCGCAGTCAAGGGCTAACTTGTAGTGGATAAAAAAAATCGGGGGTCATGTCCCTAGGAAAGTAATGGCGTCTTATTATTATTATAGTTGCCATCAACCCTTAAATACACAGTCAGGGCGGGTTCAAAAACAAAACTAGGTTTTTATCTAAGAAATCATGATTTTATAGTTCTACTGCGGTAGTTTAACGTAAGACGCGCTAGAGTTATGACTGCGGTCAAATTCAACTGAAAAATAAATGGAAAATCTTCAAGTACTGCGTATTTCCTCTGTTCTAGAAAATTCCTAGTTAATAGGTATTGCAAACAGACTCCTTATTACTTTCTAGTACGTAAGTATTTCTGTGTTCCACAAAATATAAACACTCATACTAGTTTTTCTGGCATTCATATTAAATTGTTAAAAAAAATCTGTTCCATGGTGTGAATTTTCGAGGTCACGCGGGTTCGATCCCCGGTATAAATCAAATTTCAGAAGTTTCGAGTAACTGCCTCGTTGGTCTAGCGGTTATCATGTTCGACTGCGGCCGACGAGGTCCCGGGATCGATTCCCGGGTCGAGCCATAATTAAGTGCTGGGGTTTTCTAATTCTCAGTACTAGCCCGGATTTAGGAAGTTGGCGGAGTTTCACCCCCGTGCCTCGGAGAGCACGTTAAGCCGTCGGTCCCGGTTATTACCCCTAACATGATATTAATCGTTAAAACCGCCAACCCGCATTGGAGCAGCGTGGTGGGTGGGTGGGTCAGCTCTAATTCCCTTTCTCATAAGAGTGGAGGCCTGTGCCCAGCAGTGGAACGTTAATAGGCTCTAGTGGTGGTGGTGGTTGAAGTTCTTTTACCCCCTAATCATTACCCGCCATTTTGTCACGTTACACAGTCTGGCAACAGTAAATAAATTAAGCTTGTAGTGGATAAAAAAAAAAAGAAAAAAAAATAGGAAATTCGGGTTCAGCACTTAGTCACGCGGAACATTTGCGAAGAAGATTTAAAATATCCCGAGAGGTTTAAGTACATCTTGTCGTGTCACTTGGGTGGATTAATGTGGAAAAAAACGTCACAAACTATGAGCTAGGGTGATAAACACGGTGTTTTATGCCAAATGGGATGTGCCCGCGGAGTTCCAAATAAGGAAATAGATGGTAACTGCTGTCTTCAATTCATATTAATCTACGAGCTGATGCCCGCTACTTCGTCCGTGTGGATTGAGGTTTTTATCCCGTGGGAATTCTTTAATTTTCCGGGATAAAATACTTTTTACTACTGCCTATATTATGTTATTCCATATCTACCTCTGGTCCTATTATTTCATCCAGATCCGTTCAGGCGTTCTGGAGTGATTGAGTAATAAATATCTGTCCAAAGTTTCGCATTGTACTATTGAAATTGGATTGGATCGAAAGAAAGAAAGAAATCTTTATTCAGGGATACATGATTTAAAAAAACAGTCTTTATAAGAAGAAAAAATTAGCGAAATGAGACTTGATCCCCAAAATAATCTTCACTAAGCATGTGCTGTACCTGTTAGGATTGAAATTTTTATAGTAGGTACTTATATAATACTACATGATGCCCGCGACTTAGTCCGCGTGGATTACGGTTTAACGAACTCTTCAATTTTCCGGGACAAAAAGTAGCCTATGTCCTTCCCTGGGATGCAAACTATACCTAAGAAATTTCATCAGAATCGGTTGAATAGATGATCCGTGAAAGCGACAAATAGACAGACCATTCGCATTTATTATACTTGATGATGCCCGCGATTTTGTCCGTGTGGATTAAGTATTTCCGGGGGAACTCTTGATTTTTTCGGGATAAAAAGGAGCCTATGCCCTTCCCCTGGATACAAACTATCGCTATACCAAATTTCATCAAATCGGTTGAAGAGATAATTTTTTTTTATTCCCGCGGGAACTCTTGATTTTTTCGGGATAAAAGTAGCCTATAAGGATATAGGATATAAACTATCCCCAGGATATAAACTATCCCGATTGAACAAATGGGCCGTGAAAGCGTAGCAGACAGGCAGACACACTTTCGCATTTATAATATTGGTATGGATTAGTATAGTAAGGATGTTCTAAAAATACAGCTTCTTCTTCTTTATTAGGCTTATTTTAATTGCGATTTTCCAAAAGCTTTTCATCCGCCCGCATTCGCAGCCATATATCAATATTATGCCTTTCACAGACAATAAAATTTTAAAGTTAAATCCCCGGGAGGCGAGCTATGTTAAATCTGTTCAATGCATTACTGCGGATGTACCAGCGGACATTAATGTGGACACATAACGACCGGCCATTCTGTGCCTCGGATTAAACATATAAATCTGTGTGGTTAGCTTGAGATTTACTCGCAAACGTTATGTTTAAAAGTGTATACCGTATTACTAATGTTAGCATTATTACTGTTTGTCATTATATCTCATGAAACGGGAAGTATAATATCAGTCAATTTGACTCGTTTCATGTCATTCGATTTAATCTGCGGATACCGACGCCATATTGAACATAGTTAGTATAAATACGAGTGTTTTGACGATAGTAAATAAAGTAATTCAGTCTCCTGCAGGCAGACTCAGCGATTATTGAATACTTTCGTGTTTAGATCGCAATTTGGTTTAGAGCTTAACGATAGCAATCGTCTAACTTTTATCTTATTACATTAAATCTCTCGTGGAACCGCTACACGTTGTGACCATTCGCTCGTGCAAGTTCCAAATGAGAGTACAAATATATCAAAAGTGTTTATTAATACCTACTTCTGGATTTTCCCTTACACTAAGGTTTGCATAATGAAGTTATTTTATGATTGTGTTATTATTATAGTTTCAAAAAAATGTTATTCTAAAGTTGGTAAGTTTAAAAGAGGCTTCCTTAGCCTGCTTAACTGTTAATGTATTATATTTCTGTTTTACCTAAGTTTGGAGGACTAGGTTATAAACTTTGTATATACAATCTATTAAATATTACAGACATTTTCAAAACAAACAAAACAAAACTCGCAAACGTTGATAGAATTCGAGCATACAATAACGTCAGAGTAAAATGAATTTGAAACTTAAATACCTTGTAATATTATCTAATGCACTTTTCTCCTGCCAGGTTTAACTTAGGTACCTTCAAGGCAAGAGTGAATAGGCATCATCTTTTCTTTAATTTTTTTAATGGTTCAACATAAACATTCATATTAGGGGTATATACACACAATTAAAAAAAATTGTTCCTGTCCTTGGATGACAAAACGTTAAAACCCGGATAACCGCGTTTATCTATTAAGTCAACGGTGGAATTCCGTTCGAAGTCAAAAAGTATGTTGCTTCAAACACGAAAGTAAGAAAGAACATTTGATTCTAGAAATATTGATTGCATGATATTAAAAATCTGTAGACAAAACTGAATATTTTAACAACTTAAATCCTTACAAAGTTGGTTGAAGGATTAAAAATAGCCGGAGTTATTGAGCACAAATAAGCTAGGGTTCTTCATCTGCCTTATAGACTTTATCCCGGCCATGATCGTATTGTGAAAAAAATTAATTAAGTCTGCGTATTTAGACAATGTGAAAACATGATAAATATTTGGTAATAAAGCTTAGTATCGAATATTTAAATCTTAATTTCACTTCTTTTGGGTTACCACCCAGCGATTTTCTTTCGCTACGGCTATAGAACCTATACCACAGAATAGGTATCCTATACGCTTAGGTTTTCTTGACTACATATTCTATTCTGAGTCTTTCTACTCCGTTACAAAGCGTAGCGCTTGTTGTAAATTTCGGACGAACTTATAAGGACCATTGAACTTTGGCACTAAAATAGTGCTGTTGTCTTAACGTGCGGAGGGCGGTTCGATCCCAGCAGGGTCAATTTGGGAATTTATAATTTTCCCTGGCCTGGCCTGGTGGGAGGCTTCGGCCGTGGCTAGTTACCACCCTACCGGCAAAGACGTGCCGCCAAGCGATTACGCGTTCCGCTACGATGCCGTGTAGAAACCGAATAGGGGTATGGGTTTAATATAACTGCCATGCCCCTAACAGGTTAGCCCGCTACCATCTTAGACTGCATCATCACTTACCATCAGGTGAGAGCGCAGTCGAGGGCTAACTTGTAGTGGATAAAAAAAAAATTCTCGACGCTCGAAATTCTAACGTAGCGGCTAGATATTATTAAATCTCATACTAATCTCACTGCGGACGGATTACTCTAAGTCTAACGTATAGATTTAAGAGTAGGGGGATGCTATTAAGAACTTTATTATTGTTTCGGAGCTGAAAATTTTGTTCGGTTAGCGCAACTTTTTTATAGTCGAATGTGGTCAGAAATGACTAATTAACTTTTTATGCGTAACACGAGTAGATGGCACAATTTTCAGAACTACAACTTTGGTCATAACTAACATACCCCTAAAAAGTTAGACCGCTACCATCATAGACTGCATCATCCCCCTAAATGGTTAGAGCTACCATTATAGCATATAGCATTATAGCATATAACATTATAGCATATATAGTATTATATCATATAGCGTTATAGCATATAGCGTTATAGCATATTGCATTATAGCATATCGATTTATAGCATATAGCATTATAGCATATCGATTTATAGCATATAGCATTATATAGCTAGCTTCATCACTTCTCATATCTCCTGCATCATACCTCCTGCAGGCTTAGTATGCGCACAACGACATATCTCGTATCGAGAGAGAGATGTTGTCGATGTCGGCTAATTTCTCGTTTATCCTAACATGCACAAAATCCGGTATATTAAAAGAAAAAAATTAGTCGGCATGTTAGGGATCGTCGGGGAACATACCACAAATAAGAAATATTACTTTTATCCCTACTTTACTAGAAAGAAAGAAAGAAATCTTAGAAAAATTCTTCAGGGATACAAGACAAAAAGACAGACTTAACACTACTGATAAATAACCATGCTAGCTTCGGTAGACAAATAGAGATAACTGGTAGACATAATTTTATTCGTTGTGTGCATTCTAGCTAGATCTAGATCGCAGTCAAGGGCTAACTTGTCTGGGTTGGGCGGATAAAAAAAAACAATATAATATATAACTCGTTTATGCACTATAGCGAGAACATAAGAGGTACAGACAGCAAGACAGGAAAACTAATTTTAAACGGAAACCAAAAAACATTGAGCCACACGATAAATGCGACCGACAAAATCGTAAATTGGTAACTTTAAAGACCCTCCCCGAAGAATACGTTCCGGACTTTGGGGGTAGTAAATTCTGCGGAAAGAAAAGGCGGAACGTTGAACGCTTTCTAATGTCTGTATTGACCGTACCATACTTTGCCCTTTGATTGGCTGTTTTGTTGACGGAACCTACTTTTTGTCAGAGTTTTAAATTACTTTTTACACAACTGCGCCAAAATATGAACCTAATGTATTCAGGGTTCATGTATGTATGTGAGTTTCTTTATTCCACTATAACTTTCAAATGCCTGAGCAGATTTAGACGTAGGGGGTATCGTTATAATCCTTACATCCTCCCAATTGACACTGACTATAATTTTTTTTTAAAACAATCTTTATGGCAGTGTTTTTTCAAATTTTTAAATTAAAATAATTTGTTTAATTTCTTAAATTATATTCATTTGTTTATATCATAGAATATTTTCTACCGATTTATAAAGTTTTATTAAGTTTGACGGAAACCAAGATTGCATGCATCCTGGGAACAGACGCATGATACTTTTTATCCCGGAAAATCATTTAGAGCTCGCGGGATTTAAAAGAATACTAAATTCATAAAGAGAAAATCATGAACCTCGTTCATCATCATCATCTAGCTTTTGCCCGCAACTTCATCCGCGTGGACTACACAAATTTCAAACCCTTATTGAATTTCCAAAAATCCTTTCTTTTTTATGTCATAATCGCTATCTGCATCCAAGATCCGTCCAGTGGTCTGAGCTGTGCGTTGATCTAGAAAATGATGAGTAGATTCCAAAAATATATAACACTATAGTTCAATATCCAGTGATTCACAAAAAATATCATTTAATAAAAATGTGAATAAGATTCTAATTTGACTTGATTAATTTAGAATTTTTTATTTTTTTGGTCGTTTTTGGCAGGGCAGCCGTGTTTTTAATTTTGGTAAATATGACTTGTATATATTTGGATAAAATTTAAACGGTACTGACAACATAATACACACTTCTCAAACATCGAAATAAATTCGAAGCACCGAATTTACCAATATTTTGTTGACGCTACTTTTTACGTTGATTTATTCAGAAACAATTTTCCACCGTTTGTTCTGAGGGTTGCGAAAAAAAATTCAAAGTAATTGAATATGTTTTGCCGACTCTACTTTTTTGCTTTGATTTATTTTGCAGCGGTTTATTTATTGGCTACATAAATATTACAATCTACGTCCGATAGTTGAATTAATTGAAGATCTTCGACTTGGGGTTGTATTCTGCACTGGTTTTTGTTGCGGCTTCGCTCACGTTAGGTTCGATTTTCATACAAATTTCAAACCCCTTGAATGAGGTCGAATTTTCAAAAATCTTAGCGGATACAAATTTCTAACCACTTAGTGGTCGAATTTTCAAAAATCTTTCTTAGCAGATGCTTATAGCTATCTGTATGCCAAATTTCAACTCGATTCGTCCAGTGGTTCGAGCTGTGCGTTGATAGATCAGTCAGTCAGTTTCTTTTCCTTTTGAATAATAAATATTAAGGTTAGATATACTTGATCCGGTTTTCCCGGGATAATATCCGGTTTTCCCGGAATAAAATAGCCTTTTCCGGAATGCAAAACTTAATTTTCAGTCATATCTCAATTAATTTCATCACAATCGGTTGAACAGATGGGCCGTGAAAGCGTAGTACACAGACACAAATAAAATGGACAGCATACTTTCCCGTAATTTATTATATTTGTATGGAAGTATGGTTTCTTAAAATATTATTGTATCATTTTCAGGAAATTTGAAGAATAACAGCACTTCGTGTGACCTTGGACTTGGACAAAACAATACAGAAGATTATTAGCACCCATAGTCCCTAACTCAGTGAGTAAGAAATAAAAATAATATTAATTCATAGCAAACCTTCCTCGACTGCCTCTTTGGTCTAGTGGTTGGCGTGTTCGACTGCGGCCGACGAGGTCCTGGGTTCGAGTCCCGGGTCGGGCCACAATTAAGTATTGCGTTTTTCTGATTACAAATTCTCAGTACTAGCCCGGAGTTAGGAAGTTGGTGGTGTTTCACCCACGTGCCTCGGAGAGCACGTTAAGCCGTCGGTCCCGGCTATTATCACTAACATGACAATAGTCGTTAGAGCCCTCCAACCCTCAATGGAGCAGCGTGGTGGGTCTAAGCTCTAATTCCCTCTGTCCTATGAGAGTGGAGGCCTGTGCCCAGCAGTGGGACGTTAATGGGCTGTAGAGGATAGCAAACCTTCAATGATTAAAAAATATAATGAAAGAACTTGAAGTTTAGTTTGCTATAATCCGCCAAAGTAGACAAATCTATGTGGTACAGCGTGTAGCTTGCACGTAAGTCAATTGACTTTACAATCATGCATTGTCGAGTCAATATGTTTGTCTCTTTGTCGGATTATAGTGAATTAAAGAAAGAAAAAAATAATAAAAATTCTTTCAAAAAACCGACTTCCAAAGCCACTGTAAAGTAAAACATAATTTTGATTTCTAAAACACTATGTTGAAGTCGGGCGAGCCTGATGCGTCAACTTTGCATAATTATAAATTGTTATACTCGCCCAACTTCAACATAGTGTGTAGAAATCTTATACTTTACAGTGGCTTTCTTGAATTTCATTTATTTATCCTGAAACAAGTATTACTTATGTTAGTATTTATCTACAATACTAGATTAATTTAGTTTTTTAACTTTCTAGTTCATTTTTTGGCAGGGAAAGAAAGAAAGAAATCTTTATTCAGGGATACAGGACAAAAAAACAGACTTATAAGGAGAAAAAATGGCAAAATGAGAATTGATCCCCAAAATGGTCTTCACTCAGCATTTGCCATACCTGTTAGGATACAGCGCTGATCTTCCGTGAAGCCAGTATGCTTGGACGGCGCCAAATATATATAATTATATATATAAATATATAATATAGGCGTAGGTACATATCGATAAATAATGATAATAATAATAATAATGATAAAATATATATAATCTGTTGGTATAGCCCATGATACAATATATTATATATATTAGAATATGTAAATAATTTAAGGTAGGTGCAATATTTTTTGTAAAAGTAAGGCAGGGCAGTCGTGTTTTTTACTTTTTCTAATTATGACTTGTTGTCAGTCACCGAGTTAGTTAATAAAGTTGTAGGGCGGGATCATACTGACAACGGTCCAGAGATCAGGACGGTTACTATCAACATTAAGGAAACCATTATGATACGGGAACATCTTGTTTCAATGTGTAAGTAATCTTACTGAGAAAGCTACCATGACCGCACAAAAGTAATATGGTTCTACTCTTGCCTACATGATGGACAGAACGAATGAAACTCTAAAATTGTCTATTCCTTGCTTTCAGAGTAAGCGAGATGTAGCTATATAATTTTTTTAGCGCTATCTCGTCTGCATCACGTTTCATTTCATGCATAAAATAACAGTGTTGATACATTTCTTTATTAAATATTATAACTTTACAATACCTTAACAAAAAGTTTATTAATATTATGTAATAATTTGAAACCAAATAATAATTGTTTGTTTGCTCTATGTTTCCTTAACGTTGTGTAAAACGAAACGGTTATTTTAAATGTCAATTGTCAAGCAAAACACGTAAATAAATAATAGGTTTTTAACTTTTTTGAATAACGATTACGCGCGACGATTGAACAGGATTTGTGATGCAGCAGTGCACTTAATGCAGTGCATTTCAAGTGGTTTGTGTTGGTTTGCAGCAAATGTCGAAGAAAAATAAACAATAATATAATGTTCAAAATACAAACGATTTTATTGAGATAAACTTTTACAAGTATTTTTGAATCGTTTATTGAATCTAACACTGGCTTATTATGCTATTTCTTCTAAGAAGAGCCAGCAAGAAACTCGGCGATTGCTCTTTTGAAAAAATAATAAATTTTAATTTAGTAACTGCAAAACTAAGCATAGCTTGAGCAAGTCAAACCCAAGTGCTTTTATCATTTACATAGCCTTCAACAGTATTAATAATGATAAAAAATAATAAGCTTTTTGATTTATTAAACAATAATGCTAGCTCTCAAAAAACACTTGATGGTACGAATTGAGTGAATGATTTGCTTAATGACGTCACAAAATTGCTTAGGAAACAATGTTTTAAGAAGCTTACTTTTGGCCACGTCATGGTAGGTTTTGGCGAAACAATATCAAAATGCTTTAAGCAGTGGCAGTAACCCCCCAGTGCTTAATACATGCTAACGATGAAGTTTTCATGTTAAAAACGTTGACTAACTCGATACAATATCTACTCGTCTCTACAGTATTATATTGTGTATTCGACTACGGCCGATGAGGTCCCGGGTTCGAGTCCCGGGTAGGCTCATAACAAGTATTGGGCCACAATTCAGGTCAGATAAATAACCAAAGCCTCAATACATCTACCTAGTAACGCCATCTATCCAAGTTGGACTCAAATTTCACACTACAACTAGATGGCGCTAGGTGTACAATGTAAGGTTTATCATAAACCTGAACCCGCCCCAGATTGAATCGATTTTCTGAAAATCCTTTCTTCGGTTATATAATTATTATTTTTTTCCACTACAAGTTAGCCCTTAACTGCGATCTCGCCTGATGGTAAGTGATGATGCAGTCTAAGGTGGTAGCGGGCCAACCTGTAAGAGGCATGGCGGTTATATTAAACCCATACCCCTATTTGGTTTCTACACGGCATCGTACCGGAACGCGTAATCGCTTGGCGGCACGTTTTTGCCGGTAGGGTGGTAACTAGCCACGGCCGAAGCCTTCCACCAGGCCAGACCAGGGAAAATTCAGAAATTATAAATTCCCAAATTGACCCAGTCGGGGATCGAACCCGGGACCTCCGCACGTTAAGACAACACTGCACATTGCCTATGAGTTATTCCAAATCCAGACTATAATCAAAAAAGTGATTGAGTAACAAACACTCATCCATCCAAACCTTCATCTTACTAATCTAATCTTACTATTGTTCTTACCAATATTATAAATGCGAAAGTTTGGATGGATGTATGGATGTTCGTTACTCAATCACGCCCCAACGGCTGAACGGATCTGGCTGAAATTTGGCACAGAGACAGATTATAGTATGCCTACCTATTGCTTAGTAATTTAGGTATGTAATTAAGTACCTACAGAACAGTTCCCCGTAAACACAGTGTGTGCAGTTCCTTTAATGTTATCAATATAATTATTGTTAATTGAGCACATAATGCCTCTCTCATTATCTCTGTCCTCTCGAGTGCAATGTGAGGTCCTGCGTACTCTCCATGTTTTATACTAGCGAATGCCCGCAACTTTGTATGCGTGGTTTGAGGTCTTTTGGTTCCCGCGGGAACTTCTTAATTTTAGCCTATGTGCTATTCCAGACTATAATCTATCTCTGTGCCAAATTTCAGCCAGATCCGATCATCCGTTGGCGCGTGATTGAGTAACAAACATCCATACACCCATCCAAACTTTCGCATTTATAATATTATTTTTATATTATACTTGCCTAGCATGAACCACGACTAACCACTACAGCCCATTAATGTCCCACTGCTGGGCACAGGCCTCCACTCATGATAGGAGAGAGGGAATTTGAGCTTAGACCCACCACGCTGCTCCAATGCGGGTTGGCGGGCTTTAACGACTGTTATCATGTTAGTGATAATAACCGGGACCGACGGCTTAACGTGCTCTCCGAGGCACGGGGGTGAAACACCGCCAACTTCCTAACTCCGGGCTAGTACTGAGAGTTTCTAGTCAGAAAAACCCAATACTTGTTATGGCCCGACTCGGGGCTCGAACCCGGGACCCCGTCGGCCGCAGTCGAACATGCCAACCACTAGACCAATGAGGCAGTTATACAATTTTATAATATAGCCAGTAACTTCAATGATTTGTAATGTAGACTTGCATGATAACCTTACCCCCTATAATGGTATAATTCAAGATTCAAAAGTACTTGTAAAAGTTTATTTGAATAAAAAAACACTTGTAATTTGAATTTGAATAGTCTTTCAGGTTTTTTTTTATTTCCTATCGATATTCGGTAGGTATTATACGGTAAGTGGTTTTTTTTTTTTTTATACTTCTCCCTCCGACAAAGATCAGAGCCTATGTTATCTAAAGGTACTCTTTCACTCCAGTTCTATCAAGTATTCTTCTCGCACTTTTATTCAGCATACTTTTTCTTTCTTTCTTTCTATCTCTTTCAAGCTTCCGGTGGGATTCCGGTCTAATCTCTATCTATTCTATCTACTTTATTTTGGGTATTTCTTTTTTTTTTTTTATTATATTCATACTTATCTACTTTTACAGTTGGGATCTTATATTTTAGTTGTTTCTTTATTTTTACTATGTTTATATCGAATTTTACACATCTTGCTATTTTTCGGGTTTACATCTTACGTTATAATATTTATACCTACTATTACATTTTGGATTTTATTTTATTTCTTAGAACTATGCTTATTTCTACTACATTTTACAATACTTTTATTATATCATTGTATGATGTACATTATAATAAGTAAGTGGTTACGGTAAGTGGTTACCGTATAATACCTACAATTTTATATTTCACTGACCCTCAAAAAGTGTATAAAAACTTATCTGTCCCGGTGGCCAAAATTGGAACTAATATTAATGATTGTTTATTTATTTTTAAAAATGTACCTATTAAACTAGTATTTAACAATGTTAATAATTTATTTATTCTACGAATTATATTTTATTGAATCATTTCTCTCGTGCGTGATTTACAATAATAAGATATACTTATTAAGCATATTGTAGGTACTAATTATTTGTAATTAGCTTATTAAGTTAGAAAATATAAGTTTTATTGTAACATATTATATTATTTTCTGTTTGTTTTCATTATATTCTTGTAATTTAAATGTTAAAAAACACTGGGTGTGAATTGTTTCAGCAGATAATTAATCTCATTGACATAATATAGATATAATTAATTTACGATGTTTGTGAGATGGTGATATAAAAAACGACTGAGTTTGTTGTAGGCTCTTCTCAGACCAGCGCGCTTTTGGAATCCTCGTAACTTTAGTTTAAGATACCGTAGTTAATTATTATCACCATCAAGTCTTATACTTTGTAAAACCGGGTATAGAATCGATTTTCATATACATAATTATGATTATTCTATGGGAGGTAATCTCCAAAACCCCCAAAAAATACTTATAAATTTTACTTATTTTTTTTATTTGATCTACAAACAGAAGTGTACAAAATGATGAATTTTTTAGGCACTAGGTACACACGCAATACAACTTATTTCAATTCAATTTACAAAATTAGAAATCGTACATTCGCATAAGTGTACAGAGTTACATTACCAATAAAATATTAAGATTTACCAGCTTCTATTAGCTACCAGCAAACAAATCGCAATAATTACGAAAGCTACAACAAATTATTGTATTATTAATATACCTATTATTAATAATAATATAATAATCAGCAAGTAGCCAGCGGTTTTATCGCGAGTTTGTAAACATCGAGCAAATAACGCAAGTTCAAAGTTTAGCGATAGGGTAGGTAAATGATCTTGGTGTTGACTAGTTTTCGCTCTATGCTTTGTCCACGTTGAGTATTTATTACTAGATGATGCCCGCGACTTCGTCCACGTGGACTAAGTGTTTTCGATTCCCGCGGGAGCTTAATTTTCCGGGATAAAAAGTCCTTCCTCGGGATAAAAGTTACAACCTATCGCTGTATCAAATTTCATCACAATTGTTGGAATAGGTGGGTCGTGAAAGCGTAGCAGACAGACAGTCGTACAGACAGACAGACACCCTTTCGCATTTATAACTTTAGTATGGATTTATTATTTTTTCATATAATTTTGTTTTATATTTTATGTAAATTTACAGCTAACAGCAACTAAACAGATAACAATTTGGGATTTTGTAATTTCTGATTTTTCTCTGGTCTGGCGGTAGAAGGTTTCCGCCGTGGCTAGTTACGTCAAGCGATTTAGCGTTCTGGTACGATGCCGTGTAGAAACCGATTAGATAGATATTTATTTAGATTAGAGGTATGGGTTTAATGCCGTCCCCTTTTTTTATAGGCTGCAATCAGCCTTGCTAGAAGTAGTGATGCAGCCTAAAATGCTCTGCGCTACTACTTTCGACTGTATCATCACTTACTATGAGGTGAGATTGCGGTGAAGGGCTTGTTTGTAGAGGAATAAAAAATACAAAAATGGAGGGATTTTTAGAAAACTACCGGAGCAAAGCTTGTATTGTACTATGTACCGAATATTAACTTTGTTTGTATAATTTATCAGTTCCCAAAACCGCGGGTCTTCCTAAAACCTTGTCTTATCGACCTCCTGTGTCAGTACTGGTCTAATTTCAGATCTAACATAACATAAACAGTTCTATTACGTTGTACGTTGTTAGAACAGTCAGTCCGTTTTATTCCTATCATCACAGTCAACACCAATTTGTAGGTAAAAAGTAGGTATGAAATACCAATTTGAAAACAAGTATTTCTCCAACCATCAAATTCTGAACAGAATCTTTTTTATTACAAACTTGCTTTAGCTCGCGGCTTCGCCCACATTAGGTTCGATTTTTAATACAAATTTAAAAGCCCTATTTTACCCAAGAGGGTAAAATAGGGCTTTTAAATTAAATATTAATTAATATTAATTTTAAAAAATACTTAAGTAGGTAATCATTTTTTGAAAACACCATTAAAACAGGGTTGAATTTTCAAAAATCGTTGCCATGGTCCAACCTTATTTTATTGGAGTTTACCTCATTTAGAATCGATTTTTATATATAAGCCCGGGATATGAAAATGTGTGGGGAGTAAAATCAAACTTTCTCCGTTACGTGACGTTATGTACATGTTTCCATGGTAACACTTGTTTATAAGTAAATTCCAGTCATGCGTTACAGACAATTTTTTTTACTAACTGATGCCCGTGACCTCGTCCACGTAGATTGAGGTTTTTTGGTTCCCGTGAGAACTCATTAATTTTCCGGGATAAAAAGTTGCCTCATCGCGGGCATCATAATACAAGTAGTTTTTATTTTTTTTATTTTTTTTTATCCACTACAAGTTAGCCCTTGACTGCGATCTCACCTGATGGTAAGTGATGATGCAGTCTAAGATGGTAGCGGGCTAACCTGTTAGGGGCATGGCAGTTATATTAAACCCATACCCCTATTCGGTTTCTACACGGTATCGTACCGGAACGCTAAATCGCTTGGCGGCACGTCTTTGCCGGTAGGGTGGTAACTAGCCACGACCGAAGCCTCTCACCAGGCCAGACCAGGGAAAATTCAGAAATTATAAATTCCCAAATTGACCCTGCCTGGGATCGAACCCGGGACTGCGCCACGGAGGTCGTCAAGGTCGTGAAGGTCGTCAAAGGTCGTCGAGTTTTAAAATAAAGAGATATTAATCTTCAATCGAATTCTATTCAATCAATCAACCAATCATTCATTCAATTTAGGTACACTGTAGGTACACGTATTGACGTCCATTACTTACATATTATTATATATCACGGTGAAATTGCAAAAACCGTTACATTGTAATCGAACTAGCGAAATTGCAAACTGTCGACAGATTACAATTTAACGCATTATTTTTCGGTTGTAATCTGTTAGGTATGTTAACCAGATAACCCCTAAGTACTTAGGTTATTTATGTCGAACCCTAACCTAACCTACAAGAAACAGACAAGAAAACGTAAAAACAATGAATATTTCAAAAATTGACACTCAGAACATTGAACAGTACACAATCTGTCGACAGTTTACAATTTCGCGAGTTAGATTACAATCTAACGGTTTTTGCAACACAGACACATATACAACATGATAATTAGTAACAGTATCTTAAAACTAAAGCTACGAGGGTTCCAAACGCGCCCTGGTCTGAGAAGAGCCCACAAACAACTCACCGGGTTTTTTTTATTTTTATTATCACACAGATCATCTTAAATAAGGAACTATCAGAGCCATTGTATCAAATCATTGCCAAGCTCCCTTGTCGTGTATTTCTATTGAATAAGATTACCTAACCGATATTATGTGAACTTTTTCAGAGTGGAGATGCGCTAAGGACCGGACCGGACAAACCGTCTGCGCTCTACATCTGCGTCGGAAGGGAACGATGTTTGTACCATTCGTGCTAGTGTGTGCGGCGCCATATAAATGTGGGTATTTCGTACGTCGAACAAAAGATTTTTGCTCATAATTTGCGATGTAGGTATACTATTAATAACATGTTTTAAGAATTCTATTGTATTTTGTTATTTTATAATATGTTATACTTAATTATTTTTTATAATTATTAT
The DNA here is from genome assembly GCA_964035005.1 of Erebia palarica. Lineage (NCBI taxonomy): Eukaryota > Metazoa > Arthropoda > Insecta > Lepidoptera > Nymphalidae > Erebia > Erebia palarica. Next base: position 684,402 of record OZ035992.1, read on the forward strand.
ATTTTTATGGGCTTAATTGCCTGATTCAAATAAATACCTACCTAACATGTATGTGATATAACTGTGATAGTTGTTATTTTTCTGAAAAAATAAATTAACATACATATTACACAAAGTATTTCAATACACAATACCCTAACAACCCTGACTTCGTTCGAAGAACCGACAGAGGTGTTGCTAGTTGGGAACCCAAAGTGGAATAATGGAGATCCATGCAAGATACCTTCATACAGCTGTGGACGTCGTCTATCAGTTAGGATAACGATACCTTAGACCCTAGATTCCCAAACTATTTTGGGCAAGTGACCCCTTTTTCAAAATGAACTGATACCTTAGACCCCCATAGCCAAATTACTTTAAAAATCCTATCTCTAGTTTTTTCCTATGTATACGAAATACTTACCAATTTACAAACTTTGCGGTTGGTTAAGTTAGTAATTTTAATTTTCAGTTAGTAAATTCATTTTCTCATCAAAATTTAACAGAATAAATAGATCAGTAAATATCAAGTGTAATTAATAATTATTAATCCAATTACGTAAAAGTACTTAAGTAATCATATTTTGAAAAAAACATTAAAATAGGAGTCGATTTTTAGACCTCGTCGACCCCGAAAATCAAGTTTCGTTCAACCAAGGGGTTGATATGGACCACTTTGGGAATCCCTGCCCTAGACCTTTACCCGATCTATTTCAAAAGTACTAAAAATCGGACGTAGACCCTTCTCATTGTGGAGTATCAATGAGAAGTGTTTTAAAGATTTATATGTCACCGTAAGATTGTAAAAACCGTTAGATTATAATCTAACTCGCGAAATTGCAAACTGTCGAAAGATTACAATTTAACGTATTATTTTTCGGTAAATTGTAATCTGTTCTTTTAGTGACATATACAATCCTCTCAAAGTATTCTCCAGTTGAACCCTTCGTCATAGAAACAAGTTTCATCCTCAACCCTGGATGCCTGGTTTTCTTCAACCTCCCTTTATTCCAGGTAATTTCTGCCACGTACCTGCAAATTATGGAATCAGCTTCCATCTTTGTATTCCATCTTTACATTAAGGGGCTTTTCAAAGCGGATAAACAAATTTCTCAACAGCCGGCACCGCATTGACGGTTCCTTTGGTGCGGCAACTGTTCTTGGGCGGCGGTAATCACTTACCATCAGGTGACCCGAAGGCTCGTTTAAGACAACAGGGCTCTGCTACATACAATGTATACTGACCCGGATTTTGAATGCAATACCGAGGACAAAACCTAGTTATTAATGATAATGATTCATCCATGATCCGTATTGGGAATCGATCTGTCTATTCTATATAATAAAACAATAAAACTGAATTTTGTATCTCGAAAACTTCACAATACTCTTTAGGATACTTAGAATACTGTGCTTTAGGTATGGTGAATACAAAAGGTTAAATTATTTATTTGTTACTGGCAGATGCCCGCGACTTTGACCGCGCGGGTTGAGGTTTTTTTGGTATAACTGGACGATTTCTGTACATATTTTGTAAATTTTATTATAAGGAAGTTTTATTATCGAAGAAACCCAAAACCAAACCAAAGCCCTAAACTGTTTTTTTTGTATGTCCGTCCCACTGTTCGACAACACGCCAAAACCACTGAACGGATTTGAATGCAACTTGGCACACTTATAGCTAACGATCTGGATTACTATACATGCTACTTCTTGTCCTGATTAACAATAAGGTTCATTCGGGATAGGGGATGAAATTTATGGTCGATTTTAATCCACAAGTCGGTCCAATCTGTATAAATTTTGACAATTTTTTTTTCTTTACAAACGTTACTAAATGATCAGATAAGCTTAATGCTTTCACGAAGATCTGATGAATAGATTAAAAATGGCGGACGGAAGTCTCGGAAGGAAGTCAGTTTAATCCATATTGACAGTTGATCGTTAAACTGCCTCGTTGGTCTAGTGGTTAGCATGTTCGACTGCGGCCGACGAGGTCCCGGGTTCGAGTCCCGGGTCGGGCCATAACAAGTATTGGGTTTTTCTGACAAGAAATTCTCAGTACTAGCCAGGAGTTAGGCAGTTGGCGGTGTTTCACCCCCGTGCCTCGGAGAGCACGTTAAGCCGTCGGTCCCGGTTATTATCACTAACATGATAATAGTCGTTAAAGACCGCCAACCCGCATTGGAGCAGCGTGGTGGGTCTAAGCTCTAATTCCCTCTCTTCTATGAGAGTGGAGGCCTGTGCCCAGCAGTGGGACGTTAATGGGCTGTAGAGGTGGTGGTGGACAGTTGATCAATGCGAAAGCATTTCCTACGCTTTATCGGGCCATCTTCTCAATCAATTTTGATGAAATTGGGTACAGAGATATATTATAGTCTGGAATAGCACATAGGCTACTTTTTGTCCCGGAAAATTAAAGAGTTCCCGCGGGAACCAAAAAACCTCAAACCACGCAGACGAAGTCGCGGGTGTTCGCTAGTATTTCATACACGTGCAAGTTATATCTGACATCCGCGAATACATCAATAAAATGTTGCTAGCTTGCAATACAATGTTAACTTTGGCCTCTCGTTTGCAATGATAACGATATTAATTGCCCATTTAATGTTTTCAGTATCTAGCTACTTATTACTTGGATTATTTTCCTCCTTGATATACTTAATATTATACGAATTATATATATATATATATATATATGTCACCGTAAGATTGTAATCTAACTCGCGAAATTCTAAACTGTCGAAAGATTAGAATTTAACGCATTATTTTCCGGTAGATTGTAATCTGATAGGTATTTAAACCCGATAAAACCTAAGTGCCTTATTATTTATGTCGAACCCTAACCTAACCTACAAGAAAGAGACAAGAAAACGTAAAAACAATGAATATTTCAAAAATTGAAACTCAGAACATTGAACAGTTCACAATCTTTCGACAGTTTAGAATTTCGCGAGTTAGATTATAATCTAACGGTTTTTACAATCTTACGGTGACATATATATATATATATATATATATATATATAACTGCCTCGTTGGTCTAGCGGTTAGCGTAGTCGACTGCGGATCACGAGGTCCTGGGTTCGATTCCCGGTCGGGCATAAAAATTGTTAGGTATTGGGTTTTTCAATTATGAAATTCTCAGTGCCAGCCCGGAGTTGGAAGTTGGCGGTGTTTCACCCCCGTGCCTCGGAGAGCACGTTAAGCCGTCGGTCCCGGTTATTATCACTAACATGATAATAGTCGTTAAAGCCCGCCAACCCGCATTGGAGCAGCGTGGTGGGTGTAAGCTCCTAATTCCCTCTCTCCTATGAGAGTGGAGGCCTGTGCCCAGCTGTGGGACGTTAATAGGCTGTAGTGGTAGTGGTATACGAATTATATTGATATTCAATCAGTCAATCAATCAAATCATTTATTCAATTTAGGTACACTGTAGGTGCACATATGGACGTCCATTACTTACATAATATAAAACACTATCGAATGCCCGCGACCTCATCTGCGTGGATTAAGGTTTTTTGGTTCCCGCGGGAACTCTTTAATTTTCCGGGATAAAAAGTAGCCTATGTGCTATTCCAGACTATAATCTATCTCTGTGCCAAATTTCAGCCAGATCCGTTCAGCCGTTGGGGCGTGATTGAGTAACAAACATCCATACATCCACAAATCCATACATCCATACATCCACACATCCATACATCCAAACCTTCGCATTTATAATATTAGTAATATTAGTAAGATGATGTTGATAATTACTTCTGGTCTGAAAAAAGCCCACAACAAAATCAGTCGGGTTTTTTTTTCACCATCTCACAAATCATCTTAACTAAGCAAGCGGGTCACCTGATGATAAGTGATTACCACCTCCCATGAACTGGGAAAATCTTTGACATAGACATTGTTGCGGAAAAATCAAGGAATTTCAATGGGATTTTTCTAGGGAACTATCAGAGCCATTAGGTCAAATGATTGCAAAGCTTCCTTGTCATTTAAGTAATCCTTTACATGGTAATAAGATTTTTCAATGAGCTTATTAGCATATTCTATATTTATAGAATAATAATGTCCTCTCGACCGAATTTCGGCCTCGGCGGCCTATCTCCAGAGAGATTAGCCATGAGCTTGGGAGATATTATAGTGCACAAGTGTGCACTGTGTTCCTTTACTCTCATAGCCCGATGAGATAGAAAATCCGACACGACCGGTGAGAGGTAAACTTTTTCATCGCGTTGCATAATTTATTTGATTTTGATTTCCTGTAATTTCTCTGACATTCGTTTATTTTATATTGAAATCAATTAATTTAATTGATATTTTTTTAGCTGAAATCCTAAAGATTTATTAACTTAGGTACCTACTATTTGCACTCTATTAATTTAGTTGAATTTTTATGAACAGATAATAATTTTACCAAACTTTTTGTACCTACAAACATTCTTGCTAATAAATGAATATTTATTTATTTAACTCAGGCGCAGAACCGATGGCTTTACGTGCTCTCCGAGGCACGGGGTTGAAACACCGCCAACTTCCTAACTCCGGGCTAGTAATTAGGTACCTATTCTGTGCTAGTACTGAGAATTTCCTGCCAGAAAAATCCAATACTTGTTTTGGCCCGAACCGAGACTTGTACCCGGGACCTCGTCAGCCGCAGGCGAACATGCCAACCACTAGACCAATGAGATCGTTTTAAAGTTAAAGTAGAAAGAAAGTAAGCTTTTTACAAGCTTTTATTTAACTTGCAATGTTTGTGCAATACTCAATTTATTTATTAAGTAGACGTACTTAATTTTACGTCATTTGTTGGCTCTACCAATGGTTCGAAAAGAAGATTCTAATGATAAAAGCCAGCAAAAAACTCAGCAGTTGCTCTTTAAGCCACTACAATTAGCCACTATAATCATTTTATAACCCCCGATGTTGAAACATGGGGTCATATGTTTCAACATCGGGGGTTAAAAAATTATATATTTTTAAAAATATATCCTTTTTTTTAAATATTATAAATGAGAAAGTTTGGGTGGATGTATGGATGTATGGATGTATGGAAGTTTGTAACTCAATCACGCCACAACGGCTGAATGGATCTGGCTGAATTTGGCACAGAGATTATTATAATCTGGAATAATACATAGGCTACTTTTAATCCCGGAAAACTAAAGAGTTTCCGCGAGAACAAAAAAAAAATCAATACACGCGGGCGAAGTAGCGGGCATCAGCTTGTATTTTATATTGTGAACTAGCGAATGCCCGCGACTTCATCTGCGTGGTTTGAGGTTTTTTGGTTCCCGCGGGAACTCTTTAATTTTCCGGGATAAAAAGCCTATGTGCTATTCCAGACTATAATCTATCTCTGTGCCTAATTTCAGCCAGATCCGTTCAGCTGTTGGGGCGTGATTGAGTAACAAACATCCATACATCCATACATCCATACATCCATCCAAACTTTCGCATTTATAATATTAGTAAGAGTAAGATAATTAGATTACGTAAAAGATTCTTTTTTATCCAGTTCCTTGACTCCAAGACGAGGTTCTCGAGTTCAACGCTCTTTGTTCATAAACAAAGCTGTTATCATTTCGTACCTCATAATGCTTTTCAAATTTATTGCCTTCCGCCACAATAGCTACTCGATTCAATCATTTTTATACGACTGCCTGAAAAAAGGAGTATATTGTTTTCAGGGTTCATGTATTTATGTATGTATGTGAGTTTGTATATTCCACCATAACTTCTATACACCTGAACCGATTTTGATATATGAGGTATCGTTAGAATCCCTAGCTTCTTTGTGACATAGGCTAGTAAAATTAAAAAAAAAAAAATATTGTGTAACTTGTTGTAAAGACTAAAGTTCAAAAAAAATATTCGAAAATAAGATTAACTAATCATCATCTAGAAAATGATGAGTAGATTCCAAAAATATATAACACTATAGTTCAATATTCAGTGATTCAGTGATGTGAATAAGATTCTAATCTAGCTAGATTAATTTTAGATTTTAAACTTTTTAGTTCGGTTTTTGGCAGGGCAGTCGTTTTTTTTTAATGATTGTTGCAGTTATGCTTTTGCTATAATCTTATCTGGCTGCATCGTATTGCTCATTGCTGAGAGTTGTGAACTCGTAACCCCTTTTCTTTAAACACATAACGGCAGGGGTTTTCGTGGGATATTAATGCGGTGGGTCCCCAGGACCTTCCTCACATAACCCGACTAAGAGTAGGTACTATTTCAATTCTTAGTTAACGATTATTATCAGATATTAGTGATAATAACCGGTACCGACGGATTAACGTGCTCTCCGAGGATTTTGTTTTATGTATTGTATGTTCTCTCAAATCGTGTCGAACAAAAGTCCCATAAAATTTAAGAAAAAAAACAATAGGTAGGTAATAAAATCAGGCTCTTCCGTGAAACCTCTACGCGGTAGACAGTATGGCTCTACTTAAGCCTTAACACAACTTAAATACTTTATTCAGTCTGTCCATGAAGACATCTAGACAGAACAATACTGCGGGATGACAGAAACGGGACAGAGAAGGGATTACACCATAGACCTATAGTCTCACAAACTTATCTGACCCGGTGACAGCGTCGCTAGTATCTGTATATGTCACCGTAAGATTATAATCTAACTCGCAAAATTGCAAACTGTCGAAGGATTACAATTTAACGCATTGTTTTCCGGTAGATTGTAATCTGGTAGGTATATAAACCCGATAAAACCGAATAAGGTACCTAACTATTTATGTCGAACCCTAACCTAACCTACAAGAAAGAGACAAGAAAACGTAAATACAATGAATATTTCAAAAATTGACACTCAGAACATTGAACAGTTTACAATCTTTCGACAGTTTACGATTTCGCGAGTTAGATTATAATCTAACAGTTCTTACAATCTTACGGTGACATATATACTAGCAGATTTGCCCGCGACTTCATTCGCGTGAAGTAAGTGTTTTTTCACGCGAATTTCCACGGGATCTTCCTTATTTTTCGGGATAATATATAGCCTATGACACTCACAAATAATGAGGCTTTCTATTGGTACCAGAATTTTCAAAATCGGATCAGTAGATCCAGAGATTACCCTCTACAAACTCACAATTCACAAACTCACAAACTTTACCTCTATTATAATATACAGTATAGATATTAAGAATCGAAAATCTAATAAAACCAAACGGGCATAAAAATTAGTTCCAATTTTGGTCACCTGGCCACACTTACCTTCTACCGGCAGAAGTCAACAGAAGGTAAGTACAAAGTCGTTTTTAGTATTTATTAACTAAGGTGTGTAGGTGCTACGACTGATATATGATGGCGATGTATCACTGTAGGTAGGTACATAGGTATTCATGCTGTGCGTAAGGCCTTTTATTTTACACCTTCATAGAGAAAGAAATCTGGGAATAATAAGACAAAAGATTATGGAAATTACAGCCAAGCTTTAAGAAGTTTTAGAAAATAATAATAATTGGTTCAGGTATAAAAGATACGCTTGTTTTTCTGGTTTAGTTAGGTTAGGAATGTACAAAAGGATTAACTTTGAGGCTTGTATGCTAATTACAAAGTTTTGTGAAAAAGTAAATCCATACATTGTTTGTTTCTAAGGAGAAACTCCAATTATTATTTTTTGCGCATAAGTAATAGATCACTTCCTTTAGAGATTATTTTCGAGAAATGCTTATCTTACTCTATATAACTAAAAATGAATGTTGCTAAGCGCATAACTTCCGAACGGCTGCACCAAATTGGATAATTCTTTTTTTTGAGTTTGATATAGTCCAGACAAGGTTTATATAAAAAAAATTAAGAGTTTCCGCGGGAACCAAAAAACCTCAAATGGATGTTTGTTACTCAATCACGCCAGAACGGCTGAACGGATCACAATGAAATTTGGTACAAAGATTATAGTCTGGAACAATATTTAAGTAACTTTTTATCCCGGAAAATTAAAGAGTTCCCGCGGGAACCAAAAAACCTCAATCCACGCGGACAAAGATGCGGGCATTAGCTAGTACTCCTTATTTTAGGAAATTCAAGGTACGTGACATCAAACTGTAATTTTGAGTAATATTTTTTTAAGTATTGCTTTATGCGTTGGCAGTATGACCATAGGTGAGATCGCAGGCAAGGGCCAAGTCTCTTGCAGCCATAGATTTAGGATTGGTCTGGACCTTGGACCTTCTATTCGGATTTTCTTGCTGGTTCTTCTCGGTAGGAATGGCATTCCGAACCAGTCGTAGATTCACTTGACGATTCAAAAGTACTTGTTTATTCGAATAAAAAACATTTGAATTTGAATTTTGATGGTAGGGGGTCCTATCTACGGACACACAGATCAAGAACTCCTCGGAGTTGTGTGCGTTTTAATCAATTAAATATCCCTTGCTGTACCAGTGAAGGAAAACATCACATTACTCAATACTCGATTTATTTATTCAATGTAGGACATACAAGGGTATTAGGTTACGTCATAATTGGTTCTACCACCGGTTCGGAAAGAAATTCTACTGAGAAGAACTATGCAGAGATTGATGATGACGATGAGACCAGGGTGGTTCAGCTAGCTTAATCAAATAACATTGAGAACTGTTAAGCTCTAGAATTGACTTAACCCCAGTAACTATCACATTTATTAACCACTAGCCTCCGACCTATATGCCTGCGACCTCATCGGCGTGGATTGAGGTTTTTTGGTTCCCACGAACTTCCCGCTTAACTCTTAAATTTTTCCGGGATGAAAAGTAGTTTTGTGTTATTCCAGACTATAATCTATCTCTCTGCCAAATTGCATCCAGATCCAATCAGCCGTTCTGACATGATTGAGTAACAAACAAACAGCATTTATAATATTAGTGTAAAATACACTCAAGGCAATGGAAGACAAAATTGCCTAGAAATTCAGTAGTTGGAAGTATTAATGTGTTAATAGTAGTACCAATTATATTTTACTTGTTGACGACAGAATAATTCCTAGCTTTATCTATTAGAGCAAATCCTAACGACCTTTGCCACTGGGCCCAAATACCTACATTATCGTCAGTAAACATTCTCAATAAAACTTTTATAATTCGAATTTCGAACGGTACAAGATTGGATGGAAAATGGCGCTGCATCTATAAAAACAGGAGAGGGGCGGCCAGTCCTGCATTTGCCATCCAGACGTGGTGGTAGCTAGACGTCTATATAGTATTCTTAGTATAAGTATCTAGAGACTGATAAATTAAAGTGATATACACCCCGTCAAAATGGGGACATCTAGTATAAGTTTAAGCATTTTTAGTGTTATTTTATTATTCTCAGTTTTGTGGACCCCAGCTCTCTCCAATGGTGAGTTTTTGGAATTGTTTCTCAATTTTGATAATTGGTTTTTCAAAATTTTGTTATTAAAAGCTTTGAAATAGACAATTATTCATAAAAATACCTTAAAAACCAAAGCTTTGAGCTTTTAGTAACAAAATTTTATCAGGAAAATTTTACTACTAAAAAATCTTCTGTAACTTACATTTTTTATACCTATGACATTTAGATAAAGAAGTTGGGTATCTCTACTAATAAATATTACAAAATAATGTGAAAGTATTCAGGTACAGTTTTACTGACTGAACTGATTTCGATGGAGAATTGTTGCATACTAATAAAAAAGCAGTAAATTATGGAGTTAAAAATTTTACGGGAATTAAAAAACTTGATCCACGCGGATTTTTATAAATTTACTACACAACATACTATATTAATTATTGGATAAGTACTATTTTAATAGCTTTAATAAAAAGTTGCGTACTGTTACACTTGATTTCGTTGTTTCAGTTGTTCAGACTGAAACACTGAAAATTAGCATTTTAATCAAAATCGCAAACATTATCCGTGGTTGACTTCTACCACTATTTACACTATTATTATTTTATTATCATTTTATTTATTTTCTGTGGTTTTACACTCTACCTTAAGCGATACAAGCGCAGGTTGGCCAAAGAGTATACTAATAGGTATAACATGGTCGGCACATCTTGTCAAATTACGGAAAATCATCAACACCATTGTGTTCCTTCCTTGAATCGAAGTTTAGCGGACATCACACGAAAAGAAATCCATACTAATATTATAAATGTGGAAGTGTGTCTGTCTGCTACGCTTTCACGGTCCATCTTTGATGATATTTGGTACAGAGATAGTTAACATACCGGGGCAGGACATAGGGTTCCCGCGGGAATAAAAAAGCTATAATCCACGCGGGTGAAGTCGCGGGCATCACCTAACTCTAATTTTTTGGCTTAAAAAGTAGCCTTTTACCTTCACTGGGATATATACTATGTCTGTATTAAATATCCGTGCCGTTAATGTATAGTAGACAGACAGACAGATGGATGGAAAGACAGACAGACAGACACACTTTAGCATTTATAATATTAGTATGGCTATAGATCATCACCTTCGAACCTAGGTGGACAGTTCTTCTAGCGTTCCTGTAAGTTGGCGTAGAGGTCAGATAATACTATCGTTCCATGTAAAAAACCAAAATCCTCACCAAAATATACTTTTCCCTCTACATCGTATTGCTGAGGGTCGTGACCCGTTTCCATTCAAATTCAAATTATATTCACGTAAACTTTTGAATCGTCAAATGAATCTGTCACCGAATGCCATTCCTACCGAGGTGAATCAAGTTCTTTTTTTAAATATATCAATAATATTATAAATGCGAAAGTTATAGCTGAAGACCTGGAGAATGACATAGGCTACTTTTTATCCCGGAAAATCCAAGAGTTCCCCCGAGAATCGGAAAAACTTAACCGTCGAAGTCGTGGGCAACAAAAACAATGGTACCGTAGCGTTCCGGTACGATGCCGTGTAGAAACCGAATAGGGGTATGGGTTTAATATAACTGCCATGCCCCTAACAGGTTAGCCCGCTACCATCTTGGACTGCATCATCATTTGCCATCAGGTGAGATCGCAGTCAAGAGCTAACTTGTAGTGGATAAAAAAAAAAGAGTATAGCTAACTGTAAAACAAGTGAAATTAATTTAACGAATTAAAAAATACGACTGCCCTGCCATATTATTTTTGGAGTTTACCTCCCTAAGAAGCGATTTGCATATATAGCCTTTGGAATCTTATTCACATATTTTATTAAATGATATTTTTTTGTGAATCACTAAATATTGAACTATAGTGTTATATATTTTTGGAATCTACTCATCATTTTCTAAATGATGAATAAATAGTTAATCTTATTTTCGATTTTTTTTTTCAATTTTGGTCTTTAATGCGGGACCATGGTCACACCATCAATTTTTTTTAAAATTTTACTAGCCTATGTCACCCGGAATAAGCTAGAGATTCTAACGATACCTCATTTATCAAAATCGGTTCAGGCGTATAGAAGTTATGGTGGAATATACAAACTCCCATACATACATACATGAACCCTGAAAACAATATACTCCTTTTTTCAGGCAGTCGTATAATAACGGCTTTGCAGTATACTAAATTGACGTCACACCATACAGTGCTGGCTGTGTACTTCGGAACATATACTCATTGTAGCGAGTGTATCAAATATAACTTTTCTCTGAAGAAGGAGCTCAAGCAGGGTTACAGGCAACTGATAACACAATCGGGGGTCAGAGGTGGCCCCTATCTGCTATCATGTTTATTGCCAATTATTCTGTATCATCATTGCGTTGGCAACAAAATAACTGCTGGTACTGAATGTGGATTCAACTAGCCGATGCCCGCGACATTGTCCGCGTTGATTGAGGTTTTTTGTTTCCAATTCAAATTCAAATGTCTTTTATTCAAATAAACTAACAGACAAACAGATGGATGGAAAGACAGACAGACACACTTTAGCATATATAATATTAGTATGGATATAGATCATCACCTTTGACTCTAGGTGGAAAGTTATTCTAGCGTTGCTGTAAGTTGGCGTAGAGGTCAGATAATACAACCGTTCCATGTAAACAACAACTGATCATCAAAATATACCTTTTCTACATCGTATTCTTCATTGCTGAGGGTTGTAACCCGTTTCCATTCAAATTCAAATTTTATTCACGTAAACTTTTGAATCGTCAAGTGAATCTACCACTGGTTTGGAATGACATTCCTACCGAGAAGAACCAGCAAGAAACTCGGTGGTTGCTCTTTTTAAATAAATATTTCATTTACAATTATTATATCAATGTATACATAAGTAACCAATGTCCTTAGCATTGCTGGAGTGATCAAATCCATGCTCCTCTATCATTTACATAATCTTCAACAGTATTTCCCGCCGGATCTCTCCAATTTTCCGAGTTAAATGCCTAATGAATAAATGTTATTCCAGACTTTAATCTATCTCTGTGCCAAATTTCATTCAGATCCGTTCACCTGATCTGGCGTGATTGAGTTATCTATCCATTTATCGATCCTTCCATTCACCCAAACTTTCGCATTAATAATATTAGTATTATATTTTATATGGTTTAGATTTCAACCAATGTAGAAACCGATTAGAGGTATTATCCTCAAATATGTAAACCCGCTATCAAAGTCAAGTCAAATAATGTTTAATTTAGGTAGTTGTACTACACTTATTGACGTCTAGTTATTTATAAAATATAATGGTGATAATCAGTAACGGTATGTTAAAACTAAAGCTACGAGGGTTCCAAACGCGCCCTGGTCTGAGAAGAGCCCAGAGCCCACAACAAACTCAACTAAACTTTTTTTCATTATCACCATTTCACAAATAATCATCTTAGACTGCATCAAATACCAACACTTATCACCAGGTGAGATCACAGTCAAGGGCTGGCTTGTAGGGGATTAAAAAAAGTTAACCTTGTAGAAAAATATCAAGTTAATTGAATTAAACTTATAAAATGTAAAGTAATTTTAAGTCCTCCTTGGCAATGAATAACTTTCAAACAAAGCGATAACTCAAACACTGTATACGCGAATTATCACTGACCTTTTTATCACATTGGCTTTATTAATAATTCATTGTTTGTAATGGACTATTCGTTATATTGTGAATATGCTCATTTATCTTACTAATATTATAAATGCGAAAGTTTGGATGGATGTATGGATGTATGGATGTTTGTTACTCAATCACACTCCAATGGCTGAACGGATATAGATATAGATTACACAGAGCACACTGGTACAGAGATAATAGCACATAGGCTACTTTTTATCCCAGAAAATTAAAGAGTTCCCGCGGGAATTAAAAACCTCCAACCATGCAGACGAAGTCGCGGGCATTCGCTAGTTTGGATTTAATATAACTGCCATACCCCTAACAGGTTAGCCCGCTACCATCTTAGACTGCATCATCACTTACCATCAGAAGATCGCAGTCAAGGGCTAACTTGTAGTGGATAAAAAAAAAAGTACCAGATTCTCGCGGGAACTCTTTAATTTTCCGGGATAAGTTTTCTATGTCCCTCCCCGGGATACAATCTACCCCTGTACCAAATTTCATCAAGTTTGGTTTCAATATATTTAATTTCACGGCCTATCTGCCCAATCCAAATTGGTTCAGCAGATAGGCCGTGAAAGCGTAGCAGACAGACAGACGAACAGACAAACACTTTCGCATTTAGTATGGATATTCAGATAAGTAAAGTACAATCTCTTCTTCCCCCCTCTCAATGCTGTCACCCCGCAGGATGAGTCTAGAAGAGTCTAGAAGGAGAGTCTAGAGTAGAGTCTCATTAAGCCAACTGTATGAAGCAATAGGGATGATGCCTATATCAAAAATAAATTATTTTTAACTGATTAATAAATAGAGGGTCTTCCAAAAGACCCAAAATTTAGTTAGTTTTAAGTTTGATAACCATTTTAAAATATACATTAAAGAAAAAAAGTGCGTTGATTTGATGACGTCACAATTGCAAATTTCATACAACTTCCATACTAGAAGTGCATTTTTAAGTTTGTTAAAGAGTTGCTGATTTGATTGAGTTGTTATCATCCCCATTATATAGGCTATACGAGTAATTACTGTTTTCTCATACCTACTGTTATAAAGACCATACTTTCTTAGAATTGATTAAAAACTACGTTATTATTATCTTCCAAGTGTAAAAGGTTAAGTTTAACTTGAGATAGTTTACGCTGTTGAGCGAATTATGATAAAAATTACGTACAGATCGAAATGTTATCAGTTTGAATAAAAAATGGAGTTTAAAAAGTGAATAAAACTTTTGGCAAATGGTATAGGTTCTTTATTTAAAACTATCTGATGCCAGCGTGAGGTGAGGTTTTAAGTTCCCGCTGGAAATCTTTAATTTTCCGGGATAAAAATAACCTATGTGTCCAGACTATGCCAAACTATCTATTTCTGTGCCAAATTTCATCCAGAGCTGTTCAGCCGTGCGTGATTGAGTAACAAACATCCATCCATTTAAACTTTCCCATTTATTATATTAGCTATGCCCGCGACTTCGTCCGAGTTCTCTGTGTTTTCTTCTATATTTTTATTTTATGGGCTTAATTTTTTTGGCCGACGTCATCACACAAAAACTTTCAACCCTAATTTTACCCCCTTTAGAGTAAAATTTTTACAAACTTTAAAGGTCGTATTTATTTATATATATTGAGAAGGCTAAAAATAATTTCAAGCTTCTAGCTTTAAAATTCACGTAATTTCCATACAAATTTTCATCCCCTATTTCAACCTCTTACAGCCCTTTTTTCGCATTAAAAAGAAACCTGTGTCCTTTCTCAGGCTCTAGGCTATCTCTGTATCAAATTTCATTTAAATCGATTCTGTAGTTTAGGCGTGATTGCATAACACACAGACAGATAGAGTTACTTTTGCATTTATAATATTAAGTATGGATTAGTATAAAGTATAGATTTTCGTTTTGCCTGGTGGGAGGCTTCGGCCGAGGCTAGTTACCACCCTACCGGTAAAAGTCATGCCGCCAAGCGATTTATGCCATGTAGAAACCGAATAGGGGTATGGGTTTAATGTAACTGCCATGCCCCTAACAGGTTAGCCCGCTACCATTAGACTGCATCATCACTTACCATCATGTGAGATCGCAGTCAAGGGCTTACTTGTAGTGGATAGAAAAAAATCGTAGTATTAGTAGGTTATTATATTATTCCCACGTTTAGTAAAACCATTATATTATGGACGGATGATGTCCCTTGTCTGGTTATTCGTCAGCGCTCTAATCTGCTAAACGCTTGCATCCGTACACAATCTATACTCTATACTAATATTATAAATGCGAAAGTTTGGATGGATGTATGAAATAAAAATAAACTTGTAATGCCTGCTTCTAGGCTTAGTAAAACTAGCAATTCATTTGTTGGAAACAGTGTCCGCTTCTACAATAAGCTTCCAGAAGACATGTTGATTGAATAAGTTAAAAGTTAATGTAAAACGTAAACTCATTAAAAAATCCTATTATCATGTAAAGGATTACTTAAATGACAAGGAAGCTTGGCAATGGTTTGATCGAGTGGCTCTGATGATTTGAGAAATGATGATAATGAAAAAAAATAACCCGGCTGAGTTTGTTGTGGGCTCTTCTCAGACCAGAGCGCGTTTGGAAGCTTTAGTGTTAAGATAGCGTTACTACTGCCTATTATCATTATATTTTTTAACTGGACGTCAATAAGTATAGTACCTACCTAAAGTGAATAAACATTATTTGAGAGTTTTTAAGTTTAGTTCAGGCTGAACCACGACAAGGCCAACTTTCTCAGAGCTCGAAAGAAAGCTCGATCAATCAAATTCCATGAGAGCAGTAATCTTCTCATCTTCGGTCCGCATGATCCATCTCAGTGAGCGAGTACTCTGGACCAATTACCCAATTTGTTGAAGCCGCTGGGGGACCCTATTGTCTTTATAGCTTTATTTGGGGCCCGCTCGACGGGTATAGGCTGTAAATACTACGGTATGGAATGATCGAGAAGTTTGAAATGAGAATCGAGAATCATGGTTACAAAGTCAAATCCATAACATCACGATTTTGTTCTATTAAGAAGCTTACATCCATCCAGATGCTATTAGTATAAAATAGGTTAACGTCGTTTCCTCACTAGCATCTGATAATAATAGTTAGAAGCCTTTTTTTGTTGACGGGGGGAAATCTTGTGATACCCGACCTCCTGAAGGGGAAACCGGGTTATGTGGGATTTGTACCCATTAAGCCCCTTCGATGACCATCCTCAGCGCATGATAAAAGGCTCCGGGAACTCTTTAGAACTTGCGCCGGGGTATAAGCCTAAGAGTTGAAAAAGTACTCTAAGGGCCGATTGTTCAATCCTAGTCGAGTCGTATGCGGAAGGACCTGGGAATGCACCGAATTTTTATGCCAAGAGAACCACTGCTATTAAGATTAATGGAAATGATCAGTAATGAGGAATACGACGCAGAGAGAGTTACCATAAACCTTGTAATATGGGTCGTAGTTTTGGTATTTTGGTATAATATGCTGTATGCAATGTATAAGAACCCGGCTGAGTTTGTTGTGGGCTCTTCTCAGACCAGGGCGCGTTTGGAACCCTCCTTTAGTTTTAAGATACCGTAACTAATTATCACCATCATGTTTTATGTGTAAGTAATGGACGTCAATATATGTGTACCTATAGTGTACCTACATTGAAACTTGAATAAATGATTATTGAATAGAAGCAGGCGTTACTTTGCGGAAGTCCATGATAGTGAATGAACTAGAAGTTTAATTCGCTATAATCCGCTACAGTAGACAAATCTGTGTGGTACAGTGCGTGTCTTTCACCTGCAACATGCGACACCCACCACCCAGCAATTCGCACAGGCACAACACCACACCACACAAATCCTCCAAATCACTCTCAACGTACGTTTCACTCCGACACCGGAGCATCTTCAGGAGATGTTGACTCGACAATGCACGATTGTGAAGTGACTATCGTATCGCAAGTTCCGGCTTATATACCTTTTTGGCATGGCTCATACTGAAGCCCCGCCCCCTCCCCTATTACTGTATAAATTGAGTAAAGGTGAATTTGATACGTTACGTGGTGTTGTGCCTGTGCGAATTGCTGGGTGGTGGGTGTCGCATGCTGCAGGTGAAAGACACGCGCTGTACCACACAGATTTGTCTACTGTAGCGGATTATAGCGAATTAAACTTCTAGTTCATTCACTTGAATAAATGATTGATTATGCTATCATTGCACTCTCTTTTTTGGGCAGTCGTGTAAAAACCGAGGGAACGAAGACGCGTGAACATGCTAGTAATGCGATAAGGGGTTGAATCATCGTTGTTTGCGATCTAATGAACTAACCCGGCCATTCCAAACGGAACTATTACTATGTTGCATGCCTTCTATCATCTGTACCTTGACCCCTGGTGTTTATATTGCGATAGCGAATAATCAATAGTTTAATTACATTATATTATTAATTATTGTTTGAACCACTTAACTATTAGATAGGTAATTGTTAAATATTTTACGCTTAATGGTGTTTGATCGTGATAAAGTGGAGAAAAACATGTTTTTGATTCACGTCACAGATTCATATTATAATATTATAAATTCGTAAGCGTTTTTGTTCGTTCGTTTGTTCTTAAATCATGCCCCGTTATAGCTACGAATCGAAATTTTGCATCATTATGAATAAAAATAAATATATAAAAACTTCATTATAACAAGACTTTTCTTTTGTTTCAGATAAATGCGATCTCTCCTGCAAGAGGTGTAAGTATTATGTTAGGTTTTTGAGCAATTAAGGCTTAGCTTTCACTGTTTCCAGAATTATACTGAGCTGAGCTCTAAGCTCAAGATTTCAAAAAATTAAGTAATCAACCAAGCAATGCTTTAAGACAAAATACTACGAGAAAAATATTCCCTGCGTAAGAAGAAGACGGCATATATTTCAATGTATAAATCTTACAAGTGAAACAGAGAAGGGTATCGTTTAGTGCGCAGATAAAAAACTCTCTTGGTCTAATGGTTAGCATGTTCGACTGCGGCCGACGAGGTCCCATAATTAAGTGTTGGGTTTTTCTGACTAGAAATAGGCATGATGACTGATTTTGAAAAATGGTCAGATTATGTTCGGAAGTATCTACTATTTCGAAAAAATATCTTATTTCAGCCGAAAAATAAGGTTTGGTAGATAAAATTGGCATTTGAAATTTAAATTTTTAAATTCACGCCAAAACGCTCGCCGGTGTCATGGCGTCGTTTGTGACGTCACTATTGTTATTACCAACGTACTCTGTGCAGTGTGCAGTAAACAATAGTGTGATTGTCAAAGCTCGAAAACAAACAGTTGTGACGTCATTATGGCGGATTGCTGTATTTTATAGTTTTATTTTATCAAAATAAATAGCAATCTCACTCGAAATAGGAAAATAAATACGTTTTTTATGATCCATGAATCCTATTTCATTCGATAAATTCATAATTTCATTGATTCTTGGTTACTGTCATCATCCCTATTCTCAGTACTAGCCGGGAGTTAGAAAGTTGGCGGTGTTTCACTCCGTGCTTCGGAGAGCACGTTGAAAATCGTCGGTCCCGGTTATTATCACTAACATGATAATAGTCGTTAAAGCCGGCAAAGTCGTACCGCCAAGCGATTTAGCGTTCCGGTACGATGCCGTGTAGAAACCGAATAGGGGTATGGGTTTAATATAACTGCCATGCCCTTAACATGTTAGCCCGCTACCATCTTAGACTGCATCATCACTCAGGTGAGATCGCAGTCAAGGGCTAACATAGAATTGATATTAGATTGTAGTGACTAAAAAAAAACCCGTATTGGAGCAACGTTGGTGATTCTAAGCTCTAATTCCCTCTCTCTTGGAGTGGGAACTTTGGGTCTCCTGTGCCCAACTTTGGGACGTAAATGGGACGTTAATGTGTTAAGTGGTGGTGGATATACAAAAAAAAAAAAAATTATGAATTTCTTTTTCTTGCAGCATCATCAGGATCCACCTTCCTGAATGGCCACACGTACAACTACGCAGTACAAGGTGCAGTGAAGGTGTATTTGACTGGTGGTGACAAGCAAGAGACCAATGTGAAGATCTACGGCGAAGTGGCGGTCACTGCTCATGGCAACTGTGAACTGTCCCTGAAGGTCAACTCGCTGACGATCTCTGGACCAGATGGCAGGGTAACTAGAATCTTCATTTGAAAAAACAGGTTGAGGCACGGCGAAAAAACATGGATATGTCACCGTAAGATTGTAAAAACCGTTAGATTATAATCTAACTCGCGAAATTGTAAACTGTCGACAGATTGTGAACCGTTCGATGTTTTGAATGCCAATTTTTGAAATATTCATTGTATTTACGTTTTCTTGTCTGTTTCTTGTAGGTTAGGTTAGGGTTCGACATAAATTATCAGGCACTTAGGTTCTATCGGATTAATATACTTAACAGATTACAATTTACCGAAAAATAATGCGTTAAATTGTAATCTGTCAACAGTTTGCAATTTCGCGAGTTAGATTATTATCTAACGGTTTTTACAATTTTACGGTGACAGATATAAAACTGCTATAGTCCCAATAATATATCTGGCAAGTACGAGTATCTGGCCCGGTGGCCAAAAGTGGAACAAATTTTTATGCATTTTTAGTTTTTGTTTTTATTTTATTCATATCCATACTTCCATATCCATACTAATATTTTAAATGCGAAAGTGTCTGTCTGCTACGCTTTCACGGCCCATCCGTTCAACCGATTTTGATGAAATATGGTACAGGGATAGTTTGTACTTATTCCAGGGACATATTCATATCCCGGAAAATTAAAGAGTTTCCGCGGGAATTTCAAAAATTTCGCGGGTATCATCCAGTTTTTTTTAATATATACTAGCGACGCTGTCACCGAGTCAGATAAGTTTGTGGGACTTATATGTATTATATCCTCTTCAATGACAATGTATCCTTAATCTTAATACAAACTTATGGAAATCATACAATTTATGTAACGCTGAAAAGTATGAAAATTAAAAGCTATTATTTAGTCTCATTTTCTGCTTTAGTTAATGGTAAAAATAGGTAACAATATCTTTGTTTCAAAAAATATCAAAGATTTTCCTCCCCAAAACCATGAAAGGAAGAGTAACAGAATTTTTAAGTGTTCGAAGTCTTAGGGGAGCTCCTATTCTTGATTATTACAGATAAAACGAATCATAATGAGGCCTTTACGTAAACAATACTATGAATCATAAAATATTAATAATATCTAAGTATATTGGAGAAGCATATTTTGTCAATTCCCATTGCAATCGTCCAAATTTATTTATTGTTCTAATAGATGTTCTCATCATTCATGTTCTTACTATGTATTATAGAAGTACTCACCTCCAAAAGAAATAGAGAAAGAGGTCAGATTCAACATGGAAGATGGCCGCGCGGGACCAGAGATTTGCGCTGAAGAAGGAGACACCAAAGCCTCCCTCAACGTGAAGAGAGCCATCATCTCACTGCTGCAGACCGAACAGAAACCTTCGACACAGGTAAATATTGAGTGACATAATCATTCTGGCTAATCCTAGATTCAAACTCAAATTCAATTCAAATTTTAAACTTATTAAAAGTGATTTTGAGTCGTCGAGTGAGAGGGTAGGTATCCGCCAAGAAAGGATTATTGAAAATTCAAACCCTAAGGGGGTAAAATAAGGGTTTGTAAATTGTGTAGTCCACGCAGACAAAGTCGCGGGCATAAGCTAGTATATTATAAAAGGAAAAGGTGACTGACTGACTGATCTATCGCGCAGCCCAAACTACTGGACGGATTGGGCTAAAATTTAGCATACAAATACTTACTGACTTATGGATTTATGAAAATTTAATCCTCAAGGGGGTAAAATGGGGCTATGAAATTTGTATGTAAATCAAACCTAACGTGAGCGAAGCCCCGGGCAAAAGCTAGCTTTTGTTATGGTTTAAGATATGTAGTGTCTCAAAAAGAATTTTACAATTCACTTATTTGAAACTTACAGGCTAACATTACATATTATATTATATTATTATAACTGCCATGCCCCTAACAGGTTAGCCCGCTACCATCTTAGACTGCATCATCACTTACCATCAGGTGAGATGGCAGTCAAAGACTAACTTGTAGTGGATAAAAAAAAATTACGAATAATATTTTGCATTTTGAGCGCACAGGATTAAGTTTACTATAATTATTAATACTATAATTTACAAGTTATAACAAAATATCAACTCAACATCTCTTAAGTTTGTTATAAATGGCTCAGAGATACAATTTTGAGAGTCCAATTAACTCCCTCAGACGGATGTGTTCGGCGCGTGTCCAACGGAAGTGACGTCATCTCAGGAGGGCGGTGCAGTGTTGGTACACAGGAGCCGGGACCTGAGCCGCTGCGCTCACCGGGAGCAGGCCAGGAACGAGCTGATCACAGCCATCTACAACCCGACTGCTGTAAGTCTTCTGCCACCCAGAAAATTGTAGCATTTGACCAGGGTCAAAGGAAGGACATGGGAACCCAATGGGATGAATAACTACCGGCTAAAAATCTTAATTACCAGATGATACTTGCAAACTCTACTTGTATACTAGGATTTTTAAGATCAAATGTGAACTCTTTCATTTATCAAGATTAAAATTGCAAATGTCCGTCTCCGTGGTGTCGGCTATTTATGCGGAAGGACCTGGGAACCCAATGGGATGAAAAACTACCGGTTAAAAATCTCAATTACCAGATGATATTTGCAAACTCTACTTGCATATTAAGATTTTTAAAATCCGATGGGAACTCTTTGATTTATCGAGATATAAATTGGCAAATGTTCGTCTCCGTGATGTCCATGCTAAATTTTGTCAAACAGACAGACATACACAAAATTACATTTAGAATACTTAATAGTGTCGATATCACTTACTCTTACTTATCAATTACCATTTTGAATCAAATGTTAAACAAGCACGTTTTATCTATTCTTTGTTAAATTAAAAAAAAACTGAAATGTTGCAACTAATGTGACAACCAACAGACAAAAATTACATTTAAAAATAAAGTGCAAGTAAATAAGGATTATATTGCCGAAACAAGAGCGTCGACAATATCAAAATAATGCTTTAAGCGATGGTAGTATGACGTTTGAGCAGTTTTTTTTAACTTAGAGTTAGTAATTTATTTTCCTAATACAGGAAATCAAGAACACCCAACTTCTGCAATCAACCCTGAATGTTGAGTCGAAGGTCAACAACGGAGTACCAGAGAAGATCGCAGCAGTGGAACAGTACTTGTACAGACCCTTCTCTGTCGGCGAGAACGGTGCCAGGGCTGAAGTCAATACTAAGATGTCCCTTAGTGGTACGACTAAAGGAAGCGGAGCAGGAGGTAAGCACTTTATAGTTAATCGATTAGCTGCCTTATAAAATTTTGATTTAATCCAATCGGAGTGAACGGTTTAGTTATAAATAATACAGTCAGTACAGCTTTATCTTTGTTTATGTCAGGGACGCGATTCACAAAATACCCTGCTTACTCAAACATTTCAAAATTGATCATAAACTCTCGAAATTAAATTATTCATTCCTAATTTAAATTTTGATCGCCACAAAACACGATCTCATTCCGAAACTAGTAGTTCGACAATTCTTAGGTTAGATTAAGAAACTAGAATTGTCGAATTGTCGATTCATCAAACTTGCACAGTATCACAGACATTTTCGCACTTATAATATAAGTATGGATAGTTAGGATAATTGAATATCTAAGTGCGGTTCCTCAATGATCGCATACGGCATAACGCAATTTCTATAGCACAATCTTTAGTTAAGACGCAAACAAATACATTTCTATGAGATTACTAAAATACATTTCCATTTTCAAGGTCACTGTACGGTTCCCCGCACCATAATCTTTGAGAACCCCAATGATGACTCAGCAAGCCAGAGCAACTCTCAGAATCTGTTGAACGCTATCAAAGAAACATGCAAAACCCTCGCCAATGAAGCCAGCTCCAAATCCGCGGGCACTTTCGCTCAACTTGTCAGGGTAAGAGAATTTGATACACCGCTAGTATGCCGGCAGAAAAGGCCTGACCAAGACATTTATTTGGTGGTCGCGCTCAGGCTTAAAGTTCTTTGCTCAATCGTATTACATATTGTTTTTAATACCATTTATGTTTTTGCAGATCTTCCGTTCAGCCAACAAAGAGGACCTGATGAGAGTTTTTGGACAAATTAAAGGAAACAGTTTGGAGAAGTAAGTCTTAGTTTACGTTTTTGATCAATTAACATAAAACCTTTCAGCACACCTGACTTAAATAAATTTAGAAAAGAAAATCTAGTGATTGAAAACAATGCAATAGAACTTAAAGCTAGCTAGCTAACCTAATTACTTTAATATAAATCAAGCCCGCGTGGAATGGTGGCAAGAATGCTGACTGCATATCCACGCTGGATCAGGCTGGTCCTTTGCACCAAAAATGAGCCAGCCTGTCACCAGATGAGGAAATAATTAACCGCGGCGAAATATCTCGCAAACAATTTTTGCCACTTAGACTATACGCCCCAGGATAGGTTTGCCCCGGCGAACGGAACAACTTGTGATTGTATTTTTACTACCAGGGCTCCTACCAAGAAGAAGCAGCAAGAAACTCGGTGGTTGCTCTTTTTAAAAAAATAATTTACAATTACATCAATGTGTAGATACATAATAATTGATAATAGTCGTTAAAGCCCGCCAACCCACATTGAAGCAGCATGGTGGGTTTATGCTCTAATTCCCCTTCTCTTATGAGAGTGGAGGCCCGTGCCCAGCAGTGGGGCGTTAATGGGCTGTCGTGGTGGTGGTGGGTAGATACATAAGGTAACCACTGTCCCTTAGCATTTCTGGAGCGAGTCATACATAATCTTCAACACTTGTAATAAGTGAGATTAGAGTTTAAACATTGCATTTCAATCTTCCGCCTAGGCGTGTCTACTTGGACGCCCTGCTCCGAGCCGGCACAGGCTATAGTATCGAGGCATCGATCCAAATCCTGAAAAGCAAGGAGCTGAATATGATTGAGGAGAAAGTTGTCTTCCTGTCGTTAGGAAACGCCAGGCATGTCACCAGCGAAGCTATCAAGGCTGCTGCTGTGAGTATTGTAGAAATTAATATTCTTTCCTTTCTTTGGTAGGCAATATTCCAAAACTATACTAATTAAAGAAAGAAATAATGAAAGAAAAGCATTTAAGACATAGATACAGATGTAACCATTTCGTCTGTGAGTTCACCCAGAATGGTTGTACAGCTCAACGTTGAGCCCTGCATTGCATGCCAATAAATTGCATACAAAGCATGGTGCTAGTTTTCAGTTCTGACTCGTGTGACGTCACCGTAACAAATCTAATACCTTTATATAATGTCTGAATCTCGTAAACTATACACTATGCTATTTCGATAACTAGAGTGTATATGATGAAGTGGAATTAAGCTCCGATCATAGTATCACCAGAAACCTGAGCCAAATGTTTATTATTTTTGTAACACGACTGTGTGAGAGGATCGTTCAAAAAGTCATCACGATATGCATATACTGTGATGTTTATCGATGACGTTGAACTCGAGACTGTTTTTTAACCTGAAGTATCGCCGTTGGCACATTTTATTTTATAAATACCATACATATTCTAATAATTGTTCTTCTTGCAGAGTCTTCTGGACTTACCCCACTTACCCAAAGGAGTATACCTGGGTGTTGGAGCTCTCGCAGGAACTTACTGTCGCGACCACAACTGTCACTCAGAGAAAAACGACGGAGTTGTCGCACTCAGTAAGAAGCTAGCCAGCAAACTGCAGAACTGCAAACCCAAGACGAAACTTGAAGAAGATAATGTAAGTCGAGTTTAACATTTCTTTATAGTATTTGGATCCCTTAAAACTATAATTTCTAAGCGGATTCGGGCTTACCTAGAAAAGATAAGGTAAGATATTTATTTCTTGCAAAAATACACAGGAGGCGAAAGATATAACATACAGCATTTAAGCATTTCTTACTTGCTGGAATGGTAAAAAGCTTCTCAATCAGACTACATCTTTCGATTGCGTGAAAACTTTACTTATCCGGCAATCCTATTTGAGACTTGTTGGGGTCCCAAAGTGATGGAATGGCGACCTCGCACTGAAAAGCGCAGCGATCAGAACCCTTTAGGTGAACGGACCACAACAGGTCACAGGGAGCCGCTAGACCCAGACAGTGGACACTCTGTAAGGGATCAATCCATGTCCAACTGTGGACGTCAATCGATTGACGACAGCGTACTCGGTCACCAAACACCTCGAGTCAACCATAATTATAAGCATCTTGATCATAACCATCATAAGCATGTAAAAATTGTAAGCATTTAAAGATTATAAGCATTTAAAGCATTTTGAGAGCTTGATTTATGAAATGATCTGTTTTGTCCTTACTAAAGGTTGTAGCTGTTCTGAAAGGCATCAGAAACATCGGCCATTTGGAAGACTCTTTGATTGACAAGCTAGTGCACTGCGCGGCTGACAACAGCGTCAAAGCTAGAGTACGAGTCGCTGCTCTGGAAGCGTTCCAGGCTGATTCCTGTGCTACTAAGGTAAGACTAAGTTTAAAGATTTTTCCTAGGTCTTCAATCACCATGCAATCTACTATACTATCTTTGTTTAAGTCATATCATTTCAGAATGCACCCCCTTATGATAACTTATCTGCTAAGTTTGCCGGGCTATTAGTCCGTCAAACTTTTCTGACCCGGTGGCCAAAATTAGAACTAATTTTTAAATGCCTATTTTCGATGCACAATGATGTGTCTGTGATATGTGATTACCATAATGATATGTCATTAATATAGCTTTAAATATTTATACTCCTTTTGAAAGAATTTTTTGAAAATGCGAAAAAGTACTGTTTATTATACCTTTTCTTTTTTTCTAGCTTTTATGTAACTTTCGACGTTTGTGTGTTTGTTTAGGTTAAATCTTTTTAAAATAGATATTATATAAATATCTATCTTATCTAAGATAAATTTTAAAACAGTTACCCCAAACGATTGAGCTGAAATTTTGCGTACACATTAAAGTTCGGATGACAATGTATCATTTCAGACTTAACCTGATTAAGGGTTAACAAAAATAATTAATATAATATCTATTCCCAATCTCCAGGTGAAGAAGACCGCTATGGACATCATGAAGAACCGCCAACTGGACTCTGAAATCCGCATCAAGGCTTACCTCGCCGTCATCGACTGCCCTTGTGGAAGGTCCGCCAACGAGATCAAGACTCTGCTGGAGTCGGAGCCCGTTCACCAAGGTATGAGAATTATATAAAAATAGCTAATGCCCGCAACTTCGTCCGCGTAGATAAAGTATTTTTATTCCCCCGGGAACTATCAAATTTTCCTGGATAAAAGTAGCCTATATATTATTTCAGACTATCTCTGTGGAAAATTTCATTCAGATCCGTTCAGCCGTGATTGTGTAACGTACATCCATCCATCCATCCAAACTTTCGCATTATAATTTTAGTAAGTAGTAAGATAAGGGATTTTTGTGTTGCAAGAATTAGCATAAGTTCGTCTCCAAGTGGGGAGCTATTTGCATATATTACATATACATTATATACGGTATGTAGGTATACTATACGGACGGCATGTACACTTGCTCGTATAACTTACTGTTTTCAAGTTAGCTCTTGACTGCAATCACACTTAATGACAACTTATCTCTTGAAGAGATTTCGTCATGTTCTAGAATGTGAGTGAAATATAGAACTGGGGAGGTACATATTAATACGTACACAAGAGAAACAAAAACTTTTCCGATAGACATTTAAATTAAGATAAATATAGGATAAAATAACATTTAATTATGACATGACATTGTTATTGATTGATTCTAGTGGCGAGATTTATCTCAACATCCCTTCGCGCCATCCGTGCTTCCGCCAACCCTGACAAGCTACACGCAAAACAGCACTACGGACTCATCGGCATCCCTAACAAATACAACGTCGATGACAGGTAAACACATCAAGAAAGCTTAAAAATCACCGCCTCCTTCCTCCTTTCTTTCCGGTGAAGGAAGTAGGGGGAGGGGGGGGGGGAGAGGGTGAGAGGTTCCCTCACGATTTCTTTTTCCTTTCTAACGGTGAAGTAAGTAAAATCTTGTGAACTCACGACTTTTTCCTTCACCGTTTGAAGCAAATGACATTTAATTGTTCTATAATCTAGAACTAGAATCTAGATGATTTTCCTGTGATAATGAAAAAATGCTAAGAGTCTTTGCTTACGGGCAATTTAATGTACCAAAATCTTGTTTAACGCTTTCAGAAAGTTCTCTTTCTACCGTGAGATGAGCTACAACGTGGACGCGCTCGGTGTAGGCGGTAACGTGGAGCAATCCGTCATCTACTCTCAAGACTCCTTCATCCCGAGGTCGGTCAGCCTCAACCTTACCGCTGAAGTTTTCGGACACAACGTTAACATTCTTGAGGTGAGTCCTCTTAGAGCCAAATCATGGACGGCAACAGCATTTTGTTATAAGCCCTTTATAAACTACGTAGAATAAAATACTCGTAAAATCTTACTACACATATTGATGGGTGGGAAAATTACTGAATAAAAATTTATATAAAAGTGTAGTGTTCTTTTCTAAAATTCTCTTGCTAAAGTATTTAATGTAAGCTTTGTTTGTAATATGGGTTAAAAATCCTTAAAATTGAAGTATTAATATTTGGCAGTTCCCCTGAATCATTAGTAGGTTAGGGATAGATTTGAGAAAAATTGCAATCTCATTTTGAGCAATTTTTCACAAATCTATCCAAAAATAGTTCTCAAGTCTTATTCTATGTAAAATTTAAAATTTTAAGGTAGTTTTTTTAGGTTTACTGTAACTTTATGTTTTGTACAGGTTGGAGGTCGCCAAGGCAACTTGGATCGCGTGATAGAGCACTTCCTCGGTCCACGAGGTCTCCTCCGCACCAAGGAACCCCAAGATCTGTTTGACGAGTTGAAAGCTAAATGGACAGAATCTACTCAAAAAGCTGAAAAAAGCGTGAGGGGACGTCGTTCCATCAAGAGCGAGGTTGACAACTTCGACAGACATGTACGATTGATTTTCTTTAATCATCTTTCATTCCTTTCGTCTTCTTCCTTACGATGTGTCGATGCAATGTAGACTTTGACAAGTGCTTTTGAATCGTCGAGTGAATCTACCACTGGTTTGGAATGCCATTTTTAAAACCAATGAAAGAATTTTTAAAATCGGTTTATCCATTACAAACAAACAATCCATCAAACATCTTCTTTATAATATTTGTACTTTTTAATATTAGTTAAGATAGAACGGTATAGAATATAATACAAAGATGATTATTCAATTTATAAACTTTTGTAAATGCTTTAGAATTGTCTACTAAAAGAAGTGAATACTTGTTTTGATTTTGAAAACGGATTTTACTACCGGATCTTGTCAGATGAACCTGATTTTTCTCTCCAATAGTAGAGTCTTGAACTAAAATGTTAGTTATGTTTGATTTTAACAAGGTTAGGCTGTAGATTGGGTTGCCAATAGGACCCAGGTAGCTTGTAGAGTATAATGCAACATTTTCCGCCGTTGTAATAGTAGTAGTGTATCATAATGAAAACATTTCGATTTGTAGGTGAAGGCCGAGTCTGCGCCTTACAACAATGAGCTGGATCTCGACGTGTACGTCAAGCTCTTCGGAACTGATGCCGTGTTCCTGTCATTCGGTGACGGCAAAGGCTTTGACGCTAATAGCTTCCTCGATGAGTCCTTGAAAATGGTGAACGAGGGCATGAACAAAATGAAGCACTTCCAGGTAAAAACTGAATATTAAATTTAATTTTGTTTTGGCTGAAAAATCTACAGTTGCCAGAAGAATTAAATAGTTTACAATCGATCTTGATCTATTTTGAATTTTGATGAGCTAACTCGTTAGTCTAGTAGCATATTCGACTGCGGCTGGCGAGGTCCAGGGTTCGCGTCCCGGGTCGGGGGGTTTCTGTCAAGAAATTCGCAGTACTAACCCGGAGTTTGGAAATTGGCGGTGTTTCACCCCCATGCCCACGTAAAACCATCTATCCTTCGCCTGATCTCTCTCCGATCATGTCGGATTTTCAGTCCCATCAGTAAGTAAAGGAACAGAGAGTGC
Organism: Erebia palarica; assembly: GCA_964035005.1. NCBI lineage: Eukaryota > Metazoa > Arthropoda > Insecta > Lepidoptera > Nymphalidae > Erebia > Erebia palarica. The sequence goes on from OZ035992.1 coordinate 713,526, forward strand.
ACCTGTGTTTGTACTTGTGCACTATTATATCTCCCGTGTGGATGGCGGATATTATTATATTTTGATGATAAAATACCAAAACTGATAAACCTAGAAACTACTAAAAATACTTTTTGAGTATGAAGCCCCCGAATTTCTACTATATATAAATCACGTATCACGTTGTTTGTCCGCGATGGACTCCTAAACTATTTAACCGATTTTAAATTAAATTTGCACACCATGTACAGTTTGATCCAACTTGAAGATAGGATAGCTTACATCTCAATCCACGCGGACGGAGTCGCGGGCATCAGCTAGTAATACTATAGTCAGGAAGCGGGTTAATACGTGTTTAGGTTAGGTGTTTAATCCTAAGTTATTGTTAAACAACGGTTTATATATTTACAGCAAGAGCTCCGAGGTCACCTTCTCTTCTTGGACGCCGAGTTGGCATACCCGACCTCTACTGGTCTCCCTCTCAAGCTCGACGCTGTTGGTGCCGCCACTGGTCGCGTCGAAGTCTCCTCCTCAATCGACATCCGTCAATGCCTCCGAAACCCTGAATCCGCTAAAGTAGACATCAAGCTGATCCCAAGCACAGATGTGGAAATTTCCCTGATCATGCTCGTCGACGCTGGATCAGTAGCAACTGGTCTCAAGGTCATCACCAACCTCCATTCGTCTACTGGTGGACACGTCGTTGCAAAGGTCATCGAAAATGGCAACGGAATCGACCTACAATGGGGCTTGCCTCTTGATAAACAAGAAATCCTTACAGCATCCAGTGATATGGTGTTCTTCACTGCCGAAAAGGGCCACTTAGAAAGACAAACGCCTGTAACACCTGCCAGTGAAAAGAATGAGTACTCCGGTTGCTTCGATCAGCTGTCTGAAGTGTTAGGATTGACCTTGTGTGGAAAATTGTCTTTGCCGTTCTCGTTCAATGGTAAATAGGCCATTATAATAAAGATAATGTGATAACCTTAGTTATATTTTAGCGAAATATCTCTTTGAATATCTTGTTAGGATACGCTTTATAAATCAATTCAATATATTTTCATTTAATTCAACTGAAGCATCCTCCCTGGCGCAATATTGAGCGCTGTTGTCTTAACGTGGGAGACCCCGGGTTCGATCCCCGGCAGAGTCAATATGGGAATTTATAATTTCTGAATTTTCTCTGGTCTGGCCTGGTGGGAGGCTTCTGCCGTGGTAACTATACCAACCTACCGGCAAAAACGTGCCGTCAAGCGATTTTGCGTTCCGGTACGATGCCGTGTGGAAATCAATTAGTTGTACGGGCTTAATTTAACTGCCATACCCCTAACAGGTTAGCCCGCTACCATCTTAGACTGCATCATCACTTATCGTCAGGTGATAACTTGTAGATGATAAAAAAAGCATATTCTATGTTGTAGTTTTCTGAAGGTATCTCTTTTTTCAGGTCAAAAATCTCAGAACTCTATCTCTCAATACTTGTCCCGTTACCCACTTGTGGGATCAACTAAAGTAAACCTTGTCTTGGAGAAGAATGACCTCAGAGGATATCATCTCAAGGGAGTTGTCCGCTCTGACCCTAAGGGTCGATACGGAATTGAACTGCTATTTGATGCTGAAGGTATGTTAATAAAGAATACTTTATAATATGTTTAATCTGATTTATAATAAATTATATGAAAAGTAAAAGAAATACGTAATGAGTCTATAATAATTCAAACACATTTTTTAAAACAAGCTTTGATGATCCGCCATATTGAATTTAGTCTGAATGCATTTAAGTTTTCTTCTCAGCAAAACCTTTTAATTGATAGCCATATCATGGGAGTGCATAGAAAATAACTAGTCCGCCGTCTTTGGGAGTCCGCCATTAGATATGTATGACGTCACTTAGCTAACCACGCATTGTCATCCAAACTAAACATGTAGGCGAAATTTCAGGTGCTCGATTATACCTTATCAAACATAACAAGTCAAAAATAAAAAAACGTGTTTTACCAGTACCAGTCGTGGGATACTAGTAGGAACGAAGTTCCTTATTACATAAATATTAATTTCAAGTTCTATTTTTACGATGTTTTCTTCTTTTTTTAGTAAAAAAAATAAAATATAAACCTTAACACTAAAGCACTAAAGTTTCATTCCGAATGTAGTATATTTATATTTAAGACCTTTTGTCTTCGTAAAAAAATATCTTACTCATTTTCGTTACGGACGTTTCTTGCCGGCTTGGGTACCCGCATCGTCCCTAAAGGAACTTCGTTCTATTAAAAGCTTGTAAAGTAAGCTTCAATATTGCCACATTAGTGCGAGCATTTTCTATCGTCGGCTCAATATATTCAATTATTCTGTTCTAGCACATGAGTTAGAAATATTGAAATTGTTAGCTATGTACTTTCCGGGGAAATCGACCAAGGTATCCGACACGGGTTTGCAAATATGACGTTCTCCGCTTTAGAACCTTTTCAACACAACGCTTTTGTCCTACGTGCTAATGCTAAAGTTATATTATTTTTATAGGATCTAAGAACCGCCGCACCCAAATCTCAGCCGATTTAATAGCCAACCAAGAAGAGAAAACTATACAGTTGAACCTGGAATCTCCAATCAAAGTATTGTATGGCCAATTTTCCATTTACACCAAATCTAATGAATACGCTCTTCTCATGAAAGCTAAGATGGACGAAGCTTCGTATTATGGACGTATCGGGTTGAACATTGAAGGAAATGAGAGACGCCATGTTTTCAAACCAGTTGTAGAATACCAAGTACCTAGTAGCCCCAAGAAGAATATCCACGTTGATGGGCAAATAATCCAAGAGAAAGTTGGAGCTGGTATCAAATATACTATTTCAGGAGTTAAGGTAAGCATGCTGCAAGTTGATACTTTTTAAAGCTCCGTAGGTCAAGAAGAGCAAGGAATCAGAATCAGAAATTATTTATTGCATAATACGCATAATATTACAAAGGTGGTACAAAAGATAAAAAGACAAGTGTATTGCCAAGTGTATTGTTATGGCGCGCAATAGTTAAAAAATATTATAGTAAAAAAAAATATCATCTTATAGGATCATTTCGTTGTCACTATCTGTCTGTCTGTCAATCTGTTTGTCAACCCTCTTTTTCTCAAAAGAACTCTGGTGACAAAAGTCCCATAAAAATTAAGATACAAAAAGGTGACTGACTGATCTATCAACGCACAGCTAGACAAATTGGACTGAAATTTGGCATGCAGGTAGCTAGTAAGACGTAGACATCCGCTGAGAAAGGATTTATGGAAATTCAAGTCCTAAGAGGAAATGAAATTTGTGTAGTCCACGCGGACGAAATCGCGGACATTGGCTGATAATGTATAATACACGTACCTAACTTGATGGCAGCTATCGTTGATTATAATACCTTAATTTTTCACAGTTCAACCTCCCAGAGAGCAACGAACCTGTCACGTTAATGGGCCACTTCAGCCACGAACCCAAAAAAATGGAAATGGATTTGAAGATGATGAGAGGACAACACAACGCGATGCTCTCCGCCTCCCTTGTCAATTACGACTTCAAAGCTGATTTCCGGAACACATTGAATCCTTATATCAACTTCAAAGTTAATGGCCATTTTGAAAACGGTGGAGGGGTGAGGCTACATTCTTTAATAATTATTATTACATCAACACATTTCGCAAATTTATTGTCCTAAGCTCTTTTTAGACATTTTCAGTTGTTTATTTGTACACCATGACACTGACTGGCCCTTGGTTTTTCTATGTAATTTATTTTACAGATTTTCCACAACGATATCGATCTTTACTACAGCGAAGATTGCCGCAACTCAAACTATCGCATAACCCTCAAACAGTTGTACAAACGTCACTACGTTTCCGCTGAAGAGTTCACTATCATCACAAAGAATAAATGTGAGTGCTATAAAAAAAATCTGCTACTGTTGTATGTTCTATTTGGCAAAAAATGTAATATAATTTGAACATTTTGTTTCAGTTGAATACCACTTAGTGCCTATCAAACTTGAACTTATCATGGAACTTGATCCCAAGAACATTGACTTTAAAGTCGGTGGTGTTTACATGGACAGAAAAGCAAGCCTTGAACTCGACGGACGTACTCACATCAAGAAAGAAGGAGACTACAGATTCGAATGGGCAATCAACGTTGACAATCAAGCAGTCGAAGGCTTGATGAAACGTGACATAGTATCCGCTGATAAATCTAACTTGGAAAACTATATTGACTTCAAGAAACTTGGCAAATTCGAACTCTCTGGAGTTGTTCTCCATAGAACAAAGGCTCATGATGTTAATGTTGGTGCTGTTGGACATTTCAAAATTTCTGGCACTGGCAAAGTGGATGAGGATATCAAGTGAGTAACGGTCTCTATTCTTGTTGCAATGCGGCCACTTTGCTTCTTCTGATGATGTCATGAGTATCATAGAAGGGGTTAATTAATTAGTACTATATTCAGGATTTGAATCACGTCACGTCTTTGCTCACACGCTCTTTAATCAGAACTATTATCTTTGCCTAGGGGCACATATAATTTGGTCGACCAACATAGGACTTAAGTCTAGTTTACACATTTACATAGATTAATTACGTCCTTATTCCTATGATCTTATGATTAACTATATCTAAACGAGCGCTGGAAGTACGTAGTGGCTATTACAAGTTCTCTGTATTTAGTAATGACCTCAATTTAGATGAGAAAATGGTAGTTTGGTTTCAGTATTGCTATTTCTGTGACAACTGCGATGTGTAAGAAAAAATTTAAATTCAAAATTTGTGAACTTAGTTTCCTAACCAGTTAACTTCACAGTAGACTGCTGATTTCCAGAAAATTAAATGAATGGTAAAGATCCTTTATGTAATTAAGGAAAGGACAGGAGAACATTAAATATAACTAGTCTTGTCTAGTATATTTTTTCACCGAGTCAATAAGTTTCAATAAGTCTTGGCATATTACAATAATCATTCAACAAAATTTCCTTCTCAGATTCGACGTTGGTTACATCGAAACCGCCAAGCTGTACTCCTCCCACGCAACCGTCTCATCTTCCAAGGGAGAAGTGGTATACTTTTTGCTGAAGATCAACAGTGGTGCCAATACTAACGGAGAACTCAAGTTCAACCTCAAAGATGCAGTAGCAGCTAACGGTCAGTTCCAAGTTACTGGCAATGATGGAAAAGGAAATGGCAACATCATGGTGCACTTTAAATCGGTAAATTTTAATACTTTTACTGAAAATCGAGTTGTTAACGTTATAATAAGAACACTTATTCAAACTGATAGTTTGGGATAACCATTATTAGTGTAACAAAATGATTGAAAAAATAAACGATTCGATTTGACGATTTGAAAATGGAATGTTGCTTTTTTTGACATACGATATTTTTAACTAAGTATAACGTATCATCTTTTTACAGGTTGATCGTGTGATCAAGGGAGAAGTTAAGTTTGTAGTTAAGGAGCCAACGTACAATGCTGATGTGGACCTGTACCTCAACTTTGGAAAGAACGATAATGATAAGTTACATTTCAGTACCAACAACAAAAGAAGTGAGAAACTTCTTGACAGCAAGTAAGTAACACCGTTAACACCATTGAGTAGTGTTGAGACCTTAGTCCATCTCGTTACTTGAATATTATAGAGAACTCAGGTTAGGAACTCGAGATATGTTTCCTCACTATTGACAAAATGCAATAATTAAACTACATTGGAAATAGCATTAATTATATTTAGTACACATTACCTACTTATTTAAAAAACGTATAACTTTGTTATCTTTTTGGACTTATTTGACAAAATTGTAAATTATATTGTAAAACAATGTTGATCCCAGTTAAGTAAACAAAATAAAAAAACAGAAATTTATATTGTTCACTGTTTAAGCAAGTGATTTTTATTCTTAGGAACAAGCTGATATACGACGGCAAAAACACAGAGCTGAACCTTCATGGAGACTATCAGACCCTTGGCAAGACACGTGCCAGCGTCGAAGTCGTCCTGCCCACCGAACGGTGCTTGAGCTTGAAGATTGACAGAGATTTCACTGATAAGGATAATGTAAGATTTATTTTACTTATGGAGTCAGAACAGAAGTTATAACGTATCTAATTTTTCTGTAGAATTAACTGTATTCATATTTTTACTACTTTAATTTTAGTTTTTTTACTAAATAGACATGACAAACCAAAATGGTCTTATAATTATAATAATTAATCTTAGTTATTCGAAAATGAAATATTTCATATAAATTTTCTAGTAGCAATAGATCAGATAAAGTGAGCAACGGCATTAAATGGATTTTGAGAAAATACATTGTTTTCCAATCCATCGAGGTGTTTAATGTACCAATTAGTAATGTCACGGATAAAACGCCCTTTTTTTATACATGATATATTTATTTTTCTAAAATAAAATGTCGCCCACTTTTAAAATTACTTCCACAACGCTTAAAGATTACACACACATTTTTTTGTCTGAAGGTGCTCAATGGCCAAGCCGAAGTCATCTTCTCCGACGCAGCGAAGCGCGGTGGACCAGCCTCAACCATCAATTACAAGGGTAGAGTCACCAACACCAACTGGGAGAAGGGCGCCATTGATATGGAGGGACAACTGGAACTGAACATCAACGGCGGCAAAAATCTAATCAACACTTTCAGCCTCAAGAACGTTCCTAATGAACCAAAGAGTGATATTGCTTTCAAGGTAATTTATTTTTTTAAACTTATTTGAGACCAAAGAAAAGATGGATGGATTGTGTGAAACAGGATAGGTATGCGTTTAAAAGGGGTGAATAATAGGTTGACGGATAAAAGAAGTGAGTGGAAGAAGAAAACATGTTGTGCCGACCCCACATAACATGGGCAAGAAGAAGAACTTTAAATTATGTGAAGTGTGTAAGAAGTAACAAACTGTGCAGTTTAAGGTGCTCGATCTAAAAGATTTCGAACTTGAAAAATATTTTACCTGCTTATTTTTTTTTGCATCTAGTGTTATCTTTGCTAGAAAAAAGTCAAATTAAGATATTTTTATAATAAAGGGTTTTTATTTTAGAACGAAATAAGTGGAACCATGCTACCAAAGAAAGGTATCATTGATGTGGCTAGAACTTACACGATGGGAGACACTGTCGATGACTACTACAGAGTCAAGCTGGGCTATGGCGATGATTTAGCTATGGATTTGGTTTCAAAAGTCCAAGTCAATTTGCCTAGCAAGGGAGTAAGAAAGTAAGTTATTGTTAATTCATTTCATAACAAAATTAAAGGAAATAATGAAAGTATTCTGGAATATTAAAGGTACGAAAGTGTGTCTGTATGTTAACATTTCATTAAACCCCATATTAATGTAGAATTATTTTCTCATAAACAGATTCGTCGATGACAGCACTGTAATCATAAGACTGCCATTCGAGCAGGCCCATGACATCAAGTGGATCTCAAACTTCGATTACAACCAGCCAGAAAACCAAGCCGCTGAAGTAAGTTTCTATTGACAACTATAACTTGTTCTTCTTCTGTTCTGTCCTGGTTTACTTTTTCACACTAAACGTACCGTCCATTTTATATTTAACCACGGGCGCAGCTTCTCGCCAGATTACTCCTAGTTAATGACACAAATTTTATCGAGACCAAGTATTCCTATGTTAAGAGCCTTTAACTTAGAAAAGTGTAGCAAAAACCAAATAAAGAATCTCGTTAACTTTAAAATTGAAATATAATGAAGTCCAATTGTCAGACAAACTGTATGTTTGGAAAAAACAATCACTAATTTTTAGGTTAAAGTACTACAATCAGTTCAAGTGAATGCTGACCTCTACAAAATCGAGTCGAACGGAAGATACGATCTGAAGAATGGTAACACCAAGTTGAAGATTATCCTACCACATGTAGATCCCGTCAACTTTGATGCCACATACAAGGTCGATGATACTAGTGAGTATTAGTTTTATACTATTAGAAAAACTAGACACATTTAAAAATGCTTGCTTATTAAGATAATAATGTTTTCGATGACAAACTTGTCAAAAAACAAAATTGTCCATGACTGCAATCTTAAAATCGTATATTAAGATGCAGTTTTATAAATGATAAGATTGCCCTTATGTGTAAGGATAAATGCAGTTTATTCTAGTAAAACATTTTTACTAATAGCCAGAATCGTTCTCTTAGTCGAGTCAATGCGGACGAATTTGTGACCACAACATATTAGTTCAGACAACCCCCGTCAGTTATTATGGCTGATGGAAAGGAGTCACGACCCCCATAATTAAAGTAATATAACAGGAAAGATATATCTACTAATCGTCCTTCTTTATTTTGTAGATGACAAAACATCAGGTGCGTTCGACGTCAATGCACATTACGGCAAAGGCAAAACTACTTCCCTATCAGTGCAAGGCGCTTCCAACCAGAAGGAACTTGACCTGAAGTTCTCAGTCAACTCTCCACAAAACGAGAAGTTCAAGAAGCTCGAAATGAACATAAACCGCAAGGTGACAAATAAATTCAGCCCATTTTATTGTTTAAAATAACTTAAATTCTTACGAATTTCACTGTGAATCGTGATTCATAGACTTTTCGTCTGAGAGTCAACATTATTCAAAAAATCTACATGTATAAGATTCTATATCCAGTAGCTTGACTTATACGATTTTCAGTATATAGATAAATTAATAATTATTGTTACTCATTATTCTTAACGTTACTAACGTAACTCATGTTTTTTTAAATTTTGTGTCCCACAGAATCCATCTCCCGACACTTTCAACACTGTTATTGTCATCGACGCTGACGGCAGGGTCTACAAAACGGAAGGACTCGTCGTTTACTCCTCGTCTCAACCTGTGTTTGATATCAAATACTCCAGCCCCTCATTACCTAAACCAGCAAGGTAAATTTTTGGAGACCTAATTTAACTTCTATTTCCATTCTCCGATAATCATGAGTGCTGTCGTTTAAGTATCGTCCAATCCTTTTTTCCTGTCTTCTTTTATTGTCGTTATAATTTTTTTATTTATTAGTTTATTTTTATCAACAAAAATCATATTCTCACATTTCTTTTCTAGGCTGTTCTTCAAAGGAATTGCTCCCAGATCAACCCAAGGTCGTATGGAGGTTAAGATAGAAAACATCAAGAACTTCGACTTGGAATCCACATTCGAAGTCAACTTCGATAAGGATCTTAATGTCAAGTTCCACGCTAACGCGCCCACCCTCGACCTAAAGAACTACAACATTGATATTTCAAGCAAAGACGCTGGAAGCGGCAAACGATTGGAGTTCCACGCTATAAACGACAATAAGAACGTGCTGAGTGGAAGGTATGACTCATTTCTTAACATACTCCCCTGGAGAGATTATCTTTCTCTTACGAAACAAAAGTCAGAGCTATATCTCGTATTTACAGAAACAGACTTACCATTCTGTGAAGAAAAGTACAGCATACTATCGTAAATTTGATATAAACCACAAATAAGAAACGACTTAATGATGACCCTAGAGGGTGCACCTGTTACTTTTGCTAATCAAACCACTGACGCGTTCAATGATCACGGCTTTTAGTTCAATAACAAAAATATGACGTAAAAGGCTTAAGCTTATAATGTCTATGGAATAAGACCGAGCATTTCCGATTCCCTTCGGCAGAGTAGTATGATTAATATGTTTTACAGCTCATCTAATCTTTGTTTCTTCTCCCCTAGCACATCGTTCATCAGCAAACAAGAAGGACCAAAGACCATCATCGAGGGTTCTGGTACCCTGAAGGTCAGAGACGAACAGAAGCCAGCCAACTTCAAGTACATCCGTACCGTCCTCACTGAAGGCAATGAACAAGGAGTTGAGGTTGGTTTGATTTTGAACCTTATTTTTATCCAAATAAACTTCTACAAATGCTTTCGAAATCGACGAGTGAATCTACTATTTTGGAATGCCATTCATTTCAAAGATTTACATAGGTATAGTCCTTCAAACTTACCTGACTCAGTGGCCAAAATTGGAACTAATTTTTATGCCTGTTTAGTTTTTATTTTATTTTCCATAGAGTCTAGCGACGCTGTCATCGGGTCAGATAAGTTTCTGACCGGTCGTCTATATATTAAATATTTTTTTTCATAACCAAACGAATTATAAACTAATCAAATTTTGTAAAAACCTTTTTAAAATATAACTTACCCAATGTTTGTTAATCTAGAGCTAATCACAAAAGCGCTACAATGGTAAATTGGCTTTAGACAAACAATAATATAAATAATAATAATAATAATAATATTTAATACACATGCTTATACTCCCCCTTCCCAAAATAATCTATTGCTAAGTACTCCTAGACATTCTTCTTCCTTCGATGATAAATCTTTTACTGCTACCAGGCCTGTGTCACTCTTGGTACTTGCGCGACGAAAATACCGACGATCGCGCTCATTCCCGGAATGTTTACGCAGTCGGGGCTGGCGCGTTATAAGCGAGCGACGTGCTAGTGAATTTAACGCTGTTTTCGTAAATAGTTTTTTGAAAATATTTGTTTAATAGTTTAAGTTAAATGTTTAGCATATTAATTATTTGTAGGATAAATAGTTGTAGACATTTAAACTCATGTATATATAATGGTCTATCGATCTTTAGAATTATAATGGCAAAAAAATATAAGACATTATATTAAATTCAAACAGCTATAAATATTAAAATAAATAATTAAAAGTTATACCTACTGTATTTTTTTACTCTTTCTTTAACGCGCGGCGATAATGTTTAATTTAGCTTGCTTGCGTGTTTTATCTATTTAATAATCATTATTTTGGCTATTAAAGCTAGCAAGCAAGTCAACAAGTAGTCAATACAATAATAAGTAGTCAATAGTACTAGCAAGTATATAGTGTATTATCTATGAATAGTACTTCTATCACGGAACAGGTACAATTCATGTCAAACTTAAATGAGCCTCTTTTCAAGTAATTTTTTTGAATTGAGGCACGAGCTGTAGGAAGTACAAACGAGTCGCAGGGAATACGCTCGCCCTAGTTAGGCCCTTACTCCCTAATTCTTATTACACCTTGCCGATTTAGAGTAAGGGCACGGAATATATATTTATATATTTCCGTGATCGAAGTGTATCTACCTCTCCGAGCGAAATATTATGTTTCGCCGCACTGCTTCGCCGCGACGAATGACCTTGCAAGTTGCGTGCGTAGTGAAGAACTCACTGTGTAGCGACACACAGTAAACACAGTCGATCATAGTCAGAGTAGGTACCTTACTTACCAATTCGAAAAACCTACTATTGTTGTACTGTTTGCTGACAGCCCTAGACAAGCTCGCAATGTCGTCCGTGACGTAGGAAAGGGAAAAGATTCAAAGCAATACGGACACTCGCGCGCGGCGATAAAGTTTAATTTAGCTTGCGTGCGTGATTTATCTTTTTAATAATAATTATGTAGGCTATTAAAACGTCGGCAAGTAGTCAACATCAAAGGAGTGAGACTTCTGTACGTCAGTACTATTATATTATTCTGTGCTGCTACTGCTATACGGCTTTGGAATTCTCTTCCCTTGGGTATTAGACTATCACAATTGCTTCCTATCTTCAAAACTAAGCTGAAACAGCATTATTTATCTTTTTAATATATTTATCTATTTGTCGTCTATAATCTATATTAATATTATATTAATTAATCTATAATATACTATATTATTTTCTTTCTATTATATCTATTTATATACTTATAATTATATTTTTATATTACTCATTTCTGTATCTTTCTTTTTGTATATTACTTAATTTCTTCTCTTTAGTAGACCCCTTCCGCTTTCTATTTCAATGTATCCTTTGCCCTAAGGTTGCCTGGAAGAGATCGCTGTTTGAGCGATAAGGCCGCCTGTTGTGCCATGTCCATTAGATTATTATATCTATTGTATTTTATTTATTGTATGGTGTACAATAAAGTATATTTTACTTTTACTTTACATTAATATGGTATATGATGTTTATAAATTTTCAGACTTTCATCAACGTAGCGTACGGTGACCGCAACCACGTGGCCGAGTTTCGTATCACCAACCTGGAGTACAAGACGTCGTACGTCTACTGCGAAGAAAAGAAGCAGTGCGCTCACGCTGAAGTCAACGCCAAACTTATTACCACCAGTAAGTATACCTGACATCTAACAAGATGTCTTCATCAAGGCATTTACTTCTATTTCTGAGCTCGTTTCTTACGGAAATCCGGTTATTATATTTATTGATTCGGTGGTTCCGTAAAAAAGTTATGGAACTATAAAATAACTCAAAAAAGACTAACTGTATAAAAATATCGCAGTCAAGGGCTAAGTTGTTGTGGGTAAAAAATATATATATATGTAGTTCAGGATGTTACACTTTTCCAATGTAATCAAGCAACTAACACGTAATGCCTGTAAACAAAACTAACAAAACAAAACAAACAGTTCTCTATCAGTTTGGATGAGGAACAAGTAAAGTCTTGACTCCAGACTCTCGAGATTGCAATGCTTTTAGCTCGTGATAAATAAACGGCGTTTTCTAATACACCGTGCGTGTGGCTTGAAAAACATTTACAAAAGTATATTTGTGTTGGCACTCCAAAAAACTACTATATCTCAAAATAATATTATGATTGACTCTTTCAATATTATGTAAAGCTTCTACAACAGATTGAGAAGGCAGAGTTTACATGAAACACAGTAATTAATTTAGGCCTTCCATTATTTTTCTAATAACTAAATTGTCTATTTATTTCCAGAACCTGGTTGCCTCCAACACCAATTCAACGCCGGCTTCGACCTCCGCAAGCTCGGATTTAACACGGAGTTCGGTCTTCAGGTCGCCAACGAGTTCTCAGACAAGGCCTTCCCTCAGTACGAGATGAACTTGCACGTGAACAGGGTGAATAAGAAGTACCACTTCCATGTCTACAGCCAGCCTGAACACGGCAGTACGTATCTAAACCTATTTTTTTTTAATTTATATTTGTTCGGATAACTTATAGCTACAAAAAAGTGGATAGATAAATGTCAAGGATAAGTATAACGCCATTTATAAGTTTTCACAGATAGAATATACGTGAGATAGAATAGCTCACATTAAGTGAATACAAAAAGAAGAACCAGAGTAAACTAATATTTGGGATAATTTAGAAATTATTAGTTATTTAAGTACATGACTAGCCAGCAAACCACTTCAACCCAGGCTGTGACTGTGAATGTGAAGAGTCAGTTTTTACTAATGTTAAATTTGACTGCTGTTCCATTTTAGATAGAATCATTACATACCATGAAGGTAAATTATGATTATATCTAAAAATGGAACGTTCTTACTTCTTATCTGGAAAAAGCTTCTAGCTATTCACTAATGTTTGGCGATGATTGTTTCTAACTCGTTTCTAAATACTGTGAGTTTTGATGTTGCCGCTTAAAGCTAAGGATCAGATCATACAAAATTCTGGAAGCAGAATAAAGTGTGGTTTCCTTTTATTTCATATCGGCTATGATAATATGGTGCTAATGACTTATTAATCTACGGCCCGCTTGCAGAGACGCCGGGCTATGTACGTACGTACAGGCCCAGGTATAAATTTGAAATTTTAACAGAAGTTTTATACTCATTCTGTAAAACCAAGGTGCCAAGGGTCACTGGTAGATATCTCTTATAGAAATAAGTGCTTCCTTGTCCACTACGTTTCCGTTTTTCTTCATAATATTTTATTATAACTTTTTGGTACAAAATAAATTAAAACAAAAAACTAGCTGCTAACTCGGGGTTCAAAGGATAACCCGGCGTTTCAGCAAACAATGATGTCCTTTTACACAACAAGTTGGAAATTTTTATTACAGTACTTAACAAATAGTTTTCTCTTCCAGAATTCCCAGCCGGTATCGTCCTGACATTCCCTCAAAGGGTCATCGCTCTAGAATCCCTCGTCCGCTACCCCACCAACAAGAACCTGCCGTTCCCCGTCAGCGGCGAGATCTCCCTCTACCCGGACAAGAACAAGCCACGGACCAAGTCCGCTGCGAGATTCAACTTCGACGTCACTGGCAATGAGAAGCAAGGAGAGGCAACTGCCCTCATTGGGTTCAGCCACCCGAGGATTGGAAACGTTAGTTTTGATAAATCTAAGCTCTAAATTACTAACAATAAAACTCATAATGTATTTCCAAAATGCAAAAGTTCAGGTGCTGCCCAATACGTGATGAAATTCGGGGCTTATTTCCTGAGAATGCTGGCGGAATTTGCAGTCCGACAAACTTATCAGACCTGGTGACAGCGTCACTACTATCTATGAAAAATAAAAAACCACGAACTCAAAAGGCATTAAAGTTAGTTCCAATTTTGGCCACCGGGTCAGATAAGTTTGTGGGACCGGAAAGCCCCGAATAGCCAATCCCTTTCTTAATGGCTGATTAAATGAACCGCTTTTTTATATTATTCGACACACAACAACCTTACAATTTTGGAGTTCCTATTTCTGTGAAGTTACCCTTTAGCTTCAACACCGCGCGTCCATTTCGAAGCCAGGGACATTATGGATTTCTTTTCTTTTATTTTAAAATTGCTATGAAGTATAAACCACAGATAATTTTGATTCGAGTGTCTTGTACACTTTCTAACATATGTAATCTGCATGGTAGTTTAGTCGAGTTCTTTAGGACCGTGTCACGTATGCCTATAGTTGATAGCGTAACTGCATTTATTAGTAAACTGTTTCCATAATCATTCTAATATTTCTCTTCTCAGGAAGCTTTGATCAAGTTCCAAGGAACTCTAGCCCGGCCCAACGACAATACGGTCAAGATTGAAACCAACGGTGTCATCTCTCACTCATGCCTTGGCCACGTAAGTACAGGCATTTTTCTTTCCTAATAATAGTAAGTACAACCCAATGAGAACTAGAGACCTTTCTGATCCCTCAGATTTCATTTGCGTCGTCAGACGCCGTTTCGTTAAATGATAATGATAAATGATTTATTTAAGTCATGAAGGACAACTTGTATCACTTCTGAGACGTTAAGACTCTACCATCGGTTCGGAAAATTGTTCTACTGAGAAGAGCCGGCAAGAAACTCAGCAGTTGCTCTTTTCTTAAAAAAGAAAAAGGTTACAATAGATTTGCTGTGTTGTTATTGTTATCACGCCCATCTCATAGGGAAATTGATGATTTTAATAAGATTATATTATTTAATGAGTTTAAATAATTTCTTACCTCCTTATTTTCTATTTTTTGCAGGATCGCGAAGCTAAATTCTTCTTGGAAGTCAATCCCACCCACATCAAATTATTGGTAAGAATCTACCTTTTTGTTTTGGAATATCTTAGTTGTATTGCAATATTATTAGTAAAATTTATTAAAATTCAAAATTCAAATGCTTGTTATTAAATTTTGAATCAATACCTGAATCCTTCCACTGGTTCGGACATGACGGATGACATTCCGAGAAGAGCCAGCTAGAAACTCGGAGGTTGTTCTTTTTAAAGATCTCTGATTATGAAAGTTCTATTCAATAGAAGCAGGCCTAAGTCCAAGTTAATAAACTGGAAGTTTAATTCGCTTCACAATCGTGCATCTCCTGAAGATGCTCCGGTGTCCAAGTGAAACGTACGTTGAGAATAATTTGGAAGATTTATGTGATGTGATGCTGTGTCGGTGCGAATTGCTAGCTTACTGGGCGGTGAATGTCGCAAGCTGCAAGTGCCAAGATGCACACTATACGACATAGATTTGTCTAATGTGGCGGATTATAGCGTATTAAAATTCTAGTTCATTAATCACACGATTATGATTTTAAACATGACTTATTTCCTTCCAGGTCGACACTCCACTGGTGAAGGTCATCGACCTGGAAGGCTCAGCGACCGCTAAGGACAACTTGCAGCAAGCCGACCTGGTGTTCAGTCTGCTGGAAGGCAAACCTGTCACCATGTACGCCGTGGCCAAGGACTTCCAGTACTACGAGTTCACTACTGGCTACAAAGGTATGGCTGGAATACTAAATTAACAATAGGCGTCACTTCATCATCATCATCTTAGCCTGTGGACGTCTACTACTGACCAATAGACCTTTCCTAAAGAACGGCACCTCACCCGGTCCTCAGCCTTCCTCATCCAGCCACTTCCCGCCACTCTCATTGCTCTTTACTCTCATTGCTGCACTCCGTATAAGCTTTACTTGATCAGCGTAAAGGAACGATTCAATTCCCGTGTGAAATTTGATTTTCCGAGAGGAAAATTACCTACCTATGCTCGAATATTTAATTGGACAACACGTTTTGACATTAGCTAATGTCAAATTGTAAAACAATAATGCCATATTTATGGTAATAATGATGTGATGTGGTTCTGTTATGTCATAATATTGTGAATGATTCAACGAAGCAATTCCTGCTTCTCTATTTTTTAATTGAGCCGATCGACTCACAATGTTTGACAAGTTTCTATAGTTTAGTGTGTCTGTACCTAGCGATAAAAGGGGTCACGACTCTCAGCTATGAGGTATACGACGCAGAGACAGAAAAATAACATGTATAGTCCGCACATGAGCTCCGAGGAATCGGGGTCTGAAGAAAAGACGACTCCCCCAGTCGTCGCTCCATATCCAGCTCGCTCTCAGCACTAGTTTCGAGCTTGACGCGTGTAATTTTGCGATAGCAGTATTTTTTTTCACTTTAAACAACTCTAGGTCATAACTTTAACATTCCATAGGATTCCTCAGAGCTCGCGCGCGGGCTATAACTCACTATGGTTTAAACGTTATAAAACCCCTAATCATCTTCAGATGAATCGGAACGCAAGCTGTCGGTTATCGGCAACCTGAACCCGGAGAAGCGCGTGGACGTGTCTGTTGACATCGTGTTGGATAAGAACAAGAAGAACATCGTCCACGGCGCCCTGTTCCTCGAGGACAACCTCGTCAAGTCCGACTATGGTGCTTCCAGGGACAACTTCAACTACTTTGTGGTACGTTAAAAATAAACTTCCAATGAGGAGATCTTTCTTTGAACCAAAGATGACATACCATATTTTTATTTTATTCCAATAAAAGTTAGTCCTGCGATCTGAGAGACTGCGATCTCACCTGATGGTAAGTGATGATGCAGTCTAAGATGGTAGCGGGTTAACCTTTTAGTGGATGACAGTTATATTAAACCCTTAATCGGTTTCTACACGGCATACGGTTGGCGGCATGTCTTTGCCGGTGGAGTGGTAACAAGCCAAAGCCTCCCACCAGGCCAGACAAGAGAAAATTGAGAAATCATAAATTCCTAAATTATAAAATACTCTGCCAGGGATAGAACCCGGGACCACCCACGTTAAAATAATAACACTGTGCCAGGAAGATCGTCAAGTGGCCTATGACCTTCCCCAGGATTAAACCTACATCAAAATCGGTTGAAAAGATTTGCCGTTAAAACATAGCAGACAAACTGATACATTATCGCATTTATAATATTAATATTGATCGTACTGATTGAATATTTTACTTACAGGGTGCACTGAGGAAAGACTTGAGCGTGCTACAAGACCGTATTAGGAACATTGGTGACAAAGCTAATGACGATGTGAAGAGAACACTGCAGCGAATTGAGCCAACGTACAAACAGTTAGAACAAGCCTACAAGGAAGACTTCGAGAAGTTAACACAGGATTTCTCTAATGACAAGGATTTGAAGGAGATCTCTGAAGCTATGTAAGTTATCATAACATAACATTATTGAAACATGAAATATTTATAAGACCTCAATTGCATGACAGCGCTGTTCCTTAGACTAAGAATTGACTGTGTGTATTAAATTAATTATATTTTTATTATTATTATTATCATTTTGACATTGTATTACTTAAATTATTAATTTGACTACATAACTGACATGACATGGCCCATGACATATCTATTAAAATTTGACTTTAAATTATATTCGTAATAGTTAAAAAATACTAACTAATATTCGAATTCAACATAACTTGTGAGATTAGACATTCTTTTTATTTTAATTTTAATTATTACATATACGTCGATAAATTAAAATGTAAAGTGTAAGACTTACTGGAATTGTTAATAGGTATAAGTTTGTTTAATAGTACTAATATACATATTGCAATGCCCTGACGGGGCCTCATGTTCTTATAATTAATTAATTATATTATATTGTTTGTACATGAATGCAATGAATAAATAAATAAATAAATGAATAACATTATGTAAATTTTTATATAAATATGAAATTGAATCGTATAGAAACAAGAGGTATCCAATCACCCTAATTTGCAATTAAGGTCTTATGTTTTACTATACAATACTGAGTAGTACTAGTTGTAGATGAACTTAAAAATACTTGTAAACTTTAAACCATAGTACTAGTAGATTTGTGTCAATTTAGAAAACATAACATTTTTCTAAAAAGAAAAGCTGTAACGTATCTTATGATACCTGAGAGAAGTAGAAGTTTCAAGGATTATTAGGCCTATTACACTGCACTTTTTACAGGGCCCTGTGGACAGGGTGGGGTGGCCGCTAGTTAGAACGTTGATTATTACACAACAATATGGATCAAATTAGAGACTCTTTCTCCCTAAATCACTGAATATATAAATATAATAATAAATAATAAACTGATTCAGATGTAAGGGTCCCTTGAAAAACTGTAGTGTAATAAGTCTATTATAAACTCTTGTCATCTCTCTCTCTCTCAATCACTCATAATGGGCCACAAAACGTGCTACCCTACAATGGCGTGCCTCGTTAATCGTCATGTCTAATCGTTTGCTTAAAATTAAGAATTAATTTTGTTTCTTAAGGTACATCTTCGCTAAAGTGATTGCCAAACTGATCGATGACATAGTGATTGCCTTCAAACCTTTGGCCGACAAGCTCGCCGAAACTGTGACGGTCGTCAGCAAGAAGATCGGTGAAATGTATGAGAAACAGGTAAGCAATGAAATAGTATCTCGTTTTCCATACCGTCTTTAATAGTTCAAGCCTGCAACTTAGACACTCGAGGTTTTGAAATTTATTGCACGATTCATAACTGCGGTGTCCGAGCACGCAACGAAGCCGAAGCTTTGCTCCAAAACTAGTTTCAATGGGGTTTTTTTCTCAATAAATTCTCAGTTTGAGCCTGGAATTAGGACGTTGGTGGTATTTCACCCCTGTGTCTCGGAGATCAAGTAAGGCTTTCAGTCCTGCGCCTGATCTCTCTTCGGGCGTATCGGATTGCCAACCCGATAGACTATGGGGACAAAAGAATGAAGAGCGCATCTGTTATTGCGCGCTATATTGTGTCCACTATAATATCTTCCACGCAGCTGGCTTATCTCTGTGAAGATTAACCCCCGTGGCAGAAATTCTATATGGATTACACAAATTATACATCAACAGGAGTACATAATTATTAAAAGCGGCTTATATCCAACAGTGAATACATGCTAGTTAATGATGATGTTGAAGATAATTATCATCTTAATAATTATGATGATCATGATATTAATGTTCATAGTAATGCCCAAAATAATAATTTAATCTTTTCCTCAAAACAGATCGCCCCAAGTTTGAAACAGCTGTACGTCAACCTGTCGGAAGTTGTGATGGTATACTTTGATGGCATCCTCGACGCGGCGGCTCACTTCACAGCCATCATCATGGACTTCTTTGAGAAGCACAAGCCTGAGCTGCAGGAGCTCACAAACATCTTTACTGAAATCTTCAAAGGTATCATACTCATATGAAATCTCGAATTTAAAAAAGCAAAACATTTTTGATCCACTCAGTTAAACTTATTGAGCGAGCTATAGAGAAGGCTAAGGTGTATGGGATAAAATCTGAAATTAAGAGATCCGTGAACCAAAATCACCAATCAGTCGGAGTTGAAAAAAACCCAATCAAATAGCAAGCTGAAGTGGCGTGGTGACTACTGGACAGTTTAAAGAAGGCTTGAAACGTCTAAGTGATGAGACTATAGATATCGATGAGGAACAACTATGGAATACTCGATAGAATATAATCTTATCTGCAAATAATATAATTGTTCCCTTTACAGATATCACTCGCATCGTAGTCACACAACTGAAAGAGTGGCGCGGAAAGTCTCTCAGGCTCTTCAATGACCTGATCGAACAAATCCAGGAGATTCCAATGGTTGCCTTCTTCAAAGAAAAGGTATGGATACTTGAAATTTTCCTTTGTCATTCTCATGCTGGACTACTGGATGTGTCAGTGATTTGGTTCAAGATTTTAATGCTCAAGTCCATTATTGGTACGCCGGTATAGGTTGAAATAGAATTTGATTGTTACCTAGGTCTATGATGTTATATTGAAAAATCTATAGCATGTACAATGGCAGTATAGTTTAATGTAGTGAGCGTCCTAAACTCTTTATTGGCCGTTTTTGAGAATGCCACAAATAATCTCAATAACCAAAGTTTTTGTATGTAGCTTTAAGTGTAGGAAAACTTGGAACCAAAACTGTGGTCAGATTTACATGTCCATTTAGACGCTCTGCTGAAATCGTACGTGCTTCAGTATTTGTAATATCTTAATTACTACCTTTAACTACGTAATCAAATAACTAACAGACGCAGACGCCGCAGCCTTCCCTCCCACTGAAGCTTTCGCCTCCAAACATGAAGTCATCACAATATGGCATCCGTCATTCAACAGTCTGTGACTAATAACTAACTAGAATATTAATTTTTCTCCTCGTTTTTCTATCTGCCTTTCAACTGTCCATTCTTTCTCCAGTGGCAAGAGCTAGCAGTGCCTGAACAGTTCCTAGGTATCATGAACGACGCTTACCACGCGGCTCGCGAAGTGATGCCCACTGAAGAAGCCAAGACGTTCCTGGATGTCCTTCGCAATTATGCTCAAAAGGTAAGTAATTAGTATTTTACAAGACTAGGCTTCCACATGCTTTTGGTATCATTTTTTTTAATTACTGAAAATTTTAAGTAGGTCTCTCTTGCTGCAGTCTTTAACAATGGTCTGATGATGAATGGAACTTAATAAATAACTATCTGGTTTACCTGCAATAAATACATATAATAGAACCTCAAACATGACGATTACGATACGTATAGTGTACAACTTAAAAGCTAACATTGAAAAGATAATATGTTTATTCATGCAAATCTCACAGACAATCACTTTGATAATATTATGCAGTATGTATATTATGCAGTATGATTAAGAAACCCGTCAAAAAAAAATTTGAAGGTGTTTCTTCATTACCCAGAATAACTCTTACTTATTTCCATAAGGTTGAAAGAGATATTAATTTTCCCAAAGAAGAACATAGGTTCACTTGTATGAGAACTTACAATAGTCTATGCTTAAACAAGAATGCTTAGAGAGTAAAAGGTAGATTATAAATCATTTATTTCTTTATTTATTTAAGGACATCCGACAGGTTACAATAGAATAACAGGAAAAATAAAGCTGGTTAAAAGAATAGTATTATGCATTATTGTAAACCCACTTAGAGGCTGCCACAGCTTGCAATGTTATATTGAAAACACACTATGGGTCGGAGAAAAAAGAAATAAAAGAGGAAAAGATAAAGAATTTAAAAAAAATTTTTTTTTTAATTCTTTATCATTATTCTTTTCTCCTTGTTTTAACAGAAATTGCGTCAAGAGAAGTTCGACGAACAAAAGGAGCTCAGGATTGTCTACGAGAAGCTCGTGGCCGCAGTCACTTCACTGGTGCAGTTCGTGCGTCAAACCGCAGGGCAATACGGCATCTCTTATCCCACGTTCACTTATGTGAGTACTTCCTTAATTCAATTCCAATACAGCTGCTGTTTCAACGCATTTTCGGAAACGCACTCTCAAACTCATATATTCAAATAAACTTATTAAGAGTGCTTTTGAATCGTCCTGTGGATCTACCGATACCGTATATATAAGTACCGGTCATATAAAACTTCGATGGTCGGATAGGAGTAACTAGGAAGTTAAAAAGAATTTAAATAAATAAACGAAAGCTTTATTTTTTCTTATTGTTAGATTTATACAAAACACTAATCATCTACTACGACTAAATAAAAGAAAAATTAACAATAAACAATAAGATGCAAACTTAGCATTACTGAGCACTGTAGCCTCCAGTATCCACATAACTTGCAGACAGAAGAGAAAACAAAAATAGAACTAACCCACATACCCAGTTGTGTTTTACGTTACGTTACAGTTACGTTTTACTCTTGTAAAACCTAATTTAGAACATACCATAACAGGAACAAGCAGAAATTGACATTCACAGCAGATTGCTCACATTATTACACTAACTAGTGGACACAGTGAAGATTTATATAAAGAAGGTAGTAATATATTCTAATATGCTCTTTTTTTCTCAGGCTAACTTCCCAACCTTCTCCCCAATATCGATGCCATCGTTCAAGGGATCAGCCGGCTGGAGTCTCATCAGCCAGGCCTTCCAGGGCGACTTTATGAACCCATGGGCTCTGTTCAAGGCCTACAGACCTCGCAGCATCAACCCACTGGATGAGGTTCCGGCTAAGAGTAAGTACATCTTCTAGTTTATAACCAAAACTTTGAACATCATAAGAGTTTTATTGGCTCGAATAATTAGGTTTTCTTCGATTTTAGTGATTTCGATGGTCACTTTAATTTAAAAACAAATTGGCAATGTATTGATGGCCACATTGATTTTGAAGGCAATAATATTCTTGGCTGAACGTGCCCTGAGATATACCAGATAGAACTGATTCGCAATGCCGCAATTTGTGATCTTTATTTTAGATTACTTCAATCAATCGTATATTTGGAAGAAAATGTTTCTTGCAAATATAAGATTGAGGTGCTAATTCTCTGTTACTGGATGCATCAAAGATCTCCAGCATACCGTTGAACAAATTGGTGTATACAAAGTATTGGTGACTAGTTGAAACCGTGCAACAGCCTTTGCAGCCGTGCATCGCTTATAAATCAAACATCCTCATTATCAAAACCTTTGCCTTATGAAGCACTATCAAGCAAATTTTTTGTGTCTAGAATCGGAGGATACAATACGGATATGAGTTACTAGCCGCAACTTCGTCTGCTTGTATTGAGGTTTTTTGGTTTCCGCGCGAACTTTTTAATTTTTCGGGATGAAAACTAGTTTATGTGTTATTCCGGACTATAATCTATCTGTGTGTCTTATTCAGATCCGTTCAGCCATTCAAAGTCAAAGTCAAGCAATGTTTATTCAATTTATGTAGGTACACTACACTTATTGACGTCCAATTATTTATAAAATATAATGGTGATAATCAGTAACGGTATCTTACAACTAAAGCTACGAGTGTTCCAAACACGCCCTGGTCTGAGAAGAGCCCACAACAAACTCAGGCGGCATTCTCACAAATTCTGGCGTGATTGAGTAACAATCATCCATCCATCCGAACTTTCGCATTTATTTAGTGTAATTGGGATGATGACTATATGAAAAATGAATTATTTCTAACTGATTATTAAATAGAGGGTCTTCCAAAAGACCTAAAATTCACATCCCCGGTTAGTTATGAGTTTGTACACCATTTTAAAATATAGTTTAAAGAAAAAAAGTGCGTTGAAATTTGATGACGTAACAATTGTGAATTCCATACAAATTCCATACTAGAAGTGCGTTTTTCAGTTTGTTAAAGAGTTGCTGATTTGATTGAGTTGTCATCATCTCTATTATAGATTTTCAATTCAATGCAATAACGTTACTCCCTGTCGTCCCCAGTGCGCGAGTTGCTAATTTGATTGAGTTGTCATCATCCTTATTATAGATTTTCAATGCAATAGCATTACCCCCTGTCATCCCCAGTGCGCGAGTTGCTGATTTGATTGAGTTGTCATCATCCCTATTATAGATTTTCAATGCAATAACATTACCCCCTGTCGTCCCCATTGCGCGAGTTGCTGATTTGATTGAATTGTCATCATCCCTATTATAGATTTTCAATGCAATAGCATTACCCCCTATCGTCCCCAGTGCGCGAGTAGCTGATTTGATTGAATTGTCATCATCCCTATTATAGATTTTCATTGCAACAACATTACCTCCTGTCGTCCCCAGTGCGCGCGGTCATCGTCAACGGCATGCATCTGTTCACGTTCGACGGACGCCACCTCACGTTCCCCGGCACGTGCCGTTACGTGCTGGCGCATGACCACGTCGACCGGAACTTCACCCTCATCAGCCAGCTGCAGAACGGACACCCGAAGGCCATCATCCTGGAAGACAAGAGTGGCGTCACTATTGAGCTAAAGGAGAATGGACAAGTGAGTTACATCTATTACATCATTCTATGTATCCAGCTACCTCGGGATACGAGATATCTCATATTTGAATATAGATATAGGATGGTGTGCCCGACACGAACGGAGAGAGATCAGGTGACGGGCCGATACCTTTAAATGCTCCGTCTAAACTAGTTGCAGAATGGACATTTTCGGGCAAGATATCGGACATATAGAGTAAAGACACATAAGTTATCGATTCAAACTATACTGCTAACCCAGAAAATTATCATGATGAAGTAGTAGACTACTATCTGCAGAACCGACACGCCTTTATCCTCGAGGACAAAAGCGGCGTTACGATTGAGCTGAAGCCTCGAGGATGAACGAGTAGGTTATTGAAATTATTTTATGGTTCCAAAGGATAACCAAAACCTCATACTAGCTACAGAAAGATATCCTGAAGTTGGAGCGCCAATAAAAATGAATCTGATGGAAAAAAAGGTTTACAATTCAAATTATCATGATATATAGAAAGAAACTACGTCATACATAAGCAGCAATGTCAACTATTCGAGCAGTTGATAATTTAACTGATCTGCAGTTGGCAATATAGCAACTGGTGGACGAACTGCACCAGAGCAGTTGTCAACTCGAGAAGTTGAGATCATTCAGTGCATGTTGTAATTATTGCTCATTAGCACGACCGATCAGATTGGTCAAAAGGATGAAGTTGAAGTAAAGAAATAAGGATTAAAAAACGCTACTTAGACAAAAATAAATGAATTAATATAATAATTGTTGATGCTAATTTAAATTTTGTTCTTCACCAGGTTGCTCTTAACGGCGCGAACCACGGCTACCCAGTTATCGAGAAGGACGTATTCGCATTCAGGGAAGCTAAGGGACGTATTGGCCTTGGATCGCTGTATGGACTCATGGTCTTCTGTACTAGCAAACTTGAGGTAAGAAACTGTCACTGTTTCCGAAATACTTACTTAACTTTAATAAAATGTGCATAAACTTATTGTTAAACTGATGAATTTACTTATTGAACCTCTGGAACATACTTCTTGGTGGCCTAGGCGAATCATATTTAGTTTGTCTGTGCCATAGGTTAAACAAAAGACGTATGTTGCAATATTATGAGGAAAATCATCAATTTCATACTTACGACCTCCCTGGCGCAGTGTTGAGCTTTGTTGTCTCAACGTGTGGAGGTCCCGGGTTCGTTCCCCGGCAGGGTCATTTTCCCTGGTCAAACCTGGTGGGAGGATTCGGCTATGGCTGGTTATCACCCTACCGGCAAAGACATGCCACCAAGCGATTTAGCGTTCCGGCACGATGCCGTGTAGAAACCGATTAGGGGTATGAGTTTAATATAACTGCCATGCCCCCAACAGGTTAGCCCGCAGTGGCGTGCACAGCTTTTGAAGCTAGGGTAGGCATTGGTTACTCAAAATACCTACTTACTAGCTGTTTTGGTGAAAAATGAGCATTGACGTATTTTCATTTGGGTAAGCAGTGCTTTTACGCCTCTATGAACTGCACGCCACTGTTAGCCCGCTACCATCTAAGACAGCATCATCACTTACCATCAGGTGAGAAAGCTCGAAAACAAACAATTGTGACGTCATTCGCTTCTTGGTGTTTAATCCAATAAGGCGGATTGCTGTATTTTATAGTTTTATTTTATCAAAATAAATAGCAATCTCACTCGAAATAGAAAAATAAATATGTTTGTTATGATCCATGAATCCTATTTCATTAGATGAATTCATAATTTCATTGATTCTTGGTTACTGTCATCATGCCTTTTTAAAAACTTTTTTTTTTGTAAAGGTGTGCTACGTCCAAGTGTCCGGCTTCTACCACGGCAAGCTGCGCGGTCTCCTCGGGGACGGCAACAACGAACCCTTCGATGACTTCAGGATACCTAACGGAAAGGTAAGCACAAGCTCTGAATGTGGAGCAAGTGACAGTAGCACAAGCGAGCAAGGGAGCAAGTACGTCACTAATGACATGTGATGAGTTGGAATTATATATATCCACTAGCGGACCTCAATACTCAATACTCAATATCAATTATTCAATATAGGTACACTGTAGGTACACTTATTGACGTTTAAAATTACTTACTTATAAAACATGATGGTGATAATCGGTAACGGTATCTTAAAACTAAAGCTACGAGAGTTCTAAACGCGCCCTGGTCTGAGAAGAGCCCACAACAAACTCAGCCGGGTTCTTTTTTCTTTTTATTATCACCATCTCACAAATCATCTTAACTAAGGAACTATCAGAGCCATAGAGCAAATCATTGCCAAGCTTCCTTGTCGTTTAAGTAATCCTTTACATGGTAATAAGATTTTTCAATGAGTTTACGTTTTACATTAACTTTGAACTTATTTAGAGACATCTTTAACATGTCTTCTGGGAGCTTATTGTAGAAGCGGACACTGATTCCAACAAATGAATTGCTAGTTTTACTAAGCCTAGAAGCAGGCATTACAAGTTTATTTTTATTTCTAGTATTGACATTATGACAATCACTTTTCTCGACCCGACACACGTTGTCCTGCATGATATATATTGTGACGTTGTCCTGCATGATACCGACTGCAGCGCCATCTGCCGGGCTGATATGTGAATCTAAACCGTCCAAGACGCCATCCAAAGGCATACAAAAAAATTCATTCAAATCGGTCCAGCCGTTTAGGAGGAGTTCAGTGACATACACACATACTGTAGAATTATATATATAAAGAGAAGATGTAGACCTGAAAAAGTATAACTCTCAGAGTGACCAAGGAGAACCAGCTAATGCAATTTTTTTTTAATCACTGACACTGGTTACTCGAGAGCACAGAAATAGGAATCTGCTATATTGCTTGTGAAGGCAGGCCGGAAATATGCAATTATGTGATCTTTACTACTATGCAACCTATAGTAATCTGATAATCCCTTCAATCATGTCCTACATGAAATAAATAAATCATTTATCATTTAATCTGTTTATTAGCTGATTTTAAGGATGTTTCTTATTCCTACCGCTAGTATATGGAACGCCCTTTAGCCTTTTTTCCATCCGCTTATAATATTGGTGTAAATGTGTGCTTCAAATCAAGATTCAAAAAGCAACTTCTAGGCAAGCGCACTCCACCTTAGGCTGCATCACTACTTCCAACAAGTTTGATTGCAGCCAAGAAATAGTCTATATTTTTTTTTTTTGAAATGTTATATTGACAACTAATCGGAATAATCGGACATAGTGACAACTATATTTTTTAATTTAATAATCATTACATGAGGCCCCGTCAGGGCATTGTAATGCCGCAAATGCAATTGCAGGTTACATTTGTTTTTAATTTTAAACATATAACAATAATATAATAATAGCATAATATAATAGCATTAACAATAATGAAATTAAATATAATTAACAATACAATAATAAAATTAAATAGATATTACATAATGTCAATTAATATTTTAAGAATGAATTCAGTCAGTTTATTATAAAATAAAACAGATTAATAATTACAAACAAAACGAAGCTGTCACGCAATTGAGTACGATTAGTTTTGAAATCCGAGTAACTCATCTACCTCATAGAAACAATTATGTATAAGCCATCGTTTGAATTTCCGCTTGAATGTCGTGTCATTATTCTCATCAGTGATATATTTTGGTATTTTATTATAAATGTTTATTGTTCTGCTTATATAATGGGCCGCGGCTAAAAATTTTTGTACTTATCTCCTCTGTAGATCGTCACCTCAGAGGCTGAATTTGGAAACGCATACAAACTGGCCGGCAGCTGCAAGCCCGTGGAGACTCCATCTCACGATCACCATCAAATGCACATGGCGCTCCCAGCCGCGTGCGAGGCTGTCTTCGGTGGCATCTCACCCCTCAGACCCTTGTCTCTGCTGCTGGATAACCAGCCATTCAGGTGCGTTTCGATGAATAAGTGAAAGCAGTTTTATTTCGCCGCATAACGTTCTGAATCATATCCATATCCATATAAGTAGCAGAATATTGATTCTTGTTATATGTGAACTATTACAAATTGAATACAACAGATTTTGAATTCAAGATTCAATTATTTTTGCAAGACTATCACAACGCAAACGAAAACATTACACAATAATTCTGTAATTTGTGTGACAAACGTTAAACTTTCATTATTATCATTTAACTTGTGTACGTCCTTTGCTGTCTAAAAACACCACAACACCTGCTTATTTGACAACCAATTTTCGCTAAATCCAGCAATTATATACATCCCGTGTGGCACATATCCAGCATTAAGGGCCGCTTGCATAAGGACATTTAAACTGATTTGGTTAAACATTGGACTGCTGTTCCTTTTTGGCAACTACAATATGCATTTGCCAAAAGAGACAGCATTAAAGTATTTAACTAAATCAATTTAAGAGTCCCTAAGCGAAGAGTCCCTAGCAAGTGGGACTAAATAGGCATGATGACTGATTTTGAATAATGATCAGATTATGTTCGGAAGTATCTACTATTTCGAATAGATATATTATTTCAGCAGAAAAATAAGGGTTGGTACATAAAATTGGCAATGGCAAAAATTAAAATTTTAAAATTCACGCCAAAACGCTCGCCGGTATCATGGCGTCGTTTGTGACGTCACTAAGGCTTTTACCAATGTACTCTGTGCAGTGTGCAGTAAGCAATAGTGTGATTGAAGCTCAAAAACAAACAATTGTGACGTCATTCGCTTCTTGGTGTTTAATCCAATATGGCGGGTTGGCGGGCTTTTACGACTATTATCATGTTAGTGATAATAACCGGGACCGACGGCTTATCGTGCTCTCCGGGGGTGAAACTAGCTAGTACTGAAAATTTCTCAACCCTTTACCAACTTTAACCCAGCATTTAATCATGGCCCGACCCGGGATTCTAACCCAGGACTTCGTCGGACGCAGTCGAACATGCAAACCACTAGACCAACGAGGCAGTTCATGTGTTGTGTAAGACATAAAGCAACTTCTTTTTTTTTTCAACAGACAAGCCTGCATCCACGCCTGCGGTGAAGACTCACCCAAAGCTGCTCAGGAAGCGTGCGACCTTGGCCGAGGCTACGCTACGCTCGGTCAGACCGGCCTCCTGCCAGCCGTCATGCCGGCACACTGCTTCAAGTGCACGGATGCAGACAAACCCAGGGAAATCGGAGAGATCTATGACGTCAAGCTGCCTACTAAGCAAGCCGATATTATTGTCACTGTTGAGATTACTGAGGTAAGTGACAATGTTTGAGTATCTGCCCCCCGATTGTGTAAGATTTGTCGATCAAATCGTCAAAGTTCGGCGTCAAAGTAAAAAAAAACCATAATAGCATTGAATTAGAGCTCAATTTCGTGTATTCATTCTCATACATTTATGGTATCGTACATACCTAAACGTATACACGAAATTGAGCTCTAATTCAATGCTGTTATGGTTTATTTTACTTCGACGCCGAACTTTGACGTATCGATCGGCAATTCTTACATAATGCCACCTCTGAAAAAGTTGATTTATTAATGATGAATGAAGTTGAAGAAGTCATGGATTTGATATAATATAATCGGAAATAGTGCGAAATCAAACTAATTCTATTTAATAAGGACCTGTTTTATGACAGCTCTAAAGATATTGCTATCGCTTTCATAATACATCCAGTGAAAGCACTAGGTTTTAGTGCCTTTATTTTAGTCACGCTGTTAAGTATCACAGAATCGCATGCAATTTTTTTTTAATTTATAATGAAGTTGGAATTATCGGACTGTCCAAACTATTGTCCAAATGATGTCTCGGCGCAAAATAGAATGTCGCAGGCTTCAAAATTCCACTTCAAGCATATCTGGCTCTAGCTTTGCTTTTGTCAGGGCTTGCAAGAAATCTACCTGCATTTCAGATACAATTTTTTTTTGATTCAATGAACTTGATCCAGCTTCTTACAGTAACGCCTGAATCAATCAACCATTGGCAAATTTTTTGCAGTCGTCCGAGAAGATGTATAGAGACATCATCGTCCCCCTGGTGGGGCAGGTCATCGACCAGCTGAAGAGCAAACGCATCACTGACGTCAAGGTCTACCTCGTCGGCATCACCTCTAAGTACCCATACCCCATCATCTATGATACTGACCGTAAGTGTTATTTCTTTTTAAAAAAGATCAATTGCTGAGTTTATTGCCGGTTCTTTCCAGTAGAGCTTATTTCCGAATCGGTTGTAGAGTCATTTCATTTATCATTTTACTTGACTATGACTGAGTCATCATATATGTGTGTTTGTTTGGTTGTTAATTACTTAGATAAATGAGTCAGGATATCATCAGATTTGGATATTAATATGAGATTTTGTAGCTAATTTTAGCAGACGTCAAGAGTGTAGGTAATATGGCGTCATGACACATAATAAAGCGGATGTAAGATAAAGATGGTTTTGGGATAATATATCGCAAAAAAAGACGATGAATTCCAGTGTCTACTAGTAAAACAATTATTAAATCCGGTAGATGTAAGACCAACGTCGCTGTAAGCCCTTTAATCCTCTCCACCTGGACAATAGAACCAGGTAGCGAGGGTTAAACTTCTAGTTTTCTTCTAGGATCCTAGATATCCTCTGCGCTGATGACATAAATTCAAGAAGATTATATAATTGCTGACATTTTGACGTAATTTGATTTGAATTATAGTATTTTCCTTTCCCACAGTGAAACTGAAGAGTGCGAAGGTGCAATTCGATGACAAGTCCCGCTACAACAAGGTGAATTGGATCGAAGTGGGTGACAGTCGTGTTGATTACTACGCCAAGTTCCTCCCCAACCTGGTCGAGGCTATCAGGATGACCTTTGGTAAGTTGAACTGCTAGGTTCAAGATTTGAATTTTAAGTTAAAAGATACACTTTTAACTTAAAATTCAAATCTTGACGGACTTGATAGAAGGGTATTTTACCGAATTCTTGGACATTGGCACATCAAAGTGAAATGAACCTTAGCTACATTGAATTAGGGCTCAATTTTGGGTCAAAAGGAAACGTTTCGAAATTAAAACCGGTGGTACCGAATTAGTGACATTGAGTCAAGAGCTTTTGAGTCCATTTTACTTTGACGCCAATGTGATTGAACGATCACGATTAATCAATTTCTCAATTTAAAAACTGAAGACTAAACGTATAGATACACATACGCCATCATCTTCAACCGATGGAATATATCTATGATGAGATAGATTTTCCATACGCCTTGGATCCTGCAAACAACAAGTCATAATTAAAAACATTAAAAAACCTGGCTACACTGCCAAAAAACAAACTAAAAAGTTAAAAATCTCCGTCTTTTTTTAATTTTACTAGCTTATGTCACCCACAATAATCTAGGGATTCTAACGATACCTCATTTATCAAAATCGGTTTAGGCGTATAGAAGTTATGGTGGAATATACAAACTCACATACATACATACATGAACCCTGAAAACAATATACTCCTTTTTGCAGGCAGTCGTATAAAAAGACACTGTGGTGGAGACTTATATCACTAAGTGATACTTTTAGACTTCGTAAAATAAAAAGAGCCTCAAGTCCTTCTCAGGCAGGCAAATTGTCAAAATCTGTTTAGCGGATGGACTCTGTAAAGGCAACACAAAAACTATTACAAGACTCCATCCCATGACTCCTATTTTTTATACGGTTCATGTTTGATGCATGTATGTGAGTTTCCACCATAACTTCGAAATGCCTGAGCATACTAGGATGTAAGAATCCTTACATCATCCCGAGTGACACTGGCTACGATTTTTTAAAATCTTTTTGGCAGAGCAGTCATATTTTTAATTAATTATAGCTGTTAAAAATCTACTCATTTCTGAATGTTTTGTCTCCGTCCAGGTATCCACAACATAATGTTCTCATACGACACTATCTATGACCTGCCACTCCGAGCTGGCGCAGTCAAACACATGATTAGCGGCATCGGTGACAGCTGTATCAAACAGGACATATTGGTCAGTATACAGACTACTTTTTATTCTTAACACTAAACCTTTGTGTGATTCCAATTCCAGGGCCCATACTGCCAACGCTTAAAGCAATACTTTTTTTGTAATCTCTTTCTTTTTTGGGGGTTTTATTATATATGTCAAACCCATCGTAACATTATTTAATTACAATCAGGAAATAGAAAAAAAAACAAAAATAAAACTATCACTTATCATAAGTCGACATCCGAAAAAGGTCACCGATAGTAAGGAGTGAACAAATTAATCAAACTTTACGCCGACTCTGATGTGGGATTTGCCAGAACGCTCTGGAAGAGTCCCACATCCAGTATATTTCAATAAAATTTTGCCATCAGTGACCGTCGTTCGATCACGTTCTTCTGACACTATATAAATATGTGTAGCAAAAAGCGATACTTAAGCATTATTACTCAAAATGACGTTTTGATGTCGACGTGATGTGATCTTAACGTTACTAATAAGGATTATAATTCTCAAACACTAAAGTCAACAATAATGAAACAATATGGTTTTAAGCGTTGGCAGTATAACCTCTGCCTTACTATACTTAGCCGAACTTTGGGCATAATGATTTCAAAAGCAAAAAAAAGTTTAGGAGAGCCAACTAAATGTAGTATGTATATTGGCTTCTTGGAGTTTCATTTTATAATGACCAGGTATTCCTTATAATTTAAAAGGCAATTAAAAGATAGCAGAAGTAAATTACAGAAATTGACTCCGTTGTAAAAATTAGAGAAGGCCACATGTCGAGGGGTACACGGAGCAAAATATAAAGTTCACCCCTATTTAAAAAGAAAAAATATTATGGACTTGGCTTGGCTGCAATCAGACTTGCTGGCAATGTGAGTGATGCAATCTTGCCTAGAAGATGAATTATTATAATTAGTGGAGTGAATTTTATACGGCGAAATTTATTATGGCACTCACGATATCTACCTTTTTTTCGCATTGAGTATGCTGCATAGGCAGAGGCCCTAGGGCTGTAGAGCTCGATGTCATCGAGGGGAGGATATCTAGATATCTAGCCTACGTTTTTAAGTTTTTAAACAGCCTCGGATCCAAGAAGAGATATCTGCTGCCCATGTTACTCTATGATTTCCGTGCCTCATGGCTAGCTGTACTACCTATGACAGGCTTTTTGCAATTTATCACGAATGTTACAAACGCGGAACCTATCAACCCATAATTCCCCTACACACTACATAATATTATGCAATATGTACTTTATTTCTTAAAACAAAAAGAACAACTGCTGAGTTTTTTGCCGGTTCTTCTCAGAAGTATCGCTTTTAGAAACAAGCATACATGAAATTAATATTTCATCTATTAATTTTATAATACCTTTTCAGTCAAGCTCACTGCGCTCGCTAGTATACAACGGCTTCTTCAAGAACATCGGACTGTCGTACTCCCTCATCAAGGGCACCCCTGGCATGAAGATCGGAGGAGGCAAGGACGTCAACCAAGTTGTTGGTAAGTTACAAGAATCGTGCATTGTGCCACTCATCACCAAGTTAACCACAGTCAAAAAAAAACCCGGCTGAGTTTGTTGTGGGCTCTTCTCAGACCGGGCGCGTTTGGAACACTCGTAGCTTTAGGTTTAAGACACCGTAACCAATTATCACCATCATGTTTTATAAGTAAGTAATTTTTAACGTCAATAAGTGTATCTACAGTGTACCTATAATGAATAAATGATATTGAGTATTGAGCCCATTAATGTCCCACTGGGCACAGGCCTCCACTCTCATAGGAGAGAGGGAATTGGAGCTTAGACCCACCATGCTGCTCCAATTGGCGGGCTTTAACGACTATTATCATGTCAGTGATAACAACCGGGACCGACGGCTTAACGTGCTCTCCGAGGCACGGGGGTGAAACACCGCCAACTTCCCAACTCCGGGCTAGTACTGAGAATTTCTAATCAGAAAACCCCAGCACTTAATTATGGCTCGAACTCGGGCCCTCGTCAGCTGCAGTCGAACATGATAACCACTAGACCAACGAGGCAGTTGGTACCAAGTATTCCTACCTAAAAGAGGTACTTTACACTTGCACCTCAACGATCTAATCACTTACACTGATGAAAATAAGATTATGATTTTAAAAAATCTGAGTTACTCGAGGCTTTTCTTCAGCTCAATTCAACTGCCTCTCTAGATCACTCCAATGTTTTTCTGTATTATTTTAAAGTGAAAACTTCTTTACGGCACGTTAAGAACTATTTGTTAGGGGGTAAAAATGTGGAAACGCGTGACCGACACCTCGCGTAGTTACGAAGACAAAAGGTCTTAAATATAAATATACTACATTCGTAATTAAACTTTAATGCCTTAGTTTTAAGGTTTATATTTTAAATATTCCTTTTCACTTCTATCGGCAGTCCCTACGGCTGCCAATTTTTTTTTATATTCTTTACTAAGCAAACAATAACAACACGGAACCGTACACATTTCTACAATTTCTGTATTGTAAATTCAATTAAAAGTGTACATAGCATTCACAGGTCACTTACATGTCATGCAAACTAAATTTAGGAAATCGGGGTATTAAAAACTTGCATACTAAACTAGATATACACAATAAGGAACCAAAAACAAATGTAGGCTTAAATATAATAACAATGTTTTGTTGAAACAGTACAACAAAGTTTTTAAATTAGATATACACTAATATGGAAACAAAATACAAAAACAAATGTAGACTAAAATATAATACCAATGTGTTTATGAAACAGTACATCAAAGTGTTAACTTCTCTAAGGTTTCTCCAAACACGGCGTGCTACTGCTGGGTGACAAGAGACAGAAGGAGACCGAGACACTGAGGAGCACCCTCCACCTGGAGTTCCCCGACGACTGTATCGACTTCTCACAAGATGTAAGTTACGCTGAATGCATCGATATATATTTATGTACTAGATGGGCCTTTCATAGTTTCTTTTTCAAAAGTTGGGCGTCCGACTTGTGGTGCATGCCCCTCACCTGTATACGCCTGTCCCTTGGACCTGCCATCCCATAAAGAAGGTCGAATGTCTAAATACGTCGGTCAGTAGGATTCATACTAATCTATGGTAGGATTTGTAGTCTAGCACCGCTTCACGTCGTGGTAGAGTCTTAACGTTTGACAAGTGACACAAGTTATCCTATGTGAAAATAAATAAATCATATATCATTAAATTTGATCATTTGTCAATAATTAGTCGGTAATCAACAAACACTAAACTGCCCCCCTATTATGTAAGAATTATCGATCAAATCGTCAAAGTTCTGCGTCAAAGCAAAATGAACCAAAACAGAATTGAATTAGAGCTCAATTTCGTGTATCCATTCTCATACGTTTATGGTATCGTACATACCTAAACGTATGAGAATGGATACACGGATTGGATTTGATTTTGATTGCAAATCTTACATAATAGCCCTTGTGATCTTTACAAAACAAGTCATAAGTTAAAAAAATTCAAAAACACGACTGCCCTGCCAAAAAACGAACTAAAATGTTACAAATCTAAATTAATCTAGTTAAATTAGAATCCTATTCACATTTTTATTAAATTATATTTGTATGTGCATCAGGGGATATTAAACTATAGCGATCAATATTTTTGGAATCTACTCATCATTTTCTAGATGATGATTATATTATAGTTAATCTTAGTTTCGAAATTTTTTGACCATGGTCACCCCATTAATTTTTTTAAACATTTTACTAGCCTATGTCACCCGAAATAAGCTAGGGATTCTAACGATATCTCATTTATCAAAATCGGCTCAGAATAGTATAGAAGTTAAGTTAAGTATAATATAGAGGTTATGGTGGAATATACAAACTCACATACATACTTACATACATACATCCATACATCCATACATACATACATACATACATACATACATACATACATCCATACATCCATACATACATCCATACATACATACATACATGAATCCTGAAAACAATACTCTTCATAAATATACTCCTTTTTCAGGCAGTCGTATAAAAAAACTAACTGAACAACTCTTTCCCCAGACGGAAGGCTACACGTTCTCAGCGTCGACCTTCCAGTCGTGCAACCCTGGCCAGCAGAAGCAGTACCTCCAGACCGCGGCCGCCTCCATCGTGAACCGCCTCCTGCATGAGAACCTGGTGGAGACCTGCACTTGCAGCTATGTGGACATCTACAGAGCGCGCTCCGTCTGTGTCGTGAAGGAGAGGAAGGAAGCGGTATGTTCCCCCTTCAGCTTCCTACCCTCGTGCCACAAGACGACCTCCGTGACGCAGTTGTCTTAACGTGCGGAGGTCCCGGGCTCGATCCCCGGCAGGGTCGATTTGGGAATTTGTAATTTCTGGTCTGGCCTGGTGGGAGGCTTCTATTTCAAAAAATTGGGTATATAAACCTACTTAATATGATTATCTCTTTTGTTCTCAGGCTCGCCGACGAAAGTAGAAAGTAGACAACCCGTCGCTGATATCCAGCGCCACATCTACCAAATACTCTTAGTTTTACACCTACGGGCTCAGCAAAATCGTCAAAGAATAATTTTCTAAAAAATAATTGATAAGTTGATAATAAATGAGAATTTTTGATTGTATATTAGATAAATTGATTAGGCTTAAAAAAACGAGGCCGTAGCTAGGGAAAATATAGGGGGGTTGACCCCCTTCGAAACTTTTGCTTGAAGTAACGTAAAAACTTCGAAGTTGGATTTGTATTAATTAAAAATTGGTTGGAGATGACTTCGTTTTATTTTAATAAAATGATAGACAGTTTATATCTTAACCTAAGAATTTTTAGTCCAAGAAAGATTGAAGTAAAATCTTAGTACCAACCAGTTACCAAGCCTTTCAAATATCTTTTTGAACAATATAATAAATACATGTCGAATTGAAATAATCCTCCTTTTTAGAATCGATTAAAATACATGGTATAGTTCGTTGCAAGTTGAATGCAGAGCTTTATGCATGGTGACACATACATTTACTCTGCATTCAACTCGCGCGCGATCTGTAGTTTATTATCTAAAAATTTTAATCTAAACTCGTGTAATTTTCAGCCTTAGATATTATAATTTTTATCTTCGTCGAATATTTCAACTTATTATAAGCCCCTGAACTGTTTTCTCTAGCTACACCTCTGTACAAATAATTGGGGTTTATAAAGATAAAATATTTTTCGAAATGGTATTTTTTCTATTTTTGTATTAATTCAATTCTTATTTGTTATCATCTTATTTCTTAAGAGCCTGTATATTTTAGACTCACCAATTTGTTTTTAAGTGTAGACTAAACTATTTATGTCAAAAGCGCCGTACCAAATGTAAAGTTTTAATCGAAATCTGTATTAAAACAAATGTGTAATGTAATAAAAGTATATTATTTAATTTTTATGTTTTATTTTTCCATTATCACCACCATGCCTCCATTGCAGGACATAGTTTTAGGAATTTTATACCAGAAAATTGAAAAGTTCCCACGTGTTCTAAATCGAAGTACCTACCATTTTTTTTTTAATCCACTACATGTTAGCCCTTGACTGCGATCTCACCTGATGGTAAGTGATGATGCAGTCTAGGATGGTAGCGGGCTAACCTGTTAGGGGCATGGCAGTTATATTATCTACTAAACGGACTAAGTCAGGCCGCAGCTAGTTCTAGACACTTAATCTATATTATAAATGCGAAAGTG
Organism: Erebia palarica; assembly: GCA_964035005.1. Taxonomy (NCBI): domain Eukaryota; kingdom Metazoa; phylum Arthropoda; class Insecta; order Lepidoptera; family Nymphalidae; genus Erebia; species Erebia palarica. Next base: position 751,477 of record OZ035992.1, read on the forward strand.
TGCCTGTCTTGTTCTACGTTTTCAAGGCCCGTCGGATTTTGACGAAATTTGGTGCAGAGGTAAGTTCTATCCCGATTAAGTTCTACATATTTTTCCCCGAAAAATCAAAGAGTCCCACTGGATTAAAAATAACTTACACTCGAAGTCGCGGGCACCATCTTGTATTTTATAGTTAGGAACCTATTTACCTCTACATTTTGGGGGAAATGATCTTATTAATTGCAACAAGCCACATATCACACTCTTCCACACGCACCCCTTTTTTTGGCGACCTCCATGGCGCAATGTGCAACGTTGTCTTAACGTGCGGAGTTCCCGGGTTCGATCCCCGGCAGGGTCAAATTGGGAGTTCATAATTTCTGAATTATCCCTGGTCTGGCTTCGGCCGTGGCTAGTTACCACCCTACCGGCAAAGACGTGCCGCCAAGCGATTTAGCGTTCCGGTACGATGCCGTGTAGAAACCGAATAGGGGTATGGGTTTAATATAACTGCCATTCCCCTAACAGGTTAGCCCAATAGAATATGAAATAGGAAAATGTAAACAACGAAAAAATTAGAAAGAACAAGGGCTTTGACCATGTCAGAGGCATCACTATAAAATTTAATAAAAAAAAAAAAAAAAAAAACAGGTTAGCCCGCTACCACCTTAGACTACATCATCACTTACCATCGGTGAGATCGCAGTCAAGGGCTTACTTGTAGGGAATTAAAAAAAAGTCTAAGTAAAAAAAAAATAAGTTTGAATGAATGAATTCAAAATTGGTACCTACACTGTACACTTTTTCGTTTGTACAATAAAATATATAATACAGTTGATACTTAAGTACGTTAGGTATCTACGAGGACTCCAAACACGCCCTGTATGGCTAGCATGCGCAAAACGAGTAAAATTATGTCTACCCGTTATCTCTATTTGTCTACCGACGCTAACATGGTTACTTGTCTCGTTAAGTCAAAAATAGAGATAAAAATAATATTTCTTATCAGTGTTATTTTCCTCTACGAACCTTTACATGTAGACTATTTTTTTCTTGTAATATACCGCATTTTGTGCATGTAGGGTCAACGAAAAATTTGCCGACAACGACAACATCTGTCCCAAGAGCCCACTGACCAGTTTCGTGCATCACTTATGGCTTATTTTTCTTTTTTTTTTTTTTTTATCCACTACAAGTTAGCCCTTGACTGCGATCTCACCTGATGGTAAGTGATGATGCAGTCTAAGATGGTAGCGGGCTAACCTGTTAGGGGCATGGAAGTTATATTAAACCCATATCCCTATTTGGTTTCTACACGGCATCGTACCGGAACGCGTGATCGCTTGGCGGCACGTCTTTGCCGGTAATATTTCTTATCTATGGTATTTTTCTCTACGAACCTCATTTCGTGCATGTAGGGTCAACGAAAAATTTGCCGACAACGACAACATCTCTCTCTCTCGTCGCGAGATAATCTCGTGGTGCGCATGCTAAACACACTGGTCTGACAAGAGCCCACTGACCGGTTTCGTGCTTCACTTAAGGCTTATCAATTGTTGAATCCGCCTTGGCGTATTGATTGTATGAGTCAAGTCAGACCACTCTTTATACGCTCTTCAAGGCCCTCCGGTAGATAGCCGAATATGCAATGACGATGTTCTATCGCTCATCCAAGAGCAATCAAACGCGATGACTCACATCTGATGCAGTATTACTCAATACTCAATATCATTTATTCAATATAGGTACACTGTAGGTACACTTATTGACGTTAAAAATTACTTACTTATAAAACATGACGGTGATAATCGGTTACGGTATTTTAAAACTAAAGCTCCAAACGTGCCCCTGGTCTGAAAAGAGCCCACAACAAACTCAGCCGGGTTTATATTGTGATAACAAATATTGGATAGAAGCAGGCGTTACTTTGCGGAAGTCCATGATAATCAACAAACAAGACGCTATAATTCGCTATAATCTGCCAAAGCAGACGTTTAATATTGCGCTAAATCATACTTCATACTAATCTTTGTATATGTCACCGTAAGATTGTAAAAACCGTTAGATTATAATCTAACTCGCGAAATTCTAAACTGTCGAAAGATTAGAATTTAACGCATTATTTTCCGGTAGATTGTAATCTGATAGGTATTTAAACCCGATAAAACCACTAATTGATTGTTTATGTCGACCCTAACCTAACCTACAAGAAAGAGACAAGAAAACGTAAATAAAATGAATATTTCAAAAATTGACACTCAAAACATTGAACAGTTTACAATCTTTGGACAGTTTAGAATTTCGCGAGTTAGATTATAATCTAACGGTTTTTACAATCTTACGGTGACATATATATATGGTGACATATATATAGATTAGTATGAAGTATGATAGATATTCGCTTTTACCACCGATTCATCACGATTTCTCAGGACCTATAAAGCATACAAACTTGAAATTTGGAAGGTAGGTTCTTTCTATGGTGTAGACATCAGCCAAGAAACAGTTTTGAGAAAATTCACCCCTAAGGGGTTGAAATGGGGGTTGGAAGTTTATATGAGAGTCCTTTGTTTTAGAAGTTAGATACATGCAATTAAGTTATTAGTTATAAATAATAAAAACCTGTATAAGCAATTTTACGAAAATCTACCCCAATAGGGGTGAAATGGGGGTTGGAAGCTTACATAAGGGCTCCCAAGTTTTCGAAGTTAGAGACTTGAAAATCGGGATTTAGGTTATTAGTTTTAAGTTATAATAAACTGTATAAACAATTTTAGGAAAATCTACCCCACAAAGAGTGAAATGGGGGTTGTAACTTCCTAACTCCGGGCTAGTACTGAGAATTTCTAATCAGAAAACCCCAGCACTTAATTATGGCCCGAGCCGTGACTCGAACCCGGGACCTCGTCAGCCGCAGTCGAATATCATAACCACTAGACCAACGAGGCAGTTAACCTCGTTACACCTTACACCAACTCCTTAAACAGTTCGAGTAATATATTCTAAACTTTAAAATGATTACGATTTGCTTAGACAATAATTGGGCATACCAAGTTACCTAGCTAACCTAGGAGTGGTCGCGACCCTCAGCGATGAAGAATTCGACGCGGAAATGTAAAAATAACTCAGCTGTTAACGTTAACAGTGCATTAAAGTAAATCGTTAACCTCAGTTGGGTTAGACACCTCAGGACTACTGCCATCGCTTAAAGCAGTATTAATTTAATCTTGTTTCAGAATTAATATTCCTTATTTTAGGGACGTCAATGCACGTCATATAAATCGTCAATCTACTATATCTATAGTAATAAAAAAAAATTACTGGACGATTTCTGTAGATACATTGAATATTTTTTGAAAATTTTCATTGGAGGAAGCTTTTACTAATAATACACAGCCAAAAAAAGTTTTAGTTTTATTTTGTCTGTCTGTCTCACTGTTTATTCGTGCATCACGTCGATACTACTGGACGGATTTGAATGCAACTTTAGCGCACTTATAGCTAACACTATGGGTTAACTTATAGGCTACTTTTAATCCTGAACAACAATAAGCTTTCTTTGGGATAGGGGATAAAAGTTTTGGTCGATTAAACTCCATAGCTCGGTCATAGACAATTCTTTTTTCTTTAGAAAGTTTATGTAGTGCCACAGTCGGTCCTGGTCCCATATGAGTTTCATGGAGATCAGAGGATCAGACTAATTCGGAGATGGCGGACAATGCAATGTAATATAATGACAATTGCGATCAATGTAATAGCTAAATAAAAGGTAGATTTAAAACCACATGTCTAGTGCATGTACATGCTATAGTATAGCTATGAGAGAGCAAACACCGAGTTTATTGCTGGTTCTTCTCGGTAGGAGTATCATTCCGAACCAGTAGTAGATTCACTCGACGATCCAAAAGCACTTGTAAAAGTTTATTTGAATAAAACACATTTGAATTGGATTTAGATATTAGTTTCAAGTCAGTACCACATAATCGTATAATATAATAGTACTAATAGTAAGAAAGAAGGAAAGAAAACCCTTTATTTGAGCACTTCTGAACAAAAAAATAAACTTAAAATTAAACATTTACATGCAAAATCACTGTATAGTACAGCATTGCAACAAACAGGTAAGCCACTCAGCTTGTGTTGGGACTCCAGGCCTCTCAGATACGAAACCACTATAATGGCCGCACATCTGTGGTACCAGGTGCCCCAACGCAGATTTTCAGTGGCCGCCATTTTGCGAACGTCACTGGCATAGAAAGTCAAAGTCAAATAATGTTTATTCAATTTAGGTATACTACACTTATTGACGTCTAGTTATTTATAAAATATAACGGCGATAATCAGTAACGAATATCTTAAAACTAAAGCTACGACAGTTCCAAACGCGCCCTGGTCTGAGAAGAGCCCACAACAAACTCAGCCGGGTTTTTTTTCATTATCACCACTTAACATATAATCATCTTTACTAAGCAACTATCAGAGCCATTAGATCATATCATTGCCAAGCTTCCTTGTCATTTAAGTAACCCTTTACATGGTAATAGGATTTTTAATGAGTTTACGTTTTACATTAACTTTGATCTTATTCAGAGACATCTTCAACATGTCTTTTCGAAGCTTATTGTAGAAGCGGACACTGTTTTCAACAAATTGCTAGTTTTACTAAGCCTAGAAGCAGGCATTACAAGTTTATTTTTATTTCTAGTATTGACATTATGACAATCACTTTTCTTCTTGAAAAATATAATATAAACTGTTAGTTAGTATTAACTAGTACTTTTAAGCGACGCTAGTAAGCCCAGTGGGTCAGATAAAGGCTCGTATCTGACCGCAGGCTGACTCACGCTGTTATTGTGGCACCAACAGGACAATGCAGTCAGTTTCGCTCTGACCGCTAACCCAGTGACTTACCTTACCGGATTGACCGCTTGTTTCGAGGTAAATATACCTATTTTTAGCTACAATTTTATCTTGGTCACGTTGGGTTTTGGGTGCGTTAAACCGGTTTTTGAAACAATAATACCTAATTTATTAATGTTCAATCTACGTAATATTAAACTATATATCTTTTTTAGCTACAATTTTATCTTGGTTACGTTAGGTTTTGGGTGCGTTAAACCGGTTTTTGAAACAATAATACCAATGTTCAATTTACGTAATATTAAACTATATATCTTTTTTAGCTACAATTTTATCTTGGTTACGGTGGGTTTTGGGTGCGTTAAACCGGTTTTTGAAACAATAATACTTACATAATTAATGTTTAATCTACGTACTATTAAACTATACCTATTATTCGCACCTGAGTTGAATGCAGAGCTTAGGAGTGTGCTAGTGATGTGACCATATTACAGACATTCTTGGCAGTGGTTGTATTATTTTAAAAACATTTAAAATATTGATTGAAATACAATAATAATGTCCAAAATTAACTTCATTTCATAAGTAAAGAAAATAAAATCATTCAGAGATGTAGAGACGATTTAGTCAGATAAAAGTATTATATACTTAGTTCTTATAAGTAATTTAGTTTTTAGTAATTCGTTCACGTGGATTGAGGTGTTTTGTTCCCGCGCGTGATAAAATGTAGTGTTATGCTACACTGTGTTGTTCCAGACTATGAGTCTATCTCTATGCCAAATTTCATCCAGATAGGTACGTTCAACCCTTACGAGGTGATTGAATAACTCATACTCAAGCTCATATTGTTTTATTCACATAAACTTATTAAAATTGCTTTGAAATCATCGAGTGAATTTACCACTGATTCGGAATACCAGCCATCCCATCTTTCACATTTATAATATTAGTAAGTATAGATGTACGTTGTACTTAACTTGTGAGGAATAACGTATAACTTTAATATAAGTGCGAAAGTTAATTTTAATACTACCCAGGATAAAAAGGAGAGGAGAGAAACGACATTTTGCCCTGTACCGCTAGTATGCGCGCTCCATTTTAAAGTGATCCGGTCTTTTTGTCAGACATAATATTTTTACCTAGTTCGTTTCGCTATAACGGTAAAGGAAAACATCATGAGGAAACTAGCATAAATGATATATGATTTATTTATTTCATGTAGGACAACTTGTGTCACTTAAGAAACGTTAGGACTCTACTACGGTTCGGAAAGATGATTCGACTGAGAAGAGCTGGCAAGAAATTCAGCAGTTGCTCTTTTCATAGAAAAGAAAAGGTTACAATATGTAGACAACACAACACATACGTTACAAGTATTACACTGACTTGTGGGTCACTGGATGCGAGGCCGGTTGCTTCCATGACACTTTGTCATTCAGAAAATCATCGATAGTGTAATAACCTCGACTTAACAAATGCTGTTTAACACAGTATTTAAATCTATGTAATGGCAAATCCAGAAACTCTGGGAACCATATTATAAAAGCCACTAGAACTAATATGCCAGAGGCAGCAAACCCGCATTATGCCAGCAAGCGTGGGGACTATGGCCTTATTTATTTGCTAAGAAAGGTATTTTTGGATGAACTTTCGTATTTCTCACCTATTCATATTTTATACTTTAAAGCGTATGGAATACGGATCGACATCGCATAACAATCGTAACAAGTCATAATTAAAAAAAATAAAAACACGACTGCCAAAAAACGAACTAAAAAGTTAAAGATCAAATTTTTTTTTTCTTACTTTTAATTGAAATAAATTAATGCTATTGTTAAAAAAATATCTAAATTAGAAATTACTAGTTAAATTTTTATTTGATGATATTTTTTTGTGAATCACTGGATATTGAACTATAGTGTTATACATTTTTGGAATCGACTCATCATTTTCTAGATGATAATTACATAGTTGATTTTATTTTCGTTTTTTTTTTCAAACCTTTAGTCTTTAATGCGGGAGCATAGTCACCCCATCAAATTTTTTAAAAATTTAACTAGCCTATGTCACCCGGAATAAGCTAGGGATTCTAACGATATCTCATTTATCAAAATCGGTTCAGGCTTATAGAAGTTACGGTGGAATATACAAACTCACATACATACATGAACCCTGAAAACAATATACTCCTTTTTTCAGGCACTCGTATAAAAAAGTATAATGAACACGGTAATAATGTATCTCATTGCTTCAGCATCGTAACCACAGCAACAGGAATCTGCTCGTACACATATACTTAACTGTTATCTTGTGTGAGTGTCTCAAACACCTCAGGTTTTTATTTGATGAAAATTTAACACCTGTTATCTCACCTTGGGGCTCTATCACGGTAAAATAATTGCTACAATATAACCACAGAATCGGTAATCGGTATAACAATCGCAATCAACTCTGAACGAAAACACGATAACATTGTCCGGTCGCCTAGTGTGCACGCCCCCAATCTTACTAATATTATAAATGTGAAAGTTTGGATGGATGTATGGATGTTTGTTACTCAATCACGCCCAAACGGCTGGATGGATCTGGCTGAAATTTGACACAAAGATAGATTATAGTCTGGAATAGCACATAGGCAAATTAAAGAGTTCCCGCGGGAACCAAAAACCTCAAACCACGCAGACGAAGTCGCGGGCATTCGCTAGTTATATCATAACATGAAAAAGGGCCCGTACCAATATTATAATAGTGAATGATCAAAATCAATTCTCAAAATTTTCAAAATCCAGTGAGCCAAACACAACGATTGAGATTGTAACGATGATTGATACAGCCTTTACATAATAGGACTTATAGGCCTATTACACTGCACTTTTCACAGGGACCCTTACACTTGAATCGATCACTATTACAGCCCATTAACGTCCCACTGCTGGGCACAGGCCTCCACTCTCATAGGAGAGAGGGAATTAGAGCTTAGACCCACCACGCTGCTCCAATGCGGGTTGGCGGGCTTTAACGACTATTATCATGTTAGTGATAATAACCGGGACCGACGGCTTAACGTGCTCTCCGAGGCACGGGGGTGAAAACACCGCCAACTACCTAACTCCGGGCTAGTACTGGGAATTTTTAATGCGAAAAACCCGATACTTAATTATGGCCCGACCCGGGACTCGAACCCGCGACCTCGTCGGCCGCAGTCAAACATGCTAACCACTAGACCAACGAGACACTTGAATCAGTTAAGTGTAATAAGATATAGGGAGAAAGGGTCTCTAAATTAGTTCTTATTGCTGTGTAACAAGCGAAGCTTTTTTTTTTTTTATCCACTACAAGTTAGCCCTTGACTGCGATCTCACCTGGTGGTAAGTGATGATGCAGTCTAAGATGGTAGCGGGCTAACCTGTTAGGGGCATGGCAGTTATATTAAGCCCATACCCCTATTCGGTTTCTACACGGCATCGTACCGGAACGCTAAATCGCTTGGCGGCACGTCTTTGCCGGTAGGGTGGTAACTAGCCACGGCCGAAGCCTCCCACCAGGCCAGACCAGGGAAAATTCAGAAATTATAAAATCCCAAATTGACCCTGCCGGGGATCGAACCCGGGACCTCCGCACGTTAAGACAACAGCGCTACACACTGCGCCACGGAGGTCGTCAAAAAAAAGCTCTAATTAGCGGCCAGGCCCACCTTACTACAGGGCCCTGAATAAAGTACAGTGTAATAGACCTATTACCTACAGCGGTCCGCGCGTTATATTATGACGTCATGTCATAACCAATGAAGCTGTAGGGCGACCACGTATCTCTGACAGCTACAGTGTAACGATCGCAATCACCTCAACCCCCCAATTGTGTAAGAATTGTCGATCCAATCGTCAAAGTTCGGTGTCAAAGTAAAATAAACCATATCATTATTGAGTTAGAGCTCAATTTCGTGTATCCATCCTTATACGTTTAGGTATGTACGATACCATAATCGTATGAGAATGGATACACGAAATTGAGCTCTATTTCAATACAGTTATGGTTTACTTTACTTTGACGCCGAACTTTGACGATTGGATCAGCAATAGGCATGATGACAGTAACTATGAATCAATGAAATTATGAATTCATCTAATGAAATAGGATTCATGGATTATAAAAAACGTATTTATTTTTCTATTTCGAGTGAGATTGCTATTTATGTTGATAAAATAAAACTATAAAATACAGCGATCCGCCATAATGGATTAAACGCCTAGAAGCGAATGACGTCACAATTGTTTGTTTTCGAGCTACGACAATCACACTATTGCTTACTGCACACTGCACAGAGTACATCTGTAATAACAATAGTGACGTCACAAACGACGCCATGACACCAGCGAGCTTTTTGGCGTGAATTTTAAAATTTAAATTTCAAATGCCAATTTTATCTACCAAACCTAATTTTTCTGTAGAAAAAATATGTTTTTTCGAAATAGTAGATACTTCCGAACATAATCTGACCATTTTTCAGAATCAGTCATGAGCCTATTGTGTAAGAATTGTCGATCCAATCGTCAAAGTTCGGTGTCAAAGTAAAATAAACCATATCATTATTGAGTTAGAGCTCAATTTCGTGTATCCATCCTTATACGTTTAGGTATGTACGATACCATAATCGTATGAGAATGGATACACGAAATTGAGCTCTATTTCAATGCCGTTATGGTTTACTTTACTTTGACGCCGAACTTTGACGATTGGATCGGCAATTCTTACATAATCACACCTCTGATTGGATAACACTCTTCCACTATTGGACAAAATCCATTGACGCAGCAACAATACCATAAATTCAGCCAATCACAACAATAGGCATGATGACTGATTTTGAAAAATGGTCAGATTATGTTCGTAAGTATCTACTATTTCGAAAAAATATATTATTTCAGCAGAAAAATAAGGTTTCGTAGATAAAATTGGCATTTGAAATTTAAATTTTCAAATTCACGCCAAAACGCTCGCCGGTGTCATGGCGTCGTTTGTGACGTCACATTGTTATTACCAATGTACTCTGTGCAGTGTGCAGTAAACAATAGTGTGATTGTCAAAGCTCGAAAACAAACAATTGTGACGTCATTCGCTTCTTGGCGTTTAATCCAATTCATCGGATTGCTGTATTTTATAGTTTTGTTTTATCAAAATAAATAGCAATCTCACTCGAAATAGAGAAATAAATACGTTTTGTATAATCCATGAATCCTATTTCATTATATAAATTTAAAATTTCATTGATTCTTGGTTACTGTCATCATGCCTATTGATACTGTAACAATGATTGATGCAGAAGATACTCGGTCGCCCTGCGGATATGACTAACAAAACTACGTCATGAAATAATAAATAACAGTACGTGCGAAATCTCAAGTTTATAGAACCAGCTGTGTGTTGTGCAGCTTATCTACATTCCTACAGTTTACGCTTGATAATGTGAGTCAGTTATTTAGTTAGTTCTTTTGTATAGAATAGAATAGAATAATTTTATTTGTCTGAATATGTGTTACAATGATGGTTACAGTATGAAGAGTTGCAGCATATCCAGTCAGGCAACCGTGAAGTACAATTTTTTTTGTAGTTAGATATTTAAATAGCATAGTACTAGTATTAGGATAACACTTCATAGGTATTACATTGAATAAATAAATGATGTCTTGAATAATTAATTACAACTAACATCAAATTTTGTAGATCAAGTGACATTCATCAGTAAAAATAATATAAAATTAATTTAAAAAATAAAACAAAAACCGACTTCAAAACTATAGCCCGTGACTTCTTTCCCGTGGATTGAGGTTTTTTAGTTCCCGCTATAACTCTTTAATTTTCCGGTAATGTAGCCTAGTGGTTCCAGACTATAATCCGTCTCCGTGCCAAATTTTATCCAGATCCGTCCAGCCGTTCTAGGATTATAAGTGTTCAAACAAACCCGACTTTGTTTTATATATTACTAGCTGATGCCCGCGACATCGTTTTTAATTCCCGCGGGAACTCTTTAATTTTGCCGTATAAAAAGTAGCCTTCCGGGAGATTTCGCGGGAAACAAAAATTCTCTATCCACTCGGAGGAAAAAATCACGTTCAAAAAAATCATATTTCAATATTTCTTAGTTTTAATTGAAATAAATGTACCTAAACATGAATGAAAAAAAAAGATATCTGTAGCCAGTAGGTACATACGTCCTTCATTCGTAATATAATAGCTGTTTTATAACCAATTAAAAAAAAATGATAAGTAGGTAAGCATACTTAGTCCTAATAGAGACATATTCCTTGCCAGTCCAGCCACGATGACGTCACTATCGCTGAGGATAGTCCTGGATGAGGGGGCTGTCACCAAGACCCTGATGTTTGATGCCGCCACCAAGGTCAAGGATGCTCACGGAATCGTCAGAGACAAGATACTCACTCTGGACCCCAATAAAGGTGAATATCCTTCTCTATCACATTACGTTATCCGAACCGCTACTATAAGGGACAATCCAGAAGTAGGTATTAATAAACACTTGATATATTTGTACTCTCATTTGGAACTTGCACGAGCGATTTACCCGGCTGAGTTTGTTGTGGGCTCTTCTCAGACCAGGGCGCGTTTGGAGCCCTCGTAGCTTTAGTTTTAAGATACCGTAACCGATTATCACCATCATGTTTTCTATGTAAGTAATTTTTAACGTCTATAAGTGTACCTACAGTGTATATACCTATATTGAATAAATGATATTGAGTATTGAATGGTCACAACGTGTAGCGGTTCCACGAGAGATTTAATGTATTGAGATAAAAGTTAGCTAAACTTAAAGACAATATTCATTTGGTCTGGCCACGATTACCATCGTTAAGCTCTAAACCAAATTGCGAAACCCAAAAGTATTCAATAATCGCTGAGTCTGGCTGCAGCAGACTGAATTACCATCGTCAAAACACTCGTATTTATACTAACTATTTTCAATATGGCGTTGGTATCCGCAGATTAAATCGAATGACATGAAACGAGTCAAATTGACTGATATTATACTTCCTGTTTCATGAGATATAACGACAAACAGTAATAATTTAAATAAGGCCCTTTTAGAAAACTTATCTAAATTAATTTAAAGGTTATTAAAATATTTTAAAAGCACACTACGCAAACTCACAAACAAGTATGCACACATACACACACACACACACACACACACACACACACACACACACACACGCACACACACACACACGCACACACTACCCATTTTACATTGTTAATAATTTAAGATTATAAAATAAAAATGCTTGTGTAATTACTGTTAATAATATTAATGATCAGATATAAATATGTATTTACTTAATCAATAGAATTGTGAAAATCATTATCATTTAATGTTAAAGAAGAGCGGAATTTCCTGATACAGGTATTTAAATATACTTAAAAGGAGGTTCCAGCCCCAATGTAATTGAATTGTATTTTGAACAGAAATAAAGAATTATTTATTTATTTATTTATTTATTTAATAATGCTAAAACTAGGGGGTGGAACAGCTTCCCAGCGCACGTGTTTCCTGCTACATTTAACTTAGGCATCTTCGAGGCAAGAGTGAATAGGCATCTTATAGGCAAGCTCGTTCCAATCTAGACCTCATTGCTTTACACTAACCATGATTGTTGTCAAGCGCAAGCCTATAAAATAAAAAGATATAATATAAAATAAATCTCACAATAAAAAAGAAACGTTTCTGATTACAGTTTATAGCCGTCAGTTCTGCACTTAATCTCTTTTTTTAGGGTTCCTTACCTCAAGAGGAAAAATGGTACCCTATAGGATCACTTCACTATCCGTCTGTCTGCCTGTCTGTCAACCAAATTTTTCTAGAGAACGCGTGGAGGTATCAATTTGAAATTAATATCAAATATTAGGTCACAACGCTCCCATGGAGCTATAAAAAATCAAACACAATTAAAAGATACGGCCGTTTATACAACATGTTTTGACACTCGCCTATAAATCAAAACCTATAGGGTACCTACTTCCCATTGATCTAGAAATAATGAATTTGGCAATATGCAAGGTCAAATAATTTTAAGAATATGAAACCTTCAAAAATTGCATAAAATGGCCCAGCTTTTGCGTCACCATCAGATATCCCGCAAATTAATTTGACGAATATGTCACCGTAAGTTTGTAAAAACCGATAGATTATAATCTAACTCACGAAATTCTAAACTGTCGAAAGATTGTAAACTGTTCAATGTTCTGAGTGTCAATTTTTGAAATATTCATTTTATTTACGTTTTCTTGTCTCTTTCTTGTAGGTTAGGTTAGGGTTCCACATAAAAAATCAAGTAGTGCAAAATAATGCGTTAAATTCTAATCTTTCGACAGTTTAGAATTTCGCGAGTTAGATTATAATCTAACGGTTTTTACAATCTTACGGTGACAAATATAATCAGTAAAAGAAAAACATACCAACATAGCCTGAGTCCTTCATAAATTATTCTTGAAAAAAGTTAAAATCGGTTCTGTTTTGGAGGAGGAAAGAGAACAAGTCATAATTAACAAAATTAAAAAACACTACTGCCCTGCCAAAAAACAAACTAAAAAGTTAAAAATCTAAATTAACCTAGTTAAATACAATCTTAATCACATTTTTTTTGTGAATCACTGGATATTGAACTATAGTGTTATATATTTTTGGAATCTACTCATCATTTTCTAGATTATGATTAATCTTAGTTTCGAAATTTTTTTTCAACTTTAGTCTTTAATGCGAGACCATAGTCACCGCATTAATTTTTTTAAAATTTTGCTAGCCTATGTCACCCGCTAGCTAGGGATTCAAACGATACCTCATTTATCAAAATCGATTCCGGCGTATAGAAGTTATGGTGGAATATACAACCTCATATACATACATACATGAACCCTGAAAACAATATACCCCTTTTTTCAGGCAGTCGTATAAAAATACGAAAGTAAGAATAGGCATGATGACAGTAACCAAGAATCAATGAAATTATGTATTTATCTAATAAAGTAGGATTCATGGATTATAAAAAACGTATTTAGTTTTCTTTTTCGAGTGAGATTGTTGTTTATTTTGATAAAATAAAACTATAAAATACAGCAATCCGCCATAATGGATTAAACACCATGAAACTAATGACGTCACAATTGTTTGTTTTCGAGCTTTGTCAATCACACTATTGCTTACTGCACACTGCACAGAGTACATTGGTAAAAACAATAGTGACGTCACAAACGACGCCATGACACCGGCTAGCGTTTTGGCGTGAATTTTAAAATTTAAATTTCAAATGCCAATTTTATCTACCAAACCTTATTTTTTTGCTGAAATAATATATTTTTTCGAAATAGTAGATACTTCCGAACATAATCTGAGCATTTTTCAAAATCAGTCATCATGCCTATTCGACTGTTTTTAATAGTTTTTATCGGTCCAAGCTGCTGTTGTCCCTATCGGGTGTTATGGCATCATGGGATATCCTCTTAAGTAAGCCAATTCTTTCACAGCTGATTACGTATTCTTATGACATCTTTCTTGTTATTTTAAAAGAAGGTACAGAACCTTTTGTGCACGAGTTATTTTAATAATATAAACAAACAGCAAACGAACAGGCGGGTCACTTGATGTTGAGTGTTAAGTGTGACGCCACCCATAAACGTTTGCAGATAAAGAGTGTATTAGCGCACTCAATTGTGCACTATAATATAACCCAACTACCTTTTGCCCGCGGCTGCGTCCACGTGGTCTACACAAATTTCAAATCCCTATTTTACCCTTTACGTTTTCCTTAGCGATTACTACGTCTTAAACATAATAGCTATCTTCATGCCAAATTTCAGCCAGATTCATCGGGTGGTTTGAGCTGTGTGTTGATACATCAGTCAGTCAGACAGCTTTTCGTTTTATATATTATATACTAGCGAATTGCCGCGACTTCGTCTGCGTGATTTGAGATATTTTGGTTCCCGCGGGAACTCTTTAATTTTCCGGGATAAAAAGTAGCCTATGTCTTCCAGACTATAATCTATCCCTGTACCAAATGTCAGGCAGATCCGTTCACCCATTGGGGCGTGATTTGAGTAACAAACATCCATACATCCATCCAAAGTTTCGCATTTATAATATTAGTAAGACTAAATGGGCATCATTTCTGACTTCGTAGGCGTGGATTAAGATTTTTGATTCCCGCGGGATTTCTTTAATTTTTCGGAATACAACATACCCCTGTACGAAATTTCATCAAAATCGGTTGAACAGATGAGCCGTGAAAGCATTGCAGACAGACAGAGATAGACGTACTAACAGGCAGACACACTTTCGCATTTGTAATATTAGATCGGATTTAGATGATAGTAAGGACGTGTCAAATCTAGGTACCTGCTTTGGACTGTTTGTAGGAAAACCAGTTTTAAAATATTCGAATGCCGCATGTCTTTATTTATTTTATTTACCTTAAAATATCCTCATAAATGATAATGATAGTAATTTCAAAAATAATAAGAATAATTTTCCTTGCAGAAACGAGCGTTGACTTTAACATTATATTTAATATTAAAATGAGTATTTTATTTTGTTTTAGTATCCATACAGTACCTAGTCAAATACAAATTGACTGCAATAATGTTCAAATAAAAGATCGTCATCGTATCCTACTAATTTTAAATAGCCACGGGTACTAGATGATACCCGCGACTTCGTCCGCGTGGAAAAAGGTTTTTGATTCCCGCAGGAACTCTTGAATTTTCCGGGATAAGAAGTTGCATGTTCATCCCCGTGATGGAACCTACTTCTGTACCAAATTTAATCAATATCGGTTGCACAGATGGGTCGTGAAAGCGTAGCAGACAGACACACTTTCGCATTTTTTATATTAGTATAGATATCTGGGTAAAAAGCTACTGTTTACTAAGCTATTACACTGATCGCGAGCAATTTACTCTTATCCATTGAGCAGTTCCGTACTCCATATCCGAGATATGATCTGAGTCACGTATTAAAATAATAATATGCTGTGTCTGGTTAAAAACCTACTGTTTACTAAGCTATTACATTGATCGTGAGCAATTTACTCTTATCAATTTCCGTTTTCCATGTCCGAAGATATTCATCAGATCTTCACCAAATTCATATGGAACCACCTCTAAAGACAATCAACCAGATCTATCAAACAAAAAAATCATCAAAATTGATTCATAACTGGCGGAGTAATCGCGTAACAAACATACAAAAATATACAGTCGAAGTGAGAACCTCCTCCTTTTTTTGAAGTCTGTTAAAAATACAGATCATACTTATTGTGAAAATGTAAGAAAGGCAAAGAAATTATCAATTTTATTTTCTCGCAATTGAAGTAAAAAGTAGTGTTTACCTCGGGACTAAAAGCCATTCCCTCGCTTGGTGTCTACCAAATATTCTAACATCAGCTATGTTCTATGACTGTGCAAGTCTCAAGTTACTCTCAGATTTTTCAACGTTTTTATTGATGTCTCATAGATCAGACTTTAGTACCTATGATTATTTCCATTCCATTTCCAGAGTATGGCTTCTTCCTGACATCAGTGGAAAATGACAGTGCCGGATTTTGGCTGCAAGAAAACAAGACTTTGGAGTACTACATGCTGAGGGACGGAGATTCCCTCTACTACTTACCCAAGTTACGGAATCTAAAAGTTCGGATGTTAGATGGTGAGTAGATAGGTACCCTTTATAACTTAAGTTTAGAAATGAGCTTCAGATGAGAAGTTCTCCAAGAAAGGCCTCAAGTATTTCTCAAAAACGATAACCTGGTGTTATTTAATAAACTGAAGGTGCAGTCCAAGGCACATTGGAAGATTTAAATAAACTTGTCTCTAAAATTTACCCGAAATGAATACAATGTATTGGAATATATACTTATTTCATATTTGCGTTCATGCCTACATTGGCATGAGGCCCTGTAGTGCCTACAGGGCAAATCTTAAACTAGGTGTACACACTCAATACCTATTAATTATAACATAATATCCCCAAAGTAAATAAAATTTATATAAATATCAAATTCATTATAGCTATTACAAACATTAGATAAATTATATCAACAAAGTAATCTAATAATCGTAGTCAATGAGTCTAAAATATTAAATAAGTTATTGAATACAAAAAAAAAAATAATCTTCCAAAAAATAAGCATTTAGCAAGAAATAATTTAGTTATCACTGTGTAATCAAACGTAGGAATTCACAATTAATTTAACTCATGTTATAAAAATGAACGCTATATACACTCACATTTAAATGAAAATAAGATTAACATTCTGTGCTCAGACCAACCAATGAGTTTCTAACATTACATTGTTTTTCAAAAAGGTGCCGTAAAGACCCTACAAGTGGACGAATCGCAGAAAATTGAAGATTTGATGGTTGTGATCTGTGAGAAAATTGGCACCGCCAACCACGAGGAATACGGGCTGGTAAGTTCTTATATACTTAACTGTCTTTATCTTCTCTGGGGCCATTCTTCCAAAGTTTATTTCATACAAGCCTTATTCGTTCATTAGGAACGTCAAGGTAAGAGTTGTATGTGACATCAAACTGTAATTTTGAGTTATCTTGCTTTGTGGCCCCTGTACCAATTATTGGTTGATTCTTGTTCGTGGAATGAGCAAACTTTTTTGTCAACTTTTTTTGGTACCTCTTCTATCGAGAAGATTGGAACACTGAATGTTAGTAGCACTAAGTAAATAGTGTTTGGGTACTTTTATTGAAAGGCAGGTTTTTCAGACAGGATGTCCTTTTCCGTAGCACACCTCCTATGCTTTTTGTATCTATAAAAGCAGAAATATTTATTTATAGAATTCCATACCAAGAATATATAGAAGGCATATGAGCCAGACACTACAATTTTCTCCTTTTCACAGTAAGATAAATCTTTTCCCTATGCGCTTCAGCACTTTGTAATTTTGTCACCAGAAGAAAACGTTTAGCTTCGCTGATATACATCAAGAAGAAATAGGCATATTTGAAGTGAAGAAAGTTCCTACCATTATGGTTGAAAGGGCACATCACCCTAAACAATGCAGATGTACAGAGAGAGAGAGATTTATTCATATGACAAGGCAAAGCACGAATAAGCTTCGTAAATATTTTGCACGACTTTTACGTATGTTATTTTAATTTTACGTATGTTTCAGTGCCGGGAAGAAACGCAAGCTATAGAGGAAACAACGAAGCCTTCAACCGGAACGCTAACACTGAAGAGGAAAACCAGGGAGAAAGATGCTCAGCTTCAGCAGATGAGCAAGAAACTCAAAACTGATGACAATGGTAACTGGTTCTTACAATTTCTTTTCTTTTTTGGTTACAGCATCCATTATTTGGACTTTGCCGACCTACCTGGCGCAGCGTTGAGCACTGTTGTCTAAACGTGCGGAGGTCCCAAGTTCGACTCCCAGCAGGGTCAAATTGGAAATTTATAATTTCTGAATTTTTCCCTGGTCTGGCCTGGTGGGAGGCTTCGGCATTGGCTAGTTACCATCCTACGGGCAAAGACGTGCCGCCAAGCAATTTAGCGTTCCGTAACGATGCCTTGTAGTAACCGAATAGGGGTATGGGTGTAATATAACTGCCATGCCCCTAACAGGTTATCCCGCTACCATCTTAGACTGCATCATCACTTACCATCAGGTGAGATCGCAGTCACTACCTGACTTACCACTACCTGATAATTTATGTCGAACCCTAACCTAAACTACAAGTAACAGACAAGAAAACGTAAATACAATAAATATTTCAAAAATTGACACTCAGAACAATAAATGGTTCACAATCTGTCGACAGTTTACAATTTCGTGAGTTAGATTATAACCTAACGGTTTTTACAATCTTACGGTGACATATATATACACAAGAATTGCTCGTTGAACGGTATTCGATACTAAGTAAGTACATAGATAAAACATTATTATTATAATACTTTCAGTGGAATGGCTAGACCAGCGCAAAACCCTGCGCGAGTTGAGGGTAGAACCAAAGGATACGTTACTGTTCAAGAGACGCCTCTTCTACTCTGACCGCAACATCGACTCCAGAGACCCTGTACAGTTGAACCTCCTGTATGTACAGACGAGAGACGCCATTTTGGATGGCAGACAGGTTGTGACGGAAGAGAAAGGTACTTCTTCTTCTCTTGGTTTATGAGAAAGGTACTTAATTTTCACTGCTGAGCGACCGCGTATCTTTGACAGCTACAGTGTAACGATCGCAATCACCTCTGATTGGATACTTATTGGCGTTGGATACTTGGACTTGTTGGCGTAGCGAAACGCAATAATGATGTATTAGCGTCAACAACCCAAGTCTTCAAGACCTACCAAGGTTTCTTCGTCTATTTCAACATTTTAAATTCATCTCCAGCCTAGTGTACCTGTAGAATTATGTAAGTCTGTTATGACTTAAGTATATGCTTTATTAGACACTGTTAAAGTTCTGCTTACTATATGATTATTAACCAATTTGTTTTAGCTCTATATTAATTTAACAAAGGTAGGTAACTCTTCCACTATTGGACGAAATCCATTGACGCAGCAAGAATATCATAAATTCAGCCAGTCACAACGATTGATACTGTAACAATGATTGATGCAGAAGATACGCGGTCGCCCTGCTTGACTGAGGGCTTGAGTTGAACTTCAGTTTTGACTGAGGCCCTATTCTCTCAGTCAGTGGCGTGCAGTTCATAGAGGCATAAAAGCACTGCTTCACCAAGTGTAAATGCGTCAATGCTCATTTTTTATCGAGTATTTTTAAAATAATTTATATTGTGTGGTGGTACGGAACCCTTTTACGGAAGTCTGACTCGCACTTGACCAGTCTTTTTTTTTTCATTTCAGCGGTTGAATTCGCGGGCATACAATGCCAGATTCAATATGGGGACTTCCAAGAGAAGAAGCACAAACCAGGGTTTATAGAGAAGTAAGTAGACGGAGAGTAGCGATAGCCTAGCCTAGCACAGTCCTCCCAGCATGTGTTATTCCACACTATAATCTATCTTTGTGCCAAATTTCATCCAGATCCGTTCAAACGTTCTGGCGTGATTGAGTAACAAACATCCATCCATCCATCCAAACTT
This sequence comes from Erebia palarica, assembly GCA_964035005.1. NCBI lineage: Eukaryota > Metazoa > Arthropoda > Insecta > Lepidoptera > Nymphalidae > Erebia > Erebia palarica. The sequence goes on from OZ035992.1 coordinate 771,449, forward strand.
TCGAATTTATAATATTAATAATAATTCTCTGTATTTACTTCTAAATTTTATTTTCTGGGCCGTAACCTGTTTTTGCCGACGTTATCACACAAAAGCTTTCATCCCCTAATTTTACCCCCTTTTGGGTAAAATTTTTACAAACTTTGAATGTTGTATTTACATTTTTTTATCTAATCAAAAGCCTAAATAATAATTTTCAAGCTAGCTAGCTTTAAAAATGACGTCATTTCCATACAAACTTTCATCCCCATACAGCCCTTTTTTCGCATTAAAAAGTAGCGTAGTAGGCGGAGCCTTTCTCAGGCTCTACACTCTGTACCAAATTTCATTTAAATCGGTTCAGTAGTTTATTCGTGATTGCGTAACACACAGACAGACACAGTTACTTTCGCATTTATAATATTGAAAAACTTGTAAAAAAAGTGTTGATTTGGCAACCAAAACAGATTGTAATAAATACTGATCTAACCTCAAGTCTTGTTGTTGTATTTGTTCTTTGATGTATGGCTATTCTTTGTACTGCACAATTTACGTTGTCAATGTCGTGTTGCTTGGAGAAAACAACCTAAAGTCTAAATTAATAACATTTTAATCTTATTGTAATCCTACAGGGTTCCTAAGGCGTTCAAAGTAAAACCACAAAATAACAAACAATTATACCTTGTATAAGTAAACCGAACATAATATTATATACAATTTGATTATCTTAAAATCTGAATATCTTATACACGTAGCCATTTTTATACGACTGCCTGTAAAAAGGAGTAAGTATATTGTTTTCAGGGTTCATGTATGTACGTATGTATGTATGTATGTATGTGAGTTTGTATATTCCACCATAACTTCTATACGCCTGAACCGATTTTGATAAATGAGGTATCGTTAGAATCCCTAGTTTATTCCGGGTGACATAGGCTAATAAAAATTAAAAAAAAAATTGATGGGGTGACCATGGTCCCGCATTAAAGACCAAAATTTAAAATTAAAATTCGAAAATAAGATTAACTATATAATCTTCATCTAGAAAATGATGAGTAGATTCCAAAAATATATAACCCTATAGTTCAATATCCAGTGATTCACAAAAAAATATCGTTGAATAAAAATGTGAATAAGATTCCAAAGGCTATATATGCAAATCGCTTCTTAAGTAGGTAAACTCCAAAAATAATATGATAGGGCAGTCGTATTTTTTAACTCGTTAAATTAAGTTCACTTGTTAACGTTTGTAGCTTGAAAGAGTTCCTGCCAGAGCAGTACGCTAACTCTTGGGGGGTGGAGAAGAAAGTCATCAGGATGCACCAGAAGCTGGTCGGCATGAGCTCAGTGGAAGCCAAGCATCTTTACACGAAGACCGCGAGAGAGCTGCCGACGTATGGTGTCACGTTCTTTTTGGTGAAAGTAAGATAAAGTATACACCTACAATTCTTCTTAATTATACACTTTGACGAACTTGCTGGTGCATAAGTGTGCGCCAATATTTTTTTTATAGACTTGGCTGTAATTAGACTTGTTAGCAAGTATCTACAGTTTATTGGTATATTAGTATATTGGTATCTTCAAATTAAGAGTGAATAGGCATCTTATAGGCAAACGCGCTCCACCTTTGGCTGCATCACTGGATTAAGCGTTCCGGTACGATGCCGTGTAGAAACCGAATAGGGGTATGGGTTAATATAACTGCCATGCCCCTAACAGGTTAGCCCGCTACCATCTTAGACTGCATCATCACTTACCATCAGGTGAGATCACAGTCAAGGGCTAACATGTAGTAGATAAAAAAAACTACTACCACCTAGTCCACCACATTCTATCTATTGAAAATAATTATAAATTATATACCAGGAACAGCAAAAAGGCAAGAAGAAGCTAGTGCCACGCCTGTTGGGCATCAACTCGGAATCGATCCTGCGACTCGACGAGGGCACCAAGGAGATCCTGCAGACCTGGCTCCTCACGCAGGTCAAGAGTTACACCGCTGGAAATGAATCCTTCACCTTGAACTTTGGTGACTATAGGTTAGTAATGCACTTCCTGAATATCGTCAAAAACAAAATGTTTTTTTTCAGATAAACTTATTAAAATTGCTTTTGGATCGTCGAGTGAATCTACCACTGGTTCGGAATGCAGACCGAGAAGAACCAGCAAGAAACTCGGTGGATATTCTTTTCAAAAAAAATCGTTGACAATTACATTATAGTGTACATTAGTAACCGCAGTCCTAAGCATTGCTCGAGCGAGTCAAAACCATGCCGTTTTATCTTTTACATAATCTTCATCTAGTTCTTACTCAAGTTTATTTTTAAATTAATTAAGTAAAACACTTTATTCCACACAAACAATCATATGATTCACAATTCGTGATACAATTTACAAGTTGTTATGGTATAAAGGCGGCCTTATCGCTGCGAGTGATCTCTTCCTGATAACAGTGGGTGTTAAAAGAAAAAAGATAATAAGTATTTACCATATAACTATACATAACTCCCAAATAAACTCACGTATTATGTCGAAAGAATGTCCGACTAGTTTCAAACCCGTTCGGGCCCCTAATCCGACACAACACGTGAGTTTATCCGGGAGTTATGTATAGTTATATTGTATATCACAAATAGAAAACAGAATAGGTAAAAACGTTAAAGTACTTACCTATTCTGTTTTCTATTTTGTAAACATTACAGTAACCCCTTTATCTAGCTAGCTAAATCTGTACACCAATCATACCCACGTGGTATAGTGTCGTCAAGAATGTAGCCTAGACTAGCCTTTCTGTGAGTAGTTATGTCGTAGAGATTTTATTGATCTCCTAGATGTTCTCATCGATTTAGATGGCCTATACTTTCATATCTGTATACTGTACCGACAAGCATTCAAATGCAACTTTTTTGGATTATTTTACGTACGCGAAACGCTATTCACCCCAAATCATGAAAGATCATGATCCCAAATCTGCTACCTTGCCTGATTCTTATACTTAGATGTTTTAAAAGAATTAATTCTAATTCTTAATTTTGCTATTCAGATATATATTAATTTCTTGATTCTCTCGTTGATTGACTCTGTCAAATGCTTTATTGAAATCCGTGATTTTATTGTAGCGACAAAAGCTACGTAGTGAAGACGAACGAAGCGACACGCATCAAAGATATCCTCGAGGGCTACATCGACATCATACGCAAGAAGCTTTCAGCGCCTTACAACTACACCCCAGTGGAGGGGGAGGCCATCTGTGAAGATATGGTGGAGTCATCCAAGTAAATGTTAATTACAGTCCCTATTAAATATACGATATTTGTGAAATGGTCATAATAAAACAATTGGCAGTCATATTCTTCTGCCGATAGAAGTAAAACGAATATTTAAAAAAAAAAATTATATATATAAACTGAGACATAAAAGTTTAATTACGAATGTAGTATAATTATATTTAAGACCTTTTGTCTTCGTAACAACGCGAGCATGTCGGTGACGCGAATCCACAAGTTTACCCCCTACCAAGAAGTGCTCCACGCGGCTAAAGAAGTTTTCATTTCAAAAAAATCATCCTGGTGACGGACATTGGATACTTTTAAGCGCGGATTTTATTGAATCATCATGTTCTTGAGGGCTTTAATAAAACGTTGATCTACTCAGTGAACTCTGACAGCTAGCTGATGTTCTTTCACATCTTTACATTTTGAGGACCTCCATGGTGCAGCGTTGAGCACTGCTGTCTTAACCCGGAGGTCACGGGCTCGATTCCCGATAGGGTCAATTTGTGTCTCTGTGGTCTGGTCTAGTGGAAGTCTTCGGCAATACCTAGTAACCACCCTACCGGCCAAGCGATTTTGCGTTCGGTACGATGCCGTGTGTTTTATACTGCGTCGTTCATCAGCTGTTCTGAATAAATAATTTGGTATCCCGTTGTTTCAGAGGCACTATGGTCCAGACAGTGACATCATCCAAGGTGGTGGAACATTCGCTTGTGGGACCAAGTCAAATAATTTCTGTTGACCAAGGTATTTTTGATTAATATGTACTCGTAACTTTAAAATGTTCGATCATAATTGAAAGGTATATAATATTTAGCTTTCATACTCATACCTAACATTGCTAGCGGTCGCCTGCGACTTCGTCCACGTACAATTACTGATTTCCTATGAGATTTTGAAACCCTGATGCGGGAGGCCTATCGACAAAAGTCATACCGCTAGTAAAAGCCGTCTGTAAAAGTATGTCTCTGATGTCTTCAAAAACATAGGATTTCATACAACCTTCCAACTCTTAGGGGTGAATTTTCTCAAAACCGTTTCTTACCCTTATAGTCTATGCCATAAAAGGAAGAAATGTTCCAAAAGAGAATGCCAGATTTTGCCCCACCAATTTTCATAATTTACACAAAATGTAAGCTTTTTAAAATTATTTTAGGAATTTATGACCACGTATGATTTAATAATTATAGATAAAAAAGTTGCGGATTTAAAAATGTAAACAAAAAGTAATACAAGTCCCTCGTCCACTTCCTATTTCTCTTGAGGCAATTTGCATTACATTCTACGCATACACACGAAATTTAATAAGTGGGGCAAAGCTCTATACATAGTCTGGCATTTTCCTTTGAAACCCCTAAAGTTCCTGCAATATCGTGATTAGTGAGTGAGGTAAAATATAAAATAAATAAGTAATCCATACCCATACTAATAATATAAATGCAAAAGTGTGTCTGTCTGTCTGCTACGCTTTCACGACCCATCTTTTCAACCGATTTTTATGAAATTTGGTACAGGGATAGGTTATATGCCGGAGAAGGACACAGGCATACCGGAAAATTACAGAGTTCCAGCCGGAATCAAAAAACATTAATCCACGCGGACGAAGTCGCGGGCATCATCTAGTATAATAATAATATTAATATAGATAAAAGATATTTTATTTTTAACGTTGTATTTATTGTTCAGGGCATAATTCTCAGCAAGGGACACAGATAGTGACGGTACAGCAAGTTATAACAAGCGTTCGAGGGGATAAAAGCCAACAGGCCACGGTGAGTCCATTATGACATCAAATAATTTAAAAAAAAAACGCGTTTGGAATCCTCGTAGCTTGAGTTAAGATACCGTGGTTAATAGGGATGATGACAACTCAATCAAATCAGCAACTCTTTATCAAACTTAAACACGCACTTCTAACATGGAAGTTGTAAGAATTCACAGTTGTGACATCATCAAATTTCAACGCACTTTTTTTCTTTAATCTATATTTTAAAATGGTTATCCAACTTAAAACTAACCGAGGATGTGAATTTTAGGTCTTTTGGAGGACCCTCTATTTAATAATCAGTTAGAAATTATATATTTATTTTTGGTATAGGCATTATCCCTATTATCACCATCGTCTTTTGTAAACGTGACGTTCAAAAAGTTACACAGTACACCAGATTATTCCAGCCTAGATCCCCGATTTTTTTCTTGCTAACAAGTGACCTTAATTTAACGAATTAAAAAATACGAGTGCCCTGCCATATTATTTTTGGAGTTTACCTCCATAAGAAGTGATTTGCTTAAATATCCTTCCGAATTTTATTCACATTTTTATTAAATGATATTTTTTGTGAATCACTGGATATTGAACTATAGTGTTATATATTTTTGGAATCTACTCATCATTTTCTAGATGATGATTATATAGTTAATCTTATTTTCGATTTTGAATTCAGGACCATGGTCACCCCATCAATTTTTAAAAAAAAATTTACTAGCCTATGTTACCCGGAATAAGCAAGGGATTCTAACGATACCTTATTTATTAAAATCGGTTCAGGCGTATAGAAGTTATGGTGGAATATACAAACTCACTAACATACATACATACATACATGAACCCTGAAAACAATATACTCCTTTTTTCAGGCAGTCGTATAAAAAGAACTATGATCTAATAATCATAAGATAATTATTTTTCAGAAAGGAGAAATCAGCATGCTTAGCAACATCCCTCAGGACTTTGGGAAGACGTTGAACCATCTGAACTCGGAATGCGTGAAGACTGTGGTCCTGCTATCCAGTAATTAGTTTTTTTTCTATTATAAACGGGAAACTAACTGACTGACATGATATTTCAATTTATTTATTTGTGAAATACGGCAGCACAAGATGTTCATCAGATTATCAGATTAATATTATAAATGCGAAAGTTTGGATGGATGTATGGATGTTTGTTACTCAATCACGCCCCAACGGCTGAACGGATCTAGCTGAAATTTGGCACAGAGATAGATTATAGTCTGGAATAGCACATAAGCTATATATTTTTATCCCGGAGAATTAAGGAGTTCCCACGGGAACCAAAAAAGCTCGATCCACGCAGACAAAGTCGCGGGCATTGGCTAGTATAAAATAATAGATCCTAGTATTCTACCACTAGTCTAGGCAATGGGGCGGTTTGTTGTATGGATACCCCTGCATTGAATCCTCAGTTGTTGAAACTTGGCAGAGTTGTAGTATGGTATGAAACAAAACTCCTATAAAAATATCCAAAAAAAATATACTGACAGTTTTCGTTCAGTAGGTATAACGTTATGAACCAGTGATTAAATACCAACAGTTCTGATTCTTATACACATTTTTTTTTAATCTAATTTCTTTTTTTTTGTTTCTTATTATTTAAGACATGTTAACCCCATCGCAACATTATTTAAATACATACAGCAAAAAGAAAAAAAAAACCTTAACTTATCTATTATTATACACTTATAATTTCAGATCCTACCGCGGAAAACCTTCAGCAAGTCAGGAAAATTGTAGATGACCTGGAGGACGGCATGCCTGGTATAAAGAAAGGTAAATCCTAACAAATAATATAAATGCGAAAGTGTGTCTGTCTGCTACTCTTTCACCGCATATCCGTTCAACCGATTTTGTTGAAATTTGGTACAGGGATAGGTTGTATCTTGGGGAAGGACGGGCTACCCGAAATTCCCGCGGGTATTAAAAAAACTTAATCCACGTGGACGGAGTTGTAGGTATCATCTAGATACAAAATAATACAAGTCATAATTAAAAAAAAAAAAATACACGACTGCCCTGCCAAAAACGAACTAAAAAGTTAAAAATCTAAATTAATCTAGATAAATTAGAATCTTATTCACATTTTTATTAAATGATATTTTTTTGTGAATCATTGGATATATAGTGTTATATATTTTTGGAATCTACTCATCATTTTCTAGATGATGATTATATTATAGTTAATCATTTTTGGTTTTTTTTTTCAAATTTAGTCTTTAATGCGGGTCGCCATGGTCACCCCATTAATTTTTTTTTAAATTTTACTTGCCTATATCACCCGGAGTAAGCTAGGGATTCTAACGATAGCTCATTTATCAAAATCGGTTCAGGCTTATAGAAGTTATGGTGGAATATAGAAACTCACATACATACATGCATGAACCCTGAAAACAATATAATCGTTTTTTCAGGCAGTCGTATAAAAACAACAGTTCATTGTAAGTAGCAAAGGACTTAGACGTAACGCATATCTGCAGAGTATATTTTTTTTTTTTTATTTTGTTTATTTTCCTGTAATCAACAGCGTTTTTACATAATAATTTACAGATAACTCATAAAACTAAAATAAGGCCAAAAAGATTACAAAATTTTTAAATTATTTAAAATAAATAGTTAGGTATTTGAATAAAGGTAAACAAGTGCAAGTGCGTGGGGGTGTGCGGGTATGTGTGCATGTGTGTGTGTGTATGTGTGTGTGTGTGGGTGTGTGTGTGTGTGTGTGTGTGCGTGCGGGTATGTATGTGTGTTATGAGGGATGTGCTTGTATACTAAATATAAATACTAGTTCCGATGTAATTTAATAATTGCATTTTTCAATTGCGTTTTAGAAAGATGGAAAAGGTCAAGATCGGAGTAAACTTTATTGTAGGTTCGCGATAAGCGTATAATTACAGAGTTTATATATATTAAGAATATGAAAGTGTGTCTGTCCATCTGTTTCGCTGGCCGTGTGTCTGGCCCACTGTAACCTTTCTATTGTCCACCCATTCTACCTTTTTTCTTTATATCAGTGTGCGATATTTAAAACTGCTCCCTCTGCGTCGTATTCCTGATTATTGAGGGTCGTGACCCCTTGCCATTTATCACATAACGATAGGAGTTTTCTTGGGAAAACTCAACTAAGAGTATTGAAACTCTTAGGTTTTTGTTACGATTATTATCAGATGTTAGTAATAATAACCAGGACTGACGGCTTAACGTGCTCTCCGAGGCACGGAGGAAACGAAAAGGCCAAATTTGAACATCCAAATACTGTCACCCATCCAGTTACTGACTCAGGTCAACGTTGCTTAACAATCGCAATTGACTGATATTCCACAGCTATTGCTCAGCTAGTCCAATCGTCCCTCCCTTCCCCTTAAAACTGCTATATCTAGGTAGGTATTTAGGTATGCTGCAATTTTCAAATCACTTATTTAAGGGATAACGAACAAAAAATTTCAATAGGTGTCATAGAAGTAGCTGGAAGCCTTCACGGTGACGCTTCTCAGAAGCTTCTGGAAGATCTAGACGAACTGTGCAACTACATGAACACACTAGCTACTACTACTAGAAGAAGTGATCTAGTAAGTAATTTGGTTGGAGAAGTTTTTTTAAAAATCTTCCACAAATTAGCCCATGACTGCGATCTTACCTGATGGTAAGTATCTAAGATGGTAGCGGCCTAACCTGTTAGGGGCATGGCAGTAATATTAAACCCATACCCCTACCGGTTTCTACAAGGCATCGTACCGGCACGTTTTTGCCGGTAGGGTGGTAACTAGCCACGGCCGAAACCTCCCACCAAGCCTGACCAGGGGAAATTCAGAAATTATAAATTACCAATTTGACACTACCGGGAATCGAACCCGGGACCTCCGCACGTTGAGACAACAGCGGTCAACACTGCACCAAGGAAGTCGTCAACTAACTCAAGTAACTGTTTCAGACTATTTCTGGTCCATCCTTCTTCTTGGGAGCATTCTTGAACATCGATCTATTGTGATCGCCATCAATACAATCCAACCAATATAAAATCTAATATAACCCTTCCAGGCTAATCGCTTCCATCAATTGTATCAATAATTCATTGTTTACTATCTCTTATCTATCTTATTCTCCCTCTTGAGCTATCTCACTCAGTAAGATAGTAACAGATGTGTAAAAATTAAGAAAACAGGTCTTTCGTTAATGACTCAATAGTTAGTTATTACATAAATCTAATCTGGCAAAACTGCAATAGAATTGTACTTAAATAAAGCTTAGAGTAACTCCAAAATACGACATAAATGAATAAAATTTAAAGACTTATGTTGTATTTATCCAGAGGAATCCAGATAGGCTGATGGAAGCCCAAGATGCTGCGAGGAAGGTTGCAGAAATCTCCACTATGATGTGCTTCTCTTTGGACCCGAAGACTAAAAGACGCAGCACTCTACTCATGGTAACGATATTTGGTCAAATACTTTTCGCTCCAAAGGCACAAAATCACACTCTATAGAGCCTTTTTTATTATTGCAAGATAGGTTTGAGTTGGAGGGCAATCATACCTGCCCCCTGATTGTGTAAGAATTGTCGATCAAATCGTCAAAGTTCGGCGTCAAAGTAAAATAGGCCATAATAGCATTGAATTAGAGCTCAATTTCGTGTATCCATTCTCAACTTTCAACTTCGTGACAACAACAAATTCTCAGTTTCGTGCAACTTTTTTAAAATTTTATGATAAATTTCGGGGATTAATAATCCCCCCGATATTTATTATTTGGAGTCCTTCTTGTTAGGGTTTGGGTATGTCGTTTTGAAAATTTATAAACAATCAAATCAAATCTAACTATCGATAAAACTAAATAAAATACTTGTAATTATTGTTATTGTAATTTTTGAGTCTCGTACTTCTCGGTAGGAATGGCATTCCGAATCAGCAGTACATTCACTTGAGGATTCAAAAGAATTTGTAAAAGTTTATTTGAATAAAACACACTTAAATTTTTAAATTGTAATTGAATCTCTATCTCACATTTTCTATTTCAAAAGCGTTCGCGTAACAGTTTCATCCAAGACGAGAAGACTGAAGCGTCGCTTCGACGCGCTTCTTTCATCAATGCCGCTGACAACGCTTCGCAAGCTGTTGAGGAAGCGCAGGAGGATTTGGATCAAGTAAGGATATCTCAAGTTTTGAAGTGAAACTTCTTTAGAATCGGTGTGATTTGAAACACACCGATTTTCATTTCGAGACACGAAAAAGCGACACCAAAAAGAGACAAACATATTCATAATAGGATTTAGCCTGCGAGAGAATAAGATAGATTACAAGTTATATTAATAATTAAGTATCAGGTTTTTCTGATTAGAAATTCCCAGTACCACCCCGGAGTTAGGAAGTTGGCGGTGTTTCACCCCCGTGCCTCGGAGAGCACGTTAAGCCGTCTTCTTCTTCTTCTTGTTGATGTGGCTTTGCAGGGCTCTGTAGCGAGGCCCAGTATCACTTTGACCGTTGCCGATCTATTGTGATCGCCACTATCTAAAGCTCCTGACCAATGCTGCTTGCTGCTAGAAACAGCAGCAGCTTTTTGGCCGGGATGTTCTTAGCCTCCTCAGGGTCTACAGAGTGTTTCCCTAAGAGGAGGTTACGTTTGTGCATTAGAGCCGGGCAGTAGCAGATAAGGTGCAAAGGCGTTTCCTCAGCCCCAGAGCAGAGCCTGCACGCATCTGTTTCTCGGAGCTTTAGGTTGTACATGTGTCTGTTCAACCCACAATGCCCCGTCAGTGCCCGCGCTAGTATGCACAAATTTTTCCTACTAAGCGCTAGTGCCGCTGCGGCGGCCTTCTTATTGAAGGATTTCACTAGCGCTTTGGAGTGTTTCATTCCTGGAAGATCTCGCCAGCGAATCAGTGTTTCATAATAACAATAGGTCAACAGGGTAAGGTTGGCTAGGCTCCTAGGTATGCCGCACACAGGTTCTGGACCAGTTTGCCGCTCCCTAGCTCCTAGCTTTGCGAGTTCGTCGGCACTTTCGTTGCCGTCAATACCCGCATGCCCCGGGACCCAGCGAAGGATCACCTTATTTGTGTTGGCTAAGGTGTTCAGTAGTTGCCAGCAGTTTTCAACCAGCCTCGAGTTGAAAATCACTGAGGATAGGGCTGAAAGAGCTGCTTGGCTATCCGAGTGGATATAAATAGTTTTGTTGATAGTGTTGCTTTCCAGAAGGGTTTCCACGCATTCAATTATGGCATACACCTCTGCTTGGAATATTGAGGCATATTTCCCAAGGTTCCGGTGCAGTCGCACCTTGGGTCGCTCTCCATAGATTCCACAGCCCACTTCACTGCCTGACTTGGATCCATCGGTATACCATTTTTGGCTGCCCTGTTTCCAAGTCATTTGGTTTTTCAACCATTTATCCCTTTCAGGAATTTCCACAGAGTAGTTTCTCTGGAAGTGATATTTTGGGATCATGCTATCTGACGGCATCCCCAAAATTGGTATCTCAAGCACTGAGTCATGTAGAGATCTCATTGCTTGTGATAGCCAGTACACCTCTCTCTGGCTGACGATCCTGTACATACTAGCCTTCGCCTCCTTTTCCAAATAGATGTGAAGGGGAGGTAGGTTCAGTAATGCATCCAGGGCAGCTCCCGGAGAGGTGCTCATGGCTCCTGTGATGAGCAGACTAGCAGTTCTTTGTATGCTGCTTAGCTTGCTTTGTATGGTCTTCTGGGTCGTTTTCCTACTCCAGACCACGGAGGCGTACGAAAGCGTCGGCCTCACTATGGCGGTGTATAGCCAGAGGGCTATTTTGGGGCTGATTCCCCATCTAGTCCCCGCTAGCCGACTGCAGATACCTATGGCTTGTTTAGCCTTACTGGTAATACCCTTCACATGAGGGTTCCATGTTAGTTTTTGGTCTAGAGTAACCCCTAGATATTTAACCTCAGATGAGAAGGGTATTTCTATACCATTCAACCGGGGCGGCACGAGCTTGTCGAGCTTGCGCTTTTTGGTGAATGGAATCAATACGGTCTTACCCGCATTAACGTTCAACTCGTTTTCTTTGCACCATTTTTCAATGGTGCAGAGTGCCTTCTGCATGAGGTACGAGATGGTACCTTGGCAGCTGCCTCTCACAGTGATTACCAGGTCATCTGCGTAGCCCTGGGCATCAAAGCGAAGGTCAGCCAGCCTGCTAAGAAGTTCATCGACTGCGAGGGTCCACAAGAGAGGCGAAAGAACTCCCCCCTGAGGACACCCCCTAGTCGTAAGCACTTCTGACGAGGAGTTGTTTAGCTCAATTATGGCTATGCGGTTCGAGAGCATCGCTTCTACCCATCTTACAGTGGTATGATCTGCCAGTTTCCTGGCTAGGCCTCCCACTATTGTACGGATGGGAGTATTATCGAAAGCGCCCTCAATATCAAGGAATGCCGAGAGGGCAATTTCCTTATCTTCCAGTGCCTTTTCAACCTTATCGACAAGGTTTAGCAGGGCAGTTTCAGTAGATCGACCTCTGCGGTAGGCATGCTGGGTGCTATGGATGGGTCTCCGAATGAGAAGCACATCCCTGATATACCTATCCAGCACTTTTTCCATCGTCTTTAACAAGAACGAGGAAAGGCTGATGGGTCTGAAGGCTTTTGGCAAAGCATAGTCCTTCTTCCCAGCTTTAGGTATAAAAATGACTTTTACTTTAGTCCAAAGTTCTGGTATGTAGCCCCAGGCATAGCTCGTCCTGAAGATTCTTACCAGATGCGGAGTTAACAGCGCTGCTCCTCTCTGTAACAGGAGAGGCCCAACACCGTCAGCTCCGCACGCTTTATTTGGCTTGAAGGAGCTTATTGCCCAGTTTACTGCCCCGGGTCTGAAGACTATGGCGGCTCTCCTCCAATCCTCTGGATGAGGCTTGCGAGGTGTGCACACCGGGGATTCGTTTGCATTGCAAACTACCCCGCCGGGAAAGTGTGTTAGCGCTAATAGCTCCAGCGTCTCCCTCTCGTTAGTAGTGAAGGAACCATCTGGCCTTTTGAGAAGCCCGAGTTGATTAGGTTTGGCTTTAGCGAGCACCCTGTGGAGTCTCGCACTTTGAGGAAGATTATTTATTTCCTCGCAGAACCTCCTCCACGATGCCCTTTTCGCCTTCCTAATTTCTTTACTGTATTCAGTAAGGGCCCTTCTATACACCTCCCATTCCTTGGTCTTTTTGGCCCTATTGAATAGTTTCCGTGTTTTATCTCTCAAGCGTTTAAGCTTTGAGCTCCACCACGGTACTTTATGCTTCGAAGTCCTGGTTTTGGGGGCACAACTCTCTTCAAAGGCTTGCACAATGCCACCTGTTAGAGCCTCCACCGCTAAATCCAGGCTTTCGGGCGTTCTTATACTTTTAGGGATTTGTTCCAAGTATCTCTCTAGGTTACAATGAAAATCCCCCCAAGAGGTGCACTTTGGATCCCTAAAAGTGACTGTTTCACTGATGGAAGTGGTTGTCAGATTAAAGCAAATGTGCCTGTGATCCGACAATGAGCTTTCGTTACTTACCCTCCAGCTCTCAATAAATCTTGCCAGTTTGGTAGTGGCGAAAGTAATGTCCAGAACTTCTTGTCTTGCACTCGTTACGAAGGTCGGAGTGCAGCCTTTGTTCAGTAGTTGGAGGCAGTTAGCTAGGAGGAAGTCATAAAGGTACTCACCCCGTTCGTTTGTGTCGCTGCTGCCCCATACTTCATGGTGGGCGTTTGCATCGCAACCCACCAGCAGTTCCGCGTTGTGTTTCCGGGCGAAGTCAACCACTGGATAGAGGTCCACAACGGGATTCTTAACCTCGCCAGGCAGGTAGGCTGAGCATACAAGTATCCTCGACCCTTCCCACCCTTTGAGGTTAATAAATGCCGTCACCAGGTCATCAGTACAGAGTTCTGGAACAGGCAAAAAGTTTAAATGCTTGTCAAAGACAATGCAGGCTCTGGGTCTGATACTGCCGGTATGATACAGTAACTTACCCCCGGCGTTCAGCCCCCGAATAACTGAGTTGGTCACCCAAGGTTCTTGTATTAGGGCGAGGTTACTTTTTCCTTCAACAAGACAGCACTCCACCACCGCGGCAGCAGCTGCTGCGTGGTGGAGGTTCGCTTGGAGGAACCTCACCGAAGTACCCTGGGTAGCCATTATTTCGCCCTTTTGGCGAAGGACTGGGGCGAAGGTTTACCCATCGCCGGCCCAGGCGCTGAGTTACCTGGGGCGGAGTGGGTTTCCTTCGCTCGCCTGCCCTTTCTCCTTTTCCCACGTGGGCCTTGACCCCGCGTGGCTTGCGCCTGACCAGACGCACCCCGCCCACGCCCGCTAGGTCCGGGTATGCCGGCATGGCTGTTGGGAAACCCGCCAGCCTGCCTGCTTCCCGTGCCAGTTGGCGTTCTCCCTGGTCCGGTAGGTCGAGGGGCCGAGGAGCTCGTCGATGGACGGGCATCCCCACCACCAAGTCCGCTCGGGCCTGGGACATTGGGCACGGTACCGGTGCTGGCACTCGCCTCTGCACCGCCAGCCGTCAGAGGATTTGGTTCCCCCTTCAGCTTGAAATGCAGATTGCGGAAGCCAATACCCACTTGGAAATTGTTAGCCCGGAGGGTCTCCACGGAAGGCTCATCCAGGGAGAACGTGACATAACTGCCATTCCCTTCCTCCTTCACGTGGAGTACCTTCCAGTACTCTGGGTTGAGGCCGGCGTTCTGATACCAGATCATGTTCAGGACCCGAGGAATTGAAGACGCCTCCACTGGCGGGATGAAGGTCACCGCTGTCCATGGCTTTGGCAGTTCACTCTCCAACATTATGGAGAGCTTCGCCTCAGGCCACGGTCTCAGCCTTGGGACCTCCCTTCTCAGCCAGTCCTGTCCTGCCTGATTTTTGCAGGTGATCAGTATCCACCCGGCCTTCTTTGTCAATCCTAGATATAATGGACCGCTCCCTTTGTTGTCAGTACAACTCCGTTTGCTGCTCATTATATCCAGGAGAGCATGATGGAGTATATCCATCTGCTCCGGCGTCATGGGTTCCGAATTGCGGATGCCCACTCGAGCGGCGCCCACAACGTCCCTGAAGCTAGGAGGCGGATTTGTGTGTCCTCCAGGCGTCGTTGACGTCTTGGGTGCTTTGGCCGGTTTATCCCTGGGAGACACTTCCTCAGAGCGGTCACGCTTGCGCGTTTCACTTTGAGGTGTGGGTCCCTCCATGGAGGTCGGCGACCTCTGTTGACGACATAGTGCCCTGGCCTCCTTCACGTCCATGCCGGCATTCACCATGCGCCACATGCGCTTTCGCGCCGCACCACAAAGCTGTTTAGCCTTGGGTGGTTTATTCTCACTCGCAGAGGAAGATCCCAAGGGCGTGTCGGAGGTAAGGTTGCCTCGTCCATCCACAAGTTCACAGTCCATTGCGAGTGAGCTGGGTCCAGGAACTTCAGAGTCCTGTGCAGGCCTCTGCATCCTAGAAGAAGTTCCAGGAACCTCAGAGTCCTGCACAGGCCTCTGCATCCTGGGGGCAGTTTCAGGTACTACAGAGTCCACTTCTGGTCTCTGCACTCCTGGAGACGGTCCACACGAGGTGGAAGAGAGTTGTTGGTTTGTTACTTTATCCATACAAGTACCACGATAAGCTAGGGAAAAGACGGTCACGGACGACAGAGCCCCGCTTGCCGCCCGAAGGGCAAAATACTGCCTCGAGGTGCCCTGGTATCGAGGAGACACCGTTTGTGACTGGGCCCCCCCCCAGCCATGCATCCATCGGCACGGTAAGAATCACACCTTGGATTGGGTAGGGAAAATTGGTGGTAACACTTCCCCAAGGTGTTACCTGCAGTCTTTTGAAGGGTATTTAATTCCTCCCGGCTTCTGCTAGCCAGCGCAAGCGGGCTTGCGATGATGGGTTAGTATCCACCGCCCATTTTTCGGTGTTGAGGTGTTGCTGCCTGATGTGTGTTTTGTGTGTGTCTGTATGAATGGGTGAGTATGGTGTGAGTGTAAAGAGGTGACTGTGCAGTGTGCGGTTTGGGAAGAGCTCTCGTAGTACTTTCCCAAGGTACTACTGCCACACTGTTTTGAGGGGATTTAGTCCCTCAAGGCTTGTGGGAGCCCGGGTACAGGATAATTAACCGCCGCCTGTTGTTCGGCGTTGTCTCCCGTTTAGCACCACCCGGGGGGCACGTGCAGGGCGGGCCTAATTGTATTAGGTGGTAACTCCTACGGACGCGGGTGACGACCACCCCCCACGTTAAGCCGTCAGTCCCGGTTATTATCACTAACATGATAATAGTCGTTAAAGCCCGTCAACCCGCATTGGAGCAGCGTGGTGGGTCTAAGCTCTAATTCCCTCTCTCCTATGAGAGTGGAGAGTGTGCCCAGTAGTGGGACGTTAATGGGCAGTAGTGGTAGTGGAAAAGTTATATTTATCTTATTCTCTACTTTTCTGAAGTTTCACTTCTGCCGTGTGTGAATTGCACATACAATTTTTTTTATTTATTCGTACCCTCAAACACAAGATTTTCGTTTATTTGTTTCTATAACTTATATTTTTTCGAAATATGTAGAATGTTTTCATTAATCCTTAAGAGAAATCCTTCATGACGTTTCCTTCTTCTACATCCTTATTCTGGATTAAATTCATAGTTCTTTATATATTACTAGATAATGCCTTAATTTTCCGGGATGCAACTTAACTCTATACCAAATTTCATCAAAATCGGTTGAAACGGTTAGCCGTTAAAGCATAGCAGACATACACGCAGATGGACATACGGAGTACGGACACTCTTTCGTATTTATATATCAGTATGGATAAGCTGAATAAAATAACTCAGTATGTTAAGAATAAAGATGATCAAATTCATTATTCCAGCGTTACAACGGTCCTATACTGAGTGACGAGGAACTAAGAAGACTGGAAATCAAAGCAGTTGACAGAATGGGCAAATTAAATGCTGCTATAGCACTGCTTCTTAATTCTCACGCAGGTATTGTAATAAAAGTGATCATTATAAATGAATGAATGAATGAATTGAATGAATGAATGAATGAATTGAATGAATGAATGA
This sequence comes from Erebia palarica, assembly GCA_964035005.1. Classification (NCBI taxonomy): domain Eukaryota; kingdom Metazoa; phylum Arthropoda; class Insecta; order Lepidoptera; family Nymphalidae; genus Erebia; species Erebia palarica. The sequence continues at coordinate 788,544 of OZ035992.1, forward strand.
ATGAATGAATGAATTGAATGAATGAATGAATGATGAATTTTTATTGATACCGACCGATATGAAACATGAATTTTTATTGATACCGAGCGATAACGATACCGAATATTGATAGACGACCTCCTTGGCGCAGTGTTAAGCGCTGTTGTCTTAACGTGGGAGGCCCCGGGTTCGATTCCCAGCATGGTCAATTTGGGAATTTATAATTTCTGAATTTGCCCTGGTCTGGCCTGGTCGTGGCTTCGGCCGTGGCTAGTTACCACCCTACCGAGCCGCCACCGTGACGTACCGCCAAGTAATTTAGCGTTCCGCTGCGATGCCGTGTAGAAACCGACTAGGGGTATGGATTTTATGGCCTAGGTTAGCCCGCTACCATCTTAGACTGCATCATTACTTACCATCAGGTGAGATCGCAGTCAAGGGCTAACTTGTAGTGAAATTAAAAAAAACTAAGAGCGAAAACATACTTCAAATCGGGTAGAATAAAATCTTCGCTTTGGACAGGAACGACGTTTTGTCTTATCGCCTAGTGTGCGTACTAAAAATTATAAAAGTGAATGAAGGGAACTTTTCGTCCGCAGATATAATTTTTGTTCATAGAGTGTTTGGTGCACTGCTGAAAATAATATGCTTGTTTTTGACAGATCCAAGAAACATAGACTACGAAATGGCAGTGAATTCAATGAAAACCATCAATGAAATAATGCCCGAATTTGTACAAGGTGAGTAAAGTCCGTCAAAATTATCTGACCCAGTGGTCGAAATTGGAACAAATTTTTATGCCTGTTTTTTTTCATATCTACTAGCGACGCTGACACCGGGTCAGATAAGTTTGTCTTACTATAATAGCGTGAATATCTTTCAAAATTTACGAGATGACAGGACTTTAAGTCATCCGTCCAACAACAACATCCCTCCAAATCCAATATTATAAGACTTGGTCAACATTGGTTGGTTTCATTGAAGTTTCTCAAAAATACTAGAATGGTTGACAGGAATCCAATCATAAAGAATGAATTGCTTGAGAAAAGTTGAAATTGTTGATTGTTTACAAAAGAGCAAATCCATATCTACAAAAGGTTCTTTGATATCAGCTGTTCCAGTAAATTTTTTTTCCCCCCCATTGCGTAAAAACATCATAATCGTACCCGTTTGTCAAACAAATAAATCGAATTGTTAAAGAATAAATTAAAAATTCACATTAAAATATTTTTATTGAAATGACAAGTACTTTGAATCGTCGAGTGAATCTACCACTAGTTCGGAATAACATTCCCTACCGAGAAAAACCTGCAAAAAAAACTCGAAATTAAAGAATTTTAGACTTCTACTTCCATCGCCTTGATAAACTCATCTCATTTCATCTGATCTCTCTTGAGCCAGCCAGAACCTAGTTTTTCCATAACACACAGAATCTGTGTCCTGGATTCCTGCTGGCTTTGCAGATAGAGAGATTGTCGTTGCCAACAAATGGAGATAACGGGTAGACATAAATTTACTCGTTGTGCACATGCTAGCCCTCCTGGGAAGCCGCTTCCACCTGTGCTATGCTTACAAGTTTATATTTTTTTCTATCAGATGCAAAACCCTTAACGGGGGTTGGAGACAGCAGTTCCGGAAGAGCCCTCAGAGAACAAATAGGACAGCTTCTGAATCGTACCGGAACGATCTGCAAGCTCACTGGCTCCCATAATATTCATGTAAGTCATACATATTTTTGAATTATTTTTTTCAATAGATTCAGTTTCATGTAGTGGTTTCAATACTCGAATCAATTTCGTATTACCAAACCGATTCTTATGAAGCTTCATGCAGAAATTAATGTTGTCATTACGTGACACCCTTATGTGGACGTGTCCATATGAGGTTGTCACATAATGAGAACATTTGCTACAGGGGGGCTACTACCAAGGCTACAAGCAATATTACTTCAAGATGGCAGATTTATGACACATACCTTGGTGTCCCTAAAATAAGGATTCTAATTATAAAACACGAACGCCAACTATATTAAAACAATACGGATTTAATATTTTTATACTGTATATGTTATGTATTTGTAATACGTACATCTGTGTATGTATTTAAATTCATTGAATATCGTCGAGATTTAACTCGTCTATCCTGATGTCGCAGCAGTTATGTTCGCATGGATATTACGGAAAATCTTGTGATTATGCTTTTGTGGGTAAAATAAAATTGTTTAAGTTTTTTTAAGTATTGAGAGAGAGAGTATGAGAGATTGTTTATTTGTGCAGGCTATGCAGTTTGAAGGCGACGAATACGCAAACGTGGCCAACAAACTTATCTACACATTCAGCAGAGCTAACTGCAAACTTGGTGGAAAGCCGATGCCTGACGAAGAGAACAAGGTAAAATCAGATTTCTTAGTACACTATTGTATACTATTGTACTGACTACCTCCTGCCTGACCTAGATGTCTTAATTATTGAAATGTCATCTGCGAATAATAAGGGAAAAGTACCGATACTCGTCAGATTCGAACTTCGCTGACTTTGCAGCTTTGTCAGTTTGCTGTTAGTGAACTTAAAGCAAAACAAATTACATTACAAGATAGCTGATTTATCGGTATTTTTTTAAATATAAATTTAGACCTAATTTATTATTATAATGATTCTAAATCTTTAAAAAATTCAAAAATGAGTAATTTGTACCAGTATCCGTCAGATTTGTCCCGATTATCGTCAATATGTCCCAGAACTCGTCAATTTTTGACAATAATTTAAACTCTATTCTTTTAGATATAAAGTTCATTTTAATCTCATTTTCAAGTTCTTATTTTTTTATTAAAACTGCTTCAGCTGAAATAATGCCTGGTTATATGCTCAAAGGTGAAATCTCAATTAAACGCGTCTAATATCAGTGTAAATAATACAACAATTAATGAACTTTTTACTACACAAATTAAGGTCATTGACATTATTATAAGTCAGCCTTTAAAATAAAGATAAACTGTTATCTGTCTTTAGATAGTAACGGAGTCTCTCTCCGCACAACATGGTTCTCTCCTCGCCGCATGATGTGTCCGTACCAACGTAAACGACCCTCTACCATTTTATTGGTTATTGGGGCAACTTTTAAACTTCCTCTGATGCTTTATCAAGTCTCGTTACACCTGCCGCCCATCAAAGCATCTTCATCTCGTTGACATGTAATTTTTGTGTGTGAGTCTTTTTGGTTGCCTAGCACTCTGCTCCGTATAGCATTGCAGGTCGAACTGCCGTTTTGTAGACCTTGGGCATCCGGTTATCACCCTGTGTGTCACATCTTCATCTATTGTCGCATCTGTTGTTACCATAGACCCTAGATATTTAAATTTACTTACTTTTGGTAGCGGTTGTACCTCTAAGGTGATAGCTATATCGGATGATGTATTTCCACTAAAATTGCATTCGAGATATTCGGTTTTCTTCGACTAATACGTAGGCTATTATTTTCTAGAGCAAGCCTCCATTTCTGAAGGGTGTTTTGTAATTGAGTTGGGTCTCTATCCATTAGTACGATGTCATCGGCGTAAATTAACACCAAGGAAGAGGGGATTGAATATCTTTTGTGAGATAGTCCATAACCAGATTAAAAAGGAACGGGCTGAGTGTGGATCCTTGGTGGACCCCCACCTTTACTTCAAAGGGTTTACTCAATCCAGCCAGATTCTTTACTTGTGTACTAACTCGGTCGTACATATCTCACACCAGCCAAATATAGTACTCTGGTATGTCTTGGGATCGCATTGCCATTGGCAGGCCGAAGGCCTTTTCCAGATCTATAAATACCATATGCAGATCTTCACAATTTGACCGGTGCTTTTCCATCATAATCCGCACTGTTTGAATCTTCATTTTAGACGAGGAGGATGGTTTTTGGCAATGTTTTTACGGCCGGTTGCCACCTGACGCCAAGACTGTCACCTTAATTTCGAACCACTAAGATTCGGGAGCCACCGTTGGCCTGTGAAAGCTCATCCGCCGACTACCCTACTGTGTACTCCAGCCATAACATAGCACTGCAGAACCCTCTACTCCAAATATGTCAGAGGAGCGCTCTGCAGGGGTTTTATATGGAGTTTCCATCTCCAGCCTGTTTGGTCCACAGAGACTATTTTATTTCACCCCTTCCCTTCAGATACCAAAAGTAACATCTGACGAGAGTTCACCTATCCGCCACCTGGGGACACGTCCCTTTGGGGTTAGGCCTCCCCGGAGGGGGGGGGGGGGGGGCAATCGGTCTTTTTACTAGGTCGAGACTCTAGAACATGTATACTTGTTTAAAGAGGCTCAAGACTGTGAAGAAAAGATGGTACAGCGATAAAGGCTCAATTATTGAGGGGGAAGTAATAAAAACTGAGGGGAATCAATCCTCTTTCTTCATGTAATAAGTGGCTATGATACAATGTCAGTATTTTATGGCAAAGGAATTTATATTAATAATTTAATTATATTCAGCGCCAAAAACAAATTAATTAATATTGCATAGAAGCAGGCGTTACTTTGCGGGTGTCCATGATAATGAATGAACGCATGCTGCAGGTGAAAGAAACGCACTGTACCACACAGATTTGTCTACTGTAGCGGATTATAGCGAATTAAACTTCTAGTTCATTCATTTACAAATTAATTAACTTGCAAGGAATCATAATATTTTTTTATAAAATGGATGCCGCTCAGGAGGAAGTAAAAGAAGTAGAAGAAAGATTTATCCTCGCTTTGTATGGGGCTAAACAAACCGATAACAGTCTTGCCTAGTTATGGTACCTTCATTTTAATAAATATGTTGATCTTAAAAGCAACACAGTCATACTGTCCAAGTTACCACCCTTTTCAGCTGCAGCCAGTCAACATTCAATGCGTACTTTTCATCAAGTGCAACTATGGCGAGGAAATGTGTAGAGTCTAGAAAACTAGGTCTGGAAAGAAAATTGCAACATTTTTCGCCCAGCTCTAGCATCGAGCTGATCTTTTCAATGATTATCAGAAAGCCCCGCGTGTATGGACTCAATTGGTTAGTTTTAAAGATTCCAGACACTTTGACACTTTTCAAGAGAGGGGGAGTTTTAATGTACTCACTCATAGGTAAATATAAAACAACAGTAGTTAAACCAATTATAAATTTTGCCGTTTTGCCCATACATTGAAATCTAGAATGAATAGATCAACAGCCTATATTGTCAAGTTACAACAACACGAAGTCAAAAATACATCAAGTTTTCATTTGTAGGTATCGTAACGATACCTAACCTAACCTGACCTAAACCTAACCTATACCTTTTTTTTTTCTTTTCGCTGGGAAATGCGTTTATGCATCCCCCCCGGAAACAGTACAGGTGAACTGTACTCTTTCCGGGGGGGTATGTGGGACTCACTGACAAAGCATATAATACCCACTAAAACCCAGGGGACCCGTCTTCCGTCGTAGTGAGGCGGTACAGGGTCACAAAAATGTATTCTACTGTATCTTCTCAACGGTCAAGGCACTATGTTTCCTCGCCTCTACGGGGTTACTTTAAGGCAAGGGCAGGTGGGCACATCGACGCCTCCTGGCCCCCTGGCGTCTTCGGCGCATCGGGTGAGCGTCGGGTGCCTCCTCTCTCTCCCGCTCAGACGCCTCCTTCAGTGAGAGCACCTGCTCACAAAAGGACACCACTGCGTTTCAGCACGTCTCGCTTCCGATCATACGATTTATTACGCTCGGAAGCGAGAGGTCTCCGCCGAAAATGCACGACAATATGTGCCTCTGCGGCTCCCAGGCTGCGCATTCCACAAGGGTGTGCTGCGCCGTGTCAGCTGGTGCACCACATTCGTGACAGGCAGGCGTCTAAACCTAACCTTAACCTAACCTAAACCTAACCTAAACCTAACCTAAACCTGACCTAAACCTAACCTAAACCTAACCTAAACCTAACCTAAACCTAACCTAAACCTAACCTAAACCTAACCTAAACCTAACCTAAACCTAACCTAAACCTAACCTAAACCTAACCTAAACCTAACCTAAACCTAACCTAAACCTAACCTAAACCTAACCTAAACCTAACCTAAACCTAACCTAAACCTAACTAAAACCTAACCTAAACCTAACCTAAAGCTATTTAGGTTTTGTGGAATATGGTATACAATATTCTTGCAAATTTCTAGAGGATTCTTGAAGAAGAAAGACGTAAAAGCTCTCCTGACTCATTTATTACCATGAAAAATAAAAATATTACAGCGAGAAAATAAAATCACACAAGAACGATACGCAACGACGGGTGACCAGCAAGAGCGCCTCCAGCAGATGCGCACGCATCCTTTTTTAACCTTGTTTCTGACACCATCGTTATTTTTCTTAATCGCAGGGAATGAATTCCATTTTTGAATTTAATTTCTTTATCCTGAAACAAGTATCTTATGTTAGTATTTTTCTACAATAATATATACTTAAGGGATCAATGAACATACATTGTACAGCATGCTTTAGTCATAAAACTTTACGTCGCGGAAGTCGGGTGAAAACCAAAAGCATTGCAATTAGCAAGCGAGCAATATCTCATTAACTCTAACGATAAAAAAAAAACTAAAAATTGCCGGGCCGCGCCTACTGCAACCGAAAGAAACTCTTATCACGATGCAATAAGGATTAAAATATAAACAGTGTCGCTTTTACGTTCAATTTTATAGTATGGCCCAATAACCGTCAAAGTTGTATAAATTTCGACGAGTTCTAGGTCAAGTAGCAATTTCAAAGTACCAATAGATGTCACACGGCTTAAATCAATATAATAATAGGAATAACACAGTTTTATAGATTACTTCGTTAGAAAATTAACTTGACTGTTGTATAAAATAATCACATTTACCAAACTCGCCAACAGATCTTCCAAAACTAATCTCGAATACTGGCATGTTCTGCGACAATTCAGCGCTATAACATCACAAAAAACACAAATATTCGACAACGCAAACTTTCGGTACTTTTTTCTCCAACGCCATTAGAGTTTTGACTAAATGTTGAGATACGAGTACTAATAATGCAAAATATTACCAAATATATATTGCCATGAAAAGTTTTTATCTAGCTTTTGGTAGAAATAAATAGTCGGCCTTTATTTACAATCTGACGGGTATCGGGACACTGTCGACATTACCAGCGCTTACGTTACATATTTATCTTTAAATACATCAAGGAGATCGTTAATATATACTATACATAGCAAGGGACCGCGAATACTCCCTTGCGCTAAATTAATACTGCCGATTATAAGACCCTTATAAGTCTCTGACAAAGATACTCTGACAGGATTGAAAGAGCTGCTACGTCATTCAGCTGAATGATGTATTCATCCGAAATTGACTAGTTTCGGGTAACTTGTAGTGGATTAAAAAACAAAAAAAAAAAAAAAGGGTGGTGCAACAGGCAGTGAAACTCGCATTTCAATATAATTAGTAATAAGTTTTTATAATTTATCTATCCTTTATTTAATTGTTGGTTACAAAATATTATAAAATTATGTAGACCTAGGATCAAAAATCCTAAACTTCTTGTCCCTGCATTCAGTTAATTTATTTATGTATTTTTATAGGACTGCCTAAAAAAAGGAGTATATTGTTTTCAGGGTTCATGTATTTATGTGAGTTTGTATATTCCACCATAACTTCTATAGGTACGCCTGAACCGATTTTGATAAATGAGGTTTGAATCCCTAGCTTATTCCGTGATATAGGCTAGTAAAATTAGAAAAAAATTGATGTGGTGACCATGGTCCTGCATTATAGACTTTCGATAATAAGATTAACTATATAATCATCATCTAGAGAATGATGAGTAGATTCCAAATTCCAAAAATATATAACGCTATAGTTCAACATCAGTGATTCACAAAATAAATATCATTTAATAAAAATGTGAATAAAATTCTAATTTAACTAGATTAATTTAGTTTTTTTACTTTTTAGTTCGTTTTTCGGCAGGGCTGTCGTGTTTTTTAGAATAGAATAGAATAGAATATGTTTTATTTGCTGATACAACACATAGTAAACATAAAATACAAAAAGTACTTAAAATCTAACTTAACTTAATTACTCAACGTCTAGAATGTGTCGTGCCAACAAAAGGGTCCTAACTCAGCTTGATGTTGTGGGTACAAAATGTAACCACAACGCTATTAGGGTCAAAAACGAGGGAAGTTACACAAAAGAATATGTGGCTGCAATATTAAAGTTATACAAAAGAACAAAAATATAAAAGTAAAAATAATATAAAATAGTAAGACAATTAAAAATAACAGAAAGAAGCACTTGTAAAATCTAAATTATTAAAACCAAATTTACCAAATTATAAAATCAACCTACCCGTGAACAATACAAATTATTGAGATTAATATATGTCATAGAATTTAATGCCACAAGCTAGTTTTCAGACTTTTGAGTGTCAAGTAAATACGCACGATATAATTTTTTAAAAGCAAATTTAGAGCTAACGTCGCGAAAAGGTGGCGGTATGTCGTTCCAGCATTTCGTGGCAAGATATTTTTAATTATTTTAATTATGACTTGTTTAATTGTTTTTTTTTTTCACGAACTCAAGAAGAGATGTCATATCTTACTGAATAATTATTACAAAGTAATAATAATACTTATTAATTTAAAATAATACAATAGAACTTAATGCTAGCTAGCCTAACCTAATTACTGTATAAATCATGCCCACGTGGAATGGTGGCAAGAATGCTGGCTGCATTTCCGCGCTGGACAGCCAGGCTGATCCTTTGCGCAAAAAATGAGCCAGCCCTTCTGTCACCAGATGAGGCAATTAACCGCGGTGAAATATCTCGCAAAAAATTTTTGCCACTAAGACTCCACGGCCCAAGGGTCTCCACGGCAAACGGATCAAATATGTAACTCTCTATGAGAGAGGCATACTTCCGCCGCTTGCCGGTTTCAGCCTTTTCTGCTGTGGCTCCCGGCCTTGATGCTGTATAACATAATTATTATTATTATTAATTATTATTATTACCTAATTATTGTGATATTTTAGATAACATCCCAGTGTAAAGACATCGAAGAGAAAGCCAATTTGCTGCTATCAGTTACCAACGAGTTGATGTCATTGGAACAGAACGATCCTCGCACCAGCGAAGTGGAGGCCGCACAAGTTAAATGTTCTGACGCTGTTCGAGGGCTCCTAGCGTGTGCCAAGGTTTGATATTCCTTTTTTATACGACTGCCTGCAAAAAGGAGTATATTGTTTTCAGGGTTCATGTATGTATGTATCTGAGTTTGTATATTCCACCATAACTTCTATACGCTTGAACCGATTTTGATAAATGAGGTATCGTTAGAATCCCTAGTTTATTCCGGGTGACATAGTAAAATTTAAAAAAAAAAATTATGGGGTGACCATGGCCCCGTATTAAAAACAAAATTTGAAAAAAAAAACGAAAATAAGATCAATAAAATGATGAGTAGATTCCAAAAATATACTATAGTTCAATATCCAGTGATTCACAAAAAAATATCATTTAATAAAAATGGGAATAAGATTCTAATTTAACTAGATTCTCGCAGACTAAATCCTATTAATATGTTTGTCTCTTTTTGCTGTCGCTTTTTTGTTAAATTTTTTCGTTGCATTAAATTTTCAAATCACAACGATTTTGAAGAAGAATAACTTATATACCATATAATAACTTATAACACTTCAAAATAAATAAATCCTCATACCGCCTCAGTTAAAACGTAAAGCATATCTGATTTCCAAATATCTGCTTCTGACCAGCTGACAGCGCCTTCCATCCACGAGCCTCACTGCCAGAGCGCACTAACAGCAGCAGCGGAGAACCTCTCATCATCAGCGCAGAGCCTGATCCTCTGCAGCAAGCCCCTGGTGGAGAAACCCAACCGACACAACATCGGCCACCAGCTGACAGACGGATCATTCAATTTGGCTAGAGCTCTGGACAAGTTGAAGGAAACATACACGAATTTTGATGGTAGGAAATCCGCAAATTATTCGTTAAAAAGTTGTTTATCTATACTCACATCATCACCCCTTCGGGGCAGAGGGCAGACACTATTCTTTTCTAAGCCGACCTTTATCTATACTAATATTATGAATGCGAAAGTTTGGATGGATGGATAGATGTATGCCCCAATAGCTGAACGGACCTGGATGAAATTTGGCAGAGATGGATTATACTCATGAATAACACATAGGCTACTTTTTATCCCGGAATATTCTTTACTTATCCCGCGGGTTTTTTCGTTCCTGCGGGAACCAAAAAACCTCAATCTACGCGGACAAAGTCGCGGGCATCAGCTATATTTTATTATATAATCAACCTTATAAGAGGCTCATTTGAAATCTCTCAATAGACATTTTGAATCTGGTGTAAGAGTTATTCTTTATACAAGAAAAGTCATGGTAAGAAACTGTTTTTGATATTCCCTTGTGAATTTTCTGGGTTTTACTTCAACTGAAACTGTAGGTACATATAGAGTGGTGAACAACCCTTGTTAGATTTTCCTTACACTTCACTCAAATGATCTGAAGTAGTGGTGGTGGTGGTGGTGGTGGTGGCTGGCTTTTCGATACCCGTAGGGCTAGCTTACACTTCACTCAAATGATCTGATGTACAAAGAGTAAAATTATGTTTACCCTTTATCTCTATTTGTTTACCGAAGCTAACATGGTTACACATATGACTTGTCTCGTTACGTCAAAAGTGAAGGTAAAAGTAAATTTTCTTATCTGTGGTATTTTGCTCTACGAACCATTACATGCCGACAATTTTTTTCCCATAATATTCCGATTGTTGTGAATATTGTTAGGGTAAACGAGAAATAAGCCGGCAACGACAACATCTCTCTCTCTCGTGAGATATCTAATTGTGCACATGTTAAGCCTGCTGAAGTATATTCATTGAATAGGTTTGATGTTCATTTTGAAGAGACTAGTAGCCTTGGCAACACGATAAAGATAAGCTGATAAAGATCTCTTGTTCTACAGGCCCAAAAGCAGAAGAAATGGATATATCCGAAGGGCCAATGCAAGAAGCTAATCGACTCAAGTTCATTGACACTGCAGCATCAACCAGAAATGCCATCATGGACGCGGAGAGTGAGCTGCGGCAAATTAAGAAGACGCCCATGCCATTGGTAATGATTTGTGTCTGATTCTCTTAACTGGGCCCGTAACTCCATCACTGTTTAATTTTTAAATTATTCTTTATTGGATAGAAGCAGGCGTTACTTTGCGGAAGTCCATGATAACGAAGGAACTAGAAGTTTAATTCGCTGTAATCCGCCACAGTAGACAAATCTATGCGGTACAATATATATCCCCAATAAGCCAGCAATACACCACCCACCACTACAGCCCATTAATGTCCCACTGCTGGGCACAGGCCTCCACTCTCATAGGAGAAGGGGAATTAGAGCTTAGACCCACCACGCTGCTACAATGCGTGTTGGCGAGCTTTAACGACTATTATCATGTTATTGATAATAACCGGGACCGACGGCTTAACGTGCTCTCCGAGGCACGGGGGTGAAACACCGCCAACTTCCAAACTCTGGGCTAGTACTGAGAATTTATAAGCAGAAAGAAGCACTTAATTATGGTCCGACCCGGGAATCGAACCCGGAAGCTCGTCAGCCGCATTCGAACATGATAACCACTAGACCAACGAGGCAGTCACAACATACAATTAATCTTCCAAACTACTCTCAACGTACGGAGTATCTTCAGATGTTGACTCGACAATGCACGATTGTAAAGTCACTTTGGCGGATTATAGCGAATTAAACTTCTAGTTCCTTCAAATTATTCTTTGAAAATCAGGGATGCGTCATTATAGTAAAACACCAGCAATTATTAATGATCACTGTAGAACTAACATTTAAAAATTCCAGGATACAAAACCTACGAAAAGGGATCCAGCTGTTCAACGTCTTCTATCACAGAAACTGGCTCAACTAAATGCTGCTGTTGCGGCCTTACTAAAGGCTACTTCTGGTAATTATTACTTTAATTTTTCAATCTATTGCTATTTATTTTTTTATTATTTGCTACATGTTATTTTTAATTTGCAGATCAAGATAATCCTGATTATGTTACGGCAGAACTGGCAGCAAATACTATTCGTGAATTGGCTCCGGATATAATTAAAAGTAAGTTTGAATACTTAGGTAAGGGGCCATAAAGCCATATTGTTGTTTTAGAATTATAATCATTAGGTCTTTTAGGAAAGTTAAGGTACGAGACATCGAATTGTCATCATGAGTAATATTGCATCAGTATTGCTTTAAGCTTGCGTAAGATCTGTCAAAGAATCATTATCAAACAGTAAGGTAAAAATGCAGCAAAACTTCTCTTTCCCACATTGCAATAAGGCATTGATTTTAAAGTGTTTTTGGTGAATTACCTATTTCCAAATATTAGATAGGTAGATAGATGAATTATTTAGTGTCACACATAACATATAACTAAATTATAATCAAAAAACAGAAAACAACGCGTGCGCAAAGGCGGTCATATCATTTTCACTAAAATAATCTTCTCCGAACAACCATCGATAAAATATGCAGGTACTAGATGGGTCCTTTCATAGAAAAAAAATGGCTGTATAAGGCTGTTCTTGTCCCTGCCATAGCGCTGTCCCGCTTTTCAGACTAGATGGCTTTAGTTTTTTTTTAATATTTTTTTTATAAATTGTTTATTAAAATAAATATGTATAATACATTCAACATTGTATACATAATACAGTATGAAGAAACACATATATACAATCACTTAAAGGCTAAACAGGCACCTATTAAAATTTTCTACATAAAATAATATAAAGATAACTGATTTCAACTTGGATTTGGTACTTATTACAGGCTTTAGTAAAATATGTCCACCTTACTTGTTTAACAGACCCCGTCTATGTAAATTGAGGTCATTGCAAACAACCCTGTTTGTTATGGAACTTTTACAAAAATATGAATTTATTTTACCCCGTGTTCTAGATACACAATCAATGCAAGGGACAATGAATGAAAATTCTTGGAACGAAACAATATCGACGCTTGAGGACATGCTAGAAGCCACACGTGGTATATGCTTAAATGCTGAGGATAGTAATATTCAGGTAATCGTTTTCGTCATTGGATTTCATTAACAAGACAACGCTATAAAGTACTTATTCCTTTCTCTCTGCATCATATTCCTCATTCTAGGCAATGTGACCCCTCTTTAACTTTTTGAAGTGAAAACTTCTTTTTTTTGAAGTGAAAACTCCTTTTTTTGAAGTGAAAACTTCTTTTTTTTGAAGTGAAAACTTCTTTAACCGCGTTGAGCACTTTTTGGTAGGGGGTAAAATACCGAACAGAGACCGACTCCGTTCTTCTTAAGACAAAAGGTCTTAAGTATAAATATAGTACATTCGTAATTAAACTTTAATCCCTTATTTTTAAGGTTTATATTAATAAGTGCTGTGGAGCCGTGACCGACACCTTTTTTACAAAGACAAAAGTTCATAAATGTAGTACATTCGTAATTAAACTTTAATGCCGTAGTTTTAAGGTTTATATATTTTAAATTTTTTTTGTTTTGAAAAAAAAATTAAATATTCGTTTTCACTTCTATCGGCAGTCCCTATGACTGCCATTTTTTGTTATAGTTAAACATTTATTGAAAACAATACAATAGACTAGCCTAACCTAATCCATACTAAAGTTATAAATGCGAAAGTGTGTCCGTCTGTGTGCTACGCTTTCACGACCCATCTGTTCAACCGATTTCTATAAAATTTGGTACAGGGATAGATTGTATCTAGGGGAAGGGCATAGGCTTTTTATCCCGAAAAATTGTAGAGGGAATCCTCCCGCGGGAATAAAAAAAACTTAATCGATGCGGACTAAGTCGCGGGTATCATCTAGTCACTACATAAATCATACCCGCGTGGAATGGTGGCAAAAACGGCTGGCTGCATTTCCGCGTTGGACAGCCAGGCTGGTCCTTTGCGTAAATAATGAGCCAGCCTGTGACTAGATAAGGCAATTAACCGCGGGGAAATGTCTCTCAAGAAATTCTTGCCACTAATACTAGTGCGATTTCGACCCTCAGGATTATTATAGGGCTTATCAGAAACTAGCTGATACTCACGACTTTGTGCGCGTGGATTGAGGTTTTTTGGTTCCCGCGAGAACTTCTTAATTTTCCGGGTTAAAAAATAGCCTATGTGTTAATCCAGGCTATAATCTATATCTGTGAAAAATTTCATGCAGATCCGTTCAGCCGTTCTGGCGTGATTGAGTAACAAACAGAGATTCGGATGAAATTTGGGATGAAAAGAAGATCGGCACAGAGATAGATTATGGTCTGGAATAACACCTAAGCTACTTTTTATCCCGGAAAATTAAGGAGTTCCGCGGAAACCAAAAAACCTCAATCCAGTAGATATTAGTATAGATAAGAAGTCACAGAGGTAACGAAAAGGCCAACTTGGGACCTTCAGTTTCATGAATATAATATGTTTGACATCCAGGAAATGAACAATGCTGCATCCAAATTCGCAAACTCTTCAGGGAAGTTGGTGTATGTTTTCAATCCTCGTAAAAATCCCAGAAAGGAAAAAGAGGTGAGGTACTTTATAATATCACTATGAATGAACTTGCTTTAAAAAGAATTAGAAAAAATAAGGTAAGTAAATGAAATATAAAAATTATAATTATAATAATTTTAATTAATAATTTTTAATTATTATTAATTTTTAATTATTATAATAAAGGGCATGGATTTGACTCGCTCACACGACTTAGGACTGCGGCTAGTTTTGTATGTGTTACCGTAAGATTGTAAAAACCGTTAGATTATAATCTAACTCGAACTCGAAATTACAATTTAACGCATTATTTTCCGGTAAATTGTAATCTGTTAGGTTTATTAACCCGATAGAACCTACGTATTTGAACACTACCGGATTATTTATGTCGAACCCTAACCTAACCTACAAGAAAGAGACTAGAAAACGTAAATACAATGAATATTTCAAAAATTGACACTCAGAACATTGAGCGGTTCACAATCTGTCGACAGTTTACAATTTCGCGAGTTAGATTATAATCTAAAGGTTTTTACAATCTTACGTTGACATATCTACACATTGATATAATTGTAAATGATTTTTTTCAAAAGAGCAACCACTCAGTTTATTGCTGGTTCTTCTCGGTAGTACCTAATGTCATTCCGAACCAGTGGTAGATTCACTCGACGATTCAAAAGCCTTTTTAATAAGTTTATTCGAATAGAAATATATGAGCCAAGACAAAGTATGTGTAAAATACATTTATAAAAAGATGTTGCAAACAGTAAGTATATTAAGTTCGTCCGCGTGGATTGAGGTTGTTCGGTTCCCGCGGGAACTCGTTAGTTTTCCGGGATAAAAAGTAGCCTATGTGCTATTCCAGACTATAATCTATCTCTGAGCCAAATTTCATCCCATCCGTTCAGCCATTGGGGCGTGATTGAGTAACAAACATCCATCCATACATCCATCCAAACTTTCGCATTTATAATATTAGTATAGATTGAATGTTATGTTACTGTGTGTTTGTTAAATAAATAAAATAAAATAAATGAGTCCGAGCATTCGTGAATACTATTATATAGTCATCATCATCATCATCATCATCATCATCATTCATCATCATCATATTATAAATGCGAAAGTTTGGATGGCTGTCTGGATGTATGGATGTTTGTTACTCAATCACGCCCCAACGGCTGAACGGAACTGACTGAAATTTGGCACAGAGATACATTATAGTCTGGAATAGCACATAGGCTACTTTATATCCCGGAAAATTAAAGAGCTCCCGCGAGAACCGAAATACCTCAAACCACGCAGATGTTCGTGCGGGCATTCGCTAGTACTGTAATATAGTGATATTTTTGTAGATAATAGACTTGTCAAGAGCAGCACTTCGTGACACCAGTGGAATGCTCGCCAATGTGTACCTCCTCACTGAGGCGGTCGGTGGTAAGGACGGTGACGAGTTGGACAGCGCTGGAGTCAAGGTGGTGGATGCTGCACAGCTATTGCTTAGAACCGCTGAGGTAAGCAGATAACTTATACTAGTGTATTTAATGTATACTAGGTAGCTAATGCTCGAGACTTCGTCTGCGTGGATCGAGGTTTTTTGGTTTCCGCGGGAACTGCCTCGTTGGTCTAGTGGTTAACATGTTCGACTGCGGCCGACGAGGTCCCGGGTTCGAGTCCCGGGTCGGGCCATATTTAAGTATTGGGTTTTTCTGACTAGAAATTCTCAGTTAGGAAGTTGGCGGTGTTTCACCCCCGTGCCTCGGAGAGCACGTTAAGCCGTCGGTCCCGGTTATTATCACTAACATGATAATAGTCGTTAAAGCCCGCCAACCCGCATTGGAGCAGCGTGGTGGGTCTAAGCTCTAATTCCCTCTCTCATGAGAGTTGAGGCCTGTGCCCAGCAGTGGGACGTAAATTGGCTGTAGTGGGAACTCTTTAATTTTCCGGGTAGCCTATGTCACTCTCCAGGACCTCAAGTATGCCCATGCCAAAAATCACGTTGATCCGTTGCTCCACTGTGGCGTGATTGAAGGACAAACCAACACACTTTTGAGACGCTTGCTTTTGAGACTCTGGGCTCATGGTCATCGGACACGAAGAATTTTATAAATGTCGTGTCCCAAAAACTGATCCGAGCCTCTGGTGACCAAAGAGCTGGGGCTTATTTAGCCCAACGGCTTAGCCTCGCCATTCAACGAAGTAATAGCGGCAGTGTTTTAATCACCATGTCCATTAACGATCACTTGGGCGGCGTGTATTTTTTGTAAATATAATTAGTTTTTAATTTAGATTTTAATTTATTTTTTAGTTTTAATAAAAATAATATGTATGATAACATTTTAAATAAACTCTATGAAAAATAAAATAAAAACACACTTTCGCATTTATAATATTAGTATATTTATGAAGAACCAGAGTCCAATATTGTTTCAACTTGCTTTCAAGGGCTTGACTGTCTTGAAGCATGTCTATAAACCATTCTCAGATCAATGTTAATTATTTTAGATCACAGCACCAAGCATATCCGACGCCCGTTGTCAAGCAACACTATTGTCATCAATCGACTCTCTGTCTGATGTCACGCGAATGCTCGAAAGCACTTGGAAGCCTTTGGTGCAATCGTCAGACTATTGTCAAATAGTAGATGATCTCAACCGTGATCTAAACGTAGTACAAATTGGACTTAAAAAGCTACGACGAGCCTGTCAAGATAATACCGGTGAGTTTAAAAATGACATACTAGATATATCATATCCCTCTAGAACTTTTTAATAAGAGCAATTCCCCCATACATTGTTTTCATGTAACTGTTACTATTTACACAGTGCACGCTACGGAAACACTCAGATGAGACGAATTTTCCCGACTTAATTCACATAGCTTTCTATAGGTGAAAGAATTTTAAAAATCGGTTCAGTAGTTTTGAGTTTATCCATTACAAAGAAACAATGAAAGAAATCTTTTCTCTTTTTAATATTAGTTTAGATAGATGATGCCCGCGACTTTGTCCGTGTTAATTAAGGTTTTTTCTTGCGGAGACTCCTTAACCCGGAATAAAAAGTAGCCTGTTTCCTTCCCCGGGATGTAACCTATATATATATATGTACCAAATTATACTATATATGTACCAAATTTCATCAAAATCGGTTGAAAAGATTAGATTTAAAAAAGTTTTCTAACGGCTTTCGCATTTATAATATTAGTATGGATTTTGTATTCATTAAAAAACAAAATTATGGATTTTTGGAAACTATTGAAGGAAATAGCGTAAATATGATTAATATTTTTGTACATCTTTAAAGGGTTAATAAACCAATATTTGCTTTTATAGACGAAGAGGATATAACGAATGGTGAAACAGATGAGAATAATAAACAACAAGAAATAAAGAGGCTCAAGTTTATTGCAACAAAAACAGCTGCTAAGAATGCCTTGATTGATGCAAATAAACAATTTGATGAAATAATGACAAAGCCAAAGGCAAAGGTAAGAATGAATTATTTAAACTCAAAAAATTTGGGTATTGGCAACATCGGAGATTACGGAGTAAAGTATTATAATAATTAAGGTTCAAATGACTACAACACAACAATGCTACTTTCAGAAATCCAGCGATGATTTTAAGAATAGAAACCCAGAAATTGAACATCGTGTATCTGAAAAACTAGCAAAATTGAATGCAGCAATCGCTAAGTTCTTACAAGCTAATTCTGGTAATTATTTAATTCTAATTCTCGTATAACCTGTAAATATTTATTTGAATTGGATTATACAACTGAGCTTAAACTTAACGTTCACTTCGTTTTTTAGATAAAGAAAATCCTGACTATGAAGTTGCAGAAGTAGCATTCAATGATATCTGTAAAATAACTCCAGACATAATTAAAGGTAAAAATATTTTTCTCCTAGTTCTAAATACTAAGACTTTTTTGCTATATGAAAATAAAATGTATATTTTCAATAAATTCTCGTAGATTCGGAGCATTTATATGGAAATATTGACGATGAGTCATGGAAAGAAATAGCAGAACATCTTAAAGCTATTTTAGATGCAACACAAGGAATGTGTTCAATGTCTCATGAAGATGATGTTAAGGTAAGTACCAAATACATATATACATGTACTCACTAGGGGTGTTATCTAAATGTTAATAATAATAATGATGAATAATCTGCCTTTATTTTGTAGGACATGAACGATGCAGCTACAAAATTCGCAAAATCTTCTGGAAAGTTAATCTACACTTTCAACCCCCGCAAGAATCCTAAGAAAGAAGAACAGGTTAGTTTAATTTTAACTGAGTGTAGGGCATATTTAAAAGCAAATTTTATTTTGTGTTCTTTATAATTCAATCTCAAGCCCCAAGACACAGAAGTGTTTGTTGTAGGCGCTGCTGTGAGGCTGAGGAAACGCCCTAATGCACAAACGTAGCCTCCTCCTAGGGAAGCATTTAGTTCACCCTGAGGAGGCAAAGAATATCCCAAAGCAGAGAAAGAATAGCCAAAAAGCTGCTGCTATTCCTAGCAGCAAGTAGCAACGGTCAAAGTATTGAATAGAAGCAGGCGTTACTTTGCGGAAGTCCATGTTAATGAAGGAACTAGAAGTTTATTTCGCTGTAGTCCGCGACAATAGGTAAATATATGTGGTACCACTCCACAGAAATCTTCCAAACTGCTCTCAACGTACGTTTCACTCCGACATCGGAGCATCTTCAGGAGATGTTAACTCGATAATGCTCGATTATAAAGACAATATTGTGCTTTAATTAAACTTCTAGT
Organism: Erebia palarica; assembly: GCA_964035005.1. NCBI lineage: Eukaryota > Metazoa > Arthropoda > Insecta > Lepidoptera > Nymphalidae > Erebia > Erebia palarica. Next base: position 807,900 of record OZ035992.1, read on the forward strand.
TCCTTCATTATTCAACGGCCAGGGTGATACCGGGTCTCTTTACAGAGCCCTGCATAGCCACATCCCCGATACAATAAGAAGAAGATGTTCTTTGCATAGATTTCAGGTTTGTCGAGATCGGCGGTCGAGCAGACTTCTCAGATGTTCTCCCGTGTTCACCAACTTGCGGGATCTGTAGGAGGTACAGAAGGCAACAGCCTGGACCAAGCTGGAGTCAAAGTTGTGGATGCTGCACATCAACTACTGAAAACTGCCGAGGTAATGACTTATACCAATAGAGTTCTACTTAAAAAAAATAGTTAAGCTTTTAGTAAAATTTAATTATTCACTTACTAGCTGATACCGCTTCGTCCGCGTGGCTTAATTTTCCGGGATAAAAAGCAGCATATTTTCACTCTCCAGGTCCTCAACTACACCCGTGCCAAAAATCACGTCGAACCGTTGCTCCGTTGCGTCCGTGATAGAAGGACAAATCAACAAACAAACACACATTCACATTTATAATCAAATAGTAGTTCTCTAAATAACATTATATTCACATGGGTCACTTCAATGCAACAAAAATTTTATAAAATCTCACAGGAAATCTTAAGATTTGGAAATAACGATTAATTGCATAAATCCGTCTCCCTTATTATTATGCAACGTCTTTGCGTGGGCTTAAATTAAAATTATTTGTATTTATTATTAAAATTAGCGGACACATACCCGGCGTGTGCTACTACGCTAAATACTAAAAACCATCTTCGCATTATTGCTTATAATGAAACCGGTTTGGGGCACATCGGTTGGATGGTTTCAAAGTCTATATCGGATACCTACTATAATATTATACCTCTATGATATAAGATATAGGTAGAAACACATAGGAGTATATTGTAGAAACAATATTAGTATTTTATTTATATAAATACATTACATAGAATATTATTGTTTTCAGATAACAGCTCCAAGCATTTCTGATGCACGTTGCAAAGAAACTTTACTGTCAGCTATACAACGTCTCTCTGGACATCTAAAGGATTTGGAAAATACATGGATGCCTTTTATAGATAAACATCATGGCACTGGAAATCAACTCAACAATGATTTGAAATCAGTTGAAATGGTGCTCAACAGTTTAAGAGACGCTTGTCTGGATTGTGTTGGTAAATAAATAAATATTTAGTTCTAATCCATACTTTCTAATATTATTATTACTCGTTCAAGTGAAAAATTTTTTACCCGCGTTGAGCACTTTTTGGTAGGGGGTAAACTTCGTGGATTCGCGTCACCGTCACCGACATGCTCGCGTTAGTACGAAGGCAAAAGGTCTTAAATATAGGTATACTACATTCGTAATTAAACTTTAACGCCTTAGTTTAAAGGTTTATATTTTAATTTTTTTTAATTAATTTAAAAAAATATTTAAATATTCGTTTTCACTTCTATCGGCAGTCCCTTTGACTGCCAATTTTTTATTTGTTACTTTTTATCCCGAAAAATCAAAAAGAGTCCTGGCATTTTCAAAATCTAATTCTACATGAATTAAGTTACTGACATCATTTCGTACTTAAATGATTATCTCTCTCTGCGTCGTATTCCTCGTTACTGAGAATCACATAATGGTAGGAGTCTTCGTGGGATGATAATGCGGTGGGTTCCCACGTCCTGCCGCTTACAAATCGACTAAGAGTTTTGAGACCCTTAGGTTTTTGTAACGATTATTATCAGATGAAAGTTATAATTACCAAGACCGACGGCTTGCTCTCCGAGACACAGAAGAAACGAAAAGACTAAATTTGAACCTCCAAATTTGGTCACCCGTCCAGTTACCGACTTGGGTCAATGTTGCTTAATAATCACAATCGACTAATATGCGTTATCACAACTAGGCCACTCGTCTCTAAATAATTATAATGTCGCAATTATTATTAAACATTCAGTGGTTTTTATATCTTTAAGCATTTAATTTTCATTTTTTAAGAAAATAATGATACAACTGCTCGTGAAATTGGAGAAAATGAAATTCAGGAAAGAAAGAAACTTAAGTTTATTGCAACAAAATCAGCAGCTAAGAAGGCACTAAGCGAAGCTGATAAACAATTGAATGAGATAATGATCAAGCCTGTATCGAAGGTAAAATTCTTGCTAAAAATGCGATTCAAACATCTGGAAGTAATATTTAATCTAAATATATAAAAGGAAAAGGTGACTGACTGACTGATCTCTTAATGCGCAGCTCAAACCACAGCTTCTATGACTTAGACATCCGCTAAGAAATGACTTTTGAAAAACCCCTAGGCGGAGGTTGAATTTTAAAATGAGGGCTAAAAAGGGGTTTGAAATTCGTGTAGTCCACTAGTCGTAATACGTAATCGTACGCAAATGTTAATATTTTCAGAAATCCAATGACGACATCAGTAGAACAAATCCAGAGGTACCGCTTCGTATATCTGAAAAACTAGCAGAGTTAAATGCAGCAGTTGCGACTTTGGTACAAGCTAGTGCTGGTAAATTCTCTTATTACTTAACTACGAAATTACTTTATTATTATTGTTTTATTTTGCATTGTTTTTATTTTCGAAGAGAAACTTCTTTAGAATCGTTGTGATTTGAAAATTTGATGAAACGAAAAAGCGACACTAAAAAGAGACAAACATATTCATTATATGATTTAGCCTGCGAGAGAATGAGATAGAATACAAGTTATATTTATATAATTCTCTCGTAGGCTACTTTTCTGAAGTTTCACTTATGCCGTGTGTAAAATGCACACATACACACACACACACTTTTTTTAAGTATTAATGAATGTTATGTATGTATTTTATAATATGGTCCTTGTTGCATGAAATAAATGAATAAATTAATTAATTAATTACTTTTTAGATAATAACATTCCTGATTACGAGAATGCAGAAATGGCAATCAATAACATTTGCAAATTAACCCCGGATATAATCAAAGGTAAGAGTGTACAGTATTTGTATTTGCTATTAGAAAAGATTTAAGCTAATTCTGGGTTAAAGTACGATACTTTTTTACCGTACCTTTCTATTAAATTAAGTACCCACTTAATTTTCTTTCGAAATAAAGTCAGCATGCTATATCGTTTAAATTCAATTTTAGATACGAAACATTTGCATGGCAATTTGAACGACAAGTCCTGGAAGGAGATAGCAGATCATTTAAAAGCTATTCTGGATGCTATACAACAAATGTGTTCTAATTCTCATGAAGGTGATGTACAGGTAGATATTTTTAAATGTACAAACAGTTGTATGATGAAAGTTGCTACTGATAATATTAAGAGACAATATTATTTTAATGTTTAGGAAATAAACGAAGGAGCATCGAAATTCGCAGAATCATCTGGCAAGTTAATCTATATTTTCAACCCTCGCAAGAATCGTAAGAAAGAAGAGGAGGTAAGTTTGATATTACCAGATTATTTTACTGTACTGGGTCTCTTTTGGGTGTTTTTAATATATTTTTGTAAAACTTTTGTATAGATTTCAGATTTATCGAGATCCGCCGCTGAGCAAACTTCCCAAATGTTGTCTCGTGTATACCAGCTCGCGGAATCGGTTGGAGGCGAACAAGGCACCAAGCTGGACGAGGCTGGAGTGAGAGTTGTAGATGTGGCCAAACAACTGCTGAAAACTGCTGAGGTAACACTTCTATACTAATATTATAAATGCGAAAGTTTGGATGGATGAATGGATGTTTGTTACTCAATCACGCCATCTAACGGTTGAACGGATCTGGCTGAACTTTGTTATTTGCAAAAAGGTATACCTATGCAAAATGAACCTATCTCTCTGCAGTTTCTTTTTCAATTCTGTCATTTATTTTCGGTTTCTGTACCTTTACTGATTAAATACTAAACTAATCTTGATAGAATTTACCACTGACATAGTTCAGATAACGGATACCTGTAGGGCTAGTATGCGTACGAGTAAAATTATGTCTTGTTCTGTTACGTGAAATGTAGAGATAAAAGTACCTAATATTTCTTATCTGTGGTACTTTTCTTTAAAAACTTACATGCCGACTATGTTTTCCTCGTAATATTCCGGATTTTGTGCATGTTAGGGTAAACGAGAAATTAGCCGGCAACGACAAAATCTCTCTCTCTTGTCGCGAGGTATCTCGTTTTTAAGCCTGCTGGTCTATTATTATAATAATAAAAATAAATATTTTGATGTAAAACAATCACATTTTTCAGATAACAGCGCCAAGCATTTCTGATGCACGTTGCAGAGAAACTTTACTGTCAGCTATCCAACGTCTCTCTGGACATCTAAAGGATTTGGAAAATACATGGATGCCTTTAGTTAACGAACCTAAACATCGTGAACTTGGAAATGAACTCCAACATAATTTGAAATCAATTGAAATGGTGCTCGACCATTTAAAAGATGCTTGTCTGGACGTAGCCGGTACTACAATATTATATTTTTGTAATTTTATAAAAAAATTGATGGATTCGGTATGTATTAGATATATTATTATTAGCCCGCCGACCCGCATTGGAGCACCCGCAGTGGGTCTAAGCTCTAATTCCCTCTCTCCTATGAGAGTTGAGGCCTGTGCCTAGCAGTGGGACGTTATTGGGCTGTAGTGGTATTATGTTTTAAAATTATGTACTTACCTACTTTTAAAAATAGCGTGTATTGTGTCCACCACCATATACTGGTAGAGATTGCTCTGTAAGCAATAAGGCCGCCTTTGCGTACGTAGTTTTTAAATCTGTACTCTTTGTATATATTCATGTGTGCAATAAAGTATTCATCTATCTTATTTTAAAGGAAATGATGAACTTCCTGTTAGTGGAATAAGAAAAGATGAAATGCAAGAAAGAAAGAGACTTCAGTTTATTGCTACAAAATCAGCTGCCATAAAGTCACTAACCGAAGCTGATAAACAATTGGAGGAAATTTTCAAAAAACCTATACCAAAGGTAGTCTAGTGATTTTTGAGCCCTGATTATTAAATTAAAACTGTCACTAATAACTATTTATGCAATTATTTATCTTTGATAATTTAACCCTACTGTTTTATAATTATATTTTCATATGTATTTATGTATTTTATTTTAAGAATATTTTTGTACTGTGTTATTTTATATGTTATATATTTTTTTCTATGAGCCTAGTTGCCTGATTTAAACAAATAAATAAATAAACAATATTTTTCAGGAATCAAAAGACCAGAATAAAAGTCCAGATGTCAAACGAAATCTAGCTGAAAAGTTAGCCGGGTTAAATGCAGCAATTGCAACTTTGTTGCAAGCTAGTTCCGGTAATTTCTATTGGCATTTTTTTTAATTAAACAGTTTATAATTTTATGCATGTAGTTAATTGCAACTTTATTGTTTAGATCGTGACAATCCTGACTATGACAGTGCAGAAACAGCTATCAATAATGTATGTAAATTAACAGAAGATATAATCAAAGGTAAGAGAGTATTTGTACAAATGTCTTTGATTTCTTGTTACAAAAAGTTTCAAATCATAAGCTTGGCAATAATTTGCTCTTTGGCTCTGATAGTTCCTTAGTTAAGATGATTTGTGAGATGGTGATAATTAAAACAAAGAAACGGCTGAGTTTGTTGTGGGCTCTTCTCAGACCAGGTCGCGTTTGGAACCCCCGTAGCTTTAGTTTTAAGATACCGTAACCGATTATCACCATCACGTTTTATAAGTAAGTAATTTTTAACGTCATTATGTGTACCTACAGTGTACCTATATGTAATGTTTCATTTTTAGTTGTAATTTTTTGCCTCAATAAAGGATGATTTATTATTATATTATATTATATTTATTTATATTATTATTTATATCACGTATTTTTTTAGACACAGATCATTTACGTGGATGTACAGACGATAAAACATTGAAAGAAACAGTAGGACATCTAAAAGCTATGCTAAATGCAACACGTGGAATCTGTTTAAATTGTCGAGAGAATGATTTTAAGGTAAACAAAATTGTTTAAGCTTGAATAGCCATAAATTGGCATAATACGCTTTGTATTCTCTCTTTACGCCTTATTCCTCACCACTGAGGGTCGTAACCCCTTTCTATTAATCGAATAACACTAGGAGTTTTCTTGGGATAATAATGCGGTGGGTTCCCACGACCTTCCGCATACACCTTACGAGAATAACTCTTAGGTTTTTGTAAGGATTAGATTTTAGTGATAATAACCGGAATTAATGGCTTAACGTGCTCTCCGAGGCAAGGAGGAAACGAAAATACCAAATTTGAACCTCCAAATTCGGTCATCCATCCAGTTACTGACTTGGTTCAACGTTGCTTAACAATAGCAATCGACTGATATGTGCTGTCACTCGTCGTCCCTCACTTTGTATACATAAATTGTGTATTAATATGGGTTAATATATACCCGGGTCCCAGGTTCGAGTCCCGGGTCGAGCCATAGTTAAGTATCGGGTTTTTCGGATTAGACATTCCCAGTACTAGCCCGGAGTTAGGAAGTTGGCGGTGTTTCACCCCCGTGCCTCGGAGAGCACGTTAAGCCGTCGGTCCCGGTTATTATCACTAACATGATAATAGTCGTTAAAGCCCGCCAACCCGCATTGGAGCAGCGTGGTGGGTCTAAGCTCTAATTCCCTCTCTCCTATGAGAGTGGAGGCCTGGGCCCAGCAGTGGGACGTTAATGGGCTGTATTGATGATGATGATGATGATGGGTTAATAAAATTGTACTTGATAGTAATAAAGATCAATTATTATTATATATTTTAGGAAATGAATGATGCGGCTTCCACATTCGCAAAATCGTCTGGCAAGTTAATCTACATTTTCAACCCTCGAGTAAATCCTAAGAAAGAAGAACAAGTAAGTGAAATTCAGGCCGGTAAATATTATATTTTGCACAGATCGGTTAGTTTCAATTATTGTCTCACAAACTTATCTGACCCGGTGGCCAAAATTGGAACAATTTTTTTATGCCTGCCTTAAAGTGCCAGCGGAGGGTGAATTGCTCATACAAACGTAATAGCAAAATAAATTGTGTTTGTGTTTTTGTGTTATTTCCACCACATTGTACGATTATTAAGATTGAACTTGTATTCATCTAGGTCCGTGGATAATAATTTTTTAAAAATACTTTCCCAAAATTAAATGTAAGCGCATTGCGTTTTGCATGTTTTTACGACATAAAGACATGTTTTCTCCTTATTTGTTTCATATTAAAACCAACGATATCTTCTTCTTCTTGCCCTTTTCCCACGATATGTGGGGTCGGCACAACATGTTTTCTTCTTCCACTCACTTCTGTTATCCGTCAACCTCGTATTCACCCCTTTTATACGCATATCCTCTTTCACACAATCCATCCATCTTTTCTTTGGTCTCCCTCTACTCTTTTTTAAAACCAACGATATCTTACGTACTAATTGATCAGGAACATAGCTTAAATTGCCAAGTTACAGAATAACAATACGAAGTTAAAAACATAACAAGTATTCATTCATCATTTTTGGTATTTACGGAACAAGACTGTAATGTATAACAAATTCTTTACGCTCATATTGCTATCGCGCTTGCACGCGATCACGTGTGATCAGCCAAATAGAGATAGCAATATAGGTACCGGCAAATTTATATTTGCGGGTTGGATAGAAATTGCGAGCGGCGATCAGACAGATCAGTTAAGTTTGGCGGACTATACTGTGTACTAAAACTTAACCGTATTCTAACATTGTGCAAAACAAATATACAATACCAGCAGATTTGCCCGCGACTTCGTTCGCGTCAAATAAGGTGTTTAAATTCCCACGGGTACTCCCTTATTTTTCGAGATAATATTACCTATGACACTCACAAATAATGAGGTTTTCTATTGGTACCAGAATTTTCAAAATCGGTTCAGTAGATCCAGAGATTACCCCCTACAACGTCACAAACTCGCAAACTTTACCTCTTTAAAATATTAGTATAGACTATAATTTGATGAAGGTCTATTTTGATACGACTGCCTGAAAAAAGGAGTATATTGTTTTCAGGGTTCATGTATGTATGTATTTTTATTTATTTTATTTATTTATTTTATATTTTATATTATTATTATTACATTAATCATTATAACCATAGTATTACAACCGTGCATTACATACATAAATACCAAATATACATAAAGAACGTTATTGGTTGCAATAGTATAAACTGATGCGCAACCATCAATATGTATGTATGTATGTGAGTTTGTATATTCCACCATAACTTCTATACGCCTGAACCGATATTGATAAATGAGGTATTGTTAGAATCCTTAGCTTATTCCGGGTGACATAGGCTAATAAAAAAAAATTATGGGGTGACCATGGTCCCGCATTAAAGACTAAAGTTGAAAAAAAAAATTGAAAATAAGATTAACTATATAATCATCATCTAGAAAATGATGAGTAGATTCCAAAAATATATAACACTATAGTTCAATAACCAGTGATTCACAAAAAAATATCATTAAATAAAGATTCTAATTTAACTAGATCAATTTAGATTTTTAACTTTTTAGTTTGTATTTTGACAGGGCAGTCGTGTTTTTTAATTTTTTTTAATTATGACTTGTTCTAGATTTCGCTTTTGTCAAGATCAGCCGTTGAGCAAACTTCCCGGATGCTGTCCCACGTTTACCAGCTCACTGAATCAGTTGGTAATGAAGATGGTCATAAGCTGGATGACGTGGGCGTTAAGGTTGTGGATTTCGCACAGCAATTACTTAAAACTGCTGAGGTAATGTATAATGGTAATGAGGTGAGGGTCTAAGCTCTAATTCCCTCTCTCCTGAGAGTGGAGGCCTGTGCCCAGCAGTGGGACGTTAATGGGCTGCAGTGGTGGTGGTGGCTGAGGTAATTACTTGAGCGTTAGAACATGATAGAAATGTTCATGATTCGTATCGTATGCCTATGCTTAACTGCCTCGTTGGTCTAGCGGTTAGCGTAGTCGACTGCGGATCACGAGGTCCTGGGTTCGATTCCCGGTTGGGCACAAAAATTGTTCGGTATTGGGTTTTTCAATTAATTATATTAAACCCTAACCCCTATTCGGTTTCTACACGGCATCGTACCGGAACGTTAAATCACTTGGCGGCACGTCTTTGCCGGTAAGGTGGTAACTACCGAAGGCCGAAGAAATTATAAATTCCCAAATTGACCCTGCCGGGGATCGAACTGAGACCTCCGCACGTTAAGGCAACAGCGCTTCACACTGCGCCACAAAGGTCGTCAATCGTCAATCGTCAATCTATACCCATGCAAAAAGTTACGTTGATCCGTTGCGCTGTTGCGATGTGATTGAAGGAAAAACAAATTAATAAACCAACGAACAAACACACTTTCGCATTTATAGTATTAGTATGATGTATCCCCTTAGACTATATAATAGACGTTTTTGCCGGTTTTTAACGAAGTCGCAGGCATCATCTACTTAGTTTAAAATAAATTGCCTGGATTGAGTTTAGTGAAATTCTTCAATTTTCCGGCACAAAAAGTGGCCTAAGTGTTATTCCAGTCTATCTCTGTGTCAAATTTCATCCAGATCCGTTCAGCCGTTCTGACGTGATTGAATAATAAACATCTTTCCGTTCATCCATCCAAACTTTCGCATTTACAATATTAGTAAGTAAATGTAAAGGATTACTTCAATTCAATTCTTGGTTTTATGAAAGGATTACTTAAATGGCAAGGAAGCTTGGCAATGGCATGATCTAATGTTTCTGATAGTTGCTTTAAGATGATTATTTGTGAAATGGTGATAATGAAAAAAAAACCCGGCTGAGTTTGTTGTGGGCTCTTCTGAGACCAGTTTGGAACCCGCGTAGCTTTAGTTTTAAGATACCGTTACTGATTATCACCATTACATTTTCTAAATAACTAGACGTCAATAAGTGTAGTATACCTACCTAAATTGAATAAACACTATTTGACTTTGACTTTGACTTTGACATTACTTGAAAATAACTTTGTTTAGGTGACTGCACCAAGCATTGCTGACACACGATGTAAAAAATCTCTATTGGAAGCAATCAACCGTCTTTCTGATCAACTGCGGGCAATGGAGAATACATGGAAGCCATTAGTAAAGAAACCTGAACATCATCAGACTGGTGATCTGCTGAATAAAGATTTGAATTTGATCCAGATTGCCCTGGATAAGTTAAAGGATGCTTGCCACGACGATAACGGTGATTTGAGATTTACTTTTATGTACCTTTTTAATTTATCTCCCCCCCTCTCCTCCCCCCCCCCCTCTCCCCCCCTCCCCTCCCCCCCTCCCCCCTATCTCTCTTTCTCTCTGCGGTTCCCCTCGAACCTCATCACTGAGGGTCGTTACTCTTTTCAATAAATCACATAATGGCAGGAGTTTTCTTGGGATAATAATGCGATGGGTACGCATTCCGCATACGAATCGACTAAGGTCTGAGAGTATTTTTTTTATCCACTACAAGTTAGCCCTTGACTGCGATCTCACCTGGTGGTAAGTGATGCAGTCCAAGATGGTAGCGGGCTAACCTGTTAGTTGTTCAAACTCAAATTATATTTATTCAAAATTGGTACCTACAAAGTACACCTTCTGAACATCACGTTTAAAAAATATAAGACGTGATGGTGATAATTGGGTATTTGACTACTAGTGAAATAAATAATTTTTTTGTGATCATTAAATAAAGGATCCCCCAAAAGTCGTAATATCCACGAATCCTGCTAGTTTTATTTTGAATAACCATTTTAAACTATCGATTGAAGTAAAAAAAGTGCGTCGAACTTTGATGGCGTCACAACTTAAAATTTCGTACAAAATCCATACTAAGCACGCGTTTTGACGTTTGAAAAAAAAGTTGCTGATTTGACTAGTTGTCAAATACCCAATTAGCCACGGTAACTTAAAAGTAAAGCTACGATTGAAAGCCTTAGGTTCTAGTAACAATTATTATCAGATGTTAGTGATAATAACCGGTACCGATGGCTTTTTTTTTTTAATTTATGGCAGTGTACCTCTGAAAGGTGGTCAGAGCCTGTGTTTGTATTATTGTTTTATTAAGCAGGTCATTTTATGTTATAAATTTTTCTAATGAAAGTTTCTTCCGTCTTTGTCATGTCTAGACTATATATATTTGTTCTCATATTATTATAATACGTAGCCAATATATATCTATGCTAAACATAAATAAAAATTTCTGATGTTCGTCTCGGGGCTTTGTTGGGGTTGAAGGACTGGACAGCAACTTCTAACTCTTCTATTTTAAACGGGGGGTACCGATGGCTTATGGTGCTTTCCGAGGCACGGAGGAAACGAAAAGGCTAAATTTGAACTTCCAAATTCGGTCACTCATCCCATCCGACTTGGGTCAACGTTGCTTAACAATCGCAATCGACTGGTATGCGTTGTCACAGCTAGGCTACTTGTTCCGCTTAATTTATATTAACTTGTTAAAAGGTATCAAATCTCTATGAATTGTTATTGATTTTAATAGGGATGATGCCTATATCAAAAATAGATTATTTGTAACTGATTATTAAACATAGGGTCTTCCAAAAGACCTAAAATTCACATCCTCGGTTAGTTTTAAGTTTGATAACCATTTTAAATTATAGATAAAAGAAAAAAAGTGCGTTGAAATATAACGTCACTATTGTTAATTTCATACAACTTCCATACTAGAAGCGCATTTTTAAGTTGGATAAAGAGTTGCTGATTTGATTGAGTTGTCATCATCCCTATTGTCTTTACAGGAACTGATACAATAAAGCATCCAGAAACTCAGAGATTATTATACATAGCCACCGCATTAAAGGCAAAGAAGGCAATGCAAGCGGCGGAAAAAGAACTAAATGATAAAACGGTATGATTTTAAATGTTTTATTATTTATTATACGACTGCCTGAAAAAAGAAGCTTGTTTTCAGGGTTCATGTATGTATGTATGTATTTGAGTTTGTATATTCCACCATAACTTCTATACGCCTGAACCGATTTTGATACATGAGGTATCGTTAGAATCCCTAACTTATTCCGGGTGACATAGGCTAGTAAAATTTTAAAAAAATTGATGTGGTGACCATGGAACCGCATTAAAAACTAAAGTTGAAAAAAAAATTCGAAAATAAGATTAACTGTATAATCATCATCTAGAAAATGATGAGTAGATTCCAAAAATATATAACAATATCGAGTAATTCACAAAAAAATATAATTTAATAAAAATGTGAATGAGATTCTATTTAACTAGATTAATTTAGATTTTTAACTTTTTAGTACGTTTTTTGGCAGAGCAGTCGTGTTTTTAACTTTTTTTAATTATGACTTGTATCTTCTACAACTTAGCCCTTGACTGCGATCTTACCTGATGGTAAGTATCTAAGATGGTAGCGGCCTATAACCCATAACCCTTAATGGGTTTCTATGTGCTTTTCCAGACTATAATCTATCTCTGTGCCAAATTTCAGCCAGATCCGTTCAGCCGTTGGGGCGTGATTGAGTAACAAACATCCATACATCCATCCAAACTTTCGCATTTATAATATTAGTAAGATAATATTTATCTTATCCTGAAATAAGTTTATGTTACTGAAAATTGTCATTTTAAAATATCTAGATAACTTCATCCGCGTGGATTAAGGTGTTTTGAGTCCCACAGGAACTCTTTTAATTTCCCAGGATAAAAAGTAGCCTATGTCCTTCCCCTGGATACAAACTATCCCCATACCTAATTTCACCAAAATCGGTTGAACAGATGGGCCGTGAAAGCTTAGACAGACAGACAGACAGACACACTTTCGCATTTATAACATTAGTATGACTTTACAGCCAGTAAAAGCAATCGAAAAGTCGTTTCACCAAAATCGGTTGAACAGATGGGCCGTGAAAGCTTAGACAGACAGACACACTCTCGCATTTATAATATTAGTATGAATTTGCAGCCAGTAAAAGCAATCGAAAAGTCTGAAGTTCCAGCTATGAAGCGATCTCTGTCCCAAAGATTGGCTCGTTTGAATTCCAGTATAGCATCATTGGTACTGGCTACAGCAGGTAACTTTTTTTTTTGTTTTTTTAGCGTTTTTCTAGCTTTAATTTCATTGTGAGACTAGCTAATGCCCGCGACTTCGTCTGCGTGGATCGAGGCTTATTGGTTACCGTGGAAACTTAATTTTCCGGGATAAAAAGTATTCCAGACTATAATCTATCCTTAGTTTTCCGGGATAAAAACTAGCCTATGTGCTATTCCAGACTATAATCTGTCTCTGTGCCAAATTTTAGCCAGATCCGTTCAGCTATTGGGGGGTGATTGAGGAACAAACATCCATACATCCATCCAAACTTTCGCATTTATATTATTAGTAAGATTAGTAAGATTTTCTGCATAATTTGTCTTGCTTGGTGCAACGTGAAACAGTTTTGGATGTCAAGAGTTAATCAGTAGACATCTTAAAGTTATTTTAGAAATAAAATATGGAGAGTCAACGTCAATTATTTTGTAATTACAGACCATTGATAATAATTCGTTCTTATATTTGACACATTACAGTTTACAGTTTTTATTTCACAGATGAAGAAAAGCCAGATTACAATGTAGCAACGCGATCGATTGATACAATATCTCACCTTACACCTGATATCATAAGAGGTAAGTACTATATAACTTGTGGTAATATTAACTTAACTTATATGGCAATAATTAATTTACTTAAAATGAAACCAAATCTAAGCTTATTTAATTTAACCATCTGGATGCCTAGTCTTCTTCCACCTCCCATTATTCCCGGCCATTTCTGCCACGTTCCTGTAAATTATGGAACCAGCTGCTATCTTCTGTGTTCCCTCATGGTTATTATAGAATACTAGCTGATTTTTTGAGGTTGAGGTTTTTTGGTTCCCGTACTCTTTAATTTTCCTGGATAAAAGTAGCCTATGTGCTATTCCAGACTATAATATATCTCTGTGCCAAATCTCATCCAAATCAGTTCAGCAGTTCTGGCGTGATTGAGTAAAAAACATCCATCCATACATCCAAACTTTCGCATTTATAATAGTAATATAGATTAGTATAGATATAGATAAGGCTCTTCAAAGGGCGGATTAAGAAATATCTCAAAAGCCAGCAACGCATTGACGGTTCCTCTAGTGTTGTTATTCCTGGATGGTGATAATCACTTAACATCAGGCGAACCGCTTGCTCGTTTGCTCGCTATATATATTTAAAAAAATTTAAACCGATAAAACGCTGATGGAAGACAAAAATAGTAAGAAAATTGAAGTCATCAAATCAAGCTTGACAAATTTGTTTGGCCTTTTTCAGATGTTAAATCAATAAAAGGTGATATAGACAAAAAAACTTGGAAAATTGTTGATGAAAATCTCAATGATGTTGTAGTGATAACACGAAACATTTGTAGACACGTTGAAGATAACAATCCACAGGTATAGTTACAAAATTTTCGATATGTTTTTAGGAATAGTTTAGAAACTTCCTAGTGCGAGAAGGACGTTAATAAAAATTGTTACAAAAAATCATGTAATACAAAAAAAGTTAAATTGTTGTATCTTTCTCTCTGCGTCGTGTACCTTATTACTGAGGGTTGTGACCCCTTACCATTAATCAAGGAGGAGTTTTCTTGGGATAATAGTGCGGTGAGTTCCCACGTCCCTCCGCATACGACTCGACTGAGAGTATTGAAACTCTTAGGTTTTTGTAACGATTATTATGAGATTGTAAGCTGGACCGATGGCTTAACGTGGTCTCCAAGGTACGGAGGAAACTACAAGGCCAAATTTGAACCTTCAAATTCGGTCCCCCATTCAGTTACCGACTAGGGTCAACGTTGCTTAACAATCGCAATTACTGGCCTATTTGTGACGCATATCGCGTTGTCACAAATAGGCCCCTCGTCCCTCTAAGTAATAATTTAAGAAGCCACTATAAAACTGATAATTCGACCTCCGTGGCGCAGTTTGTAGCGCTGTTGTCTTAACGTGCGGAGGTCCCGGGTTCGATCCCCGGGCATGGCATGTATGAAAGGGCAAGGCATGTATGAGCTCCTTAACCAGTTCGAGTAATACGTTTTACGCTGTCAAATAATTACGATTTTCTTAGACAATAGGGATGATGACAACTCAATCAAATCAGCAACTCTTTATCAAACTTAAACACGCACTTCTAGTATGGAAGTTGTATGAAATTCACCATTGTGACGCCATCAAATTTCAACGCACTTTTTTTTCTTTTATCTATATTTCAAAATAGTTATCAAACTTAAAACTAACCGAGGATGTGAATTTTAGGTCTTTTGGAAGACCCTCTATTTAATGATCAGTTAGAAATGATTTATTTTTGATATAGGATAATCTCTATTAGGTCTTGTGTAACACTTTAATTTCAGGAGCTAAAAGAGGAAGCTTATCGGTGTGCTAAGTCTGTGGGTCGATTGAGCTACGTGTTTGGTCCGGCTCCTGATACAAGGAAGGAAAACCAGGTAATGAAAATAATTAGTCAACTGGGTATTTGACAACTAATCAATTAATTAATTAACTTTAAAAAAAAAAAATTTTTAACGCCGAAACGCGTGCTTAGTACGGGATTTTGCATGGAATATTGAATAGTGACGTCATCAAACTAATCAAATCAGCAACTTTTTCAAACGCTGAAACGTGTGCTTAGTATGAGATTTTGTATGAAATATTGAATAGTGACGTCATCAAACTAATCAAATCAGCAACTTTTTCAAACGCCGAAACGCGTGCTTAGTATGGGAGTTTGCATGAAATACTGAATAGTGACGTCATCAAACTAATCAAATCAGCAACTTTTTCAAACGCCGAAACGCGTGCTTAGTATGGGATTTTGTATGAAATATTGAATAGTGACGTCATCAAACTAATCAAATCAGCAACTTTTTCAAACGCCGAAACGCGTGCTTAGTATGGGATTTTGTATGAAATATTGAATAGTGACGTCATCAAAGTTAGTAGTTATTCAACAAAAACTAACAGGGGACGTGGATATTACGTTTGGAAGATCCTCTATTTAATCATCATTCAAAAATAATTTATCTGATTAGTTGTCAAATACCCTATTTGTCACTTGCATTCATATGCAGAGTAGTGTTACAACAGAAGATATCAGTTCCAGTTATTTTAATAGCGTATTAGACTATTTCTTATTTCTAACTGCCTCGTTGGTCTAGATGTTAGAATGTTCGTCCCGGGTCCGAGTACCGGGCCGGACCATAATTAAGTGTTGGTTTTTCTGACTACAATTTAGCCCGGAGTTAGGAAGTTGGCGGAGTTCCACCCCCGTGCCTCGGAGAGCACGTTAAGCCGTCGGTCTCGGTTATTATCACTAACAATAATAGTCGCTAAAGCCCACCAACCCGCACTGGAGTGGCGTGGTGGGTCTAAGCTCTAATTCCCTCTCTCCTATGAGACTGGTGGAACGTTAATGGGCTGTAGTGGTAGACTATTTCTACTATTAACATAAAGTTTTACATTGACTATTGATATGCAATCAAGTATAGCTATATACATGCAGTTCTGATTCCTGGACGTTAAACTTAGGCATACAATAACCTGTCGTTTATTAATATCATACGTGTCGTTTATTAATATTATATTATCGCTTTATTTTTATTTTTTATTTACTTATAATATTTATGTTTTATTAGATAAAAAAGTAAGTAACATGAAGTTATATTTTTCAGATACTAGATCAGTCTAGATCTGCCGCTGAGCAGACTTCACTGATGCTATCTGATGTGCAACAGTTAGCTGATAAGATTGGTGGAGACGCGAGCAAAAAACTGAACAGCTACCAAATACAAGTGGCCAGAGCGTCGAAGATACTGCAGAAAATTGCTGAGGTATTGATAAAACTTAACTTATCATAGACATCATCAATCATCATCAATACAGCCCATTAACGTCCCACTGCTGGGCACAGGCCTCCACTCTCATAGGAGAGAGGGAATTAGAGCTTAGACCCACCACGCTGCTCCAATTGGCAGGCTTTAACGACTATTATCATGTTAGTGATAATAACCGGGACCGACGGCTTAACGTGCTCTCCGAGGCACGGGGGTGAAACACCGCCAACTTCCTAACTCCGGACTAGTACTGGGAATGTCTAATCCAAAAAACCCAATACTTATAATGGCCCGACCCGGGACTCGAACCCGGGACCTCGTCGGCCGCAGTCGAATATGCCAACCAACCACCAACGAGGCAGTTCCAAGAGTATTTAATATAAGATCATCAGTATAATATCTGTGTATACTCCAGATTCTTGCACCCACTATAAGTGATGCCTATTGTCAAGAGACGCTCATATCCTGTGTGGATGAGTTGTCCAAACTCTCTGAAGAACTGAAGAGAACTTGGACGCCAATAGTCCAAGCTCCCCAACTTCGACAGAACGGTGAAAAGCTTGAACAAAATCTGAAACATGTTCATACGACACTTGATAAGCTGAGAAATGCTTGTCAAAAAACTGGTAAGAGATTTTTGTGAGCAACATTTTTAAAATAAAACAAATATATATGTCACCGGAAGATTGTAAAAACCGTTAGATTATAATCTAACTCGCGAAATTCTGAACTGTCGAAAGATTGTAAACTGTTCAATGTTCTGAGTGTCAATTTTTGAAATATTCATTTTATTTACGTTTTCTTGTCTCTTTCTTGTAGGTTAGGTTAGAGTTCGACATAAATAATCAAGTAGTGCCCGGCACTTAGGTTGTATCGGGTTTAAATACCTATCAGATTACAATCTACCGGAAAATAATGCGTTAAATTCTAATCTTTCGACAGTTTAGAATTTCGCGAGTTAGATTATAATCTAACGGGTTTTACAATCTTACGGTGACATATATATACTTACTTAATATTATAAATATGAGATGTAACTATGGATTGATGGATGTATGTTTGTTACTCAATCACGCCCTAGTGGCTGAACGGATCTGGATGAAATTTGACACAGAGCATTGAATAAAGTCTGGTATGACACATAAGCTACTTTCTATCCCGGAAAATTAAAGAGTTCTCGCGGGAACCAAAAACCTCAATTTACTCCGACGAAGTCGCGGGCATTACCTAGTGCATTATACAAAATATATATTTAACTAGCGGTCGCCCGCGACTTCGTCCGCGTACAATTTCTGATTTCCTATGAGATTTTCCCGCTTCAAAAGGCCTACTTATAGCAGCTATAAAGCATCGGCAGGTTTTTATTATTTAATACTAATAAGTCCTTGATGCTGACTTCCAAAACTTATAACCTAGCAAGCTTTCAACCCCTATTACACGCCCTTTGGGGTGGATAATCGTAAAATTGCTTACGCAGTTTATTATTACTTAAAACTAAACCTAAATCCTGATTTATTTTGTAAAATTGTAGATGATTCAGAAGCCACTATATCACCTACTCATATAAACGTACAACATGCTAAAGATAAAATCAAAGAAATAGAAAAACTATTCTTAGAGGATAAAGCGTTGGAGATGCCAGCCAACGAAGGCTTGAATAAGCCTGGGACGGCTATAAAACCTATCACAGAACAGAGGGAACAAATATCGCACAATATAGGAGCACTGAATGAAGCTATGGCTAGACTTCTACAGGCTATGTTAGGTAAGGTGTAGCTAATAGGGATCTTTTGAAGTAAAACTTCTTTACGCACGCTTGACTTGGGCAGTAATCTGGTGAATGCGTGACGAGAGCGTTACGAAAAGTGTGATTGGGTGAGGCGAACGAAAGTGTAGAAGGAGATATATAAGTTATATAAGTTAGATAAGTTAGTGAAGATAGAAAGAGAGAGAGTTACGTTTCGTACATTACTGTAGGGGCAAGAGAGATAGGTCACACATTTTTTTTCTCTCTTTCTCTCATAGCCAGTTACTTTTAAAAGGGTTTTACTTTTAAAAGGGTTAGCAATTTTTTTAATGGTGTCATTTTAGTTCAGTTCTGAGATTGTGCACTACAGAATCAACCCAGTAGCTCTTTAAAATTTTGAAAAAAGACAAAAGACCGAAGTTTGAAGAAAACATGCGCCCTAAGGCAGCCAATAAGTGACAGATTAGTTTTAGGTTCCATACATCTCTATGAATTTATTTACATTTGTTTCGTTTAATACATCTAATTGCAGATCTAAAAAATCCAGATAATGTTCGAAGAGTCGAAAAATCCATTGACGTCATGTCTAAATTAACTCCAGACATTGTTAAAGGTAAGTTTTCACCAAACAAAATTGACAATTTTAAAAAAGGACAAAATAATAAATAAACTATTTAAATTAAAGTTCTTTTAGTGTTCTAAAGAGATAAATTGTCGTTTTTTTAAATAGAAACTATGGCTCTCCAGCGAAACGTGGATGATGACTCCCGTCAAATATTGTTTGAAGAGGCGAAATCTTTGTGTACGGCGAGTCAGGCCATCTGCGATAGTGTTAAAAAAGGCAATATGGAGGTTTGTAACTTTTGTGAGCACAGTTTTATTACAAAATCAAAATATAGAAAACGCCCTAGAAAAAGAAAATTATTGCCAACAAGGGTAACAGTGATTTTTTACTTTGTTCTCAACACTAAGGAACCTATATCGCGGAGAATATATTATGATTGCCTAAGTTTAGACTTAACCGAAAAAAAAAAACTGTTAAGTTAGGTGAAAAGTGTGTGGAAAAAGATGAAGAAAAAGTGTGTTTAGTAGTCAAGTATAGTATAGGCATTTGATACTTGATTAAAGATCATGCGTGATGGAAAGCAATGATCTTTTAGCTGAATAAAATAATTTGAATGATAAAGAGTCACGTATTAATTGCAAAGTACATCTTTCTCTGCGTCGTATTTCATATAACTGAGGGTCGAGACCCCTTTCCATTAATCAAATAATGGTAGGAATTTTCTTGGGATAACTATGCGGTGGGTTCCTGCTTCCTTTCGCATACGAATCGACTAAGAGTATTACATACAAGTCAGTAAAATTCTCACTCTTGATTACTCTTTATTATCTTCGTCTTATTCTTTTTTATATAGGAATTGAATAATGCCGCCTCTCAATACGCTCAAACGTCAAGGAAGTTACGCTACATCATCAGTACTCGCACTTATCCTAACAAAGAAAAGAAGGTAAGGTTCCCACTCATTCGTAAAATGAATTTTTACCCCCTAGAGTAGAACCATCGTTATAAACAACGATTAGCGTATCATATTATAAATATGATAAAAGTTGATTGAATAATGTACTTGCTCCTTGCTGTAAAAGTTTGCTCCAATACCTCAGATCTGCTCCTTTCTTAAAGGTTCTTAATGTATAAATCTTTCGCCTTTTACCAACAGAAGAAGAAGGTTCTTAATTGATGGATTGTCTGGAGGAAATCACTTTGAGTGATAAGACCGTCCTTGCGTACTTTGTTTTGTTTTCTTAATTCATGGGTTGTCTGGAGGAAATCACTTTGACTGATAAGACCGCCCTTGCGTTTTCCTTTTTTCCTTCCTTTCGTTGTTTTCCTTTTTGACCGACTTCCAAAAAAGGAGGAGGTTCTAAATTTTTTCTATGTACTTTTATGTTTTGTGTAGCATTAAAGAGTTTATCTATCTAGCTCAGATGTAAAACTTGGATTGTTTTAAACAGATTCTAGACATGTCTCGGTCAGCTTGCGAGAGGACATCGTTGATGCTGTCCCGAGTGTCTCGTTTGGCTCAACATATTGAAAGGGAAAAGAGAATCGAACTCGATACTTCTGGAGCCAAGGTGGCTAATGCTGCACAAGTTCTCCTCAATAACGCACAGGTATGATTCACTCATTTCGGCCACGGCGGCCAATCTCTTAGAGAGATTAGCCATCTGCGCGGGAGATATTATAGTTCATAAGTGTGTGCGCAAACACAGGTGTATTCTGTTCCTTTAATCTCATAGCCCGATGGGACGGAAAATCCGACATGACCGGCGAGAGATCAGGCGTAAAAACGATGGCTTAACGTGATCTCCAATGCACGGGGGTGAAACACGGCCAAGTTCCTAACTCCGGGCTAGTGTTGAGAACTAATTGTCAGAAAAACCCAATACTTGTTGTGACCCGACCCGGAACTCGAACCCGGGACCTCGTCGGCCGTACTCAAACATGGTCACCACTGACCTACGAGGCAGTCATTCTTGAAAATAATAATAAAGTAAATCATTGAAATTCTGGAATTAGTGTTTTTCCCTAAATGAGAATTTAATGCTTGTAATGAAGATGCCTATATCAAAAATAAATTATTTCTAACTGATATCTATATTATTTAATAATCAGTTAGAAACCTCTATTAGTCAGTTAGTTCCTCTATTTAGAGAGTCTTCCAAAAGACCAAAAATTCACATTCTCGGTTAGTTTTAAGTTTGATAACCATTTTAAAAAATATAGATAAATGAAAAAATGTACGGTGGAATTTATGACGTCACAACTATGAATTTCATACAACTTCCATACTAGAAGTGCGTTTTTAAGTTTGATAAAGTCATAATTAACAAAATTAAAAATCACGACTGCCCTGCCAAAAAACGAAGTAAAAAGTTAAAATTCTAAATTAATCTAGATAAATTAGAATCTTATTCACATATTTATTAAATGATATTTTTTTTGTGAATCACTGGATATTGAACTATAGTGTTATATATTTTTGGAATCTACTCATCATTTTCTAGATGATGCTTATATAGTTAATCTTAGTTTCGAATATATTTTTTCAACTTTAGTCTTTAATGCGGGGCCATGGTCACCCCATCATTTTTTTTTAAATTTCACTAGCCTATGTCACCGGGAATAAGCCAGGAATACTAAAGATACCTCATTTATCAAAATCGGTTCAAGCGTATAGAAGTTATGGTGGAATATACAGACTCACATACATACATACATACATGAACACACACAAAGAATATATTTTTTTCATTATATAACAATTTTTTCAGGCAGTCTTATAATAATACATTTCTATTGTCAGATAACAGCATCATCGATCAACGAAAAGAACTGTCAATCGGCTTTAATGTCTACGGTCGATACACTAACTGAGCATACTCAAGATCTCAAGGACATCTGGGTACCACTCGCTCAACAAACAGAGCACAAGGAGATTGGGGAGCAGCTGCGTAGAGATCTGCGTTTGCTGCTCACCGAACTTGATAAACTGAAAACAATTTGCCAAGATGATACAGGTAAAATTATTCGCCATCTAAAACACAAACCGACTTTAAAACTATATACCCCCTATGTACCAAGTTAAACTAAAAAGTAAAAAAAATCTGGGTGCATATTTTTTTTTGTTGATTTTCTCAAAAAGCGCTAAATCAATTTTAATAAATTTTATATGGGACTACCTCTGAATTATGATCTACCAAATAAAAAAGAATTATCAAAATTGAATCATAATTTGCGAAATGATCGCGTAACATACATTCGAATTAGGAACATCCTCTTCCTTTGAAGCCGGTTAAGAATAACAATACATAATATATACAGCTCTTCTCAGGCCAGCAGGCTTAGCAAAGCTTACAGAGAGATATGTTGTCGTTGCTCAGATCAACGTTTTATTTTTCGTTAATCACTGTGTGAACATGTACTTTACACTAAACACATACACACCATCAAATATGTTAAATTATCACTGCACTGCACTTTTTACTTCACAAACTATAATCCAGCCATTATTCGATGCCATGGAAGTTAAATTCGCTAACAATTCGTTTTCAGAAGATGTTCCAATGGTAGTTCCACACAAAGTTAACTCTAATGCGAAACAAAAGGTAAGTTTTAAGTTACCACTTGAAAGTTAAAAAAAAAGTGTGTGTGTGTGCAATTTACACACGGCATAAGTGAAACTTCAGAAAAGTAGTCTACAAGAGAATGAGATAAATATAACTTGTATTCTATATCATTCTCTCTTAGGCTAAATCCTATTTATGAACATGTTTTTCTTTTTAATGTCGCTTTTTCGTTTTGTTGAATTTTCAAATCACAACGATTCTAAAGAAGTTGCACTTCAATGAAGCACTGATCAACGGTAATTATTTTAATTACCGATGTAATGGTAAATTCTAAATTGTATATTTGCAGCAACCTGATATAGAGAATATTGATAACATATTGGAAGATATACAAAAGAATGTCAAGGAAGGAAAAACGCCAGAACCAAAGAAGGTTACGGAACGCTTAATAATTGAAGATACTCCTCTAAGGAGTTTAGCTTCAAAAATATTGGATACTGTCATGGTTTGTATAATACGCATAATATTGTACAATACAAGAATAAAATACCTACTGAATATCAAAGAAGCAAAGCAAAGCAATGATACTCATTTGATGATGATTGATGTTGATGTACTTTGATGTTCTAAAATGAAGATTATAATCATTGACTTACGATGATTATAATTCTAAAACACGCAAGTCAACTATACTGACCAATATGGCTTTAGGGCAGTATGGCCCCTGTTCTACTTTAAAAAATCTGAAGAACTCATTTCATCTAAATCCCTAGCAATATAGGAAGCTAACTTTTATTCCAAATATAACAAAATTAATGTC
This sequence comes from Erebia palarica, assembly GCA_964035005.1. Lineage (NCBI taxonomy): Eukaryota > Metazoa > Arthropoda > Insecta > Lepidoptera > Nymphalidae > Erebia > Erebia palarica. The sequence goes on from OZ035992.1 coordinate 831,465, forward strand.
ACGTTTCCTTTTCAGACAAAACTAGCGGTGGTTAAGTCAAAATCTGACGAAGTGTCATCAAAAGAATATAATGAACTCATCGCATTTTCTAAGGAACTTCAGGCTGCTATCAAATCTGTAGATATCACCAATGCGAAATGCCGAAATGATCCACTTGTAAGTAACTCTTTATTTTTTACTAGCAGATGCCCGCGACTTCGGCCCTATGGATTGAGGATTTTTTGGTTCCCGCGGGAACTCTTTAATTTTCCGGGATAAAAAGTAGCCAATGTGTTATTCCAGACTTAATCTATTTCTGTGCCAAATTTCATCCAGATCCGTTCAGCTGTTCTGACGTGATTGAGTAACAAACAGCCATCCATTATGTATTATAATTTGTGGCTTTATATAAATATTTTTATTTATTTTGTTATTTCTGCACCATCTACCGGTTGTTTTTGTGCATAAGTCCTTTTAAACCATTGGTTGCTTGGAAGAGATCGCTGTGAAGCGATAAGGCCGTCAAATTGTATACTTCCTTTGTTATTAGCTAAGTTTACTGTTGTTATTGTTTTTTGGTGTACAATAAAAGTATATTCATTCATTCATTCATTCATTCATTCATCCAGACATCCACCCATCCATCCATACTTTTGTATGTATAATATTAGTATAGACTACATGATGTCCGTGACTTCGTTTAGGTTTTAAAAATTCCGTAGAACCTCTTTGTTCATTGATTAAATGATTTTGATTGATGATTTGGCCTATGTCAGCGAAGTCGTCAACGGACTGATGCGATTGCATGGGTTACCTACCCATGCAATCGTCAAACCGTTGCCCAACCAAACAATTTCGTATTTATAGTATGGATAGTAAATAAAGACAGATTCCTGTAGTTAATTATAGTTATTTAAAGTAATAAAAACGTAACTTATGGTTCCAAAATTACTTATACAGTTTGAATCAGTACGCTACTTGCCAAACGAAGCATTTATTGAGAGATCTTCTGTAAAATTAAAAAAAATCAATGATCAAGCATTTTCTAGATGAACTTTAGTATTATGATTGGTTTGTAAGTTGGTTGTTTCTATTTATGGTCACCTTTTTTATACACTACAAGTTAGCCCTTGACTGCCATCTCACCTTATGGTAAGTGACGACGTAGTCTAAGATGGTAGCGGGCTAGCCTGTTAGTGGCATGGCAGTTATGTTGAACCCATACCCCTATTCGGTTTCTACACGGCATCGTACCGGAACGCTTAATCGCTTGGTGGCACCGGTAGGGTGGTAACGAGCCATAGCTGAAGCCTCCTACCAGGCCCAGACTGGGAAAATTCAGAAATCAACAAACAAAAGTTTCAAAGGTGGAAAGGTTTCAGGGAAACCTATACAGTACATAAGAATATGTATATTTATAGATTATTGTAAGTTTTCTTATGTAATTGAACTTTTGTTCTGTTTTGGGGAAAAATAAATCTCTCTTTTAACCTAACTCATGATAGTAATGCGATCCATAATACTTTGTTTTTTTTTGTTTGTAATGTTCTTTTTGGGGGAAAAAATCTCTCTTTAAACCTTACTCATGATAGTAATGCGATCCATAATACTTTGTTTTTTTTTTGTTTGTAATGTTCTTTTTAGGGGAAAAAAATCTCTCTTTAAACCTAAATCATGATAGTAATGCGATCCATAATACTTTGTTTTTTTTTTGTTTGTAATGTTCTTTTTAGGGGAAAAAAATCTCTCTTTAAACCTAAATCATGATAGTAATGCGATCCATAATACTTTGGTTTTTTTTTGTTTGTAATGTTCTTTTTGGGGGAAAAAATCTCTCTTTAAACCTTACTCATGATAGTAATGCGATCCATAATACTTTGTTTTTTTTTTGTTTGTGATGTTCTTTTTGGGGGAAAAAATCTCTCTTTAAACCTTACTCATGATAGTAATGCGATCCATAATACTTTGTTTTTTTTTTTGTTTGTAATGTTCTTTTTAGGGGAAAAAAATCTCTCTTTAAACCTAAATCATGATAGTAATGCGATCCATAATACTTTGGTTTTTTTTGTAATGTTCTTTTTGGGGAAAATAAATCTCTCTGTAAACCTAACTCATGATAGTAATGCGAGCCACAATACTTTGTTTTAGGACGCGAGGAAACGACAAGAACTCGAAAATGCAATAATGAATCTGCAACAGATATGTTTGCTGTCACGTCGTAAAAATGGAGAGCAAAATAACATTATTGATTTAGCGGTAAGAATATAACGTAATACGATGACAACAAAATAACTAATGTCCACCCAAAAGAATTTCCGCCACGGCGGCCAATCTTTAGAGAGATTAGCCATCTGCACGGGAGATATTATAGTGCACATACGGGTGCTCTCTCTGTTCCTTTACTCTCATAGCCCGATGGGACAAAAAATCCGACACGACCGGAGAGAAATCAGGCGCAGGACCGACGGCTTAACGTGCTCTCCGAGGCACGGGACCAAACACCACCAACTTCCTAACTCCGGGCTAGTACTGAGAATTTTTTTGTCAGCAAAACCCAATACTTGTTGTGGCTTGATCCGTGACTCGAAGCCGGGATTGTCAGCCGCAGTTGAACATGCTAACCACTAGACTTAAAATTAAGTTATTATTGAATCACTCAACTTAATTTTTTACTTTTAAAATATGTACGTAATGTTTCTAGGACTATATTGGCGATGTCACAGAAAGTGTTGAAAGTATCTCTAACGAAGTAGATGGTATAAAACGCGAACATGGAAGCGAGGCATTAATGGTAAGAGTTTCGTTGAAATAAGACGCAAGGCTCCCCCCTCTCCTTGCGTCGTATTCCTCATTACTGAGGGTCGTGACCCCTTTCCATTAATCACATGATATATGATTAATTGCGTCGTATTCCTCATTACTGAGGGTCGGGACCCCTTTCTATTAATCACATGATATATGATTAATTGCGTCGTACTCCTCATTACTGAGGGTCGTGACCCCTTTCTATTAATCACATGATATAATATGATTAATTGCGTCGTACTCCTCATTACTGAGGGGCGTGACCCCTTTCTATTAATCACATGATATATGATTAATTGCGTCGTATTCCTCATTACTGAGGGTCGTGACCCCTTTCTATTAATCACATGATATATGATTAATTGCGTCGTATTCCTCATTACTGAGGGTCGTGACCCCTTTCTATTAATCACACGATATATGATTAATTGCGTCGCATTCCTCATTACTGAGGGTCGTGACCCCTTTCTATTAATCACATGATATATGATTAATTGCGTCGTATTCCTCATTACTGAGGGTCGTGTCCCCTTTCTATTAATCACATGATATATGATTAATTGCGTCGCATTCCTCATTACTGAGGGTCGTGACCCCTTTCTATTAATCACATGATATATGATTAATTGCGTCGTATTCCTCATTACTAAGGGTCGTGTCCCCTTTCTATTAATCACATGATTACTTAATAGAAATGATATGAATTGACTTGGGATTATAATGCGGTGGGTTCCCACGTCCTTCTGCATACGAATCAACTAAGAGTATTGAAACTCTTAGGTTTTTGTAACGATTATTATCAGATTTTAATGATAATAACCGGAGCCGACGGTTCAACGTGCTCCCCGAGGCAAGGCCAAACTTAACACTTCAAATTCGGTCACCCATCCAGTTACCGACTTGGGTCAACGTTGCTTAACGCCCCTCACTTTGTATTTTCTTTTATGTCTTTTTTTGCTACTCAAAACAAATCTAATTATTAAAGTGCAAATAAATATTACAGGACATTAAGGACGCGTGTGAAAGGATAAAAGAGAATGCCAGGAACGTATTGAATTTAGAAGATGAACAGCTGGCAGATGGAAATATTATAGATGATATGCTTAAAATAGATCAGTTTGCTATGGTAAACTCTTTTTGTTATTTATGATAGATTTGAAACCAATTTATTATGTAAACCACAATAAAATTAATATGTCACCGTAAGATTGCAAAAACCGTTAGATTGTAAACTAACTAGCGAAATTGTAAACTGTCAACAGCGGGGTAAAGCAGTCAGTTTTCTGGGCACAGTGTGTAGTTTTTAATTTAGATTTTTCAATCAAAGTATAACTATGAAATACATTTTTAAATGTATACATTTTTAATACACTTTTAAAGGTATCTCATAGTTTTAATTTGTTTGAAAAATCTAAATTAAAAACTACACACTGTGCCCAGAAAACTGACTGCTTTACCCCGCTGAATAGCCAAACTTACGAATATAATGTGTCACCTGTGGACTCTGTGACACGAGAAGATAGATCCTTAAAAAAGGATCTAGAATTAAAAATACATACAAAAAGACAATGATTTACATAGACAAATCTCTTTGCAGGATTGTGAGAAAGAAGTGAAGCGTATGAATTTAGCTGTATCTAAAATAAATGACGAAAAATCTAGAGAGAAACTAAACGACAAACTCCAATCCCTAGAGTGTTGCTGTGATCTTCTGAGGTACCTTCATTGATTTTACTTAATTGATTCACTCGGTATCTAAATGACAAGGGATTGTCGTATTTATTTTATTTCCCGCGACTTGTGGGATACAATCTATCCTTGTACTAAATTTCATCAAAATCGGTTGAACAGATGGGCCGGTAAAGCGTAGCAGATAGACAGACACACTTTCGCATTTATAATAATTTTTTTTTTTTTTTTAATCCACTACAAGTTAGCCCTTGACTGCGTTCTCACCTGATGATAAGTAAAGATGTAGTCTAAGATGGTAGCGGGCTAACCTGTTAGGGGCATGGCAGTTGTATTAGCCATACCCTTTTTCGGTTTCTACACGGCATCGTACCGGAACGCTAAATCGCTTGGCGGCAAGTCTTTGCCGGTAGGGTGGTAACTAGCCACGGCCGGAGCCTCCCACCAGGAAATATTGGTATGGATAATACAGACTCATTAAAAAGATAGGTATATTGTATTTTTATTACAATGATTATTTACTAGCTGATGCGCGCGACTTCATCCTATAAATAATATAAGATAAAAAGCCTATGTCACTCTCCAAGTACTCAACTATACCCATGAAAAAAATCACATCGATCCGGTGCTCTGTTGTGACGTGATTGAAGGACAAACCAACAGACAAACAAACTTTCGCATTTATAATATTGTAGCTTATCGCTGTACATCATGAAAATCGGTTGAACAGATGGGCCGTGAAAGCGTAGCAAACAAACAGACACACACTTTCGCATTCATAATCAAAATCAAATCAAATATTTTCTATTCAAGTAAACTTTTTACAAGACGTGCTTTTGAATAGTAGAATGAATCTAACAGTACCATTTATAATATTAGTATGGATATGTCATCGTAAGATTGTAAAAACCGTTAGATTATAATCTAACTAGTGAAATTGTAAACTGTCGACAGATTACAATTTAACGCATTATTTTTCGGTAGATTGTAATCTGTTAGGTCGAAAACTGTTAGGTTAAAACCTAAGGCTGGTTATATATGTCGAACCCTAACCTACAAGAAAGAGACAAGAAAACGTAAATACAATGAATATTTCAAAAATTATCACTCAGAATATTGAACGGTTCACAATCTATCGACAGTTTACAATTTCGCGAGTTAGATTATAATCGGTTTTTACAATCTTACGGTGACAGATACATAATACAGACCCATTTAATAAGATATATTGCATTTTTACAATATATGTAAGTACCTTTAACACATTCATGTCGTTGTTTTAAAAGATTTGCAACGAAGAGCAGCATCTCAAGCGCCGAGAGTGCTACACTGGACGAAGGGCTGCAGAACCTGGAGGACATTGAGAAGAAAATCACAATTATATTGAAACCTACTGAAGGGGATAAAGTTGCAGTAAGTGTTACAGTACCACTGGAGCATAGCGGAGCGGAGATAATAATAATAAAATCTTTTATTTACAAAATTACATAGGTTCACATTAATAATTTGGCCTCTATCTCCCAAAAAAGTAAAAACTGTGTTATGGGAGATAGTGCCTTCCCTGTTACATAGGTGCTTATTGCATTTTTTAATTTTTATCAGTTAATTTTAACATGCAAAATTAAATACAACTTTAAAGATGTGTATATGTGTGGGTGTATGGTGAATGTGTGAGTGATGTTGGGATAGTCTTTTGGTGATACCTCAAAATACTTTGAGATGTGTTAGGCGGACCAAAATAGTACACAATCCCAAAATGACTTGCACGCTGGAGTACCTAGAACACTTAAAAGACATTAGTTCTCTTTATGTGTTCTATCGTCTCAACAATGGGGATTGCTCTGAGGATTTATTCAATCTAATACCACCCTCCGTGTTCTCCAGTCGCACCATACGTTGCAGAAACAAATTTCATCCTCACCACCTGGATGCCTGCTCTTCTCCTTCTTCTTCTCCTTCCTCTTCTCCTTCCACCTCCCGTTATTCCAGGTCATTTCTGTCACGTACCTGCAAATTACGTAAAAGTAAATTACGTTTTAATAAAATTATCGCGTCTTTTGTAGGAAATCTGATTGGTCTGCTTGAAAAATCTCCACTCCACTCCGCTTCAGTGGACAAGCAGCCTTAAGCTACTCATGTGCTAATTGTTGCAAAAATATAAACAAACAGCAAACAAACACACTTTCGCATTTATGATATTAGTATGATTAGGATTTATTAAACTAGTGGGATATAGTTAGGTTTTAATAATAAAAATAATATTAATAATAATCTTTATTAAGGTAAAATACCCAAAAAAAATACAAAAAGAGAAAATTTTAAGATGTGAGAGAAATTTTAAGAGAAAATGTTATCTTAGTCAGGGGAAGCAGTAAGCAAGTCGGCTCTACAAGCAACCCAAAAAAAATACAAAAAGAGATAATTTTAAGATTTGAGAGAAATTTTAAGCGAAAATGTTATCTTAGTCAGGGGAAGCAGTTAGCAACTCGGCTCTACAAGCAGCACAGACGGCTCTAGCTACAGCTGTAGCGTCGGGTAAAGAAACTGAGCTGCCCAAAGCGTTGACCAAATATGCTGTGCAAATGAGAGGAATCGGCGCCGATCATCAGAAATTCAGGTACATCATCATCATCATCATCAGCCATTATGCATTCACTGTTGGACATAGGCCTCTTTCAAGTAGCGCCAACGTGCTCTTTCCTCGGCTTTTCGCGTCCAATCGATGCCAGCCACCCTCCGGATATCATCGCTCCGCCTCACTGGGGAGCGCCCTACGCTCCGTTTGCCAAAACGCGGTCTGCACTCGAATACCTTTCGACTCCAACGTCCATAGTTCCTCCAACACACGTGACCAGCCCACTGCCACTTCAGCGTGCCAGCCTTAAGAGCTATGTAAGGTACATAATTGAAGGTATATTTATAAAGTTTAAATGACCGAGCGAAGCGAAGGAGGAGTCTATTTGAGTGAATTTGCACTTGTCCGTCCGTCCGCCCGTCCGAGAAAATTAGCGTTCAGGTACGATGCCGTGTGGAAACCGACTGTTTGGTGGGAGGCTGTGGCCGTGGCTAGTTACCACCCTACAGGCAAAGACGTACCTCCAAGCGATGTAGCGTTCCGTTACGATGCCGTGTAGAAACCGACATCGTATGTCTGTCATACGTATGTCATAAAAAGTATGGATTTAATATAACTGCCATACCCCTAACAGGTTAGCCCGCTACCATCTTAGACTGCATCTTCACTTACCATTAGACCTAGACATGTAGTGGAATAAATAAAAATGTTAATCGACCAAAAGAGGAAAAGGTTCATACAAACGTGAATTGCTACGTTTTTAATTCAGTCAGTCTATGGCAGGGATTCCCAAACTATTTTGGGCAAGAGACCCCTTTTCCAAAATGAACCTTAGAAATACCTTAGACCCCATAGCCAAATTACTTTAAAAATCCTATCTCTAGTTTTTTTCCTATTGATACAAAATACTTACCACCATAAAAACTTTGCGGTTGGATACGTGAGTAAACTTGACATCATTTTCTCATCTAAATTTAACAAGACAAATAGACATAAAACTCAGTAAATATCAAGTGCAATTAATAATTATTAATAAAAATTACGTAAAAATACATAAGTAGGTGATAATTTTTCGAAATAAACATTAAAATAGGGGGCGATTTTTCGACCTCGTTGACCCCCAAAATCAGTTTTCGTTTATGTCGACCCCTGGAAAACCAATCGACCACTTTGGGAATCCCTGGTCTATGGCAAAGTAAAAGTAGTGACATCGTTTCAGACTAAAAGACCATCTGAAGAAATTGTTGGACTTGTTGAAAACACACGCTGTCATAACATGTCGTCGCGTTGCAACGTGGCAAGACGTTAGAGCTCCTGAAATGGCCGCTACCACTGATCAAATTTTAGAGGTATTTGACTTTATCTATATATGTCTCGTTGGCCTAGCGGTTAGCGTAGTCGACTGCGGATCACGAGGTCTTGGGTTCGATTCCCGGTCGGGCATAAAAATTGTTAGGTATTGGGTTTTTCAATTATGAAATTCTCAGTGCCAGCCCGGAGTTGGAAGTTGGCGGTGTTTCACCCCCGTGCCTCGGAGAGCACGTTAAGCCGTCGGTCCCGGTTATTATCACTAACATGATAATAGTCGTTAAAGCCCGCCAACCCGCATTGGAGCAGCGTGGTGGGTCTAAGCTCCTAATTCCCTCTCTCCTATGAGAGTGGAGGCCTGTGCCCAGCAGTGGGACGTTAATAGGCTGTAGTGGTGGTGGTGGATATATGTCTCCGTAAGATTGTAAAAACCGTTAGATTATAATCTAACTCGCGAAATTGTAAACTGTCGACAGATTATGAAACGTTCAATGTTCTGAGTGTCAATTTTTGAAATATTCATTGTATTTACGTTTTCTTGTCCCTTTCTTGAAGGTTAGGTTAGGGTTCGACATAAATAATAGGGAACTTAGGTTCTATCGGGTTAATAAACCTAACAGATTAAAATCTATAATTATTTTTCGGTAGATTGTAATCTGTTAGGTATATTAACCCGATAGAACCTAAGTCTAGTCTAGTAATCTGAACATTGAACGGTTCACAATCTGTCGACAGTTTACAATTTCGCGAGTTAGATTACAATCTAACGGTTTTTACAATCTTACAGTGACATATATACTAATATTATAAATGCGAAAGTGTGTCTGTCTGTCCGTCTGTCTGTTTGTCTGCTACGCTTTCACGGCCCAACTACTCAACCGAATTGATGAAATTTGGTACAGGGTTTGGTTAAATCCCGAGGAAGGACATATACTACTTTTTACCCCGGAAAATTGCAGAGTACCCTCGGGAATCAAAACAATTTATACGTTCAACCAATTTTGATGAAATTTGATACAGGGAGAGGTTATATCCCGGGGAAGGACATATGCTACTTTTTATCCCGGAAAATTGAAGAGTTCCGCACGCGGACGAAGTCGCGGGCATCATCTAGTACTAATGTAAATGCGAAAGTTTGGATGGATAGATGGATGTATGTTTGTTACTCAATCACGCCAAAACGGCTGAACGAATCTGGATGAAATTTGGTACAGAGATAGATTATAGTCTGGAATAGAATATAGGCTGTTTATCCTGAAAAATTAAAGAGTTCCCGCGGGAACCAAAAGCCTATGTGCTATTCCAGACTATTATATTATCTCTGTGTCAAATTTCAGCCAGATCCGTTCAGCCGTTGGGGCGTGATTGAGTAACAAAAATCCATACATCCATCCAAACTTTCGCATTTATAATATTAGTAAGAAGTTTAAAAGTAAGATAAGATTGAGATGGTAAAGTTTAAAGTTGAAGTTGAGAAGTTTTCTGTCTTTGTTTCTAGGAATTAAAGATGGTAAAGTTTAAAGTTGAAATTGAGAAGTTTTCTTTCTTTGTTTCTAGGAATTAAAGATGGTAAAGTTTAAAGTTGAAGTTGAGAAGTTTTCTTTCTTTGTTTCCAGGAATTAAAGTCATTTGCGGAAGAAGTGGAGAAATCTCAAGACCTCGGCCAGAAAGGATCAAGTCCAGTACAAATTATAAGAGACACTGATATTAAGAATTTACTCACCCCCAGTGAATCTACCGTGACTGGAGATCGGACGTAAGTTTCCCTCTCTCTGTGTCGTATTCCTCGTTGCTGAGGGTCGTGACCCCTTTCCATTAATCACATAATGGCAGGGATTTTTTTGGGATAATAATGCGCTGCGGGATAATAGTGCGTGGGAACCCACGTCTTCCCGTATAAGTATATAACCTACGGACGTAAATTTAATATTTTATCACATAATGGCAGGGATTTTTTGGGATAATAATGCGGTGGGTTCCCACGTCCTCCCGTATAATTATATACGAAGTTTAATATTTTATTTTTATTACATTTATAATAAATATTGTTGATTTATTACACACTAGCTGATGCCCGCGACTTCGTCCGCGTGGAATAAGTTTTTTTAATTCGCACGGGAACTTTTCGGGATAAAAAGTAGCCTAAGTCACTCTCCAAGTCCTCGACTATGCTCATTAATTTCCCGGGATACAATCTATCCCCGTACCAAATTTCATCAAAATCGGTTGAACAGATGGGCCGGTAAAGCGTAGCAGACAGACAAACACACTTCATTTATAATATTAATATGGATAATACAGACCCATTTAATAAGATATACTGTATTTTTATTACAATTATTATTGTAAGTACTGTGTCCAGGTCGTCAACTATGTCCATGCCAAAATCACTTCGATCCGTTGCTTTGTTGCGGCGTGATTGAAGGACAAACCAATAAACCAACACAAAAACACACTTTTCCATTTTTTAAAATTAGTATTCACATTTATAATATTAGTATTATTTCTTTCAAATTACAGTTTAGACCAAAAAGTTTAATCTCAACTTAAATGTTTTCAGGCAACTGAATAATAAATTGAAACAGCAGATTCAAAAATACAATAAACCAACAAACAAACACACTTTTGCATTTCTTAATATTAGTTTTCGCATTTATAATATTAGTAGTATTTTTTTCAATTTACAGTTTAGAGCAAAAAGTTTATGCTCAACTTAAATGTTTTCAGGCAACTGAATAATAAATTGCAACAGCAGATTCATAAATTGAACTCTATATCCGGCACGATAGCGCTCAGTTTGCATAAACCCGAGTCTCTGAGCAGAAGCCTTCACACCACTTCCGATGCGGCTCAGCAGTTGGCGGCAATAGCTAGAGGAATCAAGAGTGAGGTAAGTTTTAAAAAAAAACAGGATTTTATACTTTTAATCTAGAATGTGGTATCCAGAGCCTTGAGTGCCAAGAATTGGGAGCGAAACTGATTGAGTAGACTCTATATTTGGCTTTATGCTATATATATGTCACCGTAAGATTGTAAAGATCTAACTCGCAAAATTGCAAACTGTCGAAAGATTACAATTTAACGCATTATTTGTCGGTAGATTGTAATCTGTTAGGTATATTAACCCGACAGAACCTAACTGATTATTTATGTCGAACCCTAACCTAACCTACATGAAACAGACAAGAAAACGTAAATACAATGAATATTTCAAAAATTGACACTCAGAACATTGAACGGTTCACAATCTGTCGACAGTTTACAATTTCGCGAGTTAGATTATAATCTAACAGTTTTTACAATCTTACGGTGACATACGAGTATATATATATATTATTATTAAATTGTAAAAATGAGCCATTTGTTAATCAATGTGTTACTTTCCTAGGATCCAGTACAGCATAAGCGAATAGAGGAAGCAGTCCAAGAAATGAGCATAGCCACTTACAATCTCTTGAAAACCGCAGAATCGTCGAGTCACGTAAGTCATAAGTCCAAAAAATCAGGGAAGGAACTAAAATTATCTGACTAAAATATAAGAATGTTATCATTTTTACTTACAGTCGAAAAATCCTACTGATTCTAGAAGAAGACTGCTTGAAGCCTGCAGATTGCTTAACGTAGCGATTAATAAACTCGTGAGTATCTTATAAAATCAAATCATTTTGAACATCAATTATAATAAAATTGCATTCAAAGAATATGAAATTGCCAAAATAAATTATAAAGGAAAACAAAAATTAGCAGAACCCGCACTTATTAATATTATGCTTAAAGCCATATTGTTTCATTATTGTTGACTTTCGTTTTTTAGAATTATAATCCTTATTTTAAAAACGTTTAGGTACGTGAAATCATCATTCAAGCATCTTGGGACCCCAACGTGCTTGAATGGCGCAGTGAACTGTAAAAAAAATTTGGAAATATCGTCAGTTTTTATACTGTTCACATAGGTATATTGCGCATACTTTAATACTACACTAGAATCAGCCTTCCTTCAGTTCTTTTTTGGTAACCATAACACGTCTTTGAGCGGCGTTAAGTAGTCAGATCCCCAGCCGCATGCGGGCAGACCGTCACTATTTTAACCAGAGGAGAGCCCTACAACCACCAAATACTGAATCAGCCTTTCTAATGATAGTTACCAGCTGGTAAAAGTCCTATAATATTATAAAATATAATCTATGTGTCCCGTCCAATGGTAACTCTTCGGGATATGAACTCGAACATGAATCTAACGATTGTTTAACTTCAACAGGGTCGAGCAGCGTTCCCAGCGGACAAACTACGCAACGAGTGCAGTGAGATGAACAGGAATCTGCAGCTGCAGCAGACGTTCCTGCAAGCCAACACCCCCACCTGTGCGCTCAGCTACACGGACTGTCTCGACGCACTGAACAACCAGAACGATGTTATACGTATGTTACAACGGATTTAGCTTTTAGGGTCGTGCAGTATTCCCAGCGGATAAACTACGCAACGAGTGCGGTGAGATGAACAGCAGCTGCAGCAGACGTTCCTGCAGGCCAACACTCCCACCTGTGCGCTCAGCTACACGGACTGTCTCGACGCACTGAACAACCAGAACGATGTTATACGTATGTTACAACAGATTTAGCTTTTCTCAAACTCAAATACGTTCTAGTATTATAGGGTGTGCTACCCTTATGGAAATTACATCTTGTGTTCCGGCTATACCTAACTCGACGAATATTGAATGGAAGCAGGCGTTACTTTGCGGAAGTCTATGATAGTGAATGAACTAGAAGTTTAATTCGCTATAATCCGCTACAGGAGACAAATCTGTGTGGTACAGTGCGTGTCTCTCACCTGCAGCATGCGACACCCACCACCCAGCAAACGCACAGGCACAACACCACACCACACACATCCTCCAAATCACTCTCAACGTACGTTTCACTCCGACACCGGAGCATCTTCAGGAGATGTTGACTCGACAATGCACGATTGTCAATCGTGACATATAGCGGACATATGTCAAGCGAATTAAACCTCTAGTTCATTCACTAACTCAACGAAAGCAAACCCGTGGCCTCGTTCCGGGGCCCATAGCGGTGGAGGGATGGGTTGAAATAGGGTCTTGGTGCACAAGATTCTACTCGGTGAATCTTATAACTTAGCTATAACTCACCTCGTCAGCTGGTGATGGCAAGGAGGGTCCTGAGGTTGTGGGTGTGTTTTTTTTGTAAGTGGTGAGTGGGTGTGTAGTGTGTGGTATGACGCTCTCCATGGACGGTAGACCTCCAGGCTCCAATGCAAACAGGCTACTCGGCTGGACCACTTGGTCTATCACGAAGCCCGTGGCCGGAGGGTTAGAAGATAGGTACAGGGCCTCAGCGGCGAGGCGTTCAAAACCCGTCGAGTAGTCAGGGCCAAAACGGGTTATTGGCGGACAAACCTGACTATAACACTCGAATCGAAATTTTTTCCGGTGGCAAAATATCAGCCACGTAATTAATGTATGTTCAAACCCTCACACGTGCCATCATAAAGACGTCAGTTGTCAAAGTCAAAAGACGACCACAGAACATTAACAGCTAGTTCGCTACTGTAGACGGCGCGAATATCTTGAATAAATGTGTGTGTGTAAGTTTGTTTCTCTTTCACGCAAAAACAACTAAACGGATCTGGATGACATTTTGCACAGAGATAGATTATAGTCTGGAATAACACATAGGACACTTTTTATCCCGGAAAACTAAAGAATTCCCGCGGGATTAAAAACCCCAATCCACGCGGACGAAGTCACGGGCATCAGCTAGTGTTCAACTAAATAAACCACCTGGAAGTCAGTCAATGGACACTTCGTACAAGGTAGTACAGTTTAGATTGCGATTCACCCGGCCAAGAGCACGGTGGACCGAGTATATACCGAGAGTAACGGAAAATGGATGCATGAGGAAGGCTGAAGGCAGGGAGTGAGGGTGTTGATCAGGGAAGGCTCATGTATAACAGTGAACTTTGATGTCTTCTTGCAGATAAACTCAGATCAGAAGAACCTATTCCACGGACGGATATAACCACTTCCCTCCGATATGTAACGTCTTCTGTGTGTAACAGCGCTGAATTTGCTGCCCAGAGTGCTTATCTGGTAATAGAAACTTCTAGACTACTATGAAAGCTTACAAGTTTCATAGCATTTAGAAATCCCATTAAATCAACTGGATTATATAGTCCCACAAACTTATCTGTCCCCCAATTGTGTATGAGGAAATAATAATCTTAATCGTTTGTCAAACGGATAATTCAACCTGTTTAAGGAGTTCATAGATGCCTGCACGTCAAAAAGCATATATGAACTCCTTTAACAGTTCGAATAATACATTTAAGGTGTCAAATGGTTACGATTTACATAAACAATTAGGCCTCGGACTCGATGTCAATGGGCTTTTGTATATGAAAGCTTAAAAACAAAACTAAACAGGCATTAAAACTATTAGTTCCAATTTTGGCCACGGGTTAGATAGGTTTGTGGGACTATACATTTCCTAGTATCTCTGTGATTCTACTCACTATATCCAAAGGGAATGAAAAGTGTTACCATTATATTCAGTGGTAGATTCAAAAGCGCCTGTAAAAGTTCTACTGACCTTTGAATTTGTTGTCATCATATTTTAATTTTCAAAAGAAAACAAAGCTATATTTTTTTCATGTACTTTAAATATTTTCTAAGTTGTCTTTATCACTGTAAAGTCCATTATCTTTTCAGCTATCGTTGTCAGATGCGGAACAAAGCATAGCAAAACATGGTGTGGTAGATTTAGCACGATTGTACAATGTTACTGAAGCTACAGAGGACACATGTCTACAAATGATATGCGCTGGTCCCGGAGAACAGGTAATTGTTCAAATCAAAAATTAAGATAAACATATTGGTATAAACAGTCACGTGGACTGGATCAAGCATATCTCTAATTCGGCACTGATGGGTAAGTGAACGGCATTCCTGGCGCGATTTCCAGAGAGACGCAGGTTCAAATCCTGCCAATTCCGTAATTGTTATGTATTTGAGTAAGCTCAGCAACTTACCCAGTGTGAGAAATACTATTAAAAAAAATTACAAAATTAAAATTAAAATCGATATAACTACGTAATTAAATTACATATTATATTCACTATCATGATTATCATCATGATGATGTAAAACCCATTATGTTATGAGGCTTCATACAAAATTTTCTCATTTCGAAGGAGCTTAGTGTTACGATCAACCATCAGCCCCCCGATTGTGTAAGGAAATAGTAATCGTTTGACAAAGGTATAATTCGACCTGTTTAAGGAATTTATAGATGCCTGCACGTCAAAAAGCATGTATGAACTCCTTAAACAGTTCCAGTAATACGATTGAAGCTGTCAAATGATTACGATTTGCACTGACAATTGGGCCTCAGGTCATAGTTCTAACATTCACAGGCAAGGAACCGGAAGCTGCTAAAACAAATGATTTATTGTTTTAATGTCTGATTAAAAAGGTTTAAGCTTATTTATTATAGTCTAGGCAATAAAGCTAGTCGACCCCAACAATAATTCTTCAGGCGACGAAACTTTACAGTATGGTAAAGTATCATGAGTCGAACATATATTATAAATATCCAATAAAAAATCATGAAGGAAATAAGGTTTTTATGTTATACCCAATTGTCAAAGCAGGAAGGTACATTATCGCGTAAGCACAGTTTAAGTTTAATAATAAAATCGTTTTAAATATCGATGTACTGGATGATTATTTCGTTTGATATTTCGGTTTTGAGTGTAAATATACTACATACTGTTATTTTAAAAATAAATCGAGAAAATATTCATGTCATAAATATTAAGTTTAAGGTACAAAACAAAAAAGTCCCGGATCGGGCCAAAACAAGTATTGGGTTTTCTGACTAGAGATTCTCAGTAGGTCCTAGCCCGGAGTTAGGAAGTTGGCGGTGTTTTACCCCCGTGCCTCGGAGAGCACGTTAAGCCGTCGATCCCGGTTATTATCACTAACATGATAATAGTCGTTAAAGCTCGCCATCCCGCATTGGAGCAGCGTGGTGGGTCTAAGCTCTAATTCCCTCTCTCTCATGAGAGTGGAGGCCTGTGCCCAGCAGTGGGACGTTAATGGGCTGTAGTGGTGGTGGTAGGTACAAAACCTAACTTCCGCATGGATTTTTTGTTGTTATTTTTTTATAAGATAAGATTCAGACCATGCTATAACCCAGCCAAGTCTCAACGACTGAAGATTTAATACAACGAACCGCCCCATTGCCTAGACCACCAAACCAAATTAAGTTTCTGGTCCGTTGGTCATCATAATATGGACTTCCGCAAAGTAACGCCTGCTTCTTTCCAACATTTACAGGCCGCAGAACTTAATGGTTGTCTTATAAAACAAGTACAACAGTTACACGAAGCGATAGAGGACGCAACTGATAAAGTGAAAGGGGACATTAAGCACCCATTAATTGCCAATTCGAGGGAATTGAAGTCCGCTCTGAAATCTTTACACGGAGGAGTACATTTGCCGACATGCAAGGTAAAAGTTTTAAAAAAATATAACAGTTTTTTTTTCGATTATTATACGACTGCCTGAAAAAAGGTGCATATTGTTTTCAGGGCTCATGTATGTATGTATGTATGTGAGTTTATATATTCCACCATAACCTCTATACGCCTGAACCGATTTTGATAAATGAGACATCGTTAGAATCCCTAGCTTATTCCGGGTGACATGGGCTAGTAAAATTAAAAAAAAATGAAGGGGTGACCATGGTCCCGCATTAAAGACTAAATTTGAAAAAAAAATTGAAAATTTGATTAACTATATAATCATCATCTAGAAAATGATGAGTAGATTCCAAAAATATAAAACACTATAGCTCAATGTCCAGTGATTCACAAAAAAATATAATTTAATAAAAATGTGAATAAGATTCTAATTTAACTAGATTAATTTAGATTTTTAACTTTTTAGTTCGTTTTTTGGTAGGGCAGTCGTGTTTTTTAATTTATTTAAATTCTGATTTGTCGCATGAATTGATTCTTATCTCAAAAGGTCACATAATGTTGAGATCCTAAAGTTAGGTCAGATAATTTTCCAGTTATCGTTAATTACCAGACAGCATCTTGGAAAATCGATTAAACAATCGCTTTCAGTTAGCATGCGCACAACGAGTAAAACCATGTCTACTCGTTATCTCTATTTGTCTACCGTATCTCACATGGTTACTTGTTTCATTACATCAAAAGTAGAGATCCAAGTCATATTTATTATCTGTGGTATGTTTCTCTACGAACCCTTACATTTCGACCATTTTTTCTTGTAATATACCGGATTTTGTATGTTAGGGTAAACGAGCAATTAGTCGTCGACGACTTCATCTCTCTCTCTCTCGTTGCGAGATATCTCGCGTTTCCTGCCTGCCATTTCCAACCAACCAGTCCAGATTTCATTGATTTATTGATTTATTTGTTGTGAACACAATATTAACATGCATTCTGCCATTTCTAGCGTACAACATTTAGAATTATTAATATCAAACATTATTAAGTTATACTAATTAAATTATTTAACAAAATTAAATTGGTCAATTAAATTCAAAATTATTATCACACTCAATAATGGACAAATCATACAATACATATTATCATACCTTCGTAGGAAAAAAATAATAATAATTTCAAATACATGTCATTACATAATTCTTAGATAAGTTATTGTTTTAATGATTTATAGTCAAAAAAATCCTTAATTGAGTAAAATGAATAACTCAAGAGCCATTTACTGAGGGCAGGCTTAAATCGCTTAATAGGCAAGGTCTGAATATCCCTAGGCAACAGGTTAAATATTCTAATACACATAGCATGGCTTTCCTTTCATTTAATTTATCAAGTTTCTTAGAGAGATTTGATCCTTATAATTGATACTACCGATCGATGCAATACATCACACAGGTTGTAATTTTTACAGATTTTAGTCGGTTCGATTCCCGGGCGTGGCGAGCGAATTTTCGAAAATCTTTGAATGCAGTTTTCTTTCTATTCAAAAATAAAGGAATGTTTTCTTTGAGTATAATTTTCTATCTACAGTATTAAGAGTACTTTCCCTTCAGGTGGCATTACAGAATTCCACCCTGTATACCTTTCACTATGAGAAAAAATCACTACTTAAAATAAAACGATGAATTAGATTAAATACTTTGTTATTTATGCAGGAGGAAGACTTCACGTTGAAGATAATTGAACATTTAGATACTATAAAGAAAATCAACGCCATTATCAAGATAGTGCCTCAACCTAAGTTAGACAAGGATCCTAAGAAGACCAGCATGTCTACTGAAGTCATTGATCACACTAAGTATGTATTATAAAACTGGATGATGCCCGCGACAGTAAAGAGGTTGTAATGTGGGGAGGAAATAAAGCTATAATAATAATAACCACGGATAAGAAAATTGGCAGTCATAGGGACTGCACTGATTTTAATTTTTTTTTTCTAATTAAAAAAAATCAAATATAAACCTTAAAACTAGGCTATTAAAGTTTAATTACGAATGTACAATATTTATATTTAAAACCTTTTGTATTCGTAACAACGCGAGGTGTCGGTCACGGTTCCACAGCACTTAATAATATAAACCTTAAAGGTAAAGCATTAAAGTTTAATTACGAATGTACTATTAATACTTAAAGCCTTTTGTCTTAAGAAGAACGGTGTCAGTGAAGGTGTTAAAGAAGTTTTCACTTCAATAAAAATTCGAACATATTGAAGTAATATGGGTTTTTATATTAATAGATGGAGACTGTTGGTGAGACGTCTTTATTCTGTGCAGGCTTAATATCTACTCTTTACTAACTAACATAAATAATAACGAAACATTACTTGCTATTGTTATAATATTATTTCCTAATCTAACCTACTTACAATTTCAATGGACCTTTCTTCCAAATCGATGAGTATACAACCTACATCGATGTATTGAGGAGTTGCATCTTTATGTTTAACTGAGTACATATTATTTATTTATATTTTTATTTATTTCTGAGTATATATAAGTATGTTTGTATATTTATATATTATATGTGTAGTATTTATGGTTTTTTATGTTATATTTAGTATATATATGTATTATAATTTGTGGCTTTATATCAATATTTTTATTTATTTTGTTGTTTCTGCACCATCTACCGGTTGTTTCTGTGGCTATGTCCTTTTAAACCATTGGTTGCTTGGAAGAGATCGCTGTGAAGCGATAAGGCCGCCAAATTGTATACTTCCTTTGTTATTAGCTAAGTTTACTGTTGTTATTGTTTTTTGGTGTACAATAAAAGTATATTCATTCATTCATTCATATTACAATATACTACAAAGTTTCCATTTTGTAGGAGTCTCCTAGCCAGCACGTCGTTGATGGTGAAGAAGGCGAGCTCCTCAGAAGAGAAGGTGGTGACTTGGGCTATGTTTAGTAGCTGTGATGTCATCAAGGCGTTTGAGGCACTCATCACTTGCATCAAGTAAGCCATTACAGCCCATTAGCGTCCCACTGCTGGGCACAGGCCTCCACTCTCATAGGAGAGAGGGAACTAGAGCTTAGACCCACCACGCTGCTCCAACGCGGGTTGGCGAGCTTTGACGACTATTATCATGTTAGTGATAATAACCGGGACCGACGGCTTAACGTGCTCTCCGAGGCACGGGGGTGGAACACCGCCAGCTTCCTAACTCCGGGCTAGTACTGAGATTTTCTAGACAGAAACACCCAACACTTAATTATGGCGCGTCCCAGAGCTCAAGGGGTCACGACCCTCAGTAATGAGGAATACGACGCAGAGAGACAGAGAGACGCTGTTTTAATGTAAGAGACTCCTTAATCGTTGATTGTAAGAAAATGTGAAAATAATGTGAAATATATATAACGTTACAGAGAGAAGGGGGCTGAAGCTGGCTTCATCGAATCCTTGAAATCCCAAGAGGTAATGTTTGTATCATTGATTTCTTGCTAAAATTTACACAATAGGGATGATGCCAATATCTCTATATATATAAAAATCAACTGGTGTTCGTTTGTCTCGCTAAAACTCAAGAACGGCTGGGCCGATTTAGTTGATTTTGGTTTTGAAATGTTTGTCGTAGTTAAGGAAAGGTTTCAACGGCGAGAATATATGGAAAAATTGTGAGTAATATTAGTAAAAAAAACCATTTCATTTTCCCATATTAACTGTTCTACCTACTTTCCTGTCAAACATTTGACGTTCATCCCTTCGGTACGATAGACTCGGGTCCACTCGAAAGTTTTAATGTCGTTAGGTTATGTGATACGAAGTACACCGGCTCATCTGGTCAAAAATAAATTATTTCTAACTGATTATTAAATAGAGGGGTTTCAAAAAGACCTAAAATTCATATCCTCGGTTAGTTTTAAGTTGAATAACCATTTTAAAATATATATTAAAGAAAAAAAGTGCGTTGAGATTCTATGACGTCACATATATATCTAATTTAATTGATCATATTTCTACCCATATTCATTTAAAAATTCTGCTATGCTATAAAAACATTTGATTGGATTAGCCATCATCCCTTTTAATTTACCTTTAGATGATGCCCACGACTTTGTCTCTTTGATCTCGATTCTGTGATAATCCCGCGGGAACTCTTTAATTTTCCGGGATAAAAAGTAGCCTAAAAAAAGCCTTTGTAATCCCGGGATACAAACTATCCTCATACCAAATTTCATCAAAATCGGTTGAACAGATGCGCTGTGAATGCGTAGCAGACAGATACACTTTTGCATTTATAATATTAGTATGGATTTTTTTAAAATCTCTTCTGTGCTTTATGAGAATAATATTCAGAACAACAGTTTATTAGTTCTCATAAGTGTGCAAAAAATTGTTTTCAGGATCAAGATGCCCCACCTAAGAGTTTCGTACAAAAACAGTAAGTATCCTTTCTTTTTATCCACTAAAATTGCGATCTCATCTGATGGTAAGTGATGCAGTCTAAGATGGTAGCGGGCTAACCTGTTAGGGGCATGGCAGTTATATTAAACCCATACCTCTGTTCGATTTCTACACGGCATCGTACCGGAACGCTAAATCGCTTGGCGACACAAAATCCTATATTGTATAATAACTATTAGTATCTAGTATTATAAAAGTATAATTTACTCTAATGTTTCCAATACATCTATCATTAACAAAGTCCTATATTGTATAATAAATATTAGAAGTATTATAAAAGTATTATTTACTCTAATGTTTCCAATACATCAATCATGAAAATATGAGCTGAATTTTCAGAAAAAAGCTACAGTACAGAACAATAAAGTGGATAACACACTGAAAATAAATGACTAAGAAACTTGTTGGACGGATAAACATGTTTCACTAGCTAATGCCCGCGACTTCGAGGTTTTTTGGTTCCCGCGGGAACTCCTTAATTTTTCGGGATAAATAGTAGTAAAATGTGCTATTCCAGAATATAATCTATCTCTGTGCCAAATTTCATTCAGATCCTTTCTGCTGTTCTGGCGTGATTGAGTAACAAACATCCATACATCCATACATCCAGACATCCATCCATCCAAACTTTCGCATTTATAACATTAGTAAAATGATTTCAGGGTGGATTTAGTGAATCATTGGCTCCAGAAGCCAGCTTCTAAAGAGAAAGACAAAGCAGCTGGAGTGAAAGCGGCTGAACAAGTGACGAGCCTGGCTGAACAGATGTGCGAAGACTTGACAGGAGCTGAGAGGGAGGAGATGAGGCATATGATAGCTGAGACCAAACAACTGCTGCACGATTGTACCCTGAAGTACAATAGTGATAAAGCATAGTGAGTTTGTTTCGTTATGAATAGGTTTTATTTGTTTAGTAGATAATAGAAGATGCGTGCGAATACGTCTGCGGGGTTTGAGGTTTTTTGGTGTTCTCGCGGAAACTCTTTAATTTTCCGGGACAAAACGTAGCCTATGTGCTATTCCAGACTATAATCTATCTCTGTGTCAAATTCCAGCTAGATCCGTTCAGCCGTTGGGGCGTGATTGAGTAACAAACATCCATACATCCATCCAAACTTTTGCATTTATAAAATTAGTAAAATATTTAGTAGATGTGCGCGAATGTGTCTGTGTGGATTGAAGTTTCATGGTTCCCACGGGAACTCTTTAATTTTCCGGGATAAATAGTAGCCTATGTTTTATTCCAGAATATAATCTATCTCTGTGCCTAATTTCAGCCAGATCCGTTCAGCCGTTGGGGCGTGATTGAGTAACAAACATACATACATCCATCCAAACTTCAAACCAACTCCTTTTAATGTTTTGTTTTGTTGTAGCTTGCTTTTGGAGCGTTTGAAGGAACTTCGCAAGATGTTAGAAAAGGGAGTTGTCACGAGGGTAGTTGAAGACTTCCTGGTTGAAATCCCACTGGACAATCTGGACACATTGCAGACAGAGACAGGTAATTCTGACGTCATGATGATATCGTCCCGACCGAATTTCGGCCACGGCGGCCAATCTTCAGAGAGATTTACCATCTGCGCTGGAGACATTATAGTGCATTTATTTATGTGCATACACAGGTACGCTTTCTATTCCTTTACTATCATAGCCCGATGGGACGGAAACTCCAACACGACGGGTGAGAGATCAGACGCAGGACTGACGGCTTTACGTGCTCTCCGAGGCACGGGGGTGAACCGCCAACTCCCTAACTCCGGACTAGTAATGAGAATTTCTAGTCGGAAAAAATGGCATCATAGTGACTGACGTAACCCAAACTTTTAGTTTTAAGACTCATTTGCATGATAAATATCTTGTTAAATCTATGTTCCGTCTGTCATTTATTTCTCATCATGCATATTTCACAAAGATTCGGGGATCTGACCCCTCGGTACGAAGCTGGTCAAAGTTGGCACTGCATTTAGAAAAAGATTGAAATGAGACGTCTTGTCTCATACGTAAACGTTACAAAGATTGTCTGGTAGACGCCTTAGGGTTTGGAATGTACCCTTTTCAAAAGTTCCAAAATATACCGTTTATTAATCTTATCATCCTCAGTTTCATTTATTTTACACCAGTTCTTATCATCTTACCATCCTCAGTTTCAGTTATTTTACACCAGTTCTTATCATCTTATCATCCTCAATTTCATTTATTTTACACCCGTTCTTATCATCTTATCATCCTCAGTTTCAGTTATTTTACACCAGTTCTTATCATCTTATCATCCTCAGTTTCAGTTATTTTACACCAGTTCATATCATCTTATCATCCTCAGTTTCAGTTATTTTACACCAGTTCTTATCATCTTATCATCCTCAGTTTCATTTATTTTACACCCGTTCTTATCATCTTATCATCCTCAGTTTCAGTTATTTTACACCAGTTCTTATCATCTTATCATCCTCAGTTTCAGTTATTTATAAGTTTGTCGGACTGTAACTGATTCCGATTCCACAATCGGGCAAATTGCCAAGACTCTCTCCTTTCGTAAGCCCGGGCTGTGTATTAATATATCACTTCAATTACATGATGTTATTTAACAGCCCCTGTGGCCTAATGGATAAGGCATCGGCCTCCTAAGCCGGGGATTGTGGGTTCGAGTCCCACCAGGGGTAGAGTCATCACTCATTTTACTTTTTATACCTTTTCATAACTTTAGTCATACAATTTTCATTGCTATTTCATAACAGCGTATTAAACCAAAGTTTTTATTATTACATACTAGCTGATAAATAAAGCTTAAAAATTCGAAAAGATATTATAATAAAATCCGCTAAATTGCAAACAGAAATAAAAAAGAAATTATTAGGGTTAGAAATTAATAACAGGGTCAGTAAACTAGAAAATACTAAAAAAACGTTCACGGCAGAAGTAAAACTTCAGAAAAGAAAGCCTACGAGATAATGAGATAAAAATCTACTTGTATCTATAGCTCATTCTAGTTATCTCATTCTTTCGCAGGCTATATCCTATTATTAATATGTTTGTCTCTTTTTAGTGTCGCTTTTTCGTTTCGAATTTTCAAATCACAATGATTCTAAAGAAGTTTCACAAGAAGATAAACTGAAAACTAAAGCAGACAATTATTACAAAAATATATCGTGGATAAATAAATATCAATCGAACATCTACTTTCGTATAGGTACTACAAAAGATTTCACTTTTTAGGAGTCTCCTAGCCAGCCCGTCGTATCATTATAAAATCTGTGCTTACTAATATTATAAATATGAAAGTTTGGATGGATGTTTGTTACTCAATCACGCCCGAACGGCTGAACGGATTTTGATGAAATTTGGCACAGATATAGATTGTAGTCCGGAATAACACAGGCTACTTTTATCAAACCTCAATCCACGCGGACGAAGTTACGGGCATCAGCTAGTAGTATAATAATAACGCTTGTACACAGACGCCAGGAAACGCAAGTTCCTGCTGGAGAAGAAGATAGCGGAACTGCTCGCGCAGCTCGGCCGTGTGACCAAGACGGCCAGGCTCGTAGGCAGTACCGGTGCCGCACCCAAGCTCGAGCTCGCCACCTCTACTGATCAGGTTATTCTTCTTCTTCTTCTTCTTCTCCTTCTTCCTCTTCTTCTTCTTCTTCTCCACTTTACGAGCTTAGTTGTGGGTAATATTTATTTGACGATTGTTGGTTATTACATAGGAAGTTCTTACAATAACGGATTACGTATAGGTTGCAATTGCCTGAAAATAAAAATTATTTATTTATTAATTTGCCTGGTGGGTGGCTTCGGCCATGTGATCAAGACGGCTAGGCTCGTGGCCAGCATCGGCGCCGCGTTCAAACTCGAGCTCGCCACCTCTACTGATCAGGTTATTCTTCTTCTTCTTCTTCGGCTACTTCTTCTTCTTCTTATCCTGGGTTTTTAAAGAAAGAAATAAAGAAAACGTTTTTATTTGATCACAATATTTAGTATAAGAAACTATCAAAGTAGTTAAAGGTAATAATAGTAATAATATACTAATACATTTTATTTACGCACGTAGTTGTATTTTCTTCTTCTTCTCCACTTTACACAATTAGTTTAAGGTAATATTTATTTAGTGATTGTTGGCTATTACATAGGAAGTTCTTACAATAACTGATTACGTCAGGGTTGCAATTGCTTGAAAATAAAAATTATTTATTTATTAATTTGCCTGGTGGGAGGCTTCGGCCGTGTGACCAAGACGGCCAGGCTCGTGGCCAGCACCGGCTTCGAGTCCAAACTCGAGCTCGCCACCTCTACTGATCAGGTTATTCTTCTTCTTCTTCTTCTTCTCCTTCTTCCTCTTCTTCTTCTTCTTCTCCACTTTACGCACTTAGTTGTAGGTAATATTTATTTAGCGATTGTTGGTTATTACATAGGAAGTTCTTACAATAACTGATTACGTCAGGGTTGCAATTGCTTGAAAATAAAAATTATTTATTTATTAATTTGCCTGGTGGGAGGCTTCGGCCGTGTGACCAAGACGGCTAGGCTCGTGGCCAGCACCGGCGCCGCACCCAAACTCGAGCTCGCCACCTCTACTGATCAGGTTATTCTTCTTCTTCTTCGTCTTCTTCTTCGTCTTCTTCTTCTTCTACTCCTTCTTCTTCTTCTTCTTCTCCTGGATTTTTAAAGAAAGAAGACGTCTTTGTTTGATCAGAGTATTTAGTATAAGAAACTATCAAAATAGTTAAAGGTAATAAAAGTAATAATATAGTAATATATTTTACGCACTTAGTTGTAGGTAATATTTATTTGGCGATTGTTGGTTATTACATAGGAAGTTCTTACAATAACTGAGTACGACTGGGTTGCAATTGCCTGAAAATAAACATTATTTATTTATTAATTTGCCTGGTGGGAGGATTCGGCCGTGTGACCAAGACGGCCAGGCTCGTGGCCAGCACCGGCGTCGAGTCCAAAATCGAGCTCGCCACCTCTACTGATCAGGTTATTCTTCTTCTTCTCCTTCTTCTTCTTCTTCTCCACTTTACAAACTTAGTTTAAGGTAATATTTATATGGCAATTGTTGGTTATTACATAGGAAGTTCTTACAATAACTGACTACGTCTGGGTTGCAATTGCCTGAAAATAAACATTATTTATTTATTAATTTGCCTGGTGGGAGGCTTCGGCCATGTGACCAAGACGGCTAGGCTCGTGGCCAGCATCGGCGCCGCGTTCAAACTCGAGCTCGCCACCTCTACTGATCAGGTTATTCCTCTTCTTCTTCTCCTTCTTCTTCTTCTTCTTCAACTTCTTCTTCTTCTCCACTTTACGAGCTTAGTTGTAGGTAATATTTATTTGGCGATTTTTGGTTATTACAATAACTGATTACGTCTGGGTTGTAATTGCTTGAAAATAAAAATTATTTATTCATTACTTTGCCTGGCGGGAGGCTTCGGCCGTGGCTAGTCACCACCCTACCGGCAAAGACGTGCCGCCAAGCGATTTAGCGTTCCGGTACGCTGCCGTGTAGACACCGAATAGGGGTATGGGTTTAATATAACTGCCATGCCCCTAACAGGTTAAGCCGCTACCATCTTAGACTGCATCTTCACTTACCATCAGGTGAGATCGCAGTCAAGGGCTAACTTGTGGTGGATAAAAAAAAAAAAAAGTAGTAAAATTCAAATGTTTATTCAAATGAACTTTGACAAGTGCTTTTCAATCGTCGAGTGAGTCTTTAGACACCGAATAGGGGTATGGGTTTAATATAACTGCCATGCCCCTAACAGGTTAACCCGCTACCATCTTAGACTTACCATCAGGTGAGATCGCAGTCAAGGGCTAACTTGTGGTGGATAAAAAAAAAAAAAAAGTAGTAAAATTCAAATGTTTATTCAAATGAACTTTGACAAGTGCTTTTCAATCGTCGAGTGAGTCTTTAGACACCGAATAGGGGTATGGGTTTAATATAACTGCCACGCCCCTAACAGGTTAACCCGCTACCATCTTAGACTTACCATCAGGTGAGATCGCAGTCAAGGGCTAAGTTGTAGCGGAATCCAAAAAAAAAAAGGAAATTCATAATTAAAATGCTTATTGAAATGAACTTTGACAAGTGCTTTTGAATCGTCGAGTAAGTCTTTCCAGTGCAGGATCGCCATTCGCCGTAAAATGATGTATACCCGTTATCTCTCTCTGTCTACCGAAGCTAACATGTACTTGTCTCGCTACGTCAAAAGTAGAGATAAAAGTAATATTTCTTATCTGTGGTATTTTTCTCTACGAACCTTTACATGTCGACAATTTTTTTTCTTGTAATAAACCGCATTTTGTGCATGTTATGGTAAATGAAAAATTTGCCGGCAACGACCAGATCTCTCTCTCTCGTCGCGAGATAATCTCGTTGTGCGCATGCTAAGCACACAGCTTGGGACCCCAGCTTGGGGGGATTCGTAAAATATCAAATCAAATCAAATCAAATCAATCATTTATTTGCATAGATTGCATAAGAAAATTGGTGTTACATTATTAATATTAGCATGAACTACAATCTGCCATATGTTGGCATGCAAAAATTATATAATAATAATAATAAATACTTATTCTAAACATCATTTAAATCTTATCATCAGATAAATTATAATATATTTTATTATTCTATACAATATTTATGAGAAATTATTTTATTAAAATGTATTGTATTGTATTGTATTCAAAACCCTCAGTCTTAGCGTACTAATGTTCTATAGTTTATTACTTAAATGTTCAAACAATTCATATATTTGTGTCTGTTAAATACTCCTTAATTGTATAATATCTTTTCTTCAGCAAAAATTCTTTAATTTTTTGTTTAAATGTTAGGATATTTAGATTTCGGTCAGCCATAGATAATAAATTACCAGCATTTGTAATTTATAATATATATAGCTCGATTACCACTCACTCACTCATTGACAGAATTGTTCTCCTAGAAAGAGACAGAAAACGATACAATGATGTACGGGAGATGTGTTCGTGTGCGCGAGTCGAGTAGGGAAAAATTATGACATTTCGGAAAAACAAGATGGCGGCTGACGTGCTTTTTGTAACTCTTTTGTTTTCCAACCGATTTCGTTACAACTCGCAGTGTTTTAAGAAATTAGGAAACGATTACTAGAAAAATTGGAAAAAATTGGAAAAACAAGATGGCGGCCGAGCTGTAGTGTTTTGAAAATTTTGATTTTTCGACCCCGAACCGCGGCGCCACAGATCCGAAACGGCGTGGTTGAGCATAATATTTTTTTCTTTGTCGGCCTGCAATTATCCTGTATTTCGACAGAATGGGGGTGGTTTTTAAAAATTCAAGATGGCGGCTGTCGCGGCGGCCGTTCGGTTCGAGTTACGAAAAAACGCCATTTTAAAATTCAAATTTCTCGCAGTTGGCAACGTCGGAGCGTTTCGACTTCTACGGGGAGATTGTGTGTACAGACTCGAGATATGGATTGGGAAAATAAAATTACCCCATTTCTAGGGAAATTTTCGAGATTTACCCCAAAAATTAAAAAATCGAAATACGTATTTTTTGCTAAATTCGAGTACGAGCAACTACGTGTCCCACTTGTACAAATGATATTTGGGTAATTTCGTCGCCGAGGTCTGGCAACACTGGAATTTTTCAAAGAAAAAGTGATTTTAGACATGGTCTTTTTTCAGGGGCTATCATTTCGGCTGGGTGCGAGCGAGATGAAAGATTGAAACGTCATCAGGAGCGGTGTATCCTGTAGTTCACAGGAAAATTATAAAACTATGCAAAAAATTTTTGTGAAACGAAGTGGCGGCCATTTTGTATTCTTTTTGTGTTTTTGAAAATTTCAATCACGTCTTAGAGGCGGTTGGCAACATTTGGGAAAGTTGACATGTATGGATCGATTGTGTAACTCGACGGGCAGTATTGAGATATCACAACAGTGTTGCCTAATTCGGGGAAGTTTTCGAGATTTTCCCTAAAACTTCCTCCTGTAAAATTTTGTATGAAAAATTTTTTTTTCACTGATGGTTTCGTATAGAAGTCAGAAAATATAACTTGAAGAAAAATATGGGGACAGCTGATGATTGAGGATTTTGGAGACGGGTGAAGAGCACGGCCTGGGTATTGAAGATAGGTGGGGGTTGCTCGAACAAATGTCACTCGAAACCTCATCCAATTGGCAATAAGTAAAAAAAAAACTCAAAATGGTGGATTCAAGATGGCTGCCATACAAATTTCGTGAGTGTCTATCTCGGAGAGTATGAGAGATGGAAGTGTGGTTTCTTGACAAGAGATGATCAGGACGAGGAGGTCTATTTAGCGAAGTGAAAAAAAATTCAAGATGGCGGAATATTTTTCTTTATACCAAATTATATGGCGAATATTGAAGAGACTATAGGTGAAGTAGTAGTGTGTAGTAATTGACTTATCTGTTCTCCTAGAAAGAAACAGAAAACGATGCAATGGTGTAAGGGAGATGTGTTCGGGTGCGGGATGGAAGTAGGGAAAAATTATGAAATTTCGGAAAAAAAAGATGGCGGCTGACGTGATTCTTGCAACTCTTTTGTTTTCCAACCGATTTCGTTACAACTCGCTATTATTGAAGAAATAAGAAAACTATTAACAGAAAAAGTGGAAAAAATTGGAAAAACAAGATGGCGGCTGAGCTGTAGTGTTTCAAGTTTTTGATTTTTCGACCCCGAACCGCGGCGCCACACATCTGAAACGGCGTTGTCGAGCATAATATTTTTTTCTGTTTTCGCCTACAATTATCCTGTATTTTGACAGAATGGGAGTGGTTTTAAAAAATTCAAGATGGCCCCTGTCGCGGCGGCCGTTCGGTTTGAGTTACGAAACAACGCAATTTTAAAATTCTAATTTCTCGCAGTTGGAAACGTCGGAGCGTTTCGACTTCTACGGGGAGATTGTGTGTACAGACTCGAGGTATGGACTGGGGAAAAAAATTACCCCATTTCTCGGGAAAATTTCATGATTTACCCCAAACATAAAAAAATCGAAATACGTATTTTTTGCAAAATTCGAGTACGAGCAACCACGTGTCTCACTTGTACGAATGACATTTGGGTATTTTAGTATTTGGCAACACTGGAATTTATTTATTACAAGACATGGAATTGTGGTTTCTTGGCAAGAGATGATCAGGACGAGGATGTCTATTTAGCAAAATGAAAAAAAATTCAAGATGGCGGAATATTTTTTTTCATACCAAATTATATGGCGAATATTGAATTTACTACAATTAGTGTAGAACTATGCAAGATTTTGATACGGTTCCGTTTTACCCACGACGGGGCTCCCTGGGATTACAAAACAGGAAGCTGATAACAAAGTTTTTAAAAATCAGCGCCATTTTGAAATTCTTTGTTAATTGACCGATTTCGTTCAAAATCGATATTTAGGACTCCCTGGGATCACAAAACAGGAAACTGGTACCAGAATTTAAAAAATCAACGCCATTTTCAAATACTTTGTGAATTGACCGATTTCGTTCAAAATCGATATTTAGGATTCCCTGGGATCACAAAACAGGAAACTGGTACCGGAATTTTAAAAATCAACGCCATTTTGAAATTCTTTGTTTATTGACCGATTTCGTTCAAAATCGATATTTGGGGCTCCCTGGGATTACAAAACAGGAAACTGATTCCAAAATTTTAAAAAATCTGCGCCATTTTGAAATTCTGTGTTAATTGACCGATTTTGTTCAAAATTGATATTTAGGACTCCCTGGGATCACAAAACAGGAAACTGGTACCAGAATTTAAAAAATCAACGCCATTTTGAAATACTTTGTGAATTGACCGATTTCGTTCAAAATCGATATTTAGGACTCCCTGGGATCACAAAACAGGAAACTGATACCAAAATTTTAAAAAATCTGCGCCATTTTGAAATGCTTCGTTAATTGACCGATTTGGTTCAAAATCTATATTTAGGACTTCCTGGGATTACAAAACAGGAAACTGGTATCAAAATTTTAAAAAATCAGCGCCATTTTGAAATTCCTTGTTACAGAACCGATTTTGTTCAAAATCGATATGTAACGATCCCTAGGATCACAAAACAGGAAACTGTTACCAAAATTTTAAAAAGCAGCGCCATTTTGAAATTCTGTGTTAAATGACCGATTTTGTTCAAATTCGATATTTAGGACTCCCTGGGATCACAAAACAGGAAACTGGTACCAGAATTTAAAAAATCAACGCCATTTTGTAATTCTTTGTTAATTGACCGATTTTGTTCAAAATCGATATCTGAGGATCCCTGCGATTACAAAACAGGAAACTGATACCAAAGTAGTAAAAAATCAGCGCCATTTTTTTTTTATCACAACCCGTGAGCTGCTTTAGCAGCTCACGCACAGAGCGATAAACTAGTTATTATTATATTATACTATATATAGCTCAATTACCACTCACTCACTGACTCACTCATTGACAGAATTGTTCTCCTAGAAAGAGACAGAAAACGATGTAATGATGTATGGGAGATGTGTTCGAGTGCGGGAGTCGAGTAGGGAAAAATTATGACATTTCGGAAAAACAAGATGGCGGCCGACGTGATTCTTGTAACTCTTTTGTTTTCCAACCGATTTTGTTGCAACTCGCAATGATTGAAGAAATTAGGAAACGATCTATAGAAAAAGTGGAAAAAATTGGAAAAACAAGATGGCGGCCGAGTTGTAGTGTTTTAAAATTTTTGATTTTTCGAACCCGAACCGCGGCGCCACAGATCCGAAACGGCGTGGTCGAGCATAATTTTTTTTTCTTTTCCCGCCTACAATTATCCTGTATTTTGACAGAATGGGGGTGGTTTTTAAAAATTCAAGATGGCGGCTGCCACGGCGGCCGTTCGGTTTGAGTTACGAAAAAACGCAATTTTAAAATGCAAATTTCTCGCAGTTGGCAACGTCGGAGTGTTTCGACTTCTATGGGGAGATTGTGTGTACAAACTCGAGGTATGGATTGGGGAAAAAAAATTACCCCATTTCTCGAGAAAATTTCAAGATTTACCCCAAAAATTAAAAAATCGAAATACGCATTTTTTGAAAAAATCGAGTACGAGCAACCACGTGTCCCACTTGTACAAATGACATTTGGGTAATTTCGTCGCCGAGGTCTGGCAACACTGGAATTTATCAAAGAAAAAGTAATTTTCGACATGGTCTTTTTTCAGGGGCTATCATGTCGGCTGGGTGCGAGCGAGATGAAAGATTGAAACGTCATCAGAAGCGGTGTATCCTGTAGTTCACGGGAAAATTATAAAACTATGTCAAATGATTCTGTGAAACGAGGTGGCGGCCATTTTGTATTCCTTTTGTGTTTTTGAAAATTTCGATCACGTCTTAGAGGCGGTTGGCAACATTTGGGAAAGTTGACATGTATGGATCGATTGTGTAACTCGACGGGCAGTATCGAGAAATAAAAACAGTGTTGCCAGATTCGGTGTAGTTTTCGAGATTTTCCCTAAAAACTTCCTCCTGTAAAATTTTGTATGAAAATTTTTTTTTCCACTTATGGCTTCGTATATAAGTCAGAAAATATAACTTGAAGAAAAATATGGAGACACCTGATGATTGAGGATTTCGGAGACGGGTGAAGAGCACGGCCAGGGTATTGAAGATAGGTGGGGGGTGCTCGAACAAATGTCACTCGAAACCTTATCCAATTGGCAAAAAGTAAAAAAAAAACTCATAATGGTGGATTCAAGATGGCTGCCATACAAATTTCGTGAGTGTCTATCTCGGAGAGTATGAGAGATGGAAGTGTGATTTCTTGGCAAGAGATGATCAGGACGAGGAGGTCTATTTAGCCAAATGAAAAAATATTCAAGATGGCGGGATATTTTTTTTCATACCAAATTATATGGCGAATATTGAAGAGACTGCAAGTATAGAACTATGCAAGATTTTGATACGGTTCCGTTTTACCCACGACGAGGCTCCCTGGGATTACAAAACAGGAGACTTATATCAGAGTTTTAAAAAATCAGCGCCATTTTGAAATTCTTTGTTAATTGACCGATTTCGTTCAAAATCGATATTTAGGGTTCCCTGGGATTACAAAACAAGAAACTGATACCAAAATAAAAAAAAACCAGCGCCATTTTGAAATTCTTTGTTAATTGACCGATTTCGTTCAAAATCGATATTTAGGGCTTCCTGTGATTACAGAACAGGAAACTGGTATCAAAATTTAAAAAAAATCAGCGCCATTTTGAAATTCTTTGTTAATTGACCGATTTCGTTCAAAATGGATATTTAGGACTCCCTGGGGATACAAAACAGGAAACGGTTACTATAATAAAGAAAATACAGCGCCATTTTGAAATTCTTTGTTAATTGACCGATTTCGTTCAAAATAGATATTTACGACTCCCTGGGATCACAAAACAGAAAACTGGCACCAAAGTTTCCAAAAATCAGCGCCATTTTGAAATAATTTCTTAATTGACAAATTTCGTTCAAAATCGATATTTAGGGATCCCTGCGATTACAAAACAGGAAACTGATGCCAGAATTTTAAAAAATCAGCGCCATTTTGGAATTATTTTTTATTGTAGCGATTTCGTTCAAAATCGATATTCAGAGCTCCCTCGGATTACAAAACAGGAAACTGGTACCAAAATTAAAGAAAACCAGCGCCATTTTGAAATTCTTTGTTAATTGACCGATTTCTTTCAAAATCGATACAGTAAAGAAAGTCCTACTTGTAAGTCTAACCACATCCCGTGAGCTGCTTTAGCAGCTCGCGCACAGAGCGAAAAACTAGTTATTATAATATATATAGCTCGATTACCACTCACTGACTCACTCATTGACATAATTGTTCTCCTAGAAAGAGACAGAAAACGATATAATGATGTTAGGTAGATGTGTTCTGGTGGGGGATTCGAGTAGGGAAAAATTATGACATTTCGAAAAAACAAGATGGCGGCTGACGTGATTCTTGTAACTCTTTTGTTTTCCGACCGATTTCGTTACAACTCGCAGTTATGGAAGAAATTAGGAATCGATCTAGAGAAAAAGTGGAAAAAATTGGAAAAACAAGATGGCGGCCGAGCTGTAGTGTTTTAAAATTTTTGATTTTTCGACCTCGAACCGCGGCGCCACAGATCCGAAACGACGCGGTCGAGCATAATTTTTTTTTCTATGTCCGCCTACAATTATCCTGTATTTTGACAGAATGGGGGTGGTTTTTAAAAATTCAAGATGGCGGCCGTCACGGCGGCCGTTCGGTTCGAGTTACGAAAAAACGCAATTTTAAAATTCAAATTTCTCGCAGTTGGCAACGTCGGAGCGTTTCGACGTCTATGGGGCGATTGTGTGTACAGACTCGAGGTATGGATTGGGGAAAAAAAATTACCCCATTTCTCGGGAAAATTTCAAGATTTACCCCAAAAATTAAAAAATCGAAATACGCATTTTTTGCAAAATTCGAGTATGAGCAACCACGTGTCACACTTGTGCGAATGACATTTGGGTATTTTCGTCGCGGAGGTCTGGCAACACTAGAATTTATCAAAGAAAAAGTGATTTTCGACATGGTCTTTTTTCAAGGGCTATCATGTCGGCTGGGTGCGAGCGAGATGAACAATTGAAACGTCGTCAGGAGCGGTGTTTCCTGTAGTTCACAGGAAAATTATGAAACTATGCAAAAAGTTTTTGTGAAACGAGGTGGCGGCCATTTTGTATTCTTTTTGTGTTTTTGAAAATTTCAATCACGTCTTAGAGGCGGTTGGCAACATTTGGGAAAGTTGACATGTATGGATCGATTGTGTAACTCGACGGGCAGTATCGAGAAATAAAAACATTGTTGCCACATTCGGGGTAGTTTTCGAGATTTTCCCTAAAAACTTCCTCCTGTAAAATTTTGTATGAAATTTTTTTTTTCCACTTATGGCTTCGTATGGAAGTCAGAAAATATAACTTGAAGCAAAATATGGAGACACCTGATGATTGAGGATTTCGGAGACGGGTGAAGGGCACGGCCAGGGTATTGAAGATAGGTGGGGAGTGCTCGAACAAATGTCACTCGAAACCTCATCCAATTGGCAATAAGTAAAAAAAAATTCAAAATGGTGGATTCAAGATGGCTGCCATACAAATTTCGTGAGTGTCTATCTCGGAGAGTATGAGAGATGGAAGTGTGGTTTCTTGGCAAGAGATGATTAGGACGAGGAGGTCTATTTAGCGAAATAAAAAAAAATTCAAGATGGCGGAATTTTTTTTTTCATACCAAATTATATGGCGAATATTGAAGAAACTACAAGTGTTGTAGTCTGTAGTTGTACAATAGTGTTTAGTAATTGACCAAATTGTTCTCCCAGAAAGAAACAGAAAACGATACAATTATGTTAGGGAGATGTGTTCGGGTGCGGGATGGGAGTAGGGAAAAATTATGAAATTTCGGAAAAACAAGATGGCGGCTGTCACGGCGGCCATTCGGTCTGAATTACGAAAAACTGCAATTTTAAAATTCAACTTTCTCGCAGTTGGCAACGTCGGAACGTATCGACTTTAACGGGGAGATTGTGTGCACAGACTCGAGGTATGGATTGAGGAAAAAAATTACCCCATTTCTCGGGAAAATTTCAAGATTTACTTCAAAAATTAAAAAATCGAAATACGTAGTTTTTGGAAAATTCAAGTACGAGCAACCACGTGTTTCACTTTTACGAATGACATTTGGGTATTTTCGTCGCCGAGGTCTGGCAGCACTGGAATTTATCAAAGTGAAAGTGATTTTCGACATGGTATTTTTTCAGGCTGGGTGCGAGCGAGATGAAAAATTGAAATGTCATCAGGAGCGGTGTATCCTGTAGTTCATATAAAAAATTATAAAGCTATGTTAAATTTTTCTGTGAAACGAGATGGCGGCCATTTTGTATTCTTTTTGTGTTTTTGAAAATTTCAATCACGTTTTTGAGGCAGTGGGCAACATTTGGGAAAGTTGACATGTATGGATCGATTGTGTAACTCGACCAGCAGTATCCAAGAAAAATATGGGACAGCTGATGATTGAGGATTTCGGCAACGGGTCAAGAGCACGGCCAAGGTATTGAAGAGCGGTAGGGGGTGCTCGAACAAATGTCACTCGAAACCTCATCCAATTGGCGGTGAATTTAAAAAAACTTAAAAATGGTGGATTCAAAATGGCTGCTATACAAATTTCGTCAGTGTCTATCTCGGAGAGTATAAGAGATGGAAGTGTGGTTTCTCGGCAAGAGATGATCAGGACGAGGAGGTGTATTTAGCGACATGAAAAAAAATTCAAGATGGCGGAACATTTTTTTCATACCAAATTATATGGCGAATATTGGAGAGACGTTACGAGTGATACGGTTCTGTTTTACCCACGAAGAGGCTCCCTGGGATTACAAAACAGGAAACCGATACCAAAGTTTTAAAAAATCAGCGCCATTTTGAAATTCTTTGTTAATTGATCGATTTCGTTCAAAATCGATATTTTGTACTCCATGGGATTACAAGACAGGAAACTGGTACCAAAATTTTACAAAATCAGCTCAATTTTCAAATTCTTTGTTATTTGACAGATTTAGTTCAAAATCGATATCTGAGGATCCCTGGGATTAAAAAACAGGAAACTGATACCAAAGTTTTAAAAAATCAGCGCCATTTTGAAAATCTTTGTTAATTTACAGATTTAGTTCAAAATCGATATCTGAGGATCCCTGGGATTACAAAACAGGAAACCGATACCAAAGTTTTAAAAAATCAGCGCCATTTTGAAATTCTTTGTTAATTTACCGATTTCGTTCAAAATCGATATTACGGGCTCCCTGAGATCGCAAAACAGGAAACTTATACTAAAGTTTTAAAAAATCAGCGCCATTTTGGAATTATTTTTTAATTGACCGATTTCGTTCAAAATCGATATTCAGGGCTCCCTGGGATTACAAAACAGGAAACTGGTACCAAAATTTTAAAAAATCAGCGCCATTTTGAAATTCTTTGTTAATTGACCGATTTCGTTCAAAATCGATATTTGGGGCTCCCTGGGATTACAAAATAGAAAATTGGTACCAAAATTTTAAAAAACCAGCGCCATTTTGAAATTCTTTGTTAATTGACCAATTTCGTTGAAAATCGAGATTTGGGACTCCCTGGGATTACAAAACAGGAAACTGGTACCAGAATTTTAAAAAATCAGCGCCATATTGAAATTCTGTGTAAATCGATATCTGAGGATCCCTGGGATTAAAAACAGAAAACTGATACCAACGTTTTAAAAAATCAGCACCATTTTGTATTTTTTTATCACAACCCGTGAGCTGCTTTAGCAGCTCACGCACAGAGTGAAAAACTAGTTTATTATACAATTGAGGTGCCATATTAAAGAAACTATTACCATAAAATGCTGTTGTATGCTGTGTAAAGCACAGTTTATTCGAATTTATATCGAATAGTAATATGGATGAAATTATTTGCAGGTTGAACTCCTGGCCCCAGCGTTAGTCAAAGCGGCTCAGAATAGAATCGACAGTCCCGATGACAAGGTACAGTTTTATATACAAACATTTTACAATCACAGCTAGAATCCTTTCATTTCATGGGTGAAATGAATAAACTGTAGCCATTGAGATCAGAGGCCCAATCGTCTAAGCCAATCGTATTCATTTGACAGCTCATAACGTATAACTCGAACTTTTTAAGGAGTACATACATGCGTTTTGACGTGCAAGCGTCTATGGCCTCCTTAAACAGGTCGAATTATACGTTTGACGGACATATACGATTACGATTTCCTTACATAATCGGGGGTCAGAGGTGCGATTGTGCCAGAATTGCCGATCAAACCGTCACAGTTCAGCGTCAAAGTAAAATAAACCATACGGTATCGTACATACTTAAACGTATAGTGCGAGAATTGCCAATCAAACCGTCAAAGTTCGGCGTCAAAGTAAAATAAACCATAACGGTATTGAATTAGAGCTCAATTTCGTGTATCGGTCACTGTAAGATTGTAAAAACCGTTAGGTTATAATCTAGCTCGCGAAATTGTAAACTGTCGAAAGATTGTGAACCGTTCAATGTTCTGTGTGTCAATTTTTGAAATATTCATTGAATTTACTTTTTCTTGTCTCTTTCTTTTGTAGGTTAGATTAGGGTTCGACATAAATAGTGCGTTAAATTGTAATCTGTCGACCGTTTACAATTTCGCTAGTCAGAATTATGGTTTGAAAATTTACAATTTCTGAATTTTCCCTGGTCTGGCCTGGAGGAAGGCTTCTGCCGTGGCTAGTTACCACCCTACCCGTAAAGACGTTCCGGTACGATGCCGTGTAGAAACCGAATAGGGGTATGGGTTTAATATAACCGCCATTCCCCTAACCATCAGGTGAGATCGCAGTCAAGGGCTAACTTGTAGTGGATAAAAAAAACTCCTGAATATCCTTTTGCAGAATTCGATAAAGCACTACGAAGATCTGTTGCAGCAATATGCCCAATCATTGGCCAAAGTACGGGACCTTTGCGACCAAGCTGTCGACCCAATTGACTTTGCCCAAGCAGCCGGTAAGTTCTTTATCTGGGGGCATTTTTATTACCCGACCAGAGGTGCGATTATGTAAGAATTGGCGATCCAATCGTCAAAGTTCGGCGTCAAAGTAAAATCAACCATAACAGCATTGAATTAGAGTTCAATTTCGTGTATCCATTCTCATACGTTTATGGTATCGTACATACATATAGTATGAGAATGGATACACGAAATTGAGCTCTAATGCAATGAGGTTATGGTTTATTTTACTTTGACGCCGATCTTAGACGATTTGATCGATAATTCTTACACAATCGGGGGGCAGGTATGGCAAAACCTAAACAAAATTTGTTTGTATTCAAATCAATTCAATTATTCAATTTAGGTATACTATAGGTTATATTAACGTCCATTACTTACATATAAAATATGATGGTGATAATCAGTTACAACTAAAGCTACGAGGTACCTATTTATGTATTTGCCCCAGTAGCGCCTAAACCGCTGAGCCGATTTTGATGAAAGAGTTAAGTTATGGTTCGGGTGACATAGGCTATATTCTACACGAACAAAATCGACATGACGGTCATTATCCAAAAAAGTTATAAAACGTTATAGTTTTTTTAATTGATACTTATATCTCTAACTGCCTCGTTGGTCCAGTGGTTAACATGTTCGCCTGCGGCCGACGAGGTACCGGGCTCGAGTTCCGGGTCGGGCCATAATATTAGGTATTGGGTTTTTCCGACTAGAAATTCTCAGTACTAGCCCGGAGTTAGGAAGTTGGCGGTGTACAACCCCCGTGCCTCGGAGAGCACGTTAAGCCGTCGGTCACGGTTATTATAACTAACAAGATAATAGTCGTCAAAGCCCGCGAACCCGCATTGGAGCAGCGTGGTGGTTCTCTATTTCCTCCTACGAGAGTGGAGGC
The DNA here is from genome assembly GCA_964035005.1 of Erebia palarica. Lineage (NCBI taxonomy): Eukaryota > Metazoa > Arthropoda > Insecta > Lepidoptera > Nymphalidae > Erebia > Erebia palarica. The sequence continues at coordinate 871,223 of OZ035992.1, forward strand.
CTGTGCCTAGTAGTGGGACGTTAATGGGCTGTAGCGGTGGTGGGTGGTATAAGAAGAAAGTCAATCCTGAATGGTTATCTTTCTTCATGTAACCTATAAGCACCAACTCTGGCCACACCTGATAAAGCGATCAATTTGACACGATGACAATCCTCCAATTCTTGGATTGTTTTGTACTGATACTTTTCCGTTCTCTTGTCACTACTAAATTTGTCCTATAATTGAACGCGTGATTTTCTTCCTCAATTATTAGAAATTTTTTTTTTTTTTTTTATTAACAAAGAAATTTTACTTTTACACTGTTTCTTAGCTCCCCTTAAGCCTTGTCGTCTTGTCTGGGGAAAAAAATTAGCAAATTTAATAATTTATTGTTATAATTGAACGCGTGATTTTCTTCCTCAATTATTAGAAAAAAAAATGTTTTTATTTTTTTATTAACAAAGAAATTTTACTTTTACATTTTCTTAGCTCCCCTTAAGCCTTGTCGTCTTGTCTGGGGAAAAAAATTAGCAAATTTAATAATTTATTGTTATAATTGAACGCGTGATTTTCTTCCTCAATTATTAGAAAAATTATTTTTTTTTTTTTATTAACAAAGAAATTTTACTTTTACATTTTCTTAGCTCCCCTTAAGCCTTGTCGTATTCTTTGCCCTAAGGTTGCCTGGAAGAGATCGCTGTTTGAGCGATAAGGCCGCCTGTTGTGCCATGTCCATGAGATTATTATATCTATTGTATTTTATTTTTTGTATGGTGTACAATAAAGTATATTTTACTTTATTTTACTTTATAATGTTATAATTGAACGCGTGATTTTCTTCCACCTCAATTATTAGAAAAAAAATGTTTTTTTTTTTAATTTATTTAGTAACAAAGAAATTTTACTTTTACATTATTTCTTAGCTCCCCTTAAGCCTTGTCGTCTTGTCTGGGAAAAAAAATTAGCAAGTTAAATAATATAATATTGAAACTTTTAGGGGAAACAATGCATCGCATCAAAGAAGACTCCACTGTCCACAGCAATGACCCGCAGAAAAGCATTTACACGTCTAAAGTTATTTTGAAGTGAGTATTTTTGTAAAATTCTCGACTAAAATTTCTATTTTTGTACTTATAACAATCATAAGTTTTTTAAATACTAAACCGCTAATACTTTAGCTTAAACCTGCATGAGAGATCTTCAATGCCAATCTCCTCTCGGTCTTTTTTTTCGGATTGAGTATGCTGCATAGGCCCTACTGGCCGCTACAGCGTCACCGGGGGAAGGGTCGCCGAGAAAAGAGCCCTAGGGCTCGATGACATCTGGGGGGGTAAAATCTTCCTAAGGGCGCCTCCTATGAGGCTCGGACCACGGCTTAGGATGACGTTGGGATGAATGGGAGGTCGGTTGGACTAGATTAGTCCACACGCCCGCGAGGCCGTGGGTTAAGACCACGTCCGGGTGACGTAAGATATCGGGGTCCTCGTCTTCGCCGGCTGTGTTTTGTAGGTGTTTGTGTGTAGCCCTAAGTAGGGAGCATTGTCGGTAGTGTACTCTCGGTCAGCGTGGTGGACTATAACATAAGTCCATCTCACACTGAACCAGCCCTCCGGTAACCAGATGTGGCAATTAACCGTGGTGATATATCTCTCAAGAAATTTTTGACTTTAAGACTCCACGGCCCCAGGGTCTGGCAAACGGAACAAATGTCACTCTACGAGAGAGGTATACTTCCACCGCTTTCCGGTTTCATTCATTTATTGAAACTAGCGAATGCCCGCGACTTCGTCTGCGTGGTTTGAGGTTTTTTGGTTCCCGCGGGAACTCTTTAATTTTCCGCGATAAAAGTAGCCTATGTGCTATTCCAGACTATAATCTATCTCTGTGCGAAATTTCAGCCAGATCCGTTCAGCCGTTGGGGCGTGATTGAGTAACAAACATCCATACATCCATCCAAACTTTCGCATTCATAATATTAGTAAGATAGCTTATGATTTAATGGTGTTATGTTGTGGCAGTGCGAATTGCTGGCTTATTGGGCGGTGAATATTGCGAGTTACACTTGAAAGTTAGCATTGGGGCTGATTCTGTAGAGCACATTTTCTGAACTAAATTAAAATGACAGCATTAAAAATATTAAATATATAACCCTTTTGATATGTATGCAAACTTATGTAGGTAGTGTTATATTATATATATTGTGTCACTTGTCAAATCAGCCAATAAACCAGACAGTATCCGAATCTCGTTGTTTTTAATACATAACACTGGCGACGAGGATGGGATTTTAAATATTAATAGTATTCCCTGCGGAAAGGGGCAGAACTAGATTTAAAAATGACGCAAGATAGAAGCAGACGTTACTTTGCGGAAGCAAAATAACGCCTGCTCCTATCCAGTATTTAAATTACATCATTTTCAGACTAGGCAACCGAGTGGTAAAGGCAGGAATGAAGTCCTCGCTGGTTCAGCACGACCCTGAGCTGAAGGAAACCCTGGCGAAGATAGATCAGACTGTCACAGCCAAGTATGACGACGTGAAGAAGGCCGACTGGAGTGAGGTTATGGCTGAGGTGAGGACACTCATATTATCCTTGGCCAGAGGAGCTGAGGTATTACTCTTTGCCAATCTCTTTGCACGTGTTGTTTAAGACCTGGGTGAACTTGATTGGGTTGGGATTTTAATGCGGTAGACGGCCGCATTAAAATTATCACCCAACCAAGTAATGCTTAAGTTGTAAAATTCTTAGTAAGTATAATATAATTAGTAATTCATCTGTCGGCAACTGTAAACGGTTTTATAACAAACTCTATATTTGTTATTCCAGCTCAGAGTAATAATAACTCTATGTATTTCAGACTAAAATCTATCTCGGTGCCAAATTTCATCCAGATCCGTTCAGCCGTTCTGGCGTGATTGAGTAACAAACATCCATCCATCAAAACTTTCGCATTTATATTAGTTCTAGTCGGTATTTATATAAGTTTAGTAGAATCTAGATCTTCTATACTGATATAAATACCGACTTGATTCTAGAATCAAGTCTAGTAGAGTCAAAATAAGACTCATCATAAGATACAACTGTATGTAGTACATGAAATAAATAATATTGAGTAGTGGATGTTAATGTTAATTACGTTTAAATTCCAGATAATGAAGAAAACCAGCGAAGTGGAGTCGGCCCTCGGTGGAGAGAATATTTTCCTGAAGCAAGCGGATAATAATCAGCCTATTTTTGTAAGTAAATATAATTTTTTTCACTATAAATAATGGTATAAATTGTAAGTAATAAAGTTCTTCATATAATGTAGAGCGGCGCGGGTAATGGAGCGTTAAAGTTACTCTTACCGTAAAAAAAAATGATCTTATCTTTACATACATCGTATGGAGTTCCGCAAGGAAGCGTGTTGGGACCCACACTATTCCTTATATATATAAATGCTCTTTGTGATATACCAATCTCCCATGGGCGTATAATTTCTTACGCTGATGACACAGCACTAATTGTCCAAGGCAATAGTTGGTTTGGCATTACACTTAAGCTGCCCTGGTAGGGATAATGACCTGGCCCTCTACCAATCTTCTATCTCTTAATGTCGCAAAAACTAAATATATAACCTTTTCCACTAATAAATTAACCCAGCCCGATTTCTGCTTTAAGACGGTACTTATTCTCTGAGGTAGGCGTTAGTGGTTGCGCATCAGTTAATACTATTGCAACCATTAACGTTCTGTATATTTGGTATAATTTATGTATGTAACGCATGGTTGTAATACTATGGTTATAATGATTAATGTAGTAATAATATTATTTCTTAGTATGTAGCAGTAATATTCTTATGATGTGAAATTAAATTAAAAAATAAATTAAATTAAATTAGATTACATAATTCTAATTGATTCTTAAATATGTAGATGAAGAAAACGAAATCCGTTTTTGGAAATCTTAAAACTTCCTTTTCCTGGATCTGCAATGGGAATTCGATAAAAGAAGGCGGCTTTAATACAGCTGTTTGGTTTGGCGGCCATTTCCAGCCGAATCTATTCTAGTTGTGATCTGCGATTCCGTCTTAGTGGATTTAGGATTTAAACAACCACGTAGGGGCTTTTTAATTTTCCGGAATTAAAAGGAGTCGTATGCGGAAGGACCGGGTTAAAAACATTTTTACAAGAAAAAACAAAAACCGGGTAAAACCAAATTAAATCCTCACCATCTGGATGCCTGGTCTTCTTCCACCTCCCGTTATTCCAGGTCATTTCTGCCACGTACCTGCAAATTATGGAACCAGCTTCCATCTTCTGTGTTCCCTCATGATTATATAATGGAGCTCTTCAAAGGGCGGACAAACAAATATCTCAAAAGCCGGCAACGCAATTGGCGGCCCCTTTGAATGGGCGGCGGAAATCACTTAACATCCGATGACCCACCTGCTTGCTTCCTCGCTATATATTATATACAGTAGATATACACCGTAAGATAGTGAAAACCGTTCGATTGTAATCTAAGTAGCGTAAATGTATACTGTCGAAAGATTACAATTTAACACATTATTTTTCAGTAGATTGTATTCTGTTATGTATAATAACCCAATAGAACCAACTACCTGATTATTTATATCGAATCCTAACCTAACCTACAAGATAAAGACAAGAATACGTAAATACAATAAATATTTCTAAAATTGACACTCAGCAGGGCGACCGCGTATCTTCTGCATCAATCATTGTTACAGTATCAATTGTTGTGATTGGCTGAATTTGTGGTATTCTTGCTGCGTCAATGGATTTTGTCCAATAGTGGAAGAGTGTTATCCAATCAGAGGTGATTGCGATCGTTACACTGTAGCTGTCAGAGATACGCGGTCGCCCAGCTGATCATTGAATGGTTCACAATCTTTCGCCAGTTTACAATCTAACGGTTTTCACAATCTTACGGTGACATGTATATATTTAAAAAAATGATAATTCATAATTCATTATCCATAATTCATAATTCATTATTCATAATTCATTATTCATTATTCATTATCCATAATTCATAATTCATAATTCATTATGCATAATTCATTATCCATAATTCATAATTCATAATTCATTATTCTATCCATAATTCATAATTCACAGTTCATAATTCACAATTCATAATCCATAATTCATAATTCATTATTCATAATTCATTGGCAAAATAAAAATTATAAATTATGAATATATAATTTATGAATTATGAATTATGAAAAAAAAATTATGTGTTGTGTGTGTTGAGGCGGCGGCGCTGGACCTGCACGCGGCGGTGCGCGAGTGGTCGGCACGCGACAACGAGATCGTCGCGGTCGCGAAGCGCATGGCCGTCCTTATGGCGAGGCTCTCCGACTACATGAACACAGGTGACGCTCTCACCCCAACACATTTACTCTTAGTATAACTAGTGGTTCGCCCCAAACTGAGACCTCGTGGTATTTTTTTATTCCACGTAAGATCGTGCTAACGTCTATTATTTGTATGCACAAACGAATAAACTTTTACAGAACGCCATCTATTGACATCATTGTGAAGTTCTGTTAAAAATGCTGAAGCTCATTAAAAATTAAATAATTTCGTTTCCTTATAATATTTATCTAATTTAAATATTGGTTGTTCAAGCACAGGATATAATTCAATTAATTGATCAAGTTTCAGGCTCAGCCTTTCAGAAAATTGGGAGTTCTGAGGTCAACTTTCGACGTTAGAAAATCTCCACTTTGAAAGCCCCCCATTTCGTTAATTTTAGGAGAAAAATTTAAAAAAATATATTTTTAGACTCTATTAATAATTATCTTTAAAATGATATACGGATACCACAACCTTATGTAACGCTATAAAAAATATTTTACTTCGCATTCGCTTCTATGAGAGTCCCCCTGAAATCTGAATAAACTTTAAGCCAAGGTGCAAGACATTCAATGAGCGCCCGTGAATATATAATAATTATCGACGCAATCATTTAATTGATTAACTTTTATTCTTTGTGAATGGTACCTATTTCATGTTATAAAATATTACTTAAATAGATTTGGTTGACCGAGTGAAGCGAAGGTCTCCGAGTCTACTTGAGTGAATTTGCACTTGTCCATCCGTCCGTGCGTCCGTCCGTCCGTCTGTCAGAGCCTTATAACTTCTGAATTACTGGACGTAATTACTGCAAGTTTAAATATAATATATTGTAAACCGATGGCCTCCAGCCGAATATGAAAAAGTTATAAAAAATTTTATTTCAGGGGAATTATATATTATAACTTAGGTAAGTATATATATTTCTCATAGAAGCGAATGCGAAGTAAAATATTTTTATAGCGTTACATAGGGTTGCGGTATATTATTTTAAAGATAATTAGGAATAGAGTCCAAAAAAATTTTTTTTTTAATTTTTCCCCTAAAATTGACGAAATGGGGGGGGGGGGCATTCAAAGTGGAGATTCTAACGTCCAAAGTTGACCTAAGAACTCAATTTTCTGAAAGGCTGAGCCTGAAACTTGATAAATTATTTGAATTATATCCTGTACTTGAACAAAAAATACTAAAATTAGATAAATATTATAAGGAAACGAAATTATTTAATTTTAATGAGCTTCAGTATTTTTAACAGAACTTCACAATGATGTCAATAGATGGCACTTAAAATGGAGAACTCCTTAGTTTATTTGGGGGTGACCTTGGATAATAAGCTTCAATGTCAGGCGGAACATTAATCTTTATATGTAAATAAGTGATATTCACAATCTATGTACTGGAAACCGCTATAAGCTAGTAATAGCTTCGTATCGTGTGCAGAAATCCTTTGTGGGGTCGAATGTACGTTTTTATAACATGGTTCCCAAAGAGTTTCTAGATTTGCCATTACATAAATTTGAAGACTGTGTTAAACAGCATTTGTTAAGTCGAGCTTATTACACTATCGATGATTTTATTAACGACAAAGTAGCATGGAAGCAACCGGCCTCGCATCCAGTGACCCACAAGTCAGTGTAATACTTGTATGTGTTGTATTGTTACTTGAAAAGAGCAACTGCTGAGTTTCTTGCCGGCTGTTCTCAGTAGAACACCTTTCCGGACCGATGGTAGAGTCTTGACGTATCATAAGTGACACAAGTTGTCCTACATTAAACAAATAAATAATTTCATTTCATATAGAATATACTGCCTCGTTGGTCTAGTGGTTAGCATGTTTGACTGCGGCCGACGAGGTCCCGGGTTCGAGTCCCGGGTCGGGCCATAATTAAGTATCGAGTTTTTCTGGTTAGAACTTTCCAGTACTAGCCCAGAGTTAGGAACGTGGCGGTGTTTCACCCCCGTGCCTCGGAGAGCACGTTAAGCCGTCGGTCCCGGTTATTATCACTGACATGATAATAGTCGTTAAAGCCCGCCAACCTGCATGGAGCAGCGTGGTGGGTCTAAACTCTAATTCCCTCTCCTATGAGAGTGGAGGCCTGTGTCCAGCAGTGGGACGTTAATGGGCTGTAGTGGTAGCGGTGGTATATCTAATATTTATCTGAAATATTGTATTTGATCAGAGAACAAACGGGAACTGCTCCACACGTCGAAGGCCATCGTATCAGAGTCGAGGGAAGTGGCGGCACTGGCGAAGAAACTGGCGCTAGAGTGCACCGACATGAGGATCAGAACTGTGAGTTTTGTTGTACCTACCCGCACTTACAACATACTATTAGATAAATAAAATAATAATTTAAAAAATTAAAAAATACGAATGCCCTGCCAAAAAACGAACTAAGAAAAAAACTAAATTAATCTAGAACTAAATTAGAATCTTATTCACATTTTTATTAAATGATATTGATGATTTTTTTTTGTGAATCACTGGATATTGAACTATAGTGTTATATATTTTTGGAATCTACTCATCATTTTCTAAATTATGATTTTATAGTTAATCTTATGTTCGATTTTTTTTTTTCAACTTTAGTCTTTAATGCGGGACCATGGTCACCCCTAAAAAATTTTAAATTTTACTAGCCTATGTCATCCGGAATAAGCTAATGATTCTAACGATACCTCATTTATCAAAATCGGTTCAGGCGTATAGAAGGTATAGTGGAATATGCAAACTCACATACATACATACATACATACATATTATATGAACTCTGAAAACAATGTACTCCTTTTTTGAGGCAGTCGTATAAAAAGAGCCTTTATCACAGCGCTGTTGTGTGGTTTGCATGATTATTTACTTATTTATTTATGATTTATTTCCAGAGAGGATGACTTATTTCCTTTATTCCTTATTTTTTTTACTTGTATAGTCAATCGCCAATCAGATAGTCATCAAAGTCAACGTATTATGAAAATATGATATAGTGACGCATGTTGGTGATTACATGATCAACACTTTAAACACGATTATTTTGGCATATATGTCAACGTAAGATTGTAAAATCCGTTAAATTATAATCTTAACCACGAAACTGCAAACTGTCGAAAGATTACAATTTAACGCATTATTTTTCGGTAGATTGCAATCTGTTAGGTATATTAACCCGATAGAACCTAAGTGCCCGGCCGCAGTTTATGTCGAACCCTAACCTAACCAGCAAGAAAGGGACAAGAAAGCGTAAATACAATTAATTTTTCAAAAATTGACACTCAGAACATTGAACGGTTTATGCTGGATTTAACATGAAAATTGAACAATGATATGTACAATTATTATTATTGTCATGTTAATAAGCATGATAAACTAAACTCGTACTTTTAGCAGGCCCCTTTTTTATGGCAGGCTTGCGCTTGACAATAGGGTTATTTATCTATTCAGTATTGACGACAACCATTCATAATACAAACCAATGATGAGGTCCAAGTTGGAGATGGTTGATTTCTTAATCTATAATCTACAACCTTTCAGAACCTCCTACAAGTGTGTGAGAGGATACCAACCATCAGCGGACAGCTGAAGATGTTGACAACAGTAAAAGGATCATCTTTTGGACAAGGTTCGTAACTTCGCACTTTCTAGCTCTAGTCTAGCCCTAATAAATAGTCTCCATTGGATGACTGGTAGGATCCCCTTGGATTGGTATTTAACGAAGTAACGTCAAGTACCAATCCTCAGGCTTAAGCCCTTAGGCTTGGTTGGTATACAGTGAAAAATAAAATCAAAAACTAAACAGGCTTAAAAATTCCAATTTTGGCCACCGGGCCATATAATTTTGTGAGACTATAAAATATTTGTCTACTTTATGATGCTAATTTTGGCAGATGTCGTTTGCATAGTACCTACTGGTTCAGTCTGTCTCACTCTAGTCCTTCATTTTAGTGAAGGACTAGAGTAGTACTATACGCCTCTCATGTGTCAAAATTATCATTCCAAATTAGATAAACTATAATCCCCTTCAGCCGTGGCGGATGGCCAACCATTAATAATTAAAAAAACTAAAAAACAGGACTGCCCTGCCAAAAAGCGAACTAAAAAGTTAAAACCAAAAATGATATTTTTTTTGTGAATCACTGGATATTGAACTATAGTGTTATATATTTTTGGAATCTACTCATCATTTTCTAGATGATGATTATATAGTTAATCTTATTTTCGAATATTTTTTTTAACTTAAATCTTTAATGCGGGACCATGGTCACCCCATTATTTTTTTTTCAATTTTACCAGCCTATGTCACCCGGAATAAGCTAGGGATTCTAACGGTACCTCATTTATCAAAATCGGTTCAAGCGTATAGAAGTTATGGTGGAATATACAAACTCACATACATATATACATACATGAACCCTCAAAACAATATACTCCTTTTTTCAGGCAGTCATTTAAGAATAGATATAAAACTAAAGAGAGCTTAGAATCATAAGGTAGAAGTATTACATCCATAATCAAGGATCTCCCGAAGACCCAGGTTTTTTAAAGTACATTTATAAAAAGTACGTGTTTACCATTAATTATAATAAGAGAGTAGTTAAACCGCCATTTTGATTATTATATACTCCAATCCTGCGACTAGAAGTTATGGTGGAATATACAATACATACATACATACATACATACATACATACATACATACATACATACATACATACATACATACATACATACATACATACAAACATGAACCCTGAAAACAATATACTCCTATTTTCAGGCAGTCGTTTAATAAAAATGGTAGATTGTAATTTCTCCTTAGGTAATTTTAAGATCTATATTTTTAAAATCTGCTATTGTTGGTTCCTCAGGAAGCAAAGAGGACAAGGAAGCGATGACGATGCTCGTGGGAAATGCGCAGAATCTCATGACAAGTGTAAGTTTTCTTTTTTTACTGCCTGCGCCATTATGATTCATGTTTTGGAAATCTTTCATTTTCCTGCAAAATAAGTAGGTATCCTTTTTTGACATGTTGTAGTAAAAGTACTTAGGTAGTTTGGCATTTTATAGAAATGGGCAACATTACCATAGACATGATGCTAACATGCAGCTTGCGAATTAGTGACAGCCCGCAGCTGACAAGCCAAGACCATAGAGAAGCGCCCACTACTATTGACATAAGACATTACGTCAATTGATTAAAGTAGTAAGATAGTAGTGGGATCTTGTCTATGGTATTGGCATCTCATCTCGGCCAGTAACTAATACTCTGTGATCTCGCCCTGTGAAAAGATGTAGCAAGAATGCTGGCTGCATTTCCGCGCTGGACAGCCAGGCTGATCCTTTGCGCAAAAACATTGCTAGATCTGTCACCAGATGCAATTAAAATTATCATTTTTTGCTCACGGATTTCCATTCCATCCAATTATTGAGCACATTAATTATTTTTTCCTATTCCTAGGCAGTATCCCGCGCTCTTGTACCTATTATAGATTTATTTAATCTCCACTCCGAAGGTTCTTTAAGAGATTTTAAGAGATTGTTTTACCAAAAAGACCGCTTCTGCACCCTTCGTATAATATTTTTACCCTTGGTGTGTTATTTCTATTAATATTGTGTTTCTGATAAGTGTGTGCAATAAATAATCATCTATTATAAGACGAAACACTGGTTCTCTATTTTGTATACTTTAATTAATTCAGCAATTAAAACACACAAAACACGCCAGCCATATTAAACAACAATCATAGAGTACCCAGACCAATGTTGCCACTCTACAAAACCATAGCAGTGATAACATATATATAACGTTTTTAAGTTTCCATCTAACACTATCTATATGTCACCGTAAGATTGTATAGTCTAACTCGCGAAATTGTAAACTGTCGAAAGATTACAATTTAACGTATTATTTTCCGGTATATTGTAATCTGCTAGGTATATAAACCCGATAAAATTAAAACCCGATGTTTTATGTCGAACCCTAACCTAACCTACAAGAAACAGACAAGAAAACGTAACTACAATGAATATTTCAAAAATTGACACTGAACATTGAACAGTTCACAATATTTCGACAGCTAACAATTTCGCGAGTTAGATTATAATCTAACGGTTTTTACAATCTTACGGTGGCATATATACCCTCTTCCCTGGACCAATTTCAATGTTTTCCCTCAGATCCAAGAAGTGGTGAAAGCAGCCGCGAGTGCGTCAGTGAAGATCATGTCCCAGCGAGGATGCCGCATGAAGTGGGTCCGGAGGAACTTCTACTGACGACCATACAGATGAATTATTATAATTGGGTGTTTGACAAGTCAAAACAACTTTTTTTTAACGTCAAAACGCGCGCTCAGTATGGGTCAAATCAGCAACTTTTTTTCAAACGTCAAAACGCGCGCTCAGTATGGGATTTTGTATGAAATATTAAATAGTGACGTCACCAAAGTTTGACGCACTTTTTACTTTAGTCGATAGTTTAACAGTGGCGTGTAGTTCATAGAGGCATAAAAGCACTGCTTACCCAAATGGAAATACTTCAATGCTCATTTTTCATCAAAACAGCTAGTAAGTAAGTATTTTGACTAACTAATGCCTACCCTAGCTTCAAAAGTTGTGCACGCCACTGAGTTTGAAATAAGTATTCAACATAAAACTAACAGGGGACGTGGATATTTCGACTTTTGGGAGATTTTAATCATCAAAAAAAAATTGTTTAGTTGTCAAGTACCCAATTGCTATTAACCACGAAGCTATATGTACAGAATGAAGCCAAGCATTTTCAATATAAGTACCTATTTGAAAGAAATCTCATTTCTATCCAACCATATACCTAATATTTTATTTTTGATAAGTCACACCTATGAAGTTTCATAATTATTGACGGGCAAGTATCGACAAAATGCAATACTTCACTAACGTAGAATTTTCGTGGCCCTTGACTGCAATCTCACCTGATGGTAAGTGATGATGCAGTCTAGGATGGTAGCGGGCTAACCTGTAGGGGAATTGCAGTTATATTAAACCCATACGGCATACACCTAATTGGTGTCTACACGGCATCGTACCGGAACGCTAAGTCGCTTGGCGGCACGTCTTTGCTGGTAGGGTGGTAAGATCAAGACCACTGGGGTCTGACCTCTCGCTCTAATTTGTTAGTCGAAGTGAGATAGCGATAAGTGTGCTTGCTCCATTCTTTCTATAGCTTTGTGCTATTATCCAATCAAAGATGATTGCGATCGTTACTTTGTAGCTGTTAATATTTAACTTTACGTAATAAGCCCCACTTCAGGGTCTTTCAAGCATTTATAAATCAGGGTAAATAAAATAATACTATTGTTATTAGATAAGTAATATATTTTTGTATAAAAATCTTCACAGCGAAACTTAATAAACAAATGGTTTAAGTCTTATTACTGGTCTTATTTAACGTTCCACATATCCGAATTTCTTGATTCATTTATTTATATCACCGTAAAGTTGTAAAAACCGTTAGATTATAATCTAACTAACGATATTGTAAACTGTGGAAAGATTACAATTTAACGCATTATTTTTATACCTAACAGATAATATACCTAATATAATATACCTAACAGATAACAATCTACCGAAAAATAATGCGTTAAATTATATAAAACCTAAGTGCCCTAACCTAACCTACAAGGAAGATACAAGAAAACGTAAATACAGTGAATATATTTTCAAAAATTGACAATCAGAACATTGAACGGTTCACAATCTTTCGGCAGTTTAAAATATTGCTCGTTAGATTATAATCTAACGGTTTTTACAAATTTACGGTGATATTTTTAAACGACGTTAGTTAGGCCGGCCACACACGGACTGGATGGACTGCTTCAAGCTGCTACTGCATAGTGAACTTGTCATAGATAATAGTTTTAATGTTTTTATCAAAAGATGATTTTGGTTGCTATGACTATTTGCTATGTTGATTTCAAGTTGTTGAAAATAAAAAGGCGAAATAATTTTTAAGAAACCTGTTTTTATTCATCAGGCTAGTTATGTTAAAGAACTACAGCCTTCTGCGTACCCACATACACGGAACCGCTCGAGCAGTTGGGACTGCTTCGGGCGGTTAACAGCAGTTATCAATGGTAGCTTCAAGCTGTTGACTATGACTACAAGAGTCCGTGTATGTTGATCACTGGCTAACTGCTCAAGCAGTCCGTGCATGACCGGCCTTAATCTTCCAAATTCTCGGAGTCGCTAGAACTCTTGACAATGAATATCGGGACAAAAACGCCGATTCAAGTTTTCTTAGATTCATTCGTACAAAGAATACGACAACAATAATTTTAATTCGAAGAACCAACCAGTTTTCAGCGCGGCATCTCCTACATTTTAAGTTTATAACTTAAGTCACACAAACTTTTTACTTATTAACTTTTATCTGAGGGACGAATGGCTTTAGCTGTGACAACGCATATCAGTCGATAGCGATTGTTAAGCAACGTTGACCCAAGTCGGTAACTGCATGGGTGACGGAGTTCGGAGGTTCAAAATTGGCATTTTCGTTTCTTCCGCGTCTCGGAGAGCACTTTAAGCCGTCGGTCCCGGTTATTATCACTAATCAGATAATAATCGTAACAAACCTAAGAGTCGAATCGTATGCGGAAGGACGTGAGAACCGCATTATTATCCCAAGAAAACATCTACCATTATGTGATTAATGGAATGGGATCACGTCCCTCAGTAATGAGCAATACGACGCCGAGAGAGTTAGTGAAAATGGGCATAAGATTCCTGTAACCCATACGGCATTTTACTCTTTATAACCATCACCTTAAACAAAGTTCTGCACCCTGGCGTTTCATCAACATAAAGTTCTACCTGTTATCACTACTACTGGGCTGGTCCTTTTCAACTATCTGCTGCAGCTCGTAGTCCTGTACCACCTGGAATATCTTACTCTTCGCCTGGTTCAAGTAATACGGACTAAACTTCCTCAAAGTAGAACCTATAGTTATCAGAAACACGTCTATTGGATCTGTAGGATTTAGCTCTTGACTGAATTCATTCTTCGACTCATTGCCGAAGTCTTCTGAGCGTTTTTTGTATGTTATATTAGGTTTTATATCTTTATGGTCGGATTGATTGAAATCTGTTTGTTCGGTAAAATCGGGGGGTAGAACTTCGCAAGTGGGATCGTCAAAGTAGTCGCTGTATTCGTCGTTAGGGTTTGAAGTCGTTTCCTTGAAGTAGGGCAGCATGAAGGCCATTTCCTCCTCGTATTTGTAGTTGTAGCTACGGTGGTTCGGGTTTCGGAGTCGGTCTCTGATCTTTCGCCGCATCATGTCTCGGATGTTGATCCATCGCTGTTTCGCGACTTGGGCTGAAATTATAAGAGTTTCTGCTATAAGTACCTGCTAGTGATGTGTTGGATAGTCAAGAATGTATATCCGCGGATACGGATATTTGGCGTCAAGATCCGCGGATACGGATACGGATCTTAACTTTCATACTCAATCGATGTGAGTGCGCGTGACTTTAAAATGGTAGTTGACGCTTTACGTAACAGGACAAGTTTTGACTTCCACTGCGCGGGTCTATCTTTTGTTTTATTTATAGTTTAGTGTGACAACTGGCAGTATAGCTTATAACATTTGTGTTTGTACATGAGTTTAAAAAAGTCTGCGAAGCAGTTTAGTAGTGTAAACTTTACACTAGAGTTATGTACTACTAGCGAATGCCCGCGACTTTGTGTGCGTGGTTTGAGGTTTTTTGGTTCCCGCGGGATCTCTTTAATTTTCCGGAATAAAAAGTAGCCTATGTGCTATTACAGACTATAATCATACCCTGTGCCAAATTTCAGCCAGATCCGTTCAGACGCTGGGGCGTGATTGAGTAGCAAACATCCATCCATCCATCCAAACTTTCGCATTAATAATACAGTGGACCCCCGGTAATCCGACAAACGTTTTGCAGGGCGGAGTCGAACTATCGAATTTGTCGAATTATTGTCCGGAATTTTTTACAAAAGATTAGGTACCTTGTGTTATATTTAATTTTAATTCAAAAAAAACAGTTTTCACTTCTATCGGCAGTCCCTATGGCTGCCAATTCTTTTCGATACAAAATACCTGTGCGTTAAGAATCCCGAACGGAAAAATGGCTAACGTATCTCACCTAAGCCTAGTTATTCTGAACGGAAATAAATCTATTCGATATTTCGAAACGGTTTTTCGTAATGGAATTCCGAATGTGGCCACTCTAACTCAAATTTCGGATTCAGTTTGTTATTAGAAGGTACCTAACACTACAACGTACCTTTCCTAAGACCCGTATTAATAAAACGACATCAGCCAAGAACACGTTCTCTAGTATCAGTTAATCTACGGGTCTTGGGCATAAATTCGGTCTCAAGCATAGATTGACCGATACTTCTCGACCGAACTCACATTTTTGCTAAACAGCAATGAGTTATCGACTCTTGAGAACGTGATTTTATCTTGGAAAGGGACATAGGTGATGTCGGTTTATTTAATACGACCACCACTACAGCCCATTAACGTCCCACTGCTGGGCACAGGCCTCCACTCTCATAGGAGAGAGGGAATTAGCGCTTAGACCCACCACGCTGCTCTAATGCGGGTTGGTGGGCTTTAACAACTATTATCATGTTAGTGATAATATCCGGGACTGACGGCTTAACGTGCTCTCAGAGGCACGGGGGTGAAACACCGCCAACTTCCTAACTCCGGGCTGGTACTGGGAATTTCTAATCAGAAAAACTCGATACTTAATTAAGGCCCGACCCGGGACTCGAACCCGGGACCTCATCGACCGCAGTCAAACATGCTTACCACTAGACCAACGAGGCAGTTAACAGTTTATTAATACGGGTCTTATTAATAATAATATGTTGTGCTACACATAAAATATAACTATAATCTGCATAAAGCAACTCGTTTGAATTAAAAACTCCCGCCATTATACGTGGCGCTGTAAGCGCGCAAACGCAAACATGGCCGCCTATATTTTTTTCAAGAAATAAAACAAAACTCACGCGGTCGGTTCAAAATATCGCCGATCTTCTGCCAGACCACCTCTCTGGTATCAAAGTCCAAGTATTTTGGATCTTTACAGTTGTATATTATGGGATTCTCCCTGACCAATTTCAGCAAAGTCAGGTCCAGGGTCTTGTTAAAGGGTAACGGCATCGTGAACGATAATAAAATATTGTGAAGATAAAAAGCACTACGTTTATCGAAGTCGTGTCGGCGGTCGCGCCTCGCGAGCCGGAGTGCGCGGGACGGGCGGGAGACGACTGCGATTCGCCTTACGGGTTACCAGCTCGTAGAATCAAAATACCATGAACTGCGATTTTAAGTTATCCATAATCTAGGTAGGTACCTATCATCGGGAAAATATTGCTTGAAAATGAAACATTTTGCTTTTTGAAAAGTATAACTGCTGTATTTTACCGACTCTTCTCAGTAGAATATGCTGTCCAAACCGATGGCGGAATCAAAACAAAACGCATCATAAAATACACCAGTATCAGGTATAGTTGGCGCTAATTAAATAGTTGTCTCTGAGCGGAGGTGCGAGTGCTTGATTGCGCAACTCTCACACAAACTGTCGAAGTCAACTTCAGACGCAACCAAATGATTTGCGCCAGCTATATGTTCGTTTAGACACAATTCCCAAACTTAAGTAATTTTAATTTGCTGTTATTTTTCGGTAGTATCTATAATCTCTCCTCTATTGATGGCATTTGTCACTGCACTGGTAACACTGGCACGGATTGCGCAGCTCTCGGAGTCGGCGGACGGGTGACGATGACCTGACGGGACGGCAACGTCGCATCGCCGACTGCGATCTGCGACGCGTTCGTTTCATTCTTATTCTACACGTTTCAAGTTTTCGACCATTTGACTACGATTGCTTTATTACCCGAGTGACGACAATAATGAGATTTTTCTATATTAGAAACATCAACCATAAGCAATAAGACCGCCTTTGCACCCTTCTGTCTAATCTTTTATGCTTTTCTATAGAAAAAAATAACATTATAATGTTATTGTTTTTATTTATGTGTGTGCATTAACGAGTTCATCTATCTATCTATCAACCATAGAAGTAGTAAGTACCTACCTATCGATAGACACGTTCCCAAGATAATAATTATAAGTTACTAGATGATGTTCGCGACTTCGAACTCGACTCCTCAATTTTCCGGGATTTAAAGTAGCCTATGTCCTCCCACGTTATACAACCTATCCCTCTACCTAAAACGTAGTGATTATATACTCTTTGCCCTCTACCAAATTTCATCAATATCGGTTGAACAGGTAGGCCGTGAAAGCGTAGCAGACAGACAGACACACTTTCGCATTTTTATTACTGCTTCCTGCGACTTTGTCGGTAAAAAATTTCACATAGTTAGAACTTCTAGACGTATTTCAAATTTTACGCGCTTCTTTATGTGGTTATACCTTATACGAGGATATATTTAGAACCATAGGCAGTAGGTAGAATAGAATACGTCTTTCTTTAAATTTTATACCTAACACGACTTAAATTATAATTTATTATTATTAATTATTTCGGCGATTGAATATTATCTATGGCGTCGACCATAGGTTTATCAGAATTTCTCAGTTGTGTCGAATGTCGACATGTCGACGATCGATAGTAGGTACCCACCCGTAGTTCAAAAACGGTTTCATCGTTCTTGGATACCTACCACAGTTTACTCTCTCTAATAGGCATAGGCTACTTTTTATCCTGAAAAATTCGAATTCCCATGGAAATTAAAGAAAACCTATTCCATGCGGATGAATTCGGGCATCAGGTAGTTAAAAGCTAAAATTTCAAATTCGCAAATATTTATTATTTTTCACTTTCTTTTGAACATCTTCATCTTCAAACATCTCATCCCAAAGAATCGCTTCACTATTCACAAACATCTAATTTCTACATTACACCATTACAGCATCAAGTGTACCAATTATGTATTCCTGACTGAATTGCTTCCCTAGCAATCAACCCTAGATATCAACCATTAATGCACTCTCTATTCCTTCGTTCTCGTAGTCTAATGGGGTGGATGACACACCAATACAATCAAATAGAGATTAGAAACAAGACAAATAATCAAAGTCGCAATTACTGCTGAGAATTTCTTGACAGTAAATCTAAATAACTTTATTGCCTCCGAGCCCAAGACCTTTTCATATACACAATTGAAACATTGAAACACTATGTAGTAAATATTGATCTTTGCTCTAAGACTAAACCTTGTTTACTGCATGTAAATAGACCCAGTCTCAGAAACTCTAACATCATGTGACTACCCATCACTTTGCTGTTCTTTTTGTACTATTTGCCGTAAATCATGTTCTTGGACAATTGAGAATATCTTGCTCTTTGCCAAGTTTAGGTGATATGGTGAAAATGATTTCAATGTTGCGCCAATGCTTATTAAAAATGCATCAATGGAATTGTTAGAGTCAAATTCTGTAGGGGTTGCTGGTTTACTAAATGTTGGGGTACTCATTGGATCGACATTGTCTTCAGCAAATCTCCTTCTTCTCTTCTTTTTTGCACTGGATTTAGACCTGGAACAGAAAACACAGAAAACATTTGCACATAATACCTCTCTCTGCCTTGTATTCCTCGTAACCGAGGGTCGTGACCCCTTTCCATGTATTCATCATATAATAGTAGGAGTTTTCTTGGGATAACAATGTGGTAGGTTCCTACATCCTTCTGCATAACTCAATTATAATCTTTTTTACTCGTTCACTTACAAAATAATAGGTAAAGAATAAAGATGGTGATAGAAAAATTAAACTACAATATGTTCTCAAGATGTTTAGGAACAACAGCTATAACTTAAACTGGCCAAGAGTGAATCAGAGTGTTCTGTTTCTTGTAAGTAAAGAAAGATATAAATTGTTATTTGGTTAAATTTTAAAAAGTTTTTAATGCTGATACAAACCTTTTAGTCTTTGGTTTTTGTTTTATTAAGAATTCTGACAAGCCATCATCAGAAGTATCACTTTCACCTGCACCTCTTTCACCACAATCATCATTCCTCTGGTTACTCATATCATCAGATTCTAACTCTTCAAACTGGATTGACACGTCTTTGTAGTATGGCCTCAAAAATGAGATTTCATTTTCGTATTTGTAAGGTTTCGGAAGCTGTCCCGACTCCAGGCTTTTTCTTAGAATTCGCCTGTACACATCTCTGATGTTTATCCATCGTACTTTACAATCTGCAGCTGAAACCAATTCAATATTATTTTACAATATAATCAATACTTAATATTCTGTGAATTCTACACATAAACTGTGGTATAGTAAATACACCCCACACCGTAATTTTTACACTCTTAAAAAGTAGAAATGATGCAAAAAGGGAATAGAATGTAAAAAAGAATATGTTAAACTAGGAAAGATGGATTTAATAACAAAAATATCTTACTAAAATTGGCACAGTAGGCACATCATGGATTTAGTTTTGCTAATCTATTTATACTTTATCTCTAGGTAAGAAGCTCTTGGGTTGTAAAAAATAGAAGTTATGTGATTTTAATCACATTAATACGCAACTAGCTATAAGAAACAAAACAATTAGTAGGGGTCGGATAGTCGACATCGATCGCGTGAATCTTTGGTATATATTCTAAAAACATGCAATATACCGGAACTTTTGAGCTCGTCACCGATTTTCTGCCAAGCTACCTCCCGCGCGTTGAAATCTATATACTTTTCATGATTGTAATCGTATAACATTGGGTTTGCTTTCACTGAACGTATTAGTTTAATGTCGAGTTCTTCGTGGAATAACATTATTTTCTGAGATTCTGAGATTATTTTGTTTGTTTTGATCAGCGGTTTGACAACGTCGCGCGCATTTTATCACAGACTCATGGCGCAGCTTTCATAATCAAAGTGGCGCAGTATACTTACTCTATGCGCAGTATTTAAATTGAAGTCTTTGATCCGGCGTCGATAGCAGAGACAATATCCTCCCTTTCCTATAGAATCAGTGTTATTGTTATCCAGTCTTTGATTATGTATCAAAGACCAGAGTCGATAGGTTAATAAATCCTTTGAGTAAATTACTATTATACATCTACACACTGATCCTTTCGATTGTTTAGATAATTATTATTATTTATCAAATGCATTTAGCTACTTACATGTAGACGGGTCATTGATTACGAAATATTGGTAGGTATTATATTAATATAAAAAATGTGAAAGTGTGTTTGTTTGTCCTCCAATTACGCCGCCGCCGCACTGAGCGACGGATTGACGTGATTTTATACATGAACTCATTTGAGGACAATTGTGTTAGAAAATCGTATAATTCGACCTGTGGAGTTCATAGATGTCTGCACGTCAAAAAGCATGTATGAACTCCATAAACAGTTCGAGTAATCCATACTAATTATAAATGCGAAAGCGTGTCTGTCTGTCTGCTATGGTTTCACTGGCTATTTCAACCGATTTTCATGAAATTTGGGATAGAGGTAGATTACATCCCGGGGAAGTACATACTTTTTATCGCGTAAAATTAAGGCGTTCCCTCGGGAATCAAAAAAACTTAATCCACGGGGTCGAAGTCGCGGGCATCATCTAGTACTTTATAAGCTGTCAAATGATTAGGATTTGCTTAGACAATTGGGCTACTATATTAGCTACAGCTAACAGCTATTACTAGTAGCAGCTACTAGAAATGTGAAAGTTTGGAAGTTTGTAAGTAATGTCTGGATGTTTGTTACTTCTTCACGCGACGACTGAACCGATTTCGTTGGAAGTTGGAATTAATACCCCGAATTACTTGCACAGGCTACATAATTCTTAGGTACCCCGAAAAATTAAAGCATCATCCAGCAATAAATAGGTAGGTACTTAAATAAGTAGTGGTGTACCATTGGACATAATAATTTTACGTGATAACATTTCTTTATTTTCTGACATAAATTCTAATGATAGTTTCTATATTATTGATTGTTACTGATATAGATAAATAATAGTGGTAAATTGTATGAATTTCTTGAATGTTTTAAAAGTACCTACATGTTAATAATGGTAGATTGTGGCTCGATCTGTGCTATGACTTTATTGTATGACCTTCTTATGTTCTTAATCAGCAAATAAATATTATGATTATGATTCTGATATGATTATTGTGGCATTGTCCCGTAGAGTGAACATCCAGGGCAAGCCGCAAACACACAAAGTACCTACCTATTCAAGTAACGATATCTTTTCCAGATTAAACTTCCAACTCGTGTGTGTAAATAATTATATTACAGGCTGTCGATAATTTCTGAGTGCGAGAGATACGAATCGACAATCGATTCGGCCATAGTAAACAGCTATCAGTCGTGACGGCTGACATTACTCAATGCGATAACGTAGCCCCTACCATGGCATATTCAAACGATTATTACATTACTGTTACACTGCTTACACGACTCAAACACATTTTTGTGACTACTTATTATTGTAAGCTAGTTCTTTCATTTTTTTATCGACTTTAATAAGTAACATATGTCAGTTTACAAAACTCATTATACTTCGTGCAGAACGGAAATGTTTAAATATTTCATGTACCTACCTTATGATATTATGTGACACTTAAGATACTATATCAGGACTTTAACATCGGCTTGGAAAGCCCATTCTGTTAAGAGAGAAAAGAAAAGATTCTGCAAAGAGAGAAAAGATTACAATTATAAAGAATCAATGAAAACATCACAATAGGTATTCTAAAAGGTATTTATTGATATCGGCACAATAGACGACTATTGCTGCTATTTTAATTTAAACTTTATGTAATATTTTCATTTAAATTATGTTTTAAACTTAATCAATATCATAACAAATTTTCTTCACCTCTAACGAAGATAAGTACAATCTACATGAAAAATAAACTTTTACGCGAGCGTTTCATACTTCATAGTATTTTTTTTAAATGCAAGAAACGTGGTGCTGTGTCGGATAAAGTTACGTGATTAAAGTAAGTTACGAAAATTAACGACACACCGATGACCTACAGCACTCAGAATGTTATTTAAATATTAACTCATGATCGCTTTAGAGCAAACATGAGTTTTTATTTGAACAACCGCATGCAGTAATCGAATGTTCACTTTAGAGCAAATATTTGGTTACTGCAATAACTATCACTTTTGTTTACTGCATATAAATGGATTCAGTCGCAGAGATTTTTACTTCATGTGGTGTCCCCTCACTTTGCTGTTCTTTTTGAACTATTTGCTGTAAATCGTGTTCTTGGACAACCGAAAATATCTTGCTCTTTGCCAGGTTCAGATGGTACGGTGAAAATGTTTTCAATGTTGCGCCAATGCTTAGTAAAAATGCGTCAACTGGATCGGTAGAATCGAATTCTGTAGGAATTGTTGGTTCACTGAAGGTCGGGGTACTCATTGGATCAACGATGGCTTCGGCAAATCTCTTCCTTCTTTTCTTCTTCGCGCTGGATTTAGACCTGAAGAAATACAAACAGTCAGAGAAGATAACTTAAATATACCTATCATATACTCTATACAACAGTAGTTTACTTAATAGGCAGACAAATCTTTAAGCGACGCCCTATAAATAAATAAATAAGTTTCTTTGTTGAGCCAACAGATGCCCATGTTTTGTTAGTAAAATACATTGTTGGTAAAACAATGTTAGTATTTAGTTTCTTATTTTAAATATATATAGTCTCTGTCAGGTATTTTTGTTTTTATTGTGCTTTAAACATTCTCACCGTAAACTAACAATGAAGCTGTACGAAGAACAAGGAAAGTGAAAAATCAATCAATAAAACCACTCGATCGCTTTTAATTAACAGTTCTGCTGGAGTGCTTCAGTGGATCAGCTGCTGCTGATGTCTATGAGCAGCAGTAATCGCGAACCTATCTGTTCGTCATTCTCTTATTCTTAATAAAAACCCATAGTGGCTACAAACCTTTTAACCTTCGGTTTTCGTTCTGGTTCTTCATAATTATCACTTTCACCCGCACCTTCATCACCGCAATCATCATTCCCCTGGTTACTCCTCTCATCAGATTCAAACTCTTCAAGCTGGATTGATACGTCCTTGTAGTACGGCCTCAAAAACGAGATTTCATTTTCATATTTGTATTGTTTCGGGCGCTGTCCTGACTCCAGGCCTTTTCTTAGAATTCGCCTGTACACATCTCTAATGTTTATCCATCTTATTTTACAATCCGCAGCTGAAAACAAATAAGTTTGAAATAAATACCAATCTGAAATGAAGACGCGAGCGTACTTCGCAGACAGAACGATAAATGCCGCGAGTACTTGGATATTTAAATAATATAAACGATTTATAATAGATATTCTAAAATAATTCACATTGGCGACATTTATTTTACTGCCGTGGTCTGGCAGCAGGGCTTTATTCAAATTGGTTAATTTTGATATTTATAAATCCTCAGATTGATATTTAAAATACCTCTGGTGCTCTAATAATGTTCATGAGCGTTCATACAAAAAAATCATTCATTCAAAACTCAACTTCGAGTCAACCCACTCAGTGACATAGAATAAACAAATAGTAGGGGTCACTCGACACAACATCGGAAATTCTAAAAGCGAAATCACCTCACCGGATCTCTTTAGCTCGTCCCCAATTTTCTGCCAAGCCACTTCCCTCAAGTTGAAATCCATGTACTTCGCATGATTGTGGTCGTACAGCACTGGGTTTTCTTTCACTGCACGTATCAGCTTGATGTCCAGTTGCTCGTGGAATAGCATTGTTTTCATGTTTTGTCGGAATGCGGTTTGACAACGTCGCGTCGTTCCGCGGTCGTGTCACGACTGTCGGTCGTATTCGGGCGCAGTCGGGAGGTCGCGTCGGGCGGCTCATCGATCCGTTATTCAGTGTTGCCGCTTTAAATAATATTGTGTTGTTGGTGGGAAAATTTTTGAAGTGAAAACTTCTTTGGCCGCGTTGAGCACTTTTTGATAAGGGGTAAAGTTGTGGATTCGCGTGAACGTCACCGACATGCTCGCGTTGTGAAGACAAAAGGTCTTATATATAAATATACTACATTCGTAAATCGTAATTAAACTTCAATGCCTTAGTTTTAAGGTTTACATTATAATTATTAAAAAAAAAAAAAAAATTTTAAATATTCGTTTTCATTTCTATCGGCAGTCCCTATAACTGCAAATTTTTTTCTTTTATCCACTTTACGTTAGCCATTGACTGCGATTTAACGTGGTGGTAAATGATGCAATCTAAGATCAGCAATCGCTTTGAGTCTTCGTCGATTGGGTGCTAACTAGCCCTACTAGCCTAGCCAGACTAATATTATAAATGCGAAAGTGTGTCTGTCTGTCACGCTTTAACAGTCCATATTTTCAAACGATTCGGATGAAATTTGATTTAGAGATAGATTACATCCCGGGAAAGGAGGAAAATTAGAAAAACCTCACTATGGTGGTGTGAGGTGTTATTTACGGATACCCATGTATGAGAAAGTAATAAATAATACATCATTGCAAATCCAAGTTATTTTTATTTATTGAAGAATCGAAAGTTAAGGCCATTTCTATTTAGAGGAGGAAATTAAATACATCAATTGAAATCTGAACTAAAACTAAACTAACAGTCAACTACGAACTGAATTAAATACCTTTATTAATAGTTTTGGTAGGTGCAAAATCTTGTAAACTCTAACCTACCTTTATAATTAGTCCTATATTTGATTTAATAGCTTAGAATTCACAGCCCTACATTGAAATAGGTGATTATTACATAGATAAAGGTACAATTTTAAGGGTAAAGTGTTTATGTACAAACTACACTAATAAGTAGACAAAATATAAGGAAAGCTAAATAAAAACAGAACATTAAATAAAAAGCTTTATTAGAAAATAAATAAAACTACATCTACTAACAAAAAATTAAATAAAAGTAAAATCGTTGCTATAAAATGTTACATATAAACACACGGACATACAGACTTAAATTAATCACGTTAATCATTAACAAAGAAAAAGCAAAAAAATATGTATATTTAGCTACATTTTTTTTCTTATAACATAGGTATTCTTAGATCTAGCATAAGTTTTAGTTTTTAGTGGCATTTTACATTCATCCACTCATATAAAAATATATATATCACTTTTATTTTATATCAATATTTAGATATAATTTAGCAAATGCGACTAAATTGAAGCCTTATGTCAAATAGAGTTAGATAATTGAATTTTTAAAAAAACTAAAATGTTACTAAAACCATCACGTTTGGTAGTTAATAATAAAGGATGGCAATATTTTTAGGCCTGTCAATTTAGTTAATTATAGTTTTGCTTCCAAAAACAAATTAAAGTTGTTGTTGTTGTTTTAGAAACCAAACTAAAATTAACTAGTAATAATTGCAATTAACTAATAATAATAAGGCCTGTCTACATTTTATTAATATTTTAAACATTAGTTTTAGTTAATTTTGTTTTATTGTATCAAACGAATACACATCAGATTATCTAGAAATCATAAATCTTTTTACTAATAATTATTAATGTTACTCATTCATACTAAAATATATTTATTTATGTGTTATTCTCCTAGATGCTAAATATAATAACAATTCTTAGAATACACAAAACTAAAACTAATAACTAAGCAAAAATACGAACAAATTGAGACATGGCTGATTATATATTATTTAATTTTAATTAAATACTGGACGATTGAAAACAACTAAGTTTTGGGATAAAAAAAGTTTTAAGTATTTTAACTTTATGACATTTTACTTAGTTTTAGTTAGTTTTGTGTATAATTAAAAGGGACCATATTTAATATAATTCTATAAAGCACTAACCAATGGCACTTTCTTTCTATAATCACACGCGTTACAATAGAATGGGTAATTGCACAACGCAATCACAACCAACTGTTTAATCATTGATTACCAAACCCGCCGTCATCCGTATTACTTAGTATTATAAATACGAAAGTGTGTTAGCCAGTCCTTCAATTACGCCGCAACAGTGCAAATAATTGATGTGTTTTTTTTTGTTTGGGTATAGATAAGAACCTAGAAATTGACAGCCTGTTTTCCTATCTCGGAGAATCGAAGAGTTTTCCGGGGAATTTTGAAATATAGGTAAATCCACGGCAGTGGCGTGCAGTTCATAGAGGCACAAAAGCACCGCTTACCCAAATGGAAATACGTCAATACTCAGTCTTCATAAATACAGCTAGTAAGTAGGTGTTCTGACTAGCTAATGCCTACCCTAGCTTTGAAACCTGTGCACGCCACTGATCCACGGGGATTAAGTCGCGGGAGTCATTTTGTGCTCAATATAACCGTATAGGTATTACTATCATAACGTAATATTACGTTAATTCAGTTGTTTGAATTTGTTGTAATGTTTTCTTAAATTGTTTTCATAGCGATTGTAATGAGAAGTGCGTTGAGCAATAACCCCACATGCTTCACTCATTTACAATGCAAAATAAAAAGAAATAATAATAATATTTGTAAATATAAACAACACAACTTTCGAGTGCATCAGAAACGCTAGTAAAAGTTTTGTATATTTTGATTTTTTTTTAGTCGCAGGATTGGAGTATGTATTAATCAAAATGGCGGTTTAACAATTAATATCTTAGTATAATTAATGGTAAACACGTACTTTTTAAAAATGTACTTTAAAAACCTGAAAAGTCTTCGGGAGATCCTTGATTATGGATGTAATACTACTACCATAAGATTCTAAGCTCTCTTTAGTTTTATATCTATTTTTATACGACTGCCTGGAAAAAAGGAGTATATTGTTTTCAGGGTTCATGTATTATGTATGTATGTATGTGAGTTTGTATATTCCACCATAACTTATATACGCCTGAACCGATTTTGATAAATGAGGTATCGTTAGAATCCCAAGCTTATTCCGGGTTGACATAGGCTAGTAAAATTAAAAAAAAAAATTGATGGGGTGACCATGGTACCGCATTAAAGACTGAAGTGGAAAAAAAAATTCGAAGATAAGATAACTATATCATTTCGATTTTTGGCAGGGCAGTCGTGTTTTTAATTTTTTTTAATTATGACTTGTTGCATAATAATTTTGTCATACATACTAAAGTTTGTAATTTTGATGGCCGTTGATCTACGGTAAGGATGAATGTGGCTAGTTCTGCTCTACACATTATCTATACTAAATTAAAATGACAAAATTAATTTTATTGCTATCCCTTTCATAATACTTAATGAGGAAAGGGACAGCGCTAGATTTCATTTAGTTTAGTAGATCGTGTAAGACAGAATTATGCACAATTTCAATTAATCAATCAATCAATCAATCAATGTTATCAATACTTATGCTGTGATAGTAGCAGCAGTTAGAGTATAAAACGGGTGGTGGGTGTAAAATGTGGGTGTTTGTGACGTAGTCTATGTTATCTTTGAACATCGTTTATATCAGCCGCGTATCTCTGACAGCTACAGTGTAACGATGGCAATCACCTCTGATTGGATAACACTCCTCCACTATTGGACAAAATCCATTGACGCAGCAAGAATACCATAAATTCAGCCAATCACAACAATTGATACTGTAACAATGATTGATGCAGAAGATCCGCGGTCGCCCTGCTGGTACCATCCGTTCGAGCGAATTTTCACTGAAGTCCCTTCTGTTGCATTCACGGTCTTCTTTATCTGATGTGGTGGGTGTAGATTGTGGGTGTTTGTGACGTAGTCTATGCGTTCCTTGTGCATCGTTTAGATCTGGTACCAGGGTGAGCAGCGCACCTAGTGGAGGCGGTAAGCGCCTTGTTCCGTTAGAATCTTGATTGAAGCCCCATCGGCCGCTTTCACGGTCTCCCTTATATGATGTGGTGGGTGTAGATAGTGGGTGTGTGTAAATTGCGACGTAGTCTTTGCGTTCCTTGTGCATCGTTTAGATCTGGTACCAGGGTGAGCGGCGCACCCACCGTAGGCGGTAAGCACCTTGTTCCGTTGGAATCTTGATTGAAGCCCCTTGTGTCGCATTCACGGTCTCCTTTATCTTATGTAGTGGGTGTAGATAGTGGGTGTGTGTAAATTGCGACGTAGTCTAAGCGTTCCTTGTGCATCGTTTAGATCTGGTACCAGGGTGAGCGGCGCACCCAGCGAAGGCGGTAAGCGCCTTGTTCCGTACGAATCTTAATAGAAGCCCCTTCGGCCGCTTTCACGGTCTCCTTTACCTGGTGTTGGAAATAGAATTATAAATAAAAATGTGGACTGGAAAAAGCAATTTTCTAAAACAACGTTATTTTTCTTAAACAGTTTTTTTTTCGAAAACAAAAGAACCGGTCAAGTGCGAGTCGGACTCGCGCACCGAGGGTTCCGTACAAACCTGTAGTAAGGTTAATTTTTTTTTTAATATTTGATGTATCTAAAAATTTATGCTTTTCGCAATTTTTCCTTTATCCGTGCTATAAGACGTTGCTTCGTACCAAATTTCAAGATTCTGAGTTCACGGGAAGTACCCTGTAGGTTTTCATTTCTTTGCGAGTGTCGAAAATTTGCAGCATAAACGGTGGTATCTTTTGATTGCGTTGGCTTTGAAGTTTGATTTTTTCACAGCTCCCAGGGACAGTAGACCTGAGTATTTGATATGAATTTCAGCTAGATACCTCCACGCGTTCCTGAGAAGAAGGGTCTTGACAGACAGACAGACGGACAACAAAGTGATCCGATAAGGGTTCCGTTTTTTCCTTTTGAGGTACGGAACCCTAAAAATCATGAACTTACGCTCTGCATCAGGTTTTGCGCGTTGCCAACCAACATCTCTGTAGCTTCTTGGTCTTCTTCACTACCTGTAAGGGATAAACGGGAGATTAACAATCTCTATAGTTTTCAATGCCAAAGTTTTTTATTAATATTACTTTTTTAACTAATTACCACCCCAACTTCTGGATATGAGAAATTTTAGGTAAAAAACTAGTTAAATTAGTACAAGTTAAAGAAGTCGGTCCAGATTTGTATGAGCAGTGGGACTGGTCTTGTACCAGTAGTGAAACGAAAGAAAATAATAATCAGCTTTAATTGGTTAAATAAACGAATCCGTCCTATTTTCAGTGATGAATTTATATTTAATCTTTCCACGACTATTGATATTATGAGGGCTTTTTTTTATTTATCTGGTTTAACGGCTCTGGATTCTAGTCCTTCTGAGAATTGGCATATATCGGCACTTTTGCAGAATGACAGAAAAATAACACGGTATTATGACAGTGACTCACTTGTCAGAAATGACATTTGACACATTTCGCGCCTACTGCCTTATCTATGGTTGAAGGGCGCCAACTTGGAAACATATTGAAAACTTGGAATAGAATTTTATTTGTTTTTATGCTATTCTGATTTATTTTAATTTAAAAAATCGATGTATTTTCCTGTATTATAAAGTGTACAAGACTTCATCTGAAATGAAGGTCATCCTTAAAAAAACTATTTATTATAATTAAAAAGTAAGAAAAGCGTGAGGTTTGATAGTCACAATACATTGCAGTTTGCAACATCTGTGTATAAGTTTAGTTACGAGAAGAGTTTATAAAATAATTATTGTAGATATACATTCATATTTAAACAGAATTCATAAAGACCAAAATATACCTTTTGATAGAAGACAGAAGAAAAAAAGATTGGGTAAATTATAAAAGATAGATAGACAACATAAAGCGAAGCCAAAAAATACCTTTGTAATCCGGCATTCCGACTTGAAATGATGCGTAAAGCGGTTACGGGAGGCGTTAACAGAAATATAATAACGTTACAGCGGTCAATGTTAGCTTATCTAAAATACTACTAATTACCAGGTCATTCGGAAAAAAAATCCTATCCCATAAACCTCTTTACTACTCTACTGACTCTCTACTCTATTATACCTAATCTATGATATCTATGGTACCTACTGTGCTTCTCCCAATTAAACTTCTTTATACTAATAATGTTAACCTTAACACGCAGTTGATTTCAATTTAGCAAACTATTAAACTACATTTTTCTTCGTGATCCTCAATTCAGCATTGTAATCTTTTGCTATTTTCTATATGCATTAATTTAACCAGCCAACTTCGATAAAAGATGGCGGCCTAAAAACAGCTGATCGGTTTGGCGGCCATTTCCAGCGAAAGTGACATAATCTACGTTTCTTCCGTCAAAAATTAGATCTGTTTAATAGGCCTATTACACTGCATTTGTCACAGGGACCCTTACACCTGATTCAGTGGAGTGTAATAACAGTTAGGAAGAAAGGGTCCCTAATTTGATCCTTATTGCTGCGTAATAAGCAACGCTCTAATTAGCGGCCACGCTCAACCTTACCACAGGGCCCTGTTGAAAGTGCAGTGTAATAGGCCTATAACTCATAAAGCACAATTGTTTTTTTCTTAAAACCTGAAGAATCAACTGATCCATACAAAAACATCAACATCACTACTAATATCTACTAGCTTAAATATGTCACCGTAAAATTGTAAAAACCGTTACATTATAATCTAACTAGCGATATTGTAAACTGTCGAAAGATTTGTGAACCGCTCAATGTTCTGAGTGTCAATTTTTGAAATATTCATTGTATTTACGTTTTCTTGTCTCTATCTTGTAGGTTAGGTTAGGGTTCGATATAAATAATCAGGCAGTGGGTACCTCCACTAGAGCCTATTAACGTCCCACTGCTGGGCACAGGCCTCCACTCTCATAGGAGAGAGGGAATTAGAGCTTAGACCCACCACACTGCTCCAATGCGGGTTGGCAGGCTTTAACGACTATTATCATGTTAGTGATAATAACCGGGACCGACGGCTTAACGTGCTCTCAGAGGACGGGGGTGAAACACCTCCAACTTCCAACTCCGGACTGGCACTGAGAATTTCTTAATTGAATAACCCAATACCTAACAATTTTTATGCCCGACCGGGAATCGAACCCAGGACCTCGGGATCCGCAGTCGACTACGCTAACCGCTAGACCAACGAGGCAGTGGGTACCTAACCGATAACAATCTAATCTAATTGTAATCTTTCGACAGTTTACAATATCGCTAGTTAGATTATAATCTAACGGTTTTTACAGTCTTACGTTGACATATATAAACAAAAACTGGACAAACTAGGTAAGATGTGGCATTAGACAATAACTGCGAACCCTCAAAATTTCCCAAAAGCTTATATAAAATATTGCAGCAAATTATATTTTCAGCAGCATAGAACTGTTAGACTGTATATAGAACTGCTGTTAAAAATGGAAGATAGAGAACAAGATGAACCAATGTCTTACCTTGAGCACCCAACATGGTTGCTTTGACGGTTGAAAGGATCTTCAGTTGAGTGCCGATGGTCGGAATCCTTTCGCAGACTTGCAGCAAATTCTGGGAGAAGATAATACACATAGAAAATACTAGCTGATGACGAACCAACAAACAAACACACTTTCAATACTCAGTACTCAATATCATTTACAAGTTACTCAGTACCCGTAATACAAGTTAACTTAGTACGGGTGTCTAAGCACTCCTTTGTTCATAAGTACCGAAATAATAATAACCTTGTTTAGTTTTTTAAGGGGTATATTGTATTTGTACATATTGTTGTATTCAAAATAAATAAATAAATAAATAAAATAAATAAATTTATTCAATATAGGTACACTGTAGGTACACTTATTGACTTTAAATATTACTTACTTATAAAACATGATGGTGATAATTGGTTACGGTATCTTAAAACTAAAGCTACGAGGGTTCCAAACGCGCCCTGGTCTGAGAAGAGCCCACAACAAACTCAGCCGGGGTTTTTTTTTTATTATCACCATCTCACAAATCATCTTAACTAAGGAACTATCGCATTTATAATATGATATCATTATGGTATTTCTAGTGTGTTAATTGATTAAAACACTAGCTGATGCCCTCGACTACGTCCGCGTGGATTGAGGTTTTTTGGTTCCCGCGGGAACTCATTAATTTTCCGGGATAAAAAGAAGCCTATGTGTTATTCCAGACTATAATCTATATCTGTGCCAAATTTCATCCAGATCCGTTCAGTCGTTGGGGCGTGATTGAGTAACAAACATCCATCCATCCAAACTTTCGCATTTATAATATCAGCACAGAAGTATAGACGGACTGGTACTGGTTACCAACTTTAACATCTTAAATTATATTTACGCAACCAGCAAAACTTGTTTTAGCTCACTGGTTTTAAGCAGCAAAGGGGCGTTTTTCGAGCTAGAGAGATGTAAAACCAAGTGAACTCACGGTCCTTATCCTCTTGTCGGTGCACTCTAGAGCCAGCTTCTTGGCGAGGCGGGTGACTTCCTCAGAGGCCTCCGCGATCGCCTTAGCCGTCGCTATCAGCTCGCGCTTGCTACCTGGAATATTACAGTAGATTATTTAACAAGGCAAATCGAATCCAAAGCAAAAACAGCTGGCAAGAAACTTGGCATCCTCAACACAGTTAAGCGGTATTTCACGCCGGAACAGCTTCTTATCCTGTACCAAGCACAAGTTCGATCGTGCATGGAGTACTGCAGCCATTTATGGGATGGCTCTGCCAAGTACCAGCTTGATGCATTGGATTCGGTGGATCGTCGCGTCAGGAGCCTTATTGGTGACAAAGCGCTGGTCAGTTCGAAGCTGCAAAGCTTAGAACATGGGTGCAAACTTGCCTGTCTGTCGGTATTCTACAGGATATATTTCGGAGAGTGTGCTCAGGAACTATTCGATCTGGTTCCTCCATCACCTTTTTATTATCGAACCGCAAGGCATCGACAAGGTCTGCACCCTTACGCAGTCGAAATTCCGCGGACTCGTACGAAGCGATTTGCTTCCTCGTTTCGAATTAGAACCGCTAGGATATGGAATGCCCTTCCGGCTTCCGTTTTCCCCTCCTCTTTTTATATAGGTTCCTTCAAATCAAGAGTGAATAGACATCTTCTAGGCAAGCGCGCTCCACCTTAGGCTGCATCACCACTTTAAGCAAGTCTGATTGCAGCCAAGCGCTGGCCTAATTTTAAAAAAAGGGACCAAAACGAACTATAGACTCGACTTGCTTTGATTGCGAGAAAATGTAAAAAAAGTACCAACTCGATACATTAGACTCGATAGATCGCCGTACCCGAAGAATAATTGGCGATCAATCACTTACGCAGGCGAAATTGCTGAGTCTACAACACCGACGCAATGTCACCTGCTTATCGGTTTTTTATCGGATATGTCACCGTAAGATTGTAAAAACCGTTAGATTATAATCTAACTCGCGAAATTCTAAACTGTCGACAGATTGTGCACCGTTCAATGTTCTGAGTGGCAATATTTGAAATATTCATTGTATTTACGTTTTCTTGTCTGTTTCTTGTAGGATAGGTTAGGGTTCGACATAAATAATCAAGTAGTGCCCGGCCGCAGGTTTTAGCGGGTTTCAAAACCTATCAGATTACAATCTACCGGAAAATAATGCATTAAATTGTAATCTTATGACAGTTTAGAATTTCGCGAGTTAGATTATAATCTAACGGTTTTTACAATCTTACGGTGACAGATATACCACGGGGAGTGTGCTCTGAAACTTCACAACCTTGTTCCTCCTCCGTGCTACCACAGAACAGCGAGAAACCGCGAGCAACCCTTACGTGGTTGACGTCCAATTTGCTCGCACAAAGCGTTTTTGCTCGACGTTCCTAGGGTGTGGAACACCCTTCCACACGTGTTTCCTGCCACTTATAACTTAAGTACCTTCAAGGCAAGAGTGAATAGGCATCTTCTAGGCAAGCGCGTTCAAACCTAGACCTCATCATTGCTTTGCACTAAGCATGATTGTCGTCAAGCGCAAGTCTAGCACGCAATAAAAAAAAAATTACGGTTTTAAATTTCTGCATACCTCCTTCTCCATATCAGGAGTAAAAGGTGATGCCCGCAACTTAGTCCGCGTGGATTGAGGTTTTTTTGTTCCCGCGGGAACTCTTTAATGCTCCGGGATAAAATGTAGCCTATATGTTACTCCTAACTATAATCTATGCCAATCTGTGCCAAATGACCTGACCAGTGCAACTATGGCCACTTGCCTAGGTGTCGAAAATCATTGTGCAGATAGGATTTTTTTTAATATGGCAATTGTTATATTTTATAGTTTTCAGATAAAACCGTTTCAGAAGTATGAAGGCTCACACAAATTAAAAAAAAAATTGAAAAAGTTTCGCCAAAGAACTGCTGCTTTCCCACACTAGATGGCGATGGTGGTTATCGAGTCTAAACAATTATTTTCAACTATTCGGCCACTTTGTTCAGGAAAAAATTAAGATTTGCATTATTTGTGCAGGGATGAGGATAATAGTGGAAATAAAGCTATATTTGCAAGAATTATGTAATTATTTTAATAAATCACGTTACATTGTGCTGCTGTTTTCATACATTAGATGGCGCTCGACTTTTTGGTTAGCGAGTTCAATTATTCAACCACAGATGGCAGACAAATGCAATGTCACAGGGCGTTCCTTTAAACGCAGTGGTTATTTAAAAAATGCCTTGTGCGTTCAATCACACGTTTAATTGAGCCTTGTCAACAAATAAAAATAATAATTAACAAAACATACGTTTCCTTTTCATAATATAGTTACAGAGGTACTTAAATGGCATTCATGAAGGAATACAAGATTATTTTTAGGCATGGATAAAATGGAACGTCAAAACGGAGTGGTGCCTAAAAGAGGAAAGCGGATGCTCTAGATTTAAACAATAAAGGTATTTTTTTTACACATTTTAACCTTGACCTTATTCGGAATAATAAATCCATAATAATTTCGGTTTGAATTTTTCAACCTTACTGTAAAAACAGAAATCCTGCACATTGTCCCGAATCGGTGGGCTGAAACTGGTCATTTCCTTTCATACAGATCCGATTCGTTCAGCCGTTCTGGCGTGATTGAAGAACAAACATCCATCTATCCACCTAAACATTAGCATTTATAATATTTGATATGCCGGGATGAAAGTTAACCAGCACAAATCCCAGAATATTAGCGCTTTAGGGCTTAGTGCTTTGTAACACTGAGCTATATTAATCTCAAAGGTAAACGAAAATCCAGTCTATTTGAGGATACCTGACCTTTTTAATTATTTTGCTCTCATTTTGCACTTTCAGCGTGCACAATTTTTTTTTATGATACACTTTATAAGGCTTGCCGAAAGCAATATATTTACAATATATAATACAAGCTTGCTTATTATATACAACTTACCGCTGAGGTTCATAGCGACTTCTAAATCCAAGAGAAGCAACGGACAGACATGTTATACAGCGATATAGCGAATAGCATATTATAGTGTTTTATTATTACAGTAATATAATCATGACTACTTTCAGAGTTTTGTGTAACTTTTAGTCCATTTCCTAAAAATTACAATTTTTTTTATAGGCTGCAATGACACTTGCTGGCAAGATTCCACTACAAGTTAGCCTTTGACTGTGATCTCACCTGATGGTAAGTGATGATGCAGTCTATGATGGTAGCAGGCTAACCTGTTAGGGGTATGGCAGTTATATTTGACCCATACTCCTAGTCGGTTTCTACATGGTACCGGAACGTTAAATGGCTTGGCGGTACGTCTTTGCCGGTAGCGTGGTAACTAGCCACGGCCGAAGCCTCCCACCAGACCAGACCAGAGAAAATTCAAAAATTAAAAATTCCTAAATTAACCCTACCGGGAATCGAACCGGGAACCTCCCACGTTAAGTCAACAGCGCTCAACACTGCGTCAGGGAGGTCGTCATAAGGTTACAAAGCAGGGACGGGCTAATTAGTAAAAAACACAGCTCAAAAGTAGAAGTAGTCATGAAACAAGCATAAAATATAACTTTATATGAGCATTTTAAAGCGATTCTATCTTAGCCTATTTACTTTTCGCAATTGCATTGAACATTAAATATAATAATTTGGTAACACTATTGCCGTACATATTACTCTCTAAAAACTTTACAAAAGCCAACTAAATTATTTACAAATATTTACATATCGTACTACAAACTATAGTGGATGACGACGAAAAACTTAAAAACGCACTTCTAGTATGGAAGTTTGTATGAAATAGGAACATTATTGTGACGTCATCATATTCCAAATTTCACTTTTTTTTAATCTTTAGTTTAAAATGCTTATCAAATTTTAAACTAATGAAGTGTGAATTCCAGGTCTTTTGGTAGTCCCTCTAGTTTATAATCAGTAAGGAATAATTTGTTTTTGACAAAGTCATCATCCCTATTGCTAGGTAAGTGATAATTAATGTGTTTAAAGATCTGTTTAATCCACACCCGAGGTCTTCTCGTAAGATTTAATTCCAACACCGAATACATTGCGATTCTCCAAAAAATGCGCATATCAAACAAGGCCAATTTACATTTCAAAATTAAAAAAAAAAATCGAGACGACACTAAACCCTATGTAAAAAAAAGTACCGCATTAAAACAAAAACAGTGATGATTTTATAAAACGCGGTATAAAATAAAATAAACCTATACCAAAAAAATCACGATCACGAAAATAATAAAAAATTAAAGTAGAAAATGAAAGGTCTGTACAATCCAAAAAAAAAAAAAATTTCCGTCGTCTTAGAGGGCCTCGTTTAATACCGTTTGAAATTAAATGAGAACTTCAAAGAATCACGCCGTAATGTTTAGATGAAACAAAATGAAGGAACGGAACATTCCGAACCAGTGGTAGATTTAACTGTCGTCAGTTAAATCTACCACAAAAGCGATTGTAAAAGTTTATTAGATAATAAATAAATCAAAACGTGGTAGATATAACTGACGATACAAAAGCGCTTGTAAAAGATTTTTAGAATATATAAATATATATAAACATGAAACAAAATGAAGGAACGGAACATTCCGAACCAGTGGTAGATTTAACTGTCGTCAGTTAAATCTACCACAAAAGCGATTGTAAAAGTTTATTAGATAATAAATAAATCAAGTTTTGGGTATAAATACCTAACTTCCGGATGTTTTGTTTGCTGGATATTTTTGTGCAAGTTTTGGATCATCCAATACTAAAACCCAGCCAAGTTTCAGCGACTGAGGATTTAATGCGGGGGTCTCCATACAACGGGACCGCCCCGTTGCCTAGACTAGAAGTTTTTACTGACGATACAAAAGCGCTTGTAAAAGTTTGTTAGATAATAAATAACTCAAAGCTTTATTGTTTACATTATTGTTAGTTTAGGTTAGTTGTGTAGAATAGAAACAAATGGAACATACCTTTAGAGTCGGAGCGCACAAGGTCAGAGAGCCGGGCCATAAGGATGGCCATACGTTTGGCCGCCGCAATGATCTCGTTGTCTTTGGAAGACCACTCACGCACAGCCTTGTGCAAGTTGTGTGCGGCAACCTAAAACATTTCAGTCAGATTAGAGCTAGGGGTATTATAAAATACATTCGAAGAAATTGCAGTACTGTCAGGAACAATTTCAGACAATTTATAGGGGTATATCCGGGATAAAGAGTAGCCTATATCCTTCCCCGGGATTCAGCCTATTCCTGTACCAAATTTCATCAAAATCGGTTGAACGGTTGGGCCGTGCAAGCGTAGCAGACAGGCAGACACACTTTCGCATTCATAATACTAGTATGGACACCTACCATAATGTTTAATGGGAATAGTGGTGGGAACCAGGGCGAGTTAGGAACCCACGTAGCTTTAGTTTTAAGATACCGTAACCGATTATCACCATCATGTTTTATAAGTAAGTAAAGGACATTGTCCAAATTCGCCTAAGAATCAACAAGGAATTGAAACATACAGTAAATATTAATTTATTTTGTACCTTCAATTTTAATAACTAGAATTTAACGGACACTTGTAAATAATAATAATGAAAAAAATGGGAATTTAATCAATTTTCTATCCTTTCCCTTTCCTCGAAACCTCAAATCACCGCTTGAGCGCTGGAAACGTCAAGTAAGAGTAGGAGCTAAAACAGTTTAAAGCGTTTAGATGACAGGAGAAGGAAGAATAATATTGAAAATGGCTCTCTTAACGATACGAGCAGGAAACAAATATATTTTGTCTTAGTGTGCGAATGAGATAAAACACCATCTTTTTCATTTTGTTAGTATTGAAATTGACAAAGACATTATTTTATAGGGATGTTTGTCATCAAAACAGGTCAGGTAGAAACGAAAAAAAAATCGATATTTTAAGCAGTACCGATAATTATTATCGAGTGAAAATATCGACTAACTTTATTTATCGACTGTATAGTATGGCTGTACTGGTTTACTTTTCGTGACAATTGTGTGGTTATTATTCTTGAAAATAAAGTGCAGTTCGAGAAAGCTGAGCTTCGTACAAAAAACGGCCATCCAGGTGGTTTATATTACCATATAATCATAATACAAACCACCTGGGAGCTAATTAAATAACCTGTGTATCTTGTGTCAACTCTAAATTAACTAACATTGAAAATCTAACCTCAAAATCAGAAATATTATCGGTAATAAATAAATTCTCTGACGTGTCCGTTGTTTAAATCTACTTTTCAATGGTATTTATGTGTTATTTTGAATCAGATAATGTGTTTTATGACTGTTGGTTCTTAGGCGAACTTCGTATGGGCGATGGTCAATATCCTTTTAACGTCATTAAGTGTACCTATATTGAATAAATGATAGTGAGTATTGAGTATTGTTTAATGGAAATGGTATCAGCCTTAAGGAATATGTAAAATACAGTGACTGAGGCAACTCACCAGGATGGGCTGGCTGGGATGCGGTTGCCTCCTGAAGATATCCTCTCCCTCGTCGTCGGTGTCGGGGGGCGGGGGGCGCGGGGGCGCGCTGAGGGCGGGGGGCGGGGGGCGCGGGGGCGCGTGTTGGGGCTGAACGCGCAGCGCCGACAGGGCTTCTGGCAGGGCCGGGGGCGGCGGCGGGGGCGCGTACTGCCGGGACAGGGCTTCTTCCACACCGCCCGCCGCTTTGATTATCTGCGAAAACAGCACTTACTTTAATAATTTTTTTTTTCCAAATAAACAAATATATATTTCAAATAGATACTAGTGGTTCGCCCCGAACTGAGACCTCGTGGCACCCGTAAGATAGTTTTAACTATATGTCACCGTAAGATTGTAAAAACCGTTAGATTATAATCGTTGGCGGCGCGCCAGACAAGGACGGCTGGCGCGGTCGTTGAGCGGCTCTTCCCACGAGGAGCACCCGGTCGGCTAGCTGTGTCTCTCTCACCTCGCCGTTGGCGGCGCGCCAGACAAGGACGGCTGGCGCGGTCGTTGAGCGGCTCTTCCCACGAGGAGCACCCGGTCGGCTAGCTGTGTCTCTCTCACCTCGCCGTTGGCGGCGCGCCAGACAGGGACGGCGGCGCGGTCGCCGAGCGCGACGCTCTTGGCAGCGCGCACTGCGGGCGCGATGGCCGCCTGCAGTCTGCGGTCTCCCTCTCACCTCGCCGTTGGCGGCGCGCCAGACAGGGACGGCGGCGCGGTCGCCGAGCGCGACGCTCTTGGCAGCGCGCACTGCGGGCGCGATGGCCGCCTGCAGTCTGCGGTCTCCCTCTCACCTCGCCGTTGGCGGCGCGCCAGACAGGGACGGCGGCGCGGTCGCCGAGCGCGACGCTCTTGGCAGCGCGGACTGCGGGCGCGATGGCCGCCTGCAGTCTCTGCTGCGCCGCGGCGATGGCGGCCGCGAACTCGTTGTCTTCCGTGTTCTCCCGCTCCGAGCCCCCCACTAGCAGCACCCGGTTCGCTAGCCTATTGAAATTAAGTGATGATAGATAGATAGATAGATAAAGTCTTTATGTAGCAATAAAAATACATAAACAAGACATAAAAATACATCGAAAACAAAAGAAAAAAAAATGCGCAAGGGAGGTCTTATCACTATAAGTGATCTCCAGACAACCCATTAATTAAGAACCTTTAAGATGGGAGCGGAATAGTGCAACAATATATATGTCACCGTAAGATGGTAAAAACCGTTAGATTATAATCTAACTCGCGAAATTCTAAACTGTCGAAAGATTGTAAACTGTTCAATGTTCTGAGTGTCAATTTTTAAAATATTCATTTTATTTACGTTTTCTTGTAGGTTAGGTTAGAGTTCGACATAAATAATCAAGTAGTGCCCGGCCGCAGGTTTTATCGGGTTTAAATACCTATTAGATTACAATCTACCAGAAAATAATGCGTTAAATTCTAATCTTTCGACAGTTTAGAATTTCGCGAGTTAGATTATAATCTCACGGTTTTTACAATCTTACGGTGACATATACAGCCATACAATATACTACATAAACATTACATACTATAGTAATAATACATAAATAATTTTATGAATACATATAAATATAAATTAAAAATACATAGAAAAGAAAAGAAAAGAAAATAAAGTGCGTAAGGGCGGGATTATTACTAAAAGTGATCTCCTCCAGACAACCCATTTATTAAGAACCTTTAAGATGGAAGCGGGATAGGATATAGACAGCCATACAATATACTTCATAAACATTACATACCAATAATACAAATAATTTTATGAATAAATATAAACATATACCTATAAACCTACATACACAATACTTAAATATTCTATAGCATACCAGTGCTAGATAAGTAATAATCCTTTAAACGATTGACATGACAAATAATGTTTATTCAATTTATGTAGGTATACTACACTTATTGCCGTCTAGTTATTTATAAAATATAATGGTGATAATCAGTTACAGCACCCTTAAAACTAAAGCTACGAGGGTTCCAAACGCGCCCTGGTCTGAGAAGAGCCCACAACAAACTCAACCGGGTTTTTTTATTTATTATAACCATTTCACAAATCATCTTAACTAAGGAACTATCAAAGCCAATAGAGCAAATCATTGACAAGCGTTCCTGTCATTTAAGTAATCCTTTACATGGTAACAGGATTTTTAAATATACGACTATATTTAAAAAAGGCCTATACGACTGCTTGAAAAAAGGAGTATATAGTTTTCAGGGTTCATATGTATGTATGTATGTATGTGAGTTTGTATATTCCACCATAACTTCCATACGTATGAACCGATTTTGATAAATGAGGTATCGTTAGAATCCCTAGCTTATTCCGGGTGACATAGGCTAGTAAAATTTTAAAAAAATTGATGGGGTGTATAAAGTTGAAAAAAAAAAAACGAAAATAGGATTAACTATAAAATCATCATCTAGAAA
The DNA here is from genome assembly GCA_964035005.1 of Erebia palarica. Lineage (NCBI taxonomy): Eukaryota > Metazoa > Arthropoda > Insecta > Lepidoptera > Nymphalidae > Erebia > Erebia palarica. Next base: position 912,796 of record OZ035992.1, read on the forward strand.
ATGATGAGTAGATTCCAAAAATATATAACAATATAGTTAATATCCAGTGATTCACAAAAAAATATCTTTTAATAAAAATGTGAATAAGATTCTAATTATTTAACTAGATTAATTTAGTTTTTTTCTTAGTTCGTTTTTTGGCAGGGCAGTCGTATTTTTTAATTCGTCAAATTAAGTTCACTTGTTTACGGTTTACATTAACTTTGAACTTATTCAGAGACATCATCAACACGTCTTCTGGGAGCTTATTGTAGAAGCGGACACTGTTTCCAACAAATGAATTGCTAGCTATCGCATTTAGACTACCTCTGGCAAGGTAGATGATACTATATGATACTAATGATACTATATAGATACTAGATGATATCCGGAGGCTGGCTGGCATCGATTGGACGCGAAAAGCCGAGGAAAGAGCACGTTGGCGCTACTTGAAAGAGGCCTATGTCCAACAGTGGATGCACAACGGCTGATGATGATGATGATGATGATGATGATGATGATGTTGATGATGATGATGATGTTGATGATGATGACGTTGATGATGATGATGATAATGATGATGATGTTGATGATGATGATGATAAGGATGGTGATGATGTTGATAATGATGATGATGATGAAGTTGATAATGATGATGATGAAGTTGATGATGATGATGATGATGATGATTATAAGGATGATGATGATGTTGTTGTTGTTGTTGATGATGATATGGATGATGATGATGATGTTGATGATGTTGATGTTGATAATGATGATGATGAAGTTGATGATGGTGATGATGTTGTTGATGTTGATGATGATGATGGCCGCGCCCGACCCGTGTGTTTTGCACTTTAAAGTTCTTACCTAGCGATAGCTGAAGTGTTGTCGACCATTTTCTGCGAGTCGTTGTTACGGATGGCATCCTCACATAGGTACGTGTGCTTTTGCATCAGTTCACCTACGGATAAACAAAATACAAGCTTTATTAACCAGACAGACTTAAAATTGCTTGATTACACAAGTATTTTAAAAAAATGCGTAACTGACAACGATGTCACCTGATGGTAAGTGATGATGCAGTCAAAGATGGTAGCGGGCTAACCTGTTAGGGGCATGGTAGTTATATTAAACCCATACCCCTATTCGGTTTCTACACGGCATCGTACCGGCACGTCTTCACCGGTAGGGTGGTAACTAGCCACGGCCGAAGCCTCCCACCAGGCCAGACCAGGGAACATTCAGAAATTATAAATTTCCAAACCCCGCCGGGGATCGAACCCGGGACCTACACACTGCGCCACGGAGGTCGTCAAGGTTTTTGTACTCACCAGCCGTTTTGACGAAGTCCAAAGGATCCACAGCCTGGTCGCACAGGTCCCTGCACCGCAGTACGGCGTCCGAGTACTGGTTCTTCAGGTTATTGAAATGCTCCTCCGCAACCTGACCAACAAAACCACCATACAGGAATATAGATAGAAAAGTATTGGTTCTTCAGGTTATTGAAATGCTCCTCCGCAACCTGACCAACAAAACCACCATACAGGAATATAGATAGAAAAGTATTGGTTCTTCAGGTTATTGAAATGCTCCTCCGCAACCTGACCAACAAAACCACCATACAGGAATATAGATAGAAAAGTATTGGTTCTTCAGGTTATTGAAATGCTCCTCCGCAACCTGACCAACAAAACCACCATACAGGAAAATAGATAGAAAAGTATTGGTTCTTCAGGTTATTGAAATGCTCCTCCGCAACCTGACCAACAAAACCACCATACAGGAATATAGATAGAAAAGTATTGGTTCTTCAGGTTATTGAAATGCTCCTCCGCAACCTGACCAACAAAACCACCATACAGGAATATAGATAGAAAAGTATTGGTTCTTCAGGTTATTGAAATGCTCCTCCGCAACCTGACCAACAAAACCACCATACAGGAATATAGATAGAAAAGTATTGGTTCTTCAGGTTATTGAAATGCTCCTCCGCAACCTGACCAACAAAACCACCATACAGGAATATAGATAGAAAAGTATTGGTTCTTCAGGTTATTGAAATGCTCCTCCGCAACCTGACCAACAAAACCACCATACAGGAAAATAGATAGAAAAGTATTGGTTCTTCAGGTTATTGAAATGCTCCTCCGCAACCTGACCAACAAAACCACCATACAGGAATATAGATAGAAAAGTATTGGTTCTTCAGGTTATTGAAATGCTCCTCCGCAACCTGACCAACAAAACCACCATACAGGAATATAGATAGAAAAGTATTGGTTCTTCAGGTTATTGAAATGCTCCTCCGCAACCTGACCAACAAAACCACCATACAGGAATATAGATAGAAAAGTATTGGTTCTTCAGGTTATTGAAATGCTCCTCCGCAACCTGACCAACAAAACCACCATACAGGAATATAGATAGAAAAGTATTGGTTCTTCAGGTTATTGAAATGCTCCTCCGCAACCTGACCAACAAAACCACCATACAGAAACAAAGATAACATAATGAAATAACAAGTTATTATTATGTTAAATATACAGTTTTTTTTTTGTACAAAGGAAAAATAAACAGCCAGATGCGTAATTCTATGTGTCACCGCAAGATTGTAAAAACCGTTAGATTACAAACGCGATATTGCAAACTGTCGAAAGATCGCAATTTAACGCATTATTTTTTGGTAAATTGTAATCTGTTAGGTATATTAACCCGATAGAACCTAACCCTAAGCCGCAGGCCGGGCACTACCTGATTATTTATGTACCCTAACCTAACCTACAAGAAACAGACAAGAAAACGTAAATACAATGAATATTTCAAAAAGTGACACTCAGAACATTGAACGGTACACAATCTGTCGACAGTTTACAATTTCGCGAGTAAGATTACAATCTAACGGTTTTTGCAATCTTACCGTAAGATCCAGTATCCAGTCTCATCCGTTTAGGGTATCGTACATACCTAAACGTTTGAGACTGGATACACGAAATTGAGCTCTAATTCAATGCTGTTATGGTTTATTTTACTTTGACGCCGAACTTTGACGATTTGATCGGCAACTTTTAGACAATCGGGGGTCAGTTTTGTTACACACTAACCATACATTAAGCAATTTGCATTTAACTGAAATTGGGACTTTTTGAAGTCACTGAGAATACGTATATTATACTTACTTTGCTCTCGGGGTAGTGCAAACGAATTTTTCCCGCGCAGATCAGTTGAGGGGAGAGTTTCTCCACCTAAAACAAACAGACTTAAGAACCTAAAACAGTTTTTAATATTTATTTTGGCTGCCTATCTTCGTCACCCTTCTCGTGTCTCTGTGTATTCTCACAGCAAGAATAAAAAGCAAGCGCAGCGAGCGCGAAATCTTAAATTGACTAATCTAAATATCGTGTCAGCAAAACTAAAGTTTTCTCAGTTGCTTTCGCTTGTGTGCCATCGGTTAGGAAGACATTACTATGAGTGGTATGCGTTGCAGTAGAACTCACGTTGGTGGTCCTACGCCTTCACGCAAGCGCCAACAACAACTGACAAGATTCAGTTCAATCGCATTAATCGATAAATAACCACAAACAGAGACTCAATTTTTGTACATGAACAGGCCCACGATTTTGGAAATCTACTAGGAATTATTGTACTATTTGATATTGTTGTTGTAGTTTGGGAATTTATAATTTCTGAATTTTCCCTCGTCTGGCCTGGTGGGAGGCTTCGGCCGTGGCTAGTTACCACCCTACCGGCAAAGACGTGCCGCCAAGCGATTTAGCGTTCCGGTACGATGCCGTGTAGAAACCGAATAGGGGTAAGGGTTTAATATAACTGCCATGCCCCTAACAGGTTAGCCCGCTACCATCTTAGACTGCATCATCACTTACCATCAGGTGAGATCGCAGTCAAGGGCTAACTTGTAGTGAATAAAAAAAAAAAAAAAAAAATGGCTTGAATAAGGAATTTGAGTCAAATATATAGCAAAAAATACATAAAAATAATGTAAAATACAATATAATATATAAATACAGGCACACCACACACACACACACATACACACACACACACACACACACACACACGAACCCTGAGAACAATATACTCCTTTCTTCAGGCAGTCGTATAGAAAAGTAGCTGATGTGACTAGTCAACTAGTCAACGAGCCACCAGTGCGTGAGTGGCGTACCTCCTGCGCGTTGTGTATGAGCTGGTCCGCGAGCCGCTTGTTGTGGCGCACCCCGGCCGCGACCATGCCCGCCGCCGCGGCCGCCTTGTGGCTGAACGCGGCCAGAGCCGACGACCTGTCGTGGAAGCTCGCCTCGCGACCCGGGGTGCCTGACCATACACAGTGCACTTGAATTACAATGCAGATGAGTCATTTGGGATTGCACAATGCACGATTGTGAAGTACTTGACTTTACAATCGTGCATTGTAAAGTACTTAGAGCCGAAGACCTGTCGTGGAAGTTCGCCTCGCGACCCAGACTGCCTGACCATGAACAACGCACTTGAATTACAATGCAGATAAATCATTTGGGTATTTACAATGCACGATTGTAAAGTATTTGACGTTACAATCGTGCATTGTGAAGTACTTGACTTTACAATCGTGAATTGTAAAGTACTTAGAGCCGAAGACCTGTCGTGGAAGTTCGCCTCGCGACCCGGGGTGCCTGACCATACACAGTGCACTTGAATTACAATACAGATAAGTCATTTGGGTATTTGCAATGCACGATTGTGAAGTATGTACTTGACTTTACAATCGTGCATTGTGAAGTACTTAGAGCCGAAGACCTGTCGTGAAAGTTCGCCTCGCCACCCGGGGTGCCTGACCATGAACAACGCACTTGAATTACAATGAAGATGAGTCATTTGGGTATTTACAATGCACGATTGTGAAGTACTTGACTTTACAATCGTGCATTGTGAAGTACTTGACTTTACAATCGTGCATTGTGAAGTACTTGACTTTACAATCGTGCATTGTAAAGTACTTGACTGTACTTGACTTTACAATCGTGCATTGTAAAGTAATTAGAGCCGAAAACCTGTCGTGGAAGTTCGCCTCGCGACCCGGAGTGCCTGACCATGGAAAGCGCACTTGAATTACTCAATACTCAATATTATTTATTCAATATAGGAACACTGTATGTACACTTATTGACGTTAAAAATTACTTACTTACAAAACATGATGGCGATAATCCATAACGGTATCTTAAAACTAAAGCTACGAGGGTTCCAAACGCGCCCTGGTCTGAGAACAGCCCACAACAAACTCAGTCGGGTTTTTTTTCTTTTTATTATAACTAACTAAGAAACTATCAGAGCCATAGAGCAAATCATTGCCAAGCTTCCTTGTCGTTTAAGTAGTCCTTAACATGGTAATAAGATTTTTCAATGAGTTTACGTTTTACATTAACTTTGAACTTATGTAGAGACATCTTTAACATGTCTTCTGGAAGTTTATTGTAGGAGCGGACACTGTTTCCAACAAATGAATTGCTTGTTTTACTAAGCCTAGAAGCAGGCATTACAAGTTTATTTTTATTTCTAGTATTGACATTATGACAATCACTTTTCTTCTTGATTTATCAATGTGTTTATGCACGTATACAAAATTTTCAAATATATATTGGTTGTGCACTGTCATAATATTGATTTCTTTACAATGCGGATAAGTCATTTTGGTATTTACAATGCACAATTGTGAAGTACTTGACTTTGCAATCGTGCGTTATAAAGTACTTGACTTTACAATCGTGCATTGTAAAATACTTGACTTTGCAATCGTGCGTTGTAAAGTACTTGACATTGCAATCGTGCATTGTAAAGTACTTGACTTTGCAATCGTGCATTGTAAAGTACTTGACTTTACAATCGTGCATTGTAAAGGCAACATCTCCTGAAAATGCTCCGGTATGAAACAGAGTGAAACGTACGTTGAGGGTATTTTTGAAGGTTTATGTGGTGTGGTGAATGTCGCGGGCATTAGGTTCGAGATACGCACTGTACCACATAGTGCCTTCTGAGGTGGATTATAGCGAATTAAACTTCTAGTTTTTTCATCGTCATAGACTTCCGCAATGCCTGCTTCTATCCAATATTTTAAATCCATTAAATTTTACTTGTACACAACGTAAACGCAACTCTTGGCATTACATTGTCAATATCAAGAACGTCAATTTATAATAATCCTTAAATCTAAGGCATTAAAGTTTAATTACGAATGCAGTATATTTATATTTAAGACCATTTGTTTTCGTAACAACGTGAGCATATCGGTGACACCCCCTACCAAAAAGTGCTCAACGCGGCTAAAGAACTTTGTACTTCAATAAGTTTTAACCGACTTCAATAAGTTTTCATTTTTATGTTCATCTTTTATTTTCCACTCCAAGTTAGTGCCCTTGACTGCGATCTCACCTGATGGTAAGTGAAGATGCAGTCTAAGATGGTAGCGGGTTAACCTGTTAGGGGCATGGCAGTCATATTAAACCCATACCCCTATTCGGTTTCTACACGGTATCGTACCGGAACGCTAAATCGCTTGGCGGCACGTCTTTTACCGGTAGGGTGGTAACTAGCCACGGCCGAAGCCTCCCACCAGGCAAAATCTCTATCTATCTATCTATCTATCTACCTTCAGGAGCGTTGACAGCGTCGGTGAAGTGCCTCAGTGGTGCCGCCACATCGATGAAGTCCTCCACCACGCGGTTGACTACTGCTCGCTCCATACTGCGCTTGAGCTCGTGCAGTTTGTCTGTGAGTTCCCTGACGGAAGCGGTTAAGAAAGTTTTTTTATTCAAGTAGACTTTGACAAGTCCTGAACTTAATAACTGCGAAAGTGTGGCCAGTTCTGTATAACACGATCTCTGAACTAAACTAAAATAGCAACTCTAAGCCTAGTTCATATAAACGATTTTTTTATTCAAGTAGACTTTGACAAGTGCTGAACTTAATAACTGCGGAAGTGTGGCCAATTCTATATAACACGATCTCTAAACTAAACTAAAATGGCAACTCTAAACCTAGTTCATATAAACGATTTTTTTATTCAAGTAGACTTTGACAAGTGCTGAACTTAATAACTGCGAAAGTGTGGCCAATTCTGTATAACACGACCTCTGAACTAAACTAAAATGACAACTCTATACTCTCCTTTATGCAGAGGAAAGGGGCTGAACTAGATTTAACTGGTGCAGGAGGCTTTATGAAAGGGTTAGCAATATTTATATTGCTGTAATTTTAGTGTAGTGATTGTGTACAACAGAGTCAGCCCCATTGTGTCTGTCTTTCTCTACATTTTAGCGGCACTTTTAAGCGGCACTTTTAATGCGATTTTGACGAGTACTGAGATAGGATGTGTGTTGGGGAAAGAAATAACTTGAAGAGTTTCCATGGGAATCTAAAATTTAATAAACGCGATTCACGGGCTGATATGTGTGTATCGTCCTAGTGTTTTTAAACTTCGTCTCACAATTTTACTTCTATATTTGGAGTGAAGACATGATCTAACAAAGAAACCTCATATATCAAGCCCTCAATACCAACCTGGTGATGGCTCTAGCTTGCTCCGAGTCCCCTTGTCCGCTCATACACAAGTCGGCCAGTCTCTACACTTCAGTTCCATGACTTCAGCCTTCTCCCGCCCTGGATCAGCTATCCAGCCCTCTATACCAACCTGGTGATGGCTCTAGCTTGCTCCGAGTCCCCTTGTCCGCTCATACACAAGTCGGCCAGTCTCTAGACTTCAGTTCCATGACCTTCAGCCTTCTCCCGACCCTGGATCAGCTATCCAGCCCTCGATACCAACCTGGTGATGGCTCTCTCTAGCTTGCTCCGAGTCCCCTTGTCCGCTCATACACAAGTCGGCCAGTCTCTACACTTCAGTTCCATGACTTCAGCCTTCTCCCGACCCTGGATCAGCTATCCAGCCCTCTATACCAACCTGGTGATGGCTCTCTCTAGCTTGCTCCGAGTCCCCTTGTCCGCTCATACACAAGTCGGCCAGTCTCTACACTTCAGTTCCATGACTTCAGCCTTCTCCCGACCCTGGATCAGCTATCCAGCCCTCTATACCAACCTGGTGATGGCACTAGCTTGCTCCGAGTCCCCTTGTCCGCTCATACACAAGTCGGCCAGTCTCTAGACTTCAGTTCCATGACTTTAGCCTTCTCCCGACCCTGGATCAGCTATCCAGCCCTCTATACCAACCTGGTGATGGCTCTAGCTTGCTCCGAGTCCCCTTGTCCGCTCATACACAAGTCGGCCAACTGGTCGGCCAACCTCTGCACTTCAGAACACAGTTGCATGACCTCAGCCTTCTCCCGACCTTGGAGGTTGTCAGCTATCTGCATAAAAGAAAGGTAAGACATTTAACAACATAACATGATTGAAAAAGTTCAATTTTAGTTTGTTTCTTTCGGAGCTAAACTCGAAGTCCACCCTGGTTTAATTTTGTTTAAACTGAGGTTTTTAAGCAAATCGTAATCATTTGACAGCTTAAAACGTATTACTCGAACGGTTTAAAGAGTTCATAAATGTTTTCTGACATTCGACCTATCCGTTCAACAAGCAATTACGATTCCGATTTCCTTATAGGTACAATTGGGCAGCTGTTTGAAGATGAAAAAAAAATTAAAAAAGCAAACATGGATCATCAAGGATGTCAGTCTCATAATCTCATCATCATGAACAATACATCAACGGCCTACTGCTGAGCATGGATCCCTTTTCAGAAAGAGATGCGTCACGCCATAGTCCACCGCGCTGGCCAAGTGCGGATTGGCAGATTCTTACACCTCCAGAACATTATGAAGAACTCTCGGAAATGCTGGTTTCCTCACAATGTTTTTCCCTTCATCGTTTGAAGTACTGAGCCTAAACCACTTGGCTATCAAAAGCTGTTCGAAGCCCTTTTTTACTTGAATCGATTGTTTAAAATGGTCATTCGACATAAAACTATCAGGGGACGTGGATATTACGACTTTTGGGAGATCCTCTATTTAATATAATCACTAAAACATAATTTATTTTGTTGCCTCGCAATATATTTATAGTAATTTAATCTTAGTAAAACAGGACATTCAAAATTACAAAAAAATATGCGATCTGCATGATAGGCAAACTAGAGGCCGCCATAAGCTCGTGACTCCATCACTCCGCCTCAAGAAAGTCCGAAGGTCGTTCGTGGGAAAGAGCATTCTATTTTATAGCAAAATTCCTTATCTTAAACTTGCCTTTACACAAGTTTAAGAAGTCCATTAAAAGTATGCTCCAGAAAAAAGCTTATTATGCTGTTGAAGATTACGTAAATGACAAAGGAGGATGGATTTGACTCGCTCCAGCAATGCCAAGGACAGCTGTTACTGTATTCTACAAATTAATGAAATTGAAAATTTTTTTTTCAAAAGAGCAACCGCCGATTTTCTTGCTGGTTCTTCTCGGTAGGAATGGCATTCCGAACCAGTGGTAGATTCACTCGACGATTCAAAAGTGCTTGTAAAAGTTTATAAAAACTTTTGAATTTGAATTTAAATAGTAGTGAATTATTGTCCATACCCTCTGTCCCTGGGAAACGATGCTGTTGATGGCCTTCTGCCCCTCGATCCTGGTGGAGGGATCCGCTGCAGGGTGTAACAACCACTTGTGAGCCGTCTCCAGTCTAGGCACAATTATATACCATATGAAAATCAAGAAAAACAATCTATACTCACTATACTATCAAATAAATATTATAAATAAAGTTTGGATGGATGGATGGATGGATGTTAGTTAACGAATCTGGATGAAATTTTGCACAGAGATAGATTTTAGTCTAGACTAGTGGTTCGCCCCGAACTGTTGCGGTGTCCATAAGATAGTTTTAACTATATATTGTAATAGTTAACTTTTAACATTAGACGCAAAAGAGCTAAAGAGTTATTGGAGAAACGAATAAACTTTGACACAGCGCCATCTATTGACATTATTGTGAAGTTCTGTTAAAAAAACTGACTAGGACGGACGGACAAGTGCAAATTCACTCAAGCAGACTCGGAGACCTTCGCTTCGCTCGGGCAAATACTTACATACATAGGCTACTTTTAAAACCTCGATCCACGCGGACGTAATCGCGGGCATCAGCTAGTTACTGTTATAAGCTTTGTTGTACAATTTTCTATACCAGTTATTTTGTTTTAATTTTTTATAATTATAAAAGTAAATATTTAAAATAATCAATTAAGTAATAAAGGTGTGATATATAGTTAATAGCATTTTCTACTTTTTAAATAATGTTTATCAAGAGCTTCAATCATTTTTAACCACGAGATGAATAAATTTTCAATAACCAAAACATTAATGTTGTACGCTGATGGCAAATCTAGCTAAATATTCTAGATCTATGCTTTTGAGTATATTATAAACTTTTAATGTTTTACTTCAAGAAATAAGACGTTTGTGAGTGATTTTTAATATGCAACAGTGAAAATATTGTTAGCAAAGTTGAAATGTCGTGACTAGTATGTTTTGTTAACAAGTGATGTTTGTAACATATGCATAGTCCCTTTGTAATTTTTTTAAAAGTCTATGCGAGATAACACAGCACTGGATTCCGCGCTTTTGTAATTTTTTGCAGAATATATGTCACCGTAAGATTGTAAAAACCGTTAGATTATAATCAAACTCGCGAAATTCTAAACTGTCGAAAGATTAAAATTTAGCGCATTATTTTCCGGTAGATTGTAATCTGATAGGTATTTAAACCCGATAAAACCTATCCGCCGGCCGGGCACTACTTGATTATTTATGTGGAACCCTAACCTAACCTACAAGAAAGAGACAAGAAAACGTAAATAAAATGACTAGGTATTTCAAAAATTGAAACTCAGAACATTGAACAGTTTACAATCTTTCGACAGTTTAGAATTTCGCGAGTTAGATTATAATCTAACGGTTTTTACAATCTTACGGTGACATATATACAGAATACATAGCAAATCACAGTGATTGTGTGATGTGTCACATGTTAATTGTTAAAGTGATTTATTCAAAGACTAGATGGCGCTAGTAGTCGTGTGCACCGCGCTATCAAAGGACAACCAAGCGTATTGATATAGGTTATGTACTACGTACTTAATAAGTTTAATTACGAATGTATTATAAAATTTTTTGGAACGTAGTACGTAACGGAGACGTAACGTACTACTAAAGGATTTAGTTAATTTATATTAATTTATTGGCTTGAAAGCCAAAATTATCGTATTTAGAAGTAATTGCTTCAAAGCCACAAATGTTTCAATGTTACCGACTTTCGTGTTTTTGAGTTTTTTAGAAACGTCAAGGTATGTGACATCAAACTGTCATTTTGAGTAATATTGCCTACTAGCTGATGCCCGCGAATTCGTCTGCGTGGATTGAGGAATTTTAGTTCCCGCGGGGACTCTTCAATTTTCCTGGATAAAAAGCCTAACTAATACATCAATAGGGATGATGACAACTCAATCAAATCAGCAACTCTTTATCAAACTTAAAAACGCTCTTCTAGTATGGAAGTTGTATGAAATTTGCAATTGTGACGTCATCAAATTTCGACGCACTTTTTTTCTTTAATCTATATTTGAAAATGGTTAACTAACTTAAAACTAACCGAGGATGTGAAGTTTAGGTATTTTTGAAGACACTCTATTTAATAATCAGTTAGAAATAATTCTTTTTTGATATAGGCATCATCCCTATTCTTCTATACTATCATTTAAATCGATCACTAATATTATAAATGCGAAAGTATGGATGGATGTTTGTTACACTTTCACGCCAGAACGGCTGAACGGATCTGGATGAAATTTGGCACAGGGATAGATTATATTAGGGATTAACACATAGGCTACTTTTTATCCCGAAAAGTTCCTGCGGGAAACTGAAAACCTCAATCCACGCGGACGAAGTGGCGGGCATCGGCTAGTATTATATTGCGAAAGTGTGTTTGTCTGTCCGTCTGCTACTCTTTCACGGTCCATCTGTTCAACCGATTTTGATGAAATTTGGTACAGAGATAGGTAGTATCCCGGGGAAGGACATAGGCTACATTTTACCCTGGAAAGTCAAGGAGTTCCCACGGGAATCAAAAATCTTTATCCACGCGGACGAAGTCGCGGCCATCACCTAGTCTTATAATAAACAAAGAGTTTATACGAAAAAAAAAACTTTTATCGGATAAGCACACTTTGATCATCATTATTTCATCTATTTTCTCTCGTGTCGTATTCCTCATCGCTGAGGGTCGTGACCCCTTCCCAGTAATCACTTAATGGCAGGAGTTTGCTTGGGATGATAATGCTGTATTTTAAAATGTCTTGTGATTTTACCTAGATTCAGAAAGGGTAATAAGGGTAAGGGTAAGGATGATAATGCTGTATTTTAAAATGTCTTGCAATTTTACCTACATCCACAAAGGGTAATAAGGGTAAGGGTGCTGGGATGATAATGCTGAATTTAATGTCTTGTAATTTTATCTAAATCCAGAAAGGGTAATAAGGGTAAGGGTAGGGATGATAATGCTGTATTTTAAGACGTCTTGCAATTTTACCTACATCCACAAAGGGTAATAAGGGTAAGGGTAAGGATGATAACGCCGTATTTTAAAATGTCTTGCAATTTTACCTACATCCACAAAGGGTAATAAGGGTAAGGGTGCTGGGATGATAATGCTGAATTTAATGTCTTGTAATTTTATCTAGATCCAGAAAGGGTAATAAGGGTAAGGGTAGGGATGATAATGCTGTATTTTAAGACGTCTTGCAATTTTACCTACATCCACAAAGGGTAATAAGGGTAAGGGTAAGGATGATAACGCCGTATTTTAAAATGTCTTGCAATTTTACCTACATCCACAAAGGGTAATAAGGGTAAGGGTGCTGGGATGATAATGCTGAATTTAATGTCTTGTAATTTTATCTAGATCCAGAAAGGGTAATAAGGGTAAGGGTAGGGATGATAATGCTGTATTTTAAGACGTCTTGCAATTTTACCTACATCCACAAAGGGTAATAAGGGTAAGGGTAAGGATGATAACGCCGTATTTTAAAATGTCTTGCAATTTTACCTACATCCACAAAGGGTAATAAGGGTCAGGGTAAGGATGAAAACGATGTATTTTAAAATGTCTTGCAATTTTACCTACATCCGCAAAGGGTAATAAGGGTCAGGGTAAGGATGAAAACGATGTATTTTAAAATGTCTTGCAATTTTACCTACATCCGCAAAGGGTAATAAGGGTAAGGATGATAATGCAATATTTTAAAATGTCGTGCAATTTTACCTAAATCCAGAAAGGGTAATAAGGGTAACGGTAAGGATACTAAAGCTGTATTTTAAAATATCTTGCAATTTTACCTCGATCCAGAAAGGGTAATAAGGGTAAGGGTAAGGATGATAATGCTGTATTTTAAAATGTCTTGCAATTTTACCTAGATCCAGAAAGGGTAATAAGGGTAAGGGTAAGGATGATAACGCCGTATTTTAAAATGTCTTGCAATTTTACCTACATCCACAAAGGGTAATAAGGGTAAGGGTGCTGGGATGATAATGCTGAATTTAATGTCTTGTAATTTTATCTAAATCCAGAAAGGGTAATAAGGGTAAGGGTAGGGATGATAATGCTGTATTTTAAGACGTCTTGCAATTTTACCTACATCCACAAAGGGTAATAAGGGTAAGGGTAAGGATGATAACGCCGTATTTTAAAATGTCTTGCAATTTTACCTACATCCACAAAGGGTAATAAGGGTAAGGGTGCTGGGATGATAATGCTGAATTTAATGTCTTGTAATTTTATCTAGATCCAGAAAGGGTAATAAGGGTAAGGGTAGGGATGATAATGCTGTATTTTAAGACGTCTTGCAATTTTACCTACATCCACAAAGGGTAATAAGGGTAAGGGTAAGGATGATAACGCCGTATTTTAAAATGTCTTGCAATTTTACCTACATCCACAAAGGGTAATAAGGGTCAGGGTAAGGATGAAAACGATGTATTTTAAAATGTCTTGCAATTTTACCTACATCCGCAAAGGGTAATAAGGGTAAGGATGATAATGCAATATTTTAAAATGTCGTGCAATTTTACCTAAATCCAGAAAGGGTAATAAGGGTAACGGTAAGGATACTAAAGCTGTATTTTAAAATATCTTGCAATTTTACCTCGATCCAGAAAGGGTAATAAGGGTAAGGGTAAGGATGATAATGCTGTATTTTAAAATGTCGTGCAATTTTACCTAGATCCAGAAAGGGTAATTAGGGTGACGGTAAGGATGTTAATGCTGTATTTTAAAATGTCGTGCAATTTTACCTAGATCCAGAAAGGGTAATAAGGGTAAGGGTAATAAGGGTAAGGGTAATAAGGGTAAGAATGATAATGCTGTATTTTAAAATGTCTTGCAATTTTACCTAGATCCAGAAAGGGTAATAAGGGTAAGGGTAAGGATGATAATGCTGTATTTTAAAATGTCTTGCAATTTTACCTAGTTCCAGAAAGGGTAATAAGGGTAAGGATAACAAGGGTAAGGATGATAATGCTGTATTTTAAAATGTCTTGCAATTTTACCTAGACCAAGACAGGCATGGATATAATAAGGCATAATAAGGGTATGGGTAAACAAACCGCGCGGCGATGGTCCTGCCCCCCTGCTTCTCGGCAGTTCGAACGCCCTCGTTGACGACGCTGTCCACCTCGTTGATTTGCCCTCGCAGTTCCGACGCTAGGTTTTGTGCCTACAAGAGAACAGGTACTGAAGTTCTTTGAAAATTTCTTGCTCGCTTCAAAAACACATCTATTCTTACTTATTATAAATCGATTATCTAGTACTAGCTGACAATGCAAACGTTGTTTTGCCATATGAATTATTAAACTTGCTATTATGCTGCTCCCGAGCGGAGGAATTTGGCGAAACGGGACCCCATCGATCAGCTATCGACCAGGGTTGAAAAATATAAAATGCTATCAAAACATAGGGGTCGGTGGTAGGAGGGTTAAAAATTTAGGACTAAATGTATTTTTCAATTCCACACCATAAAAATATTTTAAAAAAATTGTCCAAAAAATAAAAATACATTTTTTGGGGTGAACACTTAGGGGTGTAAAAATTAGTTATAAACCTATTCTCATACTTACTGAATATAAATATGAAATTTCATCATAATCGGTCAATCCGTTTCGGAGGAGTATAAACACTAAAAACTGTGACACAAGAATTTTATATATTAAGATAATAATTATTATTGACCTTTTTTTAAAACTTTTAGATATAGTTTGACATTTTAATAATTTTGTGTAAAATAATAATAAACCACAGGTATCCTAACATGTAATTTATGACATTTTGTAACCATTTCGTAATTCAGCTTTTGTTTATAATTAATGATGATTTGGAGTACTATTCTGTGTTTAAGTATTGTTTAATTTCAATAAGAATAATAAGTAGGAAATATAATGATGTAAGATGCTAACAATTGCACGCCATATTTGGTAGTACAGTTTCTAAAAATATTGTAAGAGCTCTATACGTGTATTTTGCAATAAATAAATATCTTATCTTATCTAAGTTCAAAGTTCAAAAAAGAAATATTAAGATTGTTAAGGTTGTCTCAATACTAGAATTAGTATTAAGTTTACTACGCAATTAAGTATTATAAGTTTTTTTCTTTCTCTCTTAACAATTTTACTTGTTTTATTTTAAAAAAACATTTCTAATTTTTTATATATTTATTGTAATTTTTGCAAATTTTGTTTTTATTTTACGCATTTTTGATTTTTATCCCAGTGTAAGCTTTTTATTTTTTTACTTTAAGCATTTAAGGCGCATGATGTGACACCTGTCATAGATTGTACCTTTAACAATGTGTTTAATTAGTATTTAGTTTTTAAAGTATTTTTTTCAATGTATAAATTTTTTGGTCGTCCTAAATAAATAAATAAATATAAACACAGTGTTTCAGTTAAAATCAGTGTTACGGTAGGTATGCCTATCATGTTGTGGCATAGGCTGAGATGACCCATGACTAGACTTACTTTTTAATTAAGCAGAAATTATGTTACGACTGTTATGACTTACTAACTTATTGTTATGACTTACTTTTTAATTATTTTTGTATTTAAGTAATATTTACGTAAATTTGTTAAATTTTATTTAGATAATGTGTGGGTCGTTAAGATTTTATTTAATCACTCGACGAATCAAAAGCACTTGTAAAAGTTTATTAAAAAAAACATAATTGAAAAAAAACCTACTGATAGTAAAAATAAGTGGCTAGATATTTGAATTAGGTGAAATAAGATACCTTAGCTTCTCTGCCGTGGCCATATTGTCGCTCGTCACATAACAAGTCCGCATTAATGCCACCCGATCTGAAAGTAACACATTATGGTTCAAGATACAAAGTGCCTGTAATGTTTGGTAATTTTACCTCAGAATCATCTAATAGTATATATGTCACCGTAAGATAGTTAAAAACCGTTAGATTATAATCTAACTCGCGAAATTGTAAACTGTCGACAGATTGTGAGCCGTTCAATGTTCTGAGTGTCAATTTTTGAAATATTCATTGCATTTACGTTTTCTTGTCTGTTTCTTGTAGGTTAGGTTAGGGTTCGACATAAATAATCAGGTAGTTAGGTTCTATCGGGTTAATATACTTAACAGATTACAATCTACCGAAAAATGATGCGTTAAATTGTAATCTTTCGACAGTTTGCAATTTCGCGAGTTAGATTATAATCTAACGGTTTTTACAATCTTACGGTGACATATATACCATATAACAACTCTGGCTGGCAAACTCAGCTCTGCTGCTTACGCTGGCAGAAAGATTCGACAGTTTATTTACGTTGAAACTGCAAAAATTTTATATTTTGCTAACTTTAATAGTATTGTGTGTTACGGAATGTTACTATTGTTCTTATCTCGGTTTATTTCACTTTTCTGTTAATGACATCGAATTTTTATACGATCAATCGAATTAAAACTTAGGGCAAGGTAATTTTGTCTAAGTCATGATGTGTGCACATGTTTTGGGTTATAACTTCGAACCGATCCTGTAATTTAATACTTACCTGAAATATTCTTAAAATGGTCCTTCGAACCGGACACACGCGCCTGACTATCATTTAATACTTACCTGAAATGTTGTAGTTATTTCCTGTTTTGTGTACCATATAAACAATGAGAGCAACCACCAAATTTCTTGCTGGTTCTTCTCGGTAGGAACGGCATTCCGAACCAGTGGTAGATTCATTCGGCTGTTCATAAGCACTTGTAAAAAGTCTATTTGGATAAGAAAAAATTGAATTTTGAAGTTTTTTTGAATGGCCTTAAAATGGTCCTTCGAACCGGACACACCCACCTGACTATCATTTAATACTTACCTGAAATGTTGTAGTTATTTCCTGTTTTGTGTACCATATAAACAATAAACAATGAGAGCAACCACCAAATTTCTTGCTGGTTCTTCTCGGTCGGAACGGCATTCCGAACCAGTGGTAGATTCATTCGACTGTTCATAAGCATAAAAAGTCTATTTGAATAAGAAAAATTTGAATTTTAATTCTTTTTTGAATGGCCTTAAAATGGTCCTTCGAACCGGACACACGCACCTGACAGTCCTCCTCAAGGTGTCCGCCTGCGCGGGCGCCAGGTGCTCCGCAGCCCTCTGCCCTGACGTCAGCACCGACCGCAGCGCCCTCTCGCCGAAACTGTTGCGAAGGGCGTCCGGGTCCTAGTGGGTAAGGTAACCACTTGAGGCAAATAACATGATTGATGTGAACCTACGTACCTACCTACCTACGAACCTACTAGTCATAAGATAATAAATGTTACATGTGGGTAGTTGAACAATCTAAATAAATAAATGAAAAAAGTGACTGACTGACTGATCTATCAACGCATAGATCAAAGCAATGCACGGATTGGGCTGAAATTTGGCATACATATAGCTTTTATGAATTAAGCATCCGCTATAGAAGTTGATAACGTTGATGAGATTCCAAGAGACAGATGACGGCGGTTACTCAGATAATATCATTTTTGGTTTACAACCCTACACACGAGTCCATTGAGTCAATTTGGCTTCAACAGATGCTGCTTTTTCAATAGAAAATACTAATGATCTTAATAATCTTATGTATGTGATACTGAACCTGAACTCTTGTTGTTACTACTTTTAAAAATTCTGAGTAAAAACAAATTAAATTACTACCGAGTGCATACTAAAATATGCAGCTGTAGAGCGTCTAGACTCAAAATAGGTACAGTACAAAGTTTAAATTGTTTTTTTTTTTAAATAGAATTTATTTATTGGTTACGTCTAGTTAATGAAATTACAAAATATTTGTTCTGAAACTATTTGATATAACGGCATTTAAATATTTTTAAGGCATGCAATAAAAAGTAAATTAGCTCAATTTCTACAATACTTCAGGAAACACAATTTGGTGAGCATTTATTAATTTTGGCAGGTATTGGGAATTTATTGGGAGTAATTAAAGTGAATTTCTGGTAGGCATTTAAATACAAGCCTTAAGTTTTTTAAGAAGTGGTGGAATCTATCTAGTAGCGCCATCTAGTGAGCACAGCGGTGACTCACGTTAAGGAACTCGTGCGCTGCGCCGGTTTTGTTGTGGATCATGTTCTGCAACGCTTTGAGTACGGCCACGTTGTCTTTCTCGCCGCCATCTTCCACGTAAGACGTCAACTGGAGCACTCTGCAAACAAATCCTACATCAAAGCAAATCCAATCTTAATCTAAGGAGTACTCTGCAAACAAATCCTACATCAAAGCAAATCCAATCTTAATCTAAGGAGTACTCTGCAAACAAATCCTACATCAAAGCAAATCCAATCTTAATCTAAGGAGTACTCTGCAAACAAATCCTACATCAAAGCAAATCCAATCTTAATCTAAGGAGTACTCTGCAAACAAATCCTACATCAAAGCAAATCCAATCTTAATCTAAGGAGTACTCTGCAAACAAATCCTACATCAAAGCAAATCTAATCTTAATTTAAGGAGTACTCTGCAAACAAATCCTACATCAAAGCAAATCCAATCTTAATCTAAGGAGTACTCTGCAAACAAATCCTACATCAAAGCAAATCCAATCTTAATCTAAGGAGTACTCTGCAAACAAATCCTACATTAAAGCAAATCTAATCTTAATTTAAGGAGTACTCTGCAAACAAATCCTACATTAAAGCAAATCTAATCTTAATTTAAGGAGTACTCTGCAAACAAATCCTACATTAAAGCAAATCTAATCTTAATTTAAGGAGTACTCTGCAAACAAATCCTACATTAAAGCAAATCCAATCTTAATTTAATGTCACAAAGTATGGTTATTGCAATTCAAGAGTGCGCACGGCTCATGGTTGTGTTAAAGTCCTATCTGTACACACTTGTATACGTGTAAATGTGTGCGTGTACGCGTATCTTCTGCATCAATCATTGTTACAGTATCAGTTGTTGTGATTGGCTGAATTTATGGTATTCTTGCTGCGACAATGGAGTTTGTCCAATAGTGGAAGAGTGTTAGCCAATCAGAGGTGACTGTGATCATTACACTGTAGCTGTCAGAGATACGCGGTAACTTTTGGTGTAATTCTGAGTAAAAACAAATTAAATTACTTCATACAACACTAAAAATAATAATATAATATGTGTTAAAATTTTAAAATACAAAAAAACTATATTTTTTTATATTCAAAAACCCGGTACCGGTACCGGTAAATCGGGTTTTTGGATATAAAAAAAATATGTTTTTTTTTTGTATTTTAAAACTTTAACAGATATTGTATAAATAGTCGATGCGAAAAACTCTTATTTTTTTTTTAAACAATCAAAAATTGGTAAAGTTGTTAAAAGAACCACGTGACTACTAACGCGCCACGATTGGTTTTGTGACGTCATAATGTTAAACAAATTTCGCGATAGTACAGTGTCAACTCTGTATCAGCTGTGTACCACTATGAATAGAATATTAGGCGGGTTTTCGATATTGAATTCAAAAATTTATATTCAATTTGATATAGGTAACTTTTAAATTATAGCAAAAAAGAAACTAAAAATAGTTTGTTATGAAACTTATATGTAACGTGACATTCGCACTCGGAAGTAGACTGACCTTTCGATTTATAGCAAAAAAATTTTTTTTTTCCAAAACACATTAGGCATGATGACTGATTTTGAAAAATGGTCAGATTATGTGCGGAAGTATCTACTATTTCGAAAAAATATCTTATTTCAGCAGAAAAATAAGGTTTGGTAGAAAAAATTTGCATTTGAAATTTAAATTTTAAAATTCACGCCAAAACGCTCGCCGGTGTCATGGCGTCGTTTGTGACGTCACTATTGTTTTTTCCAATGTACTCTGTGCAGTGTGCAGTAAGCAATAGTGTGATTGTCAAAGCTCGACAACAAACAATTGTGACGTCATTCGCTTCTCGGTGTTTAATCCATTATGGCGGATTGCTGTATTTTATAGATTTATTTTATCAAAATAAATAGCAATCTCACTCGAAATAGAAAAAAAATACGTTTTTTATAATCCATGAATCCTATTCCATTAGATAAATTCATAATTTCATTGATTCTTGGTTACTGTCATCATGCCTATTGCAAGGACTATAACAACAACAGTTAGTACCCATAAGTAAGTCTAGATAAGGCTGATGTTCAAAAACCCTTCCTTACCGAATAATTTCATGTATTTCGTCAGCCATCCGCTGCGCTAGATAATTTCTGTTTTCAGCGGCATCTTCAATACCCTTTCCACCTGAAAGCCAAAAAAAAATCATCTCATCATGTGAAAAAATTTCGTGTTATGAACATTAAGCCATTTTAATGGTAAGTGAAGAATAATAAAATTGATTCAACACGTTCTTAAAATAATACAGAATATCCTTTTTGAACTCAGTCAATAAGTAAATAGTTTCATTCCAATGCCTATGTCATAAGTTATGCCATAAAAAATTTTTTTGAGCTTATTAAAAGGAGGATTTTCCAAAAGACGTAATATTCACTTCCAATGTTCTATGTTTGATAATCACTTTAAACTATCGATTGAAGTAAAAAAAAAATGCGTCTAATTACATGACGTCACATCACAAGTAAATATTTCATAAAACATGCCATTCACATGCGTTATTTTAACGTTTAAACTATCGTGAGAGATATTCATATCCATACTAATATTATAAAAGCGAAAGTGTGTCTGTCTGTATGTTACGCTTTCACGGCCGTTTCTGTTCAACCGATTTTGATGGAATTTGGTACAAGGATAGGTTGTATCCCGGGGAAGGACATAGGCTTTTTATCCCGGAACACCCCGCAAGAGATTGAAACAAAAGCGGCGGAATCCCGTCAGTGCAAGTCCTCCTTAGGGATGGAGGCACTGACGGGTAAGTGGCCTAGCGGTCAAAGGCGCTCAGGACGCGACTCCCAGAGAGACGCAAGTTCAAATCCTGTCCGTTTCACAATTTTTAATACATATTAAACAATTATTTAAAATTGCATATTTTATTATTAGTCAAATACCCAATTTTGGATGACACATCAAAAAGTACCAATCACCTTCAGACAATATGTGTATGTATATCTTCATGGCGCATATGAGGACGGGCGCTAATCTCTTGACGCTCTCCAGACATCTCGTCAGCGTCTCGGCGTGAGGGGGGTGAGTTAGCTCAGACGCACGAGCCGCTACCTATACGACAAACACTAATTCAAATACAGTGTAAACTCTTTATAACGTTACCCTTTATAACAATAAACTCCCTAGTGAATGAACTAGAAGTTAATTCGCTATAATCCGCTACAGAAGACAGATCTGTGTGGTACAGTGCGTGTCTCTCACCTGCAGCATGCGACACCCACCACCCAGCAATGCGCACAGGCACAACACCACACCACACACATCCTCCTCCTGAAGATGCTCCGGTGTCGGAGTGAAACGTACGTTGAGAGTGATTTGGAGGATGTGTGTGGTGTGGTGTTGTGCCTGTGCGAATTGCTGGGTGGTGGGTGTCGCATGCTGCAGGTGAAAGACACGCACTGTACCACACAGATTTGTCTCCTGTAGCGGATTATAGCGAATTAAACTTCTAGTTCATTCACTATCATGGACTTCCGCAAAGTAACGCCTGCTTCTATTCAATAATAAACTCCCTGTAACGTTGAAGTAACTGCCTCGTTGGTATAGTGGTTAGCATGTTTGACTGCGGCCGACGAGGTCCCGGGTTCGGGTCCCGGGTCGGGCCATAATTAAGTATCGGGTTTTTCGGATTAGAAATTCCCAGTACTAGTCCGGAGTTGGAAGTTGGCGGTGTTTCACCCCCGTGCCTCGGAGAGCACGTTAAGCCGTCGGTCCCGGTTATTATCACGAACATGATAATAGTCGTTAAAGCCCGCCAACCCGCATTGGAGCAGCGTGGTGGGTCTAAGCTCTAATTCCCTCTCTCCCATGAGAGTGGAGGCCTGTGCCCAGCAGTGGGACGTTAATGGGCTGTAGTGTAGTGATGAACGTTGAAGTGAGCCCAACTTGGTTGGTTTGCGTTAAAACCCACATATTGAAACACTCTTTATAGCGATACGCCATTCTCTATTACGAAGAAATGTGTTCATATTTGTAGACAGTAAATATTTATTATCGGTATTATTGTCTACGTTATGTTATCAGGTAACAAAAGACTTTGAAGCTCGGAAACGCAGAGATTAGTGTTGACGAAAAAGTTTGTGTGATACGTGCGATTGAAAAGGGAGAAAAGAAAAGTGACGTTGGAAAGCGTTTTGAACTAAGTCTTGAAAATTCTTGTTAATTTGCTTGTTTTTTTGTTCACTCCATATAACGATAACTCTCTATAACGACAAAAAATGCTCAGTCCCTTGAGTTTCGTTATGAAGAGTTTACACTGTAAGAACTTTCAAAGTTCAAGTACTAAAAAACGAGTTTCTTGAGCTAGCTAGGCATAAATGATAGAACTAGAATGAAAGAGTATTAATAAAGTCTCCTTCCTCCATGTTGGAGGTACAAGTTATAAAAAAAAAACGGTCCCTCCTGAAAGTTATGCTTTTTAAACCTTATAAATATCCTACTACACACCTTTATTCCGACGCTGCATTACATTGAGTTAGGAATGTCATGATTTTCTAGTTTCATGTTCTGTGGAACGACATTCGCAATAAATATAAGGCTACAAAGGACTTGAATCCGGGGCCTTAAAATAAAATAATTAAAAAAGGGGGAATTCTGAGGGCCAATTGGGACGTTTCCCGCCTATTGGGCGGAAGGAGAAAAAGAAAATCAGACAGAAAAAGGATAGTAAAAAAAAAATTTAGATACTCTAGAAGATGATATTATCGGAGGGAATAAAGTATATTAATGAACATTGGGTTTTAATTCACTAAAGGAAGTTATGTGTACTTAGCATAGTTCTGAGAAAGCATAAATCTTTAGAAATTACAATAGTGTGAAATAAGTCGCAAAAAATCGTCTTATGTGAGAGCTTGCGTGAAGTGTGCTGGGTAAATAAGTAGTTCAAGTTGTAACTTTAACTATTTAAGCTATTTATTTATTTTAATTTGTTACTTTTTGAGAGGAACAATAGGGATGATGCCTATATCCAAAATAAATGATTTCGAACTGATTATAACATAGAGGGTCTTCAAAAATACCTAAAATTCACATCCTCGATTAATTTTAAGTTAGTTAACCATTTTATAATATAGATTAAAGAAAAAAAAGTGCGTTGAAATTTGATGACGTCACAATTGCAAATTTCATACAACTTCCATACTAGAAGAGCGTTTTTAAGTTTGGTAAAGAGTTGCCGATTTGATTGAGTTGTCATCATCCCTATTCCAACATACATAGTCTTCGTACACGATTAATTGTTCCTCTCAAAAAGTTCTAAAACAAGTCCGCGATAGCATATATATGTCACCGTAAGATTTTAAAATCCGTTAGATTATAATCTAACTCGCGAAATTGTAAACTGTCGACAGATTGTGAACCGTTCAATGTTCTGAGTGTCAATTTTTGAAATATTCATTGTATTTATGTTTTCTTGTCTGTTTCTTGTAGGTTAGGTTAGGGTTCGACGTAAATAATCAGGTAGGTTCTATCGGGTTTATATACCTAACAGATTACAATCTACCGAAAAATAATGCGTTAAATTGTAATCTTTCGACAGTTTGCAATTTCGCGAGTTAGATTATAATATAAAGGTTTTTACAATCTCACGGTGACATATCTTTTAAAGGTGTCCTTCTCTCCACAAAAGTAGCGTTGTTTGTTTGCTTTTCCGTTTACGAAGAGGTAACCTCAAAGGTAACATTGTTTGCTTGGAGCTTTTCCGTTTGCGAAGAGGTAACCTCAAAGGTAACATTGTTTGCTTGGAGCTTTTCCGCTTGCGAAGAGGTAACCTCAAAGGTAACATTGTTTGCTTGGAGCTTTTCCGCTTGCGAAGAGGTAACCTCAAAGGTAACATTGTTTGCTTGGAGCTTTTCCGCTTGCGAAGAGGTAACCTCAAAGTTAACATTGTTTGCTTGGAGCTTTTCCGTTTGCGAAGAGGTACCCTCAAAGGTAAGGTTACCTCATCACAATGTTAAGCAGTCATGGAACTAAGCAGGCTGAAAGAATGAGTTACCTCTCTGGCTGCTTTCGAGAGCGCTGGGGAGATGTCCCTCAGGAATTGAACCAAATCTTCCATCGTGTCTATGACTTCAGCCACTCCTAGATAGTCTAGCACCTGAAAACGAAAACTTTTTATAATACAAATACATATTATTCAGAGGTCCAGTTCTTTAAGACAATCGCAATCATTTTAAAGCTTAGAACGTTTTACTCGAACTGTTTAAAGAGTTCATACATGCTTTTTGACATGTAGGAACCTATGAACTCCTTAAACCAGGGATTGCCAAACTATTTTGGACAAGAGACCCACCCCTTTTCCAAAATGCACTGATACCTCAGACCCCCATAGCCAAATTACTTTAAAAATTCTATCTCTAGTTTTTATCCTATTGATACAAAATACTTACCAATTTAAAAACTTTGTGACTGGTTAAGTGAGTAAACTTGACATAATTTTTTCATCAAAATTTAACATAATAAACAGACATAAAATTCAGTAAATATCAAGTTTAATTATTAATTTTATTTACACAAATTACATAAAAATACTTAAGTAGGTAATAATTTTTTGAAAAAAAAAACAATATAATAGGAGTTGATTTTTAGACCCCCAAAATCAGTTTTCGTTTATGTAACCTGTGAGCCCTGGGAAACCAAAATCGACCCCAAGGGGTCGATATCGACCACTTTGGGAATCGCTGCCTTAAACAGTTCGAGTTATACGCTTGACAAACGTTTACGATTACGATTTTCTTACACAATCGGGGAGCAGAGCTCAATTTTCTTGATTGCTCTTTGCTCTTTCTTTTTTCGTTCCTTATTCGACCCGCTAGGATATGGAATGATCTTCCGGCTTCCGATTCCCCCTTCGCTTTCAATATAGGTATCTCCCTTTAAATCAAGAGTGAATAAGCATCTTCTAGGCAAGAGTGTTCCACCTGAGGCTGTGGCTGTTTCACCACTTGCAAGCAAGTTTGATTGCAACCAAGCGCTAGCCTATAATACATATATTAAAAAACTATCCTGAAGAATTTACCTTTTTGCATTCTTTGACAATTTTTCTAACTTCCGACTCGTCAAAACAGAGAAGCAACGCTGATGTTCCTTGAAGAATACCACGGGAACCTTCGATCAACTTTTTCCTGTAAGAAAAGACTTTTTAACAAATGTTGGCGAATGCAAAATTATTGTTGAAATGTTATTTCTATTACTACTTAAATCTACATTTCTATAATAATTTTAGGGCGCTCCCCAGTGAGGCGGAGCGATGATATCCGGAGGGTGGATGGCATCGATTGGACGCGAAAAGCCGAGGAGTTAGCGCTACTTGAGAGATCCAACAGTGGATGTACAACGGCTGATGATGATGATGATGATGATGATTTTTTTTATCCACTACAAGTTAGCCCTTGACTGCGATCTCACCTTATGATAAATAATAAATGATTTATTTATTTCATGTAGGACAACTTGTGTCACTTATGAAACGTTAAGACTCTACCACCGGTTCGGAAAGCTGGTAAGTGATGATGCAGTCTAATATGGTAGCGAGCTAACCTGTTAGGGGCATGGCAGTAATATTAAACCCATACCCCTATTTGGTTTCTACACGGCATCGTACCGGAACGCGTAATCGCTTGATGATGATGATGATGGTATTAATTTTTGTTACCCGGGTCACAGCTGAGTCAGTGAGTACCAGTAACCATACCTTGCTTTATATGCAGTTGCATTCTGGGTGGTGTCTGGGTGGGTTTTAAGGTCAGTTACCTGGCGGGGCCGGAGTAGGGGTCCGCCCTCAGCATGTCGGAGGCCTGCTGCAGCAACGTGGCAGCGCCCTCCACCCTCCGCAGGGCGCCCGGCATGTCCGTGCGGAGGACCACGTCGTCTGACGACTCGATGGTTTCATGGCCGACCTGTGTGGAGCGAGAGGTTTTACACGATTATTTAGACGGGCAAAATTGATTTGTTGATGTTTTTTTTTCTGAATTACAATCCATAGATATTCTAGGACATCAAGGTACTTCATAAAAAACTGTAATTCACAATAAGTACTGTTTTAAGCAATGGTAGTAAACCCACAGATCGGTATGGTACAATACATATAATTAATAAAATTAGTCTACGAAATATGTCGTACGTTCTAAATAAATAAAACAACGTGACAACGCATATCAGTCGATTGCGATTGTGAAGCAAAATTTACCTAAGTCGGTAAGGAAAAATTTGATGGGTGACCAAATTTGGTTGTTCAAATTTGGCCTTTTCGTTTCCCCCGTGCCGTGGACAGCACTTTAAGCCGTCGGTCCCGGTTTTTTTCACTAACATCTGATAATAATCGTTACAAAAACCCAAGAGCTTAAATACTCTTAGTCGAGTTGTATGCGGCAGGATGTGGGAACCCACCGCATTATTATCCCAAGAAATCTCCTACCATTATTTGATTAATGGAAAGGGGTCCCGACCCTTAATAATGAGGAATACGAAGCAGAGAAAGATTATTACTATTATAAGTAGCTAGTATCCCTCGAGTGGAGACCGCGTGTTGGTAAACGGAGCGTAGGGCGCTCCCCCCCCCCCCCGCGAGGCGGAGCGATGATATCCCGCGGGTGGTTGGCATCGATCGGATGCGAAAAGCCGAGAAAAGTGCACGTTGGCGCTACTTGAAAGAGGTATCCAACGGTGGATGCACAACAGCTGATGATGATGAGTAGTGGCCAGTTCGCCAAGCGTACCTTGACCAAGTTATTGACGGCAAGCGACACGGCTTGCACCGGCCGCGCCAGGTCCGGCATAGCGTTGCCATCTTCCGCCTCCTCGTGGAGTATCACCAGCCGGGACACCTGGAAGAGGAACAAAACCGGCATGAGTATTGAACCTATGGATTTTACGTTCTTGCAATTCACCAGCGCCCGTGTACTTTACTTGTAGTCAGGGACTGAAGAACAGATTCATAAAGGTTACCGTTTTTTTTTATCCACTACAAGTTAGCCCTTGACTGCAATTTCATTTGATGGTAAGTGATGATGCAGTCTAAGATGGTAGCGGACTAACCTGTTACGGGCATGGCAGTTATATATTAAACCCATACCCCTATTCGGTTTCTACACGGCATCGTTTACCGGAACGCTAAATCGAACGAAAGGATCTCCCAAAAGTCGCAATATCCACGTCCTCAGCTAGTTTTGTGCTGAATAACAATTTTAAACTATCGATTAAAGGCAATAAAAAAAAAAATTCACATAACTAAATATAAAATTAAATTAACAATCTATTTTTTGTAAATATAATTACTTAGTAACAGTTTTTTCTTATTTCACCATTTCTTTATTTAATTTTGTGGGTTTTTTTTTGATTAAACGTAATAAATATTTTAAAAAGAATAGGCATGGTGACAGTAACCAAGAATCAATGAAATTATGAATTTATCTAATGGAATAGGATTCATGGATTTTAAAAAACGTATTTATTTTTCTATTTCGAGTGAGATCGCTATTTATTTTGATAAAATAAAACTATAAAATACAGCAATCCGCCATAATGGATTAAACGCCAAGAAGCAAATGATGTCACAATTGTTTGTTTTCGAGCTTTGACAATCACACTATTGCTTAGTGCACACTGCACAGAGCACATTGGTAATAACAATAGTGACGTCACAATCGACGCCATGACACCGGCGAGCGTTTTGGCGTGAATTTTAAAATTTAAATTTCAAATGCCAATTTTATCTACCAAACCTTATTTTTCTGCTGAAATAATATATTTTTTCGACTCATCCTACGCGTGGCCATGTAACAAAACAACCACTAAGCTAAATAAATGTATGTAAAAT
This sequence comes from Erebia palarica, assembly GCA_964035005.1. Classification (NCBI taxonomy): domain Eukaryota; kingdom Metazoa; phylum Arthropoda; class Insecta; order Lepidoptera; family Nymphalidae; genus Erebia; species Erebia palarica. Next base: position 941,272 of record OZ035992.1, read on the forward strand.
AGGTATGTAAATAATTATCAACCCAATTGAATATCGAATATTGAAGTCCATTGGCCACTCATCCTACGCGTGGCCATGTAACAAAACAACCAGTAAGCTAAAAAAAATTATGTAAAATAGATATGTAAAGAATTCTCAACCCAATTGAATAAATAAATATTGAAGTCCACTGGCCACTCATCCTACGCGTGGCCATGTAACCAAACAACCAGTAAGCTAAATAAATGTATGTAAAATAGGTATGTATAACTCATTAATCACTTATAGCCGTCTGTATAAAGCCGATGCGTCAGACGTCGTCGACCCTGCTATCGGAGGGAGAGCTTCTAAGAACAGGGCTTCCAATCCCAACAAAATGACTGGGGGCCAATTATTATTATTTCACTCGCATATGTCATAAACACCGCGAGCTATTTTATAATGAGGCCAATTCTATTGTACACCATCTCAAAACTATAGTCCGTCAAACTAAAAATAGGGCTTTGTAACTGCCTCGTTGGTCTAGTGGTTAACATGTTTGACTGCGGCCGACGAAGTCCCGGGTCGGGCCATAATTAAGTATTGGGTTTTTCAGATTAGAAATTTCCAGTACTAGCCCGTAGTTAGGAAGTTGGCGGTGTTTCACCTCCGTGCCTCGGAGAGCACGTTAAGCCGTCGGTCCCGGTTATTATCACTAACATGATAATAGTCGTTAAAGCCCGCCAACCCGCACTGGAGCAGCGTGGTGGGTCTGAGCTCTTATTCCCTCTTTCCTATGAGAGTGGAGGCCTGTGCCCAGCAGTGGGACGTTAAAGGGCTGTAGTGATGTGATGATGAAATAGATAGATAGACAATTTATTTATTTGCCTACGAAAACAACAATTTAGGTACATTATTAACTACATAAGCAATGAAATCTATTTTTATAGTTCGTAAACAAATAAGGCAATCGAACCTAACGTGATCGAAGCTACGGGCCAAAGCTAGTCATATAATAGAATCCATACTATAATGCGAAAGTGTCTCTGCTACGCTTTCACGGTCCATCTGTTAAGCCCAATTTGATGAAATTTGGTACAGGGATAGGTTGTATCCTGAGGAAGGACTCTTTACTTTTTATCTCGGAAAATTAAAAAGAGATCCCACGGGAATCAAAAAAAATAACCACTGTACCAGAGAGGTCGTCAAAAATTCACGACCACTTGCAAATAATGTCCATAAGACATAACCTCAATTAAACATGTTTTATCAGTTATATCTGTCTAGTGACTATCGTCGTTTCTCTCAACTAAAATAAATATTTTCCCCAATTTGTAACTACGTTAGAGCAACCCCAAACCATCCCTCTATCGAGAGGGTGTACCTAATTCCCTCTCCACAAAATGCCACGGGCGTATGCCTACCTATCAATGGGCTTAATACCATCACTTAAAGCAATATTATTTAAAAACTATACTTTTATATGATGTACCTTGACGATCCGAAAAATAAGGATTATAATTCTGAAACAAGAGCGTTAGATTCATTAAAATAATGCTGCTTTAAGCGTTAGTATTAAGCCCTCGCTTTTGCTTTGAAATAACGCCCGACTTAAGCCGAAAATGTTTTAGTGAAAACCTGGAATGCGGTATTTCGTTTATGCTGAAATCTGACTGAGTAAACAAAACAGGCGGAGAATTTTAATGCTCTGTATTCGACCCATATGAATGTACGTACGTTTGTTAGCGATTTACTCGGAAAGCAACGAACCGATTTTTACAGTTTTTCCCTCACGTAATTTTTAATTCAGTTCTTTGAAGATCTATCCGAATTATCTCATTCTCATTAGATGATTATTTTTTATACTATGTCCTTTATTCTTGCTGGCTAATGATTTACGGTTCCGTAGATCAAGAGGAAAACGGATTACTTCTGTCTGTCTGTCAACCACCTTTTTCTCGGGAAAGCGTGAAGGTATCAAGTTAATTTATTAGATCTACGGTCCCTTGGAGCTGTAAAAAAATTAAGCTTCTAAGTCAACGCAATCAAAATATACAGCCGTTTATGTCGCATATTTTGCATATTTTGACACTCGCTAATAAATCAAACTATAGGTTACTTCCCGTTGACCTAGAATCATGAAATTCGCCAAGAAGCAAGGTCTCACAGCATAATTATAGCAAAAAATCCGAAAATCGATAATTAGGCTTCCGTATACTCATAGGGTCTCGAATTGTTTGTCAGGCGCTACCAGTTTAGCGCCATATGTAATTCAGTTATTTCACAGCTGATTACGTGTTGTCATGACAACTTTCTGGTTGTTTACTAAAAGAATTAGACTCGCACTTGATCGTTTCTTTTAAAGATCAGAGTCCATCTCGCTCACCACTGCGCTAAAAGGGTCGTCGAAAAGTTTGTTTTGAGAGCTCCACTCATCATATCGCCAAGTCGACGTATCAAGGTTCCCGGTTATTATCCTGAGCGAATGTTGGCGGGCTGCCAGGCTTGGCGATTGTGTACCCTTCACGGAAAAGTGAGTTGGGTAACACTAAGGGAAAAGGCAATACATGAACTGTACAACTTCTGATTACGTGTTGTCATGACGACTTTCTTGTTATTTACTAAAAGAATTTTACTCGCACCTGACCGTTTTTTTTTAAAGATCAGAGTCCATCTCGCTGCGCCAAAGGGGTCGTTGAAAAGTTTGTTTTGAGAACTCCACTCATCATATCGCCACGTCGACGTATCAAGGTTCCCGGTTATTATCCTAAGCGAATGTTGGCGGGCTGCCAGGCTTGGCGATTGTGTACCCTTCACGGAAAAGTGGGTTGGGTAACGCTGCGGGAAAAGGCAATACATGAACTGTAAAACTTCTGAACGAAAACGAAATTACACTGCAGTAGATGATGCCCGCGACTTAATCTGCTGGGACTTAATTCAATATTTCAGTTCAGTTCTGGAGAGGAGACCGCGTACAGGAAGGTGCGAAAGCGTTGCAGTCAGACAGACACATTTTCGCATTAATAATACTAGTGGTCACACGCGATTTCGTCCGCCTACGATTTTTGATTTCCTATGAAATTAATGATTTTTTCCCGCTGCAAAAGGCCTACGTATAGAGGCTATATTATATATAAAAGCTTCTGCAGGTTTTATTGTTTCTCAAAACTGTTTCTAAGCTGATGTTGACGCCTTAGAAGGCACCTACCTTCTAAATTCCAAGTTTGTATGTATTATAGTTCCTGAGATATCGTGATTGGTATTTCGCTTTTATATATGTCACCGTAGGATTGTAAAAACCGTTAGATTACAATCTAACTTGCGAAATTGCAAACTGTCGAGAGATTAAATTTTTTTTTTCGGTAGATTGTAATTTGTTACGTATATCAACCCGATAGAACCTAAGTGCCCTACCTGATTATATATATGTCGAACCCTAACTTACAAGAAAACGTAAATACAATGAATATTTCAAAAATTTACACTCAGAACATTGAACGGTTCACAATCTCTCGACAGTTTACAATTTCGCAAGCTAGATTATAGGTAATCTAACGGTTTTTACAATCTTATGGTGACATACTTATACTTAATAATAAAAAATATTATTATGATTTTATGAATTATTATTGATATGGAGTTATGAATTATGAATGAAGTAACAATTTGTTGTCCACTCCAGCCTCCACCACAGCATGACGACATCAATATGGCGTCAACCCACGGCAGCGCATATCGGACGTGCGCAGGCGCCGGCGATGCCGTACATGGCCCGCATACGCAACATTCCGAACACATTGGCACATTCATTCATAAAACAATGTTTTAATCCGCCATACTGGTACTGGTATTGGTATCACGTTATCGCTTCGACGTCTGTAGTAATCTGTGACGTTATTACGTCTGTGGCCTGTGCAATATAACCACCTACCCACCTATGCACTAACTTGTATCCTTCACGGAAAAGTGGGTTGGGTAACGCTACGGGAAAAGACAATACATGAACTGTACAACTTCTTCCCCCTAAAGTTTCCCGTCCCTTGAATGTTGAGTGTGTCCTAATGTTAGCTAGCCCTTATGTTAAGTATCTTTGTAAATATTTTAAAATTAACAAACTCAAATTGTAATTTGTACATATAGTAGATCCCTATTATTATTTTTATTTGTGGTTGTCTCTTTATGGTAAGTCTATTGTTATGTAGAGTAGTTTACTAACAAATATATAAATATGCCTTCTATTACAGAATGTTTTTAGTAATTTTGGCACTCTACATATAACCGGCAAATCTCCTTCGTGTCTCCTTCAAGTTACTCGAAACTGGCGAAGTGCATTGTGCTGGTTTGGCACTACTCAAAGCCATAAACCAAGAGAAGAAGAAGAACTGTACAACTTCTGCAATAGGCCCGCATACGCAACATTCCAAAAGCGGGTTGGCACATTCATTCAAAAAACAATGTTTTAATACGCCATACAGTAAGTTTGTGGGGCATAGTACTGGTATCACGTTATCATTTCGACGTCTATAGTAATCTGTGACGTTATTACGTATGTGGCCTGTGCAAATCAACACATAGTCCGTCAAACTTTTTTTTTTTATCCACTACAAGTTAACCTGATGGTAAATGATGATGCAGTCTAAGATGGTAGCGGGCTAACCTGTTAGGGGCATAGCAGTTATGTTAAACCCATAACCCTATTCGGTTTCTACACGGCATCTTATCGGAACGCTAAATCGCTTGGCTGCACGTCTTTGCCGGTATGGTGAAACCCAGAAACCAGATCACGAAAAATACAGAAATTATAAATTCCCAAATTGACCCTGCCGGGGATCGAACCCGGGACCTCCGCACGTTAAGACAACAGCACTACACACTGCGCCACGGAGGTCGTCAGAAAGACTTATCTGAAAGACTATATTTACCTATATAAGTTTTTATTTTTACTTTTACTACTAGCGACGCTGTCACCGAGTCAGATAAGTTTGTGTCCACTATTACGTAAGTTTATCTTCGTCGTCGCAGATTTTTTTTGGCTTTATTGAGAATTATATTGTCAGAATAAACCCCTCACCGGGCTATATCCCGGGAATCGAACCCAAGACCTAGTCACCCGCAGTCGAACCGATCCATTATTGACCCCTAGCTGCTTATAATATAACCTACGAAATGCAAATTGACTCCTACACTCACCAAGTCACCAAATGAACACAAGTTGTCCTACATAAATAAAAGACATTTCAATTTTCATTTCAAGGTCAAGAAATTTAAGTCGTTAAAAGACCCTTTCTATACGACTGCCTGAAAAAAGGACTATTGTTTTCAGGATTCATGTATGTATGTATGTATATTCCACCATAACTTCTATACACCTGAACCGATTTTGATAAATGAGGTATCGTTAGAATCCCTAGCTTATTCCGGGTGACATAGGCTAGTAATTTTGACAATGGTAATTCAGTCTCCTGCAGGCAGACTCAGCGATTATTGAATAATTTTGTGTTTAGATCGCAATTTGATTTAGAGCTTATCGATAGCAATCGTGGGCAGATCAAATGAATATTGTTTTTAGATAAAGCCAACTTTTATCTAATTAAATTAAATCTCTCGTGGAACCTCTACACGTTTAACCATTTACTTGTACAAGTTCCAAATGAGAGTACAAATATATTAAAAGTGTGTCAATAATACCTACTTCTGGATTGTCGCGTACACAAAGTACGTGACATCAAACTGTCATATTGAGTAAGTAATATTGATTACACTAGCGGCACGCTATGATGGCCGGTTTGACACATTACAATAGTGATGTGGAATGTCAATTTATTCTCGAACAAAAAACAATTAAGTTTTGTTTTTGTACCTGATTAAATAGGTTTAATAAAACAAAAATGTATATGTTTTTTTAATTTATTTGAACGAACTGAATATTTGAACGAAAATGAATATACATACTTTATATGCACACAAGAAACATATGAATACAAAAGATACCAAAAAAGGTGCCACAAAAGGCCATAATTAATCAGATTCGTCCATACTACTATTTTCACTGTCGTCACTGCTATCATCACATACATTAATAATTATATGTTCGTTTTCTATAATATTATCTATTTTCACATCTCTTTCATAATCTTCCCTTATTAATTTAACAGTTCTATTCACAACCTTTTCCCAGTCTCCTTTAGTCACATGTTCACAAGCTTCTTCTAATAATTTTAGCATTTTTTTTGTGGTAAATGGGGGTTCTGTATTGTGTCTTGCAGCATATCCCTTAATTTGAGCCCACACCAACTCAATCGCATTATACTCACAATGGTAAGGCGGTAACCGTATAACTCTGTGCCCATGTTCTAATGCTATTTCGTCAATGACGTATCGGATCTTGGTTGGTTTGTTTTCTTTTAAAAGACGTACTAATTCCGCTTTTAACATATTCATGTTTGCATCTACGCCATTTTTACGAAGCCATGCGACGATATCAGCTTTCTTTTGGGATTGGGCAGGTGGCTTGTCAATTTGCATCGAGTGGTATGGGGCGTTGTCCATAATTATAATAGATGGTTCAGGGAGGCTACACAACATTGAGGTAAACCATTCAGTAAACTTTTCTCCATTCATGTCTTCATGATAGTCTCCAGTGGTTTTTGACGCAAAAGCCATGAGAGAACCTTCGACAAACCCGTTGATGGTTCCGGCGTGACAAATTATAAGTCGCGATCCTTTTCCTACAGGAACTTTGGAAGTAGATGCTGCTGTGTCTGTTGGAGACTACGCCTCGCAACCGATTTACACGCGCGGGGTGCGGGCAGCGGGCGCGGGACATCGCGCACTCCGACAATTGCGATTCACTTACTGACGCGGCAACTGTGCGGATTAACTACTTTTTTATACAGTCCACATAATTCAATACAGTAAAGTTGATCATTAAAGGAAAGTTTAATCTAATCTTCAAGACTTTCTGTCGTCCTTCAACATACTGTCCTTAACATTTGGTCCTTCGAGCCGGATTCCTTGGTGCTTGTGAAGGAGAAAAATCAACCACCACTACTGTGGCAACTGGGCAGAGTGGTGAAATTACACCCCGGCAAGGATGGCGTCTGTCGAGTTGCAGACTTAAAAACGAAGAAAGGCGTCATTCAGCGGGCCTGCAACAATATCTGCCCCCTTCCGCTTGAAAGTTGAAGCATTCAACATTCCCCGGGCAGACTGTTGGAGACTACGCCTCGCAACCGATTTACACGCGCGGGGTGCGGGCAGCGGGCGCGGGACATCGCGCACTCCGACAATTGCGATTCACTTACTGACGCGGCAACTGTGCGGATTAACTACTTTTTTATACAGTCCACATAATTCAATACAGTAAAGTTGATCATTAAAGGAAAGTTTAATCTAATCTTCAAGACTTTCTGTCGTCCTTCAACATACTGTCCTTAACAGTGTCATCGTTCCAAGAACGGCCTACAGTATGGTTAGCATTAAGCCATGTTTCATCCAAGAACACAACATTTTGCCAATTTTTGATTTCTTTCACTTGCCGTAAAAAAGTATACCTTGCCATCGCTATATCAAATCTTTCCATCAATATTTTGCGTTTGTTACATTTTTTGTATCGAAATCCAATGGTCTTCAAAATCTTCGTTAAAGAACTTTCCCCACCGAAGAATAATCCAGCTTCCTTCAGTGAATGCACCAACTTTTTTCTTGTTGGATACTCCTTCTGTAAATAGTAGCCGTAAACATGTCTTCGGATAGCATCGGCATCAAAGCTATCGATGCCTACGACTGGTTTTGCTCGTTTTCTCTTTTTTGGTGTGTGAAGTTTATTTTCTTCTGTGCCAGTCTCGCCATATTTTTTTTTAGTTATCCGTCTAACAGTTCGTTGTCCAATATTAAGCGCATCAGCTACGCGTTCAACCACTGACGTTATAGGTAAAATTGGCCCTCCATTTTGAGCTTCACGATCGAAATAGTTACGAAGGCGTATTACGAACTCACGTGTCTGACTATTTAGAACAGTTCTCTGCGTACGTTCGGTCATATCGACGAAATCCACAACAAAGGGCTTGAACAGAGTCCAAATTAACGAGCAAGGGTCAACAGTAATGCAGTATCAATATTTGAAATCCAAAGCCAGGTCAAAACTATATCACAATCGCATTGCACTGACAGTTTATACTTTTTGAAGCAACGTCAATTCGAAACTGCTTTGTTTTGCATTGAGCATTGACGCGAGTTTGCCGGAGGTAGTAGTTGTGCTAGCCAGCGATCCTATGTGACGATCGTATTAGATTCCATTTTTAAAAATTTATTGATATTTTTTTGCGATTTCAGAGGTTTGTCCACATAGTGAAAATTGTTCATATTCACAAGTACATTCACCCCTTAAATGGTGCAAACTGATTTTTCTACACTTGTATACATTTAAGAAATCAATTTAATAAATAAATTTTGAGTCCTAAACCTAAAACTACATTCGATAAAATTTATGAATCTCTGCACATCACTATCGTCAATAAAGTAATACAATTATTTCCTTCAAAGTCGTTATCAATTAATACGGAACTTCATGAGAAACTACATTCGATAAAATTTATGAATCTCTGCACATCACTATCGTCAATAAAGTAATACAATTATTTCCTTCAAAGTCGTTATCAATTAATACGGAACTTCATGAGCGGACAAACGTCAAACCGGCCATCATAGCGTGCCGCTAGTTTAAGTATTGCTTTAAGCGTTGCCAGTATGGCCCCTTATCTGCACAACACGCGGTTCACCAATGACGCCGTTTGACAAATTCAAATTCCATTGTTGTTTTATTCAAATAAAGGACTTGACCGGTGGAACTATGGCAGCTTGCCTAGGTGTCAAAAATCAATGTTCAGCAATGATTTCTTTATTATTGTAATTGTAATATTTCACTGTTTTCAGATAAAAAAGTTTCAGGAGTCTGAAGGCTCGGAAAATTGCGAAAATGAACAAAAAAAGTTTCACCAAAAGATTGCTTTCCCACACTAGATGGCGCTATTTATTGTGTTGAGCGAGTCCAAAAAAATATTTTCAAGTATTATTTCTTTATTATTGTAATTGTTATATTTTATAGTTTTCAGATAAAAAAGTTTCAGGAGTCTGAAGGCTCTGAAAACTGAGAAAATAAATTAAAAAAGTTTCACCAAAAACTGCTTTCCCACACTAGATGGCGCTATGTATTGTGGTGAGTGTAGAAAATATTTTTAAGTATTGCTCACTACTTTTGGTTAACAAGTTCAACTATTCGACCACAGATGGCAGCATATGCAATGTGAAAGGGCGTTCCAGTTTAACTATTCGACCACAGATGGCGGCATATGCAATGTGAAAGGGCGTTCCTTTAAACGCAGTATTTCAAAATGCTTTGTTCGATCAATTAGTTTGAGACTTGTCAAAAAATAAAAATAATTATAAACAAAACATACATTTCCTTTTCATTACTATTTAATTGATCAAAAATAAATCATTCATAATAAAATGACTAAGGTACTTAAATGGTATTCATGTAGGGTTACAAGATTATTATTAGGCATGGATATAATGGAACGTCAAAATGGAGTAGTGCTTAAAGAGGAAAGCGGACGCTCAAGATTTAAACAATAAACGTACTGTTTTTTTTGTCATTTGAACCCTGACCTTATTTAGAATAATATATCCATAATAATTTCGTTTTGAATTTTTAAACCTTACTGTAAAAACGGAAATCCTGTGCACTGTCCCGAATCGGAGGGCAATTACTGGTTATGTCCTTTTACAAGTACTTTTGAATCGTCAAGTGAATCTACCACTGGTTCGGATTGCCATTCCTACCGAGAAGAACCAGCAAGAAACTCGGTGACATTAATTCTTGGAATGATGCGAGGCATTCAGAGAACCCAGAATATGAATATGTTAAGTATAATCGCATGCTTGCATTTGGCGTTGGCAGTATGGCCCCTGAATAAGGGCAACAGTGGAACGTGCCTGGAGTATCTCACTCGAGCTTTCGCTTCAAGGCAGTACAAGTCACGTGCGACGATAAACATCCGCACAGATAACAATGTTGACTCTTCACGGTTAAAAGGCCTGTGATAAAAGCACAAACATTTACTTTCCTTTCATTTCATTAGCGCTTGCCTGCTATCAAACTAGACTTAGTAAAATTCGTGATTAATTAATTTGTCGGCAACAGTATACGTGTTTACAATTAACTCCCACAAGACATAATATTGGTGATGTCTCTCAACAAGTTCAAAATTTTTGGAAAACTTAAACTAATTGAAACATCTTATTACAGTGTAAAGGTTTATTTAAATAATAAAAAAGCGTGGGAATGAATTGTTCCAGCGGCTAATTAATCAAATTGTTTATTATAGTTCTACAAAATAAACGATGTTTGTAAGATGGTGATAATAAAACAAACCCGGCTGAGTTAGTTGTGGGCTCTTCTCAGACCGGGGCGCATTTGGAACCCTTGTAGCTTTAGCTTAAAGACACCGTAATTTATTATCACCATCATGTTTTATAAGTTTCGAAAGTCAAGAAGTGTACATTGTACCTAAATTGAATAAATAAATATTGATTTATTGATTGAAACTTGCTGGCATTAACGGTGATGCAGCCTAAGGTAGAACACGCTAGCCTAGGATGTACCTACTAATATAGTTAATATTATAATTGATTGTCAAACAATACAGCCAATATAAACATCTGCACAGATAAATCGTATGTGGGCGGATTCAAAACACATTGAATGAAATACGCGAACAAAATATTTTTACATATATCAGAGTTTTCGGGTCTTGCAAGTTGATTCGTTCTACTTCGAGATGCTATTTGGCAGGGCATCAAAACGTTTGGGAAATCGTGGCGTTAGTTTATTATATTTCCAAGATTGGGGTAAAAAGAGCAAATAATTTTTGGAATTGGAATCATTTTCCACCTTAAAAGTTAGTTAAGATGACCCTGAAACTTCCAAAAGTGTTCCCGTTTAACCAGAATCTTCAATCTATACATATGGTTTTGATATTTAAATCTTCTATCACACCAAGTTCTACAACATTGTATTCTGCATGTATTATATTGTATAGTCTGTTTCAATAGAGAGGAACTATTTTGTCAACTTCTTTAACGTCTGATCACTTAATCTCATCTGCCATTCGACCAATAATGATGGAAATATCTACAAACTTGTCGGCTTTCAATGATCCCATCACTATTGATCAAGTGACAGATTAGATGACGTGATCAGACGTTAAAGAAATTGAAATAGCTCATCTCTATTGGAACAGACTTAAGCTATGTCAGACGTAGTAAGTTGGCTAGTGTTCGCAAACCACCACCACCACTACAGCCCATTAACGTCACACAGCTAGGCACAGGCCTCCACTCTCATAGGAGAGAGGGAATTAGAGCTTAGACCCACCACGCTGCTCCAATGCTGCTTTAACGACTATTAACATGTTAGTGTTAATAACCGGGACCGACGGCTTAAGGTGTTCTCCGAGGCACGGGGGTGAAACACCGCCAACTTCCTAACTCCGGGCTAGTACTGAGAATTTCTTGTCAGAAAACCCCAACACTTAATTATGGCCCGACCCCGGACTCGAACCCGGGACTTCGTTGGCCGCAGTCGAACATGCCAACCACTAGACCAACGAGGCAATTCGCAAAGATTGTCCGAAACTTGGTCGGGGAGAACATTGTCGTACCAAGGTCACTGCAGTCGCCTCCCCTCAATATAACCTATCTTATATTTTGCCGCAGAGGGTAGGTGTACAAACCGCGGTTCGCCCTTGAAGATAACGTCAAAGGTGGGGCTGCAGGGCGCGCTCGACCCTCGGCTAATGTGTTTAGACATCATCTAGTCATCTTTGCCATTCACATAACATATTCAAATAGTATCAAAAAATAGGCTTGACGACAATCATGCAATGGTGAGGTCTAGGTTGGAGCGCGCTTGCCTAGAAGATGCCTATTCAATTTAGATTTAAAGTAACTACCAGTAACATATATGGCGTACATATATGGCGAAGAAATCTACCTAGCTTTTAGTATGAATTCTAGAAAAAACAGAATGCTCACCGCGAAGGCCTAACACAAAAGTTTCGTGACCGGAGCAAACACTTTGTATTGGTTGAAAATATTACGGTTTAAATTCTATACTCCACGAAGGTGGGCGATTGAGATATTTTGGTATTAAATTATATGGAGATTTTTCTGGTAGATATGCAGGTTTCTTCAAAATGTTTGCCGTTACCGTTCAAAGTTTTCAAACCAATTTAAAATTGCGAATATTCATCCATTGACATTCATTCATCTATACTTCTATACTAATATTATAAATGCGAAAGTTTGGATGGATGGATGTATGTATGGATGGATGTTTGTAACTCAATCACGCCCCAATGGCTGAACGGATCTGGATGAAATTTGGCACAGTAATAGATTATAGTCTGGAATAACATAGGCTAGTTTTTATCACAGAAGATTAAGGAGTTGCCGCGGGAATTAAAAAAACTTAAACCACGCGGACGAAGTCGCAGGCAGCTAGTTGTCTATAGAAATAATGAGATATATTCAATATCAATACTCAATTTATTTATTCCATGTTGGACATAAGTGTCACTTATGTTTCGTCGTGTCTTGACTCTACCACCGACTCTAAAATTCTACAGAGAAGGTTAGATAATGAATACAATAAGAAAAATATAGATTTGCTACAATACATTTGTTGTCTGGCACTAAAGGTCACTTTATACGTGTAGATCGCTCGTAAACAATAAACAAAAACTGCTCCATGCTATGGTTCAGTGAAAGGGCATGGCATTCTCATTGTTTATGTAGAGCTTTTCTATTATGTTGAACCTTGGATTTTATTGTTTTGCAAATATCAAATATTGGATAGAAGCAGGCGTTACTTTGCAGAAGTCCATTACAATGAAAAAAACTAGAAGTTTAATTCGCTACAATCCGCCACAGAATACAAATCTATGTGGTACAGTGCGTATCTGAAACCTGATGCCCTCGACATTCACCACACCACATAAACCCTCAAAAATACCCTCAACGTACGTTTCACTCCGATACCGGAGCATCTTCAGGAGATGTTGCCTTTACAATGGTGCATTGTAAAGGCAACACGAGGCATTGAGGGTTTAAGTGGTGTGGTGAATGTCAAGGGCATCAGGTTCGAGATACGCATTGTACTACATAGATTTGCCTTCTGTGGCGGATTATAGTGAATTAAACTTCTAGTTCTTTCATTGGATATTTGTAATCATGTGAAAGCCCCCAGTGTTTTTGGTACTTAGTTCTAGGATATGTCGCGTGGAAGCCAATTTTATTAACGTGAAATCTTCTTTAGGCGCGTTGAGCACTTTTTGGTACGGGGTAAACTTATGGATTCGCGTCACCGACATGCTCGCGTTGTTACGAAGGCAAAAGGTCTTAAATATAAATATACTACATTCTTAATTAAATTTTAATACCTTAGTTTTAAGAGCACGTTAAGCCGTCGGTCCCGGTTATTATCACTAACATGATAATAGTCGTTAAAGCCCGCCAACCCGCATTGGAGCAGCGTGGTGGGTCTAAGCTCTAATTCCCTCTCTCCTATGAGAGTGGAGGCCTGTGCCCAGCAGTGGGACGTTAATGGGCTGTAGTGTACCTTAGTTTTAAGGTTTATATATTTTTTTTTTATTATTTTAAATATTTATAATTCGTTTTCACTTCTGTCGGGAGCCCCTATTGACTGCCGATATTTTTTTATTTACTACATACAACAGACAGACAATGCGAAAGTGTGTCAGTAGTAAATTAATTTAAACTAGCGAATGCCCGCGACTTCGTCTGCGTGGTTTGAGGTTTTTTGGTTCCCGCGGGAACTCAAATTTTCCGGGATAAAGAGTAGCCTATGTGCTATTTCAGACTATAATCTATCTCTGTGCCAAATTTCAACCAGATCCGTTCAGCCGTTGGAGCGTGATTGAGTAACAAACATCCATACATCCATCCAAACTTTCGCATTTATAATGTAAGATAAGATTAAATTAAATTAAAAAACTTGTGACTAAAAGCAAAAGATATCGCAGCATTTCAGGCTTACTAAATTATAATCGTGAGGATTTTGTTTACTAAGCGATCATCTGAAGTCTCAACGTGGAGACTCGGGCCTCGACATGGGAAAGCTTCAGGCCAAAGTCCACCACGCTTGCAATTGGCAGACTTCACCCACCCTTTTTATGTGCAAGAAATTTTAAACCCGCGACAAGTTAATACTCAATATCATTTATTCAATATAGGTACACTGTAGGTACAGTTATTGACGTTAAAAATGAAACAATATAGCTTTAAGCGTTGGCTGTACGGCCCTTGTTATATAATTATCAATGTCTCGCTAGTCACAAACAATATGAATATTCATATTATCATTCGCCAAGGTTACAGCAGTCAGCACCTATGCTATCAACAAAATGTAGCGACAGCAGTAGTTATTAAATCCATACTAATATTATAAATGCAAAAGTATGACAGTCTGTCCGTCTGCGCTTAAACGGTCTATCCTTTTAACCGATTTTGATGAAATTTGGTATAGGTTGCATCCAGGGGAAGTTATGATATTTTTTAAAATAAAGAAAACATTTTTATTTGATCACAATATTTAGTATAAGAGACTATCAAAATAGTTAAAGCAACAAAGTTGTGTGACCAAATATAGGTCTCCAGCTCAGCATCATGCTACAGCAGGCTGCAGCGCTGGTTTTCAGTGGAAACCTTAAAATTGGTGAACTGGTGGTGGTTATACCGGAAAATTAAGGAGTTCCCGCGGTATTGAAAAAAAACCTAATCGCGGACGAAGTCGCGGGTATCATCTAGTAGTATGCTGTACGTAAGAAGTTACGTAAATGATAAAAGAGCATAAATTTGACTCGCCCCAGCAATGCTTAGGACTGGAGTTACTTATGAATCTACACGATGATGTAATTGCAAATTGTTTTTTTCAAAAAAACGACCACCTTGTTACTGTGGCTCTTCTCGGTAGGAACGGCATTCCGAACCAGTGGTAGATTCACTCGACGATTCAAAAGCACTTGTCAAAGTGTACTTGAATAAAAACACATTTGAATTTGAATACTTCAGCTCTCTAGCAGTCACCATATGGCGGTCACCCACGCTGGTGTGGAAAACGGCGCCTTTGTTTCGTCACGTACGTCGTTGCGATACACGTCTTGTTATGTAATTATCTCAAGGCTTAGGGCCATAATTAAGCATTTTTTGACGACTACCCTAGCGCAGTGGCGCTGTGTGGTCTTATAACGAGAATTCCCCGGTTCGATTTGCAGTAAGGTCCATTCGGGAATTTATGATTTCTGAATTTTGTCTGGCTTAGCCTGGTTACCTGTTGGGGTTATAGTACTTATATTAAACCTGAGGCGGTCTTCGCAGTCCGCACATAAACCAATAGATGGCATTACTAGTACTATTCACGCGACCACGAAGAGCCCAACTCACGATTACGAAGCGTTCTCTGAATTACGCTATATATACGACCTCCAAAGATGAACGGTCGGACCAGTGGTCACACAACGCCCGCTCGGAGGATGATCATCCTTTGTTACGGTCGAGCCATATCACCTGCTCCCGTACAAACCCATTCTTATTAAGTAGTTATATTAAGGATTATTCCGGAACGCTAAATTCGGCACGTCTTTGCTAAGTAATAGGGTGGTAGCTGCCCAGGGTCGAAGCCTCTCAGTAACCAAGCCAGACCAAATAAATTTAGAAATAAAAATATCCCTAATTGACCCTGTCGGTTATCGAACCCTGGATCTCCCACTAGTAAGACGATCGGAAGATCTTCAAATTCATGAAAAAGTAAAACTTGAATTGTGAATCTTCTTTAAATGAAGTCGATTAAAAAATAAACCATACCCTGACCCTCTTTAGTACCATCAAGCGGTCTGAAGACCCATCATTAAGATTCTCCGATGCAGGAAGTTCATAGTTACCCCCAATACAATTGTTCCCATAGGCATTGGACAATTGCAGTCATTACGGATTCATGTCTGACATCGGACATCGCGTTAAGCGGGTCTTCCACTGCTAGGGTAATGAGCGCGAAACGGTTAAGCGGGATTAACTCTGTGTAGACAAAAACAGTGCTTTAATGAGAGCTTATTTCGACTCTTTTTGAACTAGCATAATATGTAAACAAACGGGTTCATACCACGATTATAATATGATGATTTCATAACAATGTCGATAATAATTAAGTATTTCCTACCGTCTTAGACTGTATCATCACTAACCATCAGGTGAGATCGCAGTCCAGTCAAGGGCTAACCTGCAGTGGATAAAAAAAAACGACCGGGTTGCATGGATCATGGTAATCGTAGCAAGATTACTATGTCGTTACACCACAGATTAGTTAAGTAATAATATGGTTAAGCCACGAAAAGAGTCTGAAATCTTATTTTACTCTGTTTGCTCACTCACTCCTACCCACTAATGATAGTGGTTGAATATAGTTTCCCTCTGCGAGTTAAACGGAGTTCATATGGAGCTCGCTGCGCTCGGAGTGGCAACCCCGCTTCAATACCTATTTACTTGAAGAATGCCTCCAGCTTATTGCTTATCAATTCCCTTTAATTTAACGTTTATGGAAATACAGTAAATGTTTTACTTAAAATAATTTTGCAAACATTTTTTTCACTTGAGGATTGGATTTTTATCCGATTACTTAAACTGGACCAGAATTGGTCCAGTGGTAGCCAAGATAATGTGATGAGACGTTTAAGAAGTTGAAAAAATATATCATTTGATGGAACAGACTGTAACTACAAACTACACGTAGTCATCAACGCGATGTTATCGTGAAGAGAGTAGTGCAATTATCCGAATCGCCTTCGCAACCGGTCGCATCCATCCGCGCCGGGAATAGAACCGCATTGCAGCGATTAATGACTGAAAGCACGCATCCACTGGCCAAACATTACAACTTTAGCTATGTATCTGTCACCGTAAGATTGTAAAAACCGTTAGATTATAATCTAACCCGCGAAATTGTAAACTGTCGAAAGATTGTGAACCTTTCAATGTTCTGAGTATCAATTTTTGAAATATTCATTGTATTTACGTTTTCTTGTTTGTTTCTTGTAGGTTAGTTTAGGGTTCGACATAAATAATCAGGTTTATCGAGTAAATATACCTACCCAATACCTAACAGATCACAATCTACCGAAAAATAATGCGTTAAGTTGTAATCTTTCGACAGTTTGCAGTTTGTTTTTGTTTGAGTTAGATTATAATGTACGGTTTTGACAATCATACGGTGACATATCTATTATTGAAGTACTCACTAGCTGATAAATAGAAACAGATTGTCCAACTGTCGTTTAATGTATAAAAGCGAGCGTTCAACTCATGTTACTCTTGTCTCGATTTTTGACTCAATAACACGCTCATTGTCACGCGTGTGCGACCATTTAATTTTTTTTACTGTGAATTTGTGTTGTATTAACTGTGCTAAATCTGATGTTAACTGTGTTAAGATAACAATTTGTTCCCTATTTGTTCATTTTAGTTTTGATCTGAAAGCTTAATTTTTGTTAAAATTGAAATCCTGTTTGTGGTCCCTTTTTGGTTGAATTTTGTGTGATTTGTTTGAATTGTGCAATTAAAAAGTCTGGTTTGACTTAACTGCTTTTATTTTTTTATTTTATCCACTTCTGGTTGCATATATACTATAATATAGTATCTACTACTAGGTATGTTTACTTATTTACTTTGGAAACGAAAATACCAAAGCTGATTGCTAGTTCCATGGAAACAAACAATAAGCAGTGGGGTGCAGTGCATAGAGGTATAAAAGCACTGCTTACCCTGACTGTTATTAAAATAGCTCAGTTCTAATTAATCATAATATGATGAACCTACTGGTTTTTATAGTAACGGGATAAGGCCATAGTACACCACGCTAGTCGAGCGCATGTCGGCAGATTTTACACACCTATACATACATCAAACAAATTGAGACATCATTTTCATCATCGCCTCTAAACATCGCAACAGGTTACGAAATGAGTTTACGATTTGGATTTTAAATTTAGGCGCCGACATTCGTCCGGAAACCGCTGTAACCGTGCGTACAGTGAGTCAGCGTCTAAACTTAGCAGCAGTTATTATGAATTGTATCACCTGGCTGTTTGTGCTTACAAATATACATCTTACTCTTCGTTTGTGCTTACAAATAAATATATTATATCTTAAACCTTTTTTTATGACTACTAATGCTTGGCTGCAATCAGACTGGCTGGTACCTATGTGGTGACGGAGCCTTAGCCTTTTCTTAATGTCAAAGTTGTATGGAAGCAATCAACTTTGGCCCCAGCGCCCCACAGGATAGAACATTAGCTTCATTACTGTATATTCTAGATACTTAATGTAATATTTTGCTTTTTAAAAAGAGCAACTGCTAAGTTTCTGAAACGGCGGTAGAGTCAAAACATGATGTAAGAGACACCTGTATTTTCTACATGTATGTACTTAATAAATAAATTGAGTCAAAGATTTTTTTTAAGTCAAAGGTGGAGTGCCGTTTCTTAAAAGATTCCTAGTTGTTCAATCTTGGTTTGAAGATACCAATGTTAAAAGTGGAGGGGTATCGGAAGCCAGAAGGGCGTTCCATATTGTATCAGTTCCAATTATAAACGAGGAAGAAAACCTATATACCTATTCTGAAAGTTTGATATTTTCAGGTTTGTAAGTTTGTGTTTTCATGTTTGTTACTCTTGTTACTCCTATAGTTCCTGCAGGAATCATAATCCTTAATCCACACGGGTGAAGGTGCTGGCATCATCTAGTTTTCTATTAAATATTCATCCATTTTCTTATCCACTAAAAGTTAACTTTTGACTGCGATAGTGCGCTAATCTGTATGTTTAACCTCTAATTGGTTTCTACACGGCATTGTACCAGAACACAAAATCGCTTGGCAGACCAGACCAGAGAAAATTCAGAAATTCTAAATTAACAAATTACTTAACCCTGCAGGTGAAAGAACCCAGGACCTGAATAAGATGTAGAATTTAAAAAATCAATAGAAAATATGAAAAATCTGAAAATGAAAAATTTGCTAAGAAGAACCGAATATTCCCATGGCATTTTCCCAAAGTTCTACCTCCACTGGCCTTCTAATTAGCCACATGAAGGGCAAAACATAAATAGCAAACATGCATAACAACCAGACGTGGACACCTACTGTAATTCCATGTTTAAATTAGTTGTTTTGATGTTTGGGGGTGCTTGGAAGTTATGATAATAATTATTTTTTTTTACTGGGTTACCTATTTTACACAAATACATTGAAGTGCAGCATATTATTTTTGTATCCACTACAAGTTTGCCCTCGACTGAAATCTACGATGGTAGAGGGCTAACCTGCCAGGTGTATGGCAGTTATATTAAATCCATACCCCTAATTGTACACAGCATTGTTCTGAGATGCTAAATCACTTGGTAGCCATGTTTGCCAGTAGGGTGGTAACTAGCCATGGCCAAAGCCTTTCACTGATTACATGGTATATAATTAGCTGTTTTGATGATTTGTGAAGCTTGGAGTTATGACCATTATTATTATTATAGAGAGAAACAACTTATTACCTAATTTAATCTACAATAGAATCTAATGATTTTCTAACAGGCAAAATGCACTGACAAACAGACACCAAAACTCAACTTAGAAATTGTATAATTATAACAAAATTAAGCCACATTATGGCTAATTTACTTATCTAAAATAAAGCTCTTAATATTTTCCCATCCCTTTCTGCATGGAGTATTATGAAATGAATGTCAATTAATTTAGAGGTGTCATTTCTGCTTAGTTTAAGAGTTGGTTCTACTAGAACATAATTAGCCACATTGTACTCACTTAGTTATAATGATTTCCTCTCTAACCACAAGTCAATAGTTTACGGCTCATAAGACACTGTTCATTGTATTACTAGTGTTGGCATGACTTCATTTAAATGTACATCGACATCTATAGTTTTTGTTGCCGAAACATCAACATCATTGACATTTTCATTACAAGGATGAATTCTTTGGATAAGGACAAAATATTGTAAAATAACTTTCAAAGCTAACTTCCACACTAATATTTTAATGCAAAAGTGAGTCTGCTATACTTTCAATTCTCATCAATTCAACCGATTTTGTTGAAGTTTTGTACAGGGTTAGATTGTATCCTGGAATATTTTTTATCTTGGGAAACGAAAGATTGCTCACATAAATCAAAAACCTTAACCAACATAGACAAAGTTGTGAGCATCATTCTTCTATCACTTCTATCTTAAAGAGCATTCTCACAGATAGGATTACTCTCAAAGGCAAATACAGCAAAAAGACAAAAGAAATGCTTGCAACCTTTTTATGTGATTTGATCAACTTACTTCAATCTATACTAATATTATAAATGCAAAAGTGTGTCTGTCTGTCAGCTACTCTTTCAAGGCCCACCTGTTCAACCAATTTTGATGAACTTCGGTACAGGGATAGGTTGTATCCCAGGGAAGGGCATAGGCTTCTTTTTATCCCGGAAAAATAAAGAATACCTGTAGGAATCAATCAACATCCTTAAACCAAACGGCCAAAGTCGCAGGCATAATCTAGTCCTTTATAAATCTAACCAAATTTGCTGTACTTATCTACTAGTTTGAATATTATTTATTCATAAATAAAACATTTGAAATGCAAATGTTTACCTTAACAACAAATACAGAGGTTATGTACAAGTATCAAACAAGATTAAGGTTGTGTAGTTAAAAATCTCAGGTGCTGAGTGTGTCAATGCCTAATATAGTCATTTAGGTGTTAGTGTGGCCCTCACAATCATTTCACAGCGATGACATAATGCCAGACGCGATCGAGATCGGTAACGTAAACATAACACTTTATGAACTTTTATCTCACATCTAAAGTATAAAATCTCAATTTTATTGCTTTTTAAACGCTTAAAAACTCGATTTTAAGTTTAAAAAAGTTACTAACTATACTTTATTATAACAGAGGTATCGTACTTACCAATTTATCATTAGGCTCGACACTTTACGAGCTTTATAAAAAAACAAATTTCGACAGGTTAAAATAACTTCAGTGTACTCACTGAGAGAGAAATATACCGTAAATGTTCGGCTAGGGAGTGAGTAATGTATAATTGATAGAGTATATTCTAATTAGAACTCAATATCAAGTTAATTAGAATTAATCGGTTCAAATTCTAAATATAGTATGACTCACCTGTTGAGCCACTGGCTCTAAAATACTCTCGATGATCTTTGTATGAAACACCGGCATGTTGGATGCTGTTAACACTTAAATAACATTAGAAAATTAACACAACACAGCGGTCACGAAATTAATTTACAACACAAATTATATAGAAACACAACCAAAACACAATACGGACAGAAAAATACTGTCTCTGAATACTGTGTCAAAAACTATAAAAAATACGAGACAAATGAAATGTCATTTTTGACTTTGACGATTTCCTTTTTTGCAAACCTAGATTCGAGGTTTTTGGGTTTTGAATAATGGGGCTGATTTTCTCTAGACCAGAGACAAGTAACATATAGGCTGCTCTAGACTAAATGTTACAGTATTAAAAATCTTGCTAACCCTTTCATAATACTCCCTGCAGAAAGGGACAGAATTACAGATGTCATTTTAGTTTAGAAATTGTGTGATGCAGACTTGCCCACAATGTTTAAAATTATTCGTAACAGGCTCAATTCTAGTCCTCAAAGGCAAAAAATCCTTTCATAAGTCATAGCTATCGGTACCAAATCAGCTCGATCCGTCAAGTGTTTGGAGGCGCGTCGATAGATTAGTCAGTCAGTTACCTTTTCCTTTTTTATATTTATATTACAACTAAATGATGCCCGCATGGATTAAGGTTTTTTGATTCTCACAGGAACTCTTTAATTTTCCGGGAGAAAAAGTAGCCCATGTCTCCGGGAAGTAACCTACCTCTATACCAAATTTCATCACAATTGGTTGAACAGATGGGCCGTAAAAGCGTAGCAGACAGACAGATACACTTTCTGTCTTTAAATTATAATTTATAATTTGTATTAGAATGAATATTGGTAAATTATATTACGTTTTTAATAAGGAAATTCATTTTTTCCTAACTAGAAACTTAATTTTTATTTTTTTAATTTTTTTATGAAATGAAACAAAATAAGTGTATTCAAAACATTTTATTTTTCATAAAATCAATAAATTAGATACTTTCTATTGAGTCTTCAGTACGTGCGAACCGTAAAAGGTATGATTTTGATTATTAAAAACGAGTTTTTTTTATTTGACTGGTTTAATGGCTCTGGAGTGTAGCCCTTCGGAGCCTGAAGTAACAATATAAAAACGAGTCATGATAACAATGTACCTAAACTTTGATGTAAACTAATTTGGTACTTAACTAATTGCACTGTAAGACAAGCTTCCAAGAGATCTAATATATTTTAATTTTGTCTCAACTTTGTTAAATAAACCGTTTCAACAAGCTATAAAACAACAAGCATCTTTTTTAATATTTTCTGTTTTTTTTACAATATTATACATAAATAATAATAATAAGAGTGTGCAATGCCGTAGCCAATGAGAACGGAGCGTCGCACGTTGGTCGGTTGTCGAGCAGGAAGTCGAATTATGGTTTTCTCGTGAGAAATACAGAGCGATAGACACTCAACTTACTTTTTAACGACGTAAGCTGTAAAACTGCTTTTACAATTACAAGCTAATTAAACAGCCAATCGGAAAAATTAAGAAGTAACTGAAGATATACATCCAGATTTCTTTACCAACCAAAAACGCAACAGAAATAGTGTGCTCTTCCAGAGATAAATAGTGTAAAACGTATTTTTTTTTAATATTCTATCGAGAAAATTTTCACCCATCGTGTTTTTAAAACACGTAATCTAAGAGAAAAGTTCGAAGTATTATTTCCCCAAATATTAAGGTGGTAACTTTTACAAATTCTGAGATTATCGATTTCAAACTTCAAAATTGCATATTACACACTCACAATAACACGAAAATCGTTTTAACATATAGGTACCTAGAGAAATAAATAAAATTAAAACACTTATATTATTTTGTGCACATGGTCATAATAATCTAAAAATTTGAGATCACTTTTATCAAGTAGAGTAGTAGACCTAATAATTTATTATAAACTCGGGTTAACTACTAGAATTACCTATGAACAAGAATTATCATTCTAATGTAGGTACAAAATATAATTAAATTTTCTAATATTTTGTAGAAAGTTTTTCGCGTTTTAAAAATAAGGAAGTAAAATGGGAGGTGGGATATGCGAATTTAAAAACGTTCGTGATAAATTTCGAGTCAAATTATTATATTATTATTAAGTACTTTAGTAGATACGTTTTTTTTATCTCCAGCTTTTAATAATTTTATACCTACGTAATGACTTTTACGCTACCTATTCAATGCGATACATAGTGTTGTAGTTGAAGAAGGAAGTAGGTAAATCCTTCAGTGTAACTTTTGAGTTAACGTTAGGTAAGTTTATCAATGAATAATTAATAGTGTACGGACATTAAACATATCTCAACGTTTCGACGATTATCTTCTTGCAATAATATTTTGCGAACTGATGTTACAGTTACATCACAATTTCGTGTTGTAGGTCCGCAATATGCACAAGCCTCTATAGTTAAAATAAATTTGATATAAGTACTCACGCCTATAGCAATAAAATTGACCAACAGTATTATATTTTACAACACATAATATTATTAAATATTTATATTATAGAACACATAGCATGGTTTAGATATCTAAACAACAACCTTTTTAGTCTGTCTAGTGAAAGTTGAGAGTGGCGG
Organism: Erebia palarica; assembly: GCA_964035005.1. Taxonomy (NCBI): domain Eukaryota; kingdom Metazoa; phylum Arthropoda; class Insecta; order Lepidoptera; family Nymphalidae; genus Erebia; species Erebia palarica. Next base: position 965,157 of record OZ035992.1, read on the forward strand.
AATGTATGTATGTGAGCGGAAAATTAAAAAATAAAGATCGGGCATCTCCACAAGCAGCTATTTCTATGGGTTGCAGATTTACAAACTTTTTTGATTATCCTTGAGATCTTAGACAGAGAAAGGTATAGAATAATTACTCTATGATTGATATTTTTATAGCACAGTGTTGCCAGGATTTTAAAGCCTGACCCTCAGCTTATAATAGACACACTTTATGTTTCTACATCTGTGTGTACAGTCCCACAAACTTAACTGACCGTGGCAAAAATTTTAACTAATTTATTTTAGTCCTGTTTACTTTTTGTTTTTATTTTATTGAAGTGAGACTTCTTTAAAATCGTTGTTATTTGAAAATTCAATGAAACGAAAAAGCGACACCAAAATGAGTACAACATATTCATAATAGGATTAAGCACGCGAGAGAATGAGATAGAATACAAGTTATATTTTTCTCATTCTCTCGTAGGCTAATTTTCTGAAGTTTCACTTCTGCCGTGTGTGAAACACACATTTTTTAAATTTTTTATAGATACTTGCGACGCTGTCACCGGCTCAGTTAAGTTAAGTAGTACTTAGAATAAAAAAATGATATTACTAATAGTTTTCTTTTCGAACTACCCTCATATTATTTTTCAGTGATAACATTTTAGACATAGTTTAGTTTGTGTCTAAAATGTCCAAATCGATACTAAAATTAATAAATTAGACACTGTTATTACCGGTAAGTATAGATATTGATTGTATCTTATAAATACTCCACTATATCACACTTGATGGATATATTCGGGCAGCTGACTCCGTAACTGAGGTTGAGTCCATGGGGCTGACTCTTGTGTCTCTCGGTGAGGAGTTTCTGGAAGATGGGTAGGATGGCACACTCGAAGAGTTCTGACTCCGAGCTGGCTGTGTACATCTTCCTTTCAGCAGACTCCTGCCGTTTGGAGTCGCTTCGGGAGTAGGTTGCGGATTTTCGCTCCTCTCTCTTGCCTGGTGATTCTGTGGGAGAGAAGTGAGAACATAATTATTGGGGCTGATTCTGTAGTGCACAATCTATAGACTAAAATGACATTAAAAATATTGCTAACCCTTTCATAATAATCCTTAAAGAAAGGGACATAACTGGACTTAAAGCTGACATTTTAGTTTAGCTTAGAGATTGTCTTATACCGAATTTGTCATGCCAGTCCTTGTTAAAACATTGTTTTTATGGCACGATGAAACACGGGGCCCTGGCCTGGAAAAATCGTACGTGACAAAAAAGCGTTGTACCTACTCTGTCTCTCTCCCTCCTGTATGAAGAGACGTAGAGTAAGTATCTGTATGTAATTATTTTAGTCAGTGTTGAACATTTAGAACAATTTCAATAGCTCAACCGGAAAAGAGTCGCGTCTTAACCGAAATGTCGCAGGTTCGAATTCCGTTCACGAAATTCGCAGTAGATAGGTACCTATAGTATAATTTTTTTTACACAATAGCTAAAGTAACTAAGTTCTGACGGGGTATCTACGAAGTCATAACTACGAAAAGATTAGCAATAGGCTGATTTAATGCTAATAGTATAACTATTTTTTAATCAGTTTTCTGTCAGCTTGTTTGAGCAAGCATTACTTCTATTACCTGACCCACTCATACACTACAACAATACATTCGTTGAGAATTAACAGCTGGGTCATCATAATAAAAATTGAGCATACCTAATTACCATACTATTTGAATTAGCGTAAGCCGTGCTTTTATGCCTCTATGAGCTGCACGCCACGGGTCACAATTCTCAGCGACGAGGACACAAGAAAGAGAGGCCCATTAAATATTTAGGAATCAATTATAAACTTACCCGATTTGTGCCTCGAAGCGACATTAGGGCTACTCTTATGATGATCAGGTCGACTCGGTGTGGCGTGCGACAACCGGGGCGAATCCCCAGCACCTTTCGCCCTTTTCAGGGGCTCTGCTTCCTGCCTCAACCTTTTCGAGGGCGATTCCTGTCCCTTCGTCACCCTTATCGTATCGGGATCCTGGACCATCCTTTTGGGAGACTCCTGCTTTTTGGAGACCCTTATAATATCTGGCTCAGGTTTTCTATCTATGATTTCTTTTGGTTCTTGTATGGGTTTTTCTTGTGCTGACTTCTTGGGGAGCTCTTCAAGTCTTCTATGTGGTATTTCAACTTTGTCATCAATTTGTTCTTGATATGGTCTCATCTGGAATTTGAACAAGTCATAATTAAAATAATTAAAAAACACGACTGGCCTGCCAAAAACGAACTAAAAAGTTAAAAATCTAAATTAATCTAGGTCAATTAGAATCTTATTCACATTTTTATTAAATGATATTTTTTTGTGAATCACTGGATATTGAACTATAGTGATAAGTATATATTTTTGTTTTGGAATCTACTCATCATTTTCTAGATGGTGATAATATAGTTAATCTTATTTTAGAATATTTTTTTTCAACTTTAGTCTTTAATGTGGGACCTTGGTCACCCGATCAATTTTTTTTAAAACTTTACTAGCCTATGTCAGCCTGAATAAGCTAGGGATTCTAATGATACGTCATTTATCAAAACCGGTTCAGGCGTATAGAAGTTATGGTGGAATATACAAACTCACATACATACATACCTACATACATACATACATACATACATACATACATACATGAACCCTGAAAACAATATACTTCAGGCAGTCGTATAAAAATATGGATAAAGTGGAATTTGGACATAATAATATATGTATTAAAGCTTATCTCCTTGGATATTGGTGAATCGTGTTAAAAGTAACTGTTTATGGAGTTGATCCATACAGAACAGTCATATACAGAATTTTCAGAGCTTCTGGTTTTCACAGCATGAATTAGACTCAGCAAGTTTTTTATGACAACCTTGTTAACGAAGTGTAACCGGTCTCCAAAGGAATTACGCCCAAATAGTTAATAGTCTTTGGCCATATTTGGTACAATGCCTCGTAGAAGCCGATTTGGTATGTTTATGGGTTTAATGAAACTGCCTTGCCTTCTAGGTTACTACCACTACAGCCCAGTAACGTCCCACTGCTGGGCACAGGCCTCCGTTCTCATGAGAGAGAGGAAATTAAAGCTTACACCCACCACGCTGCTCCAATGCGGGTTGGCGGGCTTTAACGACTATTATTATGTTAGTGATAATAACCGGGACCGACGGCTTAACGTGCTCTCCGAGGCACGGAGGCTAACTCCGGGCTAGTAGTGAGAATTTCTAACTGCCTCGTTGGTCTAGCGGTTAACGTAGTCGACTGCGGATCACGAGGTCCTGGGTTCGATTCCCGGTCGGGCATAAAAATTGTTAGGTATTGGGTTTTTCAATTATGAAATTCTCAGTGCCAGCCCGGAGTTGGAAGTTGGCGGTGTTTCAACCCCGTGCCTCGGAGAGCACGTTAAGCCGTCGGTCCCGGTTATTATCATGTTGATAATAGTCGTTAAAGCCCGCCAACCCGCATTGGAGCAGCGTGGTGGGCCTAAGCTCCTAATTCCCTCTCTCCTATGAGAGTGGAGGCCTGTGCCCAGCAGTGGGACGTTAATAGGCTGTAGTGGTGGTAGTGGTGGTAGACCAACGAGGCAGTTGTTACCTTAGTTAGTAGGTTAGCCCGCTTCAAACTTAGATTGCGTCATCTTTTACCACCAGGCAGGTAAGATCCCAGGCCCAATTGTCTGAGCAAATAAACCATTTGACAGCTTAAAACGTATTATTACTAGAACTGTATTATGGAGTTCATGCATGCTTTTTGACGTGCATGCATCTATGGTGGTAGAGTCCTAACGTTTCCTAAGTGACACAAGTTGTCCTACATGAAATAAACATGTGAAATTAATTTATCGAATTAAAAAATACGACTGCCCTGCCATATTATTTTTGGAGTTTACCTCCTTATGAAGCGATTTGCATATATACAAGCCTTTGGAATCTTATTCACATTTTTTTATTGAATGATATTTTTTTGTGAATCACTAAATATTGAACTTTAGTGTTATATATTTTTGGAATCTACTCATCATTTTCTAGATGATGATTATTATTTTGATAATCTAATTTTCGAATTTTTTTTTCAATTTTGGTCCTTAATGCGGGACCATGGTCACCCCATAAATTTTTTTAAAAATTTCACTAGCCTATGTCACCCGGAATAAGCTAAGGATTCTAACGATACCTCATTTATCAAAATCGGTTCAAGCGTATAGAAGTTATGGTGGAATATACAAACTCACATACATACATACATACTTACATACATACATACATACATGAACCCTGAAAACAATATACTCCTTTTATCAGGCAGTCGTATAATAAATCATTTATCATTTATGAGCTCCTTGAACAGGTTGAATTATCTATTTGACAAATGTTTACGATGACAATTTCCATAAACAATCGGGGGGCCTAGTTAACAGCTAACTTATCATAGAATTAAACAATGTACCTGAGCAGAAGACTGTCTTCTCTTTGCTTGTATTTGATGAGGAGGTGTACTAACGGGTTGTGGAAATTCCGATCCTCGACGCTGAAAAACAAAAGTTTCTTAAGACTTACTTAGGCATACATTTTTGCTGGTTTTAAATATACGTTAAAATCTCCTTACTTTAGAATGTCTATCCGTCATACGAAGTGTTTCAGACTCCCGATAACCTTCTGGAGTGCCAACCCTGGGAGCACCAGCTAGTAGAACAAAATAAAAAAATGGAATGTTTGGTAACATTCTACATAATGTATCTGTCACCGTAAGATTGTAAAACCCGTTAGATTATAATCTAACTCGCGAAATTGCAAACTGTCGAAAGATTACAATTTAACGCATTATTTTTCGGTAGATTGTAATCTGTTAGGTATGTTAACCCGATAGAACCTAAGTGCATCGGCACGTGCTGAATATTTATGTCGAACCCTAACCTAACCTACAAGAAACAGACAAGAAAACGTAAATACAATTAATATTTCAAAGACACTCAGAAAATTGAACGGTTCACAATCTGTCGACAGTTTACAATTTCGCGAGTTAGATTATAATTTAACGGTTTTTACAATCTTACGGTGACATATCCATTCTTTGATATCAAGTGTTAATTATTAATTCTTCGTTATTGGAAAATCCTTACCATGGTTTATGGAGGTATTAGAAGCTCTTCTTTCCGTACTCCTATCAGATTCCCTGCAATTATAACATTTTATTTAATTTTTTAAAAAGGTAGAGGTCAAATCCATTCACAAATAATAATAATAATCGTCGTCGTCGTCGTCAGCCGATGGATGTCCACAGCTGGACTAATAATAATAATTATTATTAGAATTTTCTCTCTGGCTCAGCCGTGGCTAGTTACCACCCTACCGGCAAAGACGTGCCGCCAAGCGATTTAGCGTTCCGGTACGATACCGTATAGAAACCGAACAGGGATATGGATTTAAAATAACTGCCATGCCCCTAACAGGTTAGCCTCATACCATCTTAGACTGCATCATCTCTTACCATCAGGCGAGATCGCAGTCAAGGGCTAACTTGTAGTGGAATAAAACAAGTCGTAATTTAAAAAAAAACATGACTGCCCTGCCAAAAAACGAACTAAAAAGTAAAAAAACTAAATAAATCTAGTTATTTAATGATATTATACATGTATAGTATATATAATATATATGATGACATAGTATATTAAATGATATTAAATATTTTGTGAATCCCTGGATATTGTATTATAGTGTTATGTTTTTTTTGGAATCTATTCATCATTTTCTAGATGATGATTGTATAGTTAATCTTATTTTCGATTTTTTTTTCAACTTTAGTCTTTAATGCGGGACCATGGTCACGTAGAGCGGACGCAACAGAGAGCAATATAGAGGTATAGATTAATTATGTCGTGTTACACATCTTAGACTGCATCATCACTCACCATCGGGCGAGATCACAGTCAAACGCTAACTTGTGGTGGAATAAAAAAAAATTCGATGGCTATTTCTTGGTTGACTATGCTCGACGTTGGCAAGCACTTGACCTTTGCTCATTAGTGGGCCAGTGATGGACTACATGATGATGATAAAGACTCAGTATTCAGCAGCTTATCATTATTATTATTATTATATACTCTTTATTTGTAACACCATAAAGATAACAAAAAACAAAAAGAATATAGAAAAAAAGCACAGACGTGATACAAAAGGCGGCCTTATCGCTTACTAGCGATCACTAACAGGCAGCCTTAGGAATAGGAAAAAATAAGGAAAAAAGCATTGCAGGTGGTGACATCCTATAACATACATACATTCGAATAGCTATATACTAATACATAAACCAATAATAAACATTAATAAAACTATATAGTATAACATAATATAGATATGTCACCGTAAGATTGTAAAAACCGTTAGATTATAATCTAACTTGCGAAATTGTAAACTGTCGAAAGATTGTGAGCCGTTCAATGTTCTGAGTGTCAATTTTTGAAATATTCATTGTATTTACGTTTTCTTGTGTTTTTCTTGTAGGTTAGGTTAGGGTTTGACATAAATAATCAAGTAGTGGTAGGTTTTATCGGGTCCATATACCTAACAGATTACAATCTACCGAAAAATAATGCGTTAAATTGTAATCTTTCGACAGTTTGCAATTTCGCGAGTTAGATTATAATCTAACGGTTTTTACAATCTTACGGTAAGATATATAAATAGACTAATATATATACTATAATTGAGTTTGAAAGATAATATTTAGTTATCATAATAAGGTACCTGTGATGATGAGGTGATGATTGCTGTCGACTTTTCTCGGAGACACTCCTCTGCATGGGAGTATGGGCATGACCTTAAAATAGAATTTCTCTAAGTAAGCAATAAGGGACCAATGGCTTAGCTGTGACAAGGCATATCAGTCGATTGAGATTTTTAAGTAACTTTGACCCAAGTCTGTAACTGGATGGGTGAATTTGGAGGTTCAAGTTTGAACTTTTCGTTTCCTCCGTGTCTCGGAGAGCATGTCAAGCCGTCGGTCCCGGTTATTATTACTAATATCTGATAATAATATTATAAATGCGAAAGTTTGGATGGATGGATGAACGGATGTATGGATGGATGGATGGATGTTTGTTACTCAATCACGGCCCACTGGCTGAACGGATCTGGCTGAAATTTGGCACAGAGGTAGATTATAGTCTAGAATAGCACATAGGCTGTGGCCGGAAAATTAAAGAGTTCCCGCGGGAACCAAAAAAACCTCGATCCACGCAGACGAAGTCGCGGGTATTCGCTAGTCTGATAATAATCGTAACAAACCTAAGAGTTTAAATACTCTTATTTGAGTCGTATGCGGAAGGACGTGGGAACCCACCGCGTCATTATCCCAAGAAAACTCCTACCATTATTTTTATTTTTGATTTTATTTATTATTTATTATGTGGTTAATGGAATGGGGTCATGACCTTCAGTAATGAGGAATACGACGCAGAGAGAGAAGTAAGGAATGAATGAGTAACGATATTATCATAAGCCTTCAAAGAAATGACAAGCTTACTTGGTGGTGATTTCTGGCAGGTGTATTGGAATGTGTTGGTGTCCCACAAATCACTTTGGACAACGATAAACTCCTTTTTCCTCTTCTCGGAATCTTTTCGTTGACCTGCAAACAGAAATGTTAAAACGTGCTGAGATTTAAAGAATCTTTCTTTTTTTAATCCACTACAAGTTAGCCCTTGACTGCGATCTCGCCTGATGGTAAGTGATGATGCAGTCTGAGATGGTAGCGGGCTAACCTGTTAGGGCATGGCAGTTATATTACACCCATATCCCTAGTTGGTTTCTACACGGCATCGTACCGGAACGCTAAAGCGGCACATCTTCGCGGGTAGGGTGGTAACCAGCCACGGCCGAAGCTTCCCACCAGGCCAGGCCAGGGAAAATTCAGAAATTATAAATTCCCAAATTGACCCTGCCGGGGATCGAACCCGGGACCTCCGATAAGACAACAGCGCTACACACTGCGCCAAAACTCTTGGACATCGAGTGCCTCTTACCCAAGTTTCTTTGAAGATATATTATTGGTAACAGTGTTATAGTATGACTTACATGATTTTTTCCTCTCTCCTGATGAATAGTCATGATCTATATCCAGAATATCTTCCAGCTCCTGCTTTGGTTTTGGAAGAATGGGTGGATCTCGTTCTTGGCCTATAAAAAAAAGTTTAACAATTTCATCACGTAATTGTACTACTTAGTCTTATTCATAAAGATAGAACTAATAACGCGTAATAAATAACTATAAACGCGAGCATGCATCCACAAGTTTACCCCCTACTCAACGTGGCTAAAGAGGTTTTCACTTCAAAAACAGTGCTCAACTTTGCGTAGACGTACAGACGTCATTATATCATAGCAGCCATATCTAGTGAACGCCCCGATGAATAGCGTCAGTTTTTATACTGTTCACATAGGCACTGCGCATACTTCAATACTATACTAGAATCAGTCTTTCTAGTTATAGTTCATTTTTGCTCACGTCTTTGAGTAGCGATAAGTAGTCAGATTCACAGCCGCATGCGGGCAGACCGTCACTATTTTAACCAGACGTTATTATACTGTTCTGTTACGCTCCAGCAATGCTAAGGACAGCGGTTACTTATGTACACATTGATATAATAATTATTGTACCTAAATGAATTATTTAAAAAGAGCAACCACCGAGTTTCTTTCTGGTTCTTCTCGGTAGGAATGTCATTCCGAACCACTGGTAGACTCACTTGACAATTCAAAAGCACAAAAGTTTATTTGAATAAAAAAAAATGAATTTGAATTAGAAGAGAGCCCTACCCACCAAATACGAGATCAGCCTTCCTGGTGATAGTTACCAAAAGGACATCTAACTCAGCTATTTAAATACATATAATATTTTAAGCTATATTAATAGGCCTATTACACTGCACTTTCCACAAGGCCATGTGGTAGGGGTGGGTGTGGCCGCTACTTAGAGCGTCGCTTATTACACAGCAATAAGGATGAAATTAGGGACCCTTTCTCCCTAAATTTTATTACACTACACTGACTCAAGTGTAAGGGTCCCTGTGAAAAGTGCAGGGTTATAGGCCTATAACTTCGGTCTCAAGCATAGATCGACCGATACTTCTCAACCAAACTCACATTTTTGCTTAACAGCAAGGAGTTATCGCGTTTTGAGAACGTGATTTTAGCTTGGAAAGGGACGTAGGTGATGTCGGTTTATTAATACGGGTCTTATTAATAACTAGTGGGCACGGCAGACGTTGTCCTGCCCTATCTTCCTCGCAATTTTTCCTCACCGTTTAAACCTTCCCTGGACTACGACAAACATTTCAAAACCAAAATCAGCTAAATCGGCCTAGTCGTTCTCGAGTTTTAGCGAGACAAACGAACAGCAATTGATTTTTATATGTATATATATAGATAATATGTTGTGCTACGCATAAAATATAACTATAATCTGCCTAAGCAATTGTAAAGTGTTAATAGGCCTATTAGTGTATCAGAGTGGTGAAGTGAACGCCCACCTATAACCTTCCTCTCGGTGATGGGCGGCTCGCGCTCGTCCGCGGGCGCGTGCATGAGCTCCGCGAGCAGCGCCCCCGCGCTCACGGACGACATGCGTCTGTGGCCGCGCGGGGCCGTCTTGTACCCCGCCTTTGTGTCTTGAGCTTTAGCCGCCTTCTTTTGCATCTCTGGTGTCTGGGTGGGAGGAAGTTCGTCGTGGGTAGCATGTTTAGAACAAGTCTTAATTAAAATAATTAAACGCGACCGCCCTGCCAAAAAACGAACTAGGTACTTAATAAATTAGAATCTTATTCACGATTAAACAAAATGCAATAATTTGAATCGATTGCGTCATTCTTGTCTATGGTGACGGCTTTGACAGTTTTTGTCCCGCTGGCAAAAGACAGGCGTGGTATTTGCTGTGGGTATTTGGTCTAAATTCGAAAGGAAAGTTTTAATTTATCAAGTCATGATTAAAAAATGTAAAAGACACGACCGCCCTGCCAAAAAACGAACTAAAAAGTTAAAAATCTAAATTAATGTACTTATATTGGAATGTTATTCACATTTTTATTAAATTATATTTTTTTGGGAATCCCTGGATATTGAACTATAGTGTTATATATTTTTGGAATTTACTCATCATTTTCTAGATGATGATTAAATAGTTAATCTTATTTTCGAATATTTTTTTCAAAATTAGTCTTTACGGAACCATGGTCACTCCATCAATTTTTTTAAAAATTTTACTAGCCTATGTCACCCGGAATAAGCTAGGGATCTAACTCATCTCGGATATCTAACGATATCTCACTTATCAAAATCGGTTCAGGCGTATAGAAGTTATGGTGGAATATACAAACTCACATACATACATACATGAACCCTGAAGACAATATATTCCTTTTTCCAGGCAGTCGTATAAAAGTATGTACTTTATAAATCCATACTAATATTATAAACTCCCCCCTTTTCATCCAGTGATCTCTACATGCAGCCAGACGTGTCCATAGTACGTCGAGGCCATCAAATTCTTCAAGTACAGTTCGCCAAAGTTTGGATGACCTCTAAATATAAATAAATAAAATACGGAAATATGCAAAAAAAGGAAGATATTATATATTATATACATAGATAGTATATATATATACACACATATCTAATAAAAAATGCATTTAAAAAATAAATTTAACATTTAAATTTAAACTCTCATTTGTTTATTTATTTTATTTTATTAAAAAAAAATTCAAGTTCGCAACTTATTTAGTAATTTTTATAAAACTTAAGTTAGTTTTAAGTATTTTGCACGCCATTGCATGGCTGATTGTAACATGCTCACCTTATTATCGTAATAACATCGTACTATGTACCTACTTACAATCTTGCAAATAAATAAATATTCTATTCTATTCTATTCTATTCTAATGTGGGTTGACGGGCTTTTCCGAGGCACGGGGGTGAAACAACGCCATTAAATAATCAGTAAGAAATAATTAACTATTATAAATGTGAAAGTTTGGATGGATGTTTGTTACTCAATCACGCCCCAACGGCAGAACGGATCTGGCTGAAATCTAGCACAGAGATAGATTATAATCTGGAATAGCACATAGGCTACTTTTTATCCCGGAAAATTAAAGAGTTCCCGCGGGACCCAAAAAACCTCAAACCACACAGACGGAGTCGCGGGCATTCGCTAGTAAATAAATAAATAAAATACGGAAATATGAAAAAAAGGAAGAAAATATAACTGTTTATATATATATACATATATAATATATAATTTATATACGTCTGCGTGGTTATATATATATATATATATATATATATATATAACCACGCAGACGAAGTCGCGGGCATTCGCTACTAATTAACTATTTTTCACATAGGCATCATCCCAATCATAGCCACCGCCGCATACATACCTTGATAACTTTGACTGGAGCTGCTTTCGTGTACATCGGCTCTTGTACTTTAGCTGGCACTGATTTGACTGTAGGGGTTTCAGTTGTTTTCAACGCTGGAATGATTTTGGCTTCTGCTTTCGCCGGTTCTGTTGTCTTGGTCTTTGGGGGCTCTGATGGTTCCTAGAAGTTTGTATGAACTTGTTATTTTAAGCCACATATTATAGCCACGTCCATGATTTAGTAATATATGCTAGTAATATACTAGCAAATGCCCGTGACTTCGTCTGCGCGGTTTGAGGTTATTTGGGTCCCGCGGGAACTCTTCAATTTCCCGGGATAAAAAGTAGTATATGTGCTATTCCAGACTATAATCTATCTCTGTGTCAAATTTCAGCCAGATCCGTTCACCCGTTGGGGTGTGATTGAGTAACAAACATCCATACATCCATACATCCATACATCCATCCAAACTTTCACATTTATAATATTAGTATAGAAGTATAGATCGCGAATCTCTTGAATAAGCCAACTTTGAATAAATGCCGGTCGGTTCGTATAGCAGTAAGTTATAGTATTCTGTTTGAATTTTTTTGTTTTTAATTAGTTTTTATAATTTTAAATAAGATTTAGTTATTTCTTTTTTCTTTAAATTGTAACGCATGAGTTTTGTGTTGGTACCTATTTATAAGACGTAAAAGAATTTATCACAAAAGCGCATGCGGTGTTTACCTTTATGTAATTAAATTAATTAATTAATTACTTATGTGGCTAATCATTTTGTTTTAATTAGTAATTAATTTAATACCTAAAACATTGTAAAATTACTCATGTATGTTTTAAATGATTTTTATGTTTCATTGGTAGACCAAATAAACGAAAAACAAAAACAAAAATATGATATAGATTTCGACCAGAAGTTTTTGGGTTTCTACTTGAATGTGACAAAACATAAGCAGCAAATCTGTTTATTTAATAACGGGAGCGATTTTGAGAGAAAATCATAATTTATAATGTCTCTATAATACAGTAACAGGCAATATATAATAGTTCTATTATATAATAACACGCAATATAATAGCTCTCTATAATATCCATACTAATATTATAAATGCGTAAAATATATGCGTTTCTGTCTGTCTGTCTGCTACGCTTTCACGGCCCATCTTTTGTACCATTCTTAATAAAATTTAGAACAGGGATAGTACTATCCTGGGGAAAAACATAGGCTACTTTTTATCCCGGTAAATTTAAGAGTTCCCGCGGGAATAAAAAAAATATCTCTTCAACCGATTTTGGTGAAATTTGGTATAGGGATAGTTTGTACCCAGGGCAAGGACATAGGCTATCCACGCGGACGAAGTCGCAGGCATAGTCTAGTTGCTATATACAAATGTCTTACTTCAGAAGACCATCCATACGGCAGCTTCGCGAGCTGATCCTTCTCCGGTACGGATTTGTTGGAAGCTGGTGGACTCGTGTAGTCCAGGTGGTTCTTGAAGGAGACATTCTTGGTTTGCTCCTTCTTTGGCTCCTTGATAGTTTCTTTTATCGGCTCTGGAGGTGCTGAGGGCTTTGGCCTAAAAATTAAAAGGGAATTTTAGTTGTACATTTATATGGATTTTACTCGCCGACACAAATCATTAACAATCCATACTAATATTATAAATGCGAAAAGGTTTCTGTCTATCTGTCTATCCGTCTGTCTGCTACGCTTTCACGGACCATCTATCTGTTCAATCGATTTTGATGAAATTTGGTATAGGGATAGTTTGTATCTCGGGAAAGAACAAAGGTTACTTTTTATCGAAAATTAAAGAGTTCCCGCGGGAACCAAAAAACCTTAATCCACGCGGGCGAAGTCGCGGGCATCATCTAGTTTTAATATAATTTTACAAATGTTTAATCGTTCACTCTGGCTAAGGTCACAAAGCATGTCTACTATACAGACATAACTAGCCAATGCCCGCGACTTCGTCTGCGTGGATCGAGGTTTTTTGGTTCCCGCGGGAATTCCTTAATTTTCCGGGATAAAAAGTACTTAGTCTATGTTTTTTCCCAGGATACAACCTATCCCTGTACTAAATTTCATCAAAATCGGTAGAATTTTCCGGAATAAAAAGTAGCTAATGTGCTATTCCAGACTATAATCTATCCCTATGCCAAATTTCAGCCAAATCCGTTCAGCCGTTGGGGCGTGATTGAGTAACAAACATCCATTCATCCAAACATCCATACATCCCTCCAAACTTTCGCATTTATATAATATTGCCTGTAAGTACATTGCAAGTTTATCCTTAAAAATAGGTCTCAGAGAATGTCTTAAGAAAGTAGTTAAGATTATTTTTAAAATCTTCTTTCGTAAGTGAAGTTTTCTTTACAGATAGCAGAAGAATAAAAGATGTAGTAAAAGTCATAAGAGGAGTCAATCAATAATGATAACCTAAAACAACAAAGGTATAAGAACTCACTTTTCTATTGAGTGCTGATTCTGCAAAGATTATATTATTTGAAATCTTCTTTCGATAAGTGAAGGAGTTTTCTTTACAGATAGCAGAAGAGTAAAAGAATTAGTAAAAGGCATAAGAAGAGTCAATCAATAATGATAACCCAACACAACAAAGGTATAAGAGCTCACTTTTCTATTGAGTGCTGATTCTGCAAGCCCATGTATTCTGTTTCGGCACCAGCTGAGGCACTAAGGCTGCATACTGACGTTATGTCACTCGTTTCTGAAAAAATTAAAAGTAAAAATCTTTTTTAAAAACAAGCTTTTATTTAATTGCGCTAAAAATAATAAAATAAACTTTTCCTTTAAAACTTTTGCTATCAACTTACGACGTCATTACACAATTTATAAGATACTAGCGACTTCTAACTACTAAGATACTAGCGTGGATTAAGGTTTTTTGATTCCCGCGGAAACTCCTTAATTTTCCGGGATAAAAAGTAACCTATGTCCTTCTCCGGGATACAATCTACCTATATACCAAATTTCATCAAAATCGGTTGAAAGGATGGGACGTGAAAGCGTAGCGGACAGACAGACACACTTTCGCATTAATAATATTAAGTACTAGCGAATGCCCGCGACTTCGTCCGCGTGGATCAAGTTTTTTTATTCCCGCGGGAACTCTTTAATTTTCCGTTATTCCAGACTATAATCTATCTCTGTGCCAAATTTCATCCAAATCCATTCAGCCGCTCGGGCGTGATTGAGTAACAAACATCCATACATCCATCCAAACTTTCGCATTTATAATATTAGTATAGATATATGTATGTATGTAATCTGAATCTCGTGAACGACTTTAACGATTTTCATAAAATTTAGTATGCAGGGGGTTTCGGGGGCGACAAAATGATCTAGCTAAGATTTATTTTTAGAAAATGTCGTTTAATCCGTGTTTTCAGGCAATGAAAATCTGCTACAAAATCATTAGAAGGTAAATTTCGTCACCATTCACAAAGTTATAATAGGTAAGGTGGAATTTCGGGCGGCCCGGAAACCAGTAGACCCCGGTTCGAGTCAAGATGTTTCCAGTCCGATTTATTTTTGATTTTACTTTATTTAAATGTAATTTACAAAACAAGTCATAATTAAAAAAAATCAAAAATACGACTGCCCTGCCAAAAAACGAACTAAAAAGTAAAAAATCTAAATTAATCTAGATATTTAAATTAGAACCTACCTATTCACATTTTTATTAAATGATATTTTTTGTAATTCACTGAAAATTGAACTATAGTGTTATATATTTTTGGAATCATCATTTTCTAGATGATGATTATAATATAGTTAATCTTATTTTCGAATTATTTTTTTCAACTTTTGTCTTTAATGCGGGACCATGGTCACACCATCAATTTTTTTAAAAATTTTACTAGCCTATGTCACCCGGAATAAGCTAGGGATTCTAACGATACCTCATTTATCAAAATCGGTTCAGGCGTATAGAAGTTATGGTGGAATATACAAACTCACATACATACACACATATATACATACATACATACATACATGAACCCTGAAAACAATATACACCTTTTTTCAGGCAGTCGTTTAAAAAAATACCGAGCAAAGCTCAGTCATCCAGGTACTTAGCATATAAATGAGGTAAAAAGTGATTTTAATATAGGGATCATTGCTCGTACTTAGAAGTGGTTGTTTAACATCGCCTTACCAGGGTGACTGACATTTTCTCTTGGCACAGGCAAACGCGTCCGCTGCGTCGCCGGAGACTTGGAATCTCTGATCGAAGAATCTGAACTAGCATCGCTTCCGAGCTTGCTAAGCAGCATCTAGAAGGAGATGAAGTTAACCAGTCAGATCCGCTGTTTTCTTGAATATATAATTCAATGGCTCTCCAGTGTCACATATCGGTCCACATCACAGAAAGTTTTGCCTCGTTGGTCTAATGGTTAAATTGTCAGTAATAGCCCGGAGTTGGAGAAATTGGCGGTGTTTCACCCCCGTGCCTCGGTCATACGCCTCCGTTCGTGTCGTATTTTTCGTCCCATCGGACTATGAGAGTAAAGGAACAGATAGTGCACCTGTGCACTTGTGCAACAGTTGAAAAAATAGTTGGCATGTAAGGGTTACACAACCGCTCCACCACAGGTTACAAATATTACCTTTATCACTACTATTGGCGTAACGAGACAAGTTTATAACCATGTTAGCTTCGGTAGACAAAATAGAGATAACGGGTAGACATAACTTTACTCGTTGTGCGCATGCTAGTCCTCCTGGGAATGAGGGGAGAATCTCTCTTTAAAAAATCTCTCTTTTTTTTAAAAGAGAAGGGTCAATACCTCCAGCTCGTGCTACTCGAGTGCACCGGTGTTTCCACCCAACGAGAAGCTTACATTGACTACTTGGATACAGTGGACTGCTGACTTCTGGAATGAGCTCGGCTGGCTGGAATGATCCGGTAGGGAGTCGCACCAGTGGTTTGACGTACAGCGGACAGCGAGTCGTCGTTGTCGTCTCAACCTATAGACATCCACTGTTGGACGAAGGTCTCCTGCATGGGTCGCCACTGAGCATGGTCTTGTGCCGCTTGTTTCCAGCGGCACCCAACTACACGTTTGCGATCGTCCGTCCGGGGGGGTCGTCCACTGCTGTGCTTCCCGGTGCGAGGCCGCTATTCGAGCACTTTGGGAACCCAACGCCAAAGAAGAATAATGCGTCGTAAGTGCGGAAAATAATCCCAGGATACAAAGAAGAAGAGAACAGTCAGCGTGGGCACCCTTATGTGGTTGAAGTCCAATCTGCTCGCATGAAGCGTTTTTGCTCGACATTTCTGTTACGAACCGCTAGGGTGTGGAGCACCCTCTCAGCGCATAACTTAAGTAAATTCAAGGTTAGAGTGAATAGGAATCCTCTAGGTGAGCGCGTTCCAACCTCGACCTAACTGCTTTGCACTAAACATGATTGTCGTCAAGCCTATCACGCAATAAAAAAGAAGCAGACGCCTGCAGCTCGTTCTCCTTGGCCTGCAGCGTGGATGCGCGACCCGTTCCTGCGCAGCTCCAGCAGCTGCCCGTCGGTATCGCCACTAGATACCTGCAGCTCGTTCTCCTTGGCCTGCAACGTGCGCCGGTAGCGGTTGTTGTACTGGCGCAGCTCCAGCAGCTGCCCGTCGGTATCGCCACTAGATACCTGCAGCTCGTTCTCCTTGGCCTGCAACGTGCGCCGGTAGCGGTTGTTGTACTGGCGCAGCTCCAGCAGCTGCCCGTCGGTATCGCCACTAGATACCTGCAGCTCGTTCTCCTTGGCCTGCAACGTGCGCCGGTAGCGGTTGTTGTACTGGCGCAGCTCCAGCAGCTGCCCGTCGGTATCGCCACTAGATACCTGCAGCTCGTTCTCCTTGGCCTGCAACGTGCGCCGGTAGCGGTTGTTGTACTGGCGCAGCTCCAGCAGCTGCCCGTCGGTATCGCCACTAGATACCTGCAGCTCGTTCTCCTTGGCCTGCAACGTGCGCCGGTAGCGGTTGTTGTACTGGCGCAGCTCCAGCAGCTGCCCGTCGGTATCGCCACTAGATACCTGCAGCTCGTTCTCCTTGGCCTGCAACGTGCGCCGGTAGCGGTTGTTGTACTGGCGCAGCTCCAGCAGCTGCCCGTCGGTATCGCCACTAGATACCTGCAGCTCGTTCTCCTTGGCCTGCAACGTGCGCCGGTAGCGGTTGTTGTACTGGCGCAGCTCCAGCAGCTGCCCGTCGGTATCGCCACTAGATACCTGCAGCTCGTTCTCCTTGGCCTGCAACGTGCGCCGGTAGCGGTTGTTGTACTGGCGCAGCTCCAGCAGCTGCCCGTCGGTATCGCCACTAGATACCTGCAGCTCGTTCTCCTTGGCCTGCAACGTGCGCCGGTAGCGGTTGTTGTACTGGCGCAGCTCCAGCAGCTGCACGTCGGTATCGCCACTAGATACCTGCAGCTCGTTCTCCTTGGCCTGCAACGTGCGCCGGTAGCGGTTGTTGTACTGGCGCAGCTCCAGCAGCTGCACGTCGGTATCGCCACTAGATACCTGCAGCTCGTTCTCCTTGGCCTGCAACGTGCGCCGGTAGCGGTTGTTGTACTGGCGCAGCTCCAGCAGCTGCACGTCGGTATCGCCACTAGATACCTGCAGCTCGTTCTCCTTGGCCTGCAACGTGCGCCGGTAGCGGTTGTTGTACTGGCGCAGCTCCAGCAGCTGCACGTCGGTATCGCCACTAGATACCTGCAGCTCGTTCTCCTTGGCCTGCAACGTGCGCCGGTAGCGGTTGTTGTACTGGCGCAGCTCCTTCATGCGGCGCTCCAGCTCGGGGCCCGGCTCGCGGCACGAGTGCGGCGCGGCGGGGCGCAGCGTGGCGCGGATGCGGGACCCGCCCCCGCCGCCCGACCCGTTCCTGCGCAGCTCCAGCAGCTGCACGTTCGTATCACCATTTTACCATTGAAAACGGTTATCAGATATAAATCCACATTATATTTTTGGCCACATCTCCGAGGATTTTGGGAGGATCGAGATGGAAATAGTACCAAAAGTTGAGGAATTTATCGAGACACGTGTGAGCGTTTGAATTTTGAAATTCGACTAGTAACTTTTTTTGGAATATTGAAAAATGTAAAAAAAGTGCACATCGGTATCACCATTTTGCCATTGAAAATGGTTTTATCAGATACTAATGTTCTGAGACGTATTTTTGGCCACATCTCCGAGGATTTTGGGAGGATCGAGATGGAAATAGTACCAAAAGTTGAGGAATTTATCGAGACACGTGTGAGCGTTTGAATTTTGAAAATCGGCTGGTAACTTCTTTGGAATTTTGAAAAATATAAAGAAGTCGGGTTTTTTGTTTACTAAATTGTAAATATTTAAAAAAAAGAAGAAGAAGATTTAAAAAAAAGATCCTAAGGTATTAGTTTAGCTATAAAATAGCGAAAAAAATTACATAATTGATTAATAATTGTGACCTGTAAGTAGGTGGTCCTTTTAGATTTGGAATTGTAGAAAAACGGGTATTTCTGTATATAAAAAGTGATGTACTTAGCATGATTATTGACCGATCGTCATGGTAATGGTGTGAAAAGATGCGAACGCAGACGAGAAGTGCATTCGAGTTGGAATTTTGAAAATCGGTTAATAAATTTAAATAAAGATTTTAGAAATAGGTTTTATATTTTTTCAGAATCACCAACAATCTCAATAAAATTTCTTATTATTCAACTTGTTATTAAAAATAAAATTTTTCGTATTTTTTTATTAATTTTCAATGCTCCGATTCTTGCGGGGACTGCGAAATCTGTGTTTTTTTTTAAATATTCCTTTTTCCCTCCGACATGGCGATCGGAGACTGTTCTAGGTCGATCCTATGAATAGCTTTTTTCAAATTACCTTTCCCTTTTTAATCTTTTCTAACCCTTTTTCTTTTGCTTTAATTTGTAAGTTGCTTACTGCACATGTGCTATCATCATTGCGAACATAGTTGGTGACGATGCCGTACCTACTCTTAGCACAAACTTTAACAATGGCTAGATTTAGCTCGCTCTAGCAATGCTTAGGGTTACAGCTACTTGTGTATCTACAGATTGATGTAATTGGAAATTATTTCTTCAAAAGATTAACTACCGAGTCGCCTGCCGGCTCTTCTCGGTAGGAAGAATAATGTTGGTTTAAAAAAAATACAAATTATAATCAACTAGCTTTTGCTCGCAACTTCGCTCATGTTAGGTTCAATTTACATGAAAATTTCACACCTCTATATAATTCGTTTAGGGGTTGAATTTTCCAAATTCTTCCTAAAAGTGTATGCCAAATTTCTGCCCGATCCGTGCAGTGGTTTGAGCTGTGAGTTAATAAATCAGTCAGTCACCTTTATGTATTTAGATTTGCTTACCTTAGGCACAAAGACCAAGCATAATGTAGCAGTAGTGCAGAAAATAATGAAGATTGCGATCAGTACGAACAACACGTCCTTGTGATCAGCTAGCACCTGGAAATTGAAGAATTTCCAAAATCTAGATTGGCTTAAATATGTATGCAAACGTATCCCACTTATTAACTAATTCTAAGGTGCCTCTCATTGAAGTCTTGAAGGTGCTCAAGTTTTATGTGGCGGAAACTTGAACTTCGGAAGTGTGTTGCAAAACTTATCGTTTCAGAAACGATATTTCGTGTGAAGTCAACCACACACATACATTATGTCACCATTCATATCTTAAAATTCACAAGTTTATGGTGAAGAGGAATCAAGATTGTAAAGTTTCTGAGCACACTCTCCAAAGGAAATCCCTCTTAAATCTATGCATATATAAAAAGATGAACTAACTGACTTCAGGGTCTAAAACTATAAAGTTTTTCATGCGGGTTCTCAATTCATATTGTAATGTAGAAACTCATTAATGAAAGTATTTACAGAGATTCTAATGACCGGGAGACACTGGAAAACGATGTCAGAGAAAATACTGGTAGAACCAGGCTTTAAATTGTGGAAGTTCATGATAATGAAGGAACTAGAAGTTTCCCACCACCACCACCACTACAGCCCATTAGCGTCCCACTGCTGGGCATAGGCCTCCTCTCTCATGAGAGAGAGGGAATCAGAGCTTAGACCCACCACGCTGCTCCAATGCGGGTTGGCGGTTTTAACGACTATTATCATGTTAGTGATAATAACCGGGACCGACGGCTTAACGTGCTCTCCGAGGCACGGGGGTGAAACACCGCCAACTTCCTAACTCCGGGCTAGTACTGAGAATTTCTAGTCAGAAAACCCCAATACTCAATTATGGCCCGACCCAGGACTCGAACCCGAAGTATAATTCTAGAAGTATAAAAATAGAAGTATAATTCGCTATAATATAATCTTGCTTGCACGTGTAGCTTGCGATATTCACCGCACAATAAGCCTGCAATTCGCATGGGCACAACACCACATAAATCATCTAAATTATTCTCAACGTACGTTTCACTCCGACACCGGAGCATCTGCAGGAGATGTTGACTCGACAATCGACCATGCACGATTGTAAAGAAATTAAAATCTTTTAGCGAATTAAACTTCTAGCTCCTTCATTAGAGAGAATACTTACCAATGCACAAGGAGCACCCATGATACACATAATCAGTACATTGTAAACGGACAAGCCGATGTGCTTCGAGTCGTTCAACGCTGGGATTGAGACATGGCGCGTCTCCCACGCTAGGAATGCTCCGAATACCTGTGAAGAAAGAGGAGGAGAATAATAAACAATGGTTGACCAAATACGAGAAAAAGTTAAAGGAATTGGTTTTGAAGTGAAAACTTCTTTAGCCGCATTCAGGACTTTTTGGTAGGGGCTAAAAATTGTGGAAACAAGTGACCGACACCTCGCGTTGCTACGAAGACAAAAGGTCTTAAATCTAAATATAGTACATTCGTAATTCAACTTTAATACCTTAGTTTTAAGGTTTATATTTTAAGTATTTTAAATATTTTTATTTTTAATTAATTATTTTAGATATTTGTTTTCACGTATATCGGCAGTCCCTATGACTGGCAATTTTTTTATAAACAAATACTTTATTATGATTGTTAATTTAAAATAGTTCTGTACGAATAAAGACCTATAGTTCCCCATCTCACAACAGATGGAATTGATTGAAATTAAGTCGCGCTATAATGTCACACCTTACCTTAGTTGTATAATAATAGATAGATTGTTCATCAAGGGACTAAAATGAGCCATTTCATACGAAATGTTTAGATTACCGAGCGTAGCGAGGTTTGCTATTGAATCGAGTAGACTGGCTTTTAGTCCTGTAGTAAACACTCTATTTTTCACTTCTATTGCGAGAAAATAAAATATTTTTTGCCTTTCTGTTACATTTTCATAATAAGAGTAAGAGATTTATTTTCACTTGATGATTTTAACAAATAAATAAATATTCGCATTACCTTGTATTACGTATTGTGAATTGAATTCGAAATGGACTAATAATTAAACATCCATTTAAATAAATGTATTAATAATACAAAATGAATTCTATGATTTCGTGGCAAACCGTAATATGTACCAACTTTATTTTTCTCCATATTGTAATCAAGAAGGAATTTTTAAAAAGTACCGTAGACAGAGATCTGTAGGAGATGGGTAACATTAACACATTGACGCATACATACATTCAAACAAGGATTGCGTGCAGCAAATGTACGGTAGTACTAAAATTCGCGCGCGTATAGTGTTGTGATTTATGTACCTATTCTGTAGAAAATGTCAAAAGCTCGGAATTATCCAGTGCCGTATTACTTATCTCGCATAGTTTAAAATCAAATAAAAAAGGGACTATGATACTATGATTGCTATCAGAGATTGCTATGATAGTATGATTTTTGGACTATGGCCCTAAAACATATCTAAAAACCTTCTCACAAACTATACATATCTAATGCAAAAAACCGCATTTCAATCGGCCTACTATTTTTTCAGAAAAATGGTAACATATTAGATATTGTTATAGATGATAACATATAAGTGGCGACGAGGCCCATTTATCAAGCCTCACGCGTATTTGTGTGTGTGGTACCAAATGTCTATTGGGAAAATAGCCGAATTCAAAGTAGGTACAAAGCGTTAAGTGGATAATATATACTTAAGTGGACAATACTTTTTAGTTAAAAAGAATGCTTCAGATTTACAAGTGCCTACGCTAATTACAGTTATGAGAGCGGAACGCTATGAACTATTAGTAAGTTTGTGCACGCCCGATAAACCAAACACAAAATCCTTCAAGGAATTAACAACAATAATGGCGAATCATCTTCAACCGAAGCAGAGTGAATTAGCAGAAAGGTACCGGCACAGGAAACAAGGCGAGACCGAAAGTATAGCAGAATATGTGGCAGTTAAAAAAAAATGTCGAGAACTTGTGAATTTGGCAGTGGATTACAGAAAAGTTTGCGTGATCAGTTGGTTTGCGGAATCAAAGGCGAGACCCGAATGGTCTCGCCTTTGATTCCGCAAACGTCCGTCCGCCAAGAGTAAATTAGATTTCTCAACTATAGCCCAGCCGTTAGTTTGGAAGCAACGGAGAAGATTTGCTACGTTCGGAATCCCGATTCGATATTCCGAATGTATGTGGCGGGCCTAAGTGATTGTGCGTGTTAATGTTAAAGTAATTTATTTCAAGACTAGATGGCGCTAGTAGTCGTGTGCACCGCGCTATCAAAGGACACAACCGTATTGCTATAGGCTAGATGCAACTTAATCCATTTATTAAGATAAATTTAACCGAATTTTTGGAACGTAGCTACACAGTAAGTTTACTGTGGTAGCTACGTGCTACTTCAGAATCTAGGTAATTTTTACACTCGTCGAAACGGAGACGGTATTGTGCGTTTGCCCTAGAGGTTGGGCGTTTGTATGTTTGTGCACTTTTTTGTTACCATTTTCCTGGGAAAGTACTGGACCGATTAATATGCGGTTTTTTGCATTAGATAAGAATAGGTTATTAGATATGTTTTAGGAACATAGACAACCAAGCTGAGCTGCGGTCTATGATTTTTATTTTCATTCATTCATTTATTTAATCGTTTGACTGTTACATGTTTTAAGATCTTAAAATAATTTTACATAGTAAGAACAGTCTACCTTTAACAGGCATACGATATTAAAGTCATACTTAATATTAACATTTGATTAGGCAATTCATAATTGGTGCAAATTATTATTTAGTAAAACAGATTGGTTACATATACAGATTGGTTGGCTACATATAATATGTTAGAATTACCTAGCCAAGTTAAATTTTAAATTTGTCCTTAGTTTTGTCACGATTGAAAATCGATTATTGATTGTTTTCAATATGTTACCATTTTTCTGAAAAATTTGTGGGCCGATTGAGTTTTTTGCATTAGATATACATAGCTTGTGAGAAGGTTCTTAGATATATTTTAAGGTCAAAATCCACCACGTTGCGTTGCAATCGTGATTTTTATTATGTTAGGTACGTTTTTTCTGAAAAACGACTGTTGGTTTAGATGCGGCTTTTGTTTTAGATATATTTAGCTTCTGAGAAGATTCTTAGATATGTTTTAGGGTCATTATAGTCCACCAAGCTGTGCTGCAATCGTGATTTGGTAAGTGGTCATAGGAACTCCTTAAGTTCTCATCGTAAGCCCGTCGTGTTTGGACTCTTTTGATTTGTCTCGACAAGCAATTTAAACCTAATGCTGCTCAGTGTCTCATGAAGGATCCAGGAGGTGGTCATAGGAACTCCTTAAGGTCTCATCGTAAGCCCGTCATATTCTGACTCTTTTGATTTGTCTTGACTATCACTTTGTACCTAGATGCTGCCCAGGGTCTGATGATGGAGCTTGGAGGTGGTCATAGGAACTCCTTAAGGTCTCATCGTAAGCCCGTCATATTCTGACTCTTTTGATTTGTCTTGACTATCACTTTGTACCTAGATGCTGCCCAGGGTCTGATGATGGAGCTTGGAGGTGGTCATAGGAAATCATTAAGTTCTCATCGTAAACCCGTCGTGTTTGGACTCTTTTGATTTGTCTTGACAAGCACTTTATACCTAGATACTGCTCAGGGTCTCATGATGAAGCCAGGAGGTGGTCATAGGAACTCCTTAAGTTCTCATCGTAAACCCGTCGTATTTAGACTCCTTTGATTTCTCTTGACCATCACTTTGTACTTAGATGTTGCCCAGGGTCTCACGATGAAGCCAACCCGTCTTATTTAAAATCTGTTGATTTGTTTTACCAAGCGCTTTGTACCTAGATGCTGTCCAGGGTCTTATGATGGAGTCAGGAGGCGATGATGGGAACTCCTTAAATTCTTATCGTAAACACGTCGTGTTTGGACTCTTTTGATTTGTCTTGACAAGCACTTTGTACCTAGATGCTGCCCAGGGTGTCACGGTGGTCAAAGGAACTCTTTTAGTTCTCATTGTAAACCCGTCGTATTTGGACTCTTTTAATTTGTCCTGCTGCCCAGGATCTCGTGATAGAGCCAGAAGGAAGTCACATGAACAACTTAAGTGATTATAATTTGGTTTTTAATCCATAATATTTCTTTAGTGTATTTTTTGAACAATTATTACTTATCAGAATATTAAAATTTAACACTATTTGATACCTCTACTCATAACATAGCACAAGGCTTATCTCGGAATGAGAAGGGTTTGGCCATAGTCCACCACGCTGGTCAAAAAAAAATACAAAGCTGTCAAAAATGCAGTTTTGTGTTTTAGATATTATGTTATATACTTTTGTTAAGTTCTAATTGTTGTTTCAAAGTTATAAGGTCATAATGGAGCTCTGCAGTTCGTCGTGAGTTTTTTTAAATTTTATTACTTGTATTAATTTAACTAAGCCAAAATTATCGTATTAAAAGCCAATATTATAATGATAATTTTATGACTTTAAAGCCATGTAATTTTATTGTTGACTTTCGTGTTTTTGAGTTATTTTAGAAATTTGAAGGTACGTGTAACGTGACATTAAACTGTCATTTTGAATAATATTGCCTACTAGCTGATGCCCGCGACTTCATCCACGTGGATTGAGGTTTTTGGTTCCCGCAGGGACTCTTCAATTTTCCGGGATAAAAATAGCCTTTGTGTTATTCCAGACTTTAATCTATCTTTGTTCCAAATTTCATCCAGTCCGTTGTTACGGGCATCAGCTAGTAAATAATAATAATCAGTGTGCTGATGCCCTCATAATAATACTGCCATTAGAGGTGTTATAAACTTTGTTGTACAATTTTCTATACCAGTTATTTTGTTAAATAAAATTGTTACCAGTTATGTTGTTGTATAAAAGTAAATATTTAAAATAATCAATTAAGCAATTAAGGAGTGATACATAGTGACTTGCATTTTCTACCTTTTAAATAATGTTTATCAAGAGCTTTAATCATTTTAACCAAGAGATGAATAAATTAAAATTTGTAGTTTAAATTCAGAACACAAACTGTGATTAAAAAAAAAACAAATCTGTGTTTTTTATAAAAAAAAATTATTCATATGTTTCGCTAGCGATTTTTACATAGGATAATAATAAGTTACATAAATTGTGTTCCACTCAGACATAAATAACTACGTTCATTATTTATACCTAATTTGATTTTTACTATTACACATTACCTTTTACCTAGAAAATATTAAAATTGTAATAAGTACAGTAATTCACCGCTATCTTTAGTTAATAATATTAGAATTCAAAAATCAAAATTAACTCTTTGTTAGTTCCTCACACCTAGCTCTAACCTACCAACCAGCTTTTATTTTAAAACAGCTAACTTGATAATTCATAACAATAACTTGGATCTGTTCCCACTGAGTTTTTAATAGAGTGCTACACTAAAAAAACAGAATAGCAATTAAATACGATCACAGCTATGCATGCTGAGTATTGCAGCAGTTTGCATTCCAACTTCTGTGTTTAATACTTAATTTTTGGCTGTATTTCTTACTGAATGTCGTCAAATATTGCCTTGATGGATCAGTGGTTGGCATGTTCGAGCCCCGGGTCGGGCCATAATTAAGTATTGGGTTTTTCTAACTAGAAATTCCCAAGGTTATTATAAAAAACATGATAATAGTCGTTAAAGCCCGCAAACCCGCATTGGAGCAGCGTGGTGGGTCTAAGCTCAAATTCCCTCTCTCCTATGAGAGTGGAGGCCTGTGCCCAGCAGAGGGACGTTATTGGGCTGTAGTGGTATCCTCCAATAGGCACCTAGTTATCTCCATCAAACAAAATCAATTACTATTAAACATGTATGTGATAGTTAAGTTCCAGGCTTATCCTTACTCAATTGTGTTAAATAAGCATAGTAATTACATAAACCAATTCAAACACTTCTTGGAAAGTTCGTTGTAGAAATTACATAGAGTGTCTTCAATCTTTCCGACATGGCTCGTCGGTGTTGTCACTTCTGAATTGTAACAATATTTATTTCTAACTTTACAGAGCAATTTTGTACAAACTGCATCCAATATTTTTCACATATTTTTACACTAGGTATATAGTTTTTTTTTCACCAACTATCATTATATTAAATATCTTGTCTACATGATTTACTCTGCCACTTTAGTAGACCAACTTAGATATGCATCAGACACGAATTACGAAACTAGCGACGGCGGGGCGACGGCGACAGAATCTAACAAAGTGAAAAGTACC
This sequence comes from Erebia palarica, assembly GCA_964035005.1. Lineage (NCBI taxonomy): Eukaryota > Metazoa > Arthropoda > Insecta > Lepidoptera > Nymphalidae > Erebia > Erebia palarica. Next base: position 992,240 of record OZ035992.1, read on the forward strand.
GATACCAATTTAATATCGTGTCCGTACATTATATCAAGGAACATATTTACTACTGGGAGCATTAAATGCATGTGTGATTGTGTGATGATGTCACGTGTTAGTAGGGATGATGCCTATCATCCCTATTAACACGTGACACATATATCAAAAATAACTGATTATTGAATAGAGGGTCTTCCTAAAGACCTAAAATTCACATCCTCGGTTACTTTTAAGTTTGCCATTTTAAAATATAGATAAAAGAAAAAAAGTGCGTTGAAATTTTATGATGTCACTATTGTGAATTTCATACTTCCCTAGAAGCGCTTTTTAAGTTTGATAAAGATTTGCTGATTTGACTGAGTTGTCATCATGCCTATTTTGAACGTGATTTTTATTAACAGACTAGATGGCGCTAGTAGTCGTGTGCATCGCGCTATCAAAGGACAACCAACCGTATTGATATAGGCTAACTAGAACATACATATTAAGTTTAATTACGAATGTATTATAAGAATTTTTGATTCGTAGTGCGTACGTAGATACGTAACGTACTACTAAACATTTTAGTTGTCTTTTATTTATTCATTGGTTTAAGACAAAATTATCATATTAAAAACTCCTTCTAAGGAACTTGGATATAAAGTCAATAACGATAATTTTATGACTTTAAAGCCATGGAGGTAACAAATACTTTAAAGCCATAAATATTTTTACCGCCTACCAAAAAGTTCTCAACGCGCCTAAAGAAGTTTTCACTTCACAAACCTCAATCCACACGGACGAAGTTAGTTCTAAATAATAGTTAACTATAGAAGACAATCTTACCAGAAGAAGTCCTTTATAAGCGTAGATTGCCCCGATAAATATAGGCATCCTTTCCGATTGACAGTATTCATTCTCTTGTACAATAACAATGTCTTCACTTGTGGGGTGAGGCTGCAAAAACCAAAATTCATAATCACTTTAGTACCTACTAAAACGTTTTCTGGTCATTATGTTTTTAAATCGTTTTTGGATCATTAGCTTTTGCTTAACACGTTAGTAGGTACCTTATGCTGTCTAATATTTCAGTGAGCACTTGAAGCTACCGGGTTCGATTAAGTATATAGCGAGCAACTGTAATAAGAAATGGGAGAACTTGGAGATCTAGCTGCAAATGTCAAATGACTTTTACTCCAACTTAATTAAAAGGTAGTAACGATTATAACCAAGAACATGACAGAATAATTAACGAGAAAATGACAATGGGGTCAATTCTGTTTAGCGTAATCTCTAAACTTGACATCTCTCTAATGACAGCTCTATTTATATTGCTATTAGCTGATGCCCACGACTCCGTCCGCATGGATTGAGATGTAAGCTATCCTATATTTCAAGTTGGATCAAACTGGACACGGTGTGCAAATTTAATTTAAAATCGGTTAAGTAGTTTAGGAGTCCATCGCGGACAAACAACGTGACACGTGATTTATATATATTAAGATATATATTATCCCTTTGTGGTGGATTTCTGACATTCCTCTGGTAGCACAAATTTTAAGTTTTACCGGCCGGTGGTAGGTACACTCCAACACTCCGTGAAATACACACGACTCACGCATGTCGATACCATATTTGTATAGTTGTGCAGTGAATAAACCCTTTGTCGTGAGATCCGGAGTTTCATTTAGGGAACCCGTTGTCGTTTCATTTAGGGGAAACCTATTAAAAACCCTAAACCTTTCATAATACTCCCTACGGAAAGGGGCAGCACTAGATTTAGAGCTCTCATTTTAGTTTAGTTCAGAGATTGTGCTAAACAGAATTGGCCCCTCTATGAATGAAGGAAGAGGAGGAACTTACATAGGCCTCCATTTGTTTAGTTGCCCTGTAAAATGGATCGGATATCTGCCAAGTTGTCATGATAATTAGATCTATGCACAGCAGAACACCTACTACCATAAACAGCTGGTAGTCCTTTATAACCTGTAACGACAAACATATTATATTTATGACTGGGTGTAGGTACGATTCCCTTTAAATAACTTGATAGCTATTTCAGTTATTTATATACCAAGAGATTAAAACTTGAATACAGTTTGTACTTGTTTTTAAACCTCAGCGTTCTATCGGCAAATAACCATCGGATTAACAAGTGTAGCAAAAGCATTATATATTTTAAAACTTCGATTATTTTAGTTTGGGAACTTAACATGGGTTGTTACTTAGACTAAATGGGCTGTTAATACTTTTCATTTCATAAACACTCATAATTATTTTAAAAGTGATTTCCCTCACCTTCTTATTCAGTTTAACGTCGGTGAAGATGGAATGTACACGCCAGGTTTTGGAGAACATTGCACCGAAGGCCAGGCTGAACCCAGCCATGAGCAGCCAAGCGCGAGCCGTACAGATGTATGGAAACGCCGCTACACAGAGAAGAAATTGTTTCAATATAAAATAATTGTTTCCATCTATATTTTGTATATTAAATATATCGATCATAATATTTTTTCAAAGGACTGTAATTTCATAAAAGGTACCTATACAATGTAGTACCATTAATACATAGACAAAGACACATCGACTTTATTTAATTCTTTAGTATGTATGAATGCATGCATTAATTTTGATTGACAGAAAATTGTTAGCAAAAGCTCTTATTGAGGTGATTTCAAAGATGATTGAAAATGTAAATGCCATTGTAACAAATATAGACAGAGAAAGACAAGCTATAACATCAAGATACTTACAAACACTGGATGGCAAAGCTATGAAAAACACGAAAATCATCACGTATACCACCAAAAGCGATGGATAGAAGGAAAAGAAACCAAAACTTGGAAACATGCTCTCGACTCCGACGACCTAGAAAAAAGCCTAGGTCTTTCTCAGAATCTACAAGAAACAGGGGGTTAGTTCCCAAAATTTGGTTAGCGGGTTCCATTCTGCCCGGGGTCGAAGCTCAAGCTGGGGTGGGTGTTGCAAGCTATTACCTCCACGTGGTACTTCCTGAGAAAGACCTAAGAATTAATGAATACGATGAGATCATGAGCGTGACGGAGTGCCAGCGGCATGCGAATCGAAAGTGCTAAGTTTTAATTCAATTTTTAGTACTTAATCAACTATTTAATGACCAATCCGAAACGATTGGATAGACTAGATTGATGTAACAATAGATCAGTTTTATTTATTAATTCCAAATGTTACCTTCGATCCGATACAAGATAGAGAGAACACAAAGATATTTATGAATGAAAACAGGATTGAAATGGACAAAAGGCTAGAAAATATGAGATAAGTGCACATACCGATGCTACTGAGGCTGGAGTCGAGGCCGAGGAAGATCACGCTGAGGTAGGTGAGCATGCAGCCCACGATGATCAAATTGTTCAGATGTGGAGACGACATTTTTATGTATCTAGAAAACAGTAAATAGTTACTCGTTATTAATGGAAAAAAAGAAATAAAAATCTAGTTTGTAATCTTTATTTTCATGGGTCTCTCTTAAAGTCGGACACGATGATAGGAACCTGAACAAAGCGGTTTTCGTGTTTTCGAGGCACTAGGTTAAAAGTTTGAACTTGACAGAAAAACTCAATAAATTTCGATTCGCAGCCAAGTAAGCTTGACATCAGGGTTTGATACACAAGGAAGCCAAAAATTTATTTAATAAAAAATTAAAATTTAATTATTCTTTCCGTTGTGGGGTCCAGTTACCACCAGTACGATGGACGAGTTGCGAAATGGCTGGATGAGGAAGGCTGAGGACCGATGGAGGATGATGGATAATATGAAGACAACAAATATGAAGACAAAAGCATTTTCTTTTATATCCACTACAAGTTAGCCCTTGACTACGTTCTCACCTGATGGTATACGTTTACGGACTAACCTGTTAGGGGTAGGGCAGTAATATTAATCCCATACCCCTAGTCGGTTTCTACACGGCATTGGACCGGTCGTTAAGCAGAAATAATACCTCTGATTCCTATAGTGTATGTTCATAGCCAAGAAGCCGGTAGCCAGTAGGATGCCAAGCACGGAGCAGAACACCACGACGGCGTACAGGGTTATGTTGACTTGTGTGTGCTCGATCAAACGGAGGGTGCGGTCTTTTGGAGGATTCCTGAAAATGCTCTCTAAATTCATGATACCAATAATTTTTAGGGTACCGTACCTGAAAAAGAAAAAGGAACCCTTAATAGGATCACTTTGTTGTCCTCTGTTTGTCTGTCAGTCAACCACCTTTTTCTCGGGAACTCGTTGAGGTATCAAATTGAAATTAATATCAAATACTTAGGTCTATGGTCCCTTGGAGCTGTAAAAAAACAAGTTTCTAAGTCAACGCAATCAAAAGATATGGCCGTTTATGCCGCATATTTTGACACTCGCCAATAAATCAAAACCTTTAGGGTACTTGACCTTGAATCATAAAATTTGGCAAGAAGGACAAGTAAGTATAGGAAAAGATCCAAATATTTAATGAGGCATCCGGCTTTACTCATAGGGTGACAAATTGTTTATCAGGAACTGGAGTAAGGTCTGTGCTGAAAAGTGAGACATAATTAAGCCATTCTCGACTCACTTGCCATTCCACTTGAAAGGATCACCGCTACTGAGATCCAGGCGGTCTCTCTCTGCGCAGTACTCTCCGACCTTCACCTCTCCTATGTGCTCTCCTTGGAACTGCTTTAAGAGAATCGACGCTTTGCGCTCGTTGTCGTAGAAACGGACTGGACCCTGAAAAGAGCAGATAATATAAAATAAACGCAAACATATGTAACACCTCTGTCTGGTGGGAGGCTACAGCCCATAGATGAATATGTATAAATGTATAACCTTTTACCACCTTACTAATCTTGGAGGAACTTGGAGGAGGAGTTCTTTTACTTTGTTAGAGTAGCTTAATTGAATTGGTCAGGTGGAATAGCTTTGGGGAACATTAAGAAGTAGTAAGAATATAGATACTTACAGTAACCCCCTCAAAGGTGACATTGCTCAACGCGTCCAAAAACAGCTGTTCCCATTCCTTGTCGCGGTACCGGAAGTCCTGTACTGTCTTCTCTTTATACTTTAACTTCACTCGGTGTGCTACTGTTTGAATCGCTAGAGCCATTGCCCAAATTCCTAAAAAAATGTTTATTTAAGTTTTCCAAAGAGCTCCAAATTCGTGGCTATTTGATTGATATATCGGTTAGCGCGAAAAATCGTATGCACTTACCATCATATGTATATCCATGGAACCTGGAATATTCTACCCCTCTTCTTCGATCATACTCCACTTGGTAATCTTTAGCAGTCTGAAAAACATATTTATAACATAGTGAGTCATCATTATAGCATTCTTTACCACGCCTTTCGTTTATAGCAGCAAATTGGCCAGATTTTTAGATAGCAAAAGGAATTTTGTAAATCTGCTGCCAACTGATTTTTTTGAATTCCATTCTATTAGCCTGTACACTTCTGGTGTACAGTCTTATTTATTCTTATTTCGTCCTACACTGCACTCAGTGCGAGTACGCGGTCTCCATTCTAGAACAATTCTGCCCATGCGACAGAATACAATGTCGCAAAACTGACGGCATCGCTGAAGACGGTGACCATGCCCTTAATAATATAACCTGGCTACCGCGACTTTGTTCCAACAAAAATGTATTATGATAGCTTAAATACTTACAATACCCGAAACAGTGGTCTCGCCAGTAGTGGAGAGTGGCAACAGATCAGTCAGGATGGTGGTATCAAGAGCGGCGGACAGCTCCCGCCGAGAGCACGGGGCGCGTCGGGTCCACCACTTGCTGCTGTAAGTGCCCAGGAGGAGCCACGTGTAAGCTCGGCCGTACATCTCCAGCCTGAAAATAAAAAAGTGAATGAGAAAGTAGATAAATTATTCTTCATTGCCACTCAAGACAATTCAACAAAATCATTAATAACAAAATACAGAAAACAACGCGTGCGCAAGGGCGGTCTTATCACTAAAAGTGATCTCCTCCACACAACCCGTTTCATGAGGAATTAAAAAAAAAAGTAGTAGTAATTAAGGGACTTTAAAGTAGGATTCTCAATAGAGAAAATTTATACGAGAATCTACTTGAAACCAAAAAAATACTTTTAAAAACGAATAAAGGATAAAAGTGAATCGCAAACAAAACTGGTGAGATAAGAGAATTCATTTGTAAACAAAAGACTGAATAATCCAGGGATCTAGACGTTATTAATCATCAATAGATTGATTTACCATGTTCGTTCAAAATTATGGCTCGATAGGAGGATTCTTATGCAATTTTTACCGATGCCACTTTACCGCTGGTTGGTCATTTCAGTATGTTCGGTATACGTTATCACGTATCCGGTTCACTAAGTATCATTAAAGCGACGTTTATCACTGACACATCTTTTATTAAACCTTAGTGTACAGGTAAGACAGATCTAATGAACGCGACCCACGGGTGGTAACTAATGCAGCCCCACTAGCGTCGAACGATGCATTCTCGCGGTCAGCGAAATCCGATCGTATGAGCTACAAATGAAAGAAGTTTCTGTCAATTTAGGAGATACTTACTTGTAAGCTTCGCAAAATATCTTCAACGCCCAGGTTTCGTTGAAATTGCCCAGTATGATCCTGATGTCTTTCTCTTTTAGCTTGGACAACGCCGTCCGCACTTCTGTCGCAAAACTTTGAGATTCGTCTACTATAAAGCTGGCCGCGTCCAAATCTGCTAGAAGACGATTATGGGCCTGAAAATAGATTACACCTTACTGTTATTAGCTGCCCTACCTTTAGAGTTATTTGAATTTCAAAACTTCACTTACCAAAGCATATCTGGGTTCGTTCTGATAGATCGTCCCGACTCTGGTCCAGTTGAAATGCTCAAGTAGCCTGATGCGAGGCATGTTGAAAGCATTCTCCGAGGGAACGATGCGGAAAAAATTCGGGAATGCTTCTTTTGTGAACATGGGATGTGTGTCCGCATAGGATAGCTGCAAAGTTGTTGGTAATTCATGATAAAACACACATAGTAAGACTCCGAAAAGGCTGGATTGCCATGTCAATAAGTTAATCATAATGAGGAGAGAATATTGAACTTCTAGGCCAGCTATATGGACATTTAACAGAATCTGATTGACGAACAAAGAAAAAATGATAAAATCGTCTAAAATATCGTAATCATAACATGAATCACAACGTTTGTTTCTAATTTAGTGCCAGTGGAAAGAACTAAAAGGAGTGGAGATCATCTATATTCCAAGTATATAGTGTACTCAATTAGAGTAAATAAATATTGATTGACTAGTGGGCCCAGCAGACGATGTCCTGCCCTGAACCTAGAACCCGATTGCAGCGCCCCCTACCAGGTCCAATTATGAATATAAACCAGCCCTGGACCCACTCAAACACACACAAAAAATTCCATCTAATTCGGTCCAGCAGTTCTCGAGTTTAGCGAGACAAACGAACAGCAATTGATTTTTATATATATGTATAATGTGAAGATTGATATTTGAGCACACTAGGCTAATTGGGACGTTGAGGTCCCATAGTGCTGAAATTGCGAAACCGTACTGGAAAACGCAGCGTAGACAGACCCCACACGTCACGTAACGTAATGGACGGACGACATTATGCGAGTCGCAGGGAACCGCTGGATTCAGGCGGGGCAAGGCCGCGGTGTGCGGAAGTCCTTCCAAGAGAATAACAACGAGTATCAATTGATGACGAGGTTTTTTACCTGTGTAAGATGCCAGTGTTTGGAAGCCTTAGCGATCGGGTCAGTGACGTGGGTGCACGCGGCTCCAAACAGCATCAGCTTGTGAGGGCCGCTGTGCATCATGTCGAAGAACGACTTCACTCCCACCGCTGCGTTGCACTGCGTAAAGCAAAGTGGTTTTGTAGATTTTTCAACAATAATAGAGAACAAGCAGGCAAGTTGCCCAATGTAAGTGATTACCGCCCCGCCCATGAAGATTTGCAGAACCAGAGGAACCGTCAATGCGTTGCCGACTTTTGCCGCGTTGAAGAATTTATTTATCAAACCCCTTCCCATATTATATTTTGGCAGTTTCTAGACTACCTACTTACGTTGTAAAATGGCTTCATCATCATTATAATTTCAAATCTTTGTCAGCTCACTACTAAGCAAGCAAGTCTAATATCAGAATGGCCATAGTTTGCCACGCTGCCCAAGTGTGGATTGGCAGACTTCACATACCTTTGAGAACACTTTCAAGGCAGGTTAATAAATCAAATGATAGGTACTTAATTTATTAGCGGTATAGTGTTTATACCAAGGTAAACCTTATTCTATACCCTTCTTCTTTTTCTTCTTTATCGCCACTTTAGTTCTGTGACACGCTTGAATATGATAAAAGTGCATGGATTTGACTCGCTCCAGCAAAGCTAAGGACAGCGGTTACATAACTATTATGAAAAATGTTTACACAATATATTCAATGTAATTACATTGATGTAATTATTTTTTTAATTGAAATTTATTTTCAACAAAGAAATAAAAGGAAACTTAATAATATTTAAAGCCTTATATATAATGTAATGTAATTGTATTGATGTAATTGTATTTTTTTCCCGAAAAGAGCAACCACCATGTTTCTTGCTGGTTCTTCTCGGTAGGAATGGTATCCCGAACCAGTGGTAGATTCACTCGACGATTCAAAAGTAGGTAGGTACTTGTCAAAGTTTACTTGAATGAAAATGATTTGAGTTTGAGTTTATGCGTCTTCACTCTTCTCTGGCAGGTACTGGAGTTTACAGATCTTACCTCAGTGTCGTTCCACCACATGTGGAGCCGGTAGTTCCTCAGCACGGAGTCATGTTCGTTGACGTGGTCCAGCGCCAGTTTGACGCTCGGCATTACGCCTCGACCTACAGCGGTTTTAACATAGCTTTGGTACTTAGCTCTTCTACTGACACACGAAAAATTACAAAGACAGAAATGCATGAAAGATCAAGCATAGTAAATACCAGATAAGACTATAAAAGCTGAAAATACGACAAAATTCATTAGTCAACCAAATCAGCAACGAGATTCGTATCGTAAAGCATTTACGTAGAGGTAGGCAGGTAAATCCAAAGTGGTTTAAGTAGATACTAAAATATGGAAAGCTCGGTACATATGTGTATATACCGACAAACTTAACTGTGTGGGACTATAGAGCATATTTTAACGTTTAAGAAACTCATAAATCGTAAGTGATATTCACTATAACTATCTAACATATATGAAACTAGTCGGGAATTTTCCGACAAAACAAGGGAGTTACAACCGATGATATATTTATTTTAGGGCGTATTTGAATTTTTTTAAGTAAACTTCGCTGCTTGATTGCAATATTGTAGTTTGGGGATACCCAGAAATCGTCGTCTATTACTTACATTCTGCTTCATTCTAGCAAATACCTTATTATTATAAATCGCTATTTGCTACACTAATCCTAGCGGAGAAAGAAACTGCGCTATCCAGCATTATCTAAAGATACCAGTGTTTGAATTCTCCACTCCTTTGCCGAAGGGGAAGAACCCCGCTATGTAGACGTCGGTGCGCCGATTCAAGATGGCGTCCAGGTTTGGCTTCTGAGGCACTCCTGTCACCAGGGTTAGTGACAGAAGGGTGATGAGGATTTGAGGTTGGAGAGCTGGAAACATCACAATGTCTGAATACAAAAAACTTATTACGAGAGGTTTCGGTTCGGCCTTATCTGGTGACAGATGGGTTGGCACATTTTTTGTGCAAAGGATCAGCCTGACTGTCCAGCCACGGCCGAAGCCTCCCACCAGATGGGCTGGCACACTTTTTGTGCAAAGGATCAGCCTGACTGTCCAGCCACGGCCGAAGCCTCCCACCAGACCAGACCGGCAAAATTTCCTGAATTGCCCTGCTTGTTCGAACGTGAGACTTCCAATTTGGAAGCCCAAATTACCACTACGCCAGGGAGGTTGCTACATTATATTGCCGTTTAGAAGAAATATATTAGTGTGCCTTGCGGCCCTTGCCTTATTTAGGCTCTGTGTTCAATTCCAAGCAGGGGCAAATTTAGAATTCATAATTTCTGAATTGGGTAAAAGTCTGATAATAATAATAATGTCCTCCCGACCGAATTTCGGCCACGGCGGCCAATCTCCAGAGAGATTAGCCAGCTGCGCGGGAGATATTATAGTCCACAAGTGTGTGCGCATACACAGGTGCACTCCCTGTTCCTTTATTCTCATAGCCCGATGGGACGGAAATCCGACGTACCATTTAAAATACTATACCATTAAAAATACCATTTAAAATACGAGGTATTTACTTATAGATAAGTATGGGACTTTTAACTAGATGATGCCCGCGAATTCGTCCGCGTGGTGGCCGTGGGAACTCTTTGATTTTCTGGTATAAAAAGAGCCTTTTTATATACGGCTGCCTGAAAAAAGGAGTATATTGTTTTCAGGGTCATGTAGGTATGTATGTATGTATGTATGTATGTATGTATGTATGTATGTATGTATGTATATGTGAGTTTTTATATTCCACCTTAAATAACTTCTATACGCCTGCACTGTTTTTGATTAATGAAGTATCGTTAGAATCCCTAGCTTAATCCGGGTGACATAGGCTAGTAAATTATTTAAAAAAATTGATTGGGTGACCCGCATTAAAGTCAAAAGTTGAAAAAAAAAAACGAAAATAAGAATAACTATATAATCATCTAAAAAATGATGAGTGGATTCCAAAAATATATAACACTATAGGAATAGGTACCTAGTTGAATATCCAGTGATTCACAACAAAATATCATTTACTGTTTATAACTTTTTAGTTCGAGTATTTCAATTTTTTTAATTATTGCTTGTTGATTTGTGATTGTCAAATACGGTCTAAGGAATAAAGTTAGTTACACACGAGTTAAGTAAATTCTCATTACTTTTCTACGCAGGCATCTTATAAAAACTTTTATCATGGTAGTACTTGTTATTTGAATAAATGAAATGAAATTAACTAAGAATACTGTTCTCAATCAAAGAGTTATTTTACAGTTACTTACCTAGGTGGCATGAAAATTGAAAACTATTGAAATCGACTCTCATCTATTTAATTAATTCCTTCATGTTCCTGTCATACAAAGTTACCTTGTAAAATCAATTAACCAGCCAAAAATAGTTCTTACCTCCCATGTTCCGATTTTAACGAAACCCTTCACTATTATAACATAAATTCAATATCTATTACACAGTAACACTGTATGTCTGTCACGAAATCTTCGTAAAACTTAAAAAATACGAAGATATCATTAGAAAACACTTCCTTATAATCATAGTCATATAACAACCTCTATCCTTCACAGCTAAGCTACCCATTTGCGACTAACAAAAAAGAATCAGCTCTATTCCTACACGTTAAAGCACATTATTAAATTTTACGCAAAACTTCTTCAGCAAGCCGATTTAGAAACAAATGACGTATAAACCATTTTATCTCAATTTAAAATGATATCTATTGTAGTTTGTTAGGACTGGATTTAGAATGAAATGTTAATAGGATACGCTCAAATAGAACGAGCGGTTTTTAGCAAATATACTAAAATTAGGCTCTGCCGGGTCGAATCGATAGAGGGTGAGTTTCAGGATAGTGTTGTACAGCCCGGACTAATCTGAAAAGTTTATCGATAGAATACCTTACCTTTATTGCTTTCTCCACTGACACAATATCTTTTTAGAAGACTATATTGAGACTTACAAAGTAGCATTAAAAATATTTTCTAATTTAAATCTCCTTACTCTGTACTCTGTAGATACAGCATGAGCCATGGACCTGAGTGTTTAAGTATATGCATTTTATCTACACTTTTTAAGCTCCATGTAATATGAAGGTATATGCTATAGGTATATGTCAAATATGCCAGTTCTGTTAGCTTGAACTAAGCTTTGACACGCTTCCGCGTGTCTTGATATATTATGGTAATAATTAATAACGGTACCTTAAAACTAAAGCTACGAGGGTTCCAAACGCACCCTTTTTTCAACATTTCTTTCATTTCTTTTTCAATAAGTTGCGATATTTATATAGATAATTTATCAAAACATTTTCACATCCCTATAAAAAGTTCCCCCGCGCATGCGTTTAGCAAGGGGTGTGTCTTCGAGCTTCCGAGGAATCTCCGTGGGGATTGGCTGGCTGACATAAGCCACAACGCCAACATTTGGTCCATAGAGTAGGATGTATAAAAGGGTCCATGATTTGATCCATGCGTTTGATCAAACTATTTTGATTCAAAAAAAATTATTGTCATGAGCTTATTTTTAAATCTTTCACTCAAGTACATAATGTTGGAATTCGACCATTCCCCTATGAAAATAAAAATACTTTGGGTACAGGAAATAAGAATATTAAGTGATTCATTTTTGTTTGAATTGTAATATTAAAATCACTTTTCAGTAACTTTCATACAAAATTCTCATCTTCAGTATGATCCCCTATAGATAATTTTATTGTTTTCTAATCTTTATTACAAGGGCATAAGGTTTATTTTATCTTGTAGTTTGTTAAGATTGACAGTACTAATTTCAACTTGCCATTTTCCTAAAACCGTTTCTTTTGATACATACATTTTTGGATATAAATTACCCAAAATAACGTTAAATCAATTCCCAAATTATTAAAATTAAGAAATTATAAGTTAAATTACTTAAAACTTTGTAAAATCCTCATTTATTTGTGTTATTTCTTTCATGTTATTTTATATAAAGTGCAATTTTACGTTTCTTTATACACAATTAAGAGAGAAATTGAAAAGTTCCACATATGCGTATGACGCTGACAACACTGTCAGAATACGTGGCCCGTGGTTTCTTTACGATTCGTGTGTGTTGTTTATATTTTATAATAACCAAATTCGTTAAAAAATAACCGAGAAGCCGTAAGTACAGAATCTTTACTTCTTACTCCTCGTATATGGCTAAAAATAATTTTCCGAACCATTGTTTATCTTTGCGTAATTTGTGATTACAAAATGACACAGCTGCTGTCAAAGTTGTGCTAATATTTTTCCGCAGATTTATCACAATTACGTATTATTTATTCCAATTCCCGTACATATTTAGCAAGATTAACATCTGGTGTCCTCATTTAATTCGAATGTTTGAGTTGTAAAGTGTTTTTTCTTAAGTATTCTTAGTTGATCGTGAGGTCATGTTGTTGAGTGAGTCTGCAATTAAGACGAGATATTTCGTATGTAATAGCTCTGTTTTATTAAATTATCATCGGTATGTTTTTGTCTATATATTTTTTCTTAACAAGTCACTATTTGACAATGGGGAAAGTGACATACAGGAATATTATTATCAACTTGTATCACTCTCATTGGTTGTTCTATTTTGTGCCCTAACATCAATAAGGGGCAAGGACTGGGAACTGCTTGTCACATATTTAAATAATTAAGTAACTTTCCCTTAGGATAGGTTAGGTATATTAGCTTAGACGATCCTACTTACTTACAACAATTAAGACGGAAAGACAAGCCCCATTGGGACTAATTCTATTGTAAACAATCTCTAAACTAAACTAAAATGACAGCTTAACAAATAGTTCTGCCCCTCTTTGCAGGGAATATTATGAAAGGGTTAGCAATATTTTCAATGCTGGTATTTTAGTTTAGTTGTGTACAACAGAATCAGCCCCAATACCTAGTTAGCACTAGGTTTTGTCTTTTCATCTTAAATGTGTTTGCTTATTGTTTTATACTATAGTAAGTAAACTATTGCGTTAAATTTGAGTAATTTTACATAAATAGTAGCAATAGAAAGCCTATTAGGTATTTCAGTTTTGTTGGACAGTATTAAGAAAACAGTTTAGACAAAAACTTTACTAAGTAATCCAAAAATACTATTGTTTTATGATTAATATTAGGTCATTTTTTCATCTGTGGTAACTAGTCTACTTTCATACTCAAATAAATTAGGTTATCTACAAAAACATAATGATGAGTCATGGGACACCCAACAGAAGCAAAGTCTGTCTGATTGATTACTGTGTTTTTTAATTTGTTTCACAATAACCCACTGTTGTCTCCACTAACTTTGACAGTGGTGGCATTACTGTGAACCATATACTGCAGTACAAAAAGCTATAGATATAAGAAATGGAGAATTTATTTCACTATCTGCAATAAATTGCAACCAATTGGTAAACCAACCCAAACATCTTTTAATGATCTCCACTTCAAGTCTTAATTATTGTGTTAACAGGTTGCAATAAAGGTACACCATCTATACTTAATATTATAAATTCGAATGTTTGAATGGATGTAATTTGTACTTCAAAAATAAAAACAAGCTATTTTGAGTTGAAACAAATAAAAGCTCCATACAGTTCTTATGATTAATTTAATCTAGATTTAAATTTTTGAATTTGTGTTGTACAACTCAGCATCAGTTTAATATTTGTGACAGATTGATAATAATATTGTGATTAGTGACACTAAAATTTTAGTTATTTCATCAATTTTAATGATAATGACAAGCCATTATACTAATTGCTAATTTACTTGAAGCTATGTTCATAAATGTACACGTAATAAGTCCTGATTTTTTAAATGCCAAATTGTGTTTAACTGTGGCATAAATTGGACTCTTTGACAGTTTTTATAACAAATTCAATCATTAGTTATTGTTTTGTTATTATTATTACTTACCAGATGATGCCCGCAACTTCATCTGGATTAACTTTTTTCAATTCCCGCGGGAACAACTTTATTGTCCAAGAAAAACTACCAATTATGTTTAAATGGTTGTCCAGTTAAGTGTTTTTTGGTAATTTAAAAAAACAAACTGAATAATATTTATCTTAAAAAGCTTGTTTTTTTTCTATATTGCATTTAGTTATAGCAGTAAGTATTACTGTCATTTTTATTCAACACATGCAATTAAATGTTATGTGTTGCTTATTCCAGATAATCGGGCTTCAAGATGATGAATCCACAGTACCTGCCACCAGGGCAAAATAACAATGCACCGAACAACCCACCGGGCTTCCAACCATCTCAAGAATACAATGGTGTACACAACACCAACATTTATGGCCAAACATCCAACGGACCAATGGATGTGTCCCAAAGGATGCAGAACATGAACTTAAATGGACCGCATAGCCAAAGTCAAGCCCAAACCCAAGGCCAAGGTGTTCCAAACATACCTGTATCACAGTTACCACCAGGTCAAACCCCTCCAAACTTTCCACCAACTTCCAATTATGCTGGCCAATTGCCTCCAGGGGCAAAACCTAGACCTCCAGTTAGCAGTAATCAGCAGTTCCCTCCTATAATGAATCAGAATGCTCTACCGCCGTCGTCAACACCAGGATCAGGTCCTCAATCAGCTTTTGGTCAGCCTAACCAATCTGGGCAGGTCCTACAGAATTCAGGTTCTGCCATGCCACCGCCAGGGTTTCAACCTAAGTCAGAACAGCATAGCATGCCTCCTCAAATGGGTGGACCTCAGCAAAATTTCCAAGGTCCTGGCGCGCAACCCCAACCTGGACAAATGAGAGGTCCCAGTCAACCTGGCATGCAACCAACATCTTCCGCTTCAGGGTTTCCGCCAGGGTTAGGTCGCGGTCCTCAAGGACCTGGTCTTCAACATCCAACAGGTCAAGCCCCACCACCACAAACCTCTCAATCAATGCCTAATCAAGGTCTGCCTCCACAACAAATTCCTAATCAGAGCCAATCTCAATCAATATCAAGGCCTGCCCCAGGGTTTTCTCAAGCTGGTCCGATGCCACCACCAGGGCCTCAAACTAATTTACAACAGAAATTACCACCTGGTCTTGGAGGTCCAGGCCCTCAACCTGGTATGCCCCAGCCTGGTTTCCAATCACAACAGGGTGGAAATATGCCGCCTGGCTTTATGCCTCAGTCTGGTCAACCTACCCAGCCCAATTTACCCCCGCAATCTGGCTTAAATCAGTCTGGCTTACCACCTCAGCCAGGACAACTTTCCCAGCCAGGCTTACCCCCACAACCTGGTCAAATGGGACAACGTCAACCCCCACAGTCAGGCCAGCCGCCACAACCTGGTCTACAATCTCACCCTGGCTTACCCCCTCAGCCAGGACAAATGCCTGGGCTGAAACAAGGAGGTTTACCGCCACAGCCTGGTATGCAACAACAAGGAATGCCACCACCGCCTGGTATGCAACAACAAGGAGTGCCACCACAGCCTGGCATGCAACATCAAGGAATGCCACCACCACCTGGCATGCAACAACAAGGAATGCCACCTCAGCCTGGCATGCAACAACAAGGAATGCCACCACCGCCTGGTATGCAACAACAAGGAATGCCACCACCGCCTGGAATGCAACAACCAGGCTTACAATCTCAGCCTGGTATGCAGCAACCAGGCATGCCACCACAACCTGGTTTACCACCACAGCCTGGAATGCAACAAACAGACTTACCACCGCAGCCTGGCATGCAACAATCTCAATACAACCAGTACCAGTCAATGCCAGGTCTCCCGCACATGCCGCCACCATTGAACCAACAGCAGCAGCAGTATCAGACACCTGGAAGTCAGCCGGGCTACGGAGCTCCTGCCCAACAACCTGGTGGTTATCCCGGTGAGAATATCAATATTATTAATGAGTAGAATAAAATATAGACCATTATTCAGCTTTATCAAAAATGCTTTCTATTTTTTTAAAGTGCCTTATCATGCGATCAGTCGATGAACTATGAGCAGATCGGTTGAAGGAATATTGACTATATTATATAAAAATGCTTTATATAATCAAGGATATCCTACCCTAAAAATCCATAAATTAGCCAGAAAACCTGCCAAAAATTATATTTTTAACCACCAAATCCTGAAGTCGCATACACCCTTCTTTACTAATTGTTTAAATGGTATATAATTTGGTTATAAGGTGGTGGGCCTGAAAGAGATCGCTTTAAAGCAATAAAAGGCCGCCATTTGTACGGATTTTTTTTATTTCTTATTGTAATGTTGTTTATTGTGTACAATTAAGAATATTTCATTCATTCTACTACAGCCCATTAAAGTCCCAATTGCTGGGCACAGGCCTCCACTCTCATAGGAGAGAGGTAATTAGAGCTTAGACCCACCACGCTGCTCCAATGCGGGTTGGCGCACTTTAACGACTATTATCATGTTAGTGATAATAACAGGGACCGACGGCTTAACTGCTCTCCGAGGCACGGGGCTGTAACACACCTGTAACAACTTCCTAACTCCAGGCTAGTACTGAGAATTTCTAGTCAGAAAAACCCAATACTTAATTACGGTCCGACCCGGGACTCGAACCCGGTACCTCTCATGCTAACCACTAGACCGACGAGGCAGTTCAGTTTCATTCATTCATTTAATAAAAAGCGTAATTTTTTTTTTTTTTTTTTAAATTGCATTATAGGCTTACGCTTAACCACAATCGCTTTTTTTTAGGTATGCCACCAATGCCTCCACAGCAAGCTCAGCCGGTGGCAGGCCAGGGTTACCCCTTCCCGGCTCAACAGCCGAGCTACAACCCGCAGTACCAACAGCCGCCGCAGAAGAGGCTCGACCCTGACCAGATGCCCAGCCCGGTGAGTTATATACAAATATTGAATACACTGTATAAGTTATATACAGTTGCGGTCAGAAAATGATTTTTTTTTTTAATTTTATTTACTTAAGGACATCCAACAGGTTACAATAGAATAACAGGAAAAATAATATGCATTATTGTAAACCCACTTAGAGGCTGCCACAGCTAGCTTGCGATATTATACTAAAAATGTCTTACATAAATACAATGAATATTTCAAAAATTGACACTCAGAACATTGAATGGTTCACAATCTGTTCGACAGTTTGCAATTTAGCGAGTTAGATTATAATCTAACGGTTTTTACAATCTTACGGTGATATTTACATGTTTATGTTGCTAAGGTCAATATTGTATTTCTGACAAAGCTTCGTAATCTCGATAGTTAGTTTATCTTCTATAGAAATTACTCTATATTTGTACTATGTGTTTGCATGTCTGTCTGTCACAGATCCAAGTGATGGCGGATGACCAGCAGAACCGCGGCGGCGTGTTCGTGACCAACGAGAAAGGCCTGGTGCCGCCACTAGTCAGCACGGACTTTGTTGTGGACGATAAAGGAAATGCCAGTAAGTTTTCACACTACACAAAATTTACATTGAATGTCAGTAAGTTTGTACACTACACAAAATTTATAAGGAATACCAGTAAGTTTGTACACTATTGTCAGGGATACAGCTCTGGATTCATGATTACCTTTAAACCATAGAATCTATGCATAGATGTTGTACAAGCAATCCTAATTTGACAGCTAATAAATATGTGGTATCTACGGTCTATACTCCATGGAGCTCTGTCGCCATCTGTCACACTCACTTTCTCTCTGATTGTGTTCACCCAAACTTTCCTTCCAAGCGTTCTCATAATTTTTTTTTAAAAATAAAGTGCAAAATATAAAGAAAAAAAAATTCAAAAATCATCGCGCTTTTATGGGCAAAAAAAAAACCTTTTTTCCAACAACTACACAAAATTTATAGGGAATGTCTGACATTTTGAACACTGTACAAAATTTAGAGGGAATGTCAGAAAGTTTGCACACTACACAAAATTTACAGGGGCCTGTAAGTTTTGACACTACACAAACTTAAGGGGGCTAAAAGGTGAAACTCTTCGAACAGTTTGTTTCGACTGATGACTTATAGCTCCAAAACATTATTTCAGGCTGCTTTATTGAAAATAAATTGAAATTGAAAATTTTGCACCTAATGTTTTAGCTTTCAAAGCACAGAGCACTGACATTCATTGACACGTATCTAACATCTTCCATAATTAATCAAGTATTGCTAAATATTCACAACACTAATTAAATAATTGGACCCCCAATAAAAATTCAGTGACATTTCGAAGACCTCACTCTACATGAGCGCCACTAGCGGCGAATAGGGATGATATGCCTATATCAAAAATATGCCTTTATCAAAAATAAATTATTTCTAAGTGATTATTAAATAGAGGAGCTTCCAAAAGACCTAAAATTCACACCCTCGGTTAGTTTTAAGTTTGATAACTATTTTATAATATAGATTAAAGAAAAAAAAAGTGCGTTGAAATTTGATGACGTCACAATTGCAAATTTCATTCAATTTCCATACTAGAAGAGCGTTTCTAAGTTTGATAAAGAGTTGCTGATTTGATTGAGTTGTCATCATCCCTAGTTGCTGATTTGATTGAGTTGTCATCATCCCTAGTTGCTGATTTGATTGAGTTGTCATCATCCCTAGTTGATGATTTGATTGAGTTGTCATCATCCCTAGTTGCTGATTTGATTGAGTTGTCATCATCCCTAGTTGCTGATTTGATTGAGTTATCATCATCCCTAGTTGCTGATTTGATTGAGTTGTCATCAGCCCTAGTTGCTGATTTGATTGAGTTGTCATCATCCCTAGTTGCTGATTTGATTGAGTTGTCATCATCCCTATTTAAACGCGGCAGCTCTCATCACGCACCATGTTGTCTGTTCCAGGTCCCCGCTACATAAGGAGCTCCATGTACAGTGTGCCGGTTACTGCGGATCTTTTGAAGCAGACCACAATGCCATTCTGCTTAGTTGTGAGTATGATAGCACTCGCTGATGCCCGCGACTTCGTCCTCTGGCTTTAAGTTTGGTATTCCCATGGAAACTTCTTAATTTTTCTATTAAGTGTGCTATTCCAGACTAATCTATCTCTGTGCCAAATTCCAGCCAGATCCGTTCAGCTGCTAGGGCGTGATTGAGTAACAAACATGCATACATCCACACATCCATACATCCATTCAAACTTTCGCATTTATAAGATTTGTCTACTAGATAATGCTTGCGGCTTCGCCCGCATAGATTAAGCTTATTTACGGGGTAACTCCCTAATTTTCCGAGATATTCAATTCAATTTATTTAAAACATGTAGGACATACAGGTGTCTCTTATTACGTCATGTTATGACTCTACCACCGGTTCGGAAAGAAAATTCTGCTGAGAAGACCCGGCAAGAAGTTCAGCAGTTGCTCTTATTATAAATGCGAAAGTTTGGATGGATGTATCTATAATCTATTATTTAGGGGCACTTATTCAGGTGCCCCCTTGAAAAAGTGTAGTGTAATAGGCCCATTATAGGCCTCTTACACTGCACTTTTCACAGGGACTCTTACATTTGAATCAGTGTGGTGTAAAAAGATTTAGGGAGAAAGGGTGCCTAATTTGATCCTTATTGCTATGTAATAAGCGACGCTCTAACTAGCGGCCACGCTCACCCTTACCACAGGGTCCTGTGGAAAGTGCAGTGTAATAGGCCCATTAGCCCTTGAAATTGCACTTTTCACAGGGACCTTTACACTTGAATCAGTGTAATTTAATAAGATTTACTAATTAAGGGTCCCTAATTTGATCCTTATTGCAGTGTAAAAGTGCAGTGTAATAGGCCTATTGGCCCTTGAAATGGTATCTTGTTCGCATGACATATAATATAACCTTAAATGCTATGTGCACTTGTAATCGATTTACGTATAAGAAATAGTAATAATGTGAACGTTCTTGTGTTTGTCATATATGTAAATTGTTAGTGTACTTATAGGCCTATTACACTGCACTTTGCACAAGCACTCTTACACTTGAGTCAGTGTAGTGTAATAAGATGGGAGAAAGGGTTCCTTATTTGATCCTTATTGCTGTGTAATAAGCGACGCTCTTAAATAAGAGTAAGGGCATATATGTAAATTGTTAGTGTACTTAATAAACAATAATTTAAAAATAAAATAAAATTTTACTTAATAAAATCCAGATCTCCCCGATGGCGGAGACCGTGGGCACGGAGCAGGAGCCCCCACTGCTGGACTTCTCAGCGCTGACGGGCTCGCCCACGATGGGGCCCGTGCGCTGCTGCCGCTGCAAGGCGTACATGTGCCCCAATATGAAGTTCATCGACGCTGCAAGGCACTTCAAGTGCGCTTTCTGCAAGGCCACTTCTGAAGGTATTTATCTATTGTTAGACTGAAATTGGCGGATCTATCTTTTTTTTTTTGTTTTTTTTGTCCGAGGGGGAAATCTTCCTAAGGTACCCGACTTCTGGGGTAGGAGTCGGGTTATGTAGGATTTGTACCTACTAAAACCCCCTCGGTGGCCACCCTCTGCATATTGGGAGGCTCCGAGATCTCTATAAAGAACGCATCGGTGCCTCCCTTGGGCAATGCCGGATCTATCTATGGTCTGTCTATGGTATGGTCTACAGCGCTCTCGACAGTGACGGACGATTGGAATCACTTGGCGGGGGATTAATGTCAAAACATGGCTGTACAGTGTTTGTGTGTAAATTGCTAATAAAGTATGATTAAAATGGTTATCGGGTGTTTCTACTTATTACTATACTAATAATTGTTTGCGAAAGTTTGGATGAATGTTTTTTTTATCCCTTGACTGCGATCTCAGCTGATGGTAAGTGATGCAGTCTTAAGATGGTAGCGGGCTAACCTGTTAGGGGCATGGCAGTTAAATTAAACCCATACCCCTATTTGGTTTCTACACGGCATCGTACGAGAACGCGTTATCGCTTGGCGGCACGTCTTTGCCGGTAGGGTGGTAACTAGCCACGGCCGAAGCCTCCCACCAGGCCAGACCAGGGAAAATTCAGAAATAATAAATTCCCAAATTGACCCTGCCGGAGATCGAACACGCACGTTAAGACAACAGCGCTACACACTGCGCCACGGAGGTCGTCGCTGCATGTAGTGTCCGACCGAAAGTTCGGTTTCGGTCGAGTTTCGGCGAAAAAACGAGTTTCGGTTTAGTTTCGGTTTGGCGACAAACCTGCCGAAACCAAGACCGAAACCGAAACTGTATTCGGGAGTTCTCGCGCTGTGATCGGTCATGTTCGGCGCGTTAAATTCCATCCAAGAGTACTCTCTTGCGACGAAGGCATTTCGCCGCGTCCACGTGCCTAATCATGTCGTGACTGACTTGTGTTCGCAGTTTGTTTTGTTTGTTGTGAGTTTTTGTGTGATTTATTTTGAATTTGGTAAGCTTTATTAAGAAGACTGCATAGCTATTGTGATTTATTTCTCCCTCAAAACATGATCCTTGTACGGAAGTTTCGGTTTCGACCGAAACTGAGTTTCAGTTTCGGCCGAAACCGAAAACCCTTGCCGAAATTCGGTTTCGGTCGTAAAAACCACTTTCGGTCGGACACTAGTTGTATGCTTTTATTTTATTAATATATAAATATATAGGTAGTCTTTCTTTCGGTGGATTCATGTGAGGATCCACTATTTGAAATACCAATAGAATTTATACGTTTTGTTTGACCCAACAATTTTATGTAATTCGTGTAACTGATTTGAGCAAGAGGTTTTTTATTTATATAATACAAGGTGGTGCCCGCGACATCGTCCGCGTAGATTCTTATAGAAAGTGAGAACTCTGACTATCTGGGATAAAATTGCCTACATTGTTCTTCTCCAAGATGCATCTGAGATGCGTTACATTTCGTCAAAATTAAAATTAAAATGTTTTTATTCAAATGAACTTTGAGAATGGCTTTTAAATTCAGTTAGACAGACACAAATTTGCGTTTATAATACAAGGAATAACTTTGATTAATACATATTTCCATGTAACATGGGTACTAGGGCTTTCGAATACCGTTTTTTTTTCAATACCGGGATCCCGGGATCAATTTCAAAAACTTAAAATAAGATAGATTGCTTTTAACTTATAACTAGTCTTTTCTGAAGGAAACTGTTATACCATAAAAAACAGTTTTTCCATAAAAATATTTTGAAAAAATATTTCTCCACATTAACTCCAGAGCACTTTTCATAAATTCAATGAAGAAATGCCATAATTTTACTCGTATAAATACATAGTTTAGTCAAAACACAAATAAATTAAAAATTCAATAGATATTTTTATAAAGAAAATAAATCATAATAAAGTATTGCATTCGATAAAAACAGATTTCTGAACGTTTCGTGAGTCAATGAAATAGAAATGCCAAGCCACCGGGTTCTAAATTCAAACACTATTTTTTCCCTTTGAGTGATCAAAAATGACTTTTCTTCACTGGTTTTAAGCAATAAAAGTGCTCTTATTAAGCTTATGTGCTTAAGATACGTAGTCGAATAAAAACAGTGGAATGTACCAAGAAATATATGCAATAGTCACTGTTTCGTTTATAGTGTCACCAGTACCGGTAACCCGGTATTAGACATTTCAATACCGGTATTGAAAACGGACGAAAAAAGTCCAGGATCCTGGTATTAGCCAATACCGGGATCCCGGTATTGGAAGCCCTAATGGATACGTCAAAGTGTAGGCAGGCATAAACACCATAAAAAATAAGCTGATTTTTGATTTCCCCCTTTTTGGAAGTGGGTTAAAAATTTAAACTTTCTTCTATTATTATTATAATAAGCTGACAAAAGATAATATTAAGGCATTACCAATTAAATTATTTAAAAATAAGTTGCATAAATGGCTAGTAGCCCTTAACTTCTATTCTTTAAAATAATTTTTGAATTTTAAAACTAATCTCATTAAAACTCATTAATTTAAATCTCATTTGCTTATTTATTTCAAGTAATTTAAAAAAAAAATTGAAACTTTCATCTTGTTTAGTAATTTTTATAAAACCTTTGTTAGTTTTAAGTATTTTGCACGCCATTGCATGGCTGATTGTAACATGTTCACCTTATAACATAATAACATCGTACTATGTACCTACTGCCTCGTTAGTCTAGCGGTTAGCGTAGTCGACAGCGGATCACGAGGTCCTGGGTTCGATTCCCGGTCGGGCATAAAAATTGTTAGGTATTGGGTTTCTCAATTAAGAAATTCTCAGTGCCAGCCGGGAGTTGGAAGTTGGCGGTGTTTCACCCCCGTGCCTCGGGGAGCACGTTAAGCCGTCGGTCCCGGTTATTATTACTAACATGATAACAGTCGCTAAAGCCCGCCAACCCGCATTGGAGCAGCGTGGTGGGTCTAAGCTCCCAATTCCCTCTCTCCTATGAGAGTGGAGGCCTGTGCCCAGCAGTGGGACGTTAATGGGCTGTAGTGGTGGAGTGACGATTGTGAAAACAAACCGCCCCATTGCATGTGAGGATCCACTATTTGAAATACCAATACCATTACAACACGTATACCAATACATTGTCCTTGTCCGAGATTAGTATTTTGCAATTTCGCGAGTTAGATTGTAATCCAACGGTTTTTACAATGTTACAGTGACAGATACGTCAAAGTGTATGTGTCACCGTAAGATTGTAAAAACCGTTAGATTATAATCTAACTCGTGAAATTCTAAACTGTCGAAAGATTAGAATTTAACGCATTATTTTCCGGTAGATTGTAATCTGATAGGTATTTAAACCCGATAAAACCTAAGTGCCCGGCCACCTACAAGAAAGAGGCAAGAAAACGTAAATAAAATGAATATTTCAAAAATTGACACACAGAACATTGAACAGTTTACAATCTTTCGACAGTTTAGAATTTCGCGAGTTAGATTATAATCTAACGGTTTTTACAATCTTACGGTGACATATGCATAAACAGTAAAAAAATATGGTGATTTTTGATTTCCCCCTTTTTGATATGATTTCCCCCTTTTTGGAAGTGGGTTTAAAATTTAAAGTTCTTTCTTCTATTACCAGTTCCGATGGAGTACACTCAATACGTCAATAGCATGCAACAGTACGGTCGCCTGCCGGCGGAAATGGCGCTCGGCACGTATGAAATTGTCGCCACCAAGGAGTATTGTCGAGTAAGATACATCTTTTTATTATTATACGACTATCTGAAAAAAGGAGTATATTGTTTTCAGGGTTCCTATATGTATGTATGTATGTGAGTTTGCATATTCCACGATAACTTCTATACGCCTGAACCGATCTTGATAAATGAGGTATCGTTAGAATCCCTAGCTTATTCCGGGTGACATAGGCTAGTAAAATTAAAAAAAATTGATGGGGTGACCATGGTCCCGCATTAAAGATTAAATTTGACAAGTGAAATTAATTTAACGAATTAAAAATACGACTGCCCTGCCATATTATTTTTGGAGTTTACCTCCATAGGAAGCGATTTGCATATATAGCCTTTGGAATCTAATTCACATATTTAATAAACGATATTTTTTTGTGAATCAATAAATATTGAACTATAGTGTTATATATTTTTGGAATCTACTCATCATTTTCTAGATGATGATTATATAGTGAATCATATTTTCGATTTTTTTTTTCAACTTTGGTCTTTAATGCGGGACCATAGTCACCCCATCAATTTTTTTAAAAATTTTACTAGCCTATGTCACCCGGAATAAGCTAGGGATTCTAACGATAACTCATTTATCAGAATCGGTTCAGGCGTATAGAAGTTATGGTGGAATATACAAACTCACATACATACATACATACATGAACCCTGAAAACAATATACTCCTTTTTTCAGGCAGTCGTATAAAAAATCGAAAATAAGATTAACTATATAATCATCATATAGAAAATGATGAGTAGAATCCAAAAATATATGACACTATAGTTCAATATCCAGTGATTCACAAAAAAATATCGTTTAATAAAAATGTGAATAAGGGTCTAATTTAACTATGTAGACCTGATGGATTGACGCTGGTTCCCTGGGAACGGGGACGGGCGCTAATGTGGGACGCAACATGCGTAGACACATTGGCCCCGTGTCATATCAGGGAGACAGCATCAAGGCCGGGAGCCGCAGCAGAAAAGGCTGAAACCGGCAAGCGGCGGAAGTATGCCTCTCTCATAGAGAGTTACATATTTGTTCCGTTTGCCGTGGAGACCCTTGGGCCGTGGAGTCTTAGTGCCAAAAATTTTTTGCGAGATATTTCACCGCGGTTAATTGCCTCATCTGGTGACAGAAGGGCTGGCTCATTTTTTGCGCAAAGGATCAGCCTGGCTGTCCAGCGCGGAAATGCAGCCAGCATTCTTGCCACCATTCCACGTGGGCATGATTTATATAGTAATTAGGTTAGGCTAGCTACCATTAAGTTCTATTGTATTATTTTCACTATGTAGATTAATTTAGATTTTCAACTTTTTAGTTCGTGTTTTCTAAGTTTTTTTATTACGACTTGTCCTAATTATTTGACAGTTTTCCTCTCACCTCTTTTATTGCAACTGGAAAAGCCATGGACAAGCTGCTGTCATATAGATTGACGCCATTCCAGTGTTTTAAACCAATATAAACAGACTCTTTAGCACTAAACTGTAAAAAACTGTCAGATGATCGAATTGGACATTGTTTCAGGCTCCACCGAGAACAGTGGAAGAATCACAGTGAACTTTAAGAGTTCAATGCGATCCACTGGTGGATCCGAATGGTGAAATGAAGTTATTTAGTGTTACAGTGTAAACCAATATTTTTTATTATTGCTCTGTAATCAACAGGGTTTTACAATAACATAATTTTTGGATCAGAGTAAACTCCAGAGTGCTAAATTCAGTCAGTCCGTCCTAGTCTATTGAGGGAACGCGTAAAGCCATATTGTTTTATTGTGGTTGACTTTCATGTTTTAGAATTATAATTTAATATAATTTAGGAACGTCAGGGTACGTGACATTAAACTGTCATTTTGAGTAATATTGCTTAAGTATTGCTTTAAGCGAAGGCAGTATGGCCCTAGAACCGAGTGTCCAAGAAACTAAATGCTTTGTTTTTTCCAGAACAACACGCTACCCAACCCCCCGGCGATCGTGTTCGTCATCGACGTATCATACAACGCCATCAAAAACGGTCTAGTCCAAACCATATGCGATAACATTATGGATATTATCGAGGTAAGTCATTTCCTTCATCACCACCTATGTAACTTAGTATACTTACTTCAATCATGTCATCCATCATCACCCTTATTTACTTAACCAGCGGCTTCGCCCTGGTAGTAGTATTAATTATCCTGCTTTATTACTAGTTTTGACTTTAGTGTCAGCTATGACATTTGTCAAATAATAGAGAATATGTCAAGAATATGTCAAATGGTTCCTGAGATGTCGATCTGAAAGAAAATTGTAGTAGTTTTTGACGACCTCCGTGGCGCAGTGTGTAGCGCTGTTGTCTTAAAGTGCGGAGGTCCCGGGTTCGATCCCCGGCGGGATCAATTTGGGAATTTGTAAGTTCTGAATTTTCCCTGGTCTGGCCTGGTGGAAGGCTTCGGCCGTGGCTAGTTACCACCCTACCGGCAAAGACGTGCCGCCAAGCGATTTAGCGTTCCGGTACGATGCCGTGTAGAAACCAAATAAGGGTATGGGTTTAATATAACTGCCATGTCCCTAACAGGTTAGCCCGCTACCATCTTAGACTGCATCATCACTTACCATCAGGTGAGATCGCAATCAAGGGCTAACTTGTAGTGGATAAAAAAAAACTTTAGTGTCAGCTATGACATTTGAGATAATATGTCAAATGGTTCCTGAGATGACGATCTGAAAGAAAATTGTAATAGTTTTAATCGTGCCAACGGGGCTCATTCTGTAGTGCACAATCTCTAAACTAAACTAAATGACAGCATTAAAAATATTGCTAATCCTTTCATAATACTCCCTGCGGAAAGGGACAGAATTAGATTTAAAGCTGTCATTTTAGTTTAGAGATTGTGTCATACAGAATTGGCCACAATGTAATTTTGGATTATGTACATATTTTCATTTAGGTCAAGTAAATGATGGAACGATATTACTCCACCCACCAAGAACCTAAAATGAAAAAAACAAAACCTTTTTTTAAAAGTTTCGATGTTACTTTCGTATAATAACCCTATGTCTTGTTCCAGTCGTTGCCGAAAGACGAACAAACAGGCAAGAGTTGGACGCGGGTCGGCTTCATTACCTACAGTACCACAGTGCACTTCTATAATATTAAGGTAAGAGATCAAATAATCCCTGCATGAGAATATATATCGGAAACGTGACTCTCTTAAAGATTTTGTCTATCTTGTATTAATCTCAGCTATTGATTAATACAGGTTTTATAAGTCAACGCTATTTCGGAAAAAATCGTTATTGCAGGACGGTAGGCCAAGCTCCATAGTGAAATATTCAAAGCCTTTGCCTATGGGATTGTGACGATTTTATTTAAGCCAAAAGAACTTTTAGGTTTGCCGTTACCGGATAGCCGTAGAGCAACACTTGTTGAGTCGAGGCTATTATACAATTAGCGAAATTCTTAGCGACAAAGTTGTATGGAAGCAATCGACTTGAAGTCCAGCGCCTCACAGGATAGTTTACTTATTGTAATGCCATGTTTTTTTAAAAGAATACCTGCTGAGTTTAATGCCGGCTCTTTTTATTAGAATCACCTCACAAATCGGCGTGCGAGCATGTTACACCTAACGGCCAGAGCCCTCCTTTCACGTTCAATATAGTCGTTATTGCGTAGTTCCTCAGTCAGAATATGCCCCTTTATGCACCCTTCCTACTGGTACTCCATCTAGGAAAAACGATGGGGTCCTCTCCGGACCTTTACCCGCGCGGAACACCATCATCTGCGTCAACTTCCTTCATGTAAGAAATAAATCGGGTATCGAGCGACATTTAACTATGATTCCAGGGCACACTGGCCCAGCCGCAGATGTTGTCTGTGGGCGACGTGGGCGATATGTTCGTTCCGCTCCTGGAAGGCTTCCTCCAGACGCCGGAGGAGAGCGGGCCCGTGCTCGAGGCGCTGCTGCAGCAGATACCCGCCATGTTCCAGCACAACAAGGACACGGAGACCATTCTACTGCCCGCTGTACAGGTAATCATATACCCTCGCAGCTTGGCTCAGCCGCAGATGTTGCCAGGGGGCGATATGTTCCGCTCCTGGAAGGCTTCCTCCAGACGCCGGAGGAGAGCGGGCCCGTGCTCGAGGCGCTGCTGCAGCAGATACCCGCCATGTTCCAGCACAACAAGGACACGGAGACCATTCTACTGCCCGCTGTACAGGTAATCATATACCCTCGCAGCTTGGCTCAGCCGCAGATGTTGCCAGGGGGCGATATGTTCCGCTCCTGGAAGGCTTCCTCCAGACGCCGGAGGAGAGCGGGCCCGTGCTCGAGGCGCTGCTGCAGCAGATACCCGCCATGTTCCAGCACAACAAGGACACGGAGACCATTCTACTGCCCGCTGTACAGGTAATCATATACCCTCGCAGCTTGGCTCAGCCGCAGATGTTGCCAGGGGGCGATATGTTCCGCTCCTGGAAGGCTTCCTCCAGACGCCGGAGGAGAGCGGGCCCGTGCTCGAGGCGCTGCTGCAGCAGATACCCGCCATGTTCCAGCACAACAAGGACACGGAGACCATTCTACTGCCCGCTGTACAGGTAATCATATACCCTCGCAGCTTGGCTCAGCCGCAGATGTTGCCAGGGGGCGATATGCTCCGCTCCTGGAAGGCTTCCTCCAGACGCCGGAGGAGAGCGGGCCCGTGCTCGAGGCGCTGCTGCAGCAGATACCCGCCATGTTCCAGCACAACAAGGACACGGAGACCATTCTACTGCCCGCTGTACAGGTAATCATATACCCTCGCAGCTTGGCTCAGCCGCAGATGTTGCCAGGGGGCGATATGTTCCGCTCCTGGAAGGCTTCCTCCAGACGCCGGAGGAGAGCGGGCCCGTGCTCGAGGCGCTGCTGCAGCAGATACCCGCCATGTTCCAGCACAACAAGGACACGGAGACCATTCTACTGCCCGCTGTACAGGTAATCATATACCCTCGCAGCTTGGCTCAGCCGCAGATGTTGCCAGGGGGCGATATGTTCCGCTCCTGGAAGGCTTCCTCCAGACGCCGGAGGAGAGCGGGCCCGTGCTCGAGGCGCTGCTGCAGCAGATACCCGCCATGTTCCAGCACAACAAGGACACGGAGACCATTCTACTGCCCGCTGTACAGGTAATCATATACCCTCGCAGCTTGGCTCAGCCGCAGATGTTGCCAGGGGGCGATATGTTCCGCTCCTGGAAGGCTTCCTCCAGACGCCGGAGGAGAGCGGGCCCGTGCTCGAGGCGCTGCTGCAGCAGATACCCGCCATGTTCCAGCACAACAAGGACACGGAGACCATTCTACTGCCCGCTGTACAGGTAATCATATACCCTCGCAGCTTGGCTCAGCCGCAGATGTTGCCAGGGGGCGATATGCTCCGCTCCTGGAAGGCTTCCTCCAGACGCCGGAGGAGAGCGGGCCCGTGCTCGAGGCGCTGCTGCAGCAGATACCCGCCATGTTCCAGCACAACAAGGACACGGAGACCATTCTACTGCCCGCTGTACAGGTAATCATATACCCTCGCAGCTTGGCTCAGCCGCAGATGTTGCCAGGGGGCGATATGTTCTGCTCCTGGAAGGCTTCCTCCAGACGCCGGAGGAGAGCGGGCCCGTGCTCGAGGCGCTGCTGCAGCAGATACCCGCCATGTTCCAGCACAACAAGGACACGGAGACCATTCTACTGCCCGCTGTACAGGTAATCATATACCCTCGCAGCTTGGCTCAGCCGCAGATGTTGCCAGGGGGCGATATGTTCCGCTCCTGGAAGGCTTCCTCCAGACGCCGGAGGAGAGCGGGCCCGTGCTCGAGGCGCTGCTGCAGCAGATACCCGCCATGTTCCAGCACAACAAGGACACGGAGACCATTCTACTGTCCGCTGTACAGGTAATCATATACCCTCGCAGCTTGGCTCAGCCGCAGATGTTGCCAGGGGGCGATATGCTCCGCTCCTGGAAGGCTTCCTCCAGACGCCGGAGGAGAGCGGGCCCGTGCTCGAGGCGCTGCTGCAGCAGATACCCGCCATGTTCCAGCACAACAAGGACACGGAGACCATTCTACTGCCCGCTGTACAGGTAATCATATACCCTCGCAGCTTGGCTCAGCCGCAGATGTTACCAGGGGGCGATATGCTCCGCTCCTGGAAGGCTTCCTCCAGACGCCGGAGGAGAGCGGGCCCGTGCTCGAGGCGCTGCTGCAGCAGATACCCGCCATGTTCCAGCACAACAAGGACACGGAGACCATTCTACTGCCCGCTGTACAGGTAATCATATACCCTCGCAGCTTGGCTCAGCCGCAGATGTTGCCAGGGGGCGATATGCTCCGCTCCTGGAAGGCTTCCTCCAGACGCCGGAGGAGAGCGGGCCCGTGCTCGAGGCGCTGCTGCAGCAGATACCCGCCATGTTCCAGCACAACAAGGACACGGAGACCATTCTACTGCCCGCTGTACAGGTAATCATATACCCTCGCAGCTTGGCTCAGCCGCAGATGTTGCCAGGGGGCGATATGTTCCGCTCCTGGAAGGCTTCCTCCAGACGCCGGAGGAGAGCGGGCCCGTGCTCGAGGTGCTGCTGCAGCAGATACCCGCCATGTTCCAGCACAACAAGGACACGGAGACCATTCTACTGCCCGCTGTACAGGTAATCATATACCCTCGCAGCTTGGCTCAGCCGCAGATGTTGCCAGGGGGCGATATGCTCCGCTCCTGGAAGGCTTCCTCCAGACGCCGGAGGAGAGCGGGCCCGTGCTCGAGGCGCTGCTGCAGCAGATACCCGCCATGTTCCAGCACAACAAGGACACGGAGACCATTCTACTGCCCGCTGTACAGGTAATCATATATCCTCGCAGCTTGGCTCAGCCGCAGATGTTGCCAGGGGGCGATATGTTCCGCTCCTGGAAGGCTTCCTCCAGACGCCGGAGGAGAGCGGGCCCGTGCTCGAGGCGCTGCTGCAGCAGATACCCGCCATGTTCCAGCACAACAAGGACACGGAGACCATTCTACTGCCCGCTGTACAGGTAATCATATACCCTCGCAGCTTGGCTCAGCCGCAGATGTTGCCAGGGGGCGATATGCTCCGCTCCTGGAAGGCTTCCTCCAGACGCCGGAGGAGAGCGGGCCCGTGCTCGAGGCGCTGCTGCAGCAGATACCCGCCATGTTCCAGCACAACAAGGACACGGAGACCATTCTACTGCCCGCTGTACAGGTAATCATATACCCTCGCAGCTTGGCTCAGCCGCAGATGTTGCCAGGGGGCGATATGCTCCGCTCCTGGAAGGCTTCCTCCAGACGCCGGAGGAGAGCGGGCCCGTGCTCGAGGCGCTGCTGCAGCAGATACCCGCCATGTTCCAGCACAACAAGGACACGGAGACCATTCTACTGCCCGCTGTACAGGTAATCATATACCCTCGCAGCTTGGCTCAGCCGCAGATGTTGCCAGGGGGCGATATGCTCCGCTCCTGGAAGGCTTCCTCCAGACGCCGGAGGAGAGCGGGCCCGTGCTCGAGGCGCTGCTGCAGCAGATACCCGCCATGTTCCAGCACAACAAGGACACGGAGACCATTCTACTGCCCGCTGTACAGGTAATCATATACCCTCGCAGCTTGGCTCAGCCGCAGATGTTGCCAGGGGGCGATATGCTCCGCTCCTGGAAGGCTTCCTCCAGACGCCGGAGGAGAGCGGGCCCGTGCTCGAGGCGCTGCTGCAGCAGATACCCGCCATGTTCCAGCACAACAAGGACACGGAGACCATTCTACTGCCCGCTGTACAGGTAATCATATACCCTCGCAGCTTGGCTCAGCCGCAGATGTTGCCAGGGGGCGATATGCTCCGCTCCTGGAAGGCTTCCTCCAGACGCCGGAGGAGAGCGGGCCCGTGCTCGAGGCGCTGCTGCAGCAGATACCCGCCATGTTCCAGCACAACAAGGACACGGAGACCATTCTACTGCCCGCTGTACAGGTAATCATATACCCTCGCAGCTTGGCTCAGCCGCAGATGTTGCCAGGGGGCGATATGCTCCGCTCCTGGAAGGCTTCCTCCAGACGCCGGAGGAGAGCGGGCCCGTGCTCGAGGCGCTGCTGCAGCAGATACCCGCCATGTTCCAGCACAACAAGGACACGGAGACCATTCTACTGCCCGCTGTACAGGTAATCATATACCCTCGCAGCTTGGCTCAGCCGCAGATGTTGCCAGGGGGCGATATGTTCCGCTCCTGGAAGGCTTCCTCCAGACGCCGGAGGAGAGCGGGCCCGTGCTCGAGGCGCTGCTGCAGCAGATACCCGCCATGTTCCAGCACAACAAGGACACGGAGACCATTCTACTGCCCGCTGTACAGGTAATCATATACCCTCGCAGCTTGGCTCAGCCGCAGATGTTGCCAGGGGGCGATATGCTCCGCTCCTGGAAGGCTTCCTCCAGACGCCGGAGGAGAGCGGGCCCGTGCTCGAGGCGCTGCTGCAGCAGATACCCGCCATGTTCCAGCACAACAAGGACACGGAGACCATTCTACTGCCCGCTGTACAGGTGATCATATACCCTCGCAGCTTGGCTCAGCCGCAGATGTTGCCAGGAGGCGATATGTTCTTTCCGCTCCTGGAAGGCGTAGATTTTATTAAAAAATAAACTAGAAAGAAACTAAATTGTTTCCAAAATGGCGGCCTACAGCCATAGGCAAGGCAGTAGGCGCGAAATGTGTCAAATGTCAAGTCTGACAAGTGACATTGCCATTCCATGGCAGATTACATGCTACTGTTAAAATCTATAAGTATAAAAGCGAAAGGTCACTGATTCATCACGATATCTCAGGAACTATAAAGCATACAGATTTGAAATTTGGAAGGTAGGTTTCTTCTATGGTGTAGACGTCAGCTAAGAAACGGTTTTGAGAAAATTCACCCCTAAGGGGTTGAAATGGGGGTTGGAAGTTTGTATGAAAGTCCTTTGTTTTTGAAGTTAGAGACATGAAAATTTGGCAATTAAGTTAATAGTTATAAATAATAAAAACCTTATTAAGGCAGTTTTACGAAAATTCACCCCAAAGAGGGTGAAATGGAGGTTATAAGTTTGTATGAAAGTCTTATGTGTTTTAAGTTAGAGACTTGAAAATCGGGATTTAGGTTATTAGATTTAAATAAATAATAACCTTTTTAAGCAATTTTACGAAAATCTACCAGATTAGGGGTGAAATAGGGATTGGAAGCTTACATGAGGGTTTTAAGTTTTTGAAGCTAGATACTTGAAAATCGGGATTTAGATTATTAGTTTTAAATTATAATAACCTGTGTGGGTTACTTTATTAGAATAAAAAGAGTCTATTAGTAGAAAGAATAAAACTTAAATAATTAACACCACATAAAAAACACAATATAAAATGAAAGGGTAAAAAGTACTTAGAGCTATTTACAACTATAAAACATTAGGTAGATTACGCGACACGTGAGTACGTGAGCGCAGGCTCGTTAAGGTAGGAGCTTCGACGACGGTTATTAGCGTACTGGCTTCGTGTCCGAAATTGACAGTCTTTAACTCGCGTCCCTGAACAAACTGCGTCGTGAAGTTATTTAATGGAATTACAATTAAAGGTGGCTACACCTGTATAATCAATTTTACGAAAATTCACCCCAAAGACGGTGAAATAGGGGTTGTAAGTTTATATGAAGATCCAATGTGATTGAAATTGGAGACTTGAAAATCGGGATTCAGGTTATTAGTTTTAAATAATAAAAACTGCCAATGCTATAGCCGCTATACGGTAGACCTTTTGCAGCGGGAAAATCTCATAGGAAATTCGAAATAGTACGCGGGGGACCTCTAGTATTATATAACACCGTGTTGCAGGCGGGCTTGGAAGCGCTAAAGGCGGCGGACACGTCTGGGCAGTTGCTGGTGTTCCACACAACGCTGCCCACGTTCAACGCGCCGGGCAAACTGATCAACAGGGAGGACAGGAAACTGCTCGGCACCGAGAAGGAGAAGCAGATATTGAGTGAGTGAGACACGTGACAATGTTTGAAGTGAAAACTTCTTTAGCCGCACTGAGCGCTTTTTGGTAGGGTGTAAACTTGTGGATTCGCGTCACCGACATGCTCGCGTTGTTACGAAGACACAGGTCTTAAGTATGAAAATACTACATTCGTAATTATACTTTAATGCCATAGTTTTAAGAGGCCGGTGATCGCCGCTCGCAATTTCTATTCAACCCGCAAATATAAATTTGCCGGTATATTGCTATCTCTATTTGGCTGATGACACATGATCGCGTGCAAACGCGATAGCAATATGAGCGTACAGAATTTGTTATACGTTTAGTCTTGTTCCGTAAATACCAAAAATGATGAATGATAACTTGTTGTGTTTTCCACTTCGTGTTGTTATTCGGGAACTTGACAATATAGGCTATGCTCCTGGTCAATTAGTACGTAACATATCGTCGGTTTTATATGATACAAATAAGGAGAAAACATGTCATTCATGTCGTAAAAACAAGCAAAACGCTATGCGCTTACATTTAATTTTGGGAAAATATTTTGAAAACATAATTATCCAGGGGCCTAGATAAATACAAGTTCAATCTTAATAATCGCATAATCTGGTGGAAATATTCTCGAATTACGAATCATTTTGGTATTACGTTTATATGGGCAATTCACCCTCCGCTGGCACCTTAAATATAAAAATACTGCATTCGTAATTATACTTTAGTGCCTTAGTTTTAAGGTTTATATAGTATAATTTTATATTTTTTTTTAAATATTTTAAAAATAAATATTTAAGTATTCGTTATCACTTCTGATAGAAGTGAAAACAAAGACAAACAAACATACTTAGATCGCTAGATGATGGATAAAACGGTGGGTTTGACACTCACTCTATAACCCGTTATTCTAGGTGAACGATAAACGCGGTAACGCGACAGGAACAAACGGTAAATGGCTAACGTTGTCGCGTAGATATTTGTCATTTTCTATAGAGTCGTATCGCGTCGCGTCGCCTTCGTCGCTCACCTAGGACAACGGGTTAGCTACGTAACACATCTCCGGTTCAAACGCAACAATAGGGTTAATAGGCCTATTACACTGCACTTTTCACAGATACCCTTGCATTTGAATCAGTGTAGTTTAATATGATTTAGGGAGTAAGGGTCCCTAAATTGGTCCTTATAGGTCTATTACACTGCACTTTTCACAGAGACCCTTACATTTGAATCAGTGTAGTTTAATATGATTTAGGGAGTAAGGGTCCCTAAATTGGTCCTTATAGGCCTATTACACTGCACTTTTCACCGGGCCCTTATCCACAGCAATAAGGACTAATTTAGGGAACCTTCCTCCCTAAATCTTATTACACTACACTGATTCAAGTGCCTGGGTCCCTGTGAAAAGTGCAGTGTAATAGTCCTATAAGGACCAATTTAGGGACCCTTCTTCCCTACATGTTATTACACTACACTGATTCAAGTGCAAGCGTCCCTGTGAAAAGTGCAGTGTAATAGGCCTATAAGGACCAATATAGGGACCCTTAATTCCTAAATCTTATTACACTACACTGATTCAAGCGTAAGGATCCCTGTGATAAGTGCAGTGTAACAGGCCTATAAGGACCAATTTAGGGACCCTTAGTCCCTAGTTTTTATTACATTGCACGGATTCAAGTTTTAAGGGTCCCTGTGAACAGTGCAGTGTAACAGGCCTATGACGCACACTGTCCGGTTGAAACGCAACATTAGGGTCAACGCACACCGTTTGCCCCCAGCGCCGCAGACGACGGCGTACAACGAGCTCGGGCAGTCGTGCTCCGCTGCGGGCGTGTGCGTGCAGATGTTCGTGTGCAACAACGCGTACATAGACGCGGCCACGCTCGGCCAACTGCCCAGGCTGACCGGCGGCCAGCTGCACAAGTACACGTACTTCGTTGTGAGTTATAGTTATCTTCCTTTAGTGCTTTTTGTAACGAAGGCTGGCGATCTTACTGGCAACTTGTTTTTTTTTTTTTGGTGGCCATCTTTTTTTGTCCGTTTCACCCAATGGCCCAAGGTATTGAGCATTTTCGTTTTCAGGACAACACCTCTCCGGCTGATAGTTTTCGAGAACCTCTGGTAAACCCCAGCTCTCTTCTCGCTTTCAGCTATAACTTTTTATAATCTAGAAATTGTGACCTTTATGGTTTGATGAAAAGGATCCATACAAAAATTTCCAGAAGGTTCTCGGAATCAGTCGGTTAGCGCAAGTAGCGTTATGATTGCTTTTTGTAACCAAGGGTGGCGATCTTACTGGCATCGTGTTTTTTTTTTTGGTGGCCATCTTTTTCCACAGATTCACCCAGTGACCCGAGGTCAATACAAAATTGTCCAGGAGGACTGATCGGTCCGTTAGCGTAAGTAGCTTTGTATATGTCACCGTGAGAGTGTAAAAACCGTTAGATTATAATCTAACTCGCGAAATTGCAAACTGTCGAAATATTACAATTTAACGAATTATTTTCCTGTAGATTGTAATCTGATAGGCATATAAACCCGATAAAACGTAAGTGCCTGATTATTTATGTCGAACCCTAACCTAACCTACAAGAAAGAGACAAGAAAACGTAAATACAATGAATATTTCAAAAATTGACACTCAGAACATTGAACAGTTTACAATTGTAACGAAGCTAAGGGTCCAGGATATGACTGGTCGCGTAGCTTCGTGTGTCTGGGTAGGGAGGCCCTCACAAATCAAACGCGATTCATAGAAAACACACTTAAAAAACCTTTAGTCACGGTTCTACAGAAAGTCCTTAAGTCTAAACGATCTTCATATACCTTAACTATACGGTCCGAGGTCCTGAGGGGACCTGCGGGGCGCGGGGCGTCTTTTTTTTTTGCATTGAGTATGCTGCATAGGCCCTACTGACCGCTACAGCGTCACCGGGGGGATGGGCGAGCGCTAAGCGTCGCCGAGAAAAGAGCCCTAGGGCTCGATGACATCGGGGGAGGCAACGTCTTCCTAAGGGCGCCTCCTATGAGGCTCGGATCACGGCTTAGGATGACGTTGGGATGTATGGGAGGTCGGTTGGACTAGATTAGTCCACACGCCCCCGAGGCCGTGGGTTAAGACCACGTCCGGGTGACGTAAGATATCGGGGTCCTCGTCTTCGCCGGCGAAGACGCTGTGTTTGGTTAGTGTTTGTGTGTAGCCCTAAGTAGGGTGCATTGTCGGTGGTGATTTGGTCGTCGGGGTCGTTAAGGACGTGTTTGGGACGTCTTTTGTCTGGTGGGTCATTTCGGTCGGGGGTGTAAGATGCAGTCTGAACTACAAGAGGGTTGGGATGTCTAACTGCCTTCTCAAAATAATTTTTGGAGAGCTGCTATTGGGTGGGCTATGGTAGGACGCACGCACGCAGGCTGGATACGTTATATAGGCCGTGGGGGTCATGGTAGGCTGCGTCATACAATCATTCGACATTTTACGATTTCGCGAGTTAGATTGTAATGTAACGGTTTTTACTAATTGAGAGTTTGCTCAGGAACTATTCGATCTGGTTCCTCCGTCACCTTTTTTTTTATCGAATCGCAAGGCATCGACAAGGTCTGCAACCCTTACGCAGTCGAAATTCCGCGGGCTGGTACGAAGCGATTTGCTTCCTCGTTTCTAATTAGAACCGCTAGGATATGGAATGCCCTTCCGGCTTCCGTTTTCCCCTCCTCTTTTAATATAGGTACCTTCAAATCAAGAGTGAATAGGCATCTTCTAGGAAAGCGCGCTCCACCTTAGGCTGCATCACCAATTTAACCAAGTCTGATTGCAGCCAAGCGCTGGCCTATATAATTAAAAAAAAAAAAAAATTATTGACCGTGACATATATATGTGTCCGTGCGCAGGCGGAGACGGACGGCGCGCGACTGGCGTGGGACGTGAAGCGCGCGGCGACGCGGCCGACGGCGCACGACGCGGTGATGCGCGTGCGCACGTCCACGGGCGTGCGCGCGACCGACTTCTACGGACACTTTTTCATGTCCAACACCACTGACGTCGAGCTGGCCGCTATCGGTGAGTCTCTCTATACAGCCGTACAGCCATACAGCCGCGGTCCCCCTTCCACTACAGCCCAATAACGTCCCACTGCTGGGCACAGACCGCCACTCTCATGAGAGAGAGGAAATTAGAGCTTAGACCCACCACGCTGCTCCAATGCTGGGCTTTAACGACTATTAACATGTTAGTGATAATAGCCGGGACCGACGGCTTAACGTGCTCTCCGAGGCACGGGGGTGAAACACCGCCAACTTCCTAACTCCGGGCTAGTACTGGGAATTTGTAATCAGAAAAACCCGATACTTAATTATGGCCCGACCCGGGACTCGAACCCGGGACCTCGACGGTCGTAGTCGAACATGCCAACCACTAGACCAACGAGGCAGTTCACCCGGGGGGGGGGTAGAATTTTCTAAAATCCTTTCTTAGCGGATGGCTCCGGCAATATATTTTTTTAATGTATTACAAGTTACCCCTTGACTGCGATCTCACCTGATGGTAAGTGATTATGCAGGCTTACATGTGTCTCTGTCAAATATTGACGTCCATGCTCTCCTCCTTGCAAGAAGAGGTTCTAGGTTTGGTCAGCCACCTAGACCTCTCTGGAGAGCTATGCTCCGTTCTCGGTTCTCATCAAATTCCTGGAGCAGGAGTGTCTGCAGACGGACAACTCAGTTGTCCGTCTGCAGACAGTGTTGCCGGTCCCTCTAGCCTTGTTCCGGTATTGCGGCCTGACTTGCCGAAGAAGTGAAGGAACGGGACGGAAGGCCCTGGCAAAGGAGCCCCGGACCGCAGGCTGCGAGTTGGAGCGCCCGAGGAGGCTCGACGAGCGCTGCCTGTTTATAGCGGATTTGCAGCCATGGAGGCCCCCTCACCAGGCCGGGCCACTTCGTGTGCTCTTATCCACAGTTTTTGGCCGAATGCCAAGGTGTGCCATGGCCATCCTGTGCGCCAACCGTATCGGTGTTGGCCGCCAGGAGGAGGGTGAGCGCACACCCCGCACGGGTGGGAGCGCTTTTGCTGAACCCTCTCCGGTGGACTAGCGTCGGTCCCCAGTGGAGCAGCCCGTTTCCCGATGTGTCAGGCCCCCCCCCCGTGAAGGGGCTTCACCCCCCGTGAATGGGCTTCCCCATTCTTCCAGTCCCCTCTACGCGAGTGGCCGCGACTAGAACGTCGCCCACCTCGAATGGGTCGGCAGCGGTATTCTCTTCTCGGTCTAGTTCGGGCTGTACTACCGCCTCGGGATGATGCCTGGGTATACCCGAATGGAGGATCATCTCCTCCGCCCGTAGAAGTGACCGCTTGGTTCCGGTTCGAGGTGCC
This sequence comes from Erebia palarica, assembly GCA_964035005.1. Lineage (NCBI taxonomy): Eukaryota > Metazoa > Arthropoda > Insecta > Lepidoptera > Nymphalidae > Erebia > Erebia palarica. The sequence continues at coordinate 1,032,358 of OZ035992.1, forward strand.
CCGGCACGATGAGCGGTAGGGTGACCAATGTTAGGTATCGCCGCCCTAGTCCCCACCACGGCCAGCAGGTGCCAGGCGACAAGTCAGCAACAACCTGGGAGGGTCACAACTTATTCATAACTTTCACAAACACACATCAAACACACAGATAATACCTCCTCTTGGGTTGTTAACAGTCAAATGGGTCTTGGAAGGTCTAGGTTATAAGTTCAGTTATTAGTGTGTATTTAGTTCACCTAACCCAATCACCACTGAGTACCAATACTTACGTCCCTGACCAAGTGACCTACTAGCAGCTCATGGCCCCCTGCTTCTAAGGTCATGGGTTTGTCCTCACCGGGCAGTCTTGCAGTCATAACAAATTTGGTAGCAGAGCGTGGTAACTTCCTCAGACCCACATTTAAATTCAATTGTGACCTTACTTAAAGCTCTGCGGTAACTGGGCACTTGTACGGTATGCCAAATTTCAGCCCGATCCCCCGTTTCCTTTTATATATTTAGGTTTCGCTTGTCCACAGACGCGGACAAAGCGATAGGAGTGGAGATCAAACACGACGACAAGCTAACAGCTGAGGACGGCGTGTACATACAAGCGGCGCTGCTGTACACGCACCGCAGCGGGCAGCGGCGGCTGCGCGTCATCAACCTGGCGCTCGCGGTGGCGCACCAGCTCGCGGACGTGTACAGGTCCGCCGAGCTCGACACGTGCATCAACTTCCTCACCAAGCAAGGTAACCGGTGTTGAGAGCTAACAGCGAGGACGGCGTGTACATACAAGCGGCGCTGCTGTACACGCACCAGCTCGCGGACGTGTACAGGTCCGCCGAGCTCGACACGTGCATCAACTTCCTCACCAAGCAAGGTAACCGGTGTTGAGAGCTAACAGCGAGGACGGCGTGTACATACAAGCGGCGCTGCTGTACACGCACCAGCTCGCGGACGTGTACAGGTCCGCCGAGCTCGACACGTGCATCAACTTCCTCACCAAGCAAGGTAACCGGTGTTGAGAGCTAACAGCGAGGACGGCGTGTACATACAAGCGGCGCTGCTGTACACGCACCAGCTCGCGGACGTGTACAGGTCCGCCGAGCTCGACACGTGCATCAACTTCCTCACCAAGCAAGGTAACCGGTGTTGAGAGCTAACAGCGAGGACGGCGTGTACATACAAGCGGCGCTGCTGTACACGCACCAGCTCGCGGACGTGTACAGGTCCGCCGAGCTCGACACGTGCATCAACTTCCTCACCAAGCAAGGTAACCGGTGTTGAGAGCTAACAGCGAGGACGGCGTGTACATACAAGCGGCGCTGCTGTACACGCACCAGCTCGCGGACGTGTACAGGACCGCCGAGCTCGACACGTGCATCAACTTCCTCACCAAGCAAGGTAACCGGTGTTGAGAGCTAACAGCGAGGACGGCGTGTACATACAAGCGGCGCTGCTGTACACGCACCAGCTCGCGGACGTGTACAGGTCCGCCGAGCTCGACACGTGCATCAACTTCCTCACCAAGCAAGGTAACCGGTGTTGAGAGCTAACAGCGAGGACGGCGTGTACATACAAGCGGCGCTGCTGTACACGCACCAGCTCGCGGACGTGTACAGGACCGCCGAGCTCGACACGTGCATCAACTTCCTCACCAAGCAAGGTAACCGGTGTTGAGAGCTAACAGCGAGGACGGCGTGTACATACAAGCGGCGCTGCTGTACACGCACCAGCTCGCGGACGTGTACAGGTCCGCCGAGCTCGACACGTGCATCAACTTCCTCACCAAGCAAGGTAACCGGTGTTGAGAGCTAACAGGTGAGGACGGCGTGTACATACAAGCGGCGCTGCTGTACACGCACCAGCTCGCGGACGTGTACAGGTCCGCCGAGCTCGACACGTGCATCAACTTCCTCACCAAGCAAGGTAACCGGTGTTGAGAGCTAACAGCGAGGACGGCGTGTACATACAAGCGGCGCTGCTGTACACGCACCAGCTCGCGGACGTGTACAGGTCCGCCGAGCTCGACACGTGCATCAACTTCCTCACCAAGCAAGGTAACCGGTGTTGAGAGCTAACAGGTGAGGACGGCGTGTACATACAAGCGGCGCTGCTGTACACGCACCAGCTCGCGGACGTGTACAGGTCCGCCGAGCTCGACACGTGCATCAACTTCCTCACCAAGCAAGGTAACCGGTGTTGAGAGCTAACAGGTGAGGACGGCGTGTACATACAAGCGGCGCAAGGTAACCTGCTCGTTTGCTCGCTGTACGGGAGCAGGTGTTATGGCTCGAGAAACCTAACAAAGGATGATCATCCACCGAGCAGATGTTGTGCTCGGGGACCGCTGGTCCGACCGTACATACGTTGGAACCGACGTTGGAAATGTGCATATATATAGCTTAATTCAGAGAAAACTCCGTAATCGCGGTTCAGGCTCTTCGTGTTCTTAGTGTGCTACTAGTAGTGCCATCTAATATTTAATTTTTAATGAGCTTCAGTATTTTTTAAAAGAACTTCACAATGATCTCAATAGATGCCGCTCTGTAAAAGTTGATTTGTTTGTGACCCGCTGTACCCGCGCACCGAACGAGCTGCATTTTAGTAAAATACTGTACGTATACATATCCCATCCACGCAAGCGGATGACCATTGACGCCATCAGATTCGGTGCGTTTTAATGCGCACAGTGCGGTCTCAGTTCGGGGCGAACCACTAGTATTAGTATAGAAGTACAGATGGATCGTTTTCTTCCAGCCGTGTGGGCGCTCAGGGAAGCAACCCCCAGGCAGGTTCGGGAAGGGCTGACGACCAGGTGCGCCAAGTCGCTGGCGGCGTACCGGAGACACTGTGCCTCGCCCTCGTCAGTGGGGCAGCTGGTGTTGCCGGAGTCCATGAAACTGTTACCACTGTACACCAGCTGTGTTCTACGGTCAGATGCTGTAGCGGGAGGTCTGTAGCACCGTCGTTTTCAATTCCACAGTCCCACTACATGTTCATTTCATTGCATTTATAATTTTTTTTTTTTATCCACTACAAGTTAGCCCTTGACTGCGATCTCACCTGATGGTAAGTGAAGATGCAGTCTAAGATGGTAGCAGGCTAACCTGTTAGGGGCATGGCAGTTATTATTGCATTCATTACCTGAGTGACCGAGCTTTGGCCGGTATTTTTTTGGTAAATCGTGTTTTTTGGATATTATATTTGAATACATGTTGGGGCTTCAACCAGCTCAGCGAGGCAAGGCTGGGAGCTTAATTTACCTGGGCCCATAGGGGGTGCGAAGTCCCTAGTTGCTGAGAGACTAGGCCCAAATACGGACAGGTTTATTAGTCTTACATGTCAAATACCTTACGTTATTCTTCACCGCTGCTGTCGTCGAGGAAGCAAGTGAGGGTGTATGATGTTTAGGTTGTGAAATGTATGACGTAGGAATAGTGTGAAACGTGTACCCTCACTCAAACTTGAGCTATGGGTGTCAGGCCGCTCCAGAGGTGCGATTATGTAAGAATTGCCGATCCAATCGTTAAAGTTCGGCGTCAAAGTAAAATAAACCTTAACAGCATTGAATTAGAGCTCAATTTCGTGTATTCATTGTCATACGTTTATGGTATCGTACATACCTAAATGTATGAGAATGGATATGTATGGATGGATATATGAACTGGTTAATTAAATAAAAATACAAACAGTAATAATATTTAAGGAAATGACCAGCGAACCTATGGGAGCTTGCCTAGAGATCAAAAATCAATGTGCAGCAATTATTTCTTTTATCTATTATTGTAATTTTATAGTTTGCAGATAAAAAAGTTTCAGGAGTCTGCTTTGAAAACTGAGAAAATAAATAAAAAAAACTATGAAAATGAAAATAAATGAAACACACCAAAGAACTGCTTTCCTAAACTAGATAGCGCTAGTTGTTGTAGTTAGCGAGTTTAAAAAAATATTTTCAAGTATTGCTAACTACGTTTCTCAGGAAAATAATTAAGCTTTGCATTATTTGGGCATGAAAGAGGATAATAATGGTATAATAAAACTATATTTGCAGGAATTATGTAATTCCTTTAAAAATAATGCTGCAATTGTACTGCTGGCACAATAGATGGTGCAAAATGTTTTGGTTAGCAAGTCTTTTAAACTTTTCGACAACAGATGGACGTTCAAGATTTAAACAGTAAACGTATAGTTTTTTTAGACATTTTAACCTTGACCTTATTCGGAATAATAAATCCATAGTAATTTCGGTTTTAATTTTTAAACCTTACTGTAAAACGGAAATCCTGCACATTGTCCCGAATCGGAGGGCAGTTACTGGTTATGCCCTAATAATACTGATGACTGATAGATTTTGGAGACCGTTGGGGTACTTTTATAAATTTCGTGACGTTTCATAATTTTCCTGAAAGACTGGTCGTCTTTCAGGAAAATTATGAAATCTAGAAAATTGAAATAAAATTTGTGAAGACATAATATTTTGTTTTGTTCAGTAGTCATCTTTTCACCGGTTCACCAAATGGCCCTAGGTATTGAGCACTTTGACTTTTGCGACTGTGCGTCTATGACTTATAGTTTTTGAGGTCCGTTGTCATTATACCTATTGGTCGTTCGCCCAGGTCCGGACATAACGTGCGACGACCGCTCGTGTGCTATGTACCGCGCGCTGACGGCGGACGTGTCCCAGTCGCTCGTGTACACGTACCCGCGCCTGCTGCCGCTGCACGCGCTGCCGTCCGCGCCGCCGCAGCCGCTGCGCGCCTCCGTCGACAAGATGAACGAGATGGGTGTATACTTACTGGGTGAGTACAGTCGCTCGTGTACACGTACCCGCGCCTGCTGCCGCTGCACGCGCTGCCGTCCGCGCCGCCGCAGCCGCTGCGCGCCTCCGTCGACAAGATGAACGAGATGGGTGTATACTTACTGGGTGAGTACAGTCGCTCGTGTACACGTACCCGCGCCTGCTGCCGCTGCACGCGCTGCCGTCCGCGCCGCCGCAGCCGCTGCGCGCCTCCGTCGACAAGATGAACGAGATGGGTGTATACTTACTGGGTGAGTACAGTCGCTCGTGTACACGTACCCGCGCCTGCTGCCGCTGCACGCGCTGCCGTCCGCGCCGCCGCAGCCGCTGCGCGCCTCCGTCGACAAGATGAACGAGATGGGTGTATACTTACTGGGTGAGTACAGTCGCTCGTGTACACGTACCCGCGCCTGCTGCCGCTGCACGCGCTGCCGTCCGCGCCGCCGCAGATGAACGAGATGGGTGTATACTTACTGGGTGAGTACAGTCGCTCGTGTACACGTACCCGCGCCTGCTGCCGCTGCGCGCCTCCGTCGACAAGATGAACGAGATGGGTGTATACTTACTGGGTGAGTACAGTCGCTCGTGTACACGTACCCGCGCCTGCTGCCGCTGCACGCGCTGCCGTCCGCGCCGCCGCAGCCGCTGCGCGCCTCCGTCGACAAGATGAACGAGATGGGTGTATACTTACTGGGTGAGTACAGTCGCTCGTGTACACGTACCCGCGCCTGCTGCCGCTGCACGCGCTGCCGTCCGCGCCGCCGCAGCCGCTGCGCGCCTCCGTCGACAAGATGAACGAGATGGGTGTATACTTACTGGGTGAGTACAGTCGCTCGTGTACACGTACCCGCGCCTGCTGCCGCTGCACGCGCTGCCGTCCGCGCCGCCGCAGCCGCTGCGCGCCTCCGTCGACAAGATGAACGAGATGGGTGTATACTTACTGGGTGAGTACAGTCGCTCGTGTACACGTACCCGCGCCTGCTGCCGCTGCACGCGCTGCCGTCCGCGCCGCCGCAGCCGCTGCGCGCCTCCGTCGACAAGATGAACGAGATGGGTGTATACTTACTGGGTGAGTACAGTCGCTCGTGTACACGTACCCGCGCCTGCTGCCGCTGCACGCGCTGCCGTCCGCGCCGCCGCAGCCGCTGCGCGCCTCCGTCGACAAGATGAACGAGATGGGTGTATACTTACTGGGTGAGTACAGTCGCTCGTGTACACGTACCCGCGCCTGCTGCCGCTGCACGCGCTGCCGTCCGCGCCGCCGCAGCCGCTGCGCGCCTCCGTCGACAAGATGAACGAGATGGGTGTATACTTACTGGGTGAGTACAGTCGCTCGTGTACACGTACCCGCGCCTGCTGCCGCTGCACGCGCTGCCGTCCGCGCCGCCGCAGCCGCTGCGCGCCTCCGTCGACAAGATGAACGAGATGGGTGTATACTTACTGGGTGAGTACAGTCGCTCGTGTACACGTACCCGCGCCTGCTGCCGCTGCACGCGCTGCCGTCCGCGCCGCCGCAGCCGCTGCGCGCCTCCGTCGACAAGATGAACGAGATGGGTGTATACTTACTGGGTGAGTACAGTCGCTCGTGTACACGTACCCGCGCCTGCTGCCGCTGCACGCGCTGCCGTCCGCGCCGCCGCAGCCGCTGCGCGCCTCCGTCGACAAGATGAACGAGATGGGTGTATACTTACTGGGTGAGTACAGTCGCTCGTGTACACGTACCCGCGCCTGCTGCCGCTGCACGCGCTGCCGTCCGCGCCGCCGCAGCCGCTGCGCGCCTCCGTCGACAAGATGAACGAGATGGGTGTATACTTACTGGGTGAGTACAGTCGCTCGTGTACACGTACCCGCGCCTGCTGCCGCTGCACGCGCTGCCGTCGACAAGATGAACGAGATGGGTGTAAACCCAGACTGTACAGACTCTGTGTGGGTGGGTGTAAACTGGGACTGGGTAAGTAACATTAAAAACTGTTTATTATAATTGAGTGACAGTAAATTATATTGTTTTCCTCATCGAATGGATTCATGGGTGAACAGAAATTCTCCATGCATCCACTGATGGGTGAAGCCTGAAGAAAAAATATATATAGATAGTTTTTCCGATAGCGCCCGTTACGGTTACGGTACTACGACATATTTTCTATACAAAAGTATAGTAGAAGAAGAAGTTCCAAAAAAAATTTCCTGTAGGCCTCATAAAAATTAAATAATAATCGTTTTGTGTGGACACGAAATTTTGTTTTGTTCGGTGGCAATCTTTTTTCACCCAATGACCCAAATTAGCTTTTTCACTTTCAGGACCTCGATCGCATGTTTTTTTTTCCTGGAGAGCCTTAAAAAAAATTTATAATAATTGTTTTGTGTAGATACGAAATTTGTTTTGTTTCGTCTTTTTTTCATCGGTTCACCCAATGGTCATTGGTAGTACTAATGTACTGCACATTAAATACAATATTATTGTTCTCCAGAAAATGGTGTCCATATGTTAATATGGGTGGGTTCGCAAGCCCCAGCAGAGTGGGTGAGCGACGTATTCGGCGTACCATCACCACAACACGTCGACACCCATGTGTGCGAGTTACCGGAGCTCGACAACCCTACGAGCCAAGCCGTGAGAGAACTTATCTTACAGACCAGGATCAAGCGCAGAAATGCTATGAGGGTGAGTTGATTGTGGCATTTATGGGTGTGGGGGGATTCACAAGCATTAGCCGGGTGGGTGACCATCACCACAACACCCGTGTGTGCGAGTTACCTCAGCTTAACGACCCTACGAGCCACGTCGTGGAAAATCTTGTCTTACACACTAGGATCAAGCGCAGACGCTATGAGGGTGAGTTGATTGTGGCATTTATGGGTGTGGGGGGATTCACAAGCATTAGCCGGGTGGGTGACCATCACCACAACACCCATGTGTGCGAGCTACCTCAGCTTAACGACCCTACGAGCTACGTCGTGGAAAATCTTGTCTTACACACTAGGATCAAGCGCAGAAACGCTATGAGGGCGAGTTGATTGTGGCATTTATGGGTGTGGGTGGGTTCACAAGCATTAGCCGGGCGGGTGACCATCACCACAACACCCATGTGTGCGAATTACCTCAGCTCAACGACCCTACGAGCCACGTCTGAAAAATCTTGTCTTACACACTAGGATCAAGCGCAGACGCTATGAGGGTGAGTTGATTGTGGAAATTTGTGGGTGTGGGTGGGTTCACAAGCATTAGCTGGGTGGGTGACCATCACCACAACACCCATGTGTGCGAGTTACCTCAGCTCAACGACCCTACGAGCCACGTCGTGGAAAATCTTGTCTTACACACTAGGATCAAGCCCAGAAATGCTATGAGGGTGAGTTGATTGTGGAAATTTGTGGGAGTGGGTGGGTTCACAAGCATTAGCTGGGTGGGTGACCATCACCACCACACCCATGTGCGCGAGTTACCTCAGCTCAACGATCCTACAAGTCACGTCGTTAAAGATCTTGTCTTACACACTAGGATCAAGCGCAGAAACGCTATGAGGGTGAGTTGATTGTAGCATTTATGGGTGTGGGCGGGTTCACAAGCATTAGCCGGGTGTGTGACCATCACCACAACACCCATGTGTGCGAGTTACCTCAGCTCAACGACCCTACGAGCCACGTCGTGGAAAATCTTGTCTTACACACTAGGATCAAGCGCAGACGCTATGAGGGTGAGTTGATTGTGGCATTTATGGGTGTCGGAGGGTCCACAAGCATTAGCCGAGTGGGTGAGCGACGCATTCGGCGTAGGATCACCACAACACTCATGTGTGTGAGTTACCGAAGTTGGAGAGCTAGTTTAGTATACCCCAATTTTTGGAGAAAAAGGTAAACACAACCCATATGTGTTATTACAGTATGTGGAAGCAATACAAATAGTTTTAACGCAAAAAACCCCTGGTGTGTGTAGTTTATACAAATACAATAACTAAAAACTAAAAAATGACTTGCATATTTTGCTTCATAAATGTACTTCAGTAGTCATATGTATATGCATGCACTAATTGCACGTAGTTATGCATTGCATGATTATTGGACGTCCCTTTTAGAAACACTTCTAACGTAGCAGACGTTCATATTATAATCACAATATCTTCCCGATGCATATATATAGTATTAAATTTGCCGAAAATAATAGTATTATGGGCATGATATAAGTCTTTTCTTATACTTTTATTTTTAAATTTTAAATATTCGTTTAAAATTCTGTCCCTATGACTGCCAATTTTTGTTTTTTTTTTCAATATGAACAAAAAATTTAAACGTTTCAAAAATATTTGCAGTCTTTAACTCCAATTAAGCCGTGTATTGACTAGGGGACAAATACCCCGCGAAAAGTGTCGCTAGAGATGTCTACGGCCAGCTTAATATACCCCGAACAAAAAAGTTTGACCTCATCACTCGACGTCGCGTGACGGGCCACATGGAAAAGCTAATGCTATCACGCGACGTCGAGTGATTGGCAATCAAAGTGTTAATGAAAATCCTCTGGTGTGATCTTGATACTTCTCTCGAGAACTGCTTGTTATTGTCAGTTGCCAGACATCTCTAGCGACCCTTGTCGCGAGACATTTGTCCCTTAGTGAATACGAAGCTATAGCAGGTTTTTAGTTATTTGCTTTAAGTTTTGCGTGTTAGTTTTTGTAGTTGCACAGAACAGTGCCTGGTGGCAGATTTTCTACCTATTCGATCGCGACAACGATTTGTATGGAATTGTTAGGCATTCAATTAGTCTGTAGTAATATTACAAATGCGAAAGTCTGGATGGATAGATGGATGTTTGTCACTCAATCATGCCAAAACGGCTGAACGGATCTGGGTGAAATTTAGCACCGAGATAGATTATAATCTGGAATTAAACATAGGCTACTTTTTATCCCGGAAAATTAAAGAGTTCCGCGGGAACCAAGAAACCACATTCCGCGCAGACGTCAGTTAGTTCCATATAAATGGTAGTTAACTTTCTCTCTCTCTCTCTGCGTCGTATTCCTCATTACTGAGGGCCTTGACCAGTTTCCATTAATCAATTAATAATGATGGAGTTTTTTTGGGATAGTAATTCGGTGGGTTCCCACGTCCTTCCGCATAAAAAATCAAATTCAAATTCAAATGTTTTTTTATTCAAATAAACTTTTACAAGTGTTTTTGAATCGTCAAGTAAGTCTACCACTGGTCTGGCCTTGAATCTACAAAAGTTAAGTTTCACGCGATCGAACCACGTCCATAAAACGTTAACTTTCACGCGATCGGATACGTAAAAAATCTCCCACTAGGCTTGTAGCACGCGCCTATTGCACGCATTTACCTGAAAGCGACCGTATTGCGTGTGCGCAGCTATCGGTAGCGCACCAGTACGATAAGCAGGAGACGCTGGCGCGGCGGATGCTGGTGGAGGACCAGGGTCTGGACGGCTCCGGCTCCTATGTGGAGCATCTGATGGCCACGCACAAAGCCGTGCAGAAGATGCTGTAGGTCCTGACTCCTGACTGATCTGGGTTATTGGGACTCGAGGGCTTTGCTTGATATCTGGGGCTTTCGGCTGGCTTTATATTTATTATCACTTGAAAATGATGCTGGTGGAGGACCAGGGTCTGGACGGCTCCGGCTCCTATGTGGAGCATCTGATGGCCACGCACAAAGCCGTGCAGAAGATGCTGTAGGTCCTGACTCCTGACTGATCTGGGTTATTGGGACTAGAGGGCTTTGCTTGATATCTGGGGCTTTCGGCTGGCTTTGTATTTATTATCACTTTTGCAAATGCTGTCATTTTTTTACCACTACCATTTAGCCCTTGATGTGATCACCTGGTGGTAAATGACGATGCAGTCTCAGATGGCAGTTGCATTAAACCCATACCCCTTATCGGTTTCTACACGGCATCGTACTGGAACGCTAAATCGCTTGGCCTAGATAGACCAGGGCTTGGACTGGAGGGCTCCAGCTCCTAAGTTTAGCATTTAGTGTACACGCACAAAGCTGTGTAGGAGATGCTCTAGGTCCTCATTGATTTGGGCTATTGGGACTCGTGGGCTTTGCTTGTTTCCTCGGACTTTCGGATGGCTTTATTTAAATTTACTATTCACTATCACTTTTGTAAATGCTGTAATTTTTTTTATTCCAAGCTAGCCCTTGGCGACGATCTCACCTGGTGGTAAATGGCCCTTACCGAACTGGGTGATTCAGACTCGAGGGCTTTGCTTGTTTCCTGAGACTTTGGGCTAGCTTTATTTATGTTATTACTTTTGTAAATACCGGCAATGAAAAAAAATCTGACCTTGAAATTTCACAGTGGGTTATTTATCTATCTATTCAGTAGTAACAACTGACGTAGCTCGAAGAGCTAATAAGCTTATAATCATAATCATTTATTTGCTGATTGTAGTAGTAAGTACATAAAAAGTTGTTACAATAGTATAGTTCCGAGCCACAATCTGACAATCATATGGCGTGCAAATTATTAGTGATACAATAGAATTAAAACACTTAACTGGTTTACACACTTAATAGGCAGGGGTGAATAATTTGAAGAACCGATAACCGTTGGGGCCCCCTAATTGCTTGAATGGCGTCCTTGCACTGGAAAGTGTCGGACGACCCCTCACTAAGTGGACGGACGATCTCAAGCAAAAGTAGCTGCTCAGAGCCGCTGGTAGCAAGTGGCACTAGACCGTGTTCTGTGGAGATACATCCAGGAAACCTTCATCCAGCAGTGGACGTCTATTAGTTGAGACGATTGGTAGTAACGGGGCGCTATGGCCAAGTTTTGTATCTGTCACATGATAAGTTCGTCAGTCAGTTTATAATTCTATGCACGCTTAGGGGGCATTCATAAATTACGTGAGAGAATTTTGTCGATTTTTCGACAAATTTTTTTACTGGATTTAACCCAGTTTTCTCGGAATTTTACACTGTTTCTTGCGGGGAAAAAACTATGATATTTGCCGAGACCACCCTCACCCCCACGTGCGATTGGGTGAGATTTCGCTCGACCCCTTCGCCCCCCTCGCCCCTAAACGCCTCACGTAATTAATGGATGCCCCCATACACTGTATGCCAACTTTGTCACTTGATTTATAGGATAGATGGTTTTTGCATGTTTTTTGGGAATAGTGTATTTTGTTTTGTGTGAAAAGACAAATATATGAAACTGGGGCAAATATAATGCTTGTGTGGTATTTTAGGGTTATCTATTGTTTATGGTATTTATCGCTGACAAAACATTTGTGCTGTTCAAATGATTTAAAACTGCAATTTTTGGTTTTGCTCATCAAAAATAATGCTCTCTATTTAATCTTGCAAGTAAGTCTGATTGCAGCCAAGCGCTAGCCTGTATATTAAAAAAAAATTGGAGCAGGAATGGAAAACAAATCAAAGACGACCTCCGTGGCGCAGTGTGTAGCGCTGTTGTCTTAACGTGCAGAGGTCCCGGGTTCGATCCCCGGCAGGGTCAATTTGGGAATTTATTATTTCAGAATTTTCCCTGGTCTGGCCTGGTGGGAGGCTTCGGCCGTGGCTAGTTACCACCCTACCGGCAAAGACGTGCCGCCAAGCGATTACGCGTTCCGGTACGAAGCCGTGTAGAAACCGAATAGGGGTATGGGTTTAATATAACTGCCATGCCCCTAACAGGTTAGCCCGCTACCATCTTAGACTGCATCATCACTTACCATCAGGTGAGATCGCAGTCAAGGGCTAACTTGTAGTGGATAAAAAAAAAAAAGAGTCCTCCCGGGATTTCCAAAACCTAAATCCAACTATCCATATTGACTTTACTTTGCGACGCGTTTCGACTGCATAGAGAAACTTATCTACGCGGCAATCAGTGGCGTGCACATCATAGAGACATTAAAGCACTGCTTACCCTATTATTTTCCATTGTGACCAGCCAGTAATTATAGGTTTTTACCAAAATGCCTACCCTGGCTTCAAATCCTGTGCACGCCACTGGCGGCAATGTAAGCCACGTGACGGGTCAGCTACTGTTTGATTTTGTCGCGTTTGTCGCTGACTTAGGACAGGGCTATGGAGGGTAGAGGCAAGGAGGATCATCTCTTATCGGAGAAAAGTTGAAAAAGTGTCCAGTATGGCTAGCATGCGCACTACGAGTAAAATTATGTCTACCCGTTATCTCTATCTGTCTACCGAAGCTAACATGGTTACTTGTCTTGTTACGTCAAAAGTAGAGATAAAAGTAATATTTCTAATCTGTGGTATTTTTCTCTACGAACCTTTACGTGACGACTATTTTTTTTGTAATATACCGCATTCTGTGCATGTTAGGGTAAATGAAAAATTTGCCGGAAACGTCAACATCTCTCTCTCGTCGTTGTGCGCATGCTAAGCACACAGTGCTTGCTATAAATAACAGTTCAAAATCCTTCCACAGTGGCGCTAGTGTAGGCAAAGTGTATGGTATGAATGTAGATGAAGTAAAGTATGCCGAGTTAAAAAATTTAGTACAATTGTCGATTAAAGTAGTTATCATACTAATGTTATAAATGCGAAAGTGTGTTTGTTTGTTGGTTTATTGGTTTTTTGGTTTGTTAGTTTGTCCTTCAATCACGCCGCAACGGAGCAACGGATCGACTTGATTTTTGGTATGGGTTTAGTTGAGGACCTGGAGTGTGACATAGGCTACTTTTTATCCCGGAAAATTAAAGATTGATTGAGTAACAAACATCCACATCCATACATCCATCCAAACTTTCGCATTTATAATATTATATAGAGTAGATATAGATTTCATCAACTTACGTTGTGCAAAATAATGATGAATGTTTTCTATCCTTGTTTATTTCTCGAGCCTACTCTAATAATATTTGGCGCTTCACTTTAAATTTACCCTGATGCTAATATGGCGCCCCCAATTTAATGCATTTCGACGGACACATTTCGTATACCTACCAAAATTTTTACCTATTGGCTATCTGTGCATCACAATAGCAATAGGAAATACTCGTAGTTATAGCTTTATTGTGACCATGACGCCTGGGAAGAGTTTTTTAACATTCCCAGTTAGTTTATAAATTTTATGTATAGGTAGTAGTTACTTTTATTTTATTGTATTCTATTTTTAATTTACTATTGTACTGTATTGTGTGTATTGTATATTGCCTTTTTATACTACTGCCTGAAAAAAGGAGTATATTGTTTTCAGGGTTCATGTATGTATGTATGTATGTATGTGAGTTTGTATATTCCACCATAACTTCTATAAACCTGAACCGATTTTGATAAATGAGGTATCGTTAAAATCCCTAGCTTATTCTGGGTGACATAGGCTAGTAAAATTTCAAAAAAAATTGATGGGGTGAACATGGGGTGATCCCGAATTAAAGACTAAATTTAAAAAAAAAATCGAAAATAAGATTAACTATATAATCATCATCTAGAAAATGATGAGTAGATTCCAAAAATATATAACACTATAGTCCAATATCCAGTGATTCACACAAAAATATCATATTATAAAAATGTGGATAAGATTCCAAAGGCTATATATGCAAATCGCTTCTTAGGGAGGTTAACTCCAAAAATAATATGGCAGGGCAGTCGTATTTTTTAATTCGTTAATTGCCTTTAATGAAAACTTTTATTGTTATTATTATTTATTATTATATACAGAGATGTTCCTCCTTACCTCTACCCTCCATAGACAGCCTTATTCTTAACGAAATATGGTTTATTTCGCTTCTTACCTGGGAACCCGTTGTTGCAGCTAACTGTAATGCGTCAGCACGACAAACTGGAGACGGTGTTACGTCACTTCCTGGTGGAGGACCGTGGTGTGGACGGAAGCTCCTCGTACGTGGACTATCTGTGCCACATACACAAGGAGATTCGATCGCTGCTATAGCCCCTGTATTAGCTCGACACTTGCTTACATGTGAAGCGGCCGTTACGGACTGTTTTGGGCTAAAGTCATACTTAAATTGGGTATTTGACAACGAGTCAAAACAGCAACTTTTAATCAAACTTCAAAACGCACGTTTAGTATGGGATGTTGTATGAAATACTGGATAGTGACATCATAAAATATAAAATTCGACCCACTTTTTTTGCTTCAATCGATAGTTTATGTTATTAACAGGGGACGTGGATATTACGACTTTTAGGAGATCCCCTATTTAATAATCACAAAAAAAATGTTTTTGAATAGTTATGTACTGTTGCATTTCGCAACTAAGTGTAGACATATAAAAAACTGCTCAATTTTTTGATGATGGTTATTAAATATACTGAATATTTCTATTCCGTTATCGAATCAATATTTCTATCCCATCATCGAATTATCATGTTAACATTAAAAATTGCGAAAGTGTGTTTGTTTTTGTCCTTTAATCACGCCGCAACAGAGCAACGGATTCAGAGGAACGGAATTGGAAACAGAACTTTCAATTCAAAATTCTGTTGCTCAGTATGCAGTTTCCTACCTCTCTCAACCATAGGAAAGAAAAGAAAGAAAGAAAATATATTTATTCAGTGATGGTATGATAGATGGGGAGCATTCTAGGTGCTATAACTGTCTAGATAGTAGTCTGTTGTATGGGCGTCGACACACTGTCTTTTAGTCCGTAATGCCGCTTCACATTAAGAAAGTTGATGTTAGGAAAAGAACATTACACTGTCTATATGATTCCGTGTGTTGATTGCGAGTGACGATCGGTGGGTGTGACGAGTGATTGACGACTGTATTCTATTGTTATTAGTAATAATTAATAAGGACCGGTTTACATTATGCTAGTCGCTGGATTAAGAACCCTTTCCAGTACTGGGTTGTACTGGGCACTTGGATTAGATTTGTATATTATTTCAGTCAGTTGTAGTTTGATTTGACTACTGTTACATCACTCAAGGGCGCAATACACCTATGTAGTGCCAGGTGCCAGTAGTAGAGTCGTTTACTGTATGATTTCTAATGCTGAGATCTATAGAGCGCACTTTGACTTGGCTCAGACTTTACTCAGAGTTAAAACGAGATGGACTTATGTGAGTAACATAAATCTGTCTCGTTTTAACCATGTCTTAAGTCTAAGCAAAGTCAAAGTTCACTCTATAGATCTCACACTGAGTCTAAACAATGTCCATGTTATTAATTCAGTAACAGCGCTGGTTTAGCTACTGGCGTAATGTGAACCGTCTTTAAGATTAGAGATAGCCTGTTGAGAATTATATGACCATACTAGATAATAGAAAATACGAAATGGTGTTTCCTTTTTTATAATTACGGCATGTTGTTTAACCGACTTTACATAAAGAAGTAAGTTTATGGGTTAATTAAGATCATTTTCTACTAGAACCATTTAAGGCTGGGGCTTTGCCCACGTCCGAAAATCAGTGACCGATTTTATGACAGCACAAAAAATGAAACGTGTAGAAACCGTATAGGGGTATGGGTTTAATATAACTGCCATGCCCCTAACAGGTTAGCCCGCTACCATCTTAGTCTGCATCATCACTTACCATCAGGTGAGATCGCAGTCGAGAGCTAACTTGTAGTGGATAAAAAAACATACAGAGGCCATACAGCCAACGCCTATAACAATACTTGAGCAATATTCCTAAAAAATGACAGCTTGATGTCACGTGCCTTTTGACGTTCCTAAAATAAGTATTTTAATTCTAAAACATCCAAGTAATTAATAATTAAATGGCCTTAAGCATTGGCCGTATGGCCCCCGATCGCAATATTGAAACGCACACGTCCTACAAAAAAGTATGTCAAAAACAAAATGACGGATTCGATTGTCTGTGGAAAATATGTCGGACGAGTATATATCACAAAATCGGTGATAAAGTCATAGATCATCGGACCTACAAAATGCCTGACGTGGGCGACGGCCCTTACCCATAATTGTCTAAGCAATGGGGCGGTCCGTTGTATGGAGACCCCTGCATTAAATCCTCAGTTGATGAAACTTGGCTGGGTTTTAGTACTGGATGAAGCAAAACTTACACAAAAATATCTAACAAAAAAAACGTACGGAAAATATTTATACCTAAAACTTAATATTTATGACTGAATATTTTCTCGATTTCTTTTTAAAATAATAGTAGGTAGTATATTTACACTCAAAACCGAAATATCAAATGAAATAATCATGCAGAACTTTGGGAATTTATAATTTAAACCGATTTTATTATCATACCTAAACATGCGTTTACGCGATAATGTACCTTCCTGCTTTCACAATTGGGCATAGCGTATAAAACCTTACTACCTTTATGATTTTGCATTGGATATTTATAATATACGTTTAAGTCGTGATACTTTAACATAGTATAAAGTTTCTTCGCCGGAGGAATTATTGTTGAGGTCAACTAGCTTTATTGCCTAGACTATAAATAAGTCCATTAACATAAACTAGTAAAATTTTTGTGGTAACGCGGTATTAGTTTTCATTTTCAAAGTCAATTTCTTCGGTGTCTAATTCTAAAAAGGCGCAACAAACTTCTACGTAATAGAGTTGACCCACGTTTTCTTTGTAACAACTTAAATTCAACTTTATGTTATTTAAAATACGGTTGGATTTCGCATACTGAAAATAAAGCTTTGTTTGAGTGGTTATGAAGAAAGAAGCCTACGTCCGAACCGTGAGTAAACTTAAGTAAACGTTGTGTAGAACCTGATAGCCTTACATTTGTTTACTTTAAACGCTAGATTTACAATAATTTCCGTAGATAAAGATATTATATGAAGATAGAAGATGTGTAAGGTAATGTTATTTTTATTTTAGATATACTTATAGTTTTCTAGTTATCGAACTCGATTGTAACAGATTGTAAATACAAATATATACTGGCCTTTAATAATTTTTGATCTTTTATTTCGCATTTATCAGTTTCTTCACCACAGTTTGAAGACAACTAACTCCCAGAGTCAATTTGGGAATTTATAATTTCTGAATATTAACTGGGAGGGCCGTGGGGGGCTTCGGCCGTGGCTAGTTACACCACCCTACCGGCAAAGACACCGCTAAATAATTTAGCGTTCCGATACAATGCCGTTTAGAAACCAAGTAGAGGTATGGGTCTAATATAACTGCCATACCCCTAACAGGTTTGCCATCTACCAATTTAGACTGCATCATCACTCACTATCAGGTGAGATCGCAACTAACGGCTAATAGGCCTATTACACTGCACTTCACAGGGACCCTTACTTTTGAATCAGTTTAGTGTAATAAAATTGAGAAGGACAGGTTCCCTAAATTGATTCTTATAGGCCTATTACACTGCACTTTTCACAGGGACCCTTAAACTTGAATCAGTGTAGTGTAATAAGATTAAGGGAGAAAGGGTACCTAAATAGGTCCTTATTGCTGTGTAATAAGCGACGCTCTAACTAGCGGCCACGCCCACCCTTGCTACGGGGCCCTGTAAAAAGTATGCCTATTAGCCCTTGACTGCAATCTCACCTGGTGGTAAGTGAAGATGCAGTCGTAAGATGGTAGCGGGCTAACCTGTTAGGGGCATGGCAGTTATATTAAACTCATACCCCTATTCGGTTTCTACACGGCATCGTACCGGAACGCTAAATCGCTTGGCGGCACGTCTTTTACCGGTAGGGTGGTAACAAGGTACGGCTGAAGCCAAGCAAAAAAAAATTCACAAATTAGAAATTCCTAAATTGACCCTGCTGGGGATCGAAACTGCGTCCTTCCGAGACAATGCACCCTGAC
Source organism: Erebia palarica (assembly GCA_964035005.1). Classification (NCBI taxonomy): domain Eukaryota; kingdom Metazoa; phylum Arthropoda; class Insecta; order Lepidoptera; family Nymphalidae; genus Erebia; species Erebia palarica. The sequence continues at coordinate 1,050,847 of OZ035992.1, forward strand.
AGTGCTACACTTAGGACAGTGGCGTGCAGTCCATAGAGGCACAAAAGCACCGCTTACCCAATTGGAAATACGTCAATGCTCATTTTTCATCATGAGAGTCAGTACCTAAATAGGTATTCTGACTAACTATAATGTCCTAGTAATAATAATAATCCTAGCTTCAAACCCCGTGCACGCCACACTACGGATATGTATCAAACCCACCAATAGGAGCGCTTGATCTACATTTAGGGTACCTATATTTAAAAGAAGAGTGAATAGGTATCTTCTAGGCAAGCGCGTTCCATCTTAGTCCGCATCATCACTTCCCATCAGGTGTGATTGTGGCCAAGCGTAAGCCTATAATGAATTTAAAAAAAAGTGCCAACTTTTAATCGAGACCAACTACATGGTTATAATCCCACCAACTTATCTGGCCCGGTGGACAAAGTTGGAACTAACCTAATGCCTGTTTAGTTTTTGTATTATTTTATTTTTCACTGGCTAATGCCCGCCGACTTCGTCTGCGTGGTTGAGGTTTTTTGGTTCCCGCGGGAACTCCTTAATTTTCCGGGATAAAAAGATTATGTGCTATTCCAGACTATAATCTATCTCTGTGCCAAATTTCTGCCAGATCCGTTCAGTTGGGGCGTGATTGAGTAACAAACATCCATACATCCACACATCCATACATTCATACATCCATCCAAACTTTCGCATTTATAATATTAGTACCTATAGTAAGATATACACTAACGGCGCTGTCACCCGGTCAGTTTAGTTTGTGGGAATAAAATATACCTTGGTAGCGTGAGTTAATACTTTTTTTTATTGAAAATATTTATTTATCAGGTCATCAGAACAATAGTCTTCATCTTGAGTCTTTTTATTCAAACATTTGTATGAATTATTGTAAATTTAATGAACAGCAGGAAACAAAGGGATGCTTTCTTCATTTTCTCTGAAACAAAAATACGTTGACATGGTAACAATAACATTCTTTAATTGACCTATATTTTTAATTGGTTCAAGATTCGCTCACGATGTAATATAATAGTACATATTATTAAAATACCAGTTCATGTTCGCACAGCTCCAATCCTACGTGATCCTTTGTCCTAGGTGAGTTATAGAAGGACGCCACGCAACGCGACGCGATGCTACGCCATAGAAAATGACAGACATAATATCGACGTAACGTCATTTTGTATGGCGTTTTCTATATCCTAAAAAACCCCTGCCATTATGTGCTTAATGGAAAAAGGTCACGATCCTTAGCAATGAGGAATACGACGCAGAGAGAGAAGGAAAAATAGATTGTACGTCAATATGCCTTGGCCGTATTTGTATTTGGGTAGTATAACTCACTGGTTTCGGGTATAAAACTTCAATGTAGGGCCCCCTGTAGGTGCAAGGCAGACAGTACTTGGGTATCCTACGCCTCTTCCTGCAGCCCGAGACCACCCCACACAGGACGATTACTAGAAAAATGGTCAGCAGCCTTCTCAACATCATCGTGCTTCACTGAAAAATATATAATTATACTTATTACTTTCTAAGTATCTACTATCGACGATAACTTATTACTATAGAATTTTAGCTTATAATTCAAATAGCTGATGCCAGCGACTTCGTCTTCAGATTGAGGTTTTTATTCCCACGGGAACTCTTAACTTTCCGGGATAAAAATAAAGAAAAACGACCTACCCTTGCACTAAATTTCACCGAAATTGGTTGAACAGATGGTCTGTGAAGCCGTAGCGGACAGACAGACAGACTCTCTTCTAAATCTTAATCCACGTGGAGAACGAAGTCGGGCATTATCTAGTTATCAATACGAGTATATTTCGAAGAAAACTATCAAAGCTTACAACTTTAATATTTATAAAAAAACATTGATTTTGATACAGCTCGATTCAAGCTTTATGACTTCTCGGAACATCGTGCGTTTGGATGCGCAGAATACAATATTACTAAGTATCAGCGGGACGATTTCAGTCGACTGTACCTCCGCGAACCTCCACTCGTGCCTATATTCCGAGACGTCATAAAGTTTGAATCAGCTGCTGAGCGACCACGTATCTCTGACAACTACAGTGTAACGATCGCAATCACATCTGAGGCCCAATTGTCTAAGCTAATCGTATTCATTTGACAGTTCATAACGTATAACTCGAACTTTTTAAGGATGTATACATGCGGTTTGACATGCAGGCAGCTATGACCTCCGTAAATAGGTCGAATTACAGACGAATACGATTACGATTTCCTTACATAATCGGGGGGCAGATTGGTTATCACTCTTCCACTATTGGACAAAATCCATTGACGCAGCAAGAATACCACAAATTCAGACAATCACAACAATTGATACTGTAACAATGATTGATGCAGAAGATACGCGGTCGCCCTGCTGAGTGTATAGTCAGACAAACATCAGACTCGGTGACAGCGTCGCTAGTAAGAATGCAATAAAATAAAAGCTGAAACGAAACAGCTATAAAAATTAGATCCAATTTTGGCCACCGGATCAGATAAGTTTGTGGGACTGTAGCTTTGGGTATTTGACTACTAGTGAAATAAATTATTTCTTAGTGATTATTATTTAAAAGATCTCCCAAAAGCCCTAATATCCACGTTCCCTGATAGTTTTGTGTTAAAACTAAAGAAATATAGATTAAAGTAAAAAAGTGCATCTAACTTTGACGACGTCACAATTCAAAATTTCACAGAAAATCCCAAACTAAGCACGTGTTTTGGCGTTTGAAAAAACAATTTGCTGATTTGACTGGTTGTCAAATACCCAATTATATGTATTATAATCTTATATATAAAATTCTCGTGTCACAATGTTAATTACCATACTCCTCCGAAACGGCTTGACCAACTTTTATGAAATTTTATATGCATATTCAGTAGGTCTGAGAATCTATTTTTCATACCCCTAAAACACCTCAATCCACGCGGACGGAGTCGCGGGCATCAGCTAGTAATATTATAATAAGATCGCACGACAAAACTAACTTAGGTGTTACGTCTTTTTTTACAAAACATCCGACGGAGTCGCTTAGACATCTCACAGGGGCAAGGAGGGTCATTAGAGGAAGTTATTTTAAGACAGGCTGGCTTCTTTGACTCGGTAGGTATTTTAAGTACATCTTCAGCCATACAAAGTTCAGTCATTTTAGGCATAGGACCCTTGTTCAGTTGTCCCCTGTAGGTGTATGCTACGCCCAGTGCTAGCATCGTGAGCAGTGCCAGCAACATAACTTTGCGGCAGTTCATGCTAAGTCCGCTGTAAGAAATAACAAGTGAACTTAATTTAATGAATTAAAAATACGACTGCCCTGCCATATTATTTGTGGAGTTCACCTCCTTAAGAAGCGATTTGCATAGCCTTTGGAATCTTGTACTCACATAGGTGACTTGCTAACTTGTAATCACATAGGTGATTTTTTTACCATTCCATAGGATTCCTCGGAGCTCGCGCGTATAAGTTAGTAGGTACCTACCGTATGTCAGTGCACAATCTCGAGGATAGGTCCACGGTAGTTACAAGCCAAGCAGTCTTTGGGGCACTTGCCGCGTCCCCTGCAGGCCGTTGCTGCGTACGCGCGACACAGAGTCAGGAGGAATGCGAACACTTTGCGGTATTCCATTGAGGTTTTCATTGAGCAGGGTGTTTCAACTTTCTGTTATGTATTTATTATTTTACTGCAACATACAGAAAATATATTAGGACACTATTTTTTTCTGCAAAATACAGGAAATATATTATGACACTATTTTATTTCTGCAAAATACAGGAAATATATTATGACACTATGTTTTTTCTGCAAAATACATGAAATATATTGTGACACTATGGTTGTTTTACTGCACAATACAGAAAATATATGACACAAGCTGTAATTTAATAAAAACTAGCTGATGCCTGCGACTTCGTCCGCGTAGATTGAGGTATTGTCACAATACCTCAATCTACGCGGACGAAGTCGCAGGGAAGTCGCGGGAACCACAATACTATTGCGGTTCCCGCGGGAACTCTTTAATTTTCCGGCATAACAAGTAGCTTAAGTGTTATTCCAGACTTTAATTTATCTCTGTGCCAAATTTCATCCAGATCCGTTAAGCTGTTCTGGCGTGATTGAGTAAGTATGTTACTATGACGCTGTTACTAGCTTAAGGCGGTTTCTACGAGTAGTACGTCGATTGTGAGTATTATCTATCTTTATATATATAATTCGCCTAACTGCCTCGTTGGTCTAGCGGTTAGCGTAGTCGACTGCGGATCACGAGGTCCTGGGTTCGATTCCCGGTCGGGCATAAAAATTGTTAGGTATTGGGTTTTTCAATTAAGAAATTCTCAGTACCAGCCCGGAGTTGGAAGTTGGCGGTGTTTCACCCCCGTGCCTCGGAGAGCACGTTAAGCCGTCGGTCCCGGTTATTATCACTATCATGGTAATAGTCGTTAAAGCCCGCCAACCCGCATTGGAGCAGCGTGGTGGGTCTAAGCTCCTAATTCCCTCTCTCCTATGAGAGTGGAGGCCTGTGCCCAGCAGTGGGACGTTATTAGGCTGTAGTGGTGGTGGTGGTGGTGGATATATATAATTCTACTGTACGTGTATAAGTCACTGAACTCCTCCTAAACGGCTGGACCGATTTGAATGAATTTTTTTGTATGCGTTTGGATGGCGCCCTGGATGGTTTAGTTTCGCAAATCAGTTCGGCAGATGGCGCAGCAGTCGGTATCACGCAGGACAACGTCACAATATATATCATGCAGCTGCAGGGCAACCACGTATCTTCTGCATCAATCGGCAAAAAGTTGCCTGTCTGTCGGTATTCTACAGGATATATTTCGGAGAGTGTGCTCAGAAACTATTCGATCTGGTTCCTCCGTCACCTTTTTATTATCGAACCGCAAGGCATCGACAAGGTCTGCACCCTTACGCAGTCGAAATTCCGCGGGCTCGTACGAAGCGATTTGCTTCCTCGTTTCTAATTAGAACCGCTAGGATATGAAATGCCCTTCCGGCTTCCGTTTTCCCCTCCTCTTTTAATATAGGTACCTTCAAATCAAGAGTGAATAGGCATCTTCTAGGAAAGCGCGCTCCACCTTAGGCTGCATCACCACTTTAAGCAAGTCTGATTGCAGCCAAGCGCTGGCCTATATAATTAAAAAAAAAACGTTACAGTATCAATTGTTGTGATTGGCCGAATTTATGGTATTCTGCTGCGTCAGTGGATTTGTCCAATAGTGGAAGAGTGTTATCCAATCAGAGATGATTGCGATCGTTACACTGTAGCTGTCAGAGATACGCGGTCGTCCAGCAGGGGTACCGGCTAAAACTGACAGCTACAGTGTAACGATACTCTTCCACTATTGGACAAAATCTATTGACGCAGCAAGAATACCAAAAATTCAGCCAATCATCACTTGATACTGTAACAATGATTGATGCAGAAGATACGCGGTCGCCCTGCAGGACAACGTCTGTCGGGTCCGCTAGTTTGCTTATAAAGATTAATGTTGTGCCTAACTATTAGTATAGATTACCTTAGTATTATTTGCGCGTCGTACTTTAGGTCCCCCGAACTGGTTGCAAGGAAAGCAATTCGTGTCCCGACAGTGCTTCCTGCTGGAGCGGCATCCGCGGGTCAGCTCCAACATGGACACCGCTATGTGCAGGAACACTAACACGAATGGGTTCAAGTACATTCTTGCTGGAAACAGTCGTACAACTTGTAGGTAAAACAACCCAGCTGAGTTTAATGAGGGCTCTTCTAAGACCGGGGAGTTTAGAACCATCGTAGCTCGCGTACAACTTGTTGGTAAAAGAACCCGGCTGAGTTTGTTGAGGGCTCTTCTAAGACCGGGGCGTTTAGAACCATCGTAACTCGCGTACAACTTATAGGTAAAACAACCCGGCTGAGTTTGTTGAGGGCTCTTCTAAGACCGGGGCGTTTATAACCATCGTAGCTCGCGTACAAGTTGTAGGTAAAACAACCCGGCTGAGTTTATTGAGGGCTCTTCTAAGAACGGGGCGTTTAGAACCATCGTAGCTCGCGTACAACTTGTAGGTAAAACAACCCGGCTGAGTTTGTTGAGGGCTCTTCTAAGAACGGGGCGTTTAGAACCATCGTAGCCCGCGTACAACTTGTAGGTAAAACAACCCGGCTGAGTTTGTTCTGGGCTCTTCCAAGACTGGGGCGTTTGGAACCCTGGCAACTCGCGCGTTTGACGACCTCCATGGCGCAGTGTTGAGCGCTGTTGTCTTACGTGCGGAGGTCACGGGTTCGATCCCCGGCAGGGTCAATTTATAATTTCAGAATTTTCCTTGGTCTGGCCTGGTGGGAGGCTTCGGCCGTGGCTATTTACAACCCTACCAGCAAAGACCTGCCGCCAAGCGATTTAGCATTCCGGTACGATGCCGTGTAGAAATCGATTAGGCGTATGGGTTATGCCATGCCCCTAACCGGTTAGCCCGCTACTATCTTAGACTGCATCTTCACTTATACCATCAGGTGAGATCGCAGTCAAGATGGTAGCGGGCTAACCTGTTAGGGGCATGGCAGTTATATTAAACCCATACCCTTAGTCGGTTTCTACACGGCAACTCTCGGGTATAATTACTAATTATATAAAACCCAAATATCCCTACTCGGTTTCTTTGTCTAGCGGACCGAAAAATCCGTGTTTCTCATTTTGAAATTATAATTTCCCATTTTGACCCTGCTAAGGATCGAACCCAGGGCCTCCCACCTTTAGGCTCCCCTCTAGCATAGCGTTCAACACTGCCAGAAAAGTCGTCACGCTACATATCAATATAAAGAGACCGAAAGATGTACTTATCTTAATATATCCAGATGCTATTGATGATAGAAATAGGTTAAAAATAAAATAAATAAATAAAAAACATTATTGTTTACATTATTGTTAGCGGTTGAGCACAATTTTTCTTAAGACTAAATCTATTTAAATAAAAATCAATTGCTGTTCGTTTGTCTCGCTAAAACTCGAAAACGGTTTGGCCGATTTTGATGAATTTTTTTGTGCATGATTGATTGGACCCGGTAGGGGACGCTGCAATCGGGTTCTAGGTTTAAGGCAGGACAACGTCTGCCGGGCCCACTAGTGACAAATAAAACTAACAACAAAACAATTCGAGACAACGTCAGCATTGCTGAACATTCGCAACAATGCTCAGCGCTGGTTTTCAGTTTGCTCCATTCCAGAAAAAAAACCTGAATCTTTTCCTCTTATGATTGCAGATTACAGTCACTCAAGAGAAAAGTATAGAAGGCTTAGAACTATTATCCTAATAGCGCATCAGAATATGTTTGTAGGTACATGAAATTTCCCACAAAACTGTGTTACATTACATTATCTTGTCAATTTCCGCGGGTAAAGGGCGCTTTGATCTCTCCAGGGAGGAAGTACGCTTCGCACGTGGAATAGCTCATTGCTAATGATATATCACACGTGCAAACCGAACATCCACGTTACAGGGAAGACGGCTTTTAAGATAAATAATTATGAGGAAGGTTGAACGAATAGAAATCCATAGTATGGATTACTAGATAATGACCGCGACTTCCGTGTGGATTGAGGTTGTTTGGTTCACGCAGGAAGTCTTTAATTTTCCGGGCTAAAAGTAGTTTATGTGTTATTCCAGACTATAATCTATCTCTGTGCCAAATTTCATGTAGATCCGTTCAGCCGCTCTTCCGTGATTGAATAATAAACATCCAGCCATCCATTCATACATCCATCCTTCCACACATCCATCCATCTAAGTTAAATGGCAAAGTTGTAGGTAATAAAGCATTTCCAGACTATAAACTATCTCTGTGCCAAATTTCTTCAGCAGTTCTTCCGTGATTGAGTAATAAACATCCAGCCATCCATTTATACATCCATCCATCCATCCATGCAAACTTTCGCATTTATAATATTAGTATAGCTGGAACATAAATCCTATAAAGTGTGTTTGTTTGTTGGTTTGTCCTTCAATGACGGCACAACAACAGTTTGACGGGATGTTTTACGGCTCTGTTTGTGTTTGCAGTACAGTAGGTGATGAAGAATCCTTCCTAGGGTGGTCACTCAGTGGCGCATTCTCAGGCATAAAAGCAATACTCCTTATATGTACAATAGGTACTCGTTCCTTACCCTGACAATAGATGTTTCACCAGCAGATTTTTGACGACCTCCGTGGCGCTGTTGTCATAACGTGCGGAGGTTCCGGGCTTGATCCCCGGCAGGGTCAATTTGGGAATTTATACCTAATTTCTGAATTTGCCCTCGTCTGGCCTCGTGGGAGGCTTCGGCCGTGGCTAGTTACCACCCTACCGGCAAAGACGTGCCGCCAAGCGATCACGCGTTCCGGTACGATGCCGTGTAGAAACTAAATATGGGTTTAATATAACTGCCATGCCCCTAACAGGTTAGGCTGCTACCATCTTAGACTGCATCATCACTTACCATCAGGTGAGATCGCAGTCAAGGGCTAACTTACTTTAAAAAAAACCCTAGGCTTAATTTTGCAGTGAATGTACCTTTGTAAGTATAGTAGGTGATTAAGATTCACTTCTTGCACTTGGCCTCGTGGTCTGTGCACGTGGTATAAGAGTTCCTGGTGCAGCCGCGACAAGACTCCAGGTAAGACAGGAGCAGCGTCACCAGCAGAACTATCACCTCTTGCACAAACTCCTTGTCCATAGCACGGAGACTGTCTAGCAGTTAGACACAGTAAGTCAGATAAAGGCTAGCCCCACTAAAGCACGCGGCACGTAGCGGCAAGTATTCTTTGTACGAGGTCGTATGGAGCTGGGCCCACTTAAGCAACGTGGCACGCACTATCTTTTTTTTTCCTTGGGGAGGAGAAAATCCTCATAGGATGCCAACCAGTTGGTGGCATGTCCGACTGCACCGTAATAATGCCCTACGGACTAAAACTTCCTCCCATCACCGGCCATACGTCCTGGTATCGCATTCAGCATGTCTTCAGGAAGGAGGCTGTCAGGTTAGGCTTTAACCTGACAGCCTCCTTCTACTATCTATCTTTCGGCAAGTATTCTTTGTACGAGGTCGTATGGAGCTGGGCCCACTTGAGCGACGCGGCACGCACTATCTATCTATCTTTCGGCAAGTACTCTTTGTACGAGGTCGTATGGAGCTGGGCCCACTTCAGCGACGCGGCACGCACTATCTATCTATCTTTCGGCAAGTACTCTTTGTACGAGGTCGTATGGAGCTGGGCCCACTTCAGCGACGCGGCACGCACTATCTATCTATCTTTCGGCAAGTATTCTTTGTACGAGGTCGTATGGAGCTGGGCCAATAATATATTTTTCCGCTACGTGCCGCGCCGCTTCGAGTATCACAAGTGAGGTACCTAGACCTTTTAGACCAGGGTCGATAGTTTTGGAAACCAAAAAAATCATAGTAGCATGAAACCCATTGGAAAACAAAGATAACAAAAATTAAAGGAAAAATAATTTACGGGATATCTGAGGTCGTGAAGTTTTTGGTTTTTTATTTTTGTGTTTTACAAATATATTTTTTTCACGAAAGTTATAATTCTGATCGTTTCAATTTATTTCTGGGGTACCTGGCCCTACAAGCGGGCCTTAATCAGTCATGAAGACGGGCGGCTTAGCTTGCCCTATAGGGTGCCAACATTTATCATTGCAGTCACCTTATTTCCTGCAGGGTGGGTTAGCAGGTGTGCAGGTCATCTTCTTGGGCCCGCAAGCAGTTGCAAGTTGAAGCGCGATGACCACGAATAGCAACAGCGTCCCAAGCTGACGCCAACCTTGCATCATACGACTACCGCTGAAACCACGATTAGCTTTTTATTTTGACAACATATCCATACTTAATATTATAAATGTGAAAGTGTGTCTGTCTGTCTGCTACGCTCTAACGGCCCATCATTCAACTGATTGGAAATTTTTATGAAATTCAGTAAGTATAACGGTATATTACATCCCGGGGGAAGGACATATGTTACTTTTTTATCCCAGAAAATGGCCTCGGGAATTTAAAAACTTGATCCACGCGAAGTTTCGGACCACCACCACCACCACTACAGCCCATTAACGTCCCACTGCTGGGCACAGGCCTCCACTCTCAGAGGAGAGAGGGAATTAGAGCTTAGACCCACCACGCTGCTCCAATGCGGGTTGGCGGGCTTTAACGACTATTATCATGTTAGTGATAATAACCGGGACCGACGGCTTAACGTGCTCTCCGAGGCACGGGGGTGGAACACCGCCAACTTCCTAACTGCGGGCTAGTACTGAGAATTTCTAGTCTGAAAAACCCAACACTTAGTATGGCCCGACCCGGGACTTGAACCCAGGACCTCGTCAGCCGCAGTCAAACATGCTAACCATTAGACCAACGAGGCAGTTTCGTTTAAGTTTCGGACATCATCTAGTTATTATTAAAGTAGTAGGTATACAGCCACAGGGTAATGGTATTCAGTCCACAGTCCAAATCCCCGTCACCATTCTTGATTGGATGAGTGGCACGCGCGATTAAGTAGGTATTGCACTGATGAATAAATATATGAAAGTAACGAAAAGTAGATGAATTATTGACGGAGCAATGAAACATTCAGTTTGGAGTGCAGACCGCGTAAATGGTAATAACATGAACTATACTTACACAATACTTCAGGATCCTGGTTCAAGTACTTAATCTTCGGACATCTAGAAGCTTGCTGAACCAAAACCTATTATGCTATTTTTTGGGTTTATATACTTTCAATTTTGTTTCATGTTGGTGCGCCGGAATTGTCTGTAAAAGAGAAAAATTGATTTGAGTCTTTCCACCACGAAAGCAATCTGCAAATAAGAAATAATTTGAAGATGAAAATAAAGCAAAAACTGGTATGAATAAGGTGGAATTTGACCCAAAACAATATTTCTCAATTACAGAATCGAATTACTCAATCATAAGCACATATAGATGTTCAATACAAGTTTATTGATACTATAAATAGTTGTTTATAACATAACATTTACACGGGATAAAATAGTTGAATACATAAATAACAATATTGCACCATTTGGATATCCATGGTCTAAGCTTTAGGCCTATTTCGGACCGTTTTCCAAAATTGATGCAATATATCTTTATCGTTTATCGTATAGTACCCGTGTCCTTTAGAAATCTCATTTGTTAGATATTTGATCTTAATTGGGTGTGTCTTTGTATTTCTGTTATTGAAATCGGGTTCATTTTGCACTATTATACGGACGGGCGATGCTAGATCCATGTTTCTCAATTCAAAATACATCATCAGATTATTATTGATTTACAATTTCTAAAGATTTCTAAATTTTACTCTGCCATTAGACAGAAGATTTTCACTTTCAATCTTTATAGTTGGAAGGATTAGGTCATAATTTTCTAAGTTTCCTTTTGTCTTGATTTAGTCCAACATGTCTAAATAAGTTTTCTAGATTATTTTCGTTTTAGACAGAATATTTGATTCATAAATTATTGCTCTACATTTCGTCAGCAGATGTTCCGTTACTTTTTAAGGATTTCCTACTATTTTGTCTTTAGGAACTTTTGGTGTTGAAGTTCCAGGGATTTTTCAAGTTCTAAAAGGTCCCTTCTTGCAAGGAGCCCTGCCCGTACATGGAATACTCTTTTTACAACAAGCACTTCCAACGGAGAATATAGAGAACAAGACTATTAGAATCGAGTATATAAATGTCCAGTTGATTTTAGCCATTGCGCATCTGTAAAGATAAATTTGTGGTTATATTCGGCTTACATCAACCGTATATAAGCCGTAAAGCTACTTTTTGTCTTGGAAGCCAAAAAAGGTCTCTCCAGAATGCTTAAATTATTTCATAAGAACGTGGCTTTGAAGGTCTTTGCAGAGTAACACGGTTCCTTGCGAGTTTAATTATATTTACCGAAAAACTAGTGTCAATTTCAGAAATTCTCTTTTGTTCTATTCCGGATTTAGGATAAGGTTCCCTTTCAGATTACCTCGTGGAATACTACAGCGACCTTTTCCATCTTTATTATAGAAGGAGTCTCCTTGGGATAATAATGCAGTTGACTCGCTGGAAAATCCTTTAAATATCGGGAGCCGTTGTTGATATGGTGAAAGAAGCTTACTATCAGACTGTGGACGCCTACCTGTACCTTTGCATAGTGCTTGAATGCGTGCGAAACACCCCAACACATGATCCTACGCGTTCCTTATCTATCCGTTACGCGCTACTTCCTGAATCCTGACATCTTTTTAAGACCGGTTGGAGGACTTTCCAAACTGAGGTCAGAATTAAAAGGTGACATTTGTACTTTGGCATATTATTTTTTTCTCATTGGACTTAAAATTTAGGATTTAATTGATTGCTGAATAGATTTGGTTCGAAAAGCATAATTTTCCACGATATAATAACATCTCAAATTTAATTCAAAATATGACATTTACATGATCAAGCCTACACGTAATAAGTATCTCCATTTCTGAAAAATAAGGTGTAAATGAGACCTTGATTCTGACCTCTTCAACTGTATTTGCCAGTACATGGTTTCTACTCCAGACCGCATCAGCAACGATGGCGATCGATTCTGCGATGGATATGGTCTGTCAACTGCTACTCCAGCTTGCTTGTCTTCCGGACTTGACGTTCTACGACAGAAGGCAACTTACCAAATGTTACTTCCCACAGGGCGAGGGTTCCCTGCAAGCAATGTACACCTTCCGGGTGCAGCCGACGGCACCCGTCACCAGGGCGAGGATAGCGGACACCAGCAACAGTGCACACTGGATCAGGCCCATGGTACTCTGCAGACCATGGCTATCTGTGGACACGCCTACCTGTACCTTTGTACCTTTGGGGTTTATACCCCTTCCGACCTCATACCAAATGAAGTCAAGTTATTATGTTTGTTTTACTAACCCGAATTTTAAAACCGATTGTAAAATACATGTAGTATATAGAATATCGAAGTTAATTAAATCATCTTTACAGCTAAATTTGTACAGGATAATAATATCCCCTTTATGTTATTGTTTTGGGTCAAATTCTATGATTAAATCCTGCCAATAATACCTCCTACCTATAGTAATTATTTATTCCGGAAAATTTATGGAGTTTACATCGATGGTTTCCACGAGAATTTTTATAGCATCGTCGAGCAGCACATAAGTACCTACATGAAAAAGATGTACCAGTGTACCTATTTCTAAGGTTTTAGATTTTTTTTAGAATATCATTTTAGTTTTACCATTAGTTACAAGACGGTGATATTATAATATAGATCAATCAATATCTTTTATATAAAAAGATATTTTCATAGGCGAAAAATATAATACTAAACTTGAGAAATATATCAACTAAAAAAGTGTAATTATCGATACGTACCAATTTCGGACTTGTATTTTCTTGATGTTTCAGTAGTTATATTACATTATAAAAATTTTAACCAGTTTTTTATTTGGAGAATTTTGTTTGTATGACGGCCGCTTGTGATTTTGATCGATGCGCCAAATGCTGTCAAAAAGAATGCTAAGCAGTTTGAAAAGAATGTGACATGAAGAAAATGACCACAAAGTTTTCATTACCATGAAAAGTTCTCACTTCTTAAGTTTTATACTACTTACCTGCTACTTGCGGTGGTGGTGATAATAAAAATTTCTTAACCACAGTAAGAAACCCGACCTCCTATACCAGGTCACGGATTCGATATCCGGCCACGCACCTCTAAATTTTAGAAGCTATACGTGTTATATGAAACTTAGAACGAAATTACAAGTTTCTTGCTAGTTCTTCTCGGTAGGAATAACATTCCGAACCAGTGGTAGATTCATTTGACGATTCAAAAGCGCTTGTAAAAGTTGATTTAAATAAAAAACATTTGAATGTTTAAAATCTTTTTTCATGTTCAACGTAACGTATCGAGAGAACATTATAACTAACCTTATTGAATAAGCAAAGATTTGTGTGTAAAGACCCAACGGAATAAATTTTGCGTTGGAAATTGAAATGCCAGTCAGTCAGTTTATTAAATAGGTAACTACAAATACAGTACGAAGACTACGCTAGTTTGTTACACAATAAAACTTTTCCGTAACGTCTGATTTCGGCGTCCATTAAGTCGCTGGTACGGTTTATGAGCTATCGTCGAACGTACAGACAGGCGCTCTATTCTTAGCGTGCGCTCGGAAGAGAGTCGGCACACTAGTGCCATTTTAATCGTAATAACACTTTTACCTGACTAAGGCTGAGACTTGGCTCAGACTTTACTTAGAGTTAAAACGAGATGGACTCGTTTTAACCATGTCTTAAGTCTAAGCAAAGTCAAAGTTCGCTCTATAGATCTCACACGTAACGCAACGATTAAGGTCAGTGTTTAAAAGTGAAAGGTAGTCTTAATATTATACAATACTAGTGGGCCCGGCAGACGTTGTCCTGCCTTGAACCTAGAACCCGATTGCAGCGCCCCCTACCGGGTCCAATTGTGCATATAAACCATCCCTGGACCCAGTCAATCATGCACAAAAAAAATCATCAAAATCGGCCAAGCCGTTCTCGAGTTTTAGCGAGACAAACGAACAGCAATTGTTTTTTATATATAATAGCTGATGCCCGCGATTTCTTCCGCGTGGATTGAGGTTTTTTAGTTCCCGCGGGAACTCATTAATTTTCCGGGATAAAAAGTATTCTATGTCCGTGTCCTGGTTCTAAGCTGAGGTAGCTTAGAACCAGGAGACGGACACACCAATTTTCAGCCAAATCGGTTCAGCCGTTCTTGAGTTATAAATAGTGTAACTAACACGACTTTCTTATATATATATATATATATAATCTTATATATATATATATATAAATATATATATTATATATATATATATATATATATATATATATATATATAAGATTGACGAATTTACCCTCCCACCCGCGATTCCCTCTCTCCTATGAGAGAGGAGGTCTGTGCCCAGTAGTGGGACGTTAATGGGCTGTAGTGGGGGAGTGATGGTGGTAGTGGAACGAATTTGATGGGACACTAAGCCAAAAGAGCCATTGTGAGTTTCTTGCCAGCACAGTATTTATCAGCTTTCCGAACCGATAATAGGCATGATGACAGTAACCAAGAATCAATGAAATTATGTATTTATCTAATAAAGTAGGATTCATGGATTATAAAAAACGTATTTATTTTTCTTTTTCGAGTGAGATTGTTGTTTAATTTGATAAAATAAAACTATAAAATACACCAATCCGCCATAATGGATTAAACACCAAAAAGCGAATGACGTCTCAATTGTTTGTTTTCGAGCTTTCACACTATACTACGCACACTATTATTTACTGCACAGAGTACATTGGTAATAACAATAGTGACGTCACAAACGACGCCATGACACCGCGAGCGTTTTGGCGTGAATTTTAAAATTTAAAGGACATGACCAGTAATTGCCCTCCGATTCGGGACAATGCACAGGATTTCCGTTTTTACAGTAAGGTTTAAAAATTCAAAACGAAATTATTATGGATTTATTATTCCAAATAAGGTCAGGGTTCAAATGACAAAAAAAACAGTACGTTTATTGTTTCAATCTTGAGCGTCCGCTTTCCTCTTTAAGCACTACTCCATTTGACGTTCCATTATATCCATGCCTAATAATAATCTTGTAACCCTACATGAATACCATTTAAGTACCTTAGTCATTATATTATGAATGATTTATTTTTGATCAATTAAATAGTAATGAAAAGGAAATGTATGTTTTGTTTATAATTATTTTTATTTATTGACAAGTCTCAAATTAATAGATCGAATAAAGCATTTTGAAATACTGCGTTTAAAGGAACGCCCTTTCACATTGCATATGCTGCCATCTGTGGTCGAATAGTTGAACTTGTTAACCAAAAGTAGTAACCAATACTTAAAAATATTTTCTAGACTCACCACAATAACTAGCGCCATCTAGTGTGGGAAAGCAGTTTTTGGTGAAACTTTTTTTATTTATTTTCTCAGTTTTCAGAGCCTTCAGACTCCTGAAACTTTTTTATTTGAAAACTATAAAATATAACAACTACAATATTATAGAAATAATACTTGAAAATATTTTTTTAGACTCGCTCAACACAATAAATAGCGCCATCTAGTGTGGGAAAGCAGTCTTTTGGTGAAACTTTTTTGTTCATTTTCGCAGTTTTCCGAGCCTTCAGACTCCTGAAACTTTTTTATCTGAAAACAGTGAAATATTACAATTACAATAATAAAGAAATCATTGCTGAACATTGATTTTTGACACCTAGGCAAGCTGCCATAGTTCCACCGGTCAAGTCCTTTCAAATGCCAATTTTATCTACCAAACCTTATTTTTCTGCTGAAATAATATATTTTTTCGAAATAGTAGATACTTCCGAATATAATCTGACCATTTTTCAAAATCAGTCATCATGCCTATAGTCTTGAATTATCATAAGTGGCACAAGTTGTCTTACGTGAAATAAATAAACCATTAATCATTTTGTCGAGGCACTAAGTCATGTCGCCAGTGTGCACATGCACTAAGTTATAAACCGTCCCTCGGGCACGCACCGGCTTTTATTGCACGTTTACAAAAGGCATTACTTTGCAGGCGTGTTTCTTTATTTCTTATTTTTTGTTAACAAGTTAATTGAATGGTAAATGTTAGTTTTTTTTAATCCACTACAAGTTAGCCCTTGACTGCGATCTCACCTGATGGTAAGTGAAGATGCAGAAGATGGTAGCGGGCTAACCTGTTAGGGGCATGGCAGTTATATTTAACCCAAACCCGTATTCGGTTTCTACACGGCATCGTACGGGAATGCTAAATCGCTTGGCGGCACGTCTTTTACCGGTAGGGTGGTAACTAGTGTCAGCTTTGCGTTTACAGTTGAAATTAATTGTTACAAAAGTTAAAAGATTGTTAATTTATTTATTGATGAAGGTTCGATTGTACTGATATTTGACTCTTTCGATGTATTTCACTCGTCAGTTCGTTCCCGACGCCATATTGGAATAACTTGTATAAATACGAATGTTTTACCATCGGTAGGGGAGTCTCCACCGAGACTCAAACGATTATTGAATACCTTCGGTGTTTAGATCGTTACCTTGTTTACGAGCCTGCGGTGGCAACTGCAGCCTGGTCAAATGATTGGATAATATAGTATTGTTTAACTGAGTTTTATAAATTAACTAATTACATTAAATCTCTCGTGGTTAGAGTACAAATATATTAAAAGTGTTTTATTAATACCTACTTCTGGATTGTTCTCCAACAGTTCAGAAGTGGGATATGATTCACGTTGCCTTGATTTTCCTTTGCCTTCTGCACATCCGTTTTGTTATTTTTTTTTAAATAATATTAATAGTGGGTAATTTAAAAATATTATTTTTACCGCTGGCTGTAATACAGGAATACGGATTTATTGCTAAGTAATCAGACCCATCAATAATTAGAAAGACCGAACGGAAATGTTCATGGTTTCTTATTTTGTTTCATGTGACGTACGCTGCGCCAAGGCGGGCTCTGCACAGCCCGTTCTCTCGCTCCGAGCAGCGCCTCGAGGGGCGCTTTGCCGGCGGACCTCGCGGGCGCTTCGCCGGCGGACCTCGCGGGCGCTTCGCCGGCGGACCTCGCGGGCGCTTCGCCTGCGGACCTCGCGGGCGCTTCGCCTGCGGACCTCGCGGGCGCTTCGCCTGCGGACCTCGCGGGCGCTTCGCCGGCGGACCTCGCGGGCGCTTCGCCGGCGGACCTCGCGGGCGCTTCGCCTGCGGACCTCGCGGGCGCTTCGCCTGCGGACCTCGCGGGCGCTTCGCCTGCGGACCTCGCGGGCGCTTCGCCGGCGGACCTCGCGGGCGCTTCGCCTGCGGACCTCGCGGGCGCTTCGCCTGCGGACCTCGCGGGCGCTTCGCCTGCGGACCTCGCGGGCGCTTCGCCTGCGGACCTCGCGGGCGCTTCGCCTGCGGACCTCGCGGGCGCTTCGCCTGCGGACCTCGCGGGCGCTTCGCCTGCGGACCTCGCGGGCGCTTCGGGGGCCCTTCGATCTGCGCGTCTTGCGGGCGCTCCGGGCAGCGCTCAGAGGGCGCTCCGGGCATCACCAGCACGGCCAGCCGCGTGACGACAGGTATTGCCAGAGTAGCCACCGGTTACGTATGCCCCTGTGCCGTGCTACCGACGAGGTCGACATCCGGAATTCCAGAGGTGACATCCTTACACTCAATAATGAGGGTAGAGATGGTCTTGATTTACTTAAATTTTTAGTCCAAGCATTAAAGTCCATTACTCCTGACTCGCACAAAATAACGACTATGCGGTTGCATAAAGTAAACGAGTAGGCATGATGACAATAATCAAGAATCAATGAAATTATCTGATTAAATAGGATTCGTCGATTATAAAAATAAAAGTATTTATTTTTCTATTTTGAACGAGATTGTTATTTATTTTGATAACATGAAACTACAAAATACGGCAATTCGCCATAATACATTGAGCACCAGTCAGAGTCCTAAATCCGTAAAATCTGCTTTTTATGTATTATTAAGAACTTCATGATAGTTATTAGAGGTTATGTTGATGAAATGTTGTTTTTATAAAACTATACCTTTAAATTTAATATGAAAGGTGATTGCCTAGTGATTAAGAAGTCTGCCTCATATTTAGAGCGTTTGGGGAAACGCCTATTACCTATTATACGTATTGTATTACGGGTACCTAATTGATTTTTAAGAGATAAAACCTAACCTCAAAAGGATCGAATTTATTATTAAATTAGGACCTCAAACAATATTATTAAACACACACCATTTTACAATAACACTAATTTATTTATACCAATCCAGGATCTCCCATATGACAATTCTGCATCGAAGGTTCGACATAATGTAACCATGGTACGCAGCACCATGGATACAATTTGTCATAGCGGACATATGAATCTATTTGATCTAGTACAAATACCACTATTATGATGT
Organism: Erebia palarica; assembly: GCA_964035005.1. Classification (NCBI taxonomy): domain Eukaryota; kingdom Metazoa; phylum Arthropoda; class Insecta; order Lepidoptera; family Nymphalidae; genus Erebia; species Erebia palarica. The sequence continues at coordinate 1,069,829 of OZ035992.1, forward strand.
CCAATCACAATGTTGGTCTAATTTTATTCCCAAAAAAAATTACTGATAAATTATTACATTATCAGATTGTATAGTCTGATATAATACCTACAGTAATACTCCTTCTCCTGGAGACCGCAAGTTAACCACGTTAGCCGACGTCTCTTTGCTGCTATCGGCTCCCTGAAACGCTGGAAGGATCTCCTTCCAGTCAAAACTAAGATATCCTTAGCTGAAACACTCATTTTACCTATACTGGACTATGCCGATAGCAGTTACACGGATCTCACTGAGGAGTTATTAAACAAGCTTGAGCGCTTACAAAACATGTGTATTCGATTCATCTATGGATTGAGAAAATTTGATCACGTTAGTGCGTATCGTGCTCGTCTCGATTGGCTTCCAATTAGGTTGCTTCGAAATTTTTATGTTCTTTCTTTACTATTCTCGATCCTATATGCTCCTCATACTCCCAGCTATCATAAAGAACGTTTCAAGTTTCTCGATGCCGTTCGCCATATGCAGCTGCGTTCTACCATGGATAATAAACTCAAAACTCCTAGCCATCGTACAAAATTTTACAGAAAATCGTACACGGTGTATGCTGTGCACTTATGGGAATCTCTACACAAAAATATTAGAAACTCCAAATCTTTGCCAATTTTTTAAAAATTGTCTCAACGAATATTTCCTTAACCAAGTCGTGCCATAATACATAAATTATACTTCTATCGTAATTCGTTACGATGCGTTTTTAATTTTATTTATATATGTGTAATTTGTGTACGTTTATGTGTAATATTATTATTGTTGTCTATATTTTATTTACATGTAATGTATATATGCAATACGTCTATTATATTTTTTATATTATGTTCTTACTTATTATAACTTGTATTGTATTCTGCCACACTACCCTACGTATCTTATTCGAACGTCTCACCAAGGGTTGCCTGGTAGAGATTGCTCAGTAAGCAATAAGGCCGCCTTTGCATAACTAGTTTACAGCTAACTTTACCTTGTATTTTCATGTGTGCAATCTATCTACAGTAATACCTTGATCTTTGTCAATGGATTCTGTAACTAGTTTGGTCAATTGAATTCTATTCATTTATTTGCTTTATATAATGTTATATAATAATACGGTGTAATACAATCTGACATCGAATGGCATGCAATATTATTAACTCACTTCAAATGCATTCTTTATAATATATATAGCTCGTTCTTATTATATATTCCGTATTTTAAGTCTATGCCTGATAATAACTAGCTTTAATAATCAATTATAAAGAAATCTAGTTTATACAATATTACATTATATTAAACTATTATTAAATTATTATTTTAACACAATAAATATTAGCTGTTTATACAAGCACAAGAATACATATTACCATCCAGTAAAATTAAAAATAAATTCATTAACAAGGAAATTGTTTAAATTAAGACAGGGTAATATCTTTGACAGTCTTTTGAAGTTTATATTGAAATCGCCCTACAAGATGCATTTATTTTATACATAACTAGCTTTATGCTAGGTACAAGTAACCTATTTCTAAGCCTTTGTAGAGCCTGGCCATGAGTTTCACAATATTCGAAGTAGTTTTTTTTGACAAAGATGCAAATTTCCTTAATGTAAATACAGGATAAATAAATATCTTAAGTGCCTTAAACATGGGTTTACAAATATCCAGGAAATGTTCCCTACATGTAACACGTATGTTCTTTTTTGGAAGCTTTTGAGTACAGACGACACATATCCATCATATGTTTTCTAATCAATTGCATAGGTTATTAATGTGGTATTTCCAATTGCAGTGGAAGTCTATTTAATAGTGTTGACTTCCTTAATTATAACATTATTGTATTGAATTTTTATAGGTGTTTTTCTTGTGAAGTTTTAAACGCAATAATCTTTGTTTTCTCAGTATTAACTGGTCATTGGTTATTAACTGAAATATAGCAATAGTAGCTGACCTATTTCTCCTAAACCGTGCTGTGTTTCTGTTAAAATATTCAAACGTTAAGCTTGATTATACACAAGACATGGTTACATTTTTCACGACACTATCAGGACAGACTGAGTGAGGAGGAATCGGACTGTTATAATATATTAACCTAATTTATCTTAACATGACAAAGGTGTCATGTGAAGACTGTGTTTTTTTTAATTATGTTTCAGGACAAAGGTGTCGGAAAAGCGTTATTAATTTTATTTATTTCTGTTGGGCAAAGGTGTCCTGAATTATTGCTTAGATGATAAAGATGTCGCAAAAGCGTTATTGGTTTTATTTATTTTTGTTGGGCAAAGGTGTCCTTGCTTGGACGACAAAAGTGTCACCAAAGCACAGAAGTGAGAATTACAAAAGCGCTTACGAAAGTCGGATCAATATTGTACAAAACAATATTAATATAAAGGTCATTGACGAAGTTCGCCTAAGAATCAACACGTGTTTGAAATATACAGTAATTCTTAGCTTATTTTATAACCTTTATTTCAAATATTATAATTCAACGGACACTTCAAATTAATTACAAAATAAATAAATGGGTATTAAATTGATACTATACGTTTCCGTTTCTCGATTATTAACCACAGATCAATAACTTACAGGATAAAATAATATGCAATACCACCGCTTGAGCGCTAGATCCGTATCGTAAGAAACAAGATAAAAGCAGCTTAAAGTGCTAAATGCGCTAGTATTCTGAATCTCGCAACGCCATCTATTGAAAGTACAATAATTTTATTTTTCTAACGCCATCTGTAATGTTTTTGATGAACTACGGCGAATCTTTTCTTATTTACATACTGTTTACAGCTCTATTACAATTGGATAAATATGGTATTTATATGGTAGTCCAAGCAGATTGATTGTGAAAATTGAAATAACCTCAAGATAAGTCATTTTTTAGCAAGCGTCCGTTGTTTTAATCTGCTCTCAAGTATAAAAAGGTATTTATTTGAACCCAGTAATCAATATTAAAGACTGTTGGTTCTTAGGCAAACTTCGTATGGGGACGGAACAATGTCCTTTACATTGATGTCATTAAAATTTAAAAAAAAAAAAAAGTTATCCAGGTACCTAGTCATACAACATTTAATGTTATTTACAAATTACAGTGTCGTAACTTCATAATAAAAATGTCATAATTTCATAATAAAGGTACTCAAGTACAGTGTTATATATTTCCATGCGTTTCAAAAGAGTAGATTTATTTGTGTGTTGGACAAAAGTGTCCTGAATTATTGGTTTTGTTTATTTCTGTTGGACAAAAGTGTCCTAGCTTAGATGACAAAAGTGTCTCAAAAGTACAGAAGTAAATAAAACTAATAGTTTTATTTATTCCTGTGGACAAAGGTATTCCTTCTTATTGTGTGCAAGACAAAGGCGTCAGCAAAATATTGCTATTTAAAGCTAATTATTAATATAAGCTTATTATTATTATCGTTACATTTATGGGACAAAGGTGTCCTATGTTGTTGTAATTGTCATCACATATTTTTTGTTTTTATGAAAAATAACTTAAATCGTTACATGGATGTGAGGACACATTTAATAACGGATGGCCGAATCTGTTAGCGGATATCTGATAATTATTACGTGCCTAACACAAATTACTTTATTAACGAATTGTCATATTTATTATTTGATTGAACAACGATGTTGACGACCGCCATTTTGTATTTTTCCGAGCAACGGTACCTTCGTTGTTCAACGGTTGCGGCGTCAACACGAGCTGTGTCAAATTTATTTTCGATGTTAGACGCCACCGAGTTTCTTGCTGGTTCTTCTCGCTAGGACGTGGCATTCCGAACCAGTGGTAGATTCGCAGTTGTGAAAGTATTCATATTATATGTGATGATAAGTTTTTGAGATTAGTGGCTGTAACCTTAGATGTTTTAAATATGTTTGTGCTAAAAGTTCATAAAGTGTGTCAGATTTTGAAAAGTACAACGAATGAGGTTAGTTGTATCAATTTACAATTTCTTGAGAATAGTTTATGTATGTTTGATAAGACTGGAAGTTCAGCAGTTTCATTAGTGTGTTACAAGTAATTATTATTAGTAATTATGGGCAAGAACGCCCCAGGCAAAAACGTCTGATCATGATTTTCATGATTTGGGGCATAAACGCCCGTGATATGACATAAACACGAGGACGTGTTGTTCTCAGGACGGCCGAACTGTCAGCTTTGCGTTTACAGTTGAAATTAATTGTTACAAAAGTTAAAAGATTGTTAATTTATTTATTGATGAAGGTTCGATTGTACTGATATTTGACTCTTTCGATGTATTTCACTCGTCAGTTCGTTCCCGACGCCATATTGGAATAACTTGTATAAATACGAATGTTTTACCATCGGTAGGGGAGTCTCCACCGAGACTCAAACGATTATTGAATACCTTCGGTGTTTAGATCGTTACCTTGTTTACGAGCCTGCGGTGGCAACTGCAGCCTGGTCAAATGATTGGATAATATAGTATTGTTTAACTGAGTTTTATAAATTAACTAATTACATTAAATCTCTCGTGGTTAGAGTACAAATATATTAAAAGTGTTTTATTAATACCTACTTCTGGATTGTTCTCCAACACTAGCCACGGCCGAAGCCTCCCACCAGGCCAGACCAGGGAAAATTCAGAAATTATAAATTTCCAAACCCTGCCGGGGATCGAACCCGGGACCTCCGCACGTTAAGGCAACAGCGCTTAACACTGCGCCACGGAGGTCGTCAAAGTTTAATGTGAAAAATAATCACCAGGCAACCTGCATGCCCGAGAACTCTTCATAGTGTTTACAACAGTGTATGAAGTCCGTGAAACTCATCTCATTCACTCGTGTGGTGATGGGCAGGTCACGTGGTCCATCACCATTGATGACTTCGTTCGCGTGGCATAAGTTTTTTAATTCTCACAGGCATTTCTTAATTTTCCGGAATAAAAAGATAAAAGAATAAAAGAGGACCTGGAGAGTGACATAGACCTTTTATCCATGCAAAAAATCACGTGAATACGTTGCTCTGTTGCAGCGTGATTGAAGGATAAACTCTCTATTTAACGTGCTTGGAGATGGAAAGTTCAAAAAATGTGGATTACGTATTTCATAACTTTAAAACGGAAGCCCAAATTCCAAGTTTCGTGGCTATAACTTGAAAGACGATGGAATTTTATACAAATTTTCAACCCCTATTTAACCGCTTTTGGCGGTGGAATTTTTAAAAATTGTGACGCACGTGCTCCTTTATTTTTTACCGATAGCCAAGATATCAAGTTTCGTAATATTTAAACTATCATGTAAAATAAATGACTTTCATACAAACTTTCATTCCCTATTTTCAACCCTTTGGGAGTGGAATTTTCAAAAATGGCGAAACACGTATTTCTTGATTTTAAACCGATCTAAGCCCAAATATAAAGTTTCATGGCTATAACTTGAAAAACGATGGACTTTCATACAAAGTTTCAAATCCTTATTTTACCCCTTTACTCTTCACAAAAAACACACCCTTCAAATTTCATGTCTCTAGGACCAGCGGTTTAGGCTGTGCATTGATATATAAGTCAGTCAGTCAGTCAGGACTTTGAATTTTTTATATATATGTAGAAGAAGATAAACCTTTATTTGGAACTAGCTAATTCACTTCATCCGCGTGGGTTGAGGTTTTTCGGTTCCCGCGGGAACTCTTTTAGGGATAAAAGTAGACTATACGTTATTCCAGATTATAATATATCGAATCAGCGTAATGCTGTTATGATGTACGGCACGGACCGGCCGGTGCTCGTATATCAGACACTTTCACGCAATTGCCATCAACAAATGCGCGAGGTTCTATTGTTCGTGTAATATGACCAATAAATATTTGAAAATATTTAAACTACCAATAAATATTTAAACCAATATATATTTGAAAATTTAGTATACGTGCATAAGCACATTGATAATAATAAAAAAATACCCGGCTGAGTTTGTTGTGGGCTCTTCTCAGACCCGGGCGCATTTGGAACCGTCGTAGCTTTAGTTTTAAGATACCGTATCCTATTAACACCATCATGTTCCATCATGTTATAAGTAAGTAATTTTTAACGTCAATAAGTGTACCTACAGTGTATCTATATTGAATAAATGATATTGAATATTGAGTATGCACATTCACCCACAAACACACATACCCTGGATAAACCTGGGCTGGGTATCTAGGCTTCTGAAGCGAGCTCGAATAGCTGGAGTGAGAACTCCGGCAACTCACACACAATAGACTTCTAATTAGAAGTTAGAAGTGTTTAAAGTGTTAAGTGCGGAAACCATTGTCCGGTGGGAGGCTTCGGCCGTGGCTAGTTACCACCCTACCGGCAAATACGTACCGCCAAACGATTTAGCATTGCGTAACGATGCCGTGTAGAATCCGACTTAGGGGTATGGGTTTAATATAACTACCATACCCCTCACAGGTTAGCCCGCTACCATCTTAGACTGCATCCATCACTTACCATCAGGTGAGAGCAGCACTTACCAGCAGGCAGAAGGAGAATATATAGAAGAGATACGAAACGAGATACGCTATAATATACGTCTTTGCTAACGCGACAAAACCTCTCTCCCGCTAGGTAATTTTAGTTTTAGACTCCAATTTCCCCTGATGGGAATCAAACCCATCTCCCGCACCAGTACCACTGTGCCAGGGAGGTCGTTATACAAAGCTTTATATTTAAAGTTTGATTGGTATATTATGCTAAATATATATTTGATTCCAGGCACTTGGAGGCCAGGAGGATGTTTACGGTTTATAATTAGGTACATTAAATACATTATACAATTTCAGAGGAAATAGCATTTTGTTTAAATTGATGTGGCGAATATTGGATCAGAGCTAGTCTTATTTTGCCTTACTTATTCTACTAATATTATAATTCATGTGAAAGATTCGATGTTTGTTACGTAGGCTTTATTTTAACGCGGAAAATGAAAGAGTTCCCGCGGGAATCAAAATCCTTAATCCATGCAGGCGTCATCATTAATTTTCCGGGATAAAATTTAGCATATGTGTTAATTCGGGGTGTTAATATATCTCCAAACTACGAACTTACGAAAATACAAACTTTCACAATAAGCAAATATAAAAAAAATGTTATAAACCATATACAGTTATCAGTTTTATTCAAAAATTTATAAATAGTTCACCAGTTCTTGAACTATCAGGAAGTCTACTCCATTTTTCTCGAATGTTAGTTTGTCTGTCACATCTGTCCGCGACGTTGTTATCGTAACTCATAAACTACATCGAAAATGTTCCTTTCCACAAAAAATATTGCAAATCGTGGGCGGGTACTGTCTTTGAATATAATCTAATATCACCTAATATTTCTTTGAAATACTCGTTAGTTATGATTTAGGTAACGGATAAAATACATTATATTAACTATCTGTAAGTAATAATTCATGATATATTAGATTATGCCCGCGACTTCATGTTGGATAGAAGCAGGCGTTCGTGACGACCTCCGTGGCGCAGTGTTGAGCGCTGTTGCCTTAACGTGCGAACGTCCCGGGTTCGATCCCCGGCAGGGTCAATTTATAATTTCTGAATTTTCTTTGGTCTGGCCTGGGAGGCTTCGGCCGTGGCTAGTTACCACCCTAGCGGCAAAGACGTGCCGCCAATTTAGCGTTCCGGTACGATGCCGTGTAGAAACCGAAAAAGGGTATGGGTTTAATATAACTGCCATGCCTCTAACAGGTTAGCCCGCTACCATCTTAGACTGCATCTTCACTTACCATCTGGTGAGATCGCAGTCAAGGGCTAACTTGTAGGGGATAAAAAAAAAGCGTTACTTTGCGGAAGTTCATTAATAATCAAGGAATGATGTTTATCTCCTGAGGATGCTCCGGTGTCGGAGAGAAACGTAAATTGAGAATAATTTGGAAGTCTTGTGTGGTGTGGTGCATATCCCGGTGTGAATTGATGGCTTATTGGTATAAAAATAGCCTACGTGCTTCCCCGGGATACAGCCCTGTACCAAGTTTCATCAAAATCGGTTGAACAGGTGGGTCGTGAAAGCGTAGCAGACAGACACACTTTCGTCCGTCTGTCTGTCAGTCTGCCTGCTACCCTTTCACGGCCCACGTGTTCAACCGATTTTGATGAAATTTTGTACAGGTTTGTATCCCGGGGAAGGACATAGGCTAATTTTTATCCCCGAAAAAAAAAGTTCCCGCGGGAATCAAAACAACAAGTCGCGAGCATCGCCTAGTAATAAAATAAAATTGCTTTTATTTATTATTACACACATTTACACACGGTTACTTATTTTTACGTATTGGTTGTATACACCATGGTTACTTTAGTGTGATAATTAGAATAAAATATAATAGGCACTAAACTCAGTGCGTGTGAAGTGTGTAGAGTTAAATCAAAGGTGTTGAAAGCGTTAACGAGCCGTTGAAATGTCACTCACTCGGAAACTAATCGTTAAATAAAAGAGAAACTAAAGTATTATAATATTTCGAAATGTTTTTGACGAATAGGTTTTATTTTTAATCTGTCTGCAAAAAAAAGTTAACAGTTGGTTGCAAGCGATAAACCAATGTTATAAATACGAAAGTTGTGCTTATTTGTTGGTTTGTCTTTCAATTATGCCGCATTAAAGCAACGTGATTGTTTGCATTGATATGGTTAAAGACTTGAACAGTGACATCAGCAACTTTTTGTCGTGGAAAAATATTTTTTAATCAATCCTTAAATCCACGTGGACGAATTGCGGGTACTATCTTATACCTATATCTATCAATAGCTATGTTGTGTAGGTAACACGTTGTTTTCTTACTAACTACTAGCGAATGCCCGCAACTTCGTCTGCGTGGTTTGAGGTTTTTGGTTAACGCGGGAACTCTTTAATTTTCCGGGATAAAAAGTAGCCAGACTATAATCTTTATCTGTGCCAAATTTCAGCCAGATCCGTTCAGCCGTTGGGGCGTGATTGAGTAACAAACATCCATACATCCACACACCCATCCAAGCTTTCGCATTTATAATATTAGTATAGATTATACAATATTAAAAATAATTAATTTCTCATCAAATGTCCGGTAAAACGGGCAGTTTCGCACGCGATTAATAAGACCATTAAAAAATTATGTTTCCTATTAATAGTAGTAATGTTTAGCGTGGCCAGACCGCGTATTAGCTAGCTTTCAAGCGGCCAGGGACGGTACGGAGTCGATGAAATATCATATCGATTCCAGTGACCGAATGAAAGAAAAGAAGCTAAAATCAAAAGTTCAAAGTGGTTCTGTACACTTCGAGATTTTTTTAACCAAAATATAATCTTGATTTTTTGTAAAAGTCGAAAAACGAGTGTTTCAAACGCGCCTTGAAGCCGATAATAAATTCAGTCGTTCTTTGCCTGTCCCTTTATCTTTTCATGTGCTACCTTTTTAGTCTAATGGATTTAGATGAAACTTATTACAGGTTGCATCTCGGAGACAAGCATAATAATATTTAAAAAATTTGTGCGTGCTAAACTAAAAAAAACCTAAATCCACTCGGACGAAGTCACGAGCAAACATTTCTACATGTACATAAAAAATACTCTGACTACTCTACTACTACTACTCTGCCCCGTCAACGTGTTTGGTTCGATCGTCTTGTTTATTGATCTCTATATCCCAAACGTCTTTTTTCATAACAGACATTTTTTTAAATTGCAAGATAGGATTGCGCTTGACGACAATCATGCGTAGTGCAAAGCAATAATGGAACGCGCTTGCCTAACATAACATTGCGTTGTTTCTCCGAAAGAGAGAAATTCTTCTTCTTCTTCTCGGTCGCATTCTTCATTTTTGAAGGTTGTGTCTGCATTGAAGTGACCTCGTGACGCTCGACACGATAGCGCTCCACTCCATCCTGTCCTCAGCTTTCCGCATCACAGTAGTAAGCGGGAGGCCCGTGAGCAACTTGAACTGGACAGACCAGCGGCTAGGTGATCGGCCGTACTGTCCTTTGCCCTCCATCTTCCCTACGACTGTGAGCTTATCCAGATTACTAGGTTCGCGCTGTCGTTCAATGTGACTAAAGTAACCCAGAATCTTGTGATAACAATCGGTCGTCAGTCTTGTGCTAATTCGAAGTTGCTTCAGAATAGAGATATTTGTTCTTTTATCGACAGAAAATATCGACATTTCAGCTAGAAAATGAAAAAACTAGCTCACATTCCTAGCGCCGACCTGTATCGCGTTCATTCGACCGCGCGGGGCGACACGCGCGTTTATTTCTGAGCCCGCTTCCAGCTTCCACCGAGTTTCGGCACCAATTATAAATAGACGTGCATCCAATTCAAAAATATTCCACGTGTAATCGACGAAAACAAAACGAGAACTTTCACTAAACGTGCAGTTTTTAGGCACTTATCGGCATTATTGCATCAAAATATTGAAAGATTAATCTTTGTGATAAATTTTCCATTACTTTATTCCGTGATTTTTCCATGAATCGTAAAATCGAAATGTTTCAAATGTTTTTTTGTGATAAAACGCGTCCCGTTGTTATTAAAAGATTTTTGGGATCTTGTAAGATCCATGTTTATCTGTCTATTTTCCAATAGGTATAAAAACGTGTATATTAGTAACCAAGACAAACATAAATAAATTATTATGCAGGTTTGTTAACAAAAGTTTGCACTTTATGTTAAAGGTATTGCAACTAGTGTTTGAAATATGGTAATTTATAGCCTAAAATAGCTTACTACTGTGTATTTAAAAGTGGCGTTAATTAAGTGATCTATGAAATATGTGCAGGAGTTGTTAAGACAGTAAAATCTTGCGTGACTCATTTAATGGAATGACAACGTGAAAGGAAATGAAATGAAAGCACACGTGTCCAAACATTTCTTGTTTCCAACAATTTTCCAAGAAAATAAATATTTTTCATACCGAATTGGATAAACTTCGTAAACGTAATGATTCGGGAATGGAATTTACGGGAATTTTCGGGATCACAGAAATATTATTGGAATGAGTGTACACTTTTCTGTCAGTATTCCAACTAAATGAATCAGATATAACGAGGCAGCGGTCATTTGAAGTGTTTATAAAAAATATTTGGCGGCTATCTCGTTCAGTATGAACAAGATTTTCGGAAGGATTTAACTGTGTTTGTTCCGGAACCAAATAAGTGTTGTTGTGCATTTCTTGGAGTTCAATAGCTTTTGCCTGGTAAGCTACAAATTTTTGTTTTATTTAACTTTTTAAGACTTTCCTATTACAGTGGCAAGCGTGGTGGTATTTTAATGGGAAGGTAATTTAAGGATGTCTCGTTCGATGACTTTATAATTCTTCTAGATGAAACCCGACACTTTTTCCGCGTGAATAAAGGTTTTTTGAAACGCGAGAACTCTTTAATTTTTCGGGATAAAAAGTAGCCTATGTCCTTCCCCGGGATACAAACTATCCCTATACCAATTTCATCAAAATCGGTTGAACAGGTAGGCCGTGAAAGCGTAGCAGACAGACAGAGAGACGCATAGACAGACATACACACTTTCGCATTTATAATATTAGTATGTATATGGAAGTACGGATATAGTAGCTGGTTTAGAATAGCGGAAGCCTCGGATAGATGGTAGTAACAAATTATTTTATTTATTTAAGTAGTACCAGAAACTTAAAAACTAAAACATAAACATTGAAAGGTACGCACAAGGACAACTTATCTCTTGAAGAGATTTCAACAATAAAACAGTTTTTGTTAATTTTTTTTTCACGTATAATTTTATTTTTTTATAAATTGATGTAGTTTATTTCAATTAAAACTAAGAAATAAATTAAAATTTACATTAAAAACTAATTATATTTACAAAAAATACACGCCGTCCAAGTGATCGTTAATGGGCATTGTGCTCAAAAAAGTGGTGCTATTACCTCGTCGAATGGCAAGGCTAAGCAAGGCTAAGCCGTTGGGCTAAATAAGTGCCAGCTTTTTTGGTCACCAGAGACGTGGGTCAGATTTTGGGACACGACATTTATAATTAACAAAATTAAAAAACACGACTTACCACCACAACCCATTAACGTCCCACTGCTGGGCACAGGCCTCCACTCTCATAGGAGAGAAGGGAATTAGAGCTTAGACTCACCACGCTGCTCCAATGCGGGTTGGCGAGCTTTAACGACTATTATCATGTTAGTGATAATAACCGGGACCGACGGCTTAACGTGCTCTCCGAGGCACGGGGGTGAAACACCGCCAACTTCCTAACTCCGGGCTAGTGTACTGAGAATTTCTAATCAGAAAACCCCAGCACTTAATTATGGCCCGACCCGGGACTCGAACCCGGGACCTCGTCAGCCGCAGTCGAACATGATAACTACTAGACCAACGAGGCAGTTGGTCTAGTAGTTATCAAGAGACTGCCCTGCCAAAAAAAATATTATCTAGTTGAATGAATTAATGAATAAAGCTTTATTTAATTCCATACAAAGTTAATTATTGATTAATTATACATCATTAGCATTAATTAATTAACAATAATAAAATTAGATTTAAAAAAAAATACATGACATAATTAAACTCAGACTTGTTAATTAAAATTAGTGGCCTGCCTCTCGCTCTAGTGCCTCTTGGTCCTGGCCATTTAACTGTCCTAATGGTCCATCTATCGTCGATATATCTAGCAACGTGACCTGACCACTTCCATTTACTTTGTAGCGAGAAGGTTAAGGCATCGGGGACTTTTGTTTTCTTGCGGATTTCCACATTTTTCACCCTGTCTTTTAATTTTATGCCCAGGTAACTTCGTTCCATTCTTCTCTGGGTAGTCTGGATTTTGTTTCTGAGTTTGAGATCGAATGTCCATGTTTGGCAACCGTATGTAAGGCATGGTAGTATTTCTGAGTCCATAATTAGTTTCTTAGCCGGCACCGGGAGCTGCGATTTGAATATTTCTAGTTATTATCTAGTTGAATAGAATCTTATTCACATTTTTATTAATTATATTTTTTTGTGAATCACTGGATATTGAGCTATAGTGTTATATGTTTTTGGAATCTACTCATCATTTTCTAGATGATGATTATACAGTGAATCTTATTTTCGAATTTCTTTTTCAACTTTAGTCTTTAATGCTGGATCACGGTCACCACATCAATTTTTTTTTTTAATTTTACTAGCCCATGTCACCCGGGATAAGCTAGGGATTCTAACGATACCTCATTTATGGAAATCGGTTCAGGCGTATAGACGTTATGGTGGAATATACAAACTCACATACATACATACATACATGAACCATGAAAACAATATACTCCTTTTTTCAGGCAGTCGTATAAAAATCTTCGTGTGCGATGTCCATGGGCATAGAGTCTCAAAAGCAAGTGCCGCATAAACGTAGTCCTTAGTAATGGCTGAGTATTTGCGACGCTTAAGAAACCGCCTTCACGACCTGCACGACCATCAACCACAGTACTATAGTCATCCCATCCGGCCTCTTGCCGTCATCCCTGAACAAACCGGAGGGTTCCAGTTGTGCAGGGATGGATTGATTATTAATTAATTTTTACAAAATATATTATTTTTTTAAATTGAAAATAATACAATAGAACTTAATGCTAGCTAGCCTAACCTAATTACTATATAAATCATGCCTGCGTGGAATGGTGGCAAGAATGCTGGCTGCATTTCCGCGCTGGACAGCCAGGCTGATGATGAAAAAAAAAATATATATATATTATATCACAAATAGTCTTCGATGAAACATACACAGTCTAAAGAGGTACATTGTTCTCTGTGGTAATACTTAAAACTATAACAGTTTAAACACCACTCATATTTTTAAGAAGCGCTTTAAAAATAGAGTCAATAAATATTTTTTATAATTGACGGCCCTTGAAATAACACAGATGTTTCTCGATACTAATGTGTTGATGGTCTTTATGCTAATAACTAACATTCTAAAGAAATGAATTTATGACTTGAGCGATGGAGAACCGAGTAACTTGTTTATAATAAAGAATATCGATAGGTACTAGAATTATTTAAGATTAGTTGAGCCTATGCCCACGACTTCACCCACTTGGATTGAGGTTGCTTGATTCCCGCGGGAACTATTTAATTATCCGGGGTAAAAAGTAGCATAAGTGTTATTCCAGACTATAATCTATCTCTGTGCCAAATTTCAGCCAGATCAGTTCAGCCGTTGACGACGTTTGACGTGATTTGAGTTACAAACATCCATCCAAACAAACTTTACCTCTTTATACTATTAGTATAGATAGAGCCGCGACAGAGCGACAGAACAAATCGTAATTATGACGTGCACAATTGCGCAGTCAATTAATTGTCCACCCCTGAGACCATACTGCCAACGCTAAAAGCCATATTGTTTCATTATTGTTGACTTCCGTGTTTTAGAATTATAATATAATCCTTATTTTCAGAACATCAAGGTACGCGACATCAAACTGTCATTACGCGTAATATATGATCCCTGTGCGTTTTGACGCGAAAACACACGCTTGCTTCTTTGCTACGTAAATACTGTAGAAGTAATGTAGGCCCTCTACGTGCGCTCTACGAAATTCGTAGATGGCTTACGAGGCCACTACGACGACGGTTATATTTTTTTTGTTTATTTTTTTAGAAATTTTATTTTTGGTTTGGTTTGGGGCTAGGGAGTATCATGGTTGCGGATGGTTGCGGATGGTTGCGGCTGATTGATTTTATGGTTGGCACAAATATAGTCGTTATGTTATGGATTTTCTCGTCAAGAAATTCTCAGTACTAGACCCAAAGTCTTAGCAGTGTTTCAAGTACGTGCCTCGGAGAGCATGTAAAGGTGCCAGTACTGCGCCTGATCATATTGGATTGTCACCCCATCTGAAAATGAGAGTGAAGGAATAGATTGACTCGTAGCTTTAGTTTTAAGATACCGTAACCGATTATCACCATCATGTTTTATATGTAAGTAATCTTTAACGTCAATAAGTGTACCTACAGTGTACCTATATTGAATAAATGATATTGATATTGATTGATGCTATTTAAGCGTGGGTATAGTTTATATTTATTTATAATATTATTTATATATATTACCGAAAATTGAAAAGTTTCGAGGAAATTTTCAATTTTACAAATACAAGCGGAGGAAATCGCGGGCATCGTCTATTTCTTAATATTCTTAGTTAGGAATGGCATTCCGAACCAGTAGTAGATATATTTACTGGATGACTTGCGACGATTCAAAAGCAAAAATACATTTGAACTTAAATTAAAACTGAGAGATTTCATATCGTATCGTATACAAATACATCAAACTGGAGGAGGTTTCCGTTGTTATGTTTATATTCCAATCAGTATGAAGACATAAATCAGAATTAGCCGAGTGCCGTAAATTAATACAAACATTCCTTCGTTATATTGGTCTTAGCGTCTTACATGACAGTTTAAAGCCGACAAGTGGAGGTTGATATAGCTTAATTATGTGTTCCGTAATAAATAAAAACTCCTTCATCAACCCATAGCCAGCCCATTAGGTAGCACCAGTATCCTCTTAGAATGAATAGGGGTTTGGCCATAGTCCACCATGCTGATTTGCAGACTACGCACACCTTTGAGAACATATTATATATATTAACATAACATATTTTTGACGAACTCTGTGGCGCAGTGTTGAGCGCTGTTCTAACGTGCGGAGGTCCCGGGTTCGATCAATTTGGCAATTTATAATTTCAGAATTTTCCCTGGTCTGGCCTAGTGGGAGGCTTCGGTCGTGGGTAGTTACTGCCCTACCGGCAAAGACGTACCGCCAAGCGATCTAACGTTCCGGTACTATGTCGTGTAGAAACCGATTTATTAGGGGTATGGGTTTAATGTTACTGCCATGCCCCTAACAGGTTAGCCCGCTACCATCTTAGACTGTATCATCATGCATTACCATCAGGTGAGATCGCAGTCAAGGGTTTTAAGTGGATAAAAAAAAACGAATAAATCTCGTGCATGTAGGTTTCCTCACGATTTTTCTCTTCACCGTAACAGCAAATAGTATTTAATTATAACTAGCTAATGCCTTCGACTTCGTCCACACGGACTACAAAAAATTCCAACCACTATTTTACTCATTTAGGGGTTAAATTTTCAGATCCTTTCTTAGCGGGCGTCTACGTCTTTAGCTATCTGCATGCCGAATTTCACCCCGATCCGCCCAGTGGTTTGAGCTGTGCGTAGATATATGAATCAGTCGCCTTTTTCTTTTATATATTTAAGACATATTTAACTCAGAAAAGTTTTAAACGGCGCCGCCGTTTGCCGGGAATCGAACCGCTGACAACCCCCGACATTTAAAAATCACAAAGCTATGGGCGCTCCTTATACATATACCTAATCATTATATTGTATTTGTTAGCTTCTCACAACCCGTTCGCTAAATCGATTGTGACGAAATTCGGTACAGCGATAGTTTTCATTCCAAAGCTATGATAGAGCATATCGAAAAAAAATACAGGGGATTTTGAATTGTGTACTTAGTCTTAAATACGTACATTAAAAGGATGTGTTATTAATTTTTGAACCTTACCTCTTTACTTTTGAGTGTACGGAACACCAAAAGCAGAAATAATCAAAAGGAGCGTGCGTACAGTGCGTTGCCATTTCGAAAATAATTCATTACGCAAAATGAGGTCAGGCATATGCCCTGAAGTTGCACACATGCGCAGTTAAACCGAACTGAAGTCCGGGCGGATGCATATGCGCGCGGCGCCGTAACCGCCCAACTCGCGTCCAAGCTCCAACGCCTAGCTCCGGTTAAAAAAAAATATTAATTAAAAAAAAATACTAATCAAAGGCGTGTACCATTCCAAATTCAAATTAAAAAAACATGGCGGTTGTGTCAAGCTCGTGGCGTTCGAATTTCTAGTGATTCCCGCAATATGTTCCTCCCGGATTGTACTTAAGTTGTATAGTGATAGTTGCAAGTGTATTGTGTGAAACGTGTGCTCTAGACCTAATTGATTTTAATCAGCCTCCAGAGAACCCTGTGTAAGTTTCATTAATTAATTCATGTGTTTCAATATTATTTTAGTAAATAGTTAATTATTTGAAAGTTTTTATTGATGAAACAATTCTGGCTATCTTGGTTGCGTGTGTGGTTGAATCTTTGCGTGGTAAAGATCTGCGAATTTTCTTTATTATAAACAATCTATTAAATAAGGATATAAGTGTATCTAACCATCTTTACGTCTGTCTGCCTATTCATCAGATTGGATTTCACAATTCAATCGCTGAAATGAGGCCCAGTAATTGTCTAAGTAGGTAAGTCGTAATCATTCGACAGCTTAAAACGTATTACTTATACTGTTTAAGGAGTTCATGCATGCTTTTTGACGTACAGGCATCTATGAACTCATTAAACAGGTCGAATTATCAGTTTGACAAGCTATAGCAATTACGATTTACACAATTGGGGGGCATATATCTAGACGTTTGGTACGGGAGTAGAGACGGACCTAGAAAGCTGACAATTTACATAAAGATTCGCTTTATAATGTAGACAAACAAAGAATAAGGCTGGAATTTTCTACATTCTTCGGGAGCGACGCCGCGGTTGGTCGCTAGTCTTCGGGTACGAAGGAAAGCTTCTGTAGGATTCACTGAATTCCGTGATAGGATTCAAAGGATGGTAATATAATTTATAAAATGTAAAATTTGAAAGTTTCTAAAATTATTCGAAGTCTCTGTCATACAACCATATACTATGTGAAAGTATGTTTGTCTGCTACCTTTTCAAGATCAATCAGCTAAATCGATTTTGACGAAATTTAATACACCGATAACTTGCATCCCGGAAAAGGACCTAGGCAAATTTTTATCCCGGAGTTCTCACAGGATTTGAAAAAATTCTACATCCACGCTAACGAATATTCTACTAAGAAAGAGGCATTTTAATATCTCCTAATATGTCCTTCAACGAAATTAACAGCTTGTGCTAGAGTGCGAGAATAGTAAAGGGAATTGAACCTACGACCTTTCTTTCTTGAGCCCGTTCCCTCAAACGTTGGGCTATTAAGACAATTTGAATAACTCCTTATATAGCAATTGGATGATTTGATGAAGTCATCAGTTACTAATAGCAATACTCAGTTGTTCTGACGCATTTCCGTGTAACAACGATGCCAAATAGTTATATCTTATCATCACATCATCATATGACGAGCTAATTGTCTCTCAATACGGAATCGAACCCGGAACTTTTTCAGAACATGCCTAGGTATCCATACTAATATTAAAAATGCGAAAGGTTGGATGGATGGATAGATGGATGGATGTTTGTTACTCAATCACGCCGAGGCTGAATGGATCTGGATGAAATTTGGATTTGAACTACAATAACACATAACACATAAATTACTTTTTATCCCGGAATGTTACAAAGTTCCCAAAGAAACCAAAAAACCTCAAAAACGAGAACAAAGTCGCGGGCTTCAGCTAATGTTCTAAAAAAGTTCCGAGTGCAGACCAGGTCCTAAAAAGAACTAGTTCTAAAACTACTCGTAAATGGGTATCAATTGAAAAGGCTTTGCGGAGAAGAACACAAAAAATGAAATGACGTCACACTCAATTCAATATGGCGGACGATAAAAGCTAGTTTAAAAAAAAGTTTTTTAATGATTTAAGACTTATTACTAACGCTCCATCAATGCTAAGGACAGCGGTAACTTGTGTATCTACACATTGATGTAACTGTAAACGTTTTTTTTTAAATGTAACCACTAAGGTTCACACTCATTCTTCTCGTTAGGAATGGCATTCCGAACCAGTGGAATAAATATAAATATGCAGTATATAATTAAACATTATACCATACATATCCATTATCCATATATACTTATAAGAATTATTGCATGTATAATAAACTTCCAGGCCAGATATTTGCGTTTTAACCTACCAATAAAGTAATTTTGCAAGAACACTATTCTTATTAAGTAATTACAGTTAGTCCATAAAATCCATTTCGCTTTTAACCGAAAGCACTCTATTTTAATGATATTCAATAAATTAAATACGTATGTAAATTTATGATTAAAATAACAATAGTTCAAGGTTTAGAGTTGAGAGGAGTGGCGTCGTTACGTCCGATCTTATCTTGTAAATTGTTATAGTTTGCTTCTCAAATCAGGGCGCGTTTGGAACACCCGCAAAGTTTCACAACTAGGTAAATAGTTTACAGTTTACACATTAGATTCGTAAACAAAACTGGGGCCATACTGCCAGCGCTTAAAGCAATACTTAAGCAATATTACTCATAATAATGACAGTTTGAAAAAGGTGCCTTGACTTTCCTAAAATAAGGATTATAATTCTTTATCGCGCAAAACAACAATAATGAAACAATATGGATTTAAGCGTTGGCAGTATGGCTCTTGATGACGCAATGGTGAGCGCTGTGGACTTGAAAGTGGGAGATCCGAAGTTCATTTCCCAGCAGGATTAATTTAGGAATTTATAATTTCTGAATTTTCTCTGGTCTGACGGAAAGTGTCGGTAATGGCTTGTTGACTAGCCATCTGTGCAGGATATATTATAGTACACAAGTGTGTTCGCAAACACACGTGCATTCTCTATTCCCTGACTCTCGTAGCACGATGGGGTTTTTTCTAAAAAGTGCAACCACCGAGTATCATAAACTCAAAACTCAAACTCAAATAATGTTTATTCAATTTAGGTAGGTATACTACACATATTGAGGTCCAGTTATTTATGAAATATAATGGTGATGATCAGTAACGGTATCTTAAAACTTAAGCTACGAGGGTTCCAAACGCGCCCTGGTCCGACAAAAGCCCACAACAAACTCAGCTGGGGGTTTTTTTTTATTATCACCATTTCACAAATCATCTTAACTAAGGAACTATCAGAGCCATAAGATCAAATGATTGGCAAGCTTCTTTGTCATTTAAGTAATCCTTTACAAGTTATTAGGATTTTTTAATGGGTTTACGTTTTACATTAACTTTGAACTTATTCAGAGACATCTTCAGCATATCTTCTGGGAGCTTATTGTAGAAGCGAAAAATTTACTGGTTCTTAACGGTAGGAATATCATTCCGAACCAGTGGTAGATTCACTCAAAGATTCAAAAGCACTTGTCAAAGTCTACTTGAATAAAAAAGATTTGAGATTGAGTTCGAAAAACATTTGAGTTTGAGTTTGAAAAGTTTGAGTTTGAGTTTCAAAAGATTTGAGTTTGAGTTTGAAAAGTTTGAGTTTGAGTTTCAAAAGATTTGAGTTTCAGTATGAAATAGATATAGGAACTCTTGTCCTGAGTGTTGACGGAGCCCGTGCGATGACGTCATCGCTGACGCGTGTTTGCATAAAAACTGCAATAAAGTGCACTCCGCTGAAACCGGGTCACGGAAACACACGGGCTCTGTGCGGGAACGATCCCTACGACGGAGACGTATATGTACCCATACTAATATTATAAATGCGAAAGTGTCTGTCTGTCTGTCTGCTACGCTTTCACGGCGTATCTTTTTGACCGATTTTCATGTAATTCGACACAGGTATAGATTGCATCCCGGGGAAGTACATGGGAAGTACATGGTAGTATTATACCGAAAATTTAAGAGTTCCTGCGGGAATCGACCATAATCCACGCAGACGAAGTCGCGGGCATCAACTTACTAATATTATAAATGCGAAAGTTTGGATGGGAGTATGGGTGGATGTTTGTTACAAAATCACGCCAGAACGGCAAAACGGATCTGGATGAAATTTGGCACAAAGATAAATTATAGTCTGAAATAACACAGGCTTTTTATTTGGAACCAAAGAACCTTAATCCACTCAGACGAAGTCGCGGGCATCATCTAGTAATATTATAAATATGAAAGTTAGTAAGTTTGTATGTTAAAATGGCACCCATTCTCCAGACTCAAGATTGTGTAAGACCCTAAAACCACCACAGTACTAATCTTGACATTCACTTTGACTCGTTACCTAAGTTCCGTGATAAAATCAGAGCATCAATCTTACCATAAGTATTATCTGTATTAAGTTTAATTAAGTAGCTTAGTATTTTTTCTCATTTTTAGTTTTATTTCCGTATTATGTATTTTTTTTTTCTTTCATTTAATCTTCTTTATTTTTAGCTTTGTAACAAATTAATTATAATGTTGTGTTTACTTTTAAGCGGTTACTACATTTAACTTTTTTTTATAGGATAAGTTCATCTTTGAATGTTTTAATGTAAGTGTCCGTTACTAGACCTAATAAAAAAAAAAAAAATAAAATGGCGTAATGTTAATCGTTCGTATGTTTCCAATATAATGGTTGCACCGCTCATCGATGCGGTCATATCTGTATAGAGTATATCTTTACGGGCGGGTATCCCGTTACACAGAATAGGCATGATGACAGTAACCAAGAATCAATTAAATTATGAATTTATCTAATGAAATAGGATTAATGGATTATAAAAAACGAATGAGATTGCTATTTATTTTAATAAAATAAAATTATAAAATACAGCAATCCGCCATATTGGATTAAACACCAAAAAGCGAATGACGTCACAATTGTTTGTTTTCGAGCTATGACAATCACACTATTGCTGCACACTGCACAGAGTACATTGGTAAAAACAATAATGACGTCACAAACGACGCCATGACACCGGCGAGCGTTATGGCGTGAATTTTAAAATTAAAATTTCAAATGCCAATTTTATCTACCAAACCGTATTTTTCTGCAGAAAAAATATATTTTTTCGAAATAGTAGATACTTCCGAACATAATCCGACCATTTCTCAAAATCAGTCATCATGCCTATTGACTCCCTTGCAAATGTATGGGGAGAGTGTTCACCTGAATTTGAACATTAAACTTATTAGCAGTAGGTACAATTGATTGTTGAATATGACATTTAACCATTGGATAGAATCAGGCGTCACTTTGCGGAAGTTCATGATTTAACAAGAAAAGATTACAATTATTTTGGTATAATCCGCCAACAGAAAAAAATCTGTAAGGTCAAGCATGCCGTTACAAGCGAAGCACCGTTTACCTTCCCAACCAAGCAAGAAAGCCAAGTTCCCAAGCAAGCCAATACCACCACACGAGACTTTTGTACTATTCTCGACGCACTTACCAACACCACCACCACTACAGCCCATCAACGTCCCACTGCTGGGCACAGGCCTCCACTCTCATAGGAGAGTGGGAATTAGAGATTTAAAGAGTATGTTAAAAATAAGTTAATAAGTAAGGCATATTATAGAATCGATGACTATGCAGATGATAGACAAGCTTGGATTACATAAAATTATGTAAATAGATCTTTTATACACAAATTGACGATTGATTCTTAAGACTAATTTACGAAATTATTAATTTTATGACATTTTGTATATTTTGTGAATTGTTTAATTTTTTTTTTTTTTTTTTTGTAATTTTATGATGTGTTTTCATGTTTTATTTTCTTTTTATTTTTGTAAATTTGTAATCTTGGTTGGCATTGCCGTTACAAGCGAAGCACCGTTAACCTTCCCAACCAAGCAAGAAAGCCAATTTCCCAAGCCAGCAATACCACCACCACACGAGACTTTTGTATTATTCTCGACGCACTTACACTTACTGATTATCACCATTATATTTTATAAATAACTAGACGTCAATAAGTGTAGTATACCCACTTAAATTGAATAAACATTATTTGACTTTGACTTTGACTTTGCACGTTTCGCCCCGAAACCGGAGCATCTTCAGGAGATGTCGACTTTACTTTACTTTAAGCAACTTGGCTTTCTTGCTTGGTTGGGAAGGCAAACGGTGCTTCGCTTGTAACTGCATGCTTGACCATACAGAATTTTTTCTGTTGGCGGATTGTAGCAAAATAATTGTAATCTTTTCTTGTTGAAATTTAACCGAGTAGGGGTATGGGTTCAATATAACTGCCATGCCCCTAACAGGTTAGCCTGCTACCTTAGACTGTATCATCTTAGACTTACTATCAGGTGTAATTGCAGTCAAGGGCTAAACTTAATAATAGAAAGAATGTACTAAGAGCTGGCTGGCTGTAGAGTAAGAAAGTTGGCGGTGTTTCACCCCCGTGCCTCGGAGAGCACGTAAAGCTAGGTCCTGCGCTCCGGATTTTCCGTCCCATCGGACTATGAGAGTAAGCTAATATACAGGTGCACTCTCTGTTTCTTTAGCCTCATAGCTCGATGGGACGGAAAATTCGACACGACCGGAGAGAGATCAGGTGTAGGACGGACGCGACGTCCGTGCGTTTACGTGTTTTCCGAGGCACGGGGGTAAAACAGCTTCCTAACTCCGGGCTAGAATATCTTGTCAGAAAACCCCAATACTTAATTATGGTCCGAGCCGGGATTCGAAACCGGGACTTCATCGGCCGCAGTCGAACATGCTAACCACTTGACCTACGAGACATTGCATTATATCTCCCATGCAGATGACTAATTTCTCTGGAGATTGACCGCCGCGTCGGGTCCGAAATTTGGTCGGGAAGACGTCATAAGTTGGTCAATTACTTTACAGGAAAAATGAAACAAATATTTTCATCATACCTATTCGAAAATAGTTATTTGTGTTATATGGGGCCAAAGAAAATTTTTATTCCCCGGGGGCGCTATTTTGAATTCAGAGCGAAGTGAAGGATTCTAAAGTAGAATCCTGAGCGTGGCGAGGAATTTAATATATGCCACCCGAGAACAAAAAATTTGGCCCCGAGTGACACACACTATTTTTCATCATTACGTATGAGTAAAAGCTAGGAGTATCAACGTACTATATATGGACATTACCTATACGTTTAAGCACCAATCAGAAGCACGAACGCGGACCAATCAGTACAGAGAAATGAAAAGTCCCATGGGCCTAAAAATTACATTTTGCTCCCGCTATCCTCTGAAGCCAATATTCGTTTTCATCATACCTGTTCGAAAAACGAATATTGGCTATATAGTCACTCGGGGCCAAATTTTTTGTCCTCGGGCGGCGTATATTGAAATCCTCGCTACGCTCAGGATTCTATTTTAGAATCCTTCACTTCGCTCTGAAATCAAAATAGCGCCCTCGGGGATCAAAAATTTTCTTTGGCCCACAATAACTATTCCAATCTACGGAACCCTCGGTGACGAAAGCTGACTCGCACGTGTCCGGTTTTTGTTCTCTGTTGTAACGAAGCCATTCCAATCCCAAAGGCTCAAATATTTTTCTAAAGCAAAGCCAAAATTGCGCAAATCGCAAACGAGTTTCCAAACAGTCGCAAGGCGTCGCTCGTTGTTGAACTCTCGCAACTTTTCAAAAATTGCACATTTTTACAACAAAGTTGTGTGCTCAGGGGACATACTGCCATATTGTTTCATTGTTGTTGACTTTCGTGTTTTGGAATTATAATCCATATTTTAGGAACGTCAAATTACGTTTTTTATGCCACTGCAAGTTATTTTATTTTATTCGACCAACCAACAACATTCATTCATAGAAAAAAAGTATATTTATGTATATTACAAAGACACTTATAAATGTCACCGTAAGATTGCAAAAACCGTTAGATTGTAATCTAAATAGCGAAATTGTAAACTGTCAGCAGATTGTGAACCGTTCAATGTTCTGAGTGTAAATTTTTGAAATATTCATTGTATTTACGTTTTCTTGTCTGTTTCTTGTAGGTTAGGTTAGGGTTCGACATAAATAATCAGGCACTTAGGTTTTATCGGATTTATATACCTAACAGATTACAATCTACCGAAAAATAATGCGTTAAATTGTAATCGACAGTTTCGCTAGTCAGATTACAATCTAACGGTTTTTGGAATCTTACGGTGACATAAATAAAAGATATATAGCACAAACATAAACAACTGGCTAGTACAAACGATTTTTAGATTTTTTTAGTATGAGAAAATTACAATAATAATTATATCGATAGTAATACAAATCATAATACGCAAAATAATTACAGAACTTATCTAATTGGCTCCTTTACGTAGGGATACCATTACGTTACGGCGAAAGCAAGCCCTCGACGAGTTAAATATCAAAGGTTTCGGCTGTTGTGATGAAGAGAATTAAATTGTCGACAAATACGGTTAATACAAGAGTGGTGCGCTAAATTAGTTCGGCAGGGTTTAGGTGGAAAGACGTTATAAGAGCAAGTTGAGCGTTTAAGGATTTTACAATTTTATTTTAGATAGTAAGGTTTATTTTAGATAGTAGGGTAGTATCCGTTTGACTATTAGTGTTTTTGTGAAGTAGCACCGCATCATGAAATATAGAAGCATACGATGCATGCATAGAGAATCAAGTTTAAAATATCTTCATAAGAGGAATGGAGTAGCTTTCTATTATATTTGTAAAGAAGTATTCGTAGAAATCTCCTTCTGAAAAGGGGTCCAAACTGGGGTACCATATTCTAAGATACTGCCAATAAGACTGTTAATTGATTTAAGTTATCCCTTGACTGCAGTCTCGTCTGATAGTAAGTGATGAGGTAGTCTAAGATAATGGCGAGAATGGCAGTTATACCATACCCCCATCGGTTTCTACACGGCATCGTACCGTAACTCTAAATCGCTTGGCGGCACGTCTTTGCCGGTGGGTGGTAACTAGCCCCGGCTGAAACCTCCCACTAGGCAAGACCAGGGAAAATACTGAAATTATAAGTTCCCAAAATTGACCCTGGACCTTCGCACGTTGAGGCAAAGCGTGATGAAATCCGGTACAATACGTTCCTTTCATCAATAACAATGTTACCCGAAGTAAGTAGGTATGATACAAGTCATAATTTAAAAAATTAAAAAACACGACTGCCCTGCCAAAAAACGAGCTAAAAAGTTAAACATCTAAATTAATCTAGTTAAATTAGAATCTTATTCACATTTTTATTAAATGTTTTTTTTTTGTGAATCACTGGATATTGAACTATATAGTGTTATATATTTTTGGAATCTACTCATCATTTTCTAGATGATGATTATATAGTTAACCTTATTTTCGAATTTTTTTGTTCAAATTTAGTCTTTAAGTCGGGACCATGGTCACCCCATCAATTTTTTTTGAAATTTTACTAGCCTTTGTCACCCGGAGTAAACTAGGGATTCTAACGATACCTCATTTATCAAAATCGGTTCAGTTATGGTGGAATATACAAACTCACATACATACATACATGAACCCTGAAAACAATATACTCCTTTTTTCAGGCAGTCGTATAAAAATATATCCAGGGACTGATTATGTAGCGGTTTAAGTTACCGTCGTCATTATAAGAACGGCGAAACGTAATTACCGCGCGAGTGATGGCGTTTTGGCTGCGTTTACAATTACATGTACCAATTTGTGTTGCTAATTACATACTTTACTTGCCATTACTTTACCCCCTTTATTCAGGTACTAGCTGATGCCCGCGATTGAGGTTTTTAGGTTCCCGCGGGAACTCTTTAACTTTCCGGGATAAAAGTAGCATATGTGTTATTCCAGACTATAATCTATTGCTGTGCCAAAACAAGTAGCTTAAGTGTTATTCCTATCTATTGCTGTGCCAAATTTAATCCAAATCCGTTCAAACGTTCTGGTCTGATTGAGTAACAAACATCCATTTGAGGTTTTTTGGTTCCCGCGGGAACACTTTAATTTTCCGGGATAAAAAGTAGCCCATACGTTATTTCAGTCTAAAATATATTTCTGTGCCAAATTTCATTGAGATCGTTCAGCCGTTCTGGCGTGTAAGAGTAACAAACATCCATACATCCATACATACAAACTTTCGCGTTTATAATATTAGTTAGTTTAGACATATACTAGATAATTGACTTGACTGCCTCGTTGGTTCAGTGGTTAGCATAGTCGACTGCAGGTCATGAGGTCCCGGTTTCGATTCCCATAAAACCTTTTTTGACGACCTCCGTGACGCAATGTGTAGCGCTGTTGTCTCAACGTGCCGAGGTCCCGGGTTCGATACCCGGCAGGGTCAATTTGGGAATTATAATTTCTGAATTTTCCTTGGTCTGGCCTGGTGGGAGGCTTTGGCCGTGGCTAGTAACCACCCTACCGGCAAAGACATGCCCCCAAGCGATTTAGCGTTCCGGTACGAAGCCGTGTAGAAACCGAATAGGGGTATGGGTTAAATATGACTGCCATGCCCCTAACAGGTTAGCCCGCTACCATCTTAGATTGCATCATCACTTACCATCAGGTGAGATCGCAGTCAAGGGCTAACTGAGGGTGAACAAAGGGTGGATAAAAAAAAAAGTTGTTAGGTATTGGGTTTTTCAGCAAAGAATTTCTCAGTATCAGCCCGGAGTTGGGAGTTGAAGGTGAGTCTCTCCTCTCCTCGACCTCTGTACCTCGAAGAACACGTTAAGCTGTCAGTCCCAGTTACTATCACTTGCATGATAATTGGCGTTAATATAAAGCCCGACAACCTGCATTGGAGCAGCGTGGTGGGTCTAAGCTCTAATTCCTCTCTCCTATGAGAGTGGGGGCCTGTACCCAGCAGTGGGTCGTTATGGTTGTGGTACTAGATAATTCCTACGATCTACGAAGGGTTTGAAAACCCCTGGACGAAATCTTTGATATTCTGGAATAAAATTTGCCTTTGTCACATTCCTGGTCCTCAAATGAATACCTTTGTAACTTGAATTAATATCTTTATTTTTTCTCGCAAATGAGAGAAAAGTACTATACAAGATTCGACCGATATAGCAATGGAATTTGCATAAATAATATTAGTATGGATTTTGGTCACGGGATCAGATAAGTTTGTTATAGTTACATCATGCAATAAAATTAAAACAAATTGTGGAACCAGCTTCCATCTTCTGTGTTCCCGTGCGGATAAACAAATATCTCAAAAGCCAGCAACGCATTGGCGGTTCCTCTGGAAATGTCCATGGACTGAATCACTTACCATCAGGTGACCCGCGTGCTCGTTTGCTCGCTATACATATAAAAAAAAAAAAGTTTACATTGGGAAATTAGCAAATTATTAAGATTATTATGAGCCGCTGCGAGTTACTGTTGGTGTAACAAAAAACAATTTGTCAATGTTATCTAAAATGTAATTTTGCCAGGGCGTGTCTGAGAGGCTGGGTGGTCTGAAGGTTAATTAGCTGGGACGGCGATGAGCTAAGCCTCATTGCAATTCAAGCGAGCGTTTCGCCCAAACACTATGTACACAACTTCACGAGTAAAGTTACAAAGTAGGCTACGAAATAAGCTACAAAGGCTACAAAATCTATAAATATAGAAGAGGAAAAGGTGACTGACTGATCTATCAACGCACAGCTCAAACCATTGTCCAATCGCGCTGAAACTTGGTGTGCAGATAGCTATTATGACGTAGACATCCGATAAGAAAGGACTTTTGGAAATACAACCCACGCAAATTCAACTAAGGGGACCTTTAACCCCTCATTCAACCCCTATTTTACCTCTAAGGGAAAATAGGAGTTTCGTTTCAAAAGATAGTAGGCTATAAAGTACAAGTGCTTGAAAATTCCATACATATCGTAGTCAACGTTGTCGCGATCGAATAGGAAGAAAATCTCTCACTAGGCTCTCTGAGCAATGATCATAGATGGCATACAGTTCGCGCGCGAGTTGAATACAGAGTAAATGTATGTTGACACATAATTTTCATGCCGGAAAATTTAATAATTTGTCATGTGTCGCCATGTGAATTTTTAAAATTCTTTTTTATGTGTTCCTTCCTTTTTTTCCTCTGACATGGCGATCGGAGACTGTTCTAGGTCGGTACTATGAATGGCATGTTTTTTTTTAGCCTTTACTTTTTGCTGTAAAATGTTGTTACTTACTGCACTAGTGCGTACATTTCGTCTAGGACACTTAACTACACATACATTACATGAATGAAAACTACATCTTAAGCATCTTCTTACATAAGTTTCTTTGTTATTATTTTTTTTTACTTTTTTTTCTTCTAATTAACTCATGCGTTCCCTTTTTTTCTTATTATAGTTTTAATTACATAGTATGGTTATATAATTTACAAATTATATACTTATTTATTTATTAGTATTAATTACATACGGCCCTTTATTTTGCATATATTTTGACACTCACCTATAAATCAAAACCTATAGGGTACTTTCCGTTGACTAGAATCATGAAATTTGGCAAGAAGCAAGGTGTAGGAAAAATCCGAAAATCGTGTATCAGGGTTCCGTACTCATAGGGTGTCGAATTGTTTGTGCTGCGCTACCAGTTTAGCGACATATTATTATGACAGCTGTTATGACATCTTTCTTGCTATTTAACTACTAAAAGAATTTATATTGTATAGTGATGAACCCTTTGTGAGCGAGTCTGACTCGTTCTTGACTGATTTTATTGTTCATTTATTGGCCACGACTCTTTTAGAATAAAAAAATGGCGGTCGTTTCCAAAATGAGCTTTATAAACGAAGTACCAGACGACATCGCGACGAGTTCGATAAACCCTCATTATCATTTCAAACTATATGATCCATAAATTTTTATTACACTACAATTTCGCGGTCAAAGCTGATCGCTGGCTGTAGCTGAATCTAAAACTAAACATTTTACTGAAGAACATTGTGGATTCCACTATCATTCATAATCAAAACCTACGTGAAATAAATAAAATATACACTGGGGTCATACTGCCAACGCTTAAAACAATACTACTCAAAATACGTACGTCAAGGTACGTGAAACAACAGTTTCACGTACTTTGACGTTCCTACAATAAGGATCATAATTCTAAAGCACGAAGTCAACAATAATCTTACTTCTTACTATATACTGTATACTATACTATACTATACTATATACTATAATATTATAAATGCGAAAGTTTGGATGGATGTATGGATGTATGGATGTTTGTTACTCAATCACGCCCCAACGGCTGAACGGATCTGGCTGAAATTTGGCACAGAGTCTGGAATAGCGCATATCAATACTTTTTATCCCGGAAAATTAAGGGGTTCCCGCGGGAACCAAAAAACCTCGATCCACGCAGACGAAGTCGCGGGCTAGTGAAACAATATGGCTTCAAGCATTTGGCAGTATTGACCACGGGCCCTTTCTAGTATTGAAGTCGGGGTTTCAGCCCGAGCGACTGTCGGGCTGAAAACGCAGCGGAGCGCGGTATTATTAGCCCGCCTCATGTAGGTCATAGATGTGCAGCGGCTATTCGGAATGCAATTGTACTCGCAGCAGCTATTATTGTCTGTAGGTACGTGAGAGGTGTACTACCATCTTATCTTACTATCAAATCAAATCAAATCAATCATTTATTTGCATAGATTACGTAGGAAAATTGGTGTTACATTATTAATATTAGCATGAACTACAATCTGCCATATGTTGGCATGCAAAAATTATATAATAATAATAATAAATACTTATTCTAAACATCATTTAAATCTTAACATCTTATCATCAGTTATATTATAATATATTTTATTATTCTATACAATATTTATATGAAATTATTTTATTAAAATGTATTGTATTGTATTGTATTCAAAACCCTCAGTCTTAGCTTACTAATGTTCTATAGTTTATTACTTAAATGTTCAAACAATTCATATATTTGTGTCTGTTAAATACTCCTTAATTGTATAATATCTTTTCTTCAGCAAAAATTCTTTAATTTTTTGTTTAAAGTTTAGGATATTTAGATTTCGATCAGCCATAGATGCTGGTAATTTATTATACAATTGAGGTGCCATATTAAAGAAACTATTACCATAAAATGGCATCTTACTAATCTTACTAATATTATAAATGCGAAAGTTTGGATGGATGTATGGATGTATGGATGTTTGTTACTCAATCACGTCCCAACGGCTGAACGGATCTGGCTGAAATTTGGCACAGATATAGATTCTAGTCTGGAATAGCACATAGGCTTTTTATCCCGCCAAATTAAAGAGATCCCGCGGGAACCAAAAACCTCAAACCACGTAGACGAAGTCGCGGGCATTCTTGTATAAACAGACTTGTATAAACTAAAACTGGAAGCGTAAGATACACATACATACATACAGTAGCGGTCTGAAAATGTTTTCCAGTTTTCAAATTAGATTCTTTAAAACTGAATGATTATAATACGTTTCAAAGTTATTAAGTTTTCAAACATCGAATTATTTTTAAAGTGAAACTTCTTACGAATCGTTGTGATTGGAAAATTCGATTAACGAAAAAAACGACACCAAAAAGAGAAAAACATATTCATAAAACGATTTAGTCTGCGAGAGAATGAGATAAAATACAAGTTATATTTTTCTCAATCTCTCGTAGTCTACGTTTCTGAAGTTTCACTTCTGCCGTGTGTGAATTGCACACGCACTTTTTTTATATTACTAGCTGATGCTCGCGACGATTGAGGTGTTTTAGGAGTATGAAAAATAGATAGTAGCCGATTCTCAGACCTACTGAATATGCATATAAAATTTCATTAAAATCGGTCAAGCGGTCAATTCTTCTTCTTTCAACCCGCTTAATTTTGCACTTTTTTTTTCTTAGCTCTGCTTTCAAAGCGCAGAGCACTGACATTCATTGACATCTTCATTCATTATTCCGGTATTGCTGAATACACTAATGAAATAATTAGACCCGCGATAAAGGCCCAGTGATAATAGGCCTATTACACTGCACTTTTCACAGGGACCCTTACACTTGAATCACTGTAGTTTAATAAGATTTAGAGAGTAAGGGTCCCTAATTTGATCCTTATTGCTGTGTAATAAGCGACGCTCTATCTAGCGGCCACGCCCACTCTTACCACAGGGCCCTGTGGAAAGTGTATAGGCCTATAATACCTATTTCACATTTCGGAGACGTCACTCTACACTAGCGCCTCTAGCGGTGAATTTAAACGCGATAGCCCCCATTAGATGTCGACAACAGATCGTAGAATTTATAACTTCTTAAAATATTTGAGCATTTCGTGAAACGGTGGAAGGGGTTTCGTGAAATATTACGCAATACGTACGTGTAATATTATATTACTGTTTGATGATCATATTTTGATAATATAGCTCGACCATATCAATGAATGAAAATCGTTTGACGATGTTAACGTCTAAACGTACGATTACTTCATAAATTATGGCCAAACGAGGTTTAATCGCGCCGCTCTGCTTTCAAAGAACAACCTTCGGATCTATCGCAAAATGCGTTACTTCATAATATATCTTTGCAAATCTCCCAACTACAGATGCAAATGGCATCTATACACACAATAAAAAACGACGTGGGTGTCTTGAAAAAGGACATTTCGGAGCTGAAAAACACGCTCTTCGCTAAGGTCGAAGACCTGGATAATCGTATATCCGATGTTGAATTAAAATTATCTCAAATGAGTAATCTTCAGTCGGAAATAGAAGAACTTAAATCGAAAGTTACTGACATGATGGATTATAACCGAAAGAATGATCAATGGGTGCGTCGGTCTAATATACAAATAAACGGCATTCCACCCAGAAAGGACGAGGATCTCATTAAAGTCATAAATACTTTGGCTGTGAAGAGTGGTTTCTCCTTAGATCCAGCAGGGGACATAGATTTCGTCACTCGCGTCGCTGTTAGGAATGACGTCGACACCTCATATCCGAAGCCTATTATACTGAAATTATTATCGAGGTACAAAAAAGACGATTTTCTAGCTTGCCTGCGTCGTCTAAAAGACTTGAAGGCATCGGACATAGGGTTCCCCGGGAATCAGACCCGTATATACATAAATGACCATTTATCAGCCTTTAATAAAATGCTACTGCAAAAAGCTAAAGCCTTGGCAAAAGAAAAGAAATATGAGTATTGCTGGGTACGCAACTGCACGGTCATGGTCCGACAAAACGAAAAATCTAAAATCTTGCACATTACTTCAGAAGAGTCCTTAAAAAAAATTGTTTAAGTAATATCTATATGTACTATCATAACATTGTCATAGTAGTATCCTCTGTGATTTATTCCATTAATTGGCATAAATTTGTTGCGTCTGATTACATATCAACCCTAAGAAAATCTATAAATGATAGAATCCGAAAAATGTTTCCGACACCTGATTATTTGCTTGACTGGCCGATCCTTTTGTTCCCACACCGGTACTGCGATAAAGTACGCAATGGCTATTTACCTTATTGCGTACTATACATTGCCTGCTTATTAAGTGCATACTCGCACAGTATTCTTCCTGGGAGCGCAGTGTATTACGACTTGGTTTTTCTTATAGTATATTTGATTTGTGTTTGTGGTGCTGTAATATTTGTATATTATGATTGTCACTTCAAATTACCGCGTATAATATTAATGTGTTTGTTAGTCAAAAGAATTTGTTGTATCTATGTATCTTTGGCGCCGATTTTATTATTTCTAGATCATCGTATATTTAGTGCAAACGTATTAGTAAGGTTCATCATGCAAACCCGTAGTACTGTTAGTGGAATTCATCATAATTTAATAGTTATATTTTTATCGACGTACGTTATACTCAGAGTTAATATAAAACAAGAATTGCAGCGGTGTTAATTAGTGTTTTTTATCAGAATGTACGTGGATTACGTACAAAAACTACCGGGTTTTTTAAAAATATTTTAAAACATGACTATGACATTGTATGTCTGAGCGAAACTTGGCTTTTGCCGGGAATTAAAGACGCGGAATTATTTGATTTCCGATATAATGTTTATCGTTCAGATCGGGACTACGAACGTTTAGGAATGAAAATGGGAGGTGGTACCCTGATCGCGGTACACCGTACGCTCACCACTAATATCTCAAATATTCGTCCATTACCGGTGTTTCCTGATGCAGAAATTACTCAAATAAATATATCTTTATGTCGCGGTCCAACTAGTAAAAATCTTCGATTATTCTGTTGTTACTTTCCACAGAATGCACATCAAGTATGGTCTCAGCAACAATTTTTCGAACATTTGTCGGACTTACATATCGAAAATCCTGCTGATGTATATTTAGTAGTGGGAGATTTTAATATCCGGAATGCCGAGTGGCAACTTAAACCTGGCGACTTAAATTACGTTATTTCAAACCCAGCGGTGGATCAACTAACAACCCAACTTTCTTCATTTCTGTATATTACCGGATGGTCGCAATTCAACTGTATAAGTAATACGAATAACAGATATTTGGACTTAGTTATTTCCAGCTCATATTGCTCAGTTTCAAGATCTGAACCTTTATCCCTCCCCGAAGATAATCACCATCCTGCTTTCAACGTAAATGTAAATGTGGACCATTTGCAATCTACCTTAAGACCACCCCCTCGTCTTGTGCGTCGATTTCATACAGCTGATTATAACGCTATTAATGCCGAATTAGCTAAAGTAGATTGGAATGAATGTCTCATCGATAAACGTGTGGATGAAGCGGTCGATGAATTCTATACAATAGTGAACTCGATAATTGATAAATTCATTCCCTCTAAACTCGTTATTAATAATTCTAGATATCCTATTTGGTATTCACGGCCTTTAATAAAACTTGTTAATAAAAAATTAAGAGTACATAAAAAATGGAAGATATATGGCCGCCAATCCGACTATATTTTGTTTTCAGATCTTCGGCATGAGTTCAAGAATTTAGAGACTTCATGCTATAGTTTGTATATTGAACGCGCCGAAGCCAACATATTAACTGCTAATTCTAAATGTTTTTGGTCGTTTGTACAATCTAAACACAACACTAGTAGCATTCCCGAAACTTTATATCTGGAAGATGAAACTGCCCAAGAAGGGCAACGAATAGCTGATCTATTTAATAAGTTCTTCGAATCAGTTTTCCAAAAACCATCTGACTTAACAGTTAATGCTGACGTAGCTGAATCTACGCAAGCTCTTATTGGACATGTAGGGTTAGATATTAAAACTGTTCGAAAATATCTATCCGCTCTGAATACGACCAAAGGCACTGGCCCTGATGGCTTACACCCTTTACTTCTTAAAAAATGTAGTAAGCAGTTAGCCACCCCTTTAACTCTTTTGTTTCAAAGTTCGTTGAGCTCTGGTATTTTGCCAAGAACTTGGAAACGTTCAATTGTGGTACCAATTCACAAAAATGGAGATAAACACGACGTACGTAATTATCGTGGTATTTCCAAATTATCAGTTATTCCCAAACTTTTTGAGAAGATTATATACGATACGTTATTCCCTGCTGTACGACCATTATTAACACCGCTGCAACACGGGTTTATAAATAAAAGATCCACTGAAACCAATCTTTGCGAATTGCTTGACGTGACATTGGATGCGATGGACAAAGGTTTTCAAGTTGATGCCGTATATACCGATTACTCCAAGGCTTTTGACAAAATTTCACATGATATATTAATCAAGAAACTTGGAGCACTTGGGATACACGGAGATCTCTTAAGATGGCTCACATCATATTTGCGTGAACGTACCCAAGCAGTTACAGTTAAAGGATTCACTACCACATTTGTTCCTATAACATCTGGCGTGCCCCAGGGCTCTCACCTCGGACCTTTGCTATTTAATATTTTTATAAACGACGTTGTAAAGTGTACTAAAAACTCTAATTTATTATTATACGCAGACGACACAAAAATTTTTAAAGTCATTCGAACGTTGGAAGACTGCCAAGATCTGCAGGATGACTTAGATCGCATAAGTGCATACTGTATAAATAATGGCTTAGATTTAAACGTCGATAAATGTTGCACTATTACCTTTACGAGAAAAAAGAACTTCATCCGTCATAATTATCATTTACTTGGAAAACCAGTGCTAAGAGTCAACGAGGTGAGAGACCTGGGAGTTCAGCTAGACAGTCAACTATTATTTGATTCCCATCTGACTAAAATTAGAAATAAAGCGTATAAGATGCTAGGATTTGTTCTCCGTCAGACAGCTGATTTTAAGAACCCGAATACCCTTATCTTGCTTTTTAACTCAATTGTAAGATCTCACTTAGAGCACGCATCCACTGCTTGGAATCCACAGTACGCCGTATATGTCAATATGTTAGAAAATATTCAGCACAAATTTCTAAAATGCTTAAACAAAAGATTTATGTCCTTCGACACTACTGCAATAATATCTTTAGAACTTAGAAGGGAACACAAGGATCAAGTATTCTTATATAAAATTATAAATGGTTTAGTTGATTCTCCCTATTTGTTAGGGAGAATCAATTACTTTGTGCCTAGACTATCAAGGCGTAGTGTCAAAACCTTTAGCCTAGCTCAAACTAAAACAAACTATGGCCAAAATAGATTCTTAATCAGGGCATGTAACACTTTCAATAAAAAATATGTACAATTAGACCATTTTCAGCACAGCATTGGAAAATATGTGTCAGAATTAAAAAAAATTACATAAAAATTATATTACTTTGTATAATTAATATAGTTATGTAACTAAAGTAACTAAGTTTAAATTTAATTGTAACTTTACTATTTATTATTGTTTTTTTTTTCTTCTTTTATTTAACACTTCACAAAATTACTCCCGCAATAACCACTATATTTATATTTAATTAGTGAGTACTTTATAGGCAAATGTGCAAACTATATTTAAGTTCTTATGTGTAACGTAAAACGCTGTATGTATTCCAATAAAGTGAAAAAAAAAAAAAAAAAAAAAAAAAAGCGAGCACTGACATTCATTGACACGCATCTTATACAACGCGGTAGCCCCCATTATGAACCTTATGGTACCCGGAAAATATTTTTTGGGCAGTCGTGTTATAAGCAGATTCCTATTTATATGGGAGCGGTGTAAGAATAAATTAATAAATCTATCTTGACCCATACATAGTACCTATGTACTGTACTTCATGTAAGAATGTGGTATCCACTAAGTATCCAATAAATTAACTTTTTTTTCTCTTGTTACAGGGGACCAAGTCGTCAAATACCAATCATTTCACCAGCGCAGCCTGTATACACCTCCCATTATTCAAAACTCATCAATAAAATAATAATTACCTGCTTTAGTTCAGTTTGAATTATAACAATAGACTGTTGAAGGTCCAAAATACATAATAATAAGTATCTACCCACTGTCTGTGTGCTAGTTAATATTATATAGTTAATAAAATAAATAAAAATATTAGGAAATGAATGAAAAATCCCCCCTTGTTCATGGACCTGTTCGATAAAGTGTTGAAAGTGTGGGAAGGCGTATGGAATCGCCGACGAGAGCGGGTTCGATTCTCAGGCTGCTACGAGAGGAGTTATATAGGTGAGATTCATATTTACCTACCTTCTTATCATCGTCGTTTTCATCATTTCAAATTACCGCCGGATCACTAAGTACTAAGCACAAGTCTCTTTAACAAATCAGAGCGATTAGGCCTACCACGCTGATCAAGTACGTATCAGCCGACTTCACACATCTTTGAGAACATTATAAAGAATTCTCGAGCATGCAGGTTTCCTCACGATATTTCCCTTCACCGTTTGAAGCAAGTGATATTTAATTAAACTTAAAACGCACATCCAAAAAGTTGTCTATGTAATTTTCTTAGTCATAGGTGGGAGCAAGAATGGAAGATTTTCAGCAACCTCAAATTTCAAAGCAACAATATAGGATATTTTCAAAATTGACAATATTAAAAGATTCAAGGGTCCATTTGACAATTTGAATAGTTCATAATGCAAACGATACAAACAGCGATGATTCGGTCCGTTCAATTTTAGTCCATTAGCTGATGCTAATGGACTAAAATTGAATTTATTATAGTCCGTATCTATTATGTTAAATACTATCCTTTTCACGTAGTTAGACCTTTTGATCGTGAAGGATAATTTCTTAGCCTAAGCACTTGTAAAGTGTATTCAAAATATTTAATTACCTACGTACAATTCCTAGCATGTCTCAGAACAATAACGGTTATTGGCAGACTCGTAACATTAGTTTTAATGACATCACGGACCATTAACGTTATTTATGAGTTATGATTAACGTTGCGTTATAATTCAAATTCAAACGCGATCACAAAAATATACAAATTCAATTTAAAAGGAACCTCTTAAAAATAACTTGTTTACTGAAAACTTCTAAATAAATAAATCTATACTTATTAAAAATCTATACATAGCATTCTTTGTATGAGGTTGTATGGAGATGGGTCATACAAATAATATTTGCATGAGGCCGCGCCTCTCAAGCGGGGCTAGACCTAAAACTGGTCGATTTCTGTTCACTGAATATTTTTTGAAAATTTTAATTGGAGGAACCTTTATTATCGACACATAGCCCACAACATTTTTTAGTTTTTGTCTGTGTGTCTATTCGGGCATTATGCCGAAACTACTGTACAGATTTGAATGAAACTTGGCACATTTAAAGCTAATAAGATTTTGTGCTTATAATATACGTATAGGCTATTTTAGGCTAACTAATTTGTCTAAACACCGATTGTAAAAAAAGTGTGTGTGAGCAGACGCACGGAAGTAAAACTTCAGAAAAGTACGAGATAGTGAGGTGAATGTAACTTGTATTCTATCTCATTATCTAGTAGGCCAAATCCTGTTATGAATATGTTTGTCTCTTTTTGGTGTCGCTTTCTCGTTTCATCGTATTTTAAGCGATTTAAGTAGAAGATTGACTGAAGACTGTCTGAAGACAATTTTGCTGAGTGAAGACCATTTTGGGGATCAAGTCTCATTTTGCCATTTTTTCTTCTTATAAGTCTGTTTTTTTTTGTCTTGTATCCTTGAAAAAGATTTCTTTCTTTCTTTCAACGATTCTAAAGAAGCTTCACTTCAAAAAACCTTGGTCTTCCCCGCAGTTAGCTGAATTATTGTCCTTATCATCAAGATATCATCAGGGATCAAGGGGTCTAGAGATGTATCAACACGAGCTGTCACGACAAAGTGGGCCGATATCGCTGTTGTCACGAACCATCAAGAGTGCTACTCGAATCAAAGTCAACAAAGCCCCGAGGCACGTGTCGGGTCATTCACTACATAGCTTTGATCCCAAATACCTCCGTGGTCTAGTAATTAGCGTTTCGACTGCGGATGACTAGGTCCTGCGATCGATTCCCGCACCAAAAATTTACATCATCATCAATACTTATACTTACCTTAATATATATAAATCACGTGTCACGTTGTTTGTCCGCGATGGACTCCTAAACTACTTAACCGATTTTAAATTAAATTTGCACACCGTGTGCAGTTTGATCCAACTTGAAAGATAGGATAGCTTACATCTTAATTTATAGCCTTAATCGACGCAGACGAAGTCGCGGGAATCACCTAGTAATATTATAAATGCGAAAGTGTGTTCGTTTATTAGTATGTCCTTCAATCACGCCGCAACTGAGCATCGGATCGACGTCATTTTAACCATGGGTATACTTGAGGACCTGGAGAGTGACATAGGCTACTTTTTATCCCGGAAAATTAAGGAGTTCCCACGGAAATAATAAAAACTAAAAACTATTCGGTCTCTACACGGCATCGTACGGTACGCTAAATCTTTTGGCGGCACGTCTTTGCCGGTAGGGTGGTAACGACCAAAGTCTCCCACCAGGCTAGGCCAGAGAAAATTCAGAAATTATAAATTCCCAAATTGACCCTGCTGGGAATGGAACAGGGGACCTCCGCACGTTAAGACAACAGCGCTCAACACTGAGCCAAGGTGGTCGTCATACGTTATGAAAAACTCTCGGGCATGCAAGTTTCCTCACGACGTTTCCTTCACCTTTTGAATCAAGTTAACTCCGAATAGAGGTGCGTTTCGTTAGGTGGGGGTTCAAACCCGCAGCCCGTAATAACAGGTCTTGTATCTAAACCACTAGGCTATCACCGCTATTGCGTGGGAGTGGGTAGTAAAGAGGAAAATAAGATTTTAAATGGGTCATCAGAGCAAGGAATCTTTATGAATGGAGTTATTATGAACCGAGTGAGTCATCCCATTGTAGAGTCGGTCCGCCCACGTCACGGCGAGTAGGTATTCTAGTAATTACAGAAATATTGACATCGTTTCGAGATTTACAATCGAAACATGAGGCGCCTTGAGGTTTCGCACGCCTACGTAAAACACATTTATGGAAATCTATACTCAAGTTTTGTTTATTGAAACTAACATCATGGATGGAATAAAGATTCCTTCCAAAAAACCGACTTCCAAAGCCACTGTAAAGTAAAAAATAATTTGGATTTCTACACACCATGTTGAAGTCGGGCGAGTATAACAAAGATAGGTAAAGTTGTCGCATCAGGCTCGCCCGACTTCAACATGGTGTGTAGAAATCAAAATTATTTTTTACTTTACAGTGGCTTTGCAATTCGGTTTTTTGGAGATAATTTTTATTTTTATTAACTTTTTAGTATTACGATTGAGGATTTGGAGTCAGAGTTTTATGGGACCACCTCGAGAGATACCTATAAGGACTAACTTTTCAAATCGGTTCAGAAACCACGGAGATATGGACCGACGTCCTTAAACAAAACACGCGCCGAATTGAAAACCTCCTCCTTTTTTGGAAGTCGGTTTAAAATAGCTTGTGCTCGCGGCTTCGCTCACGTTAAATTCGACTTTCAGTCTAAAGCAATGGATCTTAAATCTAGCTTGCCTAATCTAATTACTATAATGAATAATGCCTGCGTGAAGTGGTGGCAAGAATACTGGCTGCATTTCAGCGCTGGACAGCCAGGCTGATTCTGTCACCAAATGAGGCAATTAGCCACAATTACACTTTATAAGTACTCTTTTATGTCGCTTTTATTAAACTTAACTTTCATATAAAAATTAACTTAACTTACGAAATGTAAACAGTCCTGTAAGTCGCGTTACACAAAACTTATTCCACGTAGAGAAACCGCGGGCATCAGCTATAGTCAGCTAGTTTAGAATAAAAAAGGGTTGTAGGCCCTTTATTATTTAGTAAATTACTAAGTTATTAAAGTGTGTAGTCGCGTGCTAGGGGGGCGTTACACGGCTCATACCTAATTACATAAATATTTACACGGAAATAATTAAAGAAAACAAACTCATTCGCCTGTTATTGTGCATGGCAGCTTTTTTATTATACGACTGCCTGAAAAAAGGAGTATATTGTTTTCAGGGTTCATGTATGTATGTGAGTTTGTATATTCCACCATAACTTCTACGCGCCTGAACCGATTTTGAGAAATGAGGTATCGTTAGAATCCGTAGCTTATTCCGGGTGACATAGACTAGTAAAATTAAAAAAAAAATTGATGGGGTGACCATGGTCTCGCATTAAAGACTAAATTTGAAAAAAAAATCGATAACAAGAATAACTATATTATCATCATCTAGAAAATGATGAGTAGATTAGAGTATGGAAGTTCGAACCCGGGAACTCCCACTTATAAGTGAACAGCGTTTACCATTGCGCCAGGGAGGTCGCCAAAATACATTAATCATTTGAACGTGTCTCGGCCAGTAGGCACGCTCGTTGTACTTCCATCCATCATGGCCGACTGGTGTGGGAGAGAAATCGACATTACAATACAACTATAGGGAGACAACTGTATGAGACAACATACAATGTAACAATAATTA
Source organism: Erebia palarica (assembly GCA_964035005.1). Classification (NCBI taxonomy): domain Eukaryota; kingdom Metazoa; phylum Arthropoda; class Insecta; order Lepidoptera; family Nymphalidae; genus Erebia; species Erebia palarica. The sequence continues at coordinate 1,111,341 of OZ035992.1, forward strand.
ATAATTGCAATAGGGATGATGCATAAATCAAAAATAGATTATTTCTAACTGATTATTAAATAGAAGGTCTTCCAAAAGACCAAAAATTCACATCCTCGGTTAGTTTTAAGTTTGATAACCATTTTAAAATATAGATTATAGAAAAAAAGTGCGTTGAAATTTGATGACGTCACTATTGTGAATTTCATACCACTTTCATACTAGAAGCGCGTTTCTAAGAGTTGCTGATTTGATTGAGTTGTCATCATCCGTATTATTGGAACTATCGCTTTCATAATATAAACTAGTTGTTCGCCCCGAACTGAGACCTCGCGGTATCCATAAGATAGTTTTAACTATATATGGTAATAGTTAACTTTTAACATTAGACGCAAAAGAGCTAAAGAGTTATTGGAGAAACGAATAAACTTTTACAGTGCGCCATCTATTGACATCATTGTGAAGTTCTGTTAAAAATACTGAAGCTCATTAAAAATTAAATAATATCGTTTCCTTAACTATTTATCTAATTTTAGTATTTGTTGTTCAAGTACAGGATATAATTCAAATAATTGATCAAGTTTCAGGCTTAATTACGTTCAGTAATTCAGAAGTTATAAGGCTCTGACAGACGGACGGACGGACGGACGGACGGACGGACAAGTGTAAATTCACTCAAGTAGACTCAGAGACCTTCGCTTCGCTCGGTCAAAAAGCTAAGTTTTTAAGTTTTGAACCGTCGCGATTCTATTATTTTAAAAACTGAACTATAACACGGTTATACCACAGAATATGTAATAATACGTTGAACTCACGTGTGCTATGGAATGACGTGTATGTATATGTCACCGTGAGATTGCAAAAACCGTTAGATTGTAAACTGACTATCGAAATTGTAAACTGTCGACAGATTACAATTTAACGCATTATTTTTTGGTAGATTGTAATCTGTTAGGTATAATAACCCGAAAAACCCTAACCTAAGTGCCCGGGCAAAACGTAAAAACAATGAATATTTCTAAAATCTACACACAGATAATTTAACGGTTCACAATCTTTTGACAGTTTACAATTTCGCTAGTTCGATTATAATCTAACGGTTTTTACAATTTTACGGTGACATATAAAAGGAAATAGGTATTTAAATACCACTACAGTCCATTAACGTCCCACTGCTGGGCATAGGCCTCCACTCTCATAGGAGAGAGGGAATTAGAGTCGAAATCCACCACGCTGCTCCAATGCGGGTTGGCGGGCTCTAACGACTGTTATCATGTTAGTGATAACAACCGGGACCGACGGCTTAACGTGCTCTCCGAGGCACGGGGGTGAAACACCGCCAACTTCCTAACTCCGGGGCTAGTACTGAGTATTTCTAGTCAGAAAAACCTATTATAATACTAATAATGGTCCGAGGGACTCGAACCTGGGACCTCGTCAGCCGCAGTCGAACATGCTGACGAGGCGGTTGTATATTTGTATATGTCACCGTGAGATTGCAAAAACCGTTAGATTGTAATCTAAATAGCGAAATTGTAAACTGTCGACAGATTGTGAACCGTTCAATGTTTTGAATGCCAATTTTTGAAATATTCATTGTATTTACGTTTTCTTGTCAGTTTCTTGTAGGTTAGGTTAGGGTTCGACATAAATAATTAGGTAGGTAAGCTTAGGTTTTATCGGGTTCATATACCTAATAGATCTACCGAAAAATAATGCGTTAAATTCAATTTCAATTTTCAATTTATTTTATTGTTTCTAAAAAACTCACACACTAACCACACCAATATAAATTATATTTTACTTACTATATTTTTATTTTTATCCACTACAAGTTAGTCCTTTACTGCCATCTCACCTGATGGTAAGTGATGATGCAGTCTATGATGGTAGCGGGCTAACCTGTTAGGGGCATGGCAGTTATATTAAACCCATAATACCCATATTCGGTTTCTACACGGCATCGTACCGGAACGCTAAATCGCTTGGCGGCACGTCTTTGCCGGTAGGGTGGTAACTAGCTGCGGCCGAAGCCTCCCACCAGGCCAGACCAGGGAAAATTCAGAAATTATAAATTCCCAAATTGACCCTGCCGGGGATCGACCCCGGGACCTGCGCACGTTAAGACAACAGCGCTACACACTGCGCCACGGAGGTCGTCAAAACTACTAGCAAACTACACCGGAATAATTTGGCCATTTGCGTGGGTGGCTGGGTCTGAATCCTGACTAGTTTGACTGTGACTAGGATTTCATGCCCACTTCCATCGCGGTTTGCGGCTCGTTCGTTTATGCAGTTTATTAGATATTAAAATAGACTTTACTTCACACAATTGTAATCTGTCGACAGATTAAAATTTCGCTACTTAGATTCAAATCTAACGGTTTTTGCAATCTTACGGTGACATATATAAGGAATAATAATATGTATGTAATGTCATATAATTAAAAAATGTTTCTGTTCGTCTTAGATCAAAATGAACCCTGAAGGCGGTGGTGAAGATGTGGCGACCCCCCCGACCCCTGCCACCAACCCCACGCCGGACGCAGGCCCCCTTATCCCGGTGCCCGTGGCCCCCCGCAAGCCGGCGCGTCGGGGGCCCAAGGTGCAGCAGGAGAGACCCAAGAGGGCCCTGTTCTGCCTCACCCTCAAGAACCCCCTGAGGAAGCTGTGCATTGACATCGTTGAGTGGAAGTATCCTTTTTAATAGGCATGATGACTGATTTTGAAAAATGGTCAGATTATATGTTCGGAAGTATCTACTATTTCGAAAAAATATCTTATTTCAGCAGAAAAATAAGAATTGGTAGATAAAATTGATATTTGAAATTTAAATTTTAAAATTCACGCCTAAACGCTCCAGAGTGTCATGGCGTCGTTTGTGACGTCACAATTATTATTGTTTTTACCGATGTACTCTGTGCAGTGTGCAGTAAACAATAATGTGATTGTCAAAGCTCGAGACCAACAGTTGTGACGTCATTCGCTTTTTGGTGTTTAATTCATTATGGCGGATTGGTGTATTTTATAGATTTATTTTATCAAAATAAATATCAACCTCACTCGAAATAGAAAAATAAATACGTTTTTTATAATCCATGAATCCTATTTCATTAGATAAATTCATAATTTCATTGATTCTTGGTTACTGTCATCACGGCTATTCTCAATGTATTGGATAGAAGGAGGCGTTACTTTGCGGAAGGCGAAGGAATGAAGGAAGGCTTAATGAAGGAATTAGAAGTTTAATTCGCTATAATCCGCCACAGTAGGTCTATGTGGTACAGTGTGTCTCTTGCACTTGTAGCTTGCGATATTCACCACACCACACTAATCCGAATCACACCCAATGTAGGTTTCACTCCGACACCGGAGCATCTTCAGGAGATGTTGACTCGACAATGCATGATTGTAAATCGTGCATTGTCTGTGTGGCGGATTTCTACTGTAGCGGATTATAGCGAATAAAACTTCTAGTAATCTAGTTCCTTCATTAATTCTCAATGTATTCACCACACCACACAAATCTTGAAAATTACACACAACGTACGTTTCACTCCGACACCGGAGCATCTTCAGGAGATGTTGACTCGACAATGCATGATTGTAAATCGTGCATTGTCTGTGTGGCGGATCTCTACTGTGGCGGATTATAGCAAATAAAACTTCTAGTAATCTAGTTCCTTCATTAATTCTCAATGTATTTATTTCTTAGCTTGTAGGTTGTGATATTTAACACACCACAAAAATCTTCCAAATTATTCTCAACGTACGTTTCACTCCGACACCGGAGCATCTTCAGCAGATGTTGACTCGACAAAGCACGATTTCTACTGTGGCAGATTATTGCGAATTAAACTTCTAGTTCCTTCATTAATTCTCAATGTGTTTATTTCTTAGAGGACACACAGATGTCTCCTATGCTACGTCATGTTTTGTTAAATAAAGAAGTTAGTAAACTTATTATATCATTTCTAATAAAAGGAAAATGTGACTGACTGACTGATCTATCAATGAACAGCTCAAACCACTTCATGGATCGGGCTGGAATTTGATATAGGTACAGATAGCTTTTATGATGTAGGAACGCCTAAGAAATTATTTTCGAAATTTATAACCCTATAGGGGAAAATATAGCTTAGATAGAAGGTATGAAAATTTAATTTAACGTGAGCTTTAAAGCTAGTCTTTCTAAAAAATAATTTTAATTTTTAACATAAATCTGACGTAGGCTAGGTAGGGATACTAGGGTATCAAATAAAAGGTCTATAGACTTTGCGTTAGTCACACACATACCATACTCGAAACATATTATCCATTCAGATACGGAACGCAAAAAAAAACAAAAACAAATTAATTCCAGGATATAATAAAAGATCATTGATTCCAGGTAAACTCACTCAGCACACTTTTATAAGCAAAGCAATATAAAACCTTTAGATATTAATATTGAATAGCATAACTATGATCAATAACGATTTACATTTGCAAAAAGACAACACAGCTGCGGCCTATATTCCCCGATGGTAGATAGACGAAAAATTGCCAATACCTGTACCCTTAGCGTGAGTATACGTCTCGACAACGTTAATAGATATCGAGTATCAATTTATTGTACCTTTCACTCAAAATACGAAGGGTTCAGGGGGCATATCACCGTCGCTTAAATCCGTATTGTTGTAATATTGTTGACGTTCGTGTTTTTGAATTATAATTCGTATTTTAGGGACGTTAAGGTACGTGACAAAACTGTATTTTTGAAGTTATACTGCTTTAAGCGATGATAACCCCCCTGGCAATTCACACACTTTTGAGGACATTATGGAGACCTAAGCGTGCAAGTGTTCTCACGGCTTCTGTCACCGTTAAAACAAACAGTATAAATTACTTTAAAAAAGTGCAATTATACTGAATCAAATTTTACAGTTAGGAGCAAAAGAACTGGGCCGTTTTGCACGGAGTTTAGGGCCAAAAGGGCCTCGTAATTTCTTGTAAAAAATAAAAAAAATTCAGGTCATTGTCCTTCACGCTGAACTTTGGATTCACTGTGTCGAAAATATTATGGAGTTTTCTATTAGGTACCGTTACGAAAAGTGATATTTAATTGCTTTAAACGTGCAAACCTCAAAAATCAGAAGACCCCCCAATAAGAAGCCGACCTAGTGACGCGATCACGACTTTTTTTTTAATCCACTTCAAGATAGTTAGTTAGGTAAGTGATGATGCAGTCTAAGATGGTAGCGGGCTAACCTGTTAGGGGCATGGCAGTTATATTAAACCCATACCCCTATTTGGTTTCTACACGGCATCGTACCGGAACGCGTAATCGCTTGGCGGCACGTCTTTGCCGGTAGGGTGGTAACTAGCCACGGCCAAAGCCTACCACCAGGCCAGACCAGGGAAAATTCAGAAATTATAAATTCCCAAATTGACCCCGCCGGGGATCGAACCCGGGACCTCCGCACGTTAAGACAACAGCGCTACACACTGCGCCACGGACGTCGTCAAGACTGGCGTGATACCGTTGCGATACTCGAACTCTATGATCGTAATCGAGTCGTATTAAGCCTACTGTACCCTTACTCTGAGTTTTAATTCGATTGATCGTATGAGCATTCGATGACATTAGCGTCAAAGTAAAATGAACTAAAACGTATGAATATAGAGCTCAATTTCGTGTATGCATTCATATACGTTTACGTATACGATACGTTTCCAAATTTAAATCTGTTGAAATGACTTTAAATCAAGCGCTTTTGGGTCCATTTTACTGTGACGCTAATGTCATCGAATTCTTATACGATCAATCGAATTAATACTCAGAGTAAGGGTACTGATGGCTCGACGCCAACATATTCATCCATGCATGATTAGATTGTTCAACGTCGATCATAGCAAATAACTAGGGTTGCCAACCGCAATGGTGTCTTTTCTCTTTGTTATAATATCATAAGATTAATGATGATTAAAATAAGTATTTATTATTATTAGATACCTTTTGCATATAAATACACCACACATTGTAGTTCTTACTAATATTAATATTGTAACACCAATGTACTTAATACAATGTAGTCCTAAGGTTGCCTGGCAGAGATCGCTGCTAAGCGATAAGGCCGCCTTTTTGTACTTCCTTCTGTTTCTTGTTTATGTCCCTTATTTTTTTTTATTTTTTTTTTGTTGTGGTGTTCAAATAAAGTGTAATAATAATAATAATAACAATAAACTTTCGCAATCTATGCGAATAAATGATTTGATTTGATTTGTTTCCTCATTGTTTCAGTTGGTAGTTGATGATTTTGGCAAAATTTGGTAGAGAGATTAGTTGCACCCTGAGGAATGACATGTAGGCCACCTGTTATCCCGGAAAATCTAAGAGTTGGCATGGGATTTTCCAAAAGATCGCGTGTTTTAATACACTTCATTGGACAGTCTGGGACTGAGTCCGTGACGTAATGGGCTCATGCCTGAAAATCAGTGCTATAGTCGAAATAATTGACTGCAGCGTCAAGATTAGGTAGCACCCTATTCAGCTATGAGCTAGGTCACGTAGGGCATACTAAAAGTGTTTTACTTCGGTGCCTGGTTTTTAAAGGGCTGAGAATTATTATTTTTTAGTCAGTTCTTTAAAAAAATCTTTCCGGGCACTGATTAAATTAGATTTTTTATTTCCTTGACTCTTGCTAAATTGATAGTTTTTATTTTTATACTTGCTTATATATAAACTAGCTTATGCCTGCGACTTGGACTACACAAATTTGGAACCCCTATTTTACCCCCTTAGGGGTTGAATTTTCAAAATTCTTAGGTCTGTCTATCATTGAAACTATATGCATGCCAAATTTCAGTCCGTTTCGTCCAATGTTTGAGCTGTGCGTTGATAGGTCAGTCAATCAGTTAATTACCTTTTCCTTTTATAAATTTAGATTAAATCTGGTTGGTGACAACCCTAGTCTGAACCCTAGTCGCCAGCGGTCTCTTGAAACTAGAATGCATTGTGCGATTCTGTTCTGACTTCTGGCAAACAATATCATCATGTTGATCTTGATAGATGATTCCATTCGTTTTATTAATTGAATTACTGTATTTGCTAAGTACCAGCGACCCGGCCCGGCTTCACGTAGGTAGCCGAAGTATCCATAAAGTTTAAGTTGCATTATCTACTAGAAAAACTACAAATATTAAAACAACTAGCGAATGCCCGCGACTTCGTCTGCGTTGTTTGAGGTTTTTGTTTCCCACGGGAACTCTTTAATCTAGCCTATGTGCTATTCCAGACTATAATCTATCTCTGTACCAAATTTCAGCCAGATCCGTTCAGCTATTGGGGCATGATTGAGTAACAAACATCCATACATCCATACATCCATCCAAACTTTAGCATTTATAATATTAGTAAGAATTAATAAGAAGTAAGAAAGATAAAAACTGCCTTTTTGAAGTGAAAACTTTTTGAGGCGTGTTGAGCACTTTTTGGTAGGGGGTAAAAATGTGGAAACGCGTGACCGACACCGTTATCCTTAAGACAAAAGGTCTCAAGTATAAATAGTACATTCCTAATTAAACTGTAATGCCTTTGTTTTAAGGTTTATATTTAAAAGTGATGTGTAACCGTAACCGGCACCTCGCGACACCATTCTTCTTAAGACAAAAGGTCTAAGCATAAATAATAATATAGTACATTCGTAATTAAACTTTAATGCCTTAATTTTGAGGTTTATATTTTAATTATTTTAAAAGTGCTGTGTTGTTATTTTAAATTATTTTAAATATTCGTTTTCAGTGGCAATTTTTTTTTTAATTCTATGGGAGAGCTCTTTGATTTTCTGGAATAAAAAGAAAAACCCTAAAGGACTTCTTTTATTTTCTAGCGTATAAAGCAGCTTACTCATGTAAGACGATTCCAGAAGTGGGTGAATGATTAGGTACATTCCTTTTAAATATATTTGGGTACTCTCTTTAAAACTTGCACGAGTAAATGGTTAAACGTGTAGAGGTTCTACGAGAAATTTTATGTAAATGGTTAATTATAAAACATGGCCAAACTTAAAGACAATAAATATTTGATCCAGCCACAATGGCTATCGTCAAATTGCGATCTAAACACAAATGATAAACGTATTCAATAATCGCTGAGACTGCCGACAGGAGACTGACTTACAAACGTCAAAATACTCGTATATATTATGGAGGGTAGAGGTAAGGAGGAACATCTCTGTTAGGAAAAGTGTCCATCGAAATGCATTAAATTGGGGGCGAATTTATTTGAATTTTTTTATTTGAAATTTCAAATTTAAAAATGAAATGCCAAATATTATTAGAGTAGGTTTGAGAAATAAACAAGGAAATAAAACATTCATCATTATTTTGTACAACGTAAGTTGTTGAAATTTTCAATAATTAACTACTTTAGTCGACAATAACTGTTATTTATAGCAACCCCTGGACACTTTTTCAACTTCTCTCCCATAAGAGATGATACTCCTTACCTCTACCCTCCATAGTATTTATGCAAATTACTCTAATATGGCGTCCCCACCAAAGAACGAACTGAGTGAAATACATCGAATGAGTCAAATATCAATCTAAATAGACCTTCATCAATAAATGAATTAACAATATTTTATTGTTTCTAAAAATTCTATTAAATTAACGCAATAAACGCAAAGCGGACACTCGTATGGCCTCCCCCGGGATACAACCTCTTTCCATACCAAATCTCATCAATATCAGTTCAGACGAACAGTGTAAGTGTAGCAGACAGACAGACATACTTTTGCATTCGTAATATTAGTGTGGGCTCCTGGCATCATAATATATTATACTTTTATTTAACTACGTTAATTGCATCTCCTGGTAACAAAGGCTCATTTTATGCGCAAAGAATCAGCCTGGCTGGGCCGTTCGGCGCACTGTCACACTTTTGCATTTATATGATTAGTTTGGTCGAAAGCAATATATAAGCAAAATGTTTGTATCTTTAAAAATAAAGAACACTTACCATAATGCACTTCGGCTACCATAATCCAGGCAATAACACTTACACTTAAGCCAAGCAGAGTTGATTGAAAGACCAATGCCCTTTACATTTAAAAATAACCAAAATACCGCAAAAGAATTCACGAGCAAAACCCGGACAAGCACGAGTTTGGTCTTGCACAATCAGAGTTCCGTATATATAAAAATAAACAAGTTATAGTTTAAGAATGCAGTTAGCATTCTTGCCACCATTCCACGTGGGCATGATTTATATAGTAAGTTCTATTGTATTATTTTCAAATAAAAAAAAAGTAATAGTTTTCCAATTACCACATAATATTATGACAATTATTTAAACTTTAAAATGGGTATAGTAAGCTTAAAGATATACATGATATGCCATGGCGGAATTTTTGTAGACCTAATAAAAGAGGGAAAATTCCACCATACATTGTTTTGTTATCTCAAAGGGTGTTTTCGATGAAAGCTTCCAGTCAGCTTGATTTTTCCGACATCTTTAATAGTCATCGTCATATTTCAACCAATTTAGACAAAACATTAATGAATTATACACATACCCCTTTCTCTTTAATCTCTCCGCTCATTGCTGAAAACCGAATGAAAATCGGTTCGGTACTTTTTGAGTTTACCGCGTTCAGATACGCGGCAGAGGGACTTTGTTTTATAATATTATATACTGTGATAGTGAAAACAAGAAATGTCTAGAATCTAGATATCAGCTGTATAACTATGCAGCATAGTTTTTGAATAAAACAATTGGCTGTGACCGACTACTACACCGAATACTGACACCGACTATCCGTTGGTCTAGTGATTAGCAGCCCACTGATGAAGGGGTCCCGGATACGATTCCCGGGCCGAAATCAGGTCGATCGGACCTTATTGCACATCCTAAGGTAAGCTATTAACTATCTAGATAGGATATTTAATAGCTTACCTATCTAGTTAGGATAATAGCTTACCTATCTAGATAGTATGCGTTTCCCCCAGACATGTACTATGTTTTTTTAGCTATTCAGCCTAAATCTATGGACACCGATTTCGTAAATATTAGCTACGTTTTAGCTTTTGAACACGGAACTCTAAAAATAGAAAAAAAAACTCATGGCAAAGTGCCAAACAATGCAAGCAATGTGTGAATGTCCGACAATCGTTTGTAATACTGCCCTTCAGGAAATGCCACTTGAGAGTGTTTCAACCATTGCTTCAACCGGAAATGCTTCTGAGCTACTATTACGCTGCTTTTCCGCAAAAATGCAGTTTTTTATTCCACTACAAGTTAGCCATTGACTGCGATCTCATCTGATGGTAAGTGATGCAGTCTAAGATGTTTAACAGATTAATTATCTTAGATACTATAACAGATATTCGTGATTTATCCGTTTTGGTGCTACGATACCACATACAGACACACTGCAGATACGCACGTTAAACTTGTAACACCCCTCTTTTTGCGTTCCCAACTTAGGGCTTTTAGCCCCAATTTAGGGCGTAAACAAATGCGAAGGGCTTCTTTTAGGGCCCTTATATTTTTAGGGATTTTTTGGCTTCTTATATTTTTACCTAATTTTTATTTCTTAGATCTATCATCTACTACCGATTCTTATTACTGTAGAGTATTTACTTGTTTGATTTAGTTTCGATTTTCGTTAGTTGTAACTGATACTGCTCAGCTGTGTCAAAAGCACACGTACAATTATATTCTCTTTGACAAGCGCTGTGGACAAGCAATTTATCGATTAAGTCTAAAAAAGAAAAAAAGTTGTTCAAAATTTAATTTTCTAAAAATAATGTCTGTTGTAATTTTTTCTTACGACCAGTAAGAAAGTCGTAATTCCAAAATTAAGATTTTCATAATTAGCAAAGGAATCATTCAAAGAATCTTAATTTTGAAAGTACGGTAAAAAAAAAATTGAGGCTTGTGACTTAAGTTTTAGGGACAAATATTTTCGAGAGTTGGTAACACTGCTCACTCATTCACTAACTCACTCACTCATCAACGCACAGTCCAAACCCTTGGACCTACAGAGCTGATATTTTGCACAGATGTTATCTTTATATTAATTAAGACAAAGAATAAGGACGGATTTAATGAAATTGATGAATCGCACATGGAAGCGAAGCTACGGGCAGTGGCTTGTCAGTATATACTCAGTAAGTACTCAATTAATTCATTCTATGTAGGACATAAAAGTGTTTCTTATGTCACGTCATAGTTGACTCTACCAATTGTATATTTGATAGTAAAACACAATAGCATGGCGCTACACCATCACCACTACAGCCCACTAACGTCCCACTGCTGGGCATAGGCCTCCACTCTCTTAGGAGAGAGGGAATTAGAGCTTAGACTTACCACGCTGCTGCAATGCGGGTTGGCGGGATTTAACGACTAGTATCATGTTGATAATACCCGAGACGGCTGAACGTGCTCTCCAAGGCACGGGGGTGAAACACCGCCAACTTCCTTACTCCGGGCTAGTACTACAGAATAGTGCGCTAGTACTGAGAATTTATAGTCAGAAAAACCAAATAATTAATTATGGCCCTACCCGGGACTCGAACCCGGGACCTCGTCGGCCGCAGTCGAACATGCTCACCACTAGACTAACGAGGCAGTAGTATAGCGTTACACCGTATAACACTGAATTCAACACCGATTAACCCAAACTACAGATCCAGCCGCGATACAGCGATCGTTCCAGATTAGTTGTAAACGGGCTGTTAGTAAAATATAAATGTACAAACATACAGACCGGATTTAATTGAATCAGTCACGAAACCTAACACGTAATTGTGAAGAACTGAACGACTTTTATTCGACGTGTAAAATAACAAAATGAAACTGTAAAATATAGTTGTTCTCGTCAATGAGTCAACATTTGGAAAGATTTATTTAAATGAGTTAAAAGTATTTTTAAGAATTGGTTTGAAGCGATTCACGCTGATGATTCTGTTGTGTAATAAATATAGGTAGTAATCATGAGCCGCGTGACTATCGGAGAAGACCAAAACTATATTTAAATAGACAATATGTATATATTATTAATAATATAATTATTACTACTACAGTTAAATAAACTTGTGAGACTTCTGAAATATTAGCATTCGGTTCATATAATTGGATTGCGCAAATATGACCATGTATCTTCTCAATTTCGTTCTCGTCTCTTGAGACTGAGAACGAAATGGTTATATATGGTTTGTTGGTTTTTGGCATGGGTATATTTGAGGACCTGGAGAGTGACATAGGCTACTTTTAATCCCGAAAAATTAAGGGAAACTTGAACCACGCGGACGAAGTCGCGGGCATCAGCTAGTCTTAAATATTTCATACCAACTTCCGTACTAGAAGTAGAACGTACTATTCCCTATCCGGTGCTAGAAGCGCGTTTTTCAATTTGTTAAAGAGTTACTGATCTGACTGAGCTGTATAATGATAACTATTTAGGTGACTAGTCACTAGTTCTCTAGAGAAACATTATAATATCTGATCAGACTGAAGCATGGGTACCGAATATACCAAATAGAAAAACAGAAATGTTTTGGATACAAATAAAATCGTTATAATGTCACAAGAGTGCCACCCACACAAATAGCTGGACGTTATTTTCTACGTTACAATGATTTACGGCAACTCTACACGTTGTAAAGCTCAGTTATAACTATTTCTAGTGCATTTCTTAGAATTACGCCCACTCGGGATCCCAGGTCTTTGATCTCATGCTAAAGCCGGTGTATGTCCTAACATATAACATTTGGAATATTTATTTATTTTCTGTTGTTACAAGAATATCTACGCATAGACACAACATAAGTATAGTACTTACACTAAGTGATGCCCGCGACTTCGTCGGCATGGATGAAGGTTCTTGGTTCACGCGGGAACTCTTCAGTTTGCCGGGATAAAATATCACCTACCAATTTTCCGGGATAAATAATTGTATGTGTTACTTAATTCATGGTATAATTCATGGTATAACTAACTTCCTTTCCAAATATAAGCCAAATCATACTTTCTATGTACTTGCTTTTTTTCAAATCATGATGCAGTTTAAGATGGTAGCGGGCTAACTGTTAGCGGTATGGCAGTTATATTTAACCATACCTCTAACTGATTTTTACACGACATCGTACTGGAACGCTAAATCGTTTAACGGCACGTCTTTGCCGGTAGGGTGGTAACTAGCCACGGCTGAAGCCTCCCACCAGACCAGACCAGAGAAAATTCAGACATTATAAATTCCCAAATTGGCTCTGCCGGAGACCGAACCCAAGACCTCCCACGTTAAGACAACAGCGCTCACCATTGCGCCAGGGCGGCCGTCAAATAATAATGATTCTGGAATCTGAACTTAACCATGCACCGGTTTACAATTTTCAAAGTAGAAATCTTTGTATCCCATAGAGAACTATAGTTTAAACTTCATCAACTGGGTTTGACTTATAGAAAAGGCTTGCAAGACAAGTTGTCATCATTCTGTCGTTAGTCGCGAAGTTTCCAAAGTTCACAGTATTTCAACAATCTCCCAAGATGTCGACCGAACTCTGTACGTGTATACTGTGTTAATAACTTCACCGATATCGTCAAAACTATGTAGTTTCAGTATGTACTGTCACACAAATAATTGCCTTAGCATGACCTGCAGACCGTTCGAGTGGATGATCCTAACGACCATATTTGCGAACTGCGTAGCGCTTGCTGTCTACACGCCTTTTCCTATGAGCGACTCCAATTATACCAACTGGGTTCTAGTAAGTATACCTGCATTTGCTTAAAAAATACTAAACATATGTGATCTGTGCGAAAAGCAAACTAGTAGCCGCAATAGGCTCGTGACTTCATCGCTCCACCTCAAGAAAGTCTGAAGGGCGTTCGTTGCGACTCCAATTATACCAACTGGGTTCTAGTAAGTATACGTACATTTCCTTAAAAAAAATACTAAACATATGTGATCTGTACGATAGGCAAACTAGTAACCGCAATAGGCTCGTGACTTCATCGCTCCACCTCAAGAAAGTCCGAAGGGCGTTCTTGAAAATGAGCATTCTATTCTTTAACAGAATTCCACAACTATTTCAAACCTTTCACAAAGAAATCCATTAAAATATGCTCCCGTAAATAGCTTATTATACTGTTGAAGATTAACTATGTAGGATAAAAGAGCATGGATTTGACTCGCTCCAGCAATTCTTAGCAACTTACAAGTAATAAATAAATAAGTAATGTTTTTTAAAATTAAAATAAACATTTAAATTGCTTTTAATCGTCGAGTGAATCTACCGCTGGTTCGGAATTCCATTCCTACCGAGTAGAACCAGCAAGAAACTCGGTGGTTGCTCTATTGAAAAATCAATTTACAATTACATCAATGTGTAGATACATAAGTAACCGCAGTCTTATGCATTGCTGGAGCGGGTCAAATATGTTCTTTTATCATTCACATAGTCTTCAGCAGTAGGTATAATAAGCTTTTTTCCAGTAGCATGCTTTTAATGGACTTGTGTAAAGGCAAGTTTAAAAGGCCTCCCACCAGAAACTTACTAACGGATGAATGTTTTCAGGAAAAGATCGAGTACATATTCCTGGTGATCTTCACTGGGGAGTGCGTGATGAAGATCATAGCGTACGGGTTCGTGATGCACCCGGGCTCATACCTCAGGAACGGCTGGAACCTGCTCGATTTCACCATCGTTGTTATTGGGTAAGAACATTTTAAAATTACGACCCACTGGGGCCAACGCTTAACACCTTCGCCGCACGCATAATAATTGCCTATTTCTTTGTTTTTTAGTTTTTAGTTACGTTTAGATTCAAAATGTCATATTTTCTAAAGTATAAGTGGAAGCTCAAACCCAAATACACCTCAAGATTCGCTCAGGCCAGACCTCTTTTTTGTCCATATAACAATGTATGAAAACGTGTGCATTTGTGATACACAACGCCTTGAACGATGGGAATGTGTATCATTTTTGATACACACTGTATTAGCATCTGTGTGCAAAATTGATATACTGGCGGTGAAGGTGTTAAAGCAATACATACGCTAGCAGTTTTACCACAGTTAGACAACTTTTCTATTACCTATTCTGTGATATTACTTACTCAAAATTACAGTCTAAATTCACGTACCTTGACGTTTCTAAAATAAGGATTATAATTCTCAAACACGTGGCATTATTAGCCAATCTATATACGTTTCGTATTTCAAAGTAGCATGGAAGCAACCGACTTTCAATCCAGTAGCCCAAGTCAGTGCAATACTTATAACGTAACGTATGTACTGTGTATTGTTAACTTAGTTAACATTTTTCTGGTTATGAAAAAAGTAACTGCTGAGTTTCCCGCCGGCTCTTCTTATTCTTATAGAATTGCTTTCCGAACCGGTGGTAGTCTTGAGTCTTGATGCATCATAAGTGACACAAGTTTTCTTACGTGAAATAAATAAACCATTTATCACTTTTACAAGTTTTTTGTTTGTATTTAATTTTATATGTAGTTTGATTTTATAAGTTGTGTATTGTTCGCAGTATGGTGAGCACGGTGCTGTCGAGTATATTCAAGGACGCGTTCGACGTGAAAGCCCTACGAGCCTTCAGGGTGCTCCGCCCCCTGAGGCTCGTCTCCGGAGTGCCCAGTGAGTACGCTAGTTACGCTTTTTTGTACTGTAGCGGTTACCACAGTGCAAACTAGATGGCGCTAATTGTATCTTCACCGCAGAATAAGATAATCGACTGAAAACTTATAAGTTACCATACAAGCCTGAATCACGATATCGAAGTTTTCTGAGAATAGCGCTTTATATAGACCCTTCCAACTTACAACGGTCGGACCAGAATGGTCCCCGGGCACAACACCAGGCTGGAGGAAGATCTTCGTATTGGTGCGAGTATATATCACTCACTCGTCCCACAGTACCCAAAAAATTATAAAGAACCTAGAAAAAACCAGCCGTGTGCATTTCGAGTCACGCTCAATATAGAGTTCTGTTAATGTATTGCCCGTCACGGTATCCGGACATTTTATAACTTGGTCAACTCACTCATTCCTTCGTTTATACTACTGCCATGATTTTTTTCACATATCCAAAAACAATGGGACAAAATGAGAATGTAGCAGATACATGAAAAAATGTTTAAGAGGTTTAAATAAAACTTGAACTTGAAACATGAGTCGTAGAATAAAAACTTGTTTCGTAGAATCGAATCATGAAGTTTGCTCTTTAAATTCCTAAGTCTGCTATTTCTCCAAACCGAATGAACGGATTCACATGTTTCTAAAACAAAGTAATATGGAGCAATAGAATAGAGCTCCACTACAGCCCATTTACGTCCCACTGCCGGGCACAGGCCTCCGTCTCTTAGGAGAGAGGGAATTAGAGCTTAGACCCACCACGCTGTTCCAATGCGGGTTGACGGGCTTTAACGACTATTATCATATTAGTGATAATAACTGGGACCGACGGCTTAACGTGCTCTCCGAAGCACGGGGCTGATACACCACCAACTTCCTAACTCCGGGTTAGTATTGAGAATTTCTAGTCAGAAAAACCCAACACTTAATTATGGCCCGACCCGGGACTTGATCCTGGACCTCGTCGGCCGCAGTCGACCGTGCTAACCACTAGACCAACGAGGCAGTCATACAATAGAGCTCGCAGGTGGCTAATTTCTATGAAAATACGGCCGCCGGATTGGCCGAAATTCATGAGGGCATAATACAATTTATTAGGGACTTAGTGAGTAACGCAGCAAGAATATTATCTGAACACAACACAACACAATAATAATAATAAATAACACAAAATAATGCAGCATAAAGCTGAAGCAACGCCTCGTTTAGATAATAAATATAGATTTTAAGTTTTGTTTTAAGGAGTGAGTGCCCGGGTCTCATGGAACCAAGGTTGGCTTAAATCTTGGTTGGCACCTTGGTTCCATGAGAGCTATGGTACTCTATGTAATATGTTTTCATTTTTACTTGTAATTTTTTTGGCTAAATAAAGGATTATTATACGACTGCCTGAAAAAAGGAGTATATTGTTTTCAGGGTTCATGTATGTATGTATGTATTTTTGTATATTCCACCATAACTTCTATACGCCTGAACCGATTTTGATAAATGAGTTATCGTTAGAATCCCTTGCTTATTCCGGGTGACATAGGCTAGTAAAATTTAAAAAAAAATGATGGGGTGACCATGATCCCGCATTAAAGACTAAAGTTGAAAAAAAATATATCGAAAATAAGATTAACTATATAATTATCATCTAGAAAATGATGAGTTCAATATTCAGTTGAACTATAGTGTTATATATTTTTGGAATCTACTGATTCACAAAAAATATCATTTAATAAAAAATGTGAATAAGATTCTAATTTAACTAAATTAATTTAGATTTTTAACTTTTTAGTTCGTTTTTTGGCAGGGCAGTCGTATTTTTTAATTTTTATAATAATGACTTATTTATTTATTTATTTATTTAAATATGAAAGAAGAGCATGTTTCATGTCTCATAATTGGTTAATAATATGATGACTCCAACTCCAGGTCTTCAGATCGTGTTGAACTCGATCCTGAAGGCGATGGTGCCACTTCTGCACATTGCGCTGCTGGTCATCTTCGTCATCATCATCTACGCCATCATCGGCCTAGAGCTCTTCTCGGGAAAGATGCACAAGTCCTGCTACAGTAAAGTTACAGGTAAATGTTGCATTGTGCCCATTGAAAGAGACATACTAAAATTCTACATCAATGATTGCGCCCAATTCAGTTTAACACAATCCTATTACTATACTAAAATGACAGCTTGAAATCTAATACTGCCTCTTGCCGCTGGAAGTGTTCTAAAGGATAGCAATAAAAATGGAGTTGTTATTATAGTTTAGTTTAGTTTGGAGATGGTGTACAATAGAATTGGCCACAATGTCAGTTTTATGTCACGTAGAATTACGTGACGTAGTTTATTTTAGAATACCAAACCTTGACCTAACACCTTAGAACACCTTGACGCCCCTAAAATAAGGATTATTTTAGGGGCGTCAAGGTGTTCTAAAACACGAACTTCCACTATATTAAAAACCAATACGGCTTTAAACGACGGTAGTACGTGTACCCCCTGATACTATATATCAAAGTAGGGATTGTTTATTAGATTTTTATGTGAGTGATGTGAGACAGTAGGTACAATATAAAAATATAAAACTGCTAAAAGGTGGCAGCGGAGGGTGAATTGCCCATACAAACGTAATACCAAAACAATTTGTAATTCGAGAATATTTCCACCACATTATGCGATTATTAAGATTGAACTTTTATTTATCTAGGTCCCTGGTTAATACTGTTTTAAAAATACTTTCCCAAAATTAAATGTAAGCGCATTGCGTTTTGCATGTTTTTACGACATAAATGACATGTTTTCTCCTTATTTGTTTCATATTAAAACCAACGATATCTTACGTACTAATTGATCAGGAACATAGCCTATATTATCAAGTTACAGAATAACAACACGAAGTTAAAATCACAACAAGTTTTCATTCATAATTTTTGGTATTTACGGAACAAAACTTTAATGTATAACACATTCTGTACGCTCATGTTGCTCTGGCGCTTGCACGCGACCATGTCTCATCAGCCAAATAGAGATATACTGGCAAATTTATATTTGCGGGTTGAATAGAAACTGAGAGCGGCGATCGCCGCCCTCTTAAGCCAGTTAACAACATGTCCACCACCACCACTACAGCCCATTACCGTCCAACTGCTGGGCACAGGCCTCCACTCTCATATGAGAGAGGGAATTAGAGCTTAGACCCACCACGCTGCTCCAATGCTGGGCTTTAACGACTATTAACATGTTTGTGTTAATAACCGGGATCGACGGCTTAAGGTGCTCTCCGAGGCACGGGGGTGAAACACCGCCACTCCGGGCTAGCACTGAGAATTTCTAGTCAGAAAAACCCAGCATGTAATTATGGCCCGACCCGGGACTCGAACCCAGGACCTCGTCGGAAACTTCGGTCACTTCACTTGAATATGTCTCCTCAATTTACATCCCTTCAGGTGAAATAATGGACAACGCGCACCCCTGCGACGAAGACAACGGTTTCAACTGTTCGCTCATCGGCGACGACATGGAGTGTCGCGAGGGGTGGATCGGGCCTAACTTCGGGATCACCAACTTCGACAACTTCGGCCTCTCCATGCTTACAGTCTTCCAGTGCATCACTCTTGAGGGTTGGACGGATGTTATGTATCATGTAAGTAGTTCTTACATTATATTTATCGTTATATATTTTATTCTCACGCACGCACACAAAATAAATACATATATGACCAAAATAATTATAATAAACTTACGTAAATAAATATATATGAACAAACTTACATACACAAATACACAAATAAATAGCTGTAGAGGTTGTAACTTAATTATTATTATATTATTGCACACAACTAAGTACATAAGAAACATACATGCAGAAAGAACATAAAGAAGCTTAGTCTAATAGAAGCGTTCAAAGGCGGTTTTATCGCTAAAGCGATCTCTCCCAGACAACCTTTGGTGATAGGAGTTGCGAAATCACGGGTTATGTAGCAAGCAATTTAGGTCCTGTATAATAAGATAGACTACATATACACTACATACTAATATTACATTTATAGATATCTAAATATTTAGATATTTAGTATTTTATTTATTTTTATTTTTATTTAATGGTTTGCCAACAGATAATACACAATTACAATAAAATTTGTGTAACTGTACACCCAATAACTGGCAAGCCGGCATGCATTTATCTGATCTCGCAATTGCGGGGTTACCAGTTAATTAACAAATAGCTTTAAACTAAAAATAGGCAAAACATTTAACAACATAAGCTTTCAAAAATAAATACAAACAATTATACAAAAAAGGCAATAAGCTTTAAACGAGTATAATGAGTCTACGATACTGCACCAATGAACTGATGCAACATCCTTTTGTGACTGAAGATCCGTGGCATTTTTTTTGTATCATCATTTTAAACTACGAACTGCTGAATATAGGCATTTCATTATCTTACTTAATATAATATCATTGGGCGTTTACCAACGAACCGGTGTTCCGCATTCCATATCCAACCATTCCCTACCAACCAAAATTTCAGTCGTCCAAGACTATGTACAGATATCGTCGGTAAATGATCCTGAACTGACTCATCATCATTATTTAAGCCCATCGCTGGCTCACAACGCCAATAGTTCACCACACTGGCCAGGTGAGGATTGGCTCCACACACTCCACAGACTCCACACACTTTTAAAGAACTCTCGAAATGCAGGTTTCCTCACGATGTTTTCCTTCAACGTAGCAAGTAATATTTAATTGCACTTGAATGGTTTCATTTCTTCTCATATTAATTAAGCTTTTTTATGAACTTTTGCAAATGTTTTATTTCAGATACAAGATGCGATGGGTAACAGTTGGGAATGGATATATTTTGTTTCGATGGTCATTTTGGGTGCTTTTTTTGTCATGAATCTAATTCTCGGTGTGTTATCTGGGTAAGTCTTTCTAGTTTTAATTTGTTAACTGTTCCTTTGATTAAGGTGTAGTGAAGTGCAACGAACGCAGGAAATGATGGAAGTTTTCTAGCTCTTTTTTGGCTCCATTCGAAAAAAACTAATGCTCAATACAATTACGTAGATGCCGATTATGAATATGGTTTTAATAAACTCTCAAAACCTTTCCATGAAAACGCGAAATAATATCTAACAAAGCATGTACTTGACAATTAAAAAAACAAATTGCACTATACTAACAATAGGCACTAAATTATGACGTATTATTTTTTTGTATATTATATTATTTTTAGAGAGTTCTCCAAAGAAAGAGAAAAAGCAAAAAACAGAGGTGATTTTCAAAAATTAAGGGAAAAGCAGCAATTAGAAGAAGATTTGAAAGGCTATCTTGATTGGATCACGCAAGCTGAATATTTAGAACCGCTTGCTGATCAACATGATGCTGTGGACCAGAAGAGAGATTATGGGATAGGTACGTATTATGATAATATTATAATTTGTTAAGCTAACTTAAATTCTAATGAGCGTAAAAATATATCTGAAGACCATCTGAGAGTGTTTAGCTCTAACGTCTTCAAAATTTAAAATTTAAAAGATTTTTATTCAAATACACTTTTTACGTTTTTTTTTACTTTTACTATAATTTGTAGATACTTAAGTAACCGCTGTGCTTAGCATTGCTGGAACGAGTCAAATCCATGCTCCTTTGTCATTTACGTAATCTTCAACAGTATAATAAGCCTTTTACAGAACTTTTTCAGATTTACTTTAAAAGTATTTTTAATGGACTTCTTAAACATGTGTAAAAGGCAAGTTCAAAATAGGTTGTGGAATTTTGTTATAGAATAGAATGCTCATTCCCATCCAAAGATTCAGAAATGGGATACCCAAATCATGAAGAAAATGCGGTAATTAAACTTTTAAGGTCAGAGCACCCTTCACTTATTGTAAAATTTTGCAGAGTTTTTAAATCAAACACAAAATGAACACGATTCTACGGACCACTTAGGGATAGATGCGCCGGAACAGCAAAAGATATCTTTTGGAAAAATATGGAAGAAAGACTTTGAAAAGGTAAAGACAACTACTTTATTTACTTTCTGATTAGCAGCTCAAATGATCTAGCTAATAAGTGTAACGAAAATCATGAATACACAAGATGAAGTATTTCAATTATTTGAATAAAAAAATATTTAAAATAATCGTTTGCTTGAGATTGTTAATCAAACGCCTTATCAAAATAAAAAGTTGAAACAATGGCAGATGGGTTTTTTTGAGTTAGTATGCCAGTGAATTTAGTTTTTGTATGTTATTGTTTTAAAGGTAAATCGTCGGATGAAGCGTGCGTGTAGGCGTGCGGTCAAATCACAAACTTTCTACTGGCTTATTATTGTGCTCGTTTTCCTCAACACTGTGGTGCTTGCCAGCGAACATTATCAGTAAGTTTAACTCTCTAACATAAAAAGAGCAGGCGAGAAAGAAAGAAATGATTAATTTGTATGAATATGTGAAATTAAGATGTTTCTTGATGAATTAGAAGGCCGCAACATATCTGGTCCAGGCAACTTTGACGTACAATTTTGTTTTACAAGCTATCACAATTATTTCAATCGGCCAGTTTCTTCATCGCAAGTAACAGCCAAAGTGACGGCTAAAAGTAAAAGTAACGGCTAAATTTGTTTCTTCACAATTTTAGCCGGTACTTTTACTGTTACTTTTACCCCTAACCTTTACTGCTCATAGAGCTGTTGTAAAAGCTAAAGTGATTGTTATTTGAACATTTTGTCAAAATTGTTGGTTATACTTAGGTACTTCAACATCTATTAAATTCGATCAAAAAGTCACTGTGCATTTATCTAGTACCTGGATATTATTTTATTAAATAATAAAATATAAAAAATCATTCAGAACTTTTTCCAGCGAAAGTTCAAGTTGATTATAAGTTGATCATACGATAAACTTACCGGAAGGGCACCTAACGCATAAAAGTAAGAGATTTTATATTTAAAAATCAATTTTGTGTGAAGTTATTACGAGATTACCTATACTTCACGCACGAGTTGAATGCAGAGCTTATGTATGGTGACACATACATAATACACTGCATTCAACTTGCGCGCGAACTGTGCTCATCTCTTCAACCAGCCCTTGAGCATGGGTCTCCACTCCTGACTTTAAGTTAGGAACAATTAACTAAAAATAATAATTATGCTAATATCATAAATGCAAAAGTTTGTTTGTTACTTTTATCCTGAAAAATAATGCGAGCTTCTGCGGGAATTAAAAAAATCTTAAACCATGCAGACGAAGTTGCGGGCAACAGCTATATCTACAATACATACAATATAAAATAAAGGTTTTCAAATAAATAAAATTAGAGAATTAAAAAATTAAAGAATGTTCAAAATCTATTCTGCAGACCATAAAACTGCCCCATATAAACATATAGCTGTGGTATAGTTCCTCAAAAAGCGCCTTGTAAAGGAATTATAATTTTTCAGTAAACAATACGAACGTTTTTAAACTGAACCATAAAACCTAAGAAGAACTTTCATTCGGACATCTGGCACTGCTTGACAATGATATTGTTGTGCTGCCATGTGTAAAAAAAAGCTCCCCACGAGTTTTTTGGGCAATATCGACGTCTATGTAATGGCAACTACTTTGACCTTTACTTTAACTTTTGTTTGAATGAAGAAACACATTCGCCATAGTTTCATTCGTCGGCTGGTAAAAGTAAAGACTTTTACTTATTACTTTAGCTCATCATGAAGAAACTGGCCGTTAGTCAACTGCCAATGAACATACTTGCTGGCGTTTTTTTTGAGGAAACATCTAATATTGACATTATTCAAATTAATTTTTGGTTTTCCTTGCAGACAACCCCATTGGCTGGACTACTTCCAAGAGTACGGGAACGCAATTTTTGTGGCACTTTTTACATTAGAGATGTTGGTTAAGATGTACAGTTTAGGATTACAGGTGAGTGTTAAAATAACCAAATTTTCGTAATTCTGTGTAACAGAATTATATATATTGGCTTATTTTCCCTATTCTATAATTACTATCACTTCTATTTTTTTGTCATCATAGATTAATATTATTCATGTTAACCTGTAAACGTCTAGATTTACTGATCAAACGAAATACTAATTATACATTATAAGTTTTGATATACATCCAAGATTTGTCTACAAAGAACAATAATTGAGCCATTAGACCGCCTTGTGTGACGCCTCATTTGTTAGAAATATTTGTTATAACTACAAGGATTCGTTATTCAAGGTATTGTTTGTAGGGATATTTCGTGTCGCTGTTCAACCGCTTCGACTGCTTCGTCGTGGTGGGCTCCATCAGCGAGATGGTGCTGACGAAGACGGAGCTGATGCCGCCGCTCGGCATCTCCGTGCTGCGCTGCGTGCGCCTGCTGCGCGTGTTCAAGGTCACCAAGTATGTGCAACTAGTATACTATCCCCTTCTCTACTCCGTATGGTCTCTACAACCGCTTCGACTGCTTCGTGGTGGCGGGCTCCATCAGCGAAGATCACCAAGTATGTGCAACTAGTATACTATCCCCTTCTCTACTCCGTATGGTCTCTACAACCGCTTCGACTGCTTCATGGTGGCGGGCTCCATCAGCGAAGATCACCAAGTATGTGCAACTAGTATACTATCCCCTTCTCTACTCCGTATGGTCTCTACAACCCCTTCGACTGCTTCGTGGTGGCGGGCTCCATCAGCGAAGATCACCAAGTATGTGCAACTAGTATACTATCCCCTTCTCTACTCCGTATGGTCTCTACAACCGCTTCGACTGCTTCGTGGTGGCGGGCTCCATCAGCGAAGATCACCAAGTATGTGCAACTAGTATACTATCCCCCTCTCTACTCCGTATGGTCTCTACAACCGCTTCGACTGCTTCGTGGTGGCGGGCTCCATCAGCGAAGATCACCAAGTATGTGCAACTAGTATACTATCCCCTTCTCTACTCCGGATTGTCTCTGCAACCGCTTCGACTGCTTCGTGGTGGTGGGCTCCATCAGCCAAGGTCACCAAGTATGTGCAACTAGTATACTATCCCCTTCTCTACTGCGTATGGTCTCTGCAACCGCTTCGACTGCTTCGTGGTGGTGGGCTCCATCAGCCAAGGTCACCAAGTATGTGCAACTAGTATACTATCCCCTTCTCTACTGCGTATGGTCTCTGCAACCGCTTCGACTGCTTCGTGGTGGTGGGCTCCATCAGCCAAGGTCACCAAGTATGTGCAAGTAGTATACTATCCCCTTTTCTACTCCGTATGGTGTCTACAACCGCTTCAACTGCTTCGTGGTGGTGGGTTTCATCAGCGAAGGTCACCAAGTAGTATACCCCCTTCGTGCTCTCCACTCGGTATGGCCGCTACAGCCGCTTCGACTGCTTCGTGATGATATCTTCCAAAGATACACCATAATGGATACCCCTGTTTACTTTTTTTCGTAACTCGTAATCCTTACCATTGCTGCATTTCAACTCTTAGGTCTGCAGCGATCGTTATCATTAGTGATAATTTCCGGGACCGACGCTTGTGTCCTCCGAGGCACAGAGGATATGAAAAGGCTGAAGGTCTAAATTTGGTCACACATCTAGTTACCACCTTTGGGTCAACGTTGCTTAAAAATCCGAATATGCGTTGACACAACATAATATTCTTAAACTTCTCTGTTTTGGGACTCTTTTCGCTAATTTGAACAATCTCAATCACCGCTACTCATTGATGTAGAATTTTAAATTCTATTTTGATGCCGCTACTTTAAAATTAAAAAAAGTAAAGTAATGTTTTAAATATACTCGTATTCGTACCTATCTATTTACCTACTACTGTTATATTACTTTTTTGATTTTTTGTTGTCCTACAGGTACTGGCGATCACTATCCAACTTGGTGGCCTCACTGCTGAATTCGATTCAGTCGATAGCCTCGCTCTTACTGCTGCTCTTTCTTTTCATTATGATCTTTGCCTTGCTCGGCATGCAGGTACCAGTTTTTCTACAACGTCAAATTATATGTCTATCTCAATATATTATTATTATCTTCTATAATGAAATAACATTTAGTCGGTCTCCTGATAGGTGTTTGGAGGCAAGTTCAACTACGATCCCGTGGAAGAAAAGGATCGTCACAATTTTGATTGTTTTTGGCAAGCACTTCTCACGGTATTCCAGGTATGTCATTTAGTTTTTAAATGTTTCTAAACGGTGTTTTAAATACTTTTTAAATTTCAAATTAAAAACGTGAATACTCAGAATATTTTCTAGTCAGAACTAGCCTTTATTAGGATATTCCATAGACAGATAAAAAATAATAAAATAATTCCTCAGATTCTGACGGGCGAAGATTGGAATGCAGTGATGTATGAAGGCATCAAAGCTTACGGTGGCGTTGGCACCTTCGGCATCCTGGCTTGCATCTACTTTATCATCCTCTTCATTTGCGGCAACTGTATCCTTTATAAAAACCTAATCAAGCGGCGGTAGTTTCTGTTTTGAAAGATTTTTTAAAGTTGCATACATAATTCAAATCTTCAATTCATCTTCCTAACGATATCTAAGATGTTCAACTGGACGTCTTCCTTCTATATTTATAAATATGCACCGCTTTATCAAGCTTTATGATCAATTTTCAAATTATGAATTTTCGAGAAATTGTATTAGCGTAATTAAGAATAAGTTAATTAGTCTATTGCGATTTGCGAATGATAATTTCCTGATGCTAGAACAGATATTCTCCTAAACGTGTTCTTGGCTATCGCTGTGGATAACTTGGCTGATGCTGAATCACTGACCAATATTGAAAAGGAAGAAGGGGTTAGTATTTATGTGTGCATGTATAGTTGAGTTCGTGTTAGTAATATCTAGACAATATGTCTTGACAATGTTTTAAAATCGTAAAGTAGGCCCTACTCATTCAGTAAAGACTATTTAAAAAATCTAACTTATGATGCACTCACTGATCGTGTTTAGCAAGCTGCAGAGGAAAAGGAAGAGATCGAGGAAGGTGCGGATGGTATTCTCGCTGAAACAGATGACGAATACATTCATGATGACGATGCCTACACCACCGATAAGTATGCTTTATTACTTTATTTTTATTTAAAATGTTTAAGTTTTTGACTCAATAGTTTTTCACTGTGAATACAATGAAAGTAGTGTAAATATTTTATTTTATTAAAATTTCCATAAAAAATTTACAAATACATAGAACTTACTCAGCTTAATGGTACGTTTTAAATGAAAGATAGCAAATATTTGCAAGATATTTCCAACTTATAAGTTAAATTGATGTTTGCGATTGCCTTGCTGTGCTCTAGAAGTTGTAATAGAATAGAATCTTCTTCTACCAAGGTATGGACGTAAAAGATGTTTTGATACACATAAATTTACAGCTCCGAAAGGGAATACGAAGAGACGGGATCGGAAGGCGAACAACAAGAGGAGATCGATGGAGATGAGGGAATCATGGACGAAGAGAATGATGAGAGAATTGACGAGGAACAAGAACCAGAAGAAATGGAAAGCCACCAAAGGAACCACATAGGTAAACATGTAGACGAAGTATTATTTAATAAGTTAAATATCTTCAAAATTATTCACAGCTCCATTTTTTAATGGATGTTTTATGTATGTGGCTTTAATAAGTCAAGTTTGATTGAAATAACAATTTATTTAAAGCAATTTTAGTGAATTATGGAAAAAGGACCATTGCTTTATTATATATGAGGTAATAATATAATATGTTATAAAATGTTCAAACTAAGCGATACCTCCAAAACAGGTTACGAGAATTGAAAAAGCAAACGTAATATTCAACTCGATGTCATTTTATATTACATTGTTTCTAGATCTTTTATGATTTTTTAATGTTAAGAGGAGTATAAAAGATCTATGTACCATAAAATATCAATGTTTAAGAATAATAGGTACTTAACAGTAGGAATCGATACCAAAATGTAATGACAAGTAATTGAAAAGGCTAACCAAAATCGACACAGTGAATACAGAGTACGAGGATGAGCCGCGTTTAAGACGTAAGCCGACGACGTCATCGGCAAGGCCGCGGCGCCTCTCCGAGGTCGATATCCAAAACTCGGCCAAACCCATCCCCGATGCTACCTCCTTCTTCATATTTTCTAAAACAAACAGGTTAGGGACCTCGCAGGGCCCACGCTTTCGATCAATTAGATGTAACTTTATCTGCCTCTTCGTTTTGTTTTATAATTAAATAACTGCCGCTATATTTTTACTCTTTACTTATTAGTTTTGGTGACTTTAATTTTACATTTCACTCTTTTGCAAAATAATCTTTTTTTGAATATTTATGCCTTATATTCTAATATTTTTTGAATATTTAATCTGATTCTATGTTATAACTTTACTATCTCACTTCTTTTAGCTAATCTCACATTTGTTTCTTGTATTTGATTAAATAATTTGTAGACGTTTTTGAACTTGCAATATTATAAATACTTCGGCATGAATAGGTAGGATTACCCTAAATAATAGTGAAGGTTATATTAAGTAAAATACAGGAATTAAACTTGGAAACTAAATTGAATTGAGATGTAAAACACAGGAATATCATCTCTTTCTGTCTTATAAAGATGGTGGCGAGTTAGAAGAGGAAGGAACGCTCGTTACCGCTAGACCACGGCGGTTATCTGAACTGAATATGCCAAATCAGACGCCACCAATACCAAACGCTAGTAGTTTCTTCGTATTCTCACCAACTAACAGGTGATTGGTGATCCGGTACCCGTGTCTCATTGTGTACGATTGGCATTGTTTCGAACAAGTCTGACTGATTGGTATATCCCAGTGATATTTAAAAGATAGAAATGTAATCCAAACATTTTGGCCTTTCCATCTTTCTAGACATAACTATGGAATGTATACTCCTAATATGTAAAATTGAATATTTTGTAAAACGCTGTTGATTACAGAAAAATAAATAATACTGGAGGAATGGCATTCAGAACCAACGATCGATTCACTTGACGAGTTTATTTGAATAAAACCATTTGAATTTGAATAGTCTTGTCATAAATAGGATACTTAATATTTGGTATCAATTTGATGTTGAAAATTAATTGAGCATATAAAAATAGACATAAATAACAGCCACTTAAACAAATTGTCTGTTATAACAATTTCAGTCTTATCATAAAATTGACAAAGATAGAGAGAGATAAAGTAGACTACAGATCTATCTTGACTAAGTTTACCCAGAACTTATCTGCGTACAATATCATTGGCGATATCCTTTCAAGTTTTTTATTATATTAACTTCATATAACCATACTGCATCATCCTTGGTAAAATATACAGTGTTATTTGCACGATGTCCATATTTGTAAATTTTATCTCTTAAATTTCTAGATTATTCCAAATTGAATTTCCTTAGCAATGAGATTACAGGGTACCTATGAGATTCTGATGTTAGTGGTTAGGTTTGTTCGTAGATACCTAAGTTCCTTAAGTTGTTCATATAGTGTAGCATGGGTTAGTAGGCGTTAAGATTACCTATTTTAGAAGTTCATAGTGATGTTTATTTTAAGAAATGCCGAACGTTAGATTTGCAGCATGCATTTTAGTTTTTACCGTTGTGTGCATGATACTATTTTACATTATATTAATTATACTCTCAACAAGTTACTTGATGGTTAATATGCATGGTTTTGCTTAATTTTCAATTTATTGACGTGCGATATTTTTTAATGTAATAATTTTATCAATTATTATTGTTATTGAAGATTGATTATTGAAGATCTGCGATTGTGTTCAAATTTTAATACTTATAATTTAAACTGATTCTATAATATTGAAGATTTGTTCAAAAATATTTTTAAAATATAAAACAGGCTTATTAAAATCAAATAAATAACGTCACATAAATGCATTTGCTAATAGAATTGAAGTTAAAATGATAGTTATTTATGGTTTTACGAGAGCTAAATGCATTTTTTTTTTAATCTACTCATTAAACGTCTCGTCGGTTTAGGTTTCGTGTATTCTGCTACAAGATGTCATCATCGTCAACATTTGGCAACATCATCTTGGTGTGCATCATGTTGTCATCTGCCATGTTGGCTGCAGAGGACCCTTTGGATGCTGCACAGAAGGGGTTTCGAAATTGGGTAAGTTTATAATAATTATTACCGTTACTTATTTATAAGAGAACACTTATTAACCACATTAATATTATACATTAATATCACATTATTATTTAAAACTTCAATTTTGCAATTTACACGATCAAGGCAGTCGGCGCCATCTGCCAAAGATCAATATGACCGAGTACCGTAAACCAAAGTAGTACCATAGACTTGACTAGACAGAGCCGCAGAGTACAAAATTATTATCTTTTTCAGACTGAGCCTAACACATTCTTCAACTTAAACTTTAAAATCATCAATGGTACAAAAATTATTAGGCACAAAACCGTGAAAAAAAGATCAGATATCAATTTTCCTTAAATATCAATATCACCACTGAATATTTCACTTAAGAAACTAATATGTTATTCAATTAGTTGCTGAGTCAATTCGACATCTTCTTCACGGGCATCTTCACGCTGGAACTGTTCCTGAAGCTGATCACGTACGGCCTCATCCTCCACCAGGGTGCCTTCCTGCGATCTGCTTTCAACGTGCTCGATATGCTCGTTGTCTGCGTCTCTCTTATCTCTATGAGTTTTAAGTAAGTACGATAATTTTCGACCCTCCAATTTTTTGAGAATTTGCAGATGTATTTTTTGTTTTAAAATTTCTGGTCTCATCAAAATGAGCTCTACGGTAGTTGACAGCATGTGACCTTATGCAGTATTAGTATAAAATGATTAATTTATACGTATCGAAATACCACCAAATTTCTATGTCATTACGGACTTAGACTTTTCCAGAATCTATAAAAATGAAAAGTTTATTCACTATCCACACACGACGTCGGTTTAAATTTGGTTACTAATTCTATGAATTTTCGATACAATTTTTAATTCGGTAAACTGAACTAACTCTGAATTAATTTCCAGGTCTGGAAGTATATCTGTTGTGAAAATATTGCGAGTGTTCAGGGTGCTGAGGCCGCTTAGGGCTATCAACAGGGCCAAGGGCCTTAAGGTCTGTTATATTTCTTCTTTATCAATTATAAATTTATTGAAATATTTTTTTTTTAAACTTGAGATACATAAACATAATATTGAACAAGGTTTTCCCTGATTTATAGCACGTTGTTCAGTGCGTGATCGTTGCAATCAAAACGATCGGCAACATTTTGTTGGTTACATCCTTGCTACAATTCATGTTTGCCGTCATGGGAGTGCAAATGTTCAAGGTAGGGGGCCAAATCTACAATTTAAACTTCAAAGATCAGCACTATCCTTATCAATACAACTTCCCACAATACAATCGATATATCGATCACGAGTGCCGACACAAGTGTGTTACACAAACAAAATATTATCACAGTGAATTCTTTATCCATTACACCTTTGGGTAGTAAATATTTTCAATATTTTCTATCTACTTACAATCTTAATTAACTCTTTTCTTCTATCATTTATATGCTACTCATTTCTCATGATTTATATTTATTTTGATATGCTTTTACAAAATATATTTGTTTCTATGCCTAAATCTTCAATGCTATGCTTAATTTAATTTTTTTTGATACTTCAAACAATTTTGCTTTTATCTTTTATCAATTATTTAACATTTATGCTTTTATTATACCTTTTATCGTGCCGCGTCCGCCTTCTCCTAATCAGTTTCTTCACATTGACGTTTCCTAATTCATTCGTAATTTAATGGTTCAATAAAAAATTACAGTATTTATTTAGTGGTGACAGCATCTTTAATTTTATGGGCATGATCTTCGTCTTGGTTGACTAACATTTAGTAATCATTACTAACCCATAGTAGAACTATGTATAGCATCACTGAAAATGCATGAGTAATTTATTGGACCCAAAGGTGTAGAATTTACATAAATATCCGAATCATCTAGAGGACTAATATACCCTCGTTTACATAGTGTATAACCATCCCCCTACCTTGGCGTTTATTATTGTATTCATTATTCAATACCTTATCGAAAAAAGTCTAACAAATAAAAAAAACATATAACAACGTTGTAGAAATGACTTGACGTGACTCCTTTTCCTTGTGCATTAATATAACAAAACTGAAGATACACAGTCCCTCAATGATGAACTTATAAAATTATTCCGTTATCTGGTACAGTACACTAAAAATATCAGTTAAAACAAAAATATTCCTTAGATATCTATAAATAGCAAAAAAGTTATTTTCTAAAAATTTGCACATATTTTGTTCACATTGCCACTCGAGACTGTTTATCTTGGGTTTTATATTAATGTCCTCGTGTTATTAAAAAATGTTTGCTTTTCCCCCTTATGTCCCGACGCTGCGTTGCCGGACTAAATGCGGACTATCCTTGCCCTGGTAACGTATGCCCACGCAACTAATATGCACCGTATCCTTGATTACGAATCACTAGTATGTGGTGAAATGTGTGATAGTAGCAATTAAAACAATAGGGAATATAATGCTAGTTACGTATTTGTT
Organism: Erebia palarica; assembly: GCA_964035005.1. Taxonomy (NCBI): domain Eukaryota; kingdom Metazoa; phylum Arthropoda; class Insecta; order Lepidoptera; family Nymphalidae; genus Erebia; species Erebia palarica. The sequence goes on from OZ035992.1 coordinate 1,143,506, forward strand.
ACAATTTATGTTTGCTGTCGTCGGTGTACAGCTGTTTAAGGTGAGAGTGCTATTAAAAGATACGAAAATTACCTACGATTGATATCGTAACGATAAAAATATTTTTATTCCTAATATCAAGAAAATTTACAAATATTACATATTTAATAATAATATATTAATTAATATATTATATACAAAAATTTCAACAAAGCTGAATTTCTAAATACATGAAAAATTCTAAATATTGAACTTGTTAAAAATGACTAACTGTTATTTTTGTGTGTATTGAAATTTAAAATCCAATATTCTTTCAAATTATATTGACGATATCTATCAGTAGGTACTTTAATTGAATACAATTTGCATGTCCGAAATTATTGCAAGATTATCAAAAATAATTACTTACACGATAACTTTAAACGATTTTTAAAATATTTACAATTAAAATCAAGTAAAGCTGACTCAATCATGCTATTGCTAGGCTATTGTGTCATGAGAAATGGGTAAAAAAAGCCGTGTAATTAATTAACTTTAACTGAAGATAAATTAGTTGTGTAATTTTTTTTGGCTTGAGCAACCGATTATAGATGTACCTACTAATCTGGCATCTAATCACAGAAGTTTTGTTGCAGGGTAAATTTTTTAGATGTAATGATATTTCGAAGATGACAAAAGACGAGTGTCGGTAAGTGAATGATAATTTTTGCATAATTTATCAAGTTATTTAAAAAATAGACTACTTAGAATTTTAAATTCCGAAATGAAACTGCTTTAAATAGAGAAGCTTTCTGCCTGACGACTGTCAAACTTAATTTCGACGAAGGCACATGATATATATGGCTTATAAATAGAATTCATTAACTTAACGAAGGTACTCTTGGAAAACCAAATGACCGATTACAACCGTAATCACAAACCATCCATCAAAATCATAAAAAACTATCATATCACATAAGAGCCAACTCTTAAAAACACTTGTTTAATATTTAATTTGAATAAAGTTTTCATTTGGATTTAACCAATGCCTTCGATTCTTTTAATCAAATGATATTACTTTCAGAGGGACGTATTTAGTGTTCGAGAATCGTAATTATGTAGTTAGAGATAGAGAATGGAAGAGGTACGAATTCCATTTCGATAATGTTATGAAAGGGATGCTCACCCTCTTTACAGTATCCACTTTTGAAGGATGGCCAGGGTAAGATGACAGTTTTGTAAATCTTTTCTTTACTTGGACATAATCTTTTTTTAAGGAAATTCGCAAAATCATTCATAAAAGTTGTACAAAATGTTGTCTACAACTTTCTTAAAAAAATTCTGCATTTGCTTGATACAGTCCTATCACTCTCTAGAACCAACTGAGCATTGACTTAATATTACCGTTTCAAGTCATTAATAATGAAGTCCGTCTGAATAATTGATTATATTGAGAACGCCAACTCATCGCCATAGAGTCATTTTATTTCATTCTATATCATAATAATTTGGTGTCTTAATGCGCTTGGATATCGTTTTCTAAAATAAATTGTTTCTAGGTTCTCACAATTCCAATTATCTTTCAGATTGTTGTACGTGTCTATAGATTCAAATGCTGAGGATCGTGGTCCCATTACTAACTTCCGTCCAATTGTTGCAGCCTATTATATTATTTATATTATTATAATTGCCTTCTTTATGGTAAGCGTTATCATAATTTTATCTAAACTACTATATACATAATTTTTCAATCCTGTTTCTACTATTTTACTATTGCAAAATTTTAAAAATTGATTCATCACATTAAGGCTATCTTGCACTATGATACAATAATTCATATTTTACCTTTAATATCTTAATATGTACCAAAAATATTATGTTTTAGGTAAATATATTCGTCGGTTTCGTCATAGTGACATTCCAGAATGAGGGTGAGCAGGAGTATAAAAACTGTGAACTAGATAAGAACCAAAGGAATTGTATAGAGTTCGCGCTGAAAGCAAAACCAATTAGAAGGTAAATCTAAATTAATATTGTAAATAGAAAAGCTTTGTTTGATTGTTTGTTTCTTTGTAATGAACCTGTTTTAATTTTATCAGCGATTAAAAGAGGCTAGTATAATATAATCTAATATAACAAACAATACAAGTATTATAGTAAGGTAATAAGAACAAGTAAGAAATATAGTAAGTTTGAAGTCAAATCTAGTAAGCGTATTGGACGGTGGAAGCCCAGTCACACTCTATTTACACTACAACAGCGCATTCTTTTTTTTTATTAATTATATATCTGCGTCTTCTTCTCTTCTCAATAAGCTTAAGTGGTTACGTAAAATTGCCTCTAGACAGCACATGTGCGCATGGGTCTTAACTCAGCTTAAAAACGAAAGGTTGACTTGAACAACGAAGGCGCAATTTCAAAGACAGAGGTATTTTACATGATACATGATGATCTTATAATATTGGTATCTTCAAATCAAGAGTGAATATTCATCTTCTAGGCAAGCGCGCTCCACCTTAAGCTGCATCAATACTTCCAGCAAGTCTGATTGCAGCCAAGCGTTACTCTAGAAATTAAAAGAAAACTATTTACCGTGTCTGTTATAGGTATATCCCTAAGCATCGCATCCAGTACAAAGTGTGGTGGTTTGTGACGTCACAGCCGTTCGAGTACGCGATCTTCGTGCTGATCATGATAAACACCATCACTCTCGCCATGAAGTACCACAACCAGCCTCCTGAATACAGCAAAGCGTTGGATATGTTGAACATGATATTTACTGCTGTGTTCGCATTGGAGTTCATTTTTAAACTAGCCGCCTTTAGATTTAAGGTAAGCTTTTGAGCCCAAAACACACGGGGAACGGACGCGGGTCGGGTGCACGGCGGGTGTAATTATTTGTGTCAATATGGACGATATCACACAGAGCTCGGGCATTCCCTGTGTTTTTTTTTACCTTTACCTTATGTCAGTCAAAGATAAAAAGGTATGCCTGCAAGCTAAGCATGCCCGCAACGAGATATCTCGCGATGAGAGATAGAGATCTTGTTGATGCCGGCTAATTTCTCATTTACCATAACATACTCCAAATCCGGTATTTTACAAAAAAAATAGTCGGCATGTAAGGGTTCGTAGAGAAAAATACCACAGATAAGAAATATTACTGGTATCTCTACTTTTGATGTAACGAGACGAGTCATATGTTTAACCATGTTCACTTCGGTAGACAAGTAGAGATAACCGGTAGACTTTATTTTAATCGTGTCGCGCATGCTTATTGCTAGCCCTACTGGATTACTCTGCCAATCAGAATTTTGTTACTTTAGCAAATATTAATTACAAACATAACCATTCTTAGACTTATTTTATGAATTATGATTTGTGATTGTTTCGAATATTCTTAGGAGCCGGCTGGTAAAAATTCAATTTTTGGTCCAAAAGTTACATTTCCCATTGCAAGTATTTATAATCAAACTAATTAAATTCCTAAAAATAATAACGATTATATGGACTACACTTAGGATATAAACTTTTGTGGGCAGAATTACTTCGGTGATGCGTGGAACACTTTCGACTTCATCATAGTACTAGGCAGCATCATCGACATCGTGGTCTCACAAGTAAACGAACTTAAAAATCAGGTAATGCTCACTCTGCACGCTGGCAGCGGACTGTTTTATATCTAGACCAACACTATCACTTGTTTCATCGCCAGATTTCATTTTGCCATCTACATCTTTAAGATTTGTTTAAGTGTCGAGGCCTCTCTTCGTGTTTGCATTTTCTTTGTAAAAGTTTATTTCAGATTTAAAGTAGGATGAATTCTCAGTAAGAAACGAGTCTCTCCTAGACTGTAATTTGTAACTAAAATGATCGTTATTCTTGATTGATTGCTTTGCTCATTTTTATACTTTCAGGTTGATTATTGACAGGTATTTTTCTGGATACCAATTCATATTATCGCTGATATAATCGGTTGATATTATTCAGTCAGTAACTAATATATTTTGGGAAGAAGTAATAAAACTTTACATTTTCACTTTTAATGTGATATTAAACCTTTGGGTAATCTTGTTTAGGATTATGTACATAAATATATAAAAATATTTTTATAATTAAAAAAGCATTTGATCTGGGTTAATATTTACTTTTAGCTTATGTTTGAACTTGATAAACATGCATAAACATTTAAAACAGTATTAAAAACTGACATCACTTTGGATGGCAATATGAAATTAGGCGATATAGTTACTGTCCCCAGCATGGACGACCTAGATGTTGTAATAACAGCTAAAGCAGTCTCACATTTTAGCCCCTTTATATGTAGATGATACAATTGAAGCTACCGTGTTTATTTCAGGGAAGTGGGTTGCCAAGAACGCACGTTGTCAAGGTAAGTGCACGCTTTTGCTAAGGGAACTATTTGAAACTAAAGGTTGGATTGTCGGAGCGGTCATAAGGTATCTTAAAGAAAATAATAATTACATAACCGATGTTAAAAAGTTATAATTGTTTGTTAATGTAAATACAGAAGAAACGTGTCTAGAAACAGGAATTGTGAAGTTGGTTTTCGTTAATTTTAGCAGCAATTACAGTAATTGCCATTTGAAAGCATAAGAAAAACACATATATGATTAATAATGCATTTTTAATACCGCTCCCAAAATTCTACCCCGACTTTATCATTCAGTAGAAGATTTTTAAAAGGAAATAAGTGCGTATTATTATTTATCAATTATATGAATAAGATTATAGAACAATTTATGTTCAGAATCAATGTATATTGCCACATTTAAATAATAGTCAGACAATGTTAAAATTGACGATAAGCAACGGGTATAACAAAAAGCTGTCTATCTATTATTATAATACTAAATAATAAAATAAAATCAATGTCTGTTAAAATGTTCGATGGTACTAAACTAGCTTTAGATGTTGTTGAGCCAATAAATTTTAAGGTTAGCTTTTGATGTAAGTATGAACTGCATATTGGGACAGTAACTCGCAATAGATACGTATTTTATATTCGACAAATTTTACTAGATTTAATAAAACGCACAGGAGCACTACATTATCCTACACTATAGTTTCAATAGAAAGATACTAGACACAATACATGTATAAATAAATAATTTCAAAGTTATATTTAATATACTACATCAACACACTACAGTAAGTTATAAAATTAGTACCTAAGCACTTTTGAAAATATAGTTTTATATCTAACTTTTGATATACTTAGATGTAGATGTCTTTACAACTTATTGCACGAATCTGCTAAAATAAAAAAGGGTGATGAATGATAGAAAAGGGAAAAGGACTTAACATTAAGCAAAACTCTACGTAAATAATAATTAGGCAACATTTTTAATGTTGCCTAGGTATTATTAGTTTTAGTAAAAGCAAGAAAACTCTTAATGATTTCCAACTTGTATAACCTTTAAGGATGGCCACGTTGAAAATATAAAACACACAAAAGAAGATATTAATAAACTCTACATTACTTTGCTTTCGAATAATCTTGTATCTTCAAATATTAACACAAACCCCAGAATAAGAAACCCCAAAAAAAACCTACTTATTTGGTTACCATGTACTTAACTTCTCATGAGGTTCAGTTCAGTCACTTTAAATCTTCTAAATTATGATTTCGGACTATTGATGAACTTTAATTTAAACTCTTTCCGTTAATAATTCGGAGGGGTATAAAATGTTTTTTTGTTACAAATATAATTTTATAGGACAATATTAGTAAAACTAATTCTGTTTTACAGGAGAGTTCAATACCATCTATCAACTTCTTTCGTCTCTTTCGGGTTATGAGGCTGGTGAAACTTCTCTCGAGAGGGGAAGGCATTAGAACCCTGCTATGGACATTCATCAAGTCCTTTCAAGCCCTGCCTTACGTAGCACTTCTTATTTTGATGCTCTTCTTCATTTACGCCGTAGTTGGCATGCAGGTAAGATTAGCGTTAGATGCAAATTCAATGAAAAAATGAATACCCTACTGGATAGTTCAAATTTTTGGTGTCACACTGATAGTTAGGTCTATTGTGAATGGTTAAATACAGAAATAAAAAAATCTAGAGGTATACAAAATAACTTATCCCAACCAAGACCTTCTAAACTAGGTTCATGTCCAAACTTCATGCTTAGTTTATGTCCAAATATACTTGTAGAATTAGACTAGTAATCTAGATTTAGAAAAACAAGTACTAACAGTGTTTGTTGTTTTTAGGTTTTCGGGAAAATAGCAATAGACGATGACACACCCATCACAAGAAATAATCACTTCCAAACATTTCCACAAGCAATTTTGGTATTATTTCGATCTGCCACCGGTAAGTTAACTTAGGTACCTTTAGTTGTCAGTAATCTTTTTAGCTTCCTTAGTTAATCGTAAGTTTACGATTAACTAAGTTCATTAAGGCATCAAGTTTGAGTGAATGTAAAAACAAAATATTACAGTGTAAGAAAATAAAATCATGGTATATTAAAACTTAAAATAATTCCCGATTTTGAATTAGGTACTTACTTAAATTTCACGTACCTACTCAAGAAGATATAGACGCAGTCTTGATCCACTTTTGAAAATTCTTTAATCAAATATTACGTAAATCGTGGGATTTTAGTCAAGGTCTAGAATTAAAACGCTTATCAAAGTTAGCCTAATTCAGGGTTTATTCCTACATCAAGCCTTTTGTGCGTAGGGGAAGCGTGGCAAGACATAATGATGGGCGTGTCCCCGGAGCCGGAGGTGAAATGCGACAGTAACTACGAGGAGGAGGGGGAGGACGACAGCGGCGGTTCATGCGGCAGCGTACTGGCTTTCCCCTACTTTATCTCCTTCTACGTGCTGTGCTCTTTTCTCGTGAGTATCGCCTTTTATTTTGTTGTTGTCATCGTCATTTTCTCCGGCCATTCGTCTCTATCGGTCTTTTCTCCATTTTTCTTTTTTTTTTCTCGCCTGTCATAACTTTTAGCAATCCATATTTAAACTTTGCTCATTTTTCTCAGTTTTAATGGTCAGACCTTGGTCAGACTCTACCTATAGGCTTCACTTCCTTCTGACTACACGCATTTTTTGCATAATATGCTTGAATACATTAATTATGTTTTTTTATTATGGCTAATCGTGCTTTTTTCTAGGTACTCAGTTTTTTCAACGATATTCAACGATTTCAACTGATATTTACTCCATGTCATCACACTATACGCGTTAATTTACGATACTAGTTAAACTTAGTAGCTCTAAATTAAATAATCCATCGAATTGCGTCTATTTCAGATTATTAATTTATTCGTCGCTGTCATTATGGATAACTTCGACTATTTAACCAGAGACTGGTCAATATTGGGACCACACCACTTAGATGAATTTATAAGGTAACGCCCTTTTTAAGATTTTCTTTCAAATATTGAATTATTTCATTCATTGATTTTGGTTGTTTCAGACTTTGGAGTGAATATGACCCTGATGCTAAGGGAAGAATCAAACATTTAGATGTAGTTACATTGTTAAGAAAAATTAGTCCACCGCTAGGTAAGTTACGAGTAGTTTAGTCATATAAAAGATTTATATTTATGTTTAACTTTACTTTTTGTGCTCAGGATTCGGTAAATTGTGTCCACATCGCGTGGCATGCAAGCGGCTGGTATCTATGAACATGCCTCTCAACTCCGATGGCACTGTTCTGTTCAACGCAACGCTCTTCGCCGTCGTCCGCACCTCGCTGAAGATCAAGACCGATGGTAACATTCTCTTCATATTCATAGCATGCATCATATTCTTTTTTCTATTTCCTCATTCTGCAACATAATGTTTGAGTGAATGTTTGGTAGAAACTAACGGACTTTAATAGATGGGTTTTCATAGATCTGTTTAATACTAAATCTTCCAAGCAGTTAAAATAATTGCGTAGAGATCTTTTGATTATCTTCAATCTCTATAGAAATAATTCTAACTTACACTATAACGTCTTGTACTATTTTTAGGTAATTTAAAATAGGTATTTTTTCGCTTATTTTCTTCATTTTCCTTTTTATTGCCATAAAGTGTTCGTACATTGCCTTTTCTTTTCAATGATTTGGTAAATTTTTTTCGGTAACTTTTTTTTATTTTGATGAGTGTTGTGTCTAGTTTGTTCCTTATTTCACCAGCATTTTGATGTATAGAACATACTAAAATGGTCTTTTCTGGACAGGAAATATCGACGACTGTAATACGGAACTCCGGGCTGTGATCAAAAAGATTTGGAAGCGAACATCCCCCAAGCTGCTGGACCAGGTGGTACCGCCACCAGGAGACCCGAATGAGATCACGGTCGGAAAGTTTTACGCGACCTTCCTCATCCAAGATTACTTTAGAAGGTAATGACGACCTCCGTGGCGCAGTGTGTAGCGCTGTTGTCTTAACGTGCAGAGGTCCCGGGTTCGATCCCCGGCAGGGTCAATTTGGGAATTTATAATTTCCGAATTTTCCCTTGTCTGGCCTGGTGGGAGGCTTCGGCCGTGGCTAGTTGCCATCCTACCGGCAAAGACATGCCGCCAAACGATTACGCAAAAAAAAAAACTAAAGATGACTAAAGTTTAAAAAAATGTAGGTTGGTTGAAATTTTGAAAAAAGTAATATGAGCGAATAGTTCAACAAATTACAGTAAAGTTTTGTTCTAACTGGCTTAAATGGCCCTGGATCAACATGTAGAGCGATAAGTTTACTAAGTTTATGGTACGTTTAGTATCTTGGAAGTTACAAAATTACGTACTAAGTTAAAAGCTAACCAAAGTTTTTAATTGGCGGTAGTAGATTATGTTTATTTTTTGGATTTAGAACCTTGATTGACATTTAATTCTGTTAACTTCGGTTCGAGGAGACTGATACGATGTTTTTGTTCCATAGGAATCACGCGTAAGTAACGCATCTGAGGAAACGTATGTTTAGGAGAGAGAATGTTTCCCTTTTAGTGTTTTTTTTTAATTTTTCACCTACGAAACTCATACAATTACTACCTATTTCGATAGAGCAATAAACAAACTCAAAAGATCGCTGAAGATTTAGCTGTTTTCGATTGTACCCCGCATGGTTCCTGGGAGACTAAAATAAGAAGTAATATTCTACAAACATTAAAAACGGTTTGGTAATATTTTTCCAAGTACCCACACCACGACATAATCATACTCCAACCTCAATTTAGCATGCTTGACTATTGACAAAGCAGATTAAGCCGAACGCCCATTTTTGAGTATTTTTTTACCTATCCTCCCCGAAATATTTCAATGTTGTGTTTTTTGTGGGTTTTTTGGGTTTTGTGGGTTTTTCTCGGCGTAACTCTAGCTATAGTGTATTATCAACTCATAAAACGGCCATATGATTTGCTGCATATATAAAATACATGCGCACATTTACATATCTGTACAGTTTTTGAAATTTCTACATTTACGAGTAGTTGATAGCTCAAGAATTTGGGAGTAGAGTGTAATGGTGTACACTTTTTTATATTATTTAGAGATGGCAAATTTTCTATATTAGCGTCAACCAGCAATAGCTTAGCTGAAAAATTAGTTGCACTTTGCTTAAAACAGATAGATCCATTAGTAAGTTTTTGGTACCGATACAGAAGTTCGAACTTGTGACTTCGTCGGCTTCATCTATAAAAATAGAACCATTTTAAAAAAATAACTGTATAATGAGAATTACAGCTTAGGACAATTCCAAAAGCCTTCTTTTCCTTTCTTCAGAATTATAAGGGTTCTTAGATTATATACAAAGCAACGGATAATTGGAGACTCACAGACAGTAATAATAGATGCAATGTTTTACAATTCCAAAAATTCATTGCTCCCTTTTCCCTTCTAAAGCCAATTTTAGTGTTACAAATAAAATTTGAGAATTCGCTGGATGCTTATGAGTGCGAGTAGCCAAAATTCGTAACTTGGACCATAAAAAAAATACTTTAAATCGATCGAATAGTAATAACAACAATTTAACAAGAAATACGAGAATTTAATGTATATTAATAACAAGAAATACGATTGTCACAAGTCCAAACTTCTCAGCAGCACCAAATGATTCAACAAATGATCTTCATGTGAAGGTTCAAAAAGCGCAAGGAGCAGGAGATGAGGCAGAGCGACGAACAGTGCCACCAGATGACACTGCAGGCCGGCTTGAGGACGCTGCACGAAGCGGGACCTGAACTGAAGCGAGCCATATCCGGGAACCTGGATGTTGATGTCGTTGGAGACACGGATATTCCAATGCATAGGGTAAGAAAGATCAATAAGCGATGGTCAAAAAGGTCGAAGACATGCTTAAAATTCGATAACTGAGCGAGTAACTAACCGAGTCAAATCAAATTGTATTTTCTGCAGAATATGTATATTATTATTGGTCTAGAGTCTAAACTTACAGCTTATCCATGGAATTAGGGAGGTAGCTATGTATGTACGCACCTACTTCCATGGGTCGATCCACAGTAAATGGAATTAGGGAGGTAGCTATGTATGTACGCACCTACTTCCATGGGTCGATCCACAGTAAACAATCTAAATAGATCATAAATATCACGAATTGTCTCTTATTGGTGATAAAAAAAATGTTTTGTTTAATAAAAAAATGAGTTCTCCTAATAAAAGTCCAATTAAACAATAAGAGTTTCCATCGATACAATCTCGATCAAGCCTACCCAGTTTTACATGGTACCTACCTTCTTTTAATCTTGAAATTTTAAAATGTTACGGGGATCGTTATAGGTTCCTATGAGTAATTTTATCCGTAGGTATATTTATCCCGTTCCTAAATATACTTACGGAGAAATTACTCATAGGAACTTAACTTTTTCTTTGACAGAGAAATCACTCGCTGTTCGGCGGAGTTTGGTCCAGTATACGAAGACACGGCCCCAACAGGCACTTCCATAGACCTCGGAAACATGGTGAAGGACCTCCAGGTTAATATTTATTGTTATTCAACATTTTATATCAAATATATATTATAATCAAAACCTTTAGGTTTTCGAGAAGAAGATCAGAAGATCTTTTTTTGCATTTCTCAGGTACCATATTTACATATAACTAGAATAAATATTTTCTCGTCTTTTTACAGAAGCTGTCGGTAATCACTTGAGTTCAATGATGCAGCGAGAATACGGCACATCAAATCTGCCTTTAGCCCCCAATTTGTGAGTTTTATTCACGTATAATAATATGGGTACGTGAAGAGTTTATAATTATGTAATTAAACTCTTCACTTGCGAATTGCGATCGCCTTGCGACATCCGACGACAGATAAACTTCCAATTAAAGGTATCTGATGATAGCTCAACTGGATAGCTCTAATATTCCACCACTGCTTGATATAGGCCTTTAAGACGATCTTGAAGGATTCGGATTGCTGAAGGAATTAAAGTACTGCTTAAAACTGATCAATCCACGGATAAAGAAAAAGGAAGAAATTGTTCGGGATGGCCTATAAAAGCAGTGGTGTACACGACAAAAAAGCTCATTGCTTATTTTTGCTTATTTTTTATTATGCCCTGCCTCAAGATAGGTATCTACCTAACCAATGCCTAACCTAGCTCCGAATACTGTGTACACCACTGGCCTATATCCAGCAGTACCCCATACTGGGTAATGAATGGATAGATTTAAATGCTATTATAAGCACATACATTGTGTACATCCAGTGTTTATTTTGATGCATATTTATTCTTACAGAGCTAATGGTCAACCTAAAGAGCAGATACCATTAAGACCGTTAATATTAAATGGGGAGTCAGAAAAAATATACCAGGTGCTCGAGTGAGTATACACTTTTCAATTATAATAGCTGTAATCTTCATCGTTTAATATATTAAATTAATAAAACCAACTTTAATTAACGTAATATTATATTAAAGGCAAAAGCAAAAACAATAAGTGTACCGCTTATCATTGCAGAACAACAACAAATGATCTAAAGAACGCTTATTACAAAGGTAGCTAAGTGTGTGATCGATTGAAACTTTGTTTTGAATAAGAATATAGATTTTTACAGCCATCTATTTACTAACACATGATTTGAATTATATAAGAAACAGATTGAGTATGTCATTCGGTTCGAAGGACCAAAAACAGGTTGAAAAATTCACTCAGTCAATTTTTATATCAATTTTTTTAAATTTTGAAAATCCGCCACTCAATCTGTTCTTATATAATAAAGGTAAACTTTGCGTGATACTAACACGAACACAACTTCCATTCATGCTGCTTTCGGACACGCACACAAAAATACCGCTTGTGGACCAAACGCACCCCATTCGGAACGACACAAAACAGCAATCAAAAGTCCAACTACCCCGAAATGTTGGGCCAGATCGGGCTAGCATTCGGTTGCGTAAACTATCTATCGACACCCGAGAGCTCCGGGGCGAAATCAACATCCCCATCGAGACAGAAGGTCCACCCGGAAGGGGCCGAGAAGATGACCGACAAATTAGCGGTACCGAAGAAAGCGTCGCCCGAAGACAAGACTCCATCGCCCGGGGAGACGATAGCACCGAAGATATCAGCTTATTTGGCCAAGGAGTGCATGCCAGCGGAGTCGAGGCCGATGACGCTGTATGGGTACGTCACCGTAAGATTGTAAAAACGGTTAGATTATAATCTAACTCGCGAAATTGTAAACTGTCGAAAGATTGTGAACCGTTCAATGTTCTGAGTGTCAATTTTTGTATTCATATTTACGTTTTCTTGTCTGTTTCTTGTAGGTTAGGTTAGGGTTCGACATGTACAATTAGGCACTTAGGTTCTATCTGGTTAATATACCTAACAGATTACAATCTACCGAAAAATAATGCGTTAAATTGGGTATTCGACAACTAGTCAAATCAGCAACTTTTTTTTCAAACCTCAAAACGCGTGCTTAGTATGGATTTTGTACGAAATGTTAAGTTGTGACGCCATCAAAGTTCGACGCACTTTTTTTACTTTAATCGATAGTTTAAAATTGTTATTCAAAATAAAATTAGCAGGGGACGTGGATATTGCGACTTTTGGGAGATCCTTTATTTAAAAATCATTATAAAATAATTTATCTCCATTACAGCCCATTAACGTCCCACTGCTGGGCACAGGCCTCCACTCTCATGAGAGAGAGGGAATTAGAGCTTAGACCCACCACGCTGCTCCAATGCGGGTTGGCGGGCTTTAACGACTATTATCATGTTAGTGGTAATAACCGGGACCGTCGGCTTAACGTGCTCTCCGAGGCACGGGGGTGAAACACCGCCAACTTCCTACCTTCGGACTTGTACTGAGAATTTCTAGTCAGAAAAACCCAACAATTATTATGGCCCGAGGTCCCGGGACTCGAACCCGGGACCTTGACAGCTAACCACTAGACCAACGAGGCAGTTTATTTCACTAGTAGTCAAATACTCAATAGGCATGATGACTGATTTTGAAAAATGGTCAGATTATGTTCGGAAGTATCCACTATTTCGAAAAAATATCTTATTTCAGCAGAAAAATTAGGTTTGGTAGATAAAATTGGCATTTGAAATTTAAATTTTAAAATTCACGCCAAAACGCTCGCCGGTGTCATGGCGCCGTTTGTGACGTCACTATTGTTTTTGCCGATGTACTCTGTGCAGTGTGCAGTAAACAATAGTGCGATTGTCAAAGCTCGAAAACAAACAATTACGATGTCATTCGCTTAATGGTGTTTAATCCATTATGGCAGAATGCTGTATTTTATAGTTTCATTTTATCAAAATAAATAGCAATCTCAGTTGAAATAGAAAAATAAATACGATTTTTATGGTATGAATCCTATTTCGTTAGATATATTCATAATTTCATTGATTCTTGGTTACTGTCATCATGCCTATTGTATTGCCTATCTGTCGACAGTGTGCAGTGTCGCGAGTTAGATTGCAATGTAACGGTGTTTGCGATGTCGCGGTGACAGGTACAACGCGGCGGCGCGGCTGCCGTTCACGTTCTCGCACGCGCGCGAGCGCAGGAGCCTGCGCGCGGCGCCCCGGCCCGCGGCCGCAGGTCGGATGGTGCGCAGCGCGTCCTCGGGCGCGGCGCCGCATGCTGCGCGTGCGCCGCCCGAGCGCCCTAACAAGCTTGTAGATCCGCCGCCAGGTCTGCACTTAGCTGCTGCGGAAAGTTTCCTTCCAAGACATTGTGGATTCCTTTTTCAAAAAAATTAAGAATTTACCTACTCTTTTCTTTTCAAAAAATTTAAGACTTACCCTTTTTTTTAAACTTTTACATTATGAATTCCTTTTTTAAAAAAATTTAAGAATTTACTTACTCCTTTTTTCTTTCTTTTTCAAAAATTTTAAGACTTAAATATTTTTTTTTTTCAGAAAAATTAAGACACTTTTTTTCTTTTTCAAAAAATTTAAGACACTCTTATTCTTTTTCAAAAAATTTAAGACATTTTTTCTTTTTCAAAAAATTTAAGACTTACTCTTTTTTTTTAAAGGCTTTTACATTATGAATTCCTTTTTCAAAAAAATTAAGAATTTACTTACTATTTTTATTCTTTTTCAAAAAATTTAAGACTTACTCTTTTTTTTTTAAAGGCTTTTACATTATGAATTCCTTTTTCAAGAAAATAAGAATTTACTTACTCTTAGGCTTTTAGATTTCTGTACGTCAGCCTTATCGTACCCTGAATTTTACTCTTGTAACTTGTTCTTACCCTTTAAAGGCTTTTACATTCCTGTACGTGAGCCTTATCGTACCCTGAATTTTACTCTTGTAACTTGTTCTTACCCTTTAAAGGCTTTTACATTCCTGTACGTGAGCCTTATCGTACCCTGAATTTTACTCTTGTAACTTGTTCTTACCCTTTAAAGGCTTTTACATTCCTGTACGTGAGCCTTATCGTACCCTGAATTTTACTCTTGTAACTTGTTCTTACCCTTTAAAGGCTTTTACATTCCTGTACGTCAGCCTTATCGTACCCTGAATTTTACTCTTGTAACTTGTTCTTACCCTTTAAAGGCTTTTACATTCCTGTACGTGAGCCTTATCGTACCCTGAATTTTACTCTTGTAACTTGTTCTTACCCTTTAAAGGCTTTTACATTCCTGTACGTCAGCCTTATCGTACCCTGAATTTTACTCTTGTAACTTGTTCTTACCCTTTAAAGGCTTTTACATTTCTGTACGTCAGCCTTATCGTACCCTGAATTTTACTATCGTAACTTGTTCTTACCCTTTCAAAGTTCTAGCCATTGAATTCCATATTTCTTCTAACTACCCTCTATTTTCAGTCAAATTTTCGTAGATGAAAGTTGATATTTTGTTCTTGATTAATCACCAGTAGAATTCTTGACCCAATTTTAAAACTAGTTTAATACTTCTGAGTTACCTTTTTGGACTTTTTAATTTCATGTTTATTTCTTCTAGCTATCCTCTCTCAAGTAAATTTTTTATATTTTGTTATTAATGAGTGTAGTTCGTAGAATTCTATTGATTCTTTTTATAACTGGCTTTAGGACCCTTTGTTCTAACTATTTTTAATTCAATGAGGATTTCTACTTCCAAAATCGATTTCAATTTATTTACGTTTTATGTAGACTTTATACCCTGTATCTGTAGTATTGGATAATCCTAGTTGACTTTGACAAAATTTGTCCAATCGAATTATGCTATTATACTAGGATATATTATGTTTTTTATGCTCTGATACTTCTTTTTGTCTTTGACAATATGATTCAAATATAATAGCAATTCTTATATTTATGTGGATTCAAGTCACTTTTAATTTACAAAGCAGGTAAAATTAAACCAATCTATCAAGGCTGTCAAAGGCAGGCAAAAATAAAGGAAATCAACAAGAAGTTTGAATTATATGTTTTGGTATAAAGAAAGAAGCTTTCCAATATGAAAAAAGACATTGTGCACTAATTTATTTTAAGCTTTTCAGGCGAAAGTTGAAACGCATAATGCGATGGGTATTAAACGCATCTTGGTATAAAATATATTACATACACGCATTTGTTGGTGCAATATCAGTCCACACAATTTTATCAGCAAATTTCCATCTCATTTAATAAAAATAACACGACACTTTCGACATATTTGATGCACAAATTCGAAAAATTTCGACACACTTTCATACATCGATTTGAAACAACTATAAAATTCAAACTAAATATCTGACAACAATATTACAAATTGAAAATGGCATGTAATTAACACAAATCATCTGAATTGCTAACTACACATAGTGTTCCATTTAGCATAGATTAACAACTCTAGAAGCTTTTAGTTAACATGAAGAGTAAAAACCTCAGAATGCTTTCATAAAAATTTTGCACGAATGTCCTTTACTTTTTTCAAAATCATAAATTTCCACGAGAGCTGATTAATAGATTAGTGTTAGAAATGTTACTGCTTAAAGTAAACGAATTATATTAAGATAGTTTGTTACAGGCTTGAAAATTTTAGAATGCATCGTTAGAAATCATAGCTGCTGTAAATATTTTGATTTAGGAAATAGTATACACTTACTTCAGTTTTCAATAAGTGAATTCAGAATTCGCTATGTAGTAAGATAATTTTATAATAATATTAGAAAGATAATTTGATAATATAGCAACAGTTAGTTTTAACTAGAGAATTATTGATTTCAGAGTTTAGAGGCCCCCAGTTAAAATTTTGCAAATTTCTAGAGTATTAAGTTTTTGATCATAAAACTGCATTCAAAAACATAATAATTGTAGCTAATTATATGTCCGCAATTTAAAATTTAGCGAGTTTCTAAACTGATATATATGTAGATTAGTAATTTAGAATAGCATCATTGTTCCATATAACTGCAAGTGTATAGAACTTCTCAGGCTCTTAAACAATGTTGACTCTTCGTTATGATGATGAAGACTATACCTATGATTTGTATACAGTAGGCGATAACATCGGCCGCGGGGTAGTGTCGCTACCAGGCAGTCCCAGGAACACCGCCTCGGTACCCGTCGTGGGCTCAGCTGAGAGCCTGGTTTCTAAGGTAACAACAAAATCAAAATACAAGTATCTAACTGACTCGACAGACACCAAATGGCCACCAAATATGATAGTTTCAATTTGGTCACCAAATATGATAGTCTCAATTTGGCCACCAAAGACTATAGTCTCAATTTGGCCACCAATTATGATATTCAAAATTTGGCCACCAAATATGATAGTCTCAAGTTGGCCACCAAATATTGTAGTCTCAATTTGGGGTACCAAATATGATAGTCTGAATCAGGGCGTTAGATATTTAAGTAATCAATGGTTTGATGCTAGGTTCCAAGCTGGATATGAAATATGAATGAATGAAGTTAGTGTCGTAATTACCCATAAATATAACTTGTAATTACACAACTGATTGTAATAACGAAGGCACTATATCAATTGATATCAAATCTCAGGTGCTTGCTGAACAAGGGCTAGCGGAGTATTGCGATCCGGAATTCGTGAGGAACACCTCGAGGGAAATGCAGGAAGCACTTGATATGACTCAAGAGCAAATGGATAGGTAAGAGGATGAAAGCACCGATTACGTATGAATCTTTATTAAAATACGACAAAACAACAGAAATTTAAAAACCGAACAAGCTTTTCCAATGCTGGGGCCATACTGCCAACGCTTAAATGCAATACTTATGCAGTATTACTCAAAATTACAGTTTGTTTTCAAGTACCTTGACGTTCCTAAAAAAAGGAATAGATATCTAAAACACAAAAGTAAACAATAACGACTTTAAGCGTTGGCAGCATGGGCCTTTGTTTCAATCTTGGTCCTCACATTTTTATGTAGTTTTCAAAGATGATTTTTAACTCTTCTATCTTTATAGAGCGGCCCATCAACTTATGACGCAAGAGCGTAATTTGAAGCTAGTCCAAAATCAACAACCCCAAGTGGTAAGCATTCATTAACTCTATAAAGGTTACTTTCACCACCAAGATACAAAATTCAAATTCGCTAAACCCGTTCCAAATTGAATTCAGAAATTGATGATTCGACGCGGTGATGAAACTATACCTTATTCTCGTAGTTGTCTAATGAGAAAGTGTGTACAATGTATGAATAGGGTAATATTTGGGATTTTGTAGGGCGAGATCCTAGCCCGCCAGTATCATCCCTTCCACCAGCCGGCCGCGTCACAGCCGTGCAAGCGGTTATAGCACCGACACAACATGGCGGCCAAGATGGCGCCGACAAACGTCACCCGCACCACAGACGAAGGAGAAAACGCAAACCGGTGCTTGTTTAGACACTACCGAATACCTAGGGTTCTTAATTTTACAGTCTGATAAAAAATATGCTCAACCGACTCTTTTATTTCACGGCTCCTGCCGAATACCGAAAACTCTCTAATCGAATACTGAATCAATTTTACAGCACTTGCTGTCTTTTTTCGACATTTTAACAATACGCATAGGTCCAATTTCAAAAAACTCCATTCTTAGCTACCATTTTTGCATCTTACAGGATCTGTTTATTGTATTGCTGTATGATTATCTGCGTTTTGATATTTGTAATAAAAGCAAGAATTTCGGAATTTTTATGATGGTTTCCAGTATTCGGTAGTTAGAACTTAGAACAGCAACAAAACCCACTTTCCACTCTCGATCAAGTGTAAAGATCAAATTGTATAGAATTCAGTGACACTGGAAATGTCATAAAAGTTGCCTTGCTGCTTAGTAAGCTTAAGTGGAAAATGGATTTTGTGTATAGGGTCTGATTCTCTCTGACATTGAACTCATGTTGGAGCAACAAAGGGGTTTTTAAAAACTGGTGGCATAACGGCCAATACACCATTTCTTTATTTTTGCGATATCAGATAAGTAATACCTATCCATAACGTGTCGATCTAGGACGACATGTTAAACGTTATTTTTTTCGTTAATTCCATACAAGTTTAATTAATTAATTACATACATTAATTCATTCATTTAATAATTAATTAATATAAATTAAATACAAGTTTAATTGAGCAACAATATTTTTATTGGGGGAAATGGCAGATGGCCCACTACGCTAGCCTACATACAAAAGTTTCAAACCCCTTTCAAATTGAAGTAATAGGTACTGCTCCTGTTCAGTTGCAGTCAAGTTCTTACTGCGATTTGAATGTCATAGCGAGTCAGAACTCTTGCTTATCTTAGATCTTGCTTTTTTGGCAGTATAAATAGCGAATCGAACACGCGGATCAAATTAGGTACTATGAATATTGTAATACTGAATTTCTTGAACTGTGACCGTGAAACACAGTTGAAAGTGAGAATTGTAGTTCAATAGGTATTTTATAGTAAATATTAGATTAGGGTGAAACAAAAAGATGACACTTTTGATGAGATTATTTCTATTCTCCTTTTTGCAATAGCGAGTACCTACCTACCTATGCTTTATTTTTTTTACTGTGGACCTTTTACGTAGACATTTTCGATTTTTACTAAGAATTTGGCTCTATTGTATTTTTTACTGGTAATTTCTACACTACAGACGCTAAGTGACTTTTTAAGGCTTAGATATAAATTGGGGCAGCAGAAAAAAATATATACCTAACAACCAAATTGATACTGAATAAAACTAATCGTATCTATTATTTAAAAAAAATACCTTCCATAGTGTCTATTTATGAACATAATTAAAGGTTCCAACTCCCAGCAGTAGGACGTTAATAGGTTATTACCAACGTTAATTCGTACATTCAATAAGAGCCAACTACTTACTCCATTTTTATCTCGAATATTACTTTTAAAGAAATACAAAAATAATTGAAATCGTGACAATTTAATAATCTAACTTTTATCTTTAGTAACTATGTTAATTAAAAAATATACATAATATAATATTATAAATTAAATTACAAAAATTTGTTCGAGCTTTAAGCAATGTTAATTTGTGATGTAAAATATTGTGTGCAAAACTGTTAAATTTTTCAGTATTATTGATTATGTACATAATTATGTAGTAATTTTAGAGAGGGTAGATAGAGACAAAATCAACACAAAACTTTTATCCATCAGATCGCTAACATTTTCGAAATAAGATCATTAGTTTCATAGATTTGATGAAAGTAAAGATATTTCATCCTATCAAGAAATTTTCTTGCACAAAAACTGTTTTTTTGTTTTCGCTTCGATGAACGAGCTGTTTGAGTAATTGTTTTTGGGCAATAAAAACCAGACTGACCATCGGGGACCTTTTTTATAAATAAGTACATTTAAAACTCAGCCACGCTTGAAACTTAACTAAGTAATTAACTAGATACTTCCGATCTTTTTTATCGAGTTAATGAAACAAAGTTGAAGAATCATGATCACTTTTAACGTCGTAAAGATTAAAACGTAATGAAAGGTGCCTGTTAGTGTGATAATAACCCTAATTAACTTTACTCTTAAATACTAAAATTTTAAAAGTCAACACAATTTTTGCCATTTACACCACACCACACAATCAACTTTGTGAAATGATTAAAAATAAATTACCCGATTTATGTGACAATACAGCACTTGAAGACTTGACAAACTTTATTATTAAGTAATTGGATGGAAGGTTTACATTACTACAGGGATTAATGACAGTGTCTCTGGTGTCCTATTTGCTCGCAATATTTATGCATGCTGCAATTTGCAAGGGTAGCGTGATGAAAATTACACACAAGTCGCAAACTTTAGAACCTAAGTGCAGGTAGGGCCGCCGCCGAAAGTTTTGCATTGCGGTTATTATATTACCGCACTAGTGCGAAAACTAACATTACTGCATCTCATTTCAAGTATGAATAATTAAATATAATATATGATGATTACCTAAACGTAATCTATGTTAGGTATTTTACAAAAGTAAATACATAGTTTGAAATTCCCTATTGTTTGTGAATAAAAATGCAGGCTAGAACAATTCCAACGACGCTAACGCTAATCCCGGTATCGATGTTGGTATACCTGGACTTTGGACCTATTTCAGTACGTAAGTTGGTGAGACTTTCAGGAATTGAGAAATACTTATATTACTACTAATATGAGAAATAATTAAGTAATTATAATAATTCACCTTTACTCAATTTATATAGTAATATAGGGGGGCGCGGGGCTTCGTTATGAGTCATGCCAAAAAAGGTATACTAAAAGCCGGAACTTTCGATACGATCGTCACTTTACAATCGTGCATTGTCGAGTCAACATCTCCTGAAGATGGTCCGGTGTCGGAACGAAACGTACGTTGAGAATAATTTGGAAGATTTATGTGGTGTGGTGAATATTGCAAGATACACATTGTACCACATAGGTTTATCTACTGTGGCGGATTATAGAGAATTAAATTTCAAGTTTCTTCATTATCATGGACTTCCGAAAAGTAACGCCTGCTTCTATCCAGTAATTATAATTAATTAAAATGTCACGAAAACTAAATTCTAAATCTTTAGTAAGTACCTATATGTACACTTAGCTCTATACGTTTTTTTATTCAAAACAATGCTAATTAAAAAAACAGAATTGAACTACATGCAACAGAATTGAACTAAGTACATGCACTTGGTACATTGCATTGAAATTTTCGATTGGCTGACTCTATCGACAAAACTCATTTAGTTTCAGCAGGAGGTTTTTGAGTAATTAATCAATAGATAGAACTTTGTAGAGTCAAAAACTACCGTTATATTAAAACCATATTATATCGTTATATTATTATGTACCTTTTTTCCCCTGGGAGGAAGAAATCCTCATGGTTGCCAGCCAAATTTGATGGTATATCCGACTTCAAAACAAATTAAATATTTATACGCAAACGATTTCACAAAAAAGACAGTAGACGGATAGAAACTAAATAAATAGTAATTAAATTATATTAGTAGCATTTATATGAAGAAAGTTTTCCACGAGTAAGTTATTATTTCGATAATCGAACGGAAAATTCAAAAACAAAACTTCGAGTTTTAAAAGCAAAATATTTTATATTTCAACTTACATAAATCCACCAGATATAGGTAAATGCAATTCTCAAAAAGCAAAGTTATGTATTATTTAAATAGTTTAATCAGTGATGTGCAGAACACAGAGGCATAAAAGCACTGCTTACCCAAGTAAAAATATATACTTACTTACGAGTCAAAATATATATTTCAGCTATGACATCACAAGATTGCAGAATTTCACTTTTGTTTTTTTAGTTTGTTCGTGTGTTACACTAAAAAAACAAACAAAATATATACATGTACCAAACCTAACAATTGCATACCTGACTTTGGATCTTGTCGTCGCGCGCGCGTCACTTGGTGTTATAATTTTCATCTTTATTGAGATAAAATTGTACTAAGCATAGTATTTTGGCGAATTATTAATAGGTGTCATAGTATCTCCCCTAGTAAGTGCCCTTTTATTCTCACTGTATTTTAGAATAGAAATGAATGCAAACCTACCCATTCAACCAAAAACCACATTCCTCTAGAATCTAAGAAACCAATTTTTTTAACAGCATCATGTTTGAAATCTGTGGTAATGATATTCTAAAATATTAAAATTAATCGCTGATATATAACAAGGACTGTTATTCATAATAATTAATAATATGATCAATCATCCTATATTTTTAGTTTAGTAAAATTAAATAAAATGGTAAATATTTTAATTTTGTATTTTCTAAAAAGATTAGCACAAATTTACATGTAGCTAAGCAGTTTTCCAATTTTTATAATCACATGGTGCCAATTAATTGTTTCCATTATTCCTGAAGTTTTCCTAATAAAAAAAGTTTTTTAAGACAAAAATGTAGACAGATTTTTAAAAATTATTATTATTATTCTCTATCTTTTACATATTTTTTTTCATAAAATAAAAGTAAACTTGAGTAATTAGAGCTACCTAATTTGCAACATGAAATAGTTAGTATGAAAAATGTTTTTTATTTATTCAGAACTCAAGCATGAGATAGATGATTATATTGTAAAAAAAAAACAAATAAAAGTTGTACTTCCAGTACTTTAAGTATTTTTAATTTAAATTACATCTCCACATAATTAAAAAAAATTAAGAATAACCAAATGCATGTAAATAATGTACAAAATTATTAGAATTCTGTATTAAAATTTTTGTCTTTTTTTAAGTAAATTTTTTATAATCTAGCTCCAAGGCTAGTTGTAATGGGACTTTTGATTGTAAATAAATAATTATGTAAATACAAAAAAGGTGTTATTATTAAAAGATATTTATTCCATCAAGTCATTAAATTGGAAATTATTAATTATTATCTATATTTATTGTTTAAAAAAACATTGTAAAATAGTTTTCAAATAAAAACATATTGTGAAAATAAACTGTAGTTTCTTTTGTCACATTTTTAGGTATCTGTACCTCAAGATGAAATAAGGAACCTTCATAGGATCACTTCATTGTCCGTCTGTCTGTCTGTCAACCACCTTTTCCTTGGGAAATTGAAATAAATATAAAATACTAAGGTCTACAGTCAGGTTTCAATAAATATAAGATGTGATGTGCTAATTAGCCACTGTATCTTAAAACTAAAGCTACGAGGGTTCCAAACGCGTCCTGTTCTGAGAAGAGCATACAGCAAACTCGGCCAGGTTCTTTTTAGTGTCACCATCGTACAAATAACACAGTAAAGGCAAACATGGTGTTTTAACCTAAGCTAACTAAATTTTTGTATGAAAAATTGGCAAGCATTTGATCACAATTCAACACTGCTTGGAGATTGAACCAAAGTTCAAAACTGTGTGGTTTTGCCCATAATCTTTTATGAAAATCCTGTCTCCATTGACATTTATACTCAGTAGGCTGTGCTTTGATATACTGTTGGTTCACATACATTATACATCTTTTAGTGTTTTTGTGGTTTTACACACTGGCGCTGTGAAGTGTGAAGACCTCAGGTCTAAGGTTACAGAAAAATGAGTTAAGTCATACCATTCACAACAGTCTTCATATATTTGGAATCTCTTAATTTATAGCATAAATTACTTATCAATTAAAGTCCCTCTGACTCTTTTCTCGGTACTGTGCGAAGGAGTCTCTGCCTGCCGTTTGTTCATACCTTTTCTTTCCAGCTGTTTCTCAATGATCCTTGCATTGTTCGCATAGCTGTCAGCAACCTCCCTCGCCTCAATTTCATCTTCCTCCTCATCTATAGTCGATACAGTCACAGAACTGAACTTTCCCATGTTCTTTGTGTGTTTCGTCACCATTATTTTCTTAGGTTGGGCTAATGCTACTTGTTTATATATATCCGTGACTGTCCCTTCGCCTGCTGACGCCACTAAGGCCCCGTTCATGATGAAAACAACATTACTAGCTTGATCATGCTTGTAGTAAATAGGTACAGCACATTTTTTACACTTCAACCTGTACTGCCTTTCAATACCTTTCTCGCGCTTCAAATATACAGTTTCGTCTGGGTCTGAAGTGAGTTTGTGAGCGTGTTTGGATCCATCGATGACTCTGGCACCATCCGTGGGTCGTAAAGGTAATCTATCCAGTGTACAGTCCAAAATAAGGGACATTTGACCACAAATACAGTAATATATGTGCAGCGGCTTTGTTTCGTTGTATTCCTCTTGATCTTTCGTGTCCGAGCACACAATGCTTCTCGAAACAACTTTCGGCATTATGAAGTATAAGATTAATGATGATTTTTATGATTTAACAAATCAATATTTCGTAAAATTTTGCTACACAAATCAAAACAAAGATTTTTCTTCTTTGACAATGACGCGAGGATGACATTTGGCAATCAATCATCCATAGATTAAAGAGTTCGAGGGTACTTTCACATAGTATGGAAAATATAATGAAACTTAATGGACTATTCAAGAAAATTGGAAGGTGTAATGACTCCTTCAAAATAGAAACCATTTGAACAGTGGAACGTTCACTTTAACGATTTTGATGTTTGCAATACGCTTTTTTATTATTGCTTATGGTTATCTTTTTGTCTCTGATTTTACGTCAACTTCAAACCGATTGTCTTTTTTTCTGCCGATTTGTGTTTCGCTGCACAGCTGCACATGTTAATCGATTTCCGTAGATTTTAGGAAAAGTAAAGAAAATTCTCAAACGCAATGGGCGCTATAGCGAGCAGATATCGTGTCTCGAACTCTGGGCTTACAAGCACCGACATACAGAACATAGAAAATGTTAATAACCGTGAAAATCCAGGAACGTTGGATGAACTGCACAAAAAGACCAAAGGTGAGCGCTGTGAAGGTTTATTAATGAAAAAGTGATACACAAAAGACTTTAAATTTCGTGATAAAACATAAACATATAAAATTATTATTCATTCATTCAGAAAAGTCCTTTAAATCTTTATGTAGGCTATCAATCCCAGGTTTGGTTATCTTGTGATGTAATATGGCGAATAGTTTGAATATTTCTGAATAGAGCACTTTATTTGTCGTAGTATGACAAGATGTTACAGTTAATTAGCTAGGGTTTTCTAAAATACCCCCTGTAGGAAGGTATGCTCTTATCAGAATGCCCTGTTTATTTTGTGATAAGATTTTATTAATACTCATCAACATACAACCTAGTTTTGAAATCCATGCTAATATTATAAACGAGCTGATGCCCGCAACTTCGTCGATATGGATTGAGGTTTTTGGTCCCCGCGGGAACTCTAATTTTCTGGGATAAAAAGTAGTGTTATTCTAGATGATGTATCTCTGTATCAAATTTCATCCAGATGCATTCAGCTGTTTGGGTGTGATTGAGTAAAAAACGTACAATCCATCCATCCAAACTTTTGAATTTATAATATTAGTATAGAAGTGTAGATGCGAAAGTGTTTCTGTCTGTCTGCTATACTGAATAGAAGCAGGCGTTACTTTGCGGAAGTCCATGATAGTGAATGAACTAGAATTTCAATTCGCTATAATCACTCTCACGTACGTTTCACTCCGTATCGTTCGATTTGGAGGATTTGTGTGGTGTGGTGTTGTGCCTGTGCGAATTGCTGGGTGGTGGGTGTCGCATGCTGCAGGTGGAAGACACGCACTGTACCACACAGATTTGTCTACTGTAGCGGATTATAGCGAATTAAAATTCTAGTTCATTCACTGTCTGCTATACTTTGATGGCTCATCTTTTCAACTGATTTTGATGACATTTGGTACAGATAACTTTTCCAGATGGTTTTAATGTAATTATATTGGCTACTTTTTAGGGAAAAAGAGGACGCATGAAAAGCATATTTGTTGAAGGCAAGTAAAATGTCTGATGTCCAAATCTAAGAAAATAGAACTAATTCTGTGCTTTTTTATTTTCAGATGTCATGCCTGTTAACTTTGAAGGAGGCAAGCTGATGGTGAATAAAGGAATATCCAATCATTTCCAGGTATTATTTTCCACAATTTGTTTCCTAGGTAACTTTTAAAAAGAAAAATGTTATTTTTAAGGCAGCCTCTCTTCATCATATTGGTTTGTGCCTGCAAGCATATTGTTACAATCAATTTTTGGGGCGCAACATAATTATAAAGAGAGAGTACTATATTTTGACCATACAAAGCAGTATTTAGTGATACTGTACTAGTCTAAATTAAGAGATGTGTATTCATATATACACTACACTTTTTGAATGACAATAAAATATAAGAAATGATGGTGATAAATTATTAGAGCATATTAAAAATGAAAGAGAACTAATCAATTAATACTAATATTATAAATGCGAAACTGTCTGCTGTTTTAATGGCCCATCTTTTCAGTCAATTTTGCCGACTTACTAGTATTATTGTAATGTCAAAACCAATTTTGTCGATTTAGTGGTAGTACTGTACTGTCAAGTATTTAGTTAATCAAAGGACAAAACACAAGGAGCGGGGGCGGACATAAATAAATAAATTCCTTGTATTTATATAGACATCACACAGAACGCAGGCAGATGCGCCCCCATCCCTGTGTGTTTTGCGCTTTACACAAAATTAGTATTAAAATGGAGATGTTTCAATGGTATGAATTAATTACGGGGTCCTCTATTTAATAATTGCTAAATAATTCTAATTCAAATAAACTTTTGCAAGTGCTTTTGAATTGTCAAGTGAATTTACCAATAATCAATCGTCCATGGGCAAAGTAACTAAATAAAACAGTTTATTTAGTAGTGTCTAAAGTTTAATCTATTTACATAACAATAATTTGTATAATTTTTGTATAATACAGTGTAATTAATTCGTAAAGTAAGTATGGATACGGATCTTTTTTCACCCTCAGATATCCGCGGATCTGATACGGATATCGGGCACAGTAAAAAGATTCACAAATAAAATTTTATCCCCTGCAGATGTCTCACACCCTCACAATGAGCTCAATGCAGAACGGCTACAAACTGGGAGCAACATACATCGGCACCAAACAAATCTCACCCACCGAAGCCTTCCCCGTCGTCCTGGGGGATGTGGACCCATCGGGGAACGTCAACTTCAACCTCATACACCAGCTCACTCCAGAGATCAGGATCAAGGGCGCTGCGCAAGTAAGTTTGGGACTTATATGATGACGTCCAGTCAGCTCGAGCAAAACTGTTCTGCTCTACGTTCCCGATTGGAACCGCTTAGATGTGGAATGCCCTTCCAGCGCATGTATTTCCGCTTATAACTAAAATAACTTCAAGACAAGAGTGAATAGGCATCTTCTAGGCAAGTGTGCTCCAACCTAGACCTCATTGCTTTTTTTTTAAATCCAATACAAGTAAGCCCTTGACTGTGATCTTACCTGATGGTAAGTGATGATGCAGTCTAAGTTGGTAGCGGGCTAACCTGTTAGGGGCATGGCAGAGTCATATAAAACCCATACCCCTATTCGTTTACTATATGGCATCGTACCGGAACGATAAATAGCTTGGCGGTATGGCGGCCTGTAGATACTCACTGTACCACATAGATTTGCCTTCTGTGGCGGATTATAGCTAATTAAACTTCTAGTTTTTCATTTAAATGTATAATAACTGTCCCAGGTGCAAGAATGCAAGTTGTCTGCCACACAAGGCACCCTGGAGTACAAGGGCTCAGACTATACACTAGCCCTGGCCTTGGGCAAGCCCGACTGCAGTGACAAGTCTTCAGTACTTGTGGGGCATTACTTACAGGTAATACATACAGATATTCATATTCATATTCATTTATTTTGCATTGAAATTTAAGAGTTCCCGCGGGAAGCAAAACCTTGATCCACGCGGACAGTCCCAGGCATCATTTAGTAAGTAAATAAGTCGAAAAACAAACATAATATAAAGGGTTTTTCAATAGGGACGCTTGAACTTAGTAAGTTTATAGCGGCCATCTTGGAAAAGCGATAGCTGTCAAATTTGGCAGAAATACATATTTATTCGTGACATTTCACCATGGAACGCTACACGCTTCAACAACGAGTAGAAATCGTTAAAATTTATCATCAAAATCAGTGCTCTGTTCGCCTAACGTTCCGTGCGTTGCGTCCAATTTATGGTATTCACGGACGTCCTGCAGAGTCCACAATCCGTCGTTTAATAAATAAATTTGAGCGGGTCGGTTTTGGATAAAGCAGTGCCTGTACGTCAAAATACGCAAGATCGTCGGAAAATACTTGTCGGGAGCGTATGGTATGCTCGACCGATGCAATAGGAAGATCTTCCTCCGAGCCGGTGTCATGCTCGGGGATCCCAGCTGGGCCAACTGTTGTAGGTTGATATTTCCATATATAGTACAATTCCGAAAGAACTTCGTTAGCGTGATTCAGGCGGCGGCACGTGATTGGCTAACGTAGCCGCGTCATGTTTACGTCATCATGTAGGTGATTGGCTAACGTGGCCGCGTCATGATTACGTCATCATGTAGGTATTGCGTGCCCCTACATTACTCCCCCCTCTTTCTGAAAGTCGTTGAGCATCCATTGATGCGGCGTGTGAGCATCCAGTGTAACGGCGCCCGTGTAACATTCATGCGTAGCATCCAGAGTAGGTGGCGTGGCAGGCTCGTACTATTCTGTTGCTGTGTGTGCGACCCCATTATTGCTGCGTAAGTTTGCTGACCCGCTGTTCGGGATAGTGTGCGAGAAAACCCCAGACAGTCAGTTCTGCGCCGTGAGCAAGAGCTGGTTCTTTCTGCGACATCAACTTGGCGGATTTTGCGTCGAGACTTGGGTTTTCATCCATACAAAATTCAATTGACTCAAGAGCTAAAACCAATATAAAATTATATTCCATACATAATGTCATCAAATATTCTTTAAAATAAAATATACATTGTGGCAATATCACTTAAACAGGTTGTTTTATTCAATTGCAAAGTTCGAGCGCTCTAATGAAAAACCCTTTACAAGGTGTAAGGTAAATGGTATAACATACCGGCGGCTACCAATGCAATTTTGACGTTATAAATGTTACCGTAAGATTGTAAAAACCGTTAGATTATAATCTAACTCGCGAAATTCTAAACTGTCGAAAGATTAGAATTTAACGCATTATTTTCCGGTAGATTGTAATCTGATAGGTATTTAAACCCGATAAAACCTACTTGATTATTTATTTCGAACCCTAACCTAACCTACAAGAAAGAGACAAGAAAACGTAAATAAAATGAATATTTCAAAAATTTACACTAAGAACATTGAACAGTTTACAATCTTTCGACAGTTTAGAATTTCGCGAGTTAGATTATAATCTAACGGTTTTTACAATCTTACGGTGACATAAACACTATGGCAGAGTCAAAAAGTCAAAATTAATTATGAAAAATTTCCATACAAAATTAATTAGTTATTTGCCATATGGTTGCCTGGAAGAGATCGCTGTTTAAGCGATAAAGCCGCCTGTTGTACCGTATCCATTATATGTTTTTTCACTTCTTTGTGTACAATAAAGTATATTTTACTTTATTTTATACTAGACTTCGTAGGCGTGGATTAAGCATTTTTTTGATTCCCGCGGGAAATCTTTGGTTTTCCGGGATAAAGAGTAAGCCTATGTCCTTCCCCGGGATAAGCCTACCCCTGTACCAAATTTCATCAAAATCGGTTGCACGGATGAGCCGTGAAAGCGTAGCAGACAGACAGACACACTTTCGCATTATAATATCAGTATGCAGTGGCGTGCGCAGCTTTTGAAGCCAGGGTAGGCATTAGTTAGTCAAAATACCTACTAGATGTTTTGATGATAAATGTGCATCGACGTATTTCCATTTGGGTAAGCAGTGCTTTGCAGTGCAGCCCGCCGACCCGCATTGGAGCAGCGTAAATGATTTATTTATTTCATGTAGGACAACTTTTGTCACTTATGAAACGTTAAGACTCTACCACCGGTTTGGAAAGATGATTCTACTGAGAAGAACCGGCAAGAAACTCAGCAGTTGCTCTTTTCATAGAAAAGAAAAGGTTACAATATGTAGACCACACAACGCATACACTACAAGTATTACACTGACTTGTGGGTCACTGAATGCGAGGCCGGTTGCTTCCATGCTATTTTGTCATTCAGAAAATCATCGATAGTGTAATAACCTCGACTTAACAAATGCTGTTTAATACAGTCTTTAAATCTATGTAATGGCAAATCCAGACACTCTTTGGGAACCATATTATAATATAGTGGTGGGCTTAAGCTCTTATTCCCTCTCTCCTATGAGAGTGGAGGCCTGTGCCCAGCGGTGGGACGTTAATGGGCTGATATCTTTAAGCAGTGCTTTTATGCCTGTATGAACTGCACGCCGCTGTTAGTATGGATTTTGTGTGTTCTAGTCGGTGACAAAGCGCCTAGCACTAGGAGCGGAACTGGTGTACCAGTCCAGCCCGAGGATCCCCGGGGGGGAAATAGCCATAGCCTCCGCAGCCGCCAGATACACCATGGATGGTAAAACTTCTTCTTCTTGCCTTTTTCCCACGTTATGTGGGGTCGGCACAACATGTTTTCTTCTTCCACTCACTTCTGTTATCCGTCAACCTCTTATTCACCCCTTTTATACGCATATCCTCTTTCACACAATCCATCCATCTCCCTTATAGGCCTATTACACTGCACTTTTCACAGGGACCCTTACACTTGACTCAGTGTAGTGTAATAAGATTTAGGGAGGAAGGGTCCCTAAATTGGTCCTTATTGCTGTGTAATAAGCGACGCTCTAACTAGCGGCCACGCCCACCCTTAACACAGGGCCCTGTGGGCAGTGCAGTGTAATAGGCCTATAAACCTAAAACGCCGGGTTAAACTTTTAAACCTGCTACTTTGACGGAATTCTTGTACTTAAAAGTGGTTAACACACCTGACCTCCTTAGTATGGGGTCGCGGGTTCGATCCCCGGGCACGCGCCTCCAACTTTTTTTTTTTAAGTTGGAAGCGGAAATGTGCATTTTAAGAAATTAAATATGTATCAAGACACGCGGAAGCGTGTCCAGCCAAAGTTCAAAAAAACTGGCGAGCAGCACCGTGTGTAATATTACACGAACCATTTGGAGCCACTTTTGACCCCCTCATAACTCAAAAACTATTTCACATGAACATGTCAAATTTGGCGCATATATTAAGACCCGTGAGATACATATGTGCTCCAAATTTCATAAGCACACCTCAAATGGTTATTTAGATATAAACGTACAAAAATCGTCATTTTTATGATCAAAGGATAGATCAAAACTCTGACACGAGGCATGCTACCATTGCTTAAAGCCGTATTATTTTAATATTGTTGACGTTTATGTTGTAGTGTTATAATCATTATTTTAAGGACGTCAAAGTACGTGACATTCAACCGTTAGTTTGAAACAATACTGCTTTAAGCGGTGGTAGTAACTCCTTAACTATTGAAAATGACACATAATTATTATTTTAATGTAAATAATAATGAATAATAATATAGTTGCATTAAAACCTTACCTTCGTATTCATACATTTTGTGCAACGAAACGTCATTGACAGAAAAGAAGAAGAAACGTATTTGAAGTCGTCAGTTCAAGCTGTCAGTCATTGTGATTTGTATTCATTGTTTATAGTGGTTTTAGTGATATCGACTGTTTACCGTGCTTGTTTTCAATGTTTCACAAAAAACTTTCGATTTTGAACTTTTGCAATCAAAATTGATGAGATGTAGAAATGTGCTGTAGAGGTAGTCTGACCATAGATGTAATCTGTCAATGTCAGTGTAACTCTAGGTATACTATATATTTTTCTTGAGAATTCTCGTCTGTATTTAAAACGAGTAGCAATCATTTGAGATGACACACTGATAAAAAAAAAGTGACCTAAATGTATGGCGCCAACTAAAGTGAGCATAAAAACGGTAGCCCTCATTGAGATAAAATTAAAAAAAAATGTGAAAATGTCATGGCGCCAACTAGTGAGCATAAAAACGGTAGCCCTCATTGAGATGAAAATAAAAAAAAAGTGAAAATGTCATGGCGCCAACTAGTGAGCATAGTTTTAAAACGTAGTACCAGCGTCCTCATTGAAGGTGTACTTTAGGTAATATTTTGAAAAAAAATGTTTTGAGTTTGAGATTGAGTTCAATAATTTCTGTACAAAAAGTAATGATATCCCATCAAAAACATAAATGTGAAATAAGAGCCAAATTCAAAATTTTGATATATATGCCTTGGTTGTTGACTTCAGCGACAAAAGAACTGAGATCTTAATGGGTGCCAAGTTCAATGGTCAGTCCTGAAATTTATTTATAACAACATATAATATTTTATAACAACTTAAAATATCATTTCTTCTTATAACTTAGTATAAAATGTTGAAGACTAAGGCTTTGGCTTGGCTAGTTTCCATATACGAATTATTATTAATTAGGTACCTAAAAGTACAGTTTCTACCAGCAAGCCAAATTTTCGGAAGAATAAAATAAGAACTTACAGCTTTACAACTTGTGAACGCTATAATTCGTATATGAAAACTAGCCAAGCCAAAGCCTTAGTCTTCAACATTTTATACTAAGTTATAAGAAGAAATGATATTTTAAGTTGTTATAAAATATTATATGTCGTTATAAATAAATTTCAGGACTGACCATTGAACTTGGCACCCATTAAGATCTCAGTTCTTTTGTCGCTGAAGTCAACAACCAAGGCATATATATCAAAATTTTGAATTTGGCTCTTATTTCACATTTATGTTTTTGATGGGATCACTTCTTCTTCTTCTCTTGGTTTATGGCTTTATCACTTACTTAACTGTGAAGGCAAACATCGTGAGGAAACCAACATGAGAGTATTCACCCTTCCACCAAATGCAGAAGTTATGTCCCTGGTTCCCGTGTGCTCACTATTCAAAAAAGTATTTTTTGTCAAAAGTATGCTTGTTTACGGAATTTACAGCTATACTAAGGACCTTACTCGCTAGTAGCGCTAACTAGTGAGCATAAAAACGGTAGCCCTCATTGAGATAAAATAAAAAAAAAGTGAAAATGTCATGGCGCCAACTAGTGAGCATAAAAACGGTAGCCCTCATTGAAATAAAAAAAAAGAAAATATCATTTATCGGTGTTTGTTCCGACGCTCCTCTATGGTAATCCACAGATTCGGAAATCTCCGCGACGGTGGGTGCGGCCAGTTTTCACGTCTGCTACTTCAAGCAAGCCAGCGAGCAATTGCAGGTATAATGGATTTTTCACATTTTTTTTTTACAAGTTAGCCCTTGATTGCCATCTTTTTTTTTACATATGTGGGTAATTTAATTTAATTTATTTAATTTCACATCATAAAAATATTACTATTACATACTAAGAATTACTATTACATTGCACTTTTCAAAGGGACCCTTACACTTGAATCAGTGTAGTGTAATAAGATTTTGGGAGAAAGGGTCCCTAATTTGATCCTTATTGCTGTGTAAAAGCGCAGTGTAATAGGCCTATTAGCCCTTGATTGCAATCTTTTTTTTTTACATAAGTGGGGAATTTAATTTATTTAATTTCACATCATAAAATATTACTACTACATAGTAAGAATTATTATTATTATTACATTAATTATTATAACCATACTATTACAACCATGTATTACATACTACTTTGACCATATTATTACAACAACAAATATAACATACATGGGATGTCTTACCTTGGATGGAAATGATATGTAGGCAGGGCATTTAGTATTTATTTATATATTTAGTACCAAACTTAAAAACTAAACACCTGTTAGGAGTTTGGCAGTCAAGTCAAAGTCAAATGATGTTTATTCAATTTAGGTAGGTACAAAATACTAGCGAATGCCCGCGACTTCGTCTGCGTGATTTGAGGTTTATTGGTTCCCGAGGGAACTGTTTAATTTTCCGGGACAGCCTATGTGCTATTCCAGACTATAATCTATCTCTGTGCCAAATTTCAGCCAGATCCGTTCAGCCGTTGGGGCGTGATTGAGTAACAAACATCCATCCGTACATCCAAACTTTCGCATTTATAATATTAGTAAGAGTGAGATAATGGTGATAATCAGTAACGGTATCTTAAAACTGAAGCTACGAGGGTTCCAAACGCGCCCTGGTCTGAGAAGAGCCCACAACAAAATCAGACGGGTTTTTTTTTCATTATCACCATTTCACAAATCATCATAACTAAGGTTATAGTAAAGTAACCAGCAGTTATATTAAACCATACCGCTAATTGGTTTCTACACAGCATCGTACCGGAACACTAAATCGCTTAGCCGGTAAGATAGTAACTAGTTACGGCTGATGCCTCTCACCAAATCAGAAGAGAAACTTCAAATATATATCCACTCCCACACTTACCCGGGGATCGAACCTGGGAACTCCCGCTTATAAGACAACAGTGCAACACTTACCACTGCGCCAGGGAGGTCGTCAAAAAAAAATTACGATAGCTTTTAGATTATTATAAGCAAAAAATTCCGAGGAAATTGGGTATTTGACAAGTCATATCAGCAACTTTTTTCACACGTCAAAACGCGCGCTTAGTATGGGCTGTTGTATGAATTACTTAACATTGACGTCGGCAAAATTCGACGCATTTTTTTTACTTTTCTTTTTTTACTTTTCTTTTTATACAATCGATAGTTTAAAATGGTTTATGAACATACAGCAACGGGACTTAGATATTACTACTTTTGGGAAAACCTCTAATAAATCACAAAAATTTTTTTTTTTAAATATTTGTCAAATATCCAATTGTATTTTAACCTTACTATACCTACTGTAAATTTTGCAAGCCATTATTTGGCAGATTGTGATATGTACGGGCACTACCTGGTTATTTATGTCGAACCCTAACCTAACCTCCATGAAACAGACAAGAAAACGTAAATACAATTAATATTTCAAAAATTGACACTCAGAACATTGAACGGTTCACAATCTTTCGACAGTTTACAATTTCGCGAGTTAGATTATAATCTAACGGTTTTTACAATCTTACGGTGACATATATAATAATAAATATTAGAAATCACAAACGCCGACTTAGACGACATAAATCTATATACCTAAAATATGCCTAAAATGATAAGTAGGCTTACACTATAAACTACACAATATTATGACATAATGATTGTATTGTTTTGACAGGTGGTGGCAGAAATGGACACATCTTTCAGAGGCATGGAGTCCGTGGGCACCATCGGCTACCAAGTCACCATACCAAAGGCTGAACTTGTATTCAGAGGTGTGTACTCGTTGATATAGTTAAACAACGACCTCCGTGGCGCAGTGTGTAGCGCTGTTGTCTTAACGTGCGGAGGTCCCGGGTTCGATCCCCGGCAGGGTCAATTTGGGAATTTATAATTTCTGAATTTTCCCTGGTCTGGCCTGGTGGGAGGCTTCGGCCGTGGCTAGTTACCACCCTACCGGCAAAGACGTGCCGCCAAGCGATTACGCGTTCCGGTACGATGCCGTGTAGAAACCAAATAGGGGTATGGGTTTAATATAACTGCCATGCCCCTAACAGGTTAGCCCGCTACCATCTTAGACTGCATCATCACTTACCATCAGGTGAGATCGCAGTCAAGGGCTAACTTGTAGTGGATAAAAAAAAAAAACAACGTAATACGCGTTACGTTGATCGTCCGCGTGGATTTAAGTTTTGAAACTCCCGAGCCATCGTGTGATGTAGCCAAATTATAAAATGTACATTTACTGTAATGTTCTACATAAATGATTTATTTTTAACAAATTTCCACAACCTATTTTAAACCTGCCTTTACACAAGTTGCCTTTTAAAATCCATTAAAAGTATGCTTCTACTACTACAGCAGTTACACATGTATGTATACATTAATAAAATTGTAAATTAATTTTTTTTCAAAAGAGCTACCGCCGACTTTCTTGCTGGTTCTTCTCGGTAGGAATGGCATTCTGAACCAGTGATAGACATCCGTCACTTGACGATTCAAAAGCACTTTTAAAAGTTAATTTGAATAAAAACATTTGAATTTTGTTTTTTTTTCTAAATTTTAATACATACAATATTTATATTAAACTAGCGGCACGCTATGATGGCCGGTTTGACGTTTGTCCGCTCATGAAGTTCCGTATTAATTGATAACGACTTTGAAGGAAATAATTGTATTACTTTATTGACGATAGTGATGTGCAGAGATTCATAAATTTTATCGAATGTAGTTTCTCATGAAGTTCCGTATTAATTGATAACGACTTTAAAGGAAATAATTGTATTACTTTATTGACGATAGTGATGTGCAGAGATTCATAAATTTTATCGAATGTAGTTTCTCATGAAGTTCCGTATTAATTGATAACGACTTTGAAGGAAATAATTGTATTACTTTATTGACGATAGTGATGTGCAGAGATTCATAAATTTTATCGAATGTAGTTTTAGGTTTAGGACTCAAAATTTATTTATTAAATTGATTTCTTAAATGTATACAAGTGTAGAAAAATCAGTTTGCACCCTAAAATTATTAGAAGAAGCTTGTGAACATGTGACTAAAGGAGACTGGGAAAAGGTTGTGAATAGAACTGTTAAATTAATAAGGGAAGATTATGAAAGAGATGTGAAAATAGATAATATTATAGAAAACGAACATATAATTATTAATGTATGTGATGATAGCAGTGACGACAGTGAAAATAGTAGTATGGACGAATCTGATTAATTATGGCCTTTTGTGGCACCTTTTTTGGTATCTTTTGTATTCATATGTTTCTTGTGTGCATATAAAGTATGTATATTCATTTTCGTTCAAATATTCAGTTCGTTCAAATAAATTAAATAAACATATACATTTTTGTTTTATTAAACCTATTTAATCAGGTACAAAAACAAAACTTAATTGTTTTTTGTTCGAGAATAAATTGACATTCCACATCACTATTGTAATGTGTCAAACCGGCCATCATAGCGTGCCGCTAGTGTAAACGCTTGGGTATGTTTATAAAACAATAAACAATGAGGCAAATGACAGCTCTATTTATATTGCTATCCCTTTCAGAATGCTCCCTGCGGCAAGGGACTGCACTAGATTTACAATTGGCCACAATGTTGATCAATAATAAAATATCAATGTGTAAAATCGATTAAAACTTCTTAAAAAAGAGTCAATTGTTATCAAAAATCAAATCAGCAACACATTGGGGCATCATTGACTCGAGCTGCCAAAAGTTAAATAAATGATTGGACAGAGAATAATAGATTTCTTAAACTAGTGTAAATCTCTTCTCCGAGACTCATACTCAGCAGCTGGTTGAAATGTTTCTGATTTGTTCCAGGCATGGTAGATTCAAACTGGAATATCGGTGCAGTGCTGGAGAAGAAGCTCCAACCTTTACCGTTCTCCTTTGCTCTGTCGGGGATGGCCAACCAGGCCAAACAGCAGTTCAAGTTTGGCTGCGGACTCATCATCGGCTAATGTGTAGTGTTGAGTGTTAGTGTTACAGTGATTAGTGATGCATGGTGAACTCTCTGTGCAGTATTCCTCGTTACTGACGGTCAAAAGTACTACTGATGGTAAAGTAAATGCTGTGGAGTTTTCCTTAGAGAAAAGAAGAGGTAAACAAAATGCAGAATCCTTAGGTTCATAGACAAGACAATTGCGGGCGAGGTACTGGCTTCTTTCATATTTCATACAATATCAATTCAATTCAATTCTTGGTTTTATGGCTTGTGTTTGTACTATAACAAGATATTCTTTTTTTTTTTGCCCACCCCACGTTACAACTACAAGTTAGCCCTTGACTGTGATCTCACCTGATGGTATATGATGATGCAGTCTAAGATGGTAGCGGGCTAACCTGTTATGGGCATGGCAGTTATATTAAACCCATACCCCTTTGGTTTCTATATGGCGTCGTATTGGAACGCTAAATCGCTTGGATGCACGTTTCTGCTGGTAGGGTGGTAACTAGCCACGGCCGAAGCCTTCCACCAGGCCAGACCAGGGAAAATTCAGAAATGATAAATTCCTAACTTGACCCCACCAGGATCGAACCTGGGATCTCCGCAGGTTAAGACAACAGCGCCACGGAGGTCGTCAAGGAAAAAGTACACCAACTTCCAAAGCCACACCGCCGCAGTTTCTATTTCTATGTCTGTACATGATTTGGTCCAAATTGGTTTAACAGATGAATTTTCAATGTATAGCAGAGACATACATACACACACACACACACAAACACTTTCGCATTTGTAATATTAGTATTCAATTGAGTAACTTAGACCATGTATCACTGCACATTAATATTAGTTTATAATGGATGATGTGAGAGTGAGTGAAGCAGTAATTTGTAATTTGGATAAGCAGTAGATTCTATTCCGATATTTTAAAACAAATATTATGTAATACTATAGACTGTTGCTAGAGCAGGTGATGAAACGGTTGCTTTTGCTCAATAACTTGGTTATTTTTAACTTTTTAACAAACTTTGTTTTTTTTAATTACATGGAACCTAATACTGAAATGTCTTAAAACCAAATAATTTTCATTTACTCACAATATCTAGAAACTACTAAAATTCTTGAATTAAGCTATAAATAATATATAACATAATAAAAAAAATATATAAATCTACTGTTTAAAATCCAAAATGCAAAACACTAATTTAATGAGTCCTAGATTATAAATGTAATTCAATCACAATGGTGTCAATTTGATTGTACACAAACAATGCTTTTCTTGTTACAAATAACAAAATCCTTACCAACATAATTTCATATTGATAAGTATGTTTCATTAAATCATTTGAAACAAGGTGAGGGTGGAAGATCACTATTCCAGCATCTTGCTTGGCATCTTAAATATCATTATAGATACCCTTTGCCACTACAAAATGAAATAGTATTTTCCTTCATTTAAGTTAATCCCATATGAGTCATAAGTCTATTTGAATTTAAAAAAACATTTGATTTTGATTTTTAAAGTTGCTAATCTTAATACATAAAACATAGTCAGGTTTGTTCGAACACTTATAACTCTAGAAAGCCTGGACAGAACTGGATGAAATTTGGCAGACAGATTATAGTCTAGAATAGCACATAGGCTTTTTATCCTGGAAAATTAAAGAGTTCAGGCAGGAACTAAAAACCTCAATCACGCGGACGAAGTCCCGGGCATATCAGCTAGTAAATATTAAAATCAAAAACTAAACAGTCATAAAAATGTTTGGTTTGTGTGACTTTATATAGCCTAATTTAGGACTCTTCCACTAGTTCGGAAAAAAATCTGATGAGAAAAGCCAGCCATAAAGTAAATGTAAAACTTTTGTGTACACCTGAATTAGCACCAATCCTGGATAATTCAATTTTATTGACTATTGCGCTTTAATATAATTGATGTAATGTAAATATTATATTAGTACTTTATATTTTAACATTCTTTTACTATGCTAAAGCTCTATACACCAGTACAGCATTTATGAAGAAATTGACACTATGATTTATCTTTTCTTATTTCTTCTCTTCAATCTATACATATAGAAAGACCCAACTGTCATCTATACATCTCTAAAGCTCGCCATTGACGATAAGCCATTTGACTTATGTCAAGTGGAGTAACGCCAACTTAACTAACTGAAACGAGAGTTTCTTGTTTTACCATAAAACCCAAAAAATTAGAAAAACCATTGTGGTATAAGAAATATCGTTAAATGATAACAATTGACGTCCTACGGAAATGCGTTTTATTCATTGTATGTGTGTAGATAGTAAATACGGTGTACTGTACATAGCCTGTTGTTGAACTGTTTATTTTTAATATAGTTATGTTAATAAATCAAATGATTTTTTATTTATTTCTAAATCTTATTAATTTATGGAATTCCTACTAGATGAGGTCCGCAACTTAGTCCGCTTGGAAATGTGCAAGTATGTAAAATTCCTGTGTGATGTGAAGTCTATGTGTGAGATCTATATTTGCTTAGACTTAAGACATGGTTGAAACGAGACAGATTTATGTAGTCTGAGCCAAGTCAAAGTTTGCTCATCAGCATATGTTTCTCCAGGATAGACTAAAATAAAAACAGCCTCCGGAATACAATCTGCGTGTTTCATGAAAATTGGTATAATAAATGGGCAGCGAAAAGGAAACAAACACTTTCACATTTATGATTTATTTAGAAAATATTAAAGTTTAGAGGTGGTGAAGAAAACAACACAATTTAGTTTAAAAATAACGTAAGTTTATTACATGTAATTAAATAAAAATATAGTTGCTATAAACTTTTATTCTGTTACATGTATAACCGATTTACAATATCTGCGGCAATAGAAATTCTTATCCGAATGAATTAATTTGGTACACCATCAATATTAGTACATTACATAACCTCGATTATTAAAATGATATAATAATAGTGATGCGACACAGAAAAGAACTAAAATTAGTTTTGTACGATATGAAAACGCCTAATTTTAGTTTCTTTTGCATTTTTTCTTTTCTGAACATTAATAAACTAAACTTTGATAATTTTGAATCAAATTATCCCTATTTCAGTGAATATCATTATTTTAGTAAAAAAATAATTTAATAAGTACACAGTTTACAAACTTATTTGACCCGGTGGCCAAAATTCGTACTAAGTTTTATGCTTGTTTAGTTTTGTTTTGCTTATTAGCTGAAGTTAGTAAAAAAAACAGAGGACGGCAGAAAATGTCCGCATCACTATTATTTAAGACCAAGCCAAAATTTTCAAATGTACTTACTCGAAACGCTTGAAAAATTATACAAAAAGAAAACTCGTGATATTTAAAAGACGCTCACAAGTAATAATAAAAATAGTAGTCAACAGGTAAAACACAGAATCTAAAGCACATTTGAAAACCTTAGCTGGGACAATTCATACGATTCCAAACGTAAGACCACTGCGACATACATCATACTCTGTGGTGTGACCCAAAGCTGGGTGGACTGGTGAAAGCTCGAAAACTACCAAAACTTCCAAAAAAGAAAAAGAACTATCCGTCAACCCAACTTCTTTTTTACAACTAGGCAATTTAACATGTTACCTCCTTATACCAAAATATATTATTATGGCTTGAGTTATCATTTCAAAGATACATATATAATATGTCTATATTAATAATATATTTTTTTCGTGTTATATTCTATTCGTAACCTAGACTTAACAATTAGAGACGATTGCAACACTTTCAGGATCGCAAAATGTCATTTTTAAGAGATCTGTATTGTATTCGTTCCTTGTAATGTTCTTTCTGACAAAATATGTTAATATTCTTTAAAATATCGTTAATCAATTATTTAATATTTGTTATATGGTGAAATTAAAGAAGTAGGAGAAATATTTTGGACTTTTGTACCGAACATTGCAATCATATGTTTAACATCAAACTAGACAGTCCTGATACTTGTTGCATATTTCGAAAAAGATTCTTATTCTGATTTTGTACTACTTTATTATTAATTTATAATTCATAACAAGTGATATATATTATGTATTAGGAAAACCTTGATATTTAGTTGTCTTTTTCTATGCTGTAAAAACTGGTATCATGGTTTCTTGCAAATGTACTTCTATACTAATTGTTACGTCAAAAAATAATGTTGAAAAAATTGTTAAAAAGAACATTACAAACAAAGCCAAAATCGTACTTTGGCAGAATTAGCAAAGCGTTGTTGCCTTCCGAGTCATCAGAAACAAAGAAATGCTAAGTATTTGGTAAAGCAGACACTAAACATGCGCAAGAGAATTCATTTAAAAACTCTTCATACTATTTTTTATTACAACTAAAAACTTAAAAATTCTATGCTTTTAGCTATCTTTCTTTCAACAACATGTATTGTCGCGTATTACACCTATAGCTGTGTATGTAGTTTGTTTGCGCTGTGAGGAAATCATGTGGATAACTAAAAAAATTTAGTTTTAATTTAGCTTCTATTTGCGTGACCCCGGTGTAGATTTAGTCGAAACTATAAAAAGACATAGTCAAAATCGATAAAATCATTGTGCTAAAAACAGAATATCCCTACGCAACGGAGCAATTACACTAAGTACAGTTAAAAAATAGATTTCTCAACCCCTTTTATAGTTAGTTGACGATTTTACTTCCTGAAAAAGGAAACAAATGATCACAGTTTGAAGATCAAAATATAATTATTTAAATTGCAGCCATATTTTTTTTAAATGTATTTTTCAGTGTTGCTATATTTATTATAAAATTGTAAACTACAAACTGGTAGTTTCAGAGGGAGATGTACGAAAAACATGACACAATTATTTAAAAATTAACACTATAATAAAAAATTAAATACCTATGAGATATAAAGTGATGACTTTAGTCCGACAACGGGCTCGATTTAAGTTGGATTTATGCTATGGGGACAGATTTAAAAAGATATTTACAAAATGCTACCTTGCTCACTCACACCCTTAGCGTTGCCAGTATATTTAATATTGTGAAAAAATATTAAAGTTTATTTTAGTAGCGGGTTAAAGTTAAAAACTACCGTAACTTTTGAGAAGGTGACTACGACAAGTGTTTGTTTTGATACAAACAATACACAATAAAGTATATTTATATTATAAGTACCGTACCGTACCTTCCCAAAACGCATCGATAATATTAAATGTTCGTACATTACATGTACGGAGTACCCTATATTAGTATTTTTTCCGACAAAACCCTTTCAACAAAACATCGATTTATTCGATTTTACAACATCGACATAAACACGTTCCGTGACATATTGCTGCTAACAAT
The DNA here is from genome assembly GCA_964035005.1 of Erebia palarica. Classification (NCBI taxonomy): domain Eukaryota; kingdom Metazoa; phylum Arthropoda; class Insecta; order Lepidoptera; family Nymphalidae; genus Erebia; species Erebia palarica. The sequence goes on from OZ035992.1 coordinate 1,186,560, forward strand.
AAGCGTAAGATATTAGTGGACTTCCAAATAACCTTACCCGACCAGTTTTGTAAACTAAACTTTGTTTTTTTTAGGAAACTAACTTTAGTCCACTAAATTTAGTTTTTGACCAAAAGATAGTAGCTCTTCATTAAAAAATTACATCTTTTTGCAAGGCAACTAAATTTTTAATACAAAAGTGCTAATCATTAAATTATGGAAAATAATAAAGAAATCTATTGTAACTTAATTTTAGTCATTGATTGACGTTTTAAGTTTCCATGTTTGTTGTTTGTTTCTTTTGTGTTTTTGTGGTGTACAATAAAGAATATACGTACATACAATATATAAGAATATACATCGTCCTTGGCTTAAAATATTAAGATGGAAGAATAATAAAGAATTGATGAGAAAATGTTAGAAATATTACAAATGACGACGATGATAAACGAAATAGTAAAGTTCTAGATCAGAAAATTAAGTTAACTGATGTCATGGAGCTATCGGTCAATAGAGGAGTTGATAAATTCATAAAAACGCTCAGGTAAGGTTACGTCCACATCGATCAAAAGACAAGCCCACAGACAAATCTATCCGATTAAAGAGAAACGTTCCCATCACACCAATTTAAAAACACGAATTCTAAATTTATTTTCAAGTTTTTTTTTCGATAATTTAAAGCACACAAGTGTTCCACCGCCTTGAGTTTTCTGAGCAGATTTTGTTTATTATTTCGATCTAAAATCCTAAAATTGGCATATTGTGGTCCATACATTTATACAGATTAAGGTAGCACATAAGTTTTATTCGACGGTGGACACCGACTAAATATTATTTACTGGCTTTTACATAATGTTGTGAACTTACTGTGAAGCTTAGATTTTTCTGGGGACTCTTTCTTCGGGAAAACTTTCTGTTTCCTAGCTCTTCTACAATCCTGATTATATTACTACCTCGTTTGGAAATATCCTTAAAAAGTACAGCAAAATTTTAAAATTTTCACTATTTTAAGGTAATTCAATAAAAACTAATCGCAAAAACACATTTTTCTACGGATATGTTTAGAATTTGTTATTTAGAAACCGGACCAGACCGGTGGCGAAAAACAATTTAGTTATTGTTTGTTATTTGAGGTAGTAAAATAACGCATGTATTTTCATGTAGGGCTTATATTATAACACGACAGCGCGATACTCGGCGTCGCAACAGCCACATCAAAAAATCGCGCCAAGGCATCATAGATAGCATAGTTATCCAGAGTCGCGCTAAAATAGCGACAATAGCGCCAAATCGCGAAAATCACGCTACATCACGCTAACCTAACCATGAGATTCCACTGACGCAACATCAAACATATTGTAATGTCTCGAAACTTGTCGGATGAAACGAATCCAAAACTTGTTTTAGTTGAGAATGACGTTCACACTGCAAGATACTGGATAAAATCATGTAAACAAAACAGATTACGAACTATTAATAATTAATTGTCCATTCATAATAACAAATAAAGTGTGTGTGTGTGTGTGTGAAATTCACACACGGCAGAAGTGAAACTTCGATAAAGTAGCCTACGAGAGAATGAGATAAATATAACGTATTCTATCTCATTCTCTCGCAGGCTAAATCCTATTGTGGACGTGTTTTTATCATCACCGAATTTTCAAATCACAACTTCTATAAAGATGTTTCACTTCAAAATCCTTTATTGTGTTCTAAGATTTTTACAATTTGTCTCAGAAGGCTTGTCTCGGTCTATAAAATGTCAAACAAGTCTCGCAACAAGTTGTGTGACAACGGATACACGACTCGACATATAGTTTTCAACATGTTTTTATGTGAATGTTGCGTCAATTGAAACTAATGATAATATATCGCGACAGACGAAATACAACCTAAACTCTAAACAAAAACACAAGTCACCAGCGACCTCAATTTACGTAGATGGGCCCTGTCAAACTAAGAATGTGACCTTATTTTATTAACGCCGTCGCGGGGACAAGGAAAGGACTTACACAGGTGAGGGACATGCACCACAAGTCGGACGCCCAACTTTTTTCTATGAAAGGGCCCATCTAGTAAGTACCTATATGTATGTCACTGTAAAATAAAAAAGAATAATATCAAATATTATTCTTTTTAGTACCATTAACTACCGAACTTGTAAATTATCGACAGATTGTGAACCGTTTAATGTTCTGAGTGTCAATTTTTGAAATATTCGTTTCAAAACGTTTTCTTGTCTGTTTCTTGTAGGTTAGGTTAGGGTTCGACATAAATAATCAGGTAGGCTAATATACCTAACAGATTACAATCTTCCGAAAAATAATACGTTAAATTGTAATCTGTCGACAGTTTACAATCTCGCTAGTTATAATTTTTTTTTTCTAACCACTACAAGTTAGCCCTTGACTGCGATCTCACCTGATGGTAAGTGGTGATGCAGTCTAAGATGGTAGCGGGCTAACCTGTTAGGGGCATGGCAGTTATATTAAACCCATACCCCTATTCGGTTTCTTCACGACATCGTACCGGAACGCTAAATTGCTTGGCGGCACGTCTTTGCCGGCAGGGTGGTAACTAGCCACGGCCGAAGCCTCCCACCAGGCCAGACCAGGGAAAATTGAGAAATTACAAATTCCCAAATTGACCCCGGGACCTCCGCACGTTAAGACAACAGCGCTACACACTGCGCCACGGAGGTCGTCAAAAACCGTTAGATTACAATCTAACGGTTTTTGCAATTTTACGGTGACATATATATCGTTGCGCAACACAACCTAATAGGCTTATTACACTGCACTCTTTACAGTGTGGCCCTTTCTACCTAAATCTTATAACACTACACTGCAGTGTAAGAATCCCTGGGAAAAGTGCAATGCAATAGCCCCATGAACCCCAAACAAAAACACGAGTCACCCAAAACGGGCGCACAGTAAGTTCAGAAGACAACCGGAGCGGCAGTGAGCGAGCAAGCCTCTAGCGGCGGGGGGCGTTATAACTCCATGTCCTGCGCTTCGTCGTCGCTGAACTCGGACATGGAGGACTCGGACTCGCTGTTGGCGCCGTTGGCCGGCTTGGAGCCGGACGCGGGCGTCGCGCCCATACCTGTAATCGCGTCCTTCTCTAGCAACGCCTCCTCAGTGGCGAATCTCCGAACGTAGTCTAGAATGGGGGTATTACGAAAACCTTCACTTATCCATACTAATATTATAATCTGGCGTAATTAATATTAACAAATCATAATTAAAACACTTAAAATCGCTTATCCTATCTAATATTATAATTGGGTATTTGACAACTATCTTATCTTTTTAACAAATTAGAATGGGCAAAGAAGACTAATGTTCGATCAAATAGACTTTGGACCTTGAGAACTCCTCACCATTCAACAGCAGCATTTCGTGGTAGCTTTAAATTTGCGGCTACGAAATGTTGGAACGACTTGCCCCCTCCCCTGCGTGATACGAGCAAGTCAAACTGATTGTTTAAATTAAAATTAAGAAAGCTATTGTTATGTCAGCAAAAGGGTGAGGTCGTGGAGTAGGCGCTGCTTATATCACCATACTTACATATATTACCATTATTATTATTTATTATTTATTATTATTGTTGTATGTATATAATTATCATAATAAGTACATTATTATTTCAGTTTATCTTTTTTATACTCTGTTTACTTTATCTCGATAGTTTAGCTTCGTTACGTTACACTAACCGATTTTGAATTACCTAACATCTTTGTATTTTATTTTTCTAGTACTAACTCGTCCGAAACTCGTGGATCCACGGAAGACCAGCGCTGTGTCTGTGGTCGAACCACAGTCATAGCATAATGCTGAGTGGAGTCCATTTTGGGATCACACAACTCATATTTCTGTCTCATATCTTTCTACTATAGTTATTGTATTGTGGTTCCAAATAAACACTTTTTCTTTCTTTCTTTCTAACTAGTCAAATCAGGACCTTTTACTCAAACGTCAAAACGCGTGCTTTAAGGGTTTTTGTATGAAATATTGCATAGTGACGTCATCAAAGTTCGACGCACTTTTTTACTTTAATCGATAGTTTAAAATAGTTATACAACATAAAAATAATAGGGGACGTGGATATTACGACTTTTGGGAGATTCTCTATTAATCTGAAAATCACAAAAAAAAAAAAATTGAATAGTTGTCAAATACCCAATAAAGTGTGTCTTTCTGTCTGTCTGCTATGCTTTAACGGGCCCATTTTTTCAACAGATTTTGATGGTAGGTTATAGACTACTAGCTGATGCCCGCGTCTACGTCCGCGTGGATTGAGGTTTTTTGGTTCCCGCGGGCACTAGCTAGTTTAGGTAATAATTATTTAGGCTAGCGTGTCCGTGTCAGGCAAAAGTCCCATAAAATTTAAGATTAAATAATTTAAAAACTCTGCCCTGCCAAAAAACTAAACTAAAAAGTTAAAATTCTAAATTAATCTAGATAAATTGGTATCTTATTCACATTTTTATTAAATGATATTTTTTTGTGGATCACTGGATATAGAACTATAGTGTCATATATTTTTGGTATCTACTCATAATTTTCTAGATGACGATTATATAGTTTATCTTATTTTCGAATTTTTTTTTTCAACTTTAGTCTTTAATGCGGGACCATGGTCACCCCATCAATTTTTTTTACATTTTACTAGCCTATGTCACTTAGGTTCTATCGGGTTAATATACCTAACAGATTACAATCTACCGGAAAATAATGTATTAAATTGTAATCTTTCGACAGTTTGCAATAGCGCGAGTTAGATTATAATTTAACGGTTTTTGCAATCTTACGGTGACATAATATATATAATATACAAACTCACATACATACATACATGAACGCTGAAAACAATATATACTCCTTTTTATACGACTGCCTGAAAAAAGCAGTAGGTACATTGTTTCAGGGTTCATGTATTATGTGTGTATGTATGTGAGTTTGTATATTCCACTATAACTTCTAAACGCCTGAACCGATTTTGATAAATGAGGTATCGTTAGACTCAGCTAATTCGGGTTACCTAGCTTATTCCGAGAGACACAGGCTAGTAAAATTTTAAAAAAAAATGATGGGGTGACCATGGTCCCGCGTTAAAGACTACATATGAAAAAAAAAATCGAAAAGAAGATTAACTATATAATCATCATCTAGGAAATGATGAGTAGATTCCAAAAATATATAACACTATAGTTCATAAGTGATTCACAAAAAATATAATTTAATAAAAACGTGAATAAGATAAGGTTAGTCGACATCACAAGAGACCGAAGAGCTGGCTGCTACCTCGGACAAAGAATTAGCCTAGCTATTCAAAGGGGGTACACTGCCAGCATCTTCAGAACCTTGCCTAAAGGGACTCCTTTTAATAATATTTTTTACTCATTATATTATATTTTTAAGGCTTTAAATATTATTAAGTTTCCTTTTATTTCTTTGTTGAAAATAAATTATAATTAATTTACATAATATATTAATTATAAAAGTCGAATAAGATTCTTATTTAACTAGATTAATTTAGATTTTTAACTTTTTAGTTCGCCTTTTGGCAGGGCAGTCGTGTTTTTTATATGTTTTTTTTTAAATTCTGACTTGTTTCAGGCAGTCGTGTATCAAAAAGTGGGGTTGGCCTCACCTGAGACTTTCTTCTTGTACTCCTCTGGCTTGTGGAGGTACATCGCGGCCGCGTCGCCGTTGAGCGGGTCGATGGGATTGGGGTACGTTAGCAGCTGGGGCAGGAACGACTCGAATATATTCGACAGGTCTGCAACAGTCGTTGAGACGGGCTGTTAGTGACCCATATATGTATATATATATATATATATATATATATATATATATATATGTCACCGTAAGATTGTAAAAACCGTTACATTATAATCTAACTCGCGAAATTCTAAACTGTCGAAATATTAGAATTTAACGCATTATTTTCCAGTAGATTGTAATCTGATAGGTATTTAAACCCGATAAAACCTAAGTTCCCGGCCTGCGGCCTAGCACTACTTGATTATTTATGTCGAACCCTCACCTAACCTACAAGAAAGAGACAAGAAAACGTAAATAAAATGAATATTTCAAAAATTTACACTCAGAACATTGAACAGTTTAAAATCTTTCGACAGTTTAGAATTTCGCGAGTTAGATTATAATCTAACGGTTTTTACAATCTTACGGTGACATATATATAACTCGCGTAATTGCAAACTGTCGAAAGATTACAATTTAACGCATTATTTTCCGGTAGATTGTAATCTGTTAGGTATTTAAACCCGATAAAACCTAAGTGTTACCTTAATAAGTAAGTGATAAAACCTAAGTAAGTACTTGATTATTTATGTCGAACCCTAACCTAACCAGGAAAGAGACCGGATTGCTGTATTTTATAGTTTTATTTTATCACAATAAATAGCAATCTCACTCGAAATAGAAAAATAAATACGTTTTTTATAATCCATGAATCCCATTTCATTAGATAAATTTATAATTTCATTGATTCTTGGTTACTGTCATCATGCCTATTCTCAGTACTAGCCCGGAGTTAGGAAGCTGGCGGTGTTTCACCCCCGTGCCTCGGAGAGCACGTTAAGCCGTCGGTCCCGGTTATAATCACTAACATGAGAATAGTCATCAAACCCGCATTGGAGCAGCGTGGTGGGCCTAAGCTCTATTTCCCTCTCTCCTATGAGAGTGGAGGCCTGTGCCCAGCAGTGGGACGTTAATGGGCTGTAGTGGTGGTAGTGGATACCTGTGTTTAAAGTTTTGATTATTGATTGAATATTAAATTAACAACTTAGAACCCCGGTTCGTGGTTTTGTTTAAAAAAACAAGAGGGTTCGGTAGTCTGTGTCAACGCGTCACCTGTCAAAAAAGGGAGATATGTCATGTACGGCGGGAATGGTGAACGGAACGGATTTTGCTATATTAGAAAAGTGAATATAATGTCGGAGAATAGGCATGATGACTGATTTTCAAAAATGGTCAGTTTATGTTCTTTTTTTTTTGTTTGTCCTCTATTTATCCTCCGACATGATGATCGGAGACTTTTCATAGCTGACATGGCTTAATTTTTTTTTTTTTTGGATTGCTCTGTTGGACGAGAATGAGCTGCTATGTTTTTTCTTTTTAGCATTTCATTTATCATTATTATCTATAACATTATTTTATACGTCAGTTTATGTTCGCAAGTATCTACTATTTCGAAAAAATATATTATTTGAGCAGAAAAATAAGGTTTGGTAGATAAAATTGGCATTTGAAATTTAAATTTTAAAATTCACGCCAAAACGCTCGCCGGTGTCATGGCGTCGTTTGTGACGTCACTATTGTTTTTACCAGTGTACTCCGTGTAGTGTGCAGTAAACAATAGTGTGATTGTCAAAGCTCGAAAACAAACAATTGTGACGTCATTCGCTTCTTGGTGTTTAATCCATTATGGCGGATTGCTGTATTATATGGTTTTATTTTATTAAAATAAATAACAATCTCACTCGAAATAGAAAAATAAATACGTTTTTTATAATCTATGAATCCTATTTCATTACATAAATTCATAATTTCATTGATTCTTGGTTACTGTCATCATGCCTATTGAAGTAGCTGTTTGATTGCTGTGAGAGTTTCCCTACATATCATATGTATATAGATGACGCATCTGTCTCACCGTATAACGCGGTCCAGGCTTGGTTGATGACGTCGAGGCACACAGTGCCCGAGACCTCGTCGATGTTGGGGTGGTACACTTTGTTCATGAACCCGATGGAGGGGGACTTGAACGGGTAGTGGTCGGGCAAATGGACGCGCACTCGCCACACTCCGCCTTCGTACGGCGCTGGAAATACAATATTCCCTGCTTGACTCTTGTTTTTTTTGAAGTGAAACTTCTTTAGAATTGTTGTGATATGAAAATTCTATGAAACGAAAAAGAGACAAACATATTCATAATAGGGTTTATAGGCCTAGAATCGTTGTGATAATATTCCGGGCTTGACTCTTGTTTTTTTTTTTGAAGTGAAACTTCTTTAGAATCGTTGTGATATTAAAATTCTATGAAACGAAAAAGCGACAGTAAAGAGAGACAAACATATTCATAATAGGGTTTATAGGCCTAGAATCGTTGTGATATGAAAATTCTATGAAAAGAAAAAGAGACAAACATATTCATAATAGGGTTTATAGGCCTAGAATCGTTGTGATAATATTCCGGGCTTGACTCTTGTTTTTTTTTTTTGAAGTGAAACTTCTTTAGAATCGTTGTGATATGAAAATTCTATGAAACGAAAAAGCGATACAAAAAAGAAATAGGGTTTATACGCCTAGAATCGTTGTGATAATATTCTGGGCTTGACTCTTGTTTTTTTTGAAGTGAAACTTCTTTAGAATCGTGATATGAAAATTCTATGAAACGAAAAAGCGACAGTAAAGAAAGACAAACATATTCATAATAGGGTTTATAGGCCTATTACATTGCACTTTCTACAGGGCACTGTGGTAAGGGTGGGCCCTTACTCCCTAAGTCTTATTAGTGTAATAAGACACTGATTCAAGTGTAAGGGTCCCTGTGAAAAGTGCAGTGTAATAGGCCTCTTAATGACAAAGTTGCGTGGAAGCAACCGCGCCTAGTCTATTCTATTAGAAATATAGGTGGTATTTAACCGGCTTCAAAAGACGGAGGTTTTTAATTCGACACGTATGTAGGTATGTAATATTATTGGAACTCCAAAACATTCACATATGATAATCTTTGAAGGCTTCCAAACCAATATATAAAACTAACTGAAGCCCACGACTTCGACCGCATGGAATAAGATTTTAATTCCCACGGGAACTCTTTAATATTTCGGGATAAAAAATCCACTCTCTAGGTCCTCAACTATGCCCATGCAAAATATCAAGTCGATCAGTTGCTCTGTTGCGGCGTGATTGAAGGACAAACTAAGAAACAAACACTTTCGCATTTATAATATTAGTATGATAAAGGTTTTTGTTATGGTCATAATACTCACTGCCTGGAGGTCCAAAGAATTTTACGCAGAACTCGTTCAGCCCCCCGAGTATCGTCACCTCATGCTTACTCTCGATGCTGGGCAGATTTACGTTGAGGAAATAATTGAATTAAATTGATAACGTTCATATAAATAGTTCTAAGTTGACCCAAAATAGCCGTCTGCGCAGGTACATTGTACTACAGGGCTGAGCGGAGCATGCGCGGGGAGCGAGAGGTATGGTAACGCGCGGTCCCTCGCGGCGCCCCTCATACCGCATTATTAATTTATTTATTATTTATTTATTTATTATAAGGCCCGGATGCGCGGAGATGTCCGAAGCGGAGACGAGAAGAGATGTTTTTCCGCATTATTAATTTATTATTTATTATAAGGCCCGGACTCCACCGTGTGCGGAGATGTCTGAAGCGGAGACCAGAAGAGATGTTTTTCAGCTAGGGTGTATCCACCGAAGCTGTGTGGAGATGCGTACTGGCTAGACTGGAGCGGAGATGTGTACTGGCTAGAGCGGAGATGTATGCTGCCTGGAGCGGGACTGAGCTGCGTGCGGTGAGCGTTGGAGGTTGAACCTCGCCGCTAGCTTGCGAGCCAGAGCTCACATCTCCGCAGCGATCGCGCCAAACAAATATGATACATCTCCGCTCAGTGGTATCCACTGAAGCTGAGCGGAGACGATATGTGGGAATAACGAAATTCTATTGGTTGTTTAAATCACATCTCCTCTCCTCTTTCGAGCCACAGCTCACATCTCCGCAGCGATCGCGCCATACAAATATTATGATACATCTCCGCTCAGTGGTATACACTATACACTGAAGCTGAGCGGAGACGAGCTGTGGGAATAACGAAATTCTATTGGTTGTTTAAATCACATCTCCTCTCCTCTCGTCTCCTGTCCGCTTTGGTCGACTCCGGGCCTAACAATTACATAGTGTTAGAGGGAAAATTTAATGCGAATGGCTCATGGCATCACTGCCTCTATGGTGGTCGGCTCTGTGGTAGAGCTGGCAAACTAAACTAAGGTAAATCGCTGTGAAAAAGGCGGCGAGCGCCCTGTTTGTGTGAATTGCTAAATTAAAGTACTTATAATTAACCAATGTTTCTTTTCAATTTTAGGTACAAAAACTAGTTAACAGTAGTAGTAATCACGGTAACTAAATTCGCTACAAAAATAAATGTACTTAAAGTAAAAATAATCATGAGATTAGTCAGTTTATGTTAAAATTAAAGTACCATTTTAGGACAAAAATAACAAAACCTTTTGTATGTCCTTTCAATGTTTATATTTTAGTTTTCTGGTAGAAAATAACAAAAAATTCCGACTATTATGACTCATAGGTACTTAAAAATTAAACAATGATTTTTTCAGGTGCTGAAATTCTATTAAAAAAAGTTTTTGAAACTTCAGAATGTAAGTTTCATAACGTGAATTCGTCATAGTTGTATCACGGTTACACAAAACACTGATAATGTTTGTATACGATCTTATCAAGTTACAAGTTGACACATAATGAAAAAAGCACGGTTTTCCAACAGTGATAAGTTTAGCAATAATGATAAAGTAATAGGTACCTAATTAGTTAATAAGCTTACCTACATATTTTTTTTTAATGCGACAATCAATTTTAACTTAAGCGATGGGTTCATTTATATGGGTCACCGTAAAATTGTTGATTGTGAACCGTAACATACTGCTTACAATTTAACGCATTATTTTTCGGTAAATTGTAATCTATTATGTATATTAACCCGATAGAAACTGAATATTTATGTCAAACCCTAATTTAACTTATAATTCGCGCGCGAGTTGAATGCAGAGTATATGTATGGTGACACATACATTTACTCTGCATTCAACTCGCGTGCGAACTGTACAAGAAAGAGACAAGAAAACGTAATTACAATAAATTTTTCCAAAATTAATAGTACTCAGAAAATTGAACGGTTCACAATCTTTCGACAGTTTACAATCTGCGAGATAGAAACAATTTACAAGAGTTTACAGAGAGTGCAACCGATTTTAATGAAATTTGGTACAGAGATAGGTTGTATCCCGGGGAAGGATATACGCTACTTTTTGATCTACTTAATTCAATAGTTCCCGCGGAAATCATCTAGTAAAATATAATATTTAAAAATGGCCTACAGATTTTAATCCGAAAAGTATTTCTACTAAATTTAATTTGTGAGTCAACTACTTTTAGTTAATCAATTATTTTTTCCGAATTCGTCATAAAGGCCATTTATCTTTACCTAAGTACTTTTATTAAAGCTGTAGCTGGACTATTCCTGTCCATAAAAGATATTTTTGAAAATTTAATGGGTGGGAAACTCTATCACTTAATGATACACTAAAAACTTTTTTTTTTCCGTCTTTCTGTTGCCGCATCACGCTGAAACTACTGGACGGATTTAACTCAGCACACTATTAACTTAAATAGGTTTTATTCGTTTTTTATGGCGAATACCAAATCGGGTCCCTTCAGGATAGGGCATGATAGTATTGGGTAAATATTTTACTCTATAACTAATTTTGAAAATTTTTTTATCATTAAAAAGTTTATGATGTCGTCAAAAGATCACTGATTTTGCACTTGCGTTAAAGCATCATTAAAGACGATATTATTATCGACCTATTAAGTGGTATAGAGACGGTCGTGATGTCTTTACAGGCCCGCATTGGTTCATTCACTCGGGCTTTCGTTTCGCTGGTCGTAGGTCGTATATATAGGAGCAGTAGACACCTACCAACTATCCATAAGAGGTACATTTACGTGAAATACAGTAGTAAGTCATAATTCCCACCCGCTGATGCCCGCGACTTCTGATTCGTGTTTTTTTTAAATTCCCTAATTTTCTGGGATAAAAAGTAGTCTGTCACTCTGCAGGTCCTCAACTAGGTATATCTATGCAAAAATCACGTCGATCCATTACTCTGTTGCGGCGTTATTGTCGGACAAACCAACAAACAAACCCACTTTCACGTTTAAAAATTAGTATGATTCTAGAACTACCTAGCTGATGCTTACAACAATATAATCCTCTGCTTATTGTTGAAGGTTTTTGAAAATCCTTTTATCCATTCTTTTTGGGATAAAAAGTTCCCATAATGCAATCTATCTAATTTGGTCAAGATCGGTTTAGTGATTGAGCACTGATAAGTAAACAAACATAGTTACTTTTGCATTTAAAATATTATTATTAAGGATGTTGTTGACGTGCTATATTTTATGAGTCATATCGTAGGTATTACAAATTATGTATTATATTTACATACTATGATTCTAGAACAATCACCATAGATTAGTTTACTACTGGTTAGTTAACAGTAGGGTTGCCATAAACAAATTATTTAAGGATGTAAAAATAATAAACAGTGATATACATACTTATTTAATAAGTATAATATAACAGTAACTCTCAATTTAGTTCTCTGCATGAAAGTGTTTGAAAATAAACTAGGTATCAGCTGTACTTTGGTTTGGACTATAGCAAATACAGAATACTTAAAATATTAATACAGGTTAAATTCCTAAAGGAGGGCTCTGGGTTCTATCCCCGGCAGGGTCAATTTTTGGAATTTATAATTTTATTTTATTTTATTTAATTTTCCCTGACCTGGCTTGGTGGGATGGTTTGGTTGTGGCTAGGTAGCATCCCACCGGCAAGGATGTGCCAAGCGATTTAGCATTCCGTTCGCGTTTACCACCAGGTAGGATCACAATCAAGCAGTAACTTTTAGTAAAATAAATAAATAACTGTTCACAACTGGCAGACCTTAATCTACAAAAACTATAATCTGTTTTGATTCTAAATAGTAACTTTTTGCTAGTAAGTATACCCTAATTATTTTTTAAATATTGTGACATCCCTACATTACATAGACCTAGCTACATCAACTACTTGAAATGCAAAGGAGGTGTTTTGGTACCTTTTGTTTACTATTCAATCATATTAAATCTGTAGGGACTCAGGACCTCTTATGGAAAACAGAAAACTGCATCTGCATTTTATATTCATGACTACCAAGTGTTGAAATATGTAAACTCAAAGTTGAATTCATATTGTTTTTTCAAGTAAGTTCTTTAAGCAGCAGGGCAACCGCGTATCTTCTGGATCAATCATTGTTACAGTATCAATTGTTGTGATTGGCTGAATTTGTGGTATTCTTGCTGCATCAATGGATTTTGTCTAACAGTGGAAGAGTGTTATCCAATCAGAGGTGATTGCGATCTTTACACTGTAGCTGTCAGAGATACGCGGTTGCCCAGCAGGTTTTTTAAAGTGTCTTTAGAGACATTGATTCTATGATGTCTTATATGAGATCTATGATATTGATTTAATGATATGTCATTAAATCAAATCATTGAAGAAATATATAGTTTGACAAATAAACTCTGTGGCACAGTTGTGAATGACTACATAGGAGGTTTTGATTTTGATCCCTTCTGAGTTTTTTATGGGTGCACCACCAGACCAGGGTGCGTTTAGCTTTAGTTTTAAGATACCATAATTGATTATCACCATCATGTTTTAAAAGTTTTGGATGTCAATTAGTGTACTGTGTACCTCAATTAATTAAATAAATATATATTGATATTGATGCCTAGAAGGACCAATTTGGGAACTTAAAATTTCCTAACACCAGGTGTGAAGCTGTGGCTGCTTGTTAAACTACCAGCTAACTTAATAATAAGTATATATCTATTTGCATTCATGGGAGTTTTATTACATCATGTTCTTCAATCATTGTCCTTAACAACATTTAACAATGGGGATCACTTGGACTCATAATTGAACGAATTAAAAAATACGACTGTCCTGCCATATATTTTGGAGTATACCTTCTTAAGAAGCGATTTGCGTTGCCTTTGGAATCTTATTCACATTTTTACTAAATGTTTTTTTTTGTGAATCACTAAATATTGAAGTATAGTGTTATATATTTTTGGAATCTACTCATCATTTTCTAGATGATGATTATATAGTTAATCTTATTTTCGAATTTTTTTCTTCAATTTTGGTCTTTAATGCGGGACCATGGTCACCCCATAATTTTTTTTTTTAATTTTACTAGCCTATGTCACCCGGAATAAGCTAGGGATTCTAACGATACCTCATTTATCAAAATCGGTTCAGGCGTATAGAAGTTATGGTGGAATGTACAAACTCACATACATACATACATACATATATACATACATGAACCCTGAAAACAATATACTTTTTTCAGGCAGTCGTATAAAAATGGCTAGAGCTTCACTTCTATGTGTGTGTATATGTCTATCTAGTCTTATTACAAAGCCAGTTATAAAAAGTGGCAGTCAATAAAAAAGAATCAATTTATCAACCAAGCTCAGCTCTATTATTAAAAAAAGGCTTCTACTTTAATCATTTGTTTTCATCAGCTGGGCAACCTCATATCTCTGACAGATACAGTGTAACGATCGCAATCACCTCCAATTGGATAACAATCTTCCACTATTGGACAAAATCCATTGACACAGCAAGAATACCATAAATTCAGCCAATCACAACAATTGATACTGTAACAATGATTGATGCAGAAGATACGCGGTTGCCCTGCTGAATAGAATATCCTCTCAAGCAATGACAGTATATATCAGGAATAGATTAAAGAAATGCAGCTGCACAAGTTGCAGTTAATATAAGAAACTAGGTTTTATGGTTGGTTTTGTCAAAATCAAGCTGTATTTTCTGTTTAAGTCAGTGTAGAGATTATCTCACTCAGGCCAACCTAACTCAACCAACTAATAATTATAATTTTACTATTATTCACTATAAAGATAGTTATTAAGCAAAAGTTAAGTGGTGTTATTGTTTATTCAAAGAATTAGGAAGCTATGCTATTTATGTCTACAGATGATGATGATATTTGGCAGAACACCAAAACTACCATGTTTTTAATTTTTGACTCCAGTGCTAACAAAATATTTATTTATAACGCATGTTTCGAAAATGACGTCATAAAAGACCTTAGGAAAAGTTAGAGCTTAGAACAATGGAACAATAGCTAACATAATTTTTTATAGGTATGATTTAAAAAAATGAGTAGTTATGTGCTCTTATCAATTAATATTAATAAAAAATTAAGTTTAAATTTTATGCTTTGATGAATAAATTGGTGCGATATACCAGGGCTGATGGTGAGAGAAAAAACCGCGCAATTGAGACCGTGGCCTACATACGGATTACGAAATATTACAATCTATACGGAAGAAAGAACACCGTTCTATAGCGTATGATTATCTGCGATATACAGTCGTACAGCTATACGTGCACGGACAAAGCACGCACCTATTATGACTATTTGTGAGCCTATGATAAGCCCTTTGGAATATGTTTTAAATTAGAAATACGATAAAAAGAACTCATAATCGTCACATATCGAGACATTCAAGCAAAGCATTAATACACAATAAGGGCATATCGATTTTGTATCGAATCATGACAATCAGCTGATGGCCCTTCTACCTACTTATTTACATGGAGGATCAAACCAAAGGTGCTTTGTATAGAAGGTAACAAAGGATACAGCTTTATGACGTCGGTGTCCATCCGACGTTTCCCAGCGCTCGGTGACGACATCTTCGTGATCTATTTCTAATAAATCACTGTATCGAACACGAACACTAGCACAAAGCCACACTCGACGCAGCGAGATAAAATTTTTCGTCCACCAACAGCAGTCAGAAAAATAACATTGTAGAAAAACAATGGACACACACCATAGACTAAAATTTAGGAAGATGATGTGTAATGAAACTTATGTTGCCACCTGAAAAAAAATGGCGAAAAGTTCACTACGTTCGACATAATATTTAGTCTTTTAAATGAATAAAGTTATACCAAATAGAAACAATACGAACTCTTATTTTAATATTACTTTTAGATTAATTTTGTAATCTTAGGCACGCTTGAAAGGCCGCTAAATGTGTTTAAGTTTGCTATATCTTTCCATTAGACGTCAACCCCAGAATTAACTCAAAAAGTCATCGTTCAGCTACCGTGTCGCATGAACAGACTCATGACGGCCCCGAACCAGTTCAGAACCGGTGATATGTATAAAGCCGATATCAAAAAGTTACAGCATAATAAAATTTATCGAAATCAGTTTAGGCCAATCTATGGAGGGTAGAGGTAAGGAGAAAAGTTGAAAAAGTGTCCAGTGATTGCTATAAATAAAAGTTCGAAAAACTCGCACAATGGCGCTGGTGTAGACAAAGGGTATGGTATCAGTATGCTAAGAATGTAGCAATAATTGTATATGATTTATTGGTATGCCGAGTTAAAAAAAATAATATCAGTGTTGACTAAAGTAGATAATGAAAATTTCAACAACTTACGTTACACAAATTAATGTAGTAAATAAAGACTTATTATAAGTAGTCGTAAGATATGATACGCAGAAAATCGTTATATTATATATTGTTTCCTACTTTATGCGATTTTGAAAAGCGCGCCATAACTTAGCGTTTTAATCTGATGTTAATTTGGCGCTCCCAATTTAATGCACTTCGACTTACAAATTTCTTAAACACAGATGATTCTCCATACCTCTACCCTCCATAGGCCAATGACATTGAACAAGGTTTAGGCTCAGGATTAAGTTGTGCCCAAAGTGCCCAATAAGGTGTTATGCCAGCGGCCTTTAATTTTAGTTTTATTATAATTTACAATATAGTTAAATCAGTAAATAAATTGGGTCGTCTGTAATAAGCTTAAATTTGACACTTGTACAATGTGGCCATTACAAATAACTACTCTGAAAGTCTGAAATCCACTGAAATCCAAGCACAGACAAGAAGCCATTTCGAGAATTATGCGTCAAAATATCAAAAAAAATCTAATTTTTTGTCTACGCCCCACTGAAACTTCGCGTGTGTGATCCGTGGAACATTATTTTTAATTCGATCTAAATATAGTTTTATTTCAATTATCTCATCCCAAAGTTTAGTTAAAAAGGTGCGCGTGTTTACGGATGGTGTGTCTGCGCGAAACGATATCGAAAACATGTGTTTTGATGTGAATATAAAGTTTGTGAATTGATGACACTGTCGAGTTAGTGAGTCGGTGGGCAAATTGTAATTATTGCTGATAGCTGTTATTAAATTGTTATTGGATTGTGCGAGGAATTTGCGGGAACGTTTGCGGGCGGCGTGCGGGCTGCGTACGTATGTGGGATCAGTGAGTTCTGTGATAGCGGGAGTTTAAAGTACCGAAGTCCATTTCCGGTGGAGTCGTGATGAGGTATCGTCGATAAATTGTGATCGTTTAGGCGTGATTTTGAACGGCGGGATGGCGAACTCCACGATTGGGGCTACCTTCGATGAAAATGACATGTCCAGGTAAAAATTATTCCATGGAAATGGCTAAAAGTATAAAAGTTTAGTTGAGTTACTCCTATAAGAATAACATACACCTAGCAACAGTTAATGCAAAGTTAATATTAGTAAGCCTATCGGGAAAATCCCAATTAAGTAATTAATTATTATTGTTTTCAAAGTCACACCACTTCCACACAATTCATAATTCTAAATAATCATTACAAAAACTAACTTACTAACATTAAGTATATATTTCTAGTGACACATTATATTTATTTTAACATCTGCTGTATCTTCAGTAACTATTCACAAATCAATGAATTGAATAAATGCAAGCTTGAGCCTTAGTAAAAAATTCAAGTCTTACTATTGGAAGGAAAATTTATTCAAGTCTCATTATTTCAAACTGAATTTTAGTCCTATACACAAGTTTAAGTAATCTGTTAAATAAAAGTATGATTATGGAATTTATAAAATTTTTGATTGTATGATATGCTATCATATAATCAAAAATTGTATATATAAATTATATAAAAGTGTGCATTTGATATTAGCTCTGGCTTTGTGTGGAACTATGGTTAAATAGGTGTCTTTTATTTTACTAATTTGATTTTATTGTTAAACTTATAAAAAAATAGGAACAGCAGAGTTTTTAGCTAGTTCTTCTTGGTTGGTGGCATTCTAAACTAGCAGTAGATTCATTTGATGATTCAAACGCACTTTTAAAAGTTTTTATTAAAAAAAACATTTGAATTTTGAAGACAAGTTCTTTACAATTTTATAGTTAGTTCTCGATATTGGTCTCATCTATATCTACAATGTAATATCCATACTAATATTTTAAATGCGAAAGTGTGTCTGTCTGTCTGTCTGCTACGCTATCACAGCCCATCTGTTCAACCGATTTTCATGAAATTTGATACAGAGATAGTTTATATCCCGGGGAAGGACATAGGCCTCTTTTTATCCCGGAAAAGTCAAAGTTCCCGCAGGTATCAAAAACCTTAGTCTACGCGGACGAATTTGCGGGCATCATCTAGTAGAATATAAAGACAATATTGCCAACAGAGTAAGCTCAGTCAAGCTTACAATGTGACCCAGTTTTGCATACCACCATTAAAATAAATCCTTTTGGGTTTATGAGTGGTTTTACTGCTATTCTATTTTCTCAGACAGGTTAACTGCCAGATGAAATATAAACATAAATACCTAATTCATATGAAAAACGAAAATGGAATTATTTATTTCACATAGGGCAACTTACAAAATTTATTGTATACTTACTATGATCTGTATACTATATCCAATTGGTCTAAAATGAAATTAAAATTAAAGCCAGTGTCACTCGGGAAGATGTAAGGATTCTAACGATACCCCATACATCCAAATCTGTTCAGGAATTCAGAAGTTATGGTGAAATAAGGAAACTCGCATACATACATTTATATTTATACTATTATATTATAAATAAATGCGTAATGGATGGATGGATGTTTGTTACTTAATCACACCAGATTGGCTTAATGTAGCTATATAAAATTTGGCACAGAGTTATATTTTAATCTGGAATAACACATAGGCTACTTTTTATCCTGGAAAACTAAAGATTTCCTGCTGGAACCAAAAACCCTCAATCCTTGCAGACAGACGCGGGCAATCAACTAGTACAAATATACATAAATGAACCCATTACACACCTTTTTGGAACAAAGTTCCTTATGGGACGATGCGGAGAGTACCCTAGCCGAAAAAAAAACGTCCGTAACGAAAATGCGTGGACTAAGATTTTTATGTATATTATTCCCATTACACTAAAGCATTAAAGTTTAATTTTGAATGTAGTAAATTTATATTTAAGACCTTTTATCTTTGCAACAACGCAAGCATGTTGATGAAGCTGCTAATCCACATTTTTACCCCCTACCCAAAAAGTGCTCAACGCGGCTAAAGAAGTTTTCACTTCAAAAATCATAATAAAAAATTTATACCTGAATAATTATTTTCTTTTTACCTCGACTAGAACTTGAAATTAATATTTATATATATCATTCCTGTCCAGTGTCCAACGACATCAGACTTTTTCTGGCTGGGCTGGCCTGGGCTATTTGTACTGCCAAATACATCTTAAACTCCTCACTGCACTTATTTTTGATTCACATTGGCAGCAAATTACGGGTATACGCTAGTATATTATAAACCTAGTTATTTAGTTGAATGTTTGTTTGTGGCAGCTGGTACTTTGGCGGGCTGTCTCGGGTGGAGGCGACGGAGCTGCTGCTCAACGAGACGGAGCGCGGCGTTTTCCTTGTGAGGGACTCCAAGACTATACATGGGGACTATGTGCTGTGTGTCAGGTATTTACTCTGGTAAACTCTCTTTTGAAAAAAAAAAGTCGTCTTAACATGGAAGGGCTCGATTCCCGGCAGGGTCAATTTAGGAATTTATAATTTCTGAATTTTCTCTGGTCTGATCTGGTGAGATCGGCCGAGGCTGGTTACCTGGCAAAGACGTACCGCCAAGCGATTTAGCATTCCGGTACGATGCCTTGTAAAACCCGACTAGGCAGGCTAAAAAATGTTTACAATCTCCAACAAGTGAACTTAATTTAACGAATAAAAAAATACGACTGCCTTGCCATATTATTTTTGGAGTTTAGACCTCCCTAAGAAGCGATTTGCATATTATAGCCGTTGGAATCTTATTCACATTATTATTAAATGATATTTTTTTGTGAATCACTGGATATTGAACTATAGTGTTATATATTTTTGGAATCTACTCATCATTTTCTAGATGATGATTATATAGTTAATCTTATTTTCGAATATATTTTTTTCAACTTTAGTCTTTAACGCGGGACCATGGTCACCCCATCAATTTTTAAAAAATTATACTAGCCTATGTCACCCGGAATAAGCTACGGATTCTAACGATACCTCATTTATCAAAATCGGTTCAGGCGTATAGAAGATATGGTGGAATATACAAACTCACATACATACATACATACATGAACGGTGAAAACAATATACTTCTTTTTGAAAATATTAATGAAATCGATATTTTTATACGACTAAAAATAACCGATTTCATTAATATTTTCCATCTACCCTCTTTACAGGGAGGACCGTGTATCGCACTACATAATCAACCGCGTGGTATCCGCCGACGGCACCACTCGATACCGCATCGGCAACCAGCTGTTCGCGGACATGCCCGCCTTGCTCGCGTTCTACCGGCTGCACTATCTGGACACCACGGCGCTGGTAAGGCCCCTGCCACAGGCGAGGGTCAAATCTGCCCCCGCCGTGCCACCGTCGCACTTCCACGTTTTGGAAGTCGTCATCGCCAAATTCGACTTCGATGGCACTGTGAGTATTGATTGTCATCCATACTAATGTAAATAGAGTGAGCCTGTCTGTCTGTCTGCAGTGGCGTGCAGTTCATAGAGGCATAAAAGCACTGCTTACCCAAGTGGAAGTACGTCAATGGTCATTTTTACCAAAAAGTGGGTAAATAGGTATTCTGACTTACCAATGCCTACCCTAGCTTCAACCCCTTTTTTTTTTGCCTATTACACTGCACTTTTCACAGGGCCCTGTGGTAAGGGTGGCCATGGTCGCTAGTTACAGAGTGGCTTATTACACAGCAATAAGGATCAAATTAGCGACCCTTTCACCCTAAATCTTAATACACTACACTGATTCAAATGTAAGGGTCCCTGTGATAAGTACAGTGTAATAGCCCTATTACAAAAACCTACCCTAGCTTCAAACCCTGTGCATGCCAGTGTCTGTCTGTCTGCTACGCTTTCCCGGCCCATCTTTTCAAGCAATTTTGATGAAATTTGGTACAGACAGAGGTAATTTGCATTCCCCGGAAAGGACATGGGCTACTTTTTATCCCGGAAAATTAAGGAGTTCCCGCGGGAATTGAAAAACCTTAATCTACGCGGTCGAAGTCGCGGGCATCTATGTATTTTATGGGATTAATTTCTAAAATTTCATATGGAAACAATCACTTTGTTGTCCGTTTGTATGTCTGTCAACCATATATTTCTCGGGAACGCGTGGAGGTATCAAGTTTAAATTAATATCAAATAATTATAGTCTGCGCACGAGCTCCGAGGAATCGGGGTCTGAAGAAACGACGGCTGTATACCTCCCCCGATCGTCGCTCCATATCCAGTTCGCTCCCAGCACTAGTTTCGAGCTTGACGCGTGTAATTTTGCGTTAGCAGTATTGTTTTGCACTTTAAACAACTCTAGGTCATTACTTTAACATTCCATAGGATTACTCGGAGCTCGCGCGCGGACTATAGGTCTAAGATCCCTTGAAGCTGTAAAAAAATCAAACTTCTACGTCAACGCAATCAAAAGATACGGCCGCAATCGCATATTTTGCATATTACATTCGCTAATAAATCAAAACCTATAGAGTACTTCCCGTTGACTTAGGAGTCATGAAATTTAGCAAGAAGCAAGGTCTCACATCACAAGTATAGTAAAAAACCGAAAATCGTTATTTAACGTTAATCGTTATTCAGGGTTCCGTTCTCATGTGTCGAATTGTTTGTCAGGTGATATCATTTTAGCTCCATATGTATTTCACAGCTGATTGCGTGCTGTTATCATATTATTTTCTTTCATGTTATTTACTAAAATAATTTATAACGTGTGGTGGTACGGAACCCTT
This sequence comes from Erebia palarica, assembly GCA_964035005.1. Lineage (NCBI taxonomy): Eukaryota > Metazoa > Arthropoda > Insecta > Lepidoptera > Nymphalidae > Erebia > Erebia palarica. The sequence continues at coordinate 1,208,607 of OZ035992.1, forward strand.
TGTACGCGAGTCATAAAAAGTTTTTTTACCTGTCTTCTAAGTTGTCTCTAATTTTGTGCCTCACTTTAATTTTCCCGCAATTTTGGCGGCTTTGCGTATTCAATGAGACAAGATTCGACATGGCCGACTTCCATCCGGACAGCTATTGAGAATTTTTTTTGCACTTTTAATTCTCTTTCTATTCCCTTACTCTCATAGTCCGATGCAACGGCAATCCGACACGACCGGGCATAAAGTTCTTTTTAGCAATGTCACAAAAACAGTCAACTCATTTTGTAAACCCTCCACAGTTGATGGTGTTCAATAATTTTTTAATCGTACCGTACGTATAATATAAAAAATGCGAAAGTGTGTTTGTTAAGCGGTTTACCTTGAATCACGCCGCACGGACCAACGTGTTTTTTTTCCTGGGTATAGTTGAGGACCTAAAGAAGTTCCCATGGGAATAAAAAAGTGTGTGTGCAATTCACACAGAGCAGAAGTGAAACTTAGAAAAGAACGTCTACGAGAGAAAGAGATAGAACACAAGTTGTTCCATCTCATTCTCCCGCAGGCTAAAGCCTATTAAGAATATGAACCTTTTTTTCGTGTCGCTTTTTCATTTCAAATCAATTTTCAAATCACAACGATTCTAAAGAAGTTTCACTTCAAAAACTAAAAACACGCGGACGAAGTCGCGATCATCATATAGGTATACCTTACAAATACATAGTCCGCAATGAAAATAATGTCCGTTAAACAAAAAAATACATTCCGCAAAGTGTTTCAAAGCTTCTAAACTATGCCAGCATAAGAAATTGTGGGTATTTTCGTCATACCCATCGCATGACACACATACCTGGTTTGGTTTTTGCTTTATTTATAGCCATAGATCTGGTGAACGGTGATTATATGAGTTTAGTCATACTACCATCCAGCGCAGCGATAGTTGCGATCTATTTTGATGGAATATTCTGGAACACTTCCGGCAAAAAAGCGTAGTGACAGACTGCCTATTCTGGCGGTTCAAGTAGTAAAAATGTAAATTCCCATATTCACTCTGCCGAGAATCGAACCCGGGACCTCCTACTGTAAGAATGTTCACAGTGCTCACCACTGCGCCATCCTTATACCTATGTCCCTGAGATGAAATGGACAAAATCAGTTAAACAGATGGGCTATAGACAGACATGCCTTACTTTTGTACTTACCATTTGTATGGATTAACATTCGAACGATCAATCTTAGCCTAAAACGACTTGCCAATTATTGATTTTCTAGCAGTTAAACACGTTCAGATCGTTTGTATCGACCCTTATATTGCACATTGTATAGGTACATGTCTAGGCCAAAATACCGGTAATCTAGCCTGTAGTGGTTAAGAGTTAAGACCTCGACTTTCGGTTAGAGGTCTGGCGTTCGATTCGCGGGCATGCACCTATAACTTTTCGGAGTTTTGTGAACAAGTTGTTGATATTGCACATTCCTGAAATTTCATTATGTACTCAAACTAGTCAATTTCAGACAAATACGTCATTTAGCGGGTAAAAAACCATCGCTTTCTGCCCTAGGGCAGAAATGACGTATCAAGGCCCTCCTTGACCGTGACGCGAGAGTCAGCTTTATCGAGTCATGTTTTTAATTTTGCAATAGCAGGGTTATATTGTTCTAGGAATAGTACAATACTTAAAAGTTTCTTTGTCTGTGCAAATAGCTGTTTAATTTCTAAATTCCTTAAAATACTGATTTATCATACCGGAACGCTAAATCGCTTGGCGGCACGTCTTTGCCGGTAGGGTGGTAACTAGCCACGGCCGAAGCCTCTCACCAAGCCAGACCAGGGAAAATTCAGAAATTATGAATTCCCAAATTGGTCCTCCGCACGTTAAGACAACAGCGCTTCACACTGCCCTACGGAGGTCGTCAAACCTCAAGATTCAACCTCAAGGTCAAAATTCCTCGGACCTCGTGCGAACTGTATCTATGTATCTGTCACCGTAAGATTGTAAAAAGATTATATATAATCTAACTCGCGAAATTGCAACAAACTGTTGAAAGATTACAATTTAACGCATTATTTTTCGGTAGATTGTAATCTGTTAGGTATATTAACCCGATAGAACTTAAGTGGCACTACTACCTGATTATATATGTCGAACCCTAACCTAACCTACAAGAAACAGACAAGAAAACGTAAATACAATGAATATTTCAAAAATTGAACATTGAACGGTTCACAATCTGTCGACAGTTTACAATTTCGCGAGTTAGATTATAATCTAACGGTTTTTACCATCTTACGGTGACAGATACATAGATACTGTGGTTGTGTATTCCCAAATTGGTCCTCCGCACGTTAAGACAACAGCGCCACACACTGCGCCACGGAGGTCGTCAAACCTCAAGATTCCTCGGAGCTCGCGCGCGAACTGTATCTATGTATCTATCCTGGGGCTGTGTTCCAGGACGCGGACGACCTTCCGTTCCGGCGCGGCGAGAGGCTGATGGTGATCAACAAGGACGAGGAGCAGTGGTGGACGGCCCGCAATGCGCACGGCAAGACTGGCTCCATCCCCGTGCCCTACGTGCAAAGGGTGAGAATATTGTCTTTAAGTTTAGAAGACTGGCTCCATCCCCGTGCCCTACGTGCAAAGGGTGAGAATATTGTCTTTAAGTTTAGAAGACTGGCTCCATCCCCGTGCCCTACGTGCAAAGGGTGAGAATATTGTCTTTAAGTTTAGAAGACTGGCTCCATCCCCGTGACCTACGTGCAAAGGGTGAGAATATTGTCTTTTAGTTTAGAAGACTGGCTCCATCCCCGTGCCCTACGTGCAAAGGGTGAGAATATTGTCTTTAAGTTTAGAAGACTGGCTCCATCCCCGTGCCCTGCAAAGGGTGAGAATATTGTCTTTAAGTTTAGAAGACTGGCTCCATCCCCGTGCCCTACGTGCAAAGGGTGAGAATATTGTCTTTAAGTTTAGAAGACTGGCTCCATCCCCGTGCCCTACGTGCAAAGGGTGAGAATATTGTCTTTAAGTTTAGAAGACTGGCTCCATCCCCGTGCCCTACGTGCAAAGGGTGAGAATATTGTCTTTAAGTTTAGAAGACTGGCTCCATCCCCGTGCCCTACGTGCAAAGGGTGAGAATATTGTCTTTAAGTTTAGAAGACTGGCTCCATCCCCGTGCCCTACGTGCAAAGGGTGAGAATATTGTCTTTAAGTTTAGAAGACTGGCTCCATCCCCGTGCCCTACGTGCAAAGGGTGAGAATATTGTCTTTAAGTTTAGAAGACTGGCTCCATCCCCGTGCCCTACGTGCAAAGGGTGAGAATATTGTCTTTAAGTTTAGAAGACTGGCTCCATCCCCGTGCCCTACGTGCAAAGGGTGAGAAGATTGATTTGATCGCAACTTTTAGACAATCGGGGGGCATATCAAAGATCTCAAAGTCGACGTTTGCGTGTTCAACAGAAGGCTGTATACACATGAGAATAAATACACGAAATTGAGCTCTAATTCAATGCTGTTATGGTTTATTTTACTTTGACGCCGACGATAAAAAAAAAATTTGATCGCAACTTTTAGACAATCGGGAGGCATATCAAAGATCTCAAAGTACAGATACTTTGAGTAAGAGATTTAGTCTAGGCAATAAAGCTAGTCGAACCCGACAATAATTCCTCAAGCGACGAAACTTTACAGTATGATAAAGTATCATGATTTAAACGTATATTACAAACTAGCTTTTTTCAACTTTAGTCTTTAATGCGGGACCATGGTCAGCCCATCAATTTTTTTTAAATTTTACTAGTTTATGTCACCCGGAATAAGCTAGGGTATTCTAACGATACCTCATTTATCAAAATCGGTTCAGGCGTATAGAAGTTATGGTGGAATATACAAACTCACATACACACATACATACATACATACATGAACCCTGAAAACAATATACTCCTTTTTTCACCGTTTAAACCTTCCCTGGACTACGACAAACATTTCAAAACCAAAATCAGTTAAATCGGCCCAGCCGTTCTCGAGTTTTAGCGAGACAAACGAACAGCAATAGATTTTTATACATGTATATAGAAGATTGTTATGGACTATATGTACCCATATTCCAGCAATTTTTTTTTTTATAAAACCGCATATTACTGGTAAAGTTAGTCGCGGTGTCTGAGTGTCCCCGTGTGTCCCCAGCTGCTGGACCCCTCGGGCGCCCCGTACCCCCCGGGCGAGGCCCTGACCCAGCTGGGGGACCCGCCCTCCCCGCCCAGCGCCAAGCAGCCACAGAAAGGCACCAACATGCAGGTAAGCAGGCTTATTCATTACATCTTATAAGCCTACTAGCTATAAATGCCCGCGACTTCTGCGTGAATCGAGGTTTTGTGGTTCCCGCGAGAACTCCTTAATTTCGAAATTAAACCTTAACGCTAAAGTATTAAAGTTTCAATTCGAATGTAGTATATTTATATTTAAGACCCTTCGTCACAACGCGAGCATGTCGGCATGCTCGCGTTGTTTTTCTTTTTACATCGACTAGAACTTGAAATTAATATTTATGTAATAAGGAACTTCGTTCGTATCTGGTGTCCCACGACACTGCACTTTTTTTTATGAGCATTTTACACTAAAGTAGAATCAATAATAGGCATGATGACAGTAACCAAGAATCAATGAAATTATGAATTTATCTAATGAAATAGGATTCATGGATTATAAAAAACGTATTTATTTTTCTATTTCGAGTGAGATTGCTATTTATTTTGATAAGATAAAACTATAAAATACAGCAATCCGCCATATTGGGTTAAACGCCAAGAAGCGAATGACGTCACTATTGTTTGTTTTCGAGCTTTGACATGCATACTATTGTTCACTGCACACTGCACAGAGTACGTTGGTAAAAACAATAGTGACGTCACAAACGGCGAGCGTTTTGGCGTGAATTTTAAAATTTAAATTTCAAATGACAATTTTATCTACCAAACCTTATTTTTCTGCTGAAATAATATATTTATTCGAAATTGTAGATACTTCCGAACATAATCTGATCATTTTTCAAAATCAGTCATCATATTGAGAAGAGTGAAATGACAGTTGCTAATGTCACTGTAAAATAATATTGCCATAAATAATGTAATAGTGATATTCCAGTTGAGTAGGTAGTGATACCATTACTCTGTGGTAGTGCTTCCGATCATTTGCACAAAGGTAATGGAAAAATACCTAATACCTAATAATAATAATTCTAAATAGGTAACTATTATATTATTATATTAAATAAAATTTTAAATCTATTGTTAGTACTAAAATTTGTTGTATCTCCTTAGTAGGCTGACGAAGATAAAATTCAAAATATTTTTATATCGATAATAATAATTATTATTATTTGGGAATTTTGTTAGTAAATAAAAAAATATGTGTTCTGGTACACGACGTAATTAGTAAGTGATTCATGTTGATCCTTTAGTCACAACACTATTTCATTTTCATCAGAAACTGATAACACTGTAAACGTCAATTCTCTCAAAATGATAAATGATTTATTTATTTCATGTAGGTAGGACAACTTGTGTCACTTATGAAACGTTAAGACTCTACCACCGGTTCGGAAAGATGTTCTACTGAGAAGAACCGGCGAGAAACTCAGCAGTTGCTCTTTTCATAGAAAAAAAAAGGTTACAATATGTAGATAACACAACACACAACGTTACAAGTATTACACTGACTTGTGGGTCACTGGATGCGAGGCCGGTTGCTTCCATGTAACTTTGTCAGTAATAAAATCATCGATATCGATGATCGATTGACAGTAATAAGCACGACTTAACAAATGCTGTTTAACAGTCTTTAAATCTATGTAATGGCAAATCCAGAAACTCTTTGGGAACCATATTATAAAAGCGTACACTCGACCCCACCAAGGATTTCTGCACTTTGCGCACACGATACGACGCTGTTACTAGCTTATGGCGGTTTCTAGTGTATCGATTGTGAGTATCACCTATTTGCTTGTAAAGATTAATTGTTCTGTCTAACTCTCTACCGAATTATTGATTCTACTTTAGTATTGATGTGTTTGTTGTAACGCCTTTGCCAGCGAACGTTGCCCGCAATGGCGCGCGTGCGACAGTCCCGAGTGCCCAACGCGTACGACAAAACCGCTCTCAAGCTGCAGGAGGGAGACATACTTAAGGTAATACACCACTAAAGCCCATTAACGTCCCACTGCTGGGCACAGGCCTCCATTCTCATAGGAGAGAGGATAATTACAGCTTAGACCCACCACGCTGCTCCAATGCGGGTTGGCGGGCTTTAACGACTATTATCATGTTAGTGATAATAACCGGGACATTTCATTTTAATCTTAAATGTTAGCACTGACTGCAAGATGTAATTACATCTAGCTAGTGATAATGCGGCCTAAGAAGAAGTGAACTTTACCTTATGATCGCTTCAAGCTCATTCCACTAAAAGTTATATTGTAGATAGTAGGTAAAAAATCTAAACTTATGTTGTTGGTAGTTTCTAAAGGCATTTCCCATCTTCAATATAAGTTTAGATTTTTTGTTCATTGGCTATCTTAGCCATCCAAAGTACTCTTGTACATTTAAAAAAATCTTTTAATGCTTTTCAGTGATTTTGAAGATGGTGGTTCATTTTAAATAAATTAAGTTTTATTAACTTACTATTCTATTTTATCTTACTTAACAATTTTTTTCACATTCTAGGTGACAAAAATGAACATAAACGGTCAGTGGGAGGGCGAGCTAAATGGCAAAGTGGGCCATTTCCCGTTCACTTATGTCGAGTTTTTGGACGACGTGCCCAGCTAAAGTGAAACCGAGTGAGTGAACCAAGTGAAACAAGTCGTACAAGTGTTTACAAGTGAATCGAAAGTGAACAATAATAAATAGTGATTGTTAAGTGAACAATTAAATCGAAATGATTTAACAAAGAAGCAAATAATTAATCTAAAGAGATTTATTAAATCAAAAGTTGTTTTATGTGACATTTTAAAGAGATTATTCAAGATATTTTTAATCTGTATCCATAAAACGAATAGAGGACACTCTTTATCTATAATAAGTTATGTCATGTTAGATGCTATTATAGTGATGAGGTCATCACGATGATTAGTGACTAAAATCATACTAGTACTGAATACTGCTGGACGACCGCGTATCTCTGACAGCTACAGTGTAACGATCGTAATCACCTCTGATTGGATAACACTCTTCCACTATTGCACAAAATCCATTGACACAGCAACAATACCATAAATTCAGCCAATCACAACAATTGATACTGTAACAATGATTGATGCAGAAGTTACGCAATCACCCTGCTGATCATTTAATTTCATGACATTTGTAGCTCATAGAAGCACTCTCACCTAGAAGTACTCTCACCTAGACTCATTCTCAGTATTCTCAGAGCCAGGGTAGGCATTGGTTAGGTACACAGTTCGGTACGGAACGGTTTAGTTCAGGTACCTGCTTTTAGGCAGGGCATGATGCAAAATAAGCATTGAGCTTTTTTGGACTAGGGTAAGCATTACTTTTATGCCTCTATGTTGTGCGCGCCACTGCCTTCGAGAGAGTTAGGAAATATACATACAAAGACGAGGGACAGAATGTAATATAGAAAATTCTGCCAGTTTCCTGCGTCACACCCCTATCACCCTGCAGCATTTATCTGTCTAGATGCCTCTGTCAAATGACTAGTAGAAAATAATGTATCTCCTTACAAAGTGCTAGTATGATTAAAAAGCTACATTTTATATTAATAGCATCTAACCATGACTTGATTGAAATGCCCACCGATTTGGGCTATGTTGTATTATTACTTGTATAAATGTTTGATAATGTCTTAACATCTTTTACCTGTAACTTTTTTGCTTGCATACAAAAGTTTTATATTCACAATGACATTGATAACTTGGCTTTTGGAAATATTATGCACTAAGTACTGATATTATGTAAAGAAGCACCAAAATTGTGCGTTAAGAAAATAGTGAGTTATTTTAGTCAGATTTCCCATTTGTCAGTTTTCATAATAGTGGCCAATAGTCCGAGTGGCCGTTTTTTGCGTATTCGATCATGAATATGTTAACTTTTATATCGAACTAGATGATGGCTGTGACTATTGATGATTATCCGGGATAAAAAATATCCTATGTCATCAAAAATTTCATAAATTTTGATGAAATGGTACCATACAGGGAACATTGGTTGAATGGATGGATTGTGAAAGACAGACAGACACGCTTTCGCATTTATATTATTAGTATGGATGATTGAGTGTCAGCTGTCAAGTGCTTGACAACTCCATACAAATCTTTGTTATAGAAATAGATAATGTTGTCAAGATCTAATCGGAAGAAAATCTCCCACTAGGCACTCTGTTCATTCATCAGTTTTCAAAGTAATCAGTCAGCTGATGTCATGATCAACTCTCAAACCATTGATGGGAAGTCATTTGACTGTGGATGGGCTTCAAAATTATTGCATTTCATACTGTATGTTAAAATCAACGGCCTTATCACGTTTTTATGATTGCTACAATGTAATGATCAGTATCATCTCTAACACTCATACATAATTGGTCTATCATAGCCATATATATTTTCAATTATCAGTTTTCAGTGTGACCGCATATGCCAAGGCAAAGGCTAGACGTTCTGTAAATACTGTGGTTCATCACTATTTATCAAATACTGTGGTATTTATTAAAACATGATAAATGATTTATTTATTTCACGTCGGACAACTTGTGCCACTTATGATACGTCAAGATTCTGTGACCGGTACTAGTATTGATCTTGTAATTTAGTGTATTGATGGATTTCTAACATACCTATTCCGTCAATGGAATGTGCTCTTTCAGTATTCATCATACTTATGGACCCAAGTATCCGGCTTGTGCGGAAAATAACTCCAGCACACGAAAAGAGAAAAGAGAGAGAGAGGACCACTGTATTTACTGAACGTCTAGCCTTCACCGAACAACATGATTCACTGTTTTCTTAATGTAAAAAGTAACTTATAAAGACCAATCTACTACTCTATGCTTTTATAAAACATTTATTACTAATATACTGTAATTACCATAGACTAAGGATTATATATTTTTTCTAATCAACATTACATGCTTGCAACTGCATTTTTTGATTAAGTAGCTATCGCAGATGCGAATTTTTATGACAATGCTAAAGATATTATAAATCATAGTACAATTCTGTATAACAAAATTTAAAGCCGTAATTATACTTACTAGTAAAATCACGCTGGAACGAAACAATGTGAATTTTTTGCATAGATGTAGAACTCAAAGACCTGGAGACTTACATGGGCTTCTTTTTTATGGAAAATTAAAGAGTTTGCAATGGGTTTATAGTCTCATGCCATGCATAAGAAATCGCGGCAATCAACTTGTTTTAAATACACTTGAGAGCTTTAAAATAAAAGACCAGTTATATAAAGGTTTTTACTTTTGAGTCTTTACTTTTGTTACTTTTGAGTCGATAATTTTTGCTCTCAAGTAAATGTTGATGTTATCCTGACTGAACATTTGCAATGGTAGGGTATTTTGATGGAGTTTAGCCAACATAAATAATAAAACTATACTTAGTGATAAGGAATTTATAAAAATGTTGTTCCAAATTAAGAAATTGTCAAAGTTGCATCGAAATAATTATAAATAATATACTTATATTCTATTATAAATTTATAACCGAATCCATACTTATATTAAGTATAAATGCTAGTATCTTTCTATCTATTACATTTTCATGGCCCATTTGCTTGTTCTTTTTTGTGAAATTGGGTACAGGGGTAGCTTCTAAATACATAGAAATTAAAAAATCCATGCAGACAAAGTCGTGGGCATCAAAATACATATAGGCCCTTTGTATTTTAGTAACCGATAATGAAAACCATCAAAAAACATCAGTCTAGTATGGTGCCCCATGAATTTATATAGTCCTCTGCCCATATGACTGGTGCCATACAAATCGTGCATTGTCGAGTCAACATCTGAAAATACTCCTGTGAAACGTATGTTGAGAATAATTTGGAAGATTTGTGTGGTGTGGTAAAAATTGCAAGCTACAAGTGCAAGATACAGATATAGTACCACATAGATTTCCCTACTGTGGTGGATTATAGCAAATTAAACTTCTTTCATTCATATTCTTTCATTCATATCTTGGCTATATTGGTGTAACCTTACCTTACCTTACTTTTATTAAACCTATTAGTTATTTATATTTCAAGTATGTAAAGTAGTTCTTTACTTAATACTGCCTGACAATACCCACTTCAATCTTTTGAAAATATTTTGCATAGTTGAAAAATGGCGCACATGTTTTTTTTATCTAATATAATATTTAATATTATACTTATCTCTCTAATATATTTAAGATATACTATGTATATTACACAGCTTAAAACCGCTGTAAGGACATATCGCCTTCGAAAATAGTTATGTGAAGCACTAAAATAGGATAATTCTTCCAAAATAATATGATAGTCAAATATTTTTATAAATAAAAAACAAATAATCGATTGCTGGTGCAAGAAAAGTATTTAAATTAGTAATAGCTGGTAATTGGCACAGGATTCTTTTGTACACTAAATTCTCACCTAAATTTGGTTTAGACATTAGTAGTTATAGATGTATGTGTTTCCTTTTTTAACTCCCTTGTTCATTTTAATTTCAATGAAATACAGTTCTATGACATTTGAAAAACCAGTGGTATAGTCCCACAAATTTATCTGACCTCATGACAGGTCCGCTAGTATAAAATATTGAAAATAAAAACTAAATAGGCATAAAAATTGGTTCTAATTTTGGCCACTGGGTCAGTTATGTTTGTGAGATTATAGATTCACTATAATAACTAAAAATTTTGAAACTATATTTGAATATGTAAATTATGGACATAAAAATTGAAATTGCCTAAAATATTATGCGGTTGTATTATTATAATAAACTATAGTTTATTTTCAAACACTATATTGCAACATAATTTTGTTGCCATATCTTTCTTTTTTTACAGCAAAATCTACCCTTCTCAGGTTTTTGTATCATTTCGGGACCTTGGGAATTTTGTTAGGTTGGAATTTAGTGTACAAAAATCAACCAATCATAAACTGGGCAAGTCTAAGGACATTTTTCTTTATTTTAAATATTACTTAAACTTAACACCACAAACACTTAACTAATCAGTTTTATTTTATTTTACAAAAGCAAAACAGAAATGTCTTTCTACTTGGCCAGTGAAAGTATTGTTAAAACATAAGTTAAAATGCTCTAAGTAAAAGGTAACAACTTATAGCATCGTATCACAACTCATTGTTGACTAAACACAAATTAATGCATCTTTTAATATTAAAGCACAAAATTGATAGATTCAAAGAAAGTATATTCTAGAATCTAGACAGACATAGTTCAAGGTTGTATACTAAAGAAATTAAAATACATAAATATGTCCGCCATGTTGAATTTCTTATGACGTCACAATAACAAGAATCATCTCTAATTAGCTTACACTATTTTGCTATTGGCCAAAATCTATTGTCGCGGTAATGATTGACAACTTTTAAAATATTGGCTAGAATACGAAAAATGAGAATGCCATAAATTCAATCAATACTTGAGCTTATTGTAATATAGTTGAACGTTATTGTTAGCCCTCCTTCATTCTTGTTCTTTAGGTAGTTAACAAAAGGCACATCCTTTTGTTTTAGTCAACAATGATCAGTCCAGGTGCATCTATAATAGCCTGAATTCCTTTTACGCTGATGTCGGTGGCGTACATTGGTTAAGCGGTCTATGAAGTTACTGGCAATAAATTGAAAATGGCGGCGGTAATCATTTCCTCTCACTTACACTTAACCTGTGTATAGTGCTGAAGTGAGATGGCATGATTAAAGCAGCTTAGATTTTTTTACTGATACGAGATATTATCGCACACATCCGATATCCGCGTAGGATATAGGCCCTTAAATTAGAGCAAAATACCAAATGTTATTCATTGTATAAATTGACTAAGGAAATATATTTTGAGATTATGAAAACGTATACCTATTGTGTAATAATTATTGTACGTACATGTAACTATTGTAAACTTTTTTATGTCGTCGCATCGCATACATTGATCATTTTGTCATATTTTTTTTTTATAACGTTATTTGTGTAACATTTTTAGTAATAATAAAATTTAGGAGGGAGTACTTCAGAGGTTATGTGTTTTTTTATTCCCCTTAGAAATCCACCCAATTCAAATATATACAAAAATTTAAGGACAGTAATTAAAAGTTATTAACTTTTATTAAATCGTAAAAGCGTCGCGCGTCGTATTACTCATTATTGAGGGTCATGAATGCTTTCATGTAACCACTAATGTTTGACAACCTCCCTGGCGCAGTTGTAAACGCTGTTTCTTAATAGTCCCACAATCTCATCTGGCCCGGTGGAAAAAAATTGGAACTAATTTTTACACCCGTTTAGTTTTTGTTTTTATTTTATATTTATCATGCTAGCGACGCTGTTACCGGGTCAGGAAAGTTTGTGGGACTATGCAACAGATGCAATAAAAAAGCAGGGTCAATTTGAAAATTTATTATTTATGTATTTTCTCTGGTGAAAGTCTTCAGCCGTTGCTATCCCTTATCCTTTCATTTACCCTCCCTTTTGCCGTAGTTGGGAAAACGGTTACAAGGTCCAAGGTAAAGATAGCAAGACGTATCGTAATTCCATAGTCCAAGGTCTATAGTACTTGTAAGTACGTACTTATGTGAACTGAGAAAGCTAAAAGTAAGCAGTGTAAGAGGTAAATCAAAAAGTTGCGGGGATACAATGGTATTGACTATTGACAAACAGATTATGCTATGTTAATGGTTAGTGAACCTTTACTGAAACTAGATTTGCGCAGATATGTAATATCGCCATTTAGTATAGGATCCCAGAAGGTATAATAATTTCAAAAAAAAAATTTGGTCAAATTCCATACCAATCTGGAATGGAGTGGAAATGGAATTTGTCTATTAACCAAACCAGTGAAATGTTTTTTTTTTTAATTTAATCATATTCTGGACTGAATTTTTTTTGTCAACCCATTTGCAATATAGTTATTTATTGATATAAAATAGTTTTCATCCATTAACCAGCTCGGTGAAGGTCGTTGTATACAGGGATCTTGACCAATTATATTGAATATAAGTCATTCAGTCAGGAACTAAATAAATATTTTTATGTTGGTTTTAAGCTTTGACTAAGTATATTCAATGGTTAAAAGAAAGGTTAAAAGCCTTTAAAGAGAAGGACTAAGCTTTTTTAGAAGAAGGTATTTTGTAAAAAAGTAACATTGGAAATTGGAATTTTAATCTGACAACACTTACTAGTGTTGTAGAACTATCGATGGTTAACCATCGATAGCAATGTCGTGAAATCAGCACAAGGATGGACAATTGGCAAAGTCTACGAAGTGTACACTTGATAGTGTTGAATATAGATGTAAAACAGCCGTTTTAAAAACTTTTAAACCAAATATTGCCGGTTTATAAACTAAAGTTGCACGGAAATAATGTATGGTGGAATTGTTCCTCTCAAAACGTTCCAAAAAAAGTCCGTGATAGCATATATCTATCTGTTAAGGTTGACTCACAATAACCATTTTTATGATTTTCAAATTTGGTCTAAACCAATGTTTTATTTGAGAAGGTATTTTTACCGACATTCCTTTTCAAAATAAATATGTTATTCATCTTAAGTATTTAATTAAGATAAAAACTGTCCTTTATACCATTTAATTTAGATGCATATCTTACGAGATATAGAGATAATGTAACGTGCGAGGGAAAGTAGCGCGACTGCGGCCAGCGCTCAGATTAAATAGGTACCTATAATCTGAGGGCTGGTGGCAGTGGCAGGAGTAGTTAGAGCGGGGCGTACTCTTACAATGTAATATTAAAATGTAAAACCTGCCCACTGCCCACTGCCCACTGGCTATATTGGGTATCTAAGACTATTATGATTATTAGTGCTACCCGGGCGGATTCGAGTCTATACTAATATTATAAAGAGATAAAGTTTGTGAGTTTGTGATATTGTAAGGGGTAATCTCTGGATCTACTAAATCAATTTTGAAAATTCTCGAACCAATAGAAAGCCACATTATTTGTGAGTGTCATAGGCTATATATTAACCCGAAAAAATTGGTGAGTTCCCGTAGGAAATTAAAAAAAATATTTCACGCGGACGATGTCGCGGGAAAGTCTGCTAGTATATTATAATACTACCAGTACAGTATGAATGCTATCGAAAAGTTACACCAAAATAACAAAAATAAACGTATAATGCAATCTATCTGTCAATCAACTACTGATATACCATTGGTAGTACTAGTCACCTACTTAAAAACTATTGATATTACATTTTCACACCTTACTACCTAAAAACTATCGATAAGTAGCTATTAATCACTCAACACTACCACTAATATAATTTGACAGTTGTTTGCTAACTTGTCTCTGGTTGTTTGTTCGATTTTTTGGGTTTTTGCTAAACAAGGTACTCTTCTGTGTTTTTGACCGAATCGAATTGGAGTTCTAAAATAGTATTTCACAAATTAAAATCAAGCATTTCCTAGAATAATTTCACCGTGTCCCTTCGTTATAAGTAATTAAAACGTGTTGCCTAACTTATCAAGTGCGCGATATCGTAGATACCGCTATTTTGAATAGGTCTCGTGCAAGTTTAGAAGAAATGCGCAAGAAGCCATACATACATCGCCACATATAGTCCTAATTTGCCATATTGCGGTATCCAGTGCCAATTTTATCGCCTCTAAAGTGTTTTCTTGTTTAAACAAGTAAAATGGTGCAAAAATAGTGTTAATTATGTCTTTTGGCTACTAAAATCGCTTAGTTTACAAAATGCATGGATTAGTTAGGTAACATAATTCCTTTGTAATCAACGACAAGCCAATATTAGTGATTTATACACAGATTGATTGAATAGAAGATTGATTGATCTTGTGTCAATACTTACTATTTACAAACAGGTAAATTAAAAGTGCCTGGGTGCCAGTTTTTACTATTTCTAATAAGTTAAAAAAAATTGAACGCGACTTAATTTTAAAATTAGGTCTAACACCACTTGTTCTGATAATTTAATGTAAAAATCATGAAAAAATAAAACATTACGATAAAAAATTATAAGTAAAAATAATTTAGAAACAATATGTCTGCCGAAATTGAAATAAAAATTGAGCCTGAAGAGCCACAGAGTGATGAACACGAAGAAGTGGATTCATATTTGAAATCAGAACAACCTGGATGTTCAGTGAATCCTGTCATCAATGATAACTTTGTTGGAATAAAGCAAGAGGTAAGTTGTATTAATATTCATTTCATCATTATTATATTCATTTCATCATTATTATTTCCACTTATCACTGGTCCACTACTGAGCATGAGTCATCTCTCAGAATGAGAAGATAGATAAATTCTTTATTCTTTACACAAACAAAGATATAAAGTTAACACTTAAAAAGTAAAGAAAACCAAGTGCACACGGGCTGTCTTATCACTAAAAGTGATCTCCTCCAGATAACCCATCTGTTATGAATCTTTGAAAAGAATTTGGCAATAGTCCACAAGTCAAGTCTAGTTTATCCAGACTTCATACACCTCACCTTGGATGCAGGTTTCCTCACAATGTCCTAAGTCCTGGCAGACACTGGAACAGGTTCTGAGATTGAAGTGGAGTTGGGCCGGTCATATTGGATATAAGGACCAAAGGTGGACAATAAAAAGTGTAGGTCCGCCCAAGACAAGGTGCTGGTAAATAATGTATCGAGAGACCTCTATTCTTTCTAGGTGCCAGAAATAGATATCAAATTGGAGCCGTTAGAAGAACCTGATAATGAGTTTGACGGGAGTGGTATGGATCCAGAGTCAGTTCTGATGAAGCTGGAACACCATATGTATGAAAGTGGTGAGTAGTTCAAATAGATAGACAGGTTTGTCCATTGATTTTAGTTGGATACTGGATGATGTAGCTTCATCTATGTGGATTAATGTTTTTTGATTCTCTTGGGAACTCTTTGATTTTCTTTTAACTCTTCAAAGAGAGAATTGAATTATTCAATATAGGATACGTATCGGTTAATTCAATTCATAAGCTGCTAGCTGATGCCCGCGAGTTTCTATGCATGGAATAAGTTTTTTTTTCATTCATTCATTCCAAATTCGATTCAGCTTTTGTTCATTTAAAGTGAATCTATTTTTGATTTGATGGTTTATTTGGTTTAGATGAGACAATAAAGTTACCCCGAGCAAGAACTGTGAATTATAAAGAAGATGATTCCGATGAAGAGTATCTGCCTCCTGTGAAAACTGTAAAAAAGAGCCACAAGGTAACACCATGATTGAACGCAAAATAACTTTAGGTTTGATAAAACACATTTATGTATTTATTTAAGACTATACTTAGATTTTTTAAATTAAGTGTGGTTTTAATTTATATGTTATATATGAACCCACTGCTTAGCTAAGTTAAAAAACTAAGTTTTTTTTCCCAATACTTCTATCTCGTCATACGTCTTATATTTGGCCAAAAATAGACAATACTTAAATAGAAAAATTATAGTTTAAAATTATTTTTTTTCAGAAATATCAAAAGTACGAGCCAAATGTCAAACCGTTGCTAAAAAGTCGCCCTAGGAGTAAGTATTTACTGATGTCAAGAGTTCCTATTATACTATCTATATGCAGACTCATTACCTGGCGCAATTTGAAATATGTCTTTCATAGAATCCTTATGACCACAGTCTAAGCATATGATACGATATACGTACTTACTTTTTTTTTTTAATGGGGGGGGACTTTAGAAGATATCTACTAAACTCTGCAAACTGTACACCCATACACACACACTGTAACACATAGTACACCCTATGAGTATGGAACCCTGATTAGCGATTTTCGAACTTGTGCTGTGAGTACCCTATAGGTTTTGATTTACAATTTGCGAATGTCAACATAATATGCGGCTTATATCTTGATTGATATAATATAACAACTTGATTTTTTTACAGCTCGAAGGGACCACCATAGATCTAAATATTTGATAATAATTTCAACTTGATACCTCCACACATTCCCGACAAAAAGTCGGTTGACAGACAGACAGACAATGATGTGATCCTGTGATGGGTTCTTTTTCCTATGGATCCTATAAACTTATGACTACCAAAAATTAATAAGCGCCGCCTCTAGAGGGGACTTATTTCGTAACACAGACTATAAAGTATGAATTGTAAACTTGCAGACGACGAACAGACATACTCTGAGGATATAACCAAACACATAGAGATAGTGACCATAGAGGAGGCGGCGCGGCAGAAAGAGCACGACGACACAATGAGAGCGAGACAGCACATGAACTACACGTGCGAGAGTTGCGCAGTCGGCTTCGTGGTGCGGGAGGCGTATGACGTGCATCTGAAGATGCACTCACCCGTGGGTACACTATATGGGGTTCATTTAAAATGACTCGTAACCTTATATATGTCACCGTAAGATTGTAAAAACCGTTAGATTATAATATAACTCGCGAAATACTAAACTGTCGAAAGATTAGAATTTAACGCATTATTTTCCGGTAGATTGTAATCTGATAGGTATTTAAACCCGATAAAACCTAACCGGCCTCAGGCCGGGCACTACTTGATTATTTATGTCGAACCCTAACCTAACCGACAAGAAAGAGACAAGAAAACGTAAATAAAATGAATATTTCAAAAATTGACACTCAGAACATTGAACAGTTTACAATCTTTCGACAGTTTAGAATTGCGCGAGTTAGATTATAATCTAACGGTTTTTACAATCTTACGGTGACATATATAATATGCTTAATAAGATAAGCTTATATTTTTTAATTTGAAATTGATGCAAGACTAGACCATAAGTTGATTAAAAAAAAAATTTAATTGAACATGTACTTTGCAATGTTTATCAAGCATTCTTCCTTCGTTATTTAAAATGGTTTTGTGTAATTTTGAAATAATTGTAAAATGTAATGTAAAAAAAAAAAATTGTGCATCAGGGTTACCTGACTGGATATGTTGCGGCTTTCTATTTAATCGACAAACATCTCATATAACCGATAAGCGTTAGGGTCCCAAATTGCTTTAATGGTGGCTTCACACCGGGAAGCACAGCGTTGGACAACCCCCCACTAGGAAAACGGACGATCTCAAGCGTGTAGCTGGAACCCGCTGGAAATTCTGATAGATATTTCAAACTTCTTAACATTCCTGGTATGAACTTCTTACAAGCTTATTCTGTATTAAATAAGGATACGCGCTGAATTGAACAGACTTGACTTTTTTGTTAAAAATTGCAAAATATTCATGCTTGTCGTTGTCTTTTCACGTGTAAGTAAATAAACAAAAGTTCTGACGGACATATGACAATTTTTCTGATTTAAAAAAAGTTTGTGTGTGCAACTCACACACAGCAGAAGTGAAACTTCAGAAAAGTAGCCTACTAGAGCATCAGACAAATATAACTTGTATCTTATATAATACAATTGCAAAAACCATTAGATTATAATCTAAATATAATCACGAAATTGTAAACTGTCGAAAGATTGTGAACCGTTCAATGTTCTGAGTGTAAATTTTTGAAATATTTATTTATTTATTTATTTATTTATTTATTTATTTGATATGCCAGCGATCCAAATACAGAGTCATTTTATAATAAGAAAAGGTTTACAATTATTGCTAGTGCTATTATATCTGTATCAATTATAGGCATATACAACATTGCCACGGTGTCTCCAGTCAAATTTTCAAAACATAAACAACAATTAAAACAGAGATGAGAGATATTAATTGTATTTACGTTTTCTTGTGTCTTTCTTGTAGGTTAGGTTAGGGTTCGACATAAATAATCAGGTTAGGTTCTATCGGGTTAATAAACCTAACAGATTACAGTCTACCGGACAAGAAAGCGTTAAATTGTAATTTTTCGACCCTAACCTAACGGTAACGGCCTAACTAATCTAACGGTTTTTGCAATCTTACAGTGACATCTATATGTTTCTCTTTTTAGTGTCGCTTTTTTTTATTTTCAAATCACAGTCTAAAGAAGTTTTCACTTCAAAAAATGTGCATGTTCTAATCACCAGGAAGCGGGGGATCACTTGTGCGACATTTGCACCCAGCGTATGAGAACTGCGGACATGCTGTATCAACACAAACTGCGTCATTACCGTCGTTACCGATGCTCCATATGCCACTCTCTGCACAAGGACAAGGTGGGCTCACTTTTTTATATTCATTACTAGCTGACCCGGCCACGCGTTGCTGTGGCTAAAGTTTTTGTTATATTACATTATAGTAAACAATTGTGACTGTCAAATAATAACAGACAAATAATTAGCTGAATTATACGGTATTTCGTTCACTACAAAATAAATTTAATTAATTTTATAGCGTCAACAACACGTGGTAATTATGCTGTTAAAATGTAGCTTATATGACACGTTCGTAGATTTACCATAGCAGCGCCATCTATTGATTACTTACTCAACCCAGTCGAAAGGTATCGACATCTCTTAGAATCATTTGGAGTTAACAGATAATTGTGACTGTCAAATAATAACAGACAAATAATTAGCAATAAATTAAAATTGCGACTATAATTTGAGATTTAAACTATCCTATCTCTCAAGTTGGATCGAACTGCACATGGTGTGCGAATTTTATTATAATCGGTTAAGTGGTTTAGGAGTCCATTGAGGACAAACATTGTGACACGAGATTTATATATATTAAGATTATTCATCATTCTATACTGTTAGACTGAAATTGACGGATCTATCTATGGTCCATCTATGGTCCATCTATGGTCTGATTTCCTCTGCAGCGCCCTCGACCGTGACGGGCGATTGGAGGCGTTTAGAGGGACGAGACGTAATGGTGGTAAATATTAATCTATGATGTAATGTAAAAGATGGCTGTACAGTGTTTGTGTGTAAATTGCTAATAAAGTATGATTACATTGGTTATCAAGTGTTTCTACTTTATAATACCGATTCAAAATATTCAATTGGATCCACCACCACCACCACCACTACAGCCTATTCAATTCAATTCAATTCAAATTATTTATTTCAGGTAATGTGACCCCATATTAAAATACAATGTCAACATTTTAGAAAGTTACCATATGTCATTATTAAATTAAATCATACTTACAAAAGTATTATAATTATATTATTAATTATTAATTATAAAATCATGAATTTTTTAAGGTCCCACTGCTGGGCACAGGCCTCCACTCTCATAGGAGAGAGAGAATTAGAGCTTACACCCACCGCGCTGCCCCAATGCGGGGTAGCGGGCTTTAACGACTATTTTCATGTTAGTGATAATAACCGGGACCGACGGCTTAACGTGCTCTCCGAGGCACGGGGGTGAAACACCACCAACTTCCTAATTCCGGGCTAGTACTGAGAATTTATTATGGTCCGACCCGGGACTCGAACCTGGGACCGTCAGCCGCAGTCAAACATGCTAACCACTATACCAACGAGGCAGTTACTATTCAATAGTTCTATACAGTTCAATTGCATATTTGACTTCTATTCAAATAAATTATTTTTAGTGATTATTAAATAGAGGATCTCCCAAAAGTCGTAACACCCACGTCCCCTTATAGTTTTAGTTGATTATTTGTTAAATACTCAACTACTACTAATAATAATAAATTATTCATGCATTATTCAATAGCAAATCATCATTTTATTTAATAATATGCCATCATTTATTCTAATAATATACTATATACTATAATATAAAATGTGAAAGTTTGGATGGATGGATGTATGGATGGATGTTTGTTACTCAATCACGCCAGAACGGCTTAACGTATCTGGATAAAATTTGGCATAGAGATAGATTATCGTCTCGAATAACACAAAGGCTACTTTTTATCCCGGAAAATTAAAGAGTTCCCGCGGGAACCAAAAAACCTCAATCCACGCGGACGAAGTCGCAGGCATCAACTAGTTATTCACGAATTTTTGTATTTAATAACAATTCATAATTTATTCCATAATAAATTATTCGTAAATTATGCAATAACATTTAATTAATAATTAACAATAATAATTCTGTAACTTTTCATCAACTATTCATTTATTTAACAACATTTCATCGAATCAGCTCATCATTTATATAACATAACTATATCATTTATTATTTATTACTTTACAGTGTCAGGATAGAGGATATGGAGTCAGAATTTTTTATAGCATTATAAGAATAGTAGCAGACAGACAGACTTTCGCATTTTTAATATTAGTATTAATAAAAACGTCCGTATTCTATTCAAGGACACAGTGGCTGCGCATATCATGAGTGAGCATACGGGAACTTCGTTTGTGTGCCAACACTGCGGGCGGGATTACAAGTGAGTTTCGACCAACCATTAAACTATTCAAACTAGATGATGCCCTAGTTTGAATAGTTCTGCGCGACTGAAGAACGGGTTAACGTAGAACTCTAGGTTAATTCTATTGAGTTGCGGATATTATAGATACAAGGCAAAAAAGTGAATGACACATGAATGTTGCGAGTTTATAATATTTCATTTGATTTACACTTTAATTTAAACCTGGGGACATACTGCCTACGCTTAAAGCAATTATATTTAATGTCATAATTTGGTGTCAAATATCATGATATTCCTAAAAATAAGGATTATAATTCTTAACCACGTAAGTCAACAATAATTGCGATTTGCGCACTTTTTTTCTGTACTTTTTAAGTATTTACTTTATTTATATCTTTATGTTTCTGGGCAATAAAGAATTTATCTATCTATCTACAGTCCACAGAAAACCATTCTATTGTTGATAATTAAAGGAAAGTTCAATAGTAGATCAAGCTTTTCTATCGTCCTTCAACATAGTATTAAATAAATAAATAATCCTTTATTCGCTAGATTGTAGGTATACAAAAGAGGTTTTGCAGGTAAAATAGAAACCAAGCCACAATCAGCCATGAAATGGCATGCAATTTATCACTTTTGTGCTAAAACTATGAATTAAACACATATTAAAATTATGATAATAACTTCAAAAAGTCAATAAATTAAATTATACACTAGGAACGAAAATAGGTATCTAGCGAGATGTTACGAAATAAATTTTGAATAAGAAATTATTTATCCGGTTGGAAGGACCAAAAAATGGTGGGTTTTATTCCCCCCGAAATATAATTGGCGTGGGTTTGTAAGGCCCACGTCAGGTCGCTGGTGCTGAACAAAGACTTAGTGAACTAGTGGACTGTATTTGTATGGGGGTTTTGTGTTTCGGTATTCCCTATTCCGACCAAAACCGACATCACCAATTAGCAGGCAATAAGAATTAACCACCGACCTTTCGACGCCGCCGATCTGCTTAGCTGGGTCGATGAAGTCAGCTGTTATCCCGCAAGATGCCTCTTCTCGTTCCTAGGTTAAATGTCCACACATCACACACACAAAAGTAATTAGGCAGCTGCCAATAGAATAATATTAGTTCGAAGGCACTTGCGCGCGAATTGTGAAGTGAACACTTCAGTTAGACACACGAAAAGGTCTAGCTTTCGGCGGACACGTTGCATTTCGATAGACGAACAGGTGGGACCACGACTCGTTCTCGCAGTATAGCGCGGAACTCGACATGTGACGGCGCTAATCTGCGCCCGTGTCAAGCGGCGAAGGAATAAATCGAAAAAGTGGGTAGTTTAAAAACTCACCACCCACAAATTGACCATATCTGACGTTTGTTCAGATTATATAAGAATATCGAAAACAGATTAAGGTGCCAGCGGAGGGTGAATTGCCCATACAAACGTAATACCAAAATGATTCGTAATTCGAGAATATTTCCACCAGATTATGCGATTATTAAGATTGAACTTGTATTTATCTAGACCCCTGGATAATTATGTTTTCAAAATATTTTCCCAAAATTAAATGTAAGCGCATAGCGTTTTGCTTGTTTTTACGACATGAATGACATGTTTTCTCCTCATTTGTATCATATTAAAACCGACGATATGTTACGTACTAATTGACCAGGAGCATAGCCTATATTGTCAAGTTCCCGAATAACAACACGAAGTGAAAAACACAACAAGTTATCATTCATCATTTTTGGTATTTACGAAACAAGACTAAACGTATAACAAATTCTGTACGCTCATATTGCTATCGCGTTTGCACGCGATCATGTGTCATCAGCCAAATAGAGATAGCAATATACCGGCAAATTTATATTTGCGGGTTGAATAGAAATTGCGAGCGGCGATCACCGGCCTCTTAAAAGTAAATGATTAGTTAGTCCAATATTTATGAACAACACTGAATTATTATTATTACATAATTTATAAAACACCCTTAACTGTACCTACTTTATGATAAATCATTACATAAATATTATCAATTTTCAATTTGTCTTATATAATCATTCCATTTTTTTAACAATATTTTTTTTTACTATGCAAAATATTGTGTTTGAGCAGACGGCCGGCCTACCTCAGCCGGCACATCAAGCAAATGCACACAAAACCCCTGCGGCTGGAGTGTCCCGTGTGCCAGCGCGTGTTCCACGAGAGAGGCTGGTACCGCTGCCATGTCAGGTGATATACCCTCTACCCTCATTCCTGAGGGCTGCAGTAAATGATAAATGATTTATTTATTTCATGTAGGACAACTTGTGTCACTTATGAAACGTTAGGACTCTACCACCGGTTCGGAAAGTTGATTCTACTGTGAAGAACCGGCAAGAAACTCAGCAGTTGCTCTTTTGATAGAAAAGAAAAGGTTACAATATGTAGACAACACAACACACACGTTACAAGTATTACACTGACTTGTGGGTCACTGGATGCGAGGCCGGTTGCTTCCATGCTACTTTGTCGTTAATAATTTAACCGCAACAACTAAATCAGTAAATTTAGTTGTTGCGGTTTTATTTTAATAGGTGCCTGTTTAGCCTTTAAGTGATTGTATATGTGTTTATTCACACTGTATTATGTAAAAGATGTTAAATGCATATTTATTTTAGTAAAGAATTTATAAAATAAAAATAATAAGTTGTTGCGGTTATTATTTACTAGATGATGCCCGCGACTTCGTCCGCGTGGTATGATGTTTTTAAGTTCCCGCGGGAACTCTTTAATTTTCCGCCATAAAAAGTAGCCTATGTGCTATTCCAGACTATAATCTATCTCTGTACCAAATTTCAGCCAGATCCGTTCTGCCGTTGGCGCGTGATTGAGTAACAAACATCCATGCATCCATCCAAACTTTCGCATTTATAATAATAATAGATACGAGAGAACGAGGATAGAGGGTAATATACCCTCTATCCTCATTCCTGAGGGCTGCGGTAAACTTGGTTATTGCGGTTATTATTTAGTAGATGAGCGGAGATAGCGGATTAAGTTTTCTGATTCCCGCAGGAACTCTTGCATTTTCCGGGATAAAAAGCCTAACCTATGTCCTTCCAAGGGATACAACTTATCCCTGTATCAAATTTCATCAAATCGGTTGAACAGATGGGCCGTGAAAGCGTATCAGACAGACAGACACACTTTCGCATTTATAATATTAGTATGGATATTAGTATGAATTCGATAACATTACTTCAAGATGGTAACTAATTTATTTAAACAAATTGTAACTTTTTTTTATTGGATAGTAATTTATTCGTAATTCAAACATCATTTCATTACTTTACACAATATGTAAATAACAAGGATTTAATATTGTAACATTGATGTTTCAATTACCTATTTATCAATTTCGTTTCAATATTATTTGATATTTCAATTATTTAATTTAATTTATTCAATAATAATATTTGTTCATAACTAAAACATTAAATAAATATAATAAAAAAATAAATAAACATTTTATTAATTTTTATTATATTATTTGCTATTCGATCATTACAATAATTATAGTTACATATTAAGATTTGCATTATGTCAATTGGTAAAAATAATAAACAAACTGATACAATAGAATAAAATTAAATTACAAATTGTCACATTTATATTCATTTACGTAATAGTCGCCTCTACGGCGTAGGCCTCCTAACTAAAACATTTATTCAATATTACACCAACATTAATATATTCAAATTTAAACTACAATAGTGCAGATAGATCCTAGTATAGGAGTTAGTATATTTTGGGATAAGTAGGCTTGTACGATGTTTCTAACGTCCAGAACCCACAACGAGCAAGTGAAGAACAGCGCAACGCGACGGGTGACGTGCGCGCACTGCGGCCGCGACTTCCGCAACAAGTCGTATCTGGTGCGGCATCTGTTCGTGCACGAGGACAAGCGCCCCGCCACCTGCAAGCAGTGCTCTAGGACGTTCAAGAACAGAGAGGTGCTGAGAGTTCACAAGCGGCAGCACCACGCGCAGAACCCCGAACGGTGAGTAAGAGCGAAGCGAGCGCTTTTTTTTTTGGAAAGTTCTATAGTTAGTTATTTTTTTCAAGCGCGTTTTGAGTGATCATCATTTTTATTGGAAGTATGAAAAGAAAACTCGGTCGTCCACATAAATAAACTTTAATTTATCAATTCACACAAACAGCCGTACTACATTACTGAGCAGAAAGATTTCTTTCTTTCTAAAAGCGTAGTCAATTAAGGCTAGAATAAAATACCACACGCTGTGTGACGTGTCAGGTCACACAGCATGTGGTATTTTATGTGAGCCAGGGCCGGTGTTGCGCAGGTTTTTTTAATTTTATTATTAATGATCAAAGAAATATAAAAACAAATATCTATAGACTCGCTACTTGTATTATCCCCGAATAAAGATTTCTTTTTAAAAGCGTAGTCATGTTAGGCTAGTATATTGTACCACATGCTGTGTGACGTGTAAAGTGAGCCAGGGCCGGTCTTGCGCAGGTTTTTTTAATTTTATTATTAATGATCAAAGAAATATAAAAACAAATATCTATAGATTCGCTACTTGTATTATCCCCGAATAAAGATTTCTTTTTAAAAGCGTAGTCATGTTAGGCTAGTATATTGTACCACATGCTGTGTGACGTGTAAAGTGAGCCAGGGCCGGTCTTGCGCAGGGTTTTTTTAAATCGCGCAGAATCCCGAACGGTGAGTTATCGGACGCGAAAGCGAAGCGAGCGCTATTTGTTTTTGGATAGTAATATTTTTTTCAAGCGCGTTTTGAGTGACCAGCATTTTTATTGGAAGTATGAAAAGAAAACTCGGTTGTCCACATAAATAAACTTTAATTTATCAATTCACCCAAACACATCCGTATTTCATTACTGAGTATCATAGACCAGTCTACCATCGACTACGCAGAGCCGTTGAGTAAAAAATTAATGCCTCTTTCAGACAGAGCCTAACAGAAGAAGGTATCGAAACGATGAACGTTCAACTTTGAACTTAACACAAAATAATTTAACGCACATAAGCGTGAGAACTGAAAAACATCTATTTACTTCGATTATGATAATAGGGATTTAAGTTATATTTTAGTTTATTTGTCAAAAATAAACTATTTTTTACTTACTATTAAATAGAAAAGACTTAAGATTCTCAGCCTCGATTAGTTTTAAGTTTGATAACCATTTTAAACTATCGATTCAGAAAAATAAGTGCGTTAAAGTTTGATTTGCCTGAAATAAATTAATAATAATAATAAAATAATAACTATGTATTGAAATATGAAGTATAAAGTGCGTTTTTAAGTATGATAAAGAGTTGCTGATTTGATTGCAATGTCATCATTCATATTCATTGCTTACAGGGACTACTCTTCATCCGAAGGCCCTCTGTCATCAAGGATACCGAGGTAAGGATAGAGGATACATAGTTTAGATTTAATTTGACCCTTCAAATATTACAATATTGTAATATACTAGAAAACGCAGCGAAGAGCCATAAATTGAATAATTGGGTTTTTGAAAAAGAAAAATGTTATATATCGAAAGATCATATTATATTAAGTTATTAAAATTATAAGAAATCTATTTTTAGATCTTTTTCCACTATAATATAGAATTTATATCAAATTAAAAATTAAAAATAATTTTTTGAATTCAGTACGAAGAACACCCTGAAAAAACCCGAGCGCGTGTGACGTCACAATGTTAATTTCTATTCATTGTGGCACACAGCACTGGTGCAGTGTTGAATGTTGACACCAGACACTGTAGGTACTATCGTGAAATTGCTTTAACATGATGACGTCACAAACATGGCAACCGATCGTGGCGCGTTCGTAGTCACGTGGTTCTTTTTAAAATTTTATCAATTTTTAATTTGTTTATTAATTTATAAAAAAATAAGAGTTTTTCGCATCGACTATTAATGTAAAAGTTTTAAAATACATAAAAAAATCGATATTTTTTTAAAATTCAAAAACCCAATTAAAAGTATAGTCTAGGCAACGGGGCGGTTCGTTGTATGGATACCCCCGCATTAAATCCTCAGTCGATGAAACTTGAGAGGGTTGTAGTATGGTATGAACCAAAACTTATACAAAATATTTATATTTTTTTATTATTACTTATTTATTTCTAAAAGCGTAGTCATTTAAGGCTAGAATAAAATACCACATGCTGTGTGACGTGTCAAGTCACACAGCATGTGGTATTTTATGTGAGCCAGGGCCGGTGTTGCGAAGGTTTTTTTTTATTATTATTGATCAAAGAAATATAAAAACAAAAAAAGTATTGGTTCGCTACTTGTATTATTCCCGAATAAAGATTTCTTTTTAAAAGCGTAGTCATGTTAGGCTAGTATATAATACCACACGCTGTGTGACATGTCAAATGAGCCAGGGCCGGTTTTGCGCAGTTCTTTTTTTTTTTATTGATCAAAGAAATTTAAAAGCAAATATGTATAGGTTCGCTACTTGTATTATCCCCGATGTTAGGCTAGTATATAATACCATATGCTGTGTGACGTTAAGTGAGCCAGGGCCGGTTTTGCGCAGTCCTTTTTTTATTGATGAAAGAAATTTAAAAGCAAATATGTATAGGTTCGCTACTTGTATTATCCCCGATGTTAGGCTAGTATATAATACCACACGCTGTGTAACGTGTCAAGTGAGCCAGGGCCGGTTTTGCGCAGTTCTTTTTTTTTTTTTATATGTATAGTTTCGCTACTTGTATTATCCCCGATGTTAGGCCAGTATATAATACCATATGCTGTGTGACGTGTCAAGTGAGCCAGGGCCGGTTTTGCCGCAGTTCTTTTTTTATTGATCAAAGAAATTTAAAAACAAATATGTATAGGTTCGCTACTTGTATTATCCCCGATGTTAGGCTAGTATATAATACCATATGCTGTGTGACGTTAAGTGAGCCAGGGCCGGTTTTGCGCAGTCCTTTTTTTATTGATGAAAGAAATTTAAAAGCAAATATGTATAGGTTCGCTACTTGTATTATCCCCGATGTTAGGCTAGTATATAATACCACACGCTGTGTGACGTGTCAAGTGAGCCAGGGCCGGTTTTGTGCAGTTCTTTTTTTTTATTGAATTGATCAAAGAAATTTAAAAGCAAATATGTATAGGTTCGCTACTTGTATTATCCCCGATGTTAGGCTAGTATATAATACCATATGCTGTGTGACGTTAAGTGAGCCAGGGCCGGTTTTGCGCAGTTCTTTTTTTTTTTATTGAATTGATCAAAGAAATTTAAAAGCAAATATGTATAGGTTCGCTACTTGTATTATCCCCGATGTTAGGCCAGTATATAATACCATATGCTGTGTGACGTTAAGTGAGCCAGGGCCGGTTTTGCGCAGTTCTTTTTTTTTATTGATCAAAGAAATTTAAAAGCAAATATGTATAGGTTCGCTACTTGTATTATCCCCGATGTTAGGCTAGTATATAATACCATATGCTGTGTGACGTTAAGTGAGCCAGGGCCGGTTTTGCGCAGTCCTTTTTTTATTGATGAAAGAAATTTAAAAGCAAATATGTATAGGTTCGCTACTTGTATTATCCCCGATGTTAGGCTAGTATATAATACCACACGCTGTGTAACGTGTCAAGTGAGCCAGGGCCGGTTTTGCGCAGTTCTTTTTTTTTTTTTTATATGTATAGTTTCGCTACTTGTATTATCCCCGATGTTAGGCCAGTATATAATACCATATGCTGTGTGACGTGTCAAGTGAGCCAGGGCCGGTTTTGCCGCAGTTCTTTTTTTATTGATCAAAGAAATTTAAAAACAAATATGTATAGGTTCGCTACTTGTATTATCCCCGATGTTAGGCTAGTATATAATACCATATGCTGTGTGACGTTAAGTGAGCCAGGGCCGGTTTTGCGCAGTCCTTTTTTTATTGATGAAAGAAATTTAAAAGCAAATATGTATAGGTTCGCTACTTGTATTATCCCCGATGTTAGGCTAGTATATAATACCACACGCTGTGTGACGTGTCAAGTGAGCCAGGGCCGGTTTTGTGCAGTTCTTTTTTTTTTATTGAATTGATCAAAGAAATTTAAAAGCAAATATGTATAGGTTCGCTACTTGTATTATCCCCGATGTTAGGCTAGTATATAATACCATATGCTGTGTGACGTTAAGTGAGCCAGGGCCGGTTTTGCGCAGTTCTTTTTTTTTTTATTGAATTGATCAAAGAAATTTAAAAGCAAATATGTATAGGTTCGCTACTTGTATTATCCCCGATGTTAGGCCAGTATATAATACCATATGCTGTGTGACGTTAAGTGAGCCAGGGCCGGTTTTGCGCAGTCCTTTTTTTATTGATGAAAGAAATTTAAAAGCAAATATGTATAGGTTCGCTACTTGTATTATCCCCGATGTTAGGCTAGTATATAATACCACACGCTGTGTAACGTGTCAAGTGAGCCAGGGCCGGTTTTGCCGCAGTTCTTTTTTAATTGATCAAAGAAATTTAAAAACAAATATGTATAGGTTCGCTACTTGTATTATCCCCGATGTTAGGCCAGTATATAATACCATATGCTGTGTGACGTGTCAAGTGAGCCAGGGCCGGTTTTGCCGCAGTTTTTTTTTATTGATCAAAGAAGTATAAAAGCAAATATGTATAGGTTCGCTGCGGACACCACGTGCTCGGTGTGCGGCCGCGTGCTCACCACGCCCGCCATGCTCAACCGACACATGCAGCGCATGCACACGGAGCGGGTCAAGCGGTGAGTACCCACTCACTTGTGTCACTTTGTTTGTTTTTTGTTTTAAATTATTTGTAACGGAGCTAAGGGTCCAGGATATGGCTGGTCGCGCAGCTCCGTGTGTCTAGGTAGGGAGGCCCTCACAAATTAAACGCGATTTATAGAAACACGCACTTAACAAACCTTTATTCACGGTTTTACAGAAAGTACTTAAGTCTAAGCGATCTTCCTATACCTTAACTACACGGTCCGAGGTCCTGAGGGGACCTGCAGGGTGTCGAGGGTGTCCGCGACGAGAGGGGGCGAAGGGGAAGGGGAGGCGGAAAGATGGGTCGTCCGTGAGCGTCGGAGCGACCGATCTCGCCTGCGTTCACCAGTTACCACTGCCACTCATCTGCCCGGTACCCCCAAGCCGACGTGCTGCGACAGCGGTCGCTGGCGAACTGTGTGTGAACGCAGGCCGGACGCCTTATATAGGCCGTGGCGGGAGAGGTGCGCGGCGGCGGGGTTTTGCACACGGCACGATGTCGAATGTTCTGGATTATCCATTGTTCGTGCGTGAGTCATCGCCGTGCTGAGCTGCGTCATTTATATTGCACATAATAAAATTACAATGCACAAAGGCGAACTTAATACCTAGAGGTGTTCTCTTGCAGTTAACCTTTGGTAGTGGGGACAGGGTTGAAATCACAGTGCGTACAATAAGTATAAAGAGAACAGTTGGGGTAAGAAGAAACATATTAGGTAGTAGGTAATGAAGTGAAGTATGATAATTTATTATGCAATTTAGTAAATGGCTTGAATAAGAAATTTAAGTCAGATACATAGCAAAAAATACATAAAAATAATGTAAAATACAGTATAATATATAACTTTATATACGACTGCTTGAAAAAAGGAGTATATTGTTTTCAGGGTTTGTGTGTGTGTGTGTGTGTATGTGTGTGAGTTTGTACCACCCCTACAGCCTATTAACGTCCCACTGCTGGTCACAGGCCTCCACTCTCGTAGGAGAGAGGGAATTAGGAGCTTAGACCCACCACGCTGCTCCAATGCGGGTTGGCGGCGGACTTTAACGACTATTATCATGTGAGTGATAATAACCGGGACCGGCGGCTTAACGTGCTCTCCGAGGCACGGGGGTGAAACACCGCCAACTTCCAACTCCGGGCTGGCACTGAGAATTTCATAATTGAAAAACCAAATACCTAACAATTTTTATGCCCGACCGGGAATCGAACCCTGGACCTCGTGATCCGCATTCGACTACGCTAACCGCTAGACCAACGAGGCAGGTGTGAGTTTGTATATTCCACCATAACTTCTATACGCCTGAACCGTTGTTTTTTTTTTAATTATATAGGCCAGCGCTTGGCTGCAATCAAACTTGCTTAAAGTGGTGATGCAGCCTAAGGTGGAGCGCGCTTTCCTAGAAGATGCCTATTCACTCTTGATTTTGATAAATGAGGTATCGTTAGAATTTCAAGCTTATTAGACATATGACATAGGCTAGTAAAATTTTAAAAAAAATTAATGGGGTGACCATGATACCGCATTAAAGATTAAAGTTGAAAAAAAAATTCGAAAATAAGATCAACTATATAATCATCATGTAGAAAATGATGAGTAGATTCCAAAAATATATAACACTATAGTTCAATATCCAGTGATTCACAAAAAAATATCATTTAATAAAAATGTGAATGACATTCCAATACTATACATATATGCAAATCGCTTCTTAGGGAAGTTAACTCCGAAAATAATATGGCAGGGCAGTCGTATTTTTTAATTCGTTAAGTTCACTTGTTATGCGACTGCCTGAAAAAAGGAGTATATTGTTTTCAGGGTTCATGTATGTATGTATATATCTATGTATGTATATATTGTTAGACTGAAATTGACGGATCTATCTATGGTCCATCTATGGTCTACAGCGCCCTCGACCGTGATGGGGGATTGGAGGCGTTTTTTGGCGGTAGATTAATTTCAAGCGATGGCTGTACAGTGTTTGTGTGTAAATTGCTAATAAAGTATGATTAAAATGGTTATCGTGTGTTTCTACTTATTAATATGTATGTATGTATGTATATATGTATGTGAGTTTGTATATTCCACCATAACTTCTATACGCCTGAACCGATTTTGATAAATGAGATATCGTTAGAATCCCTAGCTTATTCTGGGTGGCATAGGCTAGTAAAATTAAAAAAAAAAAACATGGTCCCGCATTAAAGACTAAAGTGGAAAAAAAAATTTCGAAAATGAGATTAACTATTTAATCATCATCTAGAAAATGATGAGTAGATTCCAAAAAGATATTACACTATAGTTCAATATCCAGTGATTCACAAAAAATTATCATCATAATAAAAATGTGAATAAGATTCTAATATAACTAGATTAACTTAGATTTTTAACTTTTTAGTTAGTTTTTTGGTAGGGCAGTCGTATTTTTTAATTTTTTAAATTATGTTAGCGTTATTATTGTTTGTTATTATATCTCATGAAACAGAAAGTATGATATTAGTCAATTTGACTCGTTTCGTGTCATTCGATTTAATCTGCGGATACCGACGCCATATTGAATATAGTATAGTTAGTATAAATACGAGTGTTTTGACGATGGTAATTCAGTCTCCTGCAGACAGACTCGGCGATTATTGAATACTTTTGTGTTTACATCGCAATTTGGTTTAGAGCTTAACGATAGCAATCGTGGAAAGATCAAATGAATATCGTTTTTGTTTTTTTTCCTAACCATCCTAATCTAACCTGCGGGTTGTAAGTGAACGTGAAATCTAAAAATTAAACAGTTATTTGCACACGCAAAGAAACTTTTAAATTTTGTACCATATATAAAAACCAATATAAAATCAAAAACAGGACAGCTATCGCAAAATTAAAAACAGGACTCGTTAATTTATTCAATTTAGGTAGGTATACTACACTTTCATTGCCGTCCATTTATTTATAAAATATAATGGTGATAATCAGTAACGGTATCTTAAAACTAAAGCTACGAGGGTTCCAAACGCGCCCTCGTCCGAGAAGAGCCCATAACAAACTTAGCTGGGGTTTCTTTTTCATTATCACCATTCCACAAATCATTTAATTTTAATTTTTAATTTTATTTATTTAAGGACATCCAACAGGTTACAATAGAATAACAGGAAAAATAAAGCTAGTTAAAAGAATAATATGCATTATTGTAAACCCACTTAGAGGCTGCTTGCAATATTATCTTCATAACTAAGGATCTATCAGAGCCATTATATCAAATCATTTTCTAAAAAATGATATGAAATGTGCACATTTCATACCCTGTAAATGAGTTCGAAAGTTAAACTTCCCGGCCTAGGCCAGTAAAGAATGTATGTATTTTCATTACATATCATAAGTTTGAATTTGGAATCTTTCTTCCTGAATATCTTGTAACTTGTTATAATGTTGTTTGGCCTAAATAGTTTAAATTTGGAACTCTACCGTATGACACGTTCAGCACTGACGCGCAAAAAAATATATTAAAAAAAAGTAGCTTGTTTCATTTTTTAGAAAAGCACTTATACACACCTCGACCGGGAGAGCATTTCTGAGGTGCGATTATGTAAGAATTGCCGATCCAATAGTCAAAGTTCGGCGTCAAAGTAAAATAAACCATAAAAGCATCGGTTTAGAACTCAATTTCGTGTATCCATTCTCATACGTTTATGGTATCACACATACCTAAACGTATGCACGAAATATAGCTCTAATTCAATGTTGTTATGGTTCATTTTACTTTAACGCCGAACTTTGACAATTGGATCGGCAATTCTTACACAATCGGGGGGCTGGTCTCGTATATCCTCGCGTAGCTCGGCCGTCTAACTGACACTCGACCAGAGAACGCGTATATTCCTGCATATGCACATACCGTCGCGTTCCGCTCAGGTTCCAGTGCGACTACTGCCAGCGATGCTACTACTCTAAAGCGGAGGTGCGCGCGCACATCGAGTGGACGCACCTGAAGCAACGCAAACACGCGTGCGCGTGCGGCCGCGTGTTCCGCTCGCCCGCGCTGCTGCAGCACCACGCGCTCACCAGGCACCTCAACATACACCGGCCCAAGGACAAGCGCTGCTCCGTGTGCGGCAAGATGTTCGCGGTGAGTGGCCCACAGGTGGCGCTAGCGGTGCGTTGCGTCGCGCTAGCGTCTCGCAGCCGTAGCTTCTGTATATACTATACTCCCACACATCCGGTTAGCTCGTCTACCTGTAGGCAGCACCACGCGCTCACCAGGCACCTCAACATACACCGGCCCAAGGACAAGCGCTGCTCCGTGTGCGGCAAGATGTTCGCGGTGAGTGGCCCACAGGTGGCGCTAGCGGTGCGTTGCGTCGCGCTAGCGTCTCGTAGCCGTAGCTTCTGTATATACTATACTCCCACACATCCGGTTAGCTCGTCTACCTGTAGGCAGCACCACGCGCTCACCAGGCACCTCAACATACACCGGCCCAAGGACAAGCGCTGCTCCGTGTGCGGCAAGATGTTCGCGGTGAGTGGCCCACAGGTGGCGCTAGCGGTGCGTTGCGTCGCGCTAGCGTCTCGTAGCCGTAGCTTCTGTATATACTATACTCCCACACATCCGGTTAGCTCGTCTACCTGTAGGCAGCACCACGCGCTCACCAGGCACCTCAACATACACCGGCCCAAGGACAAGCGCTGCTCCGTGTGCGGCAAGATGTTCGCGGTGAGTGGCCCACAGGTGGCGCTAGCGGTGCGTTGCGTCGCGCTAGCGTCTCGTAGCCGTAGCTTCTGTATATACTATACTCCCACACATCCGGTTAGCTCGTCTACCTGTAGGCAGCACCACGCGCTCACCAGGCACCTCAACATACACCGGCCCAAGGACAAGCGCTGCTCCGTGTGCGGCAAGATGTTCGCGGTGAGTGGCCCACAGGTGGCGCTAGCGGTGCGTTGCGTCGCGCTAGCGTCTCGTAGCCGTAGCTTCTGTATATACTATACTCCCACACATCCGGTTAGCTCGTCTACCTGTAGGCAGCACCACGCGCTCACCAGGCACCTCAACATACACCGGCCCAAGGACAAGCGCTGCTCCGTGTGCGGCAAGATGTTCGCGGTGAGTGGCCCACAGGTGGCGCTAGCGGTGCGTTGCGTCGCGCTAGCGTCTCGTAGCCGTAGCTTCTGTATATACTATACTCCCACACATCCGGTTAGCTCGTCTACCTGTAGGCAGCACCACGCGCTCACCAGGCACCTCAACATACACCGGCCCAAGGACAAGCGCTGCTCCGTGTGCGGCAAGATGTTCGCGGTGAGTGGCCCACAGGTGGCGCTAGCGGTGCGTTGCGTCGCGCTAGCGTCTCGTAGCCGTAGCTTCTGTATATACTATACTCCCACACATCCGGTTAGCTCGTCTACCTGTAGGCAGCACCACGCGCTCACCAGGCACCTCAACATACACCGGCCCAAGGACAAGCGCTGCTCCGTGTGCGGCAAGATGTTCGCGGTGAGTGGCCCACAGGTGGCGCTAGCGGTGCGTTGCGTCGCGCTAGCGTCTCGTAGCCGTAGCTTCTGTATATACTATACTCCCACACATCCGGTTAGCTCATCTACCTATAGGCCTGTTACACTGCACTTTGCACAGGGACCCTTACACTTGAGTCAGTGTAGTGTAATAAGATTTATAGGCTTATTACACTGTATTTTGCACAAGGACCCTCACACTTGAGTCAGTGTAGTGTAATAAGATTTATAGGCCTATTACACTGCACTTTGCACAAGGACCCTCACACTTGAGTCAGTGTAGTGTAATAAGATTTATAGGCCTATTACACAGCACTTTGCACAAGGACCCTTACACTTGAGTCAGTGTAGTGTAATAAGATTTAGGAAGAAAGGGTCCCTAAATTGATCCTTATTGCTGTGTAATAAGCGACGCTCTAATGAGCGGCCACGGCCAAAGTGCAGTGTAATAGGCCTTTACTACTAGGGGACGCAATAGATGGCGCTAGGCCTAGTTATATATTACTAAACGGTTATTTTACTTATTACATAAGCACTATGGAGGGTAGAGAAACATCTCTATATATTATTAAAAGTGTCCGTCGAAATGCATGCCCTTTTATCTGATATTTCGTACGATTCATATCTAGTAATTCAAGTAGAGTCCCCGAGCCGCTTAGGGATGCAGAAAGTGCCAAAAGTATCGATATTAAAAAAATATTGATATCGATTTCGATATATTGAAAAAATAAAAATAAAAGTAAAAAATCAATAAAATTTCCTAAAAAATATTTGTACCATATGAAATTCTATTATTCCCATTATTTTTTTGAGTGAGATGGTAATTGATGGTAACCTGAAACACTGTACAGTGAATGAGGAGGGCGATATCACACAACGCAATTTTTATACGACTGCCTGAAAAAAGGAATATATTGTTTTCAGGGTTCATGTATGTATGTTTGTATGTATGTATGTGAGTTTGTATATTCCACCATAACTTCTATACGCCTGAACCGATTTTCATAAATGAGGTGTCGTTAGAATCCCAAGCTTATTCCGGGTGACATAGGCTAGTAAAATTTAAAAAAAAAACTATATAATCATCATCTAGAAAATGATGAGTAGATTCCAAAAATATATAACACTATAGTTCAATATCCAGTGATTCACAAAAAAATATATTTAATAAAAATGTGAATAAGATTCTATTTAACTAGATTAATTTAGATTGTTAATTTTTTATGTTTTTTTTTATACTTTTTATCCAGTTTCTTTTTTTAAACAGTAGTATAATGAATGTTATATAATTATCGATAGTTATTTTCATTAATTTTTTATAGTCTTGTATCAGTAACCTTAATTATTTATTAATAATATTTATTAATGTATACTTGTGTCAGTTAAGTACGACTTTTCCTATGTGCATGATGTAACTACCTATAAATTGAATTACTTGTTACCTATTGCCTAAGCCATTCAACATTTTGTATACCTACTACTTGTAATTCTGTTGGTAGTTCAAATAAATTAAAATTAAATTAAATTTGGCAGGGCAGTCGTGTTTTTAAATTTTTTTAATTATGACTTGTTAACTTTTGTAGGAGTATCGTTTTTTTTTCAAGTCCTTGCGTTAAAGTTTCTGAACAAAAGTTTATTTATTAAAAAAAAAATTACAGAACCAGCAAGTGTTGAATCGCCATGTAAAGAGCCACTCGGGAGAGACTTACCCGTGTACGGAGTGCGGGCAGGAGTTCAAAACGCAGTCCTACGTCAAAGTGCACTACAAGATCAAACACCTCAACATGACGCGCGCTCAGGTTCATCCATTTGATACGTCATTATTTTTAAGTATTGCACGCTATGACAATGGTAATACAGTTTTTTGTTGAAGTGAAAACTTCTTTGGCCGCATTGAGCACTTTTTGGTAGGGGGTAAACTTTTTTTTTTTTTTTTAATCTTTACTTTGCGACGGGGCTTTATCACTTCGTGATTATGTCGCCCCCGTAAAACAAACACTTAATACAGAGTTAAACTTAATATAAACTAAAACTATAAATAATAACTTCTTTTTAATAATATAGCTAAACTAGACTAAATCTAAACTAGATATAGAA
Organism: Erebia palarica; assembly: GCA_964035005.1. Classification (NCBI taxonomy): domain Eukaryota; kingdom Metazoa; phylum Arthropoda; class Insecta; order Lepidoptera; family Nymphalidae; genus Erebia; species Erebia palarica. The sequence goes on from OZ035992.1 coordinate 1,246,441, forward strand.
TATAGAATGAAATATCTATCTTCTATATATATATAAAAATCAATTGCTGTTCGTTTGTCTCGCTAAAACTCTAGAACGGCTGGGCCGATTTAACTGATTTTGGTTTTGAAATGTTTGTCGTAGTCCAGGGAAGGTTTAAACGGTGAGAAATATGGAAAAATTGCGAGGAAGATAGGGCAGGACAACGTCTGCCGGGCCCACTAGTTATAATATACAATTATAAGATTTCAAATAATAATGTGCACAGCATCCTTGCCTGCTCCGATAAAGGGGATGCCAAGATGCTGTTACACAACCCTACGTCCAAATGTGGAATGGTGTCAGGAACGCGTGATAGATACCGTTCTTCTTAAGACAAAGGTCTTAAGTATGAATATAGTACATTCGTAATTAAACTTTAAGGTGCCAGCGGAGGGTGAATTGCCCATACTAACGTAATACCAAAATGATTCGTAATTCAAGAATATTTCCACCAGATTATGCAATTATTAAGATTGAACTTGTATTTATCTAGGCCCCTGGATAATTATGTTTTCAAAATATTTTCCCAAAATTAAATGTAAGCGCATAGCGTTTTGCTTGTTTTTACAACATGAATGACATGTTTTCTCCTTATTTGTATCATCTTAAAACCGACGATATGTTACGTACTAATTGACCAGGAGCATAGCCTATATTGTCAAGTTCCCGAATAACAACACGAAGTGAAAAACACAACAAGTTATCATTCATCATTTTTGGTATTTACGGAACAAGACTAAACGTATAACAAATTCTGTGCGCTCATATTGCTACCGCGTTTGCACGCGATCATGTGTCATCAGCCAAATAGAGATAGCAATATACCGGCAAATTTATATTTGCGGGTTGAATAGAAATTGCGAGCGGCGATCACCGGCCTCTTAATGCCTTAGTTTTAAGGTTTATATTTAACTAGCTGATGCCCGCGACTTTGTTCGCGTGGTTTAAGTTCTTTTTTATTCCCGCGGGAACTCCTTAATTTTCCGGGATAAAAATAGCCTATGTCACTCTCCAGCTCCTCGACTATAACTATGCCAAAAATCACATTGATCCGTTGCTCCGTTGTGGCGTGATCGAAGAGCAACCCAACAAACCAATTAACCAACAAACAAACACTTTCGCATTTATAATATTAGTATGTGCTTTTTTTAAATTAGAAAAAAATTTAATAATTAAAAAAAATTCGTTTTCACTTTTCTATCGACAGTCCCTATGACTGCCAATTTTTTTTTTTAAGTATTGCTCTTCATAAATAGCCATACACTTTTCTTTATACCACCATTCTTTATATCATCTTTTATACCACCTTTGTAATATTATGTGTATCATGCAATAAATAATGTCTGATTCCGATTCAGGTGAAGGCCCAGAGCAGACGGAAACTCATCATGGTGCATTCCGAAGAGCCGATGAAAGCCAAGATTAAAGCCAACAAGAAAACCAAAGCTAACACCGTGGATCCGTTGAATTTAGACAATTTCAATAGTGATAAACTGGTTGATGTCAAAAAGGAAGTGTTGGATGTACCGCTTTTCGAAACATTTGTTGATATACAGCGGGAGTGTTGAATAGAATAATTGTAATTACTAGATGATGCACACGACTTCGCGTGGATTAAGGTTATGTCTGCACGGGATCTCTTTTTCCGGAATAATATGTAGCTAAACATAAGCTATCTCTATTCCAAATTTCAGCCAAATCGGTTAAGTCATTATGGCTATAAAGAGCAACAAACATACAATCATCCAAACTAATATTATTAATATGCAAAAGTGGGTCTGCTACACTTTAACAGCCCATGTTTTCAACAGATTTCAATGTATACAGATGGATTGCTTCCTGGGGAAGGACATAGGCTACTTTTTTATAGAAAATTAAGGCTTTCCCACAGGAATACTTGATCCATGCGAACGAAGTCGCGTTTACAAACATAGTAAGATAACTGGATGATTTTGTAAATGCCGTGGGAACTTCTACACATTGATTCTCCACGTGCCCCATTTGTGTGCTCACACTAGGTTGTACACGCACCCCTAATAATATGTGGGTAGAACTATTTTTAAATTTATTTTGTAAAGTGATCTTAAGTGTAGATGTGTTAGCCCACTACCATCTTAGACTGCATCATAACTTATCATCGAGTGAGTTGTGCATAAGTTGACTTGTGACCAAAGAACCAAACATACAAGTCTTAATTTAAAAAATGAAAAAACACGGCTGCCCTGCCAGAAAACGAACTAAAAATAATCTAAATTAATCTAGTTAAATTAGAATCTCATTCACATTTTTATTAAATTATATTTTTTTGTGAATCACTGGATATTGAACTATAGGGTTGTATATTTTTGGAATCTACTCATCATTTTCTAGATGATGATTATATAGTTAATCTTATGTTCGTTTTTTTTTAATTTTACTAGCCTATGTCACCCGGAATAAGCTAGGGATTCTAACGATACCTCATTTATCAAAATCGGTTCAGGCGTATAGAAGTTATGGTGGAATATACAAACTCGCATACATACACACATGAACCCAGAAAACAATATACTCTTTTTTACAGGCAGTTGTATTAAATGGTCTAATAATTTCTATACTGCAATACTAGTGTGTGCACGTCCCTACAAGAGACCTACATCCAGTTGTAGTGAATGTCTATTGAAGAAGATTGTAAATATTGTGGTACTTAACAAATAAACTATGTGCTCTTGGTAGTCGTATGTGTATCTGTATCAATAAAATAATTTATTATTACATAACTGCTTTTAATTTGGCTAACTAAACCTTTGACATATAGTGGTTGGACTTTGGCATTTGGTGGCCTGGAGTTTGAATCCTGGGCAGGCGCTTAACCTCACCGTGTTATTTAAGCAATTAAATAAAACTTGCTTTAACAGTAAAGGATCACTATAATCTAGGGAAACCTGGATGTCTGAGAGTTGTCCACGATGTTCTCAAAAGGAGTGTGTTAATCTATAGTTGGTCAAAACCATACCTATTCTGTGAGATCTGTGGCTGCTTGTGGACCCGCAATAGGGCTTGTTCCATTATGATCTCACTCGCCATTCTCTGGAGCATAGAAAACTTTATTTCTTTACATACCTCCTCATAAGGGCTAGAACCCAGAGCTGTTAGGACAGTTAATAAAAAAATTGTGATCCTCCTATGATAATTTTTTTAAAGAACTGATTGAGTAGGTATTTAAGTGGTAGAAAAGAACACATTATTTTGGCAGTTGGAAAGAAAAAAATAATACCAAAAATAACCCATTTACTTATTTATATAGATATACATACAAATGAACAGTAAACGTATCTTATTTAAACAATTCAGGCTAAGGCAACACTTAGAGATATATCTTATCAAGTATCACATTTGATCCTAATAATTTATATTTTATTTATACAATATTTTATTGGTTTGTGAATGCAGGTAGAACGTAGATTAGAGGATAAAAGTTTAGACACATGCTACTTCCACTGAGGGCTGAGCGGAGTATAGGGGGATAGGGAGCTGGTCAAAGTAGCATGATTCTAAATCCCACCCACCAATAATTCTGGTTAATAGTGTTTGTTATTATTTAATGTTTTAAAACTTTCTTTTGACTTTCCACCAATATTGTAACATCTCCACCTCAGAACTTTTGGAATGCTGTGGTCTTTTCAAACATTACCCTTGAGGTTTGTCATCAGTCCATGAGACAATCTTCTTGTTGTACCACACAAACTCTCCCTTCACCGAGTCAGGAGCATCAAGTGCTAGGAACAGCGGGGCCTGCGCACCCTCGTCAATCGACAGAGGACCCTTGTGTGAAGTCATGTCAGTGTCAACGTAGCCTGGGTGGACTGCATTCACTTTTATGTCTGAAATAACAATATTTTTTTGTATTCTACTAAGCTTGATAGATGGCAGATGTGGCCTTCCACCACATTAGGACACTAAATTATCTGGAAATTGTCATAAATAATCATGAAAAATACTCCATACCCCATACCAACCATTTGTATCTTATCTTGTTAGTTACATAGATAAAAAAATCATGGTAATTTTTACAGTGAAAAGATTTATTTTTGTGTTTTCATAATTAATTAGTTGATAGTGCTATACTTAGGGCACTATGTCATTAATATGTATATTGCATTATCATAATGACTTGTGTGAATATCTATACTATAGAGCACAACATTTTATGTTTGGCTAAGCAAAACTGTCTGGTTTTATTAGTGAAAGGTCCCAGGTTAAATTAGTGGTAGGTTCAATTTGGAATTTAGTTTCTAAATTATCTCGGTTGGGGCTACAGCAGTAGCTAGTTACCATCATAGAGGGATAGATGTGCGTCCAGCAATTTAGTTAATTCTGGTGTGAGGCAGTATAGAAACTGATTAAGGGTATGTGTTAACTATAACGGTTGTATCCCTATTAGTTTATTCAACTAACATCTTTAGACTGCTTCATCAAGTTACCTCCCAGCAAGATAAGATATAAAGGAACATACCTCTATCATTGAGAAGCCTCTGCTGTATTTTAGTCAATGCCGTCAAACCAACTTTAGAGACAACGTATGACGAGTTTCCCCACTCGGCCGCCTGGGTGCCGAGTTTAGACGCATCTACATATCCACGCATCAAATCAGACAATTCTTCTATAGTGAGAGTAGGATCTTGCAGTCGTTGGCGTAACTTTTTGCTGGGTATATTACTCAAATGGCCACATGAACTGGATATGTTGACAACCCTAGCACCATCACGGAGTATGGGAAACAGTATTTGGCATGTTTGAAGCGTAGAGAAGTAGTTAACGAACAAAGTTTGTTCAGCCTGGACAGCCACTGGGTCGGGTGCGTTGTTTTTAAATGCAATTGCTGCGTTGTTCACCAAAATATCGATGCCTGCGTACTTTTCTTTAATATAATCACGGAATACTTCAACACTCTTTGTATCCGTAATGTCTAGTTGGTGGTATTTCGGGTTTAAGCCTTCACTCTGCAGGTCGGCCACGGCTTTTTCGCCACGCTTCACGTCCCGCGATGTGAGGTAAACAACACCTTCGAATCTCTTGCACAGCCCACGTACTATCGCGAACCCAATTCCTTTGTTGCTACCGGTTACGACGGCTACTTTTAAACTCATTTTTGTAGTTTTTGAATATGTTTTCGAAGAACCAGCACCCCTCAGGCCTCAGATCAATAGGTATATAATCTGAGCCAGAGACAAGTAACATATAGGATAATCTGAGCAGCAGAGAAAGTAAGATTAATGAGCAGCACCTGCACGCCATAAATAACAATGTTACTTGTCTCTGGTTATCACCAGTCACCACAGAGTACTTTGTCTATTTATGTTATCACGTTATCACCTGTAACTGCCTCGTTGGTCTAGTGGTTGGCACGTTCGACTGTGGTCGACGAGGTCCCGGGTTCGAGTCCCGAGTCGGGCCATAAATGAGTATTGAGGTTTTCTGATTAGAAATTCCCAGTACTAGCCCGGAGTTAGGAAGTTGGCGGTGTTTCGCCCCCGTGCCTCGGAGAGCACGTTAAGCCGTCGGTCCCGGTTACTATCACTAACCAGCCCCGGATCTTCAATTTTTTCGAGGCGGGGCAAAAACTGAAAAATGCCGCCCCCGCCTTTGATTCTCATGTTTACAATTTTTTTATATTTGCTATTTTTTTATTAAAAACTGATTTTCAGTTTATTTTTAATTAAAATTCAATTTTTTTTTCTATCGGCCAATTTTTGTCCTTGTAGGTATATCAAATTATTGATTTTTTGCTGAGTTACAGCTGCCTTTTGTTTATCAGCGCGCGGCCGAAATGCTCGCGTCAGCACTTTTCTTATTTTTTTTTTGTTTCTAATAGGTCTTTACCTATGAAATTGCCGTTTTGTAAGGGAGGGACATATAGTCGATTTTTTTAAAATATAATATATTTATTTAATCAAAGTATGTACCATTGCTATCTATGTACTTTTGCCATCTCATAGGTTCATTGATCCCTTTACTAAAAAAACCATTCGGACGCGGGAATCAATAAAATCTTTGAAGGCGCATTGGACTGCCCCATCGGAGTTAAATTTTTTCCCTAGCAAGAAGTTACCCAAATTTAGAAAAAAATGGTAATCTGTTGGAGCAAGGTCCGGGGAGTACGGTAGATGTCTTAGACATTCCAATTGAAGCTCCTCTAATTTGGTAGCCGTCTGTTGTGCAGTGTGTGGTCTAGCGTTGTCCTGAAGCAGCAGTGGACTAGAGCGATTGACGAGCCTCGGTTGTTTAGCAGCTAGCTTTTCCATCATGGTTTGCAGTTGCTGACAATAGACATCCGCCGTAATCGTCTGGCCAGATTTAAGAAAGCTGTAGTGAACGACACCGGCACTAGTCCACCAAACGCTCACAAGTAATTTTTTTGAGTAAATTTTCGCTTGAGGCAGAATTTGGCTGGTTCGCCAGGGTTCAATCATTGCGATTAGCGTTTCCGATTATCGTACAGGATCCACTTTTCATCACAGGTAATAATTCGATTTAAAATCCCTTCATTATTGTGCGGGTTGAGTAATGTAACGCAGCAGTCGACGCGCGTTTGTCGGTTTGCTGCACTCAATTCATGAGGCCTACCTTTCAAGCTTTTTCACCTTCCCAATTTGCTTCAAGTGGATTAAAACAGTTTTATCACTAACACCGCAACCTGCCGCTAGCTCGGACGTGCTTTGCGATGGATCCGCTTCCACAATAGCCTTCAATTCTTCATTATCAACTTTGGCCTCCGGCCGTCCACGGGGCTTGTTCTGCAGGTCGAAATTTCCAGAACGAAAACGTTGGAATCAAAAACGCACTGTGTTTTCTTTTGCGACACCGCCGCCATACACATCATTAATCCTTCGAGCCGTTTCTGCAGCACTGGTACCACGATGGAACTCGTACTCGTAAATAACGCGATATTTCAACTTTTCCATTTTGTAAACTGAGTTACGCAAAGAAAAAACCAAAAGAGGAAAAAACAAATGAATAGGGGTTTTAAAAACACAAAAGCATGAGTTTTGAGAAATAGCTGTATCAATTTGAAATTGAAATTCTTAACCAAAGAGGAGATATTTGAGATCAAAGTGGCCAGTACGACAAAACGACAATTTCATATATAAGGACCTAATATTAGTGATAGAAACTTCTAGTTTGCTTCAGTTTGTCTACATACATACTAATTTTATTTGATAACTTCTCAATAGGTATTTTAATTACCATCATATTTCTTTATTAAAAAAAAATTGCGGCCAATAAAATTCTTTTGAACTTAAGGTGCCAGCGAAGGGTGAATTGCCCATACAAACGTAATACCAAAATGATTCGTAATTCGAGAATATTTCCACCAGATTATGCGATTATTAAGATTGAACTAGTATTTATCTAGGCCCCTGGATAATGATGTTTTCAAAATAATTTCCCAAAATTAGATGTAAGCGCATAGCGTTTTGCTTGTTTTTACGACATGAATGACATGTTTTCTCCTTATTTGTATCATATTAAAACCGACGATATGTTACGTACTAACTGAACAGGAGCATAGCCTATATTGTCAAGTTACCGAATAACAACACGAAGTGAAAAACACAACAAGTTATCATTCATCATTTTTGGTATTTACGGAACAAGACTAAACGTACAACAAATTCTGTATGCTCATATTGCTATCGCGTTTGCACGCGATCATGTGTCATCAGCCCAATAGAGATAGCAATATACCGGCAAATTTATATTTGCGGGTTAATATTAAATACTCGAGATGACCAACCATTTTATTTTGATAAGGATTAAAACAATGTCAGTAAAAACAGCTTCGAAAGTAAAGCTTTGTTGTAAATTATAAAATCTTAAAAATGGTTATTGTGAGGCAATCTTAAAAGATAGCTTAAAAGATGCTATCGGGGATTTTTTTTGAACTTTTGAGGGGAACAATTCCACATTACATTGTTTTCGTGTAACTTTTACTATTTACGCAGCGCACGCCACAAAAGCTCTCAGATGAGAGGAGTTTTTCCGACTTCATTCATATTATTGCAATTTTCGTAAGGATCTCCAATTTTTTGTAAATAGAAGATAGCCTATGTTACTCGCTGATAAAGTAGCTATCTATAAGTGAAAGAATTTTTAAAATCGGTCGTGTAGTTTTTGAGTTTATCCATTACAAACAAACAAACAAATTTTTCCTCTTTATAGCCCCGCGAAAGCGAAAAATATTTAATTTTATATAACTTATTGTCCATAAATTACCTACTGGTCGTCTCAGTGGTCAAAGTTAATGATGAATTGTGTGTGTTAAGCTGCCAAGTTTTAATTTGCCGCTCGGGGTATGGGTGCCACCCGGGGTACGGGTGCCGCCCGGGGTATGGGTGCCGCCCGGGGTATACGGGTGCCGCCCGGGGCATGGGCCCCGGCTTGCCCCCCCCTAGATCCGGGGCTGTCACTAACATGATAATAGTCGTTAAAGCCCGCCAACCCGCATTGGAGCAGCGTGGTGGGTCTAAGCTCTAATTCCCGCTCTCCTATGAGAGTGGAGGCCTGTGCCCAGCAGTGGGACGTTAATGGGCTGCAGTGGTGGTGGTGGTTATCACCTGTGGTTGCCTGTGTTTATCACTTATCAACAGCTGTGGTATGCTCAAAAACAGCCCACATGGCTCACAAACAATCTTCAACAAAATAATATACACACTTTTTTATTCCTTTATTAATATTATGAATGCGAACGTTTGGATGGATAGATGGATGTTTGTTACTATGTTACTTGTCTCTGTTTGTTACTCAATCACGCATGAACGGCTGAAAGCTGATCTGAATGAAATTTGGCACAGCGATAGATCTGGAATAACATCCTTAAACAGTTCGAATTAGCCGTCTTACAAATATTGTTTACGATTTCCTTATAGTTCCTTACACAATCGCAGTAAAGCTTCGGAAATGTTATGTTATAATCGCTTTCATCAGACAGAGTCTAGCTCTAAACCTACATGGATGGAAGTATGTAACATTTAATAAAAATAAAACAAATATTTAATACTAAAAATATGCTTTTATTTCTTGTTAAACTTAAGATAATCTTATAACCAACGTAAAAATTCTTAAATTTTATCAGAAAATAGGGTTATTTTTAACAAAACAAATGACAAATAGTTATTACTATTCAAATGGACGGCATTAATTCTTTACAATTTTAAAACATTTATAAATGTTTAACAACGATTTTGGCACATCCCTGGCCTGGATGTGTCTTGACTCTAGACAAAGTGCTTTACAAATAAAAACCCTCGAAATTCCATACTATAATTTTATAAATGCGAAAGTGCGTCTGTCTGTCTGCAACGCTTTAAGCCTTTAACATCCATTTTTTCTACCGATTTTGGTATAGGGGTAGGTTACATCCCGGCAAAGGACGGAGGCTTTTTATCCCGGAAAATTAAAAGTTCCCGCGGGAATCAAAAATCCTTAAATCCACGCGGACGAACTCGCGGGCATTATATAATACATGTATAATAAAGTGTGTCTGTCTGTCTGCTACGTTCACCCGGCTCATCTTGTCAACCGATTTTGACGAAATTTAGCACAGAGGTAGGTATATCATTCCCCTGGATGCACCAGGGGAAGGATATAGACTACTTTTCATAATTATTATTTATTAAATAATAATAATAATGCCCTCCCGAACGAATTTCGGCCACGGCTCTCTTGCGCGGGAGATATTACAGTGCACAAGTGTGTGCGCGAACACAGGTACTCTCTCTGTTCCTTTACTCTCATAGCCCGATGGGATGGAGAATCCGAAAATCACGACCGGAGAATTTTTAATAATAAATCAATAAAATTAAAATATGAACTACTAACTAATCAAGAGAAAGTTTGATTGTTAAATACTTGACCACGGGATAGGCACGTCAATACCCTTACCATTCTTACCACAAGATTTAAAAAACACGAGAAAGTTTGATTGTTAAATACTTGACCACGGGATAGGCACGTCAATACCCTTACCATTCTTACCACAAGATTTAAAAAACACGAGAAAGTTTGATTGTTAAATACTTGACCACGGGATAGGCACGTCAATACCCTTACCATTCTTACCACAAGATTTAAAAAACGCCGAAACACTTTGGCGTTAAAGCAAAATGTACCTTATACGCTTTGCAATAGAGCTCATATTCATCCACGCAGTGTCCTCCAAGCGTAGTTTAAAACGATAGTCCTGCGCTGATTTTTGGAACTAAAACTTTTTACATACAAATTCGTGATGCGGACTATATAATCGGTGGTACTGAATTTGTGACTTTAAATCGAGGGTGTTTGGGTCCATTTTACTCTGCAGCCGAAGTGTATCTGGCTAGTTACAGTGCAGTCAGCGCTCCGCGTTGAGCAGATAGGGGATGACGTCATCGATGCTGACGTCACCGACGAAGCCCACGAAGAACACGTCCTCTATGAAGCTGGCGCTGAACGAGCGCAGCACCTGAGACAGAACATTAATATAGAAGACAAAGATTCATTCGAGGAAAAATACGAAGAGAGCTGATGATTGAGGATTTCGAAGACGGATGAAGAGCACAGCCAGGGTATTGAAGATAGGTGGGGGGTGCTCGAACAAATGTCACTCGAAACCTCATCCAATTGGCGGTAAGTTGAAAAAAAACTCCAAAATGGCGGATTCAAGATGGCCGCCATACTTTCGTCAGTGTCTGTCTTGGAGAGTATAAAAGATGGAAGAGTGGTTGCTCGGCAAAAGATGATCAGGACCTGAAGGTCTTCTTGATGTACAGGAAAAAAATTCAAGATGGCGGAATATATGTTTCCACAGAAAATGTATGGCGAACTTTGACTGGGATTTGGAAATTATGAATTTTGAACGTGCATCCACTCGCCATACTAGTATCACATATAGGGTTCAATAAAAAAAATATATCTACATGTAACTTTCCAAGGAAGCAACATAGGATTTCCAAGGGAGTTCAATTAACTTATTACAAGGCACTTGTAATAAGTTAATTGAGTTTGAGCCAGGTTATATACTGTACATAATAAATACCGAACAACAATATTTCTGTGATAAGTATGATTAAAATAATATTGACCTCGCTTTAGGGGTAGCTAATCAAACAACTTATACAAAAGTTTTATGACTATTGTGATTTTTAAAAAATTGGCAGTCATTGGGACTGCCGATAGAAGTGAAAACGAGTGTTATTTTTTTTAATTATTGAAAAAAAAAATATTAAAATAATAATAATATTTTTAATACTTAAAATATAAACCTTAAAACTTAAAGTCTTGCAGTTTGTTATTTATGTTACAGGAGTGTACCGTACCGGCAACTGCAGCAGGAGAGTTGCGACTCTCTCGTCGTCGGGCTGACACGTGGCGCGGAGAGAACGGAGAACCTTCGACTGGTAGTCTTGCAGTTTGCGCGTCAGGAACTCGGGCACGCCATCTGAGGAGAAAATATCGTCTAAAATATAAGAAATAACGAATCATCATCATCAACAGGCTGTTCCCTTGTGGGCCCGGGCCTGGTCCAGAAGATTTCTCCATCCGTCTCTGTCCTTTGCGCTCATTTTCCAATTTTTTACTCCAAGCTTGGCGTCTTGGTTAACTCCACCTAACCACCGAAGTTTTGGCAGACCAATACTTCATCGTCGACGCGACTGGGTTCTGGGTGCGACGACATTAGTTGATATAAGGAATGGTGGTTATTACACTGACCTGGTGAAAAGAGGCATAGCGCTCTCAGATGCGCATGCTCTCGGTCCGACAGCCTCAGTTGCTCCGCGTGGCCGATGAACTGGTGCAAGCGACACAGCATCGCAGAAACCTCCTCTATGCGCTCGTCCGAATAGTCCGATATCGTTATCTGTGTGCAAAGAACACCTTTTTTACTAACCAGACAAAGAAACAGTTATTTTAATCATGCAAAAAAAACGCACCGAATTGAGAACCTCCTCCTTTTTTGGAAGAACTTGCGCATAATAAGGGGAAGCTATGCGTCACCTCAGGGTGAGCCAGGTCGGGCGTGGTTTGGCTGGTAGCCTGCCCTCTCGCGCACCTCGCTCTTTAGATGGCTGGACAGCATCGGCAGCAGGGTGACCAGCCCCAGCGCGAACAGCTCGGGCCAACACTTGCGCACAATAAGGGGAAGCTATGCGTCACCTCAGGGTGAGCCAGGTCGGGCGTGGTTTGGCTGGTAGCCTGCCCTCTCGCGCACCTCGCTCTTTAGATGGCTGGACAGCATCGGCAGCAGGGTGACCAGCCCCAGCGCGAACAGCTCGGGCCAACACTTGCGCACAATAAGGGGAAGCTATGCGTCACCTCAGGGTGAGCCAGGTCGGGCGTGGTTTGGCTGGTAGCCTGCCCTCTCGCGCACCTCGCTCTTTAGATGGCTGGACAGCATCGGCAGCAGGGTGACCAGCCCCAGCGCGAACAGCTCGGGCCAACACTTGCGCACAATAAGGGGAAGCTATGCGTCACCTCAGGGTGAGCCAGGTCGGGTGTGGTCTGGCTGGTGGCCTGCGCGTGCCTGGAGTCGGCCCTCTCGCGCAGCTCGCTCTGCAGATGGCTGGACAGCATCGGCAGCAGGGTGGACAGCCCCAGCGGCTGCGACCAGCGCGCCAGCCCCAGCACGAACAGCTCCGGCCAACACTTGCGCAGCAGAGTCACCTGGATCTCGAACCTGGGGATTACACATTTGAATCAATCCACTAAAAAGCTAATTTTTTTTGGATAAACGGTTTTATTAAAAAGAAAGATGATAATTATGTGGATAACGTATATGTCACCGTAAAATTGTAAAAACCGTTAGATTATAATGTAACGGTTTCTTAATCTAGCAAGATTGTAAACTGTCAAAAGATTACAATTTAAGGTGCCAGCGGAGGGTGAATTGGCCATACAAACGTAATACCAAAATAATTTGTAATTCGAGAATATTTCCATCATATTATACGATTATTAAAATGAACTTGTATTTATCTAGGTCCCTGGATAATTATTTTTTCAAAATTTTCCCAAAATTAAATATAAGCGCGTTGCGTTTTTACGACATAAATGACATGTTTTTCCTTATTTGTTTCATATCAAAACCAACGATATCTTACGTACTTATTGATCAGGAACAGCCTATATTGTGAAGTTACAGAATAACAACACGAAGTTAAAAACACAACAATCATTATCATTCATCATTTTTGGTATTTACGATCAGTCAATAATCATAGAAGCTACATGGCTTTTTATATACGGAAATACCCGTTTTTCTACAATTTCAAATCTAAACAGAACACCTAGACTCAATTATTAACCGATTTTCAAAATTATTTCGCCATTTTGTAGCTAAACTAATACCCTAGGACCCCCCAAAAACCCCGACTTTTTTACATTTTTCAAGATTCAAAAAAAAGTTACCAGCCGATTCTCAAAATTCAAACGCTCACACGTGTCTCGATAAATTCCTCAACTCTTGGTACTATTCCCATTTCGATCCTCCTAAAATCCTAGGAGCTATGGCTAAAAATCACTGACGCGACACTCACGACAAGTTGTTAGCGGCGGGTAGGGACAGCAGCCACCTCGCACACGCCGCCAGCAGCCGCGCGCCGGCTTCGCACGCGGCGTGTAACCGCAGCGGCGCGGGCGGACACCCGGCCGGCAACTGTAGAGGAAGCTGGAGGCTCTCCGCTGTGCTCAGTATACCCACTTCTTCATCTAGAATAGGGATGATGACAATTCAATCAAATCAGCAACTCTTTAACAAACTTAAACTCAGCCATCAAATTTCAACGCACTTTTTTTCTTTAACCTATGTTTTAAGATGGTTAACAAACTTAAAAACGCACTTCTAGTATGGAAGTTGTATGAAATTCACAATAGTGACGTCATCAAATTTCAACGCACTTTTTTTCTTTAACCTATGTTTTAAAATGGTTAACAAACTTAAAAACGCACTTCTAGTATGGAAGTTGTATGAAATTCACAATTGTGACGTCATCAAAATTTCAACGCACTTTTTTTGTTTAACCAGTTTTAAAATGGTTAACAAACTTAAAAACGCACTTCTAGTATGGAAGTTGTATGAAATTCACAATTGTGACGTCATCAAAATTTCAACGCACTTTTTTTGTTTAACCTGTTTTAAAATGGTTAACAAACTTAAAAGCGCACTTCTAGTATGGAAGTTGTATGAAATTCACAATAGTGACGTCATCAAATTTCAACGCACTTTTTTTCTTTAACCTACGTTTTAAAATGGTTAACAAACTTAAAAGCGCACTTCTAGTATGGAAGTTGTATGAAATTCAAAATAGTGACGTCATCAAATTTCAACGCACTTTTTTTCTTTAATCTATGTTTGAAAATGGTTAACATACTTAAAAACGCACTTCTAGTATGGAAGTTGTATGAAATTTACAATAGTGACGTCATCAAATTTCAACGCACTTTTTTTTAACCTATGTTTTAAAATGGTTAACAAACTTAAGTAAGTAAATTTTAACGTCAATAAGTGTACATACAGTGTTCCTATATTGAATAAATGATATTGAGTATAAACATGGGTGACCTTTTTTGACGTCTCGAAAAATGTATATCATACTAGCTGATACCCGCGACTTTCGCGTGGAATTAATTTTTCAATTTATAAATGAACTCCTTATTTTTCCGGGATAAAAAGTAACCTATGTCACACTCCAGGTCCTCAACTTTACCCATGCAAAAAATCACGCCGATCCGTTGCTTTGTTGCGGCGTGATTGAAGACAAACCAACAAACAAACACACTTTCGCATTTATAATATACATATATAATATTTTAAGGCAGTTAGTTTATTATTGCAAAGGTTTGCCTATAAAGCTAGCTTAATTTATGTACTACTGATGATGCCCGCGTGATTCGATTAAGGTTTCTATTATCCTGTCGCCGGTATTTCTCTTTTGCGTCTAATGTAAAAGGTTAACTATTACAATGTATAGTTAATACTATCTTATGGGTACCGCGAAGTCTCAGTTCGGGGCGAACCACTAGTATTAGTATGGATGGAATAATGAAAGTGTAGCAATGGTGTATCGACTCACTGTCGTTAGTATGGATGGTATAATGAAAGTGTAGCAATGGTGTATCGACTCACTGTCGTTAGTATGGATACAATAATTAAAGTGTAGCAATGGTGTATCGACTCACTGTCGTTAGTATGGATGGAATAATGAAAGTGTAGCAATGGTGTATCGACTCACTGTCGTTAGTATGGATGGTATAATGAAAGTGTAGCAATGGTGTATCGACTCACTGTCGTTAGTATGGATGGTATAATGAAAGTGTAGCAATGGTGTATCGACTCACTGTCGTTAGTATGGATACAATAATTAAAGTGTAGCAATGGTGTATCGACTCACTGTCGTTAGTATGGATGGTATAATGAAAGTGTAGCAATGGTGTATCGACTCACTGTCGTTAGTATGGATACAATAATTAAAGTGTAGCAATGGTGTATCGACTCACTGTCGTTAGTATGGATGGAATAATGAAAGTGTAGCAATGGTGTATCGACTCACTGTCGTTAGTATGGATGGTATAATGAAAGTGTAGCAATGGTGTATCGACTCACTGTCGTTAGTATGGATGGAATAATGAAAGTGTAGCAATGGTGTATCGACTCACTGTCGTTAGTATGGATGGAATAATGAAAGTGTAGCAATGGTGTATCGACTCACTGTCGTTAGTATGGATGGCATAATGAAAGTGTAGCAATGGTGTATCGACTCACTGTCGTTAGTATGGATGGAATAATGAGAGTGTAGCAATGGTGTATCGACTCACTGTCGTTAGTATGGATGGAATAATGAAAGTGTAGCAATGGTGTATCGACTCACTGTCGTTAGTATGGATGGAATAATGAAAGTGTAGCAATGGTGTATCGACTCACTGTCGTTAGTATGGATGGAATAATGAAAGTGTAGCAATGGTGTATCGACTCACTGTCGTTAGTATGGATGGAATAATGAGAGTGTGGCAATGGTGTATCGACTCACTGTCGTTAGTATGGATGGAATAATGAAAGTGTAGCAATGGTGTATCGACTCACTGTCGTTAGTATGGATGGAATAATGAAAGTGTAGCAATGGTGTATTGACTCACTGTCGTTCGTATGGATGGAATAATGAAAGTGTAGCAATGGTGTATCGACTCACTGTCGTTCTGTTGTGTGTCTGCGGTGTGCAGCGCCGCTAGCGGTACCTCAGGCGGTGTGGATCCGTACGCTGATTGGAAGTACTCGTTTATTGCACCTACGATGATATACTATGATAATATTCATTCAATTATACTATTATTTTATTTTATGAGGCGATCTGATCCCTGAAACTGAGGGTTTCATGCTTGCCATCCAAGATCAAGTTATTGATACAAAAAACTACCAGAAACATATTATCCGTAATCCAAACGTTGTCGATATGTAGATGTAGACGATGCTATAGCAGTACAGAAACTATACAGCACCGGTGCATGCAAGTCCATAGCACAGACAGACTACAAACATCGCCACGGTCAAGTTTCAAGATTTTTTATTTTTTATTTTAATACTTGGGTCAGAATAAATTGTACTGTTTATTGCGATCCATATCCATAATAAGTGTTGGGTTTTTCTGACTAGAAATTCTCAATACTAGCCCGGAGTTAGGAAGTTGGCGGTGTTTCACCCCCGTGCCTCGGAGAGCACGTTAAGCCGTCGGTCCCGGTTATTATCACTAACGTGGTAATAGTCGTTAAAGCCCGCCAACCCGCATTGGAGCAGCGTGGTGGGTCTAAGCTCTAATTCCCGCTCTCCTATGAGAGTGGAGGCCTGTGCCCAGCAGTGGGACGTTAATGGGCTGTAGTGGTGGTTTATTGCGAATCACCTCCCTGTGGCTGTAAAACCATTAAAATTTCACAGGGTATACTCACCAAACTGTCCCATCTTGAACAGGTTCTTGGCTAGCTGTGTCTGCAGCATCAGTTGTTGCCTACGCGCACCCTCCGCGTCTCCGCCCGCGCCCAGGTACGGGGACACTGGGGAACGGATACATTTCAATTCATTTTTTTTTAAAACACTAGCTAACGCCCGCGACTTCGTCTGCGTGGATCGAGGTTTTTTGGTTCCCGCGGGAACTCCTTAATTTTCCGGGAAAAAAGTAACATTTCAATTCATTTCAATTTATTTAAAACACTAGCTAATGGCCGCGACTTCGTCTGCGTGGATCGAGGTTTTTTGGTTCCCGCGGGAACTCCTTAATTTTCCGGGATAAAAAGTAATTTTAAATTTTTTTAATTATGAATCGTTTGAAAAATGAAGCTTTTTTAAAAAAAAAATATCATTGTTAGTCTATTATATCCCTCACCCGGGTTCCCTTTGTTGATGCCGCAAGCCACGGCGGCCGCGAAGGCGAAGTTGAGGGCAGGGGCGGCAGGGGAAACCGCACCGAACGCGTCACTTGGCTCCTCCTTTGGGTTTATCTGTGATCATAATTTATGGTCGCAATTAATAATCAACCTGCTTAATAAATAATTAAATTAATTAGTCTTTGTTAGGCAGAACATTAATCTTTACAAGAAAATAGGTGACACTCACAATCGATACACTAGAAACCGCCATAAGCTAGTAACAGCGTCGTATCGTGTGCGCAAAGTGCAGAAATACTTTGTGGCGTCGAGTGTACGCTTTTATAACATGGTTCCCAAACAGTTTCAGCATCTGTTAAGTCGAGGTTATTACACTATCGATGATTTTATTAACGACAAAGTAGCATGGAAGCAACCGGCCTCGCATCCAGTGACCCACAAGTCAGTGTAATACTTGTAACGTATGTGTTGTGTTGTCTACATATTGTAATCTTTTCTTTTCTATGAAAAGAGCAACTGCTGAGTTTCTTGCCGGTTCTTTTCAGTAGAATCAGCTTTCCGAACCGGTGGTAGAGTCTTAACGTTTCATAAGTGACACAAGTTGTCCTACATGAAATAAATAAATCATTTCATTTCAAACAAAACACATTAATTCTGCCAAGTTCCTTCCGGCTTCCGTTTTCCTCTTTTAATATAGGTACCTTCAAGAGTGAATAGGCATCATCTGAGCCAGGGATGGCAAACCAATGGCAATATTTTGGCACGATCACAAAATTGATTATGCCCTAAGAAAAAAAAGTGTGAAGTAGGTATTATGTGACGAGCGAACGCGAGTAATATAAGTTATTTGTCATCTAATCTGCAACAACAGAAGTCAGACTAATTTTACTTTAATTTAAATTACGCGTATGATTGAGACATTGCAAAATGTATTTTTTTTTCACATCACAAAGTCAAAATTATTTGATGGCACGTCTATGACCTCATTAAACATTTCTTTAGAAAAAAAATGGCACGTTGATACATAAAGGTTCGCCTACCCTGATCTAGGCAAACGCGCTCCACCTTAGGCTGCATCACCACTTGCTAGCAAGTGTGATTGCAGCCAAGCGCTAGCTAATATAATTAAAAAAAAAAAAGTTACAACCCACAAGTAGTAAGAGTAGTATTACCGGAATATTGCGGACATATTTTCTATTGATTTCGATCGTTAATGAATGTACAATTTTGAAATAAATACGGCGGATTATTATTTAAAAAAAAAATGAATAAAGGTATTATTCGAGATGTCATAATTAATATTTTGACCTTTAATTTATTATTTACTAGATGATTCCCGCGACTTCGTCCGCGTGGATTGAGATTATTTTGTTCTCGAGGGAAATTTTTAATTTTCCGGGACAAAAAGCCTATGTCCTTCCCTGGGATAAAATCTACCCCTGTACCAAATTTCATCAAAATCGGTTCAACAGATGGGCCGTGAAAGCGTAGCAGACAGACAGACACACTTTCGCATTCATATTATTAGTATGGATGAATAACATAACGGAGAGGTCAGTTTTGTTCTTGGCATGTACGGTGACGTCACGGACTTGTCGACGATGGGCTGCGCTCGTTGTACGGTGACGTCACGGACTTGTCGACGATGGGCTGCGCTCGTTGTACGGTGACGTCACGCTATGTGTCTCTCACCTGCGCCTGCGCTTGCCCCGCGAGCCCCAGCAGCTTGGAGTATGCCGCCTGGCGGTCGTGTTCGCGCTCGCCCTTGGACTTGTCGACGTGACGTCACGCTATGTGTCTCTCACCTGCGCCTGCGCTTGCCCCGCGAGCCCCAGCAGCTTGGAGTATGCCGCCTGGCGGTCGTGTTCGCGCTCGCCCTTGGACTTGTCGACGTGACGTCACGCTATGTCTCGTGACGCTCGCCCTTGGACTTGTCGACGTGACGTCACGCTATGTGTCTCTCACCTGCGCCTGCGCTTGCCCCGCGAGCCCCAGCAGCTTGGAGTATGCCGCCTGGCGGTCGTGTTCGCGCTCGCCCTTGGACTTTCAACGTGACGTCACGCTATGTGTCTCTCACCTGCGCCTGCGCTTGCCCCGCGAGCCCCAGCAGCTTGGAGTATGCCGCCTGGCGGTCGTGTTCGCGCTCGCCCTTGGACTTGTCGACGTGACGTCACGCTATGTGTCTCTCACCTGCGCCTGCGCTTGCCCCGCGAGCCCCAGCAGCTTGGAGTATGCCGCCTGGCGGTCGTGTTCGCGCTCGCCCTTGGACTTGTCGACGTGACGTCACGCTATGTGTCTCTCACCTGCGCCTGCGCTTGCCCCGCGAGCCCCAGCAGCTTGGAGTATGCCGCCTGGCGGTCGTGTTCGCGCTCGCCCTTGGACTTGTCAACGATGGGCTTCCGCTCGTGTTGGACCGCTGTCAACACAGTGCAAGAATTACTGCTCGATATTACGTATTATATCCATTCAAATATTCAGTCATTCATTTAGCATTGAAATTATTACAATTGATATAAAAATATTAGTGACATAACTACATTTATGTATATGTATAACATCGTACATAAAGAAGATACCTAGGTGTGATATATACTAAAACTTTCCAGAAAAAACATCGATTATGATCAAAATGTTCGTATGAATAGTTACAAAAAGTCATTAGCTTTATTTATACTAATATTATAAAGAGGTAAAGTTTGCAAGTTTGTGACATTGTAGGGGGTAATCTCTGGATCTACTGAACCAATTTTGAAAATTCTGGTACCAATAGAAAGGCACATTATCTGGAGTGTCATAGGCTATATATTAACCCGAAAAATTAGGGAGTTCCTACGGGAATTTACAAAACTTATTTCACGAGGACGAAGTCGCGGGCATTTAGTAGTTATTAAGAAAATGTCAATATGAAATTATAAAGATTACATCTCCTGAAGATGCTCCGGTATCGGTGTGAAACTTGTGTGGTTGAGGGTACTTTTTGGGGGATTTCTGTTGTGTGATGAGAACCAATGTACCACATACGATTTTCCTGTTTTTGCGGATCGTAGCGAATTAAATTTCTTGTTCCTTCATTATGATGGACTTCCGCAAAGCTGCCTGCTTGTATCCAATATAAAGATGACAATATGCTATATATGATATCTGTGATTTATTAAAAGTTACATTCATTATGCAATTCAAATGCTGGTGAACACATCTGACACTCACAGTCGCTCCGCATGCCGCACGCGAGGCACTTCTGCAGGCGACAATACTGGCAGCGGTTGCGGTGGTGTTTGGTAACCTCGCAGTTCATGGTGCCTCGGCACTGGTAGCCCAGCTTTTTGCGGATTGAGCGCTTGAAAAAACCCTTGCAACCTGGAAATAAGGACAATACAATCTACTACTGCAACTAAATGGATGATTTTGTATCTATACTAATATTATAAATGCGAAAGTTTGGATGGATGTATGGATGATTGTTACTCAATCACGCCCCAACAGCTGAACGGATCTGGCTGAAATTTGGCACAGAGATAGATTATAGTCTGGAATAGCACATATGCTACATTTTATCCCGGAAATTTAAGCACCAAGTCGCGGGCATTAGCTAGTATATTATAAATTATTTCAAGAGTTTCATTGTGCTATAATTGAATCCCCTTTTATATGGAATTAGACATGATATGAAATTATAATCTTTATTTGGTGATACAATCTACAACTTATTATTATTTATTTTAATTTATTAAGAGCACCCACCAAGTTTCTTGCTAGTTTTTCTAGCTAGGAACAGCATTCCAACCCAGTAGTAGATTCACTTGATGAAACAAAAGCACTTGTATAAGACTATTTGAATTTACGGACGATAGTTTTACATGATAACTAGTAAGTATCATGTAATAATATCGAAGTTCTCCACAAGCTCGCATGGCGGCGTCCCAGCAGCAGAACTATTCGAACTGCTAGCTCTGACGTCACGCGAGAAGATTGGGGCGATCGTCTATCGCTTGGTCCGCGCTCTCACTTGCATGCTCAGGCTCAGGCGTATCGTGACACTTTTTCGTGCGTGCAACCAGTGTTCTTAAGAACTCAAATGTTTTTAAGACATTATCATGCCAAAAACATTTGAGTTTGAATATGTCAGCTTCATATTAATGCTGACACGTCCAGCTCCCCAGTTTTGCTTGAGAGGATTACTTATGACTTAAGACCTTACACACCTTCACAGCTAATAGCACCATAATGTCTGCCAGAAGCCCTGTCTCCACACACTATGCATAGCTCCAGACCACCCACATCGTTGCCTCCTCCATATTTCAGTTCCATTGGGTCTGGGGCCTCCATCACAATCTTAAACAAAAGATTACTTAGTTAACAGCATGCTTAATCATAAGGAATTAGTTGGGGTATTGATATGGAATAGAGATGAAACAGTTGTTTGGCCGGATACTAAAGGTAAATTCTTTTAAAGTTGATTTTAAGAAATCGTTGTAGTTTTTGAACATCTGGTAACTGGCCAGATATTAAGTTACTATCCGGTATCCGGCTGGATAATGCTGGATAGACCGGATACCGGATATCTGTTTCATCTCTAATATAGACTAACAAATTCAAGTGGCAGTGAGATGTATTGATATTTGTTGGAGGACTGAAGGGATAAGGTCCTTGAGTGGAGACCACTTTGAGTATAGGGCATCTCCTCCCTGAGTGAAGTGGCTGGCATCAAATGGATGCAAGAAACTAAGGATAGGAACAGTTGGTGTTGCCTAAAACTGCTGTCCAACACTGGATACAAAGTATTGATGATGATGATGAAACTTGCAGTCAGATGCTATTATATATGTCATAATAAATATGGGTATGGCTTTACAGTAACTGTACTTACCTTTGTTTATTGTTTATAATGAAATAGGAACCCAGACTTATGATGGAAGGATCTGGATGAAATTTGGCAGAAAGATAGACTATAGTTTGGAATACTACTACTTTATCACGGAAAATTAAAGAGTTCCTACAGCAACCAAAAACCTCTTCCGCGCGGACGAAGCCGCGGGCATGCTAGTAATGTGATAAAGTTCAAGTGCACTAAAACATACATTTCTACCAATTTAGAAAAATGAGGTTAATATTTTATTACTACTAACTACAAACAGTAACAGCGTCTCAAGAGCGCGGAAGACGTATCAAACAACTTCCTTTCACTTTATAGCTTTCAAGTTCTTGCCATTTTGAACTGGTTTATTGTAATATTGTATGTAGGCGGAAGAATAACCATGAAATCATGTTCGATCTAAGCATAAAGAGCTTGCTTGGTGGTCATTGGACTAGAAAATTTCAGCCATTGTAGCTGCTAGCATAATTGAGATCATTTTGTTTTACATACCTTTTGTTCTAGGAAATGACTGTTTCGCTTGCTTGTTTGCACACCGTAGTTAGATCACGCTATTGTAATCATAGTTTTTTTGGTTAATAAATTAGGTGGTATTGATTGAATCCTTCATGTGTTATTAAAATAAACGGGAAAATAAACACACGTTTCACGAACACAATTCACAAAAAAGAAAACAGAAAAAATACGAAATGTAGTCATTAGTCTGTGGATTACGAATTATCCTCTAGAGAAGCCTTTAAGTTACTTGTATCTGGACTCTGTTACGAATCGATAACCAGAGACAAGCATAGAGTAAGAATGATCTTCTAAAACGGTTTCGAGCTTTTAAAGTCTAGGGCTACAAAAAAAAAATTTTTTTGTGGAGTAGCTGTGCTATAGGCTGTGGTTCTAAGAGCTTTGTTAAAAAAAAAAGTGTAACGTTCGTCAGGTCGTGCAAATCTGCAGCAGCAGTGCCTTAGAAGTCGGAATCCAGGACCTTTTTTTTCTGCGGGTTGTTGTTGTCGTTGTTCTTGGATTATGTTTATTCAAAGTGGTTGTTGTTATTTTGTTTAGAGCTTTTTTAAGTGCCACATACGAAGGATTAACACCTCTTCTTCTTCTTCTTTTGTTTAGTGGCTCCACGCGTCGAGCGTTTGAGCCATAGTAAATTTTTTTT
This sequence comes from Erebia palarica, assembly GCA_964035005.1. Lineage (NCBI taxonomy): Eukaryota > Metazoa > Arthropoda > Insecta > Lepidoptera > Nymphalidae > Erebia > Erebia palarica. The sequence goes on from OZ035992.1 coordinate 1,269,879, forward strand.
AAACGGAGGTTTTAAAATAGTAAAATCAAAATTTAAAAACCATTAACGGCTCTGGATTCTAGTTCTTCTGAGAACCAAACCTAGTTTGGTTGTCATCACTCCTATTCAACCAATGAATAAAGAAACTATTCAACTGTCAATCAAGTCAAAATGAAATGTACATATAACGTCACGTCCACAGAGTACATTGGTCACGTCAAAAAACTTGTCTCTGGACTCTGGAGTCCCTGGGCAAAAAAAATAGAGAAAAAAATATTGTTATTGTTAGTGGTGGGTCGTTATCGTATTTTCGACAAACGAAACGTAACCGTTTCGCCGACGACGAAAACGGTTGCAGAAAACGGTTATCGTTGCAACTGGTTTGCAAACCAGTTGCGACGACAACCGTTCTTTAGAACGAAACATATTTGATATGGAAAGAGTTGCGTTTTTTTTAGTGAAAAGTAATACATTAACATTATCGACTGTATGTCATAGGCATAAAGTTCACTTTTGATTGTAAGAACTGTTTTGAGAACGAACGTGTCGTTGAATAAATTCATTCTCGACTGTATGTCATCGACATAAAGTTCACTTTTGATTGTAATAACTGTTTTGAGAACGAACGTGTCGTTGAATACATTCATTTTCGACTGTATGTCATCGACATAAAGTTCACTTTTGAGTGTAATAACTGTTTTGAAAAACGAACGTGGAACGAGGACGACTACCAGTTATTCGAAGACTGGTTTGTGCAACGAAAACTGTTAACTGTTTTACCCAGGACGTAAAAACGGTTTCACCGTCGCAGAGCCGAGAACGGTTTTTTGAAACGGTTTCTCGTCGCAACGCCCACCACTAGTTATTGTTGTGAAAGAAACCTCGTGTCTATTTTCCAATAAATATCTCGATTAAGTTTGTGTGAATACTTTATAATTTAACACGCAATCATGGCACGAGTTAAAATGGAGAAGATGATCGAAAGCTTCAACGCTCTCACTGATAAGCCGGTGAAATACTTAACCGTTCAAGACGACATCAAGGAGGATATTAGAAACTTGGTCAAACGGTTGTACGATTTCACAAAATCGCAGGAGCAGCGTGGTAAGGTGAAAACTGATCAGGCCTTACAGAAAATCATTGTCAGAGATTTCGATGAAGAACAAATATGGCAGCAAATAGAGTTGCAAAATTCCCAACGATGGGACCAGTTTGTATGGGACGTAGCCAACTGTACGTCCAATACAAATGAACTGATGTTCCCTATTAAGTTTCCTGAAGAAAAGAATCCTGTAGAGATGGAAATAGATGACAAATATGCTTCAGATTTCGATGAAGAGCTATCTCATGATGAAAATGAACAGCCTGAAGAAGAGAGTGCTACAAAAATTATAACTGGCAACCGTAATACTAGTATTATGTCTAAATCAAAAGGTACTAATAAGATTATTATGTCTAAGCCTAAAGGTAAGCCCTCTATAGTAGACGATCAGTTTTTTAAACTACAAGATATGGAGGAATTTTTGTTAAAAGAGGAAAAATTGGAAGGTAAGAGTAAAAAAACAGAAGATGATGACGAAGAGTCCATAGATATGTTTGAGGATTTGGATAGCGAGGGCACAGAGGAAGATGGGGGTAAGGAAATGATGTATTCTGACTTTTTTAATGAAAATGATGATGGTGTCAATGACTGTGATAATGAAGAAAATTATGGTGATGAAGCAAGTGAAATCGATGATGGAGAGAGTGAGAATGAGGATAAAAATTTGAATATGGAAGTAGATACTAAGAAAAAAGATAAAAAAGTTAGATTCGCTCAACCCAAACCTGATGACAGTCAATCTGATGACAAAAGTGATATTGTTACTAAAAATGTCAATAATAATTTAGAAAAGGATGGAAAGAAGTCAGAATTTGAGTTAAGACAGCAGAGGTTGAAACAACAGATATCTAAACTAGAAGAAAAAACTTTAACAGAAGCCCCATGGCAGTTGAAAGGAGAAATAGATGCTTTGAAGCGACCGCAGAATTCTTTACTTGAAGAAGTACTGGATTTTGACCTAACAACACGACCTCCGCCCATAATAACGGAACAAACAACAATTACATTGGAAGGATTGATCATGCAACGGATTAAAGACAAAGCATGGGATGATGTCGTTAAAAAGGAGAAACCAGTTGATGATCAGCTTACTTTTAAAAAACCTGAAGTTCTTGACCAATCGAAGAGCAAACAAAGCTTAGCTCAGGTGTATGAGAGTGAGTATTTAAAGCAGAAGCAAGCAGCGTCAGGTCAAGTGGAGGAGGAAAAGGAACCAGAAGGTCACATAGAGATACGTGAAGCAATGACCAAGTTATTCTCTAAGTTAGATGCATTATGCCACTATCATTACACGCCCAAACCCCCTCAAGCAGAGGTTAAAATTGTGAGCAATACACCAGCTATTTCTATGGAGGAAGTAGCACCCGTTGCTACAAGTGATGCAGCATTGTTAGCTCCAGAAGAAGTTAAGAGGAAGAGAAAAGGTGAGTTGAAATTTTATTTATATCTGAATATAGGGGGTGTATTTGTTTTGTTTACCAGTTTTTTTAATGTAATTGAAGTATTCTTGTGTAACTTTTTATATCCATTTGTACTAATATAATACTTAGATGAGAAAGTATGACTGTCTTGTCGTGTCTTCTTGTTTCACTACCCAAGTGTTTAATCAATTGACTTCTAGTGATGATGGTGAAAACCTACCTAAAAACTTGCTCTATACAATGCAAGTAATCTACGCAATCAAAAAACTTCATCAGTCTGTCCATTTGTTTTAAAGGAAATCATAACAAACACAAACAAACATGTCCTGCATAAGCATTTTTGAACTTTAGATTTAGTATTTTTGTACATCCATACTAATATTAAATGTGAGAATGTGTGTCTATCTGCTATGCTTTAATGGCCCCTCTTTTCAACCGAATTTGATGAAATTTTCCATTTGGAGCAACTTGGAGAAGAACATATTATACTACTTTCTTTACATATTACTTAACGCGGATGAAGTTGTAGGCCTCGTATAGTATTTTGATATTTTTTTTTTAACTAAAATTTAAAAATAATTGTTTCAGGTGACCTGATGAGCAAAGAGGAAAGGAGTCAAACAGACAAAAACAGAGAAAGAAGGAAAAAGAAGAAGTTGCAACGGAAAAAGGGCAATGTCAGCAAAGTCACGGAACACAGGAATACTAGTAAAGGCGTGGAAGCACCTGACAAATCGTTGAAGACTTCCAAAGCTTTCTTCCAGCAGTTGAATGATAATGCGACCAGTTTGATTAAGAAATCCAAGAAAAAGGGTCAATAAAGGGGTGTTGAGAGTTTATTTAGGTTTTTTATTTAACTTTCGCCTCCGCTGATGTTCGCGACACGAGCAAATGGTAGCTGACCTTGGATGAAATAAACACGGGATAGGAAACGTAAGAAAAAATTATGAAATCACGTTCAACTAACTTTTGTGGGGCGAGGCCAGACTGCCTTGTCATTTTTCTGCCCAATTATAGATTAGAGAGAGGCTAGTGCATTAAACAGTCGATCACTATGTCAACACAATCTTAGTCTTACTAATATTATAAATGCGAAAGTTTGGATGTTTGTTACTCAATCACGCCCCAACGGCTGAACGGATTCGGATGAAATTTGGCACAGAGATAGATTATCGTCTGGATATGCATGATATAGATTATAGATGATTATACTTTTTTTATCCCGCAAAATTAAAGAGTTCCCGCGGGAATCGAAAAACCTCAACCACGCGGACGAAGTCGCATTAGCTAGTCGTCAATAAAGTGTACACTACAGAGCATAGTTAAAGTTAACGTTAGCTAGGGCTTAGAGCTTGCAAACGCGTGCAATACTCGGTGGGTCTAGACCTAAGACTATTTTGGAGTTTTAACTTAAAAGTCATCTCGTACAGGCTTTATGCTCCTTAATAAGTTTAGTTTTGTCATTAAAAGCGTTCGGTTTCGTCTGTAGTACGCGTCCAGTAACGCGTCGAGGAGAAGACATTCAGCTTCTTATGATAAAAGGTTCTGGCATTTTATTGCGCAAATAGCAAGTAGTCTGATGTGAGAGAGACAGAGATACCGTTGTCGTTTCCCTGTGAGATGGTGATACTGTGAGGTGATACTACAGACAGCTAATACGTATACAAACAGCGCTCGCGGAGTAGGACCAACTGGCCAGATATTTTGGCAGAGACTGAGGTAGCCTGTGTTGTCACTGCTAGGCAAGGGTCGTACTTATTACACCATATAGGTACCAGCAAATTGGTATTGTTTGTGATTCCACAAAAATTATCTGATCATGGTTGGGTTCGACTAGATGGGGAACTCACTACAAAAATGGGTTCACCATCTCTGCTAAAGTACGACCAATTATCTAGTCTGATACTTTGGCGAGTTGGCGTTAAGGTGCGTCGTTTTTTCGCGAGATAACGGCGTCCCATACAGATTACCATTAGCTATATGCACTGGTCACACAAACAGCGCTCGCGGAGCAGGATCAATTGGTCTTATGTTATGGTCACAGATGTTCATGTCTTATCCCCCCGAGATGAAGATCGTTCTTGTCTGGTGATACTACAGACTGTACAGCCTGCGATTATCTGGTCACGTGTGTAGTGCAGTAAATACGTGTCGTCTTCCCATGAGGCTAGGGTCGTTAGTGTCTATTGTCTGCTGATACTACAGCCAGCGATTATCTGGTCACGTGTAAAGGTAGACCAAAGAGACGGAGTAAGGACGTTTCGTCTCCGCGTGAGGCGAGGGCCGTCAGTCTCTACTGTCTGGTGATACAACAGCCTGCGATTATAGGACCAATTGGCCTGTAACTTTGGCAGAGACGGAGTTGGGGCGTGTCATCTTCCCGTGAGGCGAAGGCCGTTAGTATCTACTGTCTGGTGATACTACAACCTGCGATTATAAGACCAATTGGCCTGTAACTTTGGCAGAGACGGAGTTGGCGCGTGTCGTCTTCCCATAAGGCGAGGGTCGTTGTTAGTGTCTACTGTCTGGTGATACTACGGACTGTACAGAGTGCGATTATAGGACCAATTGGCCTGTAACTTTGGCAGAGACGGAGTTGGGGCGTGTCGTCTTCCCATAAGGCGAGGGTCGATGTTCGTGTCTACTGTCTGGTGATACTACGGACTGTACAGAGTGCGATTATAGGACCAATTGGCCTGTAACTTTGGCAGCGACGGAGTTGGGGCGTGTCATCTTCCCATAAGGCGAGGGTCGGTGTTCGTGTCTACTGTCTGGTGATACTACGGACTGTACAGTGTGCGATTATAGGACCAATTGGCCTGTAACTTTGGCAGAGATGGAGTTGGGTCGTGTCATCTTTCCGTGAGGCGAAGGCCGTTAGTATCTACTGTCTTGTGATACTACAGCCTGCGATTATAAGACCAATTGGCCTGTAACTTTGACAGCAACGGAGTTGGGGTGTGTCACTTTCCCATAAGGCGAGGGTCGTTGTTCGTGTCTACTGTCTGATGATACTACGGACTGTACAGAGTGCGATTATAAGACCAATTGGCCTGTAAGTTTGGCAGAGACGGAGTTGCGGCGTGTCATCTTCCCATAAGGCGAGGGTCGTTGTTCGTGTCTACTGTCTGGTGATACTACAGCCTGCGATTGTAAGACCAATTGGCCTGTAACTTTGGCAGAGACGGAGTTGGGTCGTGTCATCTTCCCGTGAGGCGAAGGCCGTTAGTATCTACTGTCTTGTGATACTACAGCTTGCGATTATAGGACCAATTGGCCTGTAACTTTGGCAGCGACGGAGTTGGGGCGTGTCATGTTCCCGTGAGGCGAGGGCCGTTAGTATCTACTGTCTACTGATACTACAGCCTGCGATTATAAGACCAAGTGGCCTGTAACTTTCCCAGAGACGGAGTTGCGGCGTGTCATCTTCCCATAAGGCGAGGGTCGTTGTTCGTGTCTAGTGTCTGATGATACTACGGACTGTACAGAGTGCGATTATAAGACCAATTGGCCTGTAAGTTTGGCAGAGACGGAGTTGCGGCGTGTCATCTTCCCATAAGGCGAGGGTCGTTGTTCGTGTCTACTGTCTGGTGATACTACAGCCTGCGATTGTAAGACCAATTGGCCTGTAACTTTGGCAGAGACGGAGTTGGGTCGTGTCATCTTCCCGTGAGGCGAAGGCCGTTAGTATCTACTGTCTTGTGATACTACAGCTTGCGATTATAGGACCAATTGGCCTGTAACTTTGGCAGCGACGGAGTTGGGGCGTGTCATGTTCCCGTGAGGCGAGGGCCGTTAATATCTACTGTCTACTGATACTACAGCCTGCGATTATAAGACCAAATGGCCTGTAACTTTGGCAGAGACGGAGTTGCGGCGTGTCATCTTCCCATAAGGCGAGGGTCGTTGTTCGTGTCTAGTGTCTGGTGATACTAGGTACGGACTGTACAGAGTGCGATTAGCTGGTCCGCGGCGTTCGGCGCCACAAACGGCGCTCGCGGCGCGGCGTAATTAGCGCGGGAAAAACTGGCGATATGGCGCGAAACGAATCTGTAGCACACAGTTAAATATCAGACGGTGGATGCGGTAAGCTGGAAAGGGGGGTTGAGTATGTACCTGCAAGCCAGCGAACATGCTTCTTCTAGGACAGGGTAGGTGAACCTTTATGAATCAACGTGCCATGTTTTACAAATTCTAAAAAATTTTGCCTGGTGGGAGGCTTCGGCCGTGGCTAGTTACCACACTACCGACAAAGACGTGCCGCTAAGCGATTTAGCGTTCCGGTACGATGCCGTGTAGAAACCGAATAGGGGTATGGGTTTAATATAACTGCCATGCCCCTGATAGGTTAGCCCGCTACCATTTTAGACTGCATCATCACTTACCATCAGGTGAAATCGCAGTCAAGGGCTATTTTGTAGTGGATAAAAAAAAAATATTTTAATGAGGTCACAGACGTGCCATCAAATAATTTTGACTTTGTGATTATTGGGAAAATAATCTTAAATTTATGTACCTATAGTTTAAAATAGGTTGTGGAATTTTGGTATAGAAAAGAATGCTCATTCCCACGAATGACCTTCTTACTTTTTTGAGGCGGAGCGATGGATTCACGAGCCTATTACGGCCTCTAGTGTGCCTGTCGTGTAGATCGCATTTTTTTTTGTAATTATTGATGTGCTGTTTTACAAAAAATATATTACTGTAAATATACCTATTGCGAGGCTACTGTTAGAATGCCAATTTCTTTAAATTCCTCTCTGAGGGAATCATGCGGTTTTGAATTATAAATTGCACGTATCCCTTTTTTTGTAGCCCTATATCCTTCCCCAGGATACAAACTACCCCTGTGCCAAATTTCATCAAAATCGGTTGACCAGATGGGCCGTGAAAGCGTAACAGACAGACACACTTCTGTATTTATAATATTAGTAAATAGTATTAGTAAAAGTAAATAGTAAGATATGTAAGCTATCCTATTTTTCAAGTTGGATCAAACTGCACACGGTGTGCAAATTTAATTTAAAATCGGTTAAATAGTTTAGGATTCCATCGCGGACAAACAACGTGACACGTGATTTAAACATATTAATAATATTATATAAGATTAGTATGAATTAAACTTCCAGTTCTTTGATTGCCTACCTTCTCCAAATGTTTGGCAGTTCGCAGTGCACGTCTATAGCAGTTAGTCGCCCGCCTAGGAGCAGCAAGTTACGTAACGACGCCGTTACTTTTTAGCTTCACTCCAAATGCTAAATGCCTATGCACTTCTGCCGTTGCATCCCCTACCTACTCGCTATTATCTGCAATATAAAAGGAGAAGCTTAACTGACTGACATATCAATGTATAGCTCTAAACAAATTTTCGGTGGTTCAGTATTATATTAAAACTAGCCAATGCCCGCGACTTCGTCTGCGTGGATTGAGGTTTTTTGGTTCCCGCGGAAACTCCTTAATTTTCCGGGATAACAAGTAGCATATGTGCTATTCCAGACTATAATCTATCTCTGTGCCAAAGGACATGATCAGTAATTGCCCTCCGATTCGGGACAATGCACAGGATTTCCGTTTTTACAGTAAGGTTTAAAAATTCAAAAACATTGATTACTGGATTCAAATAAATACCTTTTTATACTTAAGAGCAGATTAAAACAACGGACACTTGCTTAGAAATGACTTCCGCTTTCCTCTTTAAGCACTACTCCATTTTGACGTTCCATTATATCCATGCCTAATAATAATCTTGTAACCCTACATGAGTACCATCTAAGTACCTTAGTCATTATATTATGAATGATTTATTTTTGATCAATTAAATAGCAATGAAAAGGAATTGTATGTTTTGTTTATAATTATTTTTATTTTTTGACAAGTCTCAATACAGACAGAGATCGAACAAAGCATTTTGAAATACTGCGTTTAAAGGAACGCCCTTTCACATTGCATATGCTGCCATCTGTGGTCGAATAGTTGAACTTGTTAACCAAAAGTGGTGACCAATAATTATAAATATTTTCTAGACTCACCACAATAACTAGCGCCATCTAGTGTGGGAAAGCAGTTTTTGGTGAAACTTTTTTTATTTATTTTCTCAGTTTTCAGAGCCTTCAGACTCCTGAAACTTTTTTATTTGAAAACTATAAAATATTACAATTACAATAATAAATAAATAATACTTGAGAATATTTTTTTAGACTCGCTCAACACAATAAATAGCGCCATCTAGTGTGGGAAAGCAGTCTTTAGGTGAAACTTTTTTGTTCATTTTCGCAGTTTTCCTAGCCTTCAGACTCCTGAAACTTTTTTATCTGAAAACAGTGAAAAAATACGCTAAGAACTACTGTATATTTCAAACACGTGTTGATTCTTAGGCGAATTTGGTCAATGTCCTTTCAGCCAGATTCGTTCAGCCGTTGGGGCGTGATTGAGTAACAAACATCCATACATCCATACATCCACACATCCATACATCCATACATCCACACATCCATACATCCATACATCCATACATCCATCCAAACTTTCGCATTTATAATATTAAGTAAGATAAGATAATAATAATCGTCCTCCCGCCATCTCCAGAAAGATTAGCCATCTGCATTCTGCGCGGGAGATATTATAGTGCACAGGTGGAGGCCCTGGGCACATTAGGATAGTGGGGCCCCTATGACTTTGACAGAGGACTATTTTGTTAAAACAGGCTTATGTAGTAGATAAGCAATATTCTAGATTCATATTCAACTTTAAATTTGTTCAACTTCAAAAAAACTTCAAGATCAATTTAAAATCTTATTTACTTACTGTTAAGGTATATTTTGAACAACATAACATAAGTGTATAGTTATCGTTAATGAATATCGGTTATGTATCGGTAAGTGATCTGGCAGGAACTAAGGGGCCCCGATTGCGGGGCCCTGGGCTCTTGCCCAGAGTGCCCAGTCGGAAAGAGAGGCCTGCTCATTGTCCGATGAAAATCCGGCCATTCTGGCACGCCAGATTCGTTTATAGTCAACACATAGGCTACTTTTTATCCCGGAAAATTATAGAGTTCCCGCGGTAATCAAAAAACCTCAATCTAAGGGGACGAAGTCGCGGGCATCAGCTAGTTGCTTTATATTAAGCAAGATTGTCGTCAAGCGTAAGCCTATTCTGTAATGAAGTAAATAATAAAATATGCTGGTTTCCTCGCGAAAACTCAAGGTTTAGTTATAGGTTCTCGCTATAATGAAAAAGACAAGATTACTGTGAGTAACCGGGGCGTTAGTTTTAGGTAAAACGTTTATGCCGAATACGTTGATTCCATAGCATAAAATCGACATTCCTAACATCAGAACTGCACTGTTTATACGCCAAAAAAGTATCAAAAACTTAAGAGCGCCTGAATAAAAAGAAATAGCAATTTGTTGCAAATGCCGTTTGCTCATGGACTACATTAGGCGTCTGTATAGCGTGTCATTCCGTCAATTATTGCGTTTATTGACCGGAGCTTCCCCCAATTTCGCCGGGTCGTCGCCCGTTCTGTACGCAATTAAAATTTTTATTCCAATTTTCCAGGCGCGCGAACAAACCGACTGTGTAGCATAGAAATCTTTTACTTTGTTTTGTTTTAGACAAGTTTTTGCGAGGACATCTACCTATTGCTGCCTATTATTGTTTATAATATGGTCCATACTTACCGAAACTCTTATGTGTAATTTTTCTTGCGAATTCTTTCAATCATAGCGTTTTTCAAGTTATACCTACTATAATATACAATGTATAACTATAATTATTGTTAAATTATATAAATAACTAATTATAAGTTATTACTTATGTAACTAAGTATAACAAACAATCAGCTGCGTGATGCGGTCAACTTTTTATACGTAAGGTAATGTAAGTAAGTATAATTTCTGCAAAAGTTCAGTAATTACTTAGGTACTTTTGCAGGAAACTAAAGCATTTAGGTTAGGTAATTTTCTCTTCAATTCTCTAAGATTTTTCTAAATGAAAGCTTTTATTTGTAGTTAAACTCAAAATTGTTGTGCTTTATTAGGTAAATCACCATCATCACCACCATTTCTAGTCCACTACTGAGCACAGATCTCTTCTCAGAATAAGAAGGGCTTAGGCCATAGACAACCACGCTGGCAAGCGCGGATTTGCAGTCTTCACCCACCTCTGAGAACATTGTCAAGAACTCTCAGGCGTGTCGGTTTTGTAATATACACACATAAATACAGAATATTTTAATACACTTAATAAGTGTAATCCACGTCAGTCGGTCACATGTTTATAATTTGCACAATTACCACAGCCGAGGTTGCGGGTGTGTAGAGTTTAGAACTACTAGATATGGCGCGGAAACACTAATACATAAATAATTTGCTTTCTAGTATAACTTTGCGCTGTTAACAATCACATCTTAATAAATGGTTTAGTTTTCTACATAATTTTTTGATTTTTTGTCTGATATTAAATTAAAAATACTGTTTTCAAATAGGTATGTTTGTATGCCAGCATTATCAACAAGTTAAATAAAATATTAAAGACGATAATTTAAATTTTAAATATATAAAAGGAAAAGGTGACTGACTGACTGTCTTACTGACTGATCTGTCAACGCGCAGCTCAAACCACTGGACGGATCAGGGTCATTTGCCGTGTTCAAATAGTTATTATGACATATTTAAGCATCCGCTAAGAAAGGATTTTAAAAAATTGAACCCCTAATCTGCGAAAATTTAACTTAACGTGAGCGACGCAGCGGGCAAAAGCTAATATTAAAAAAAAAATACGGTTGCCTGTCATGTCGGTTTATGGACGATATAGTTTTACGTGATAACTAAAAGTTCTCGAAGTAGCTCGCGTGGCGGCGTTCCAGTATACCCAATACTCAATACTCAATATCATTTATTCAATATAGGTACACTGTAGGTACACTTATTGACGTTAAAAATTACTTAATTATAAAACATGATGGTGATAATTGGTTACGGTATCTTAAAACTAAAGCTACGAGGGTTCCCAACGCGCCCTGGTCTGAGAAGAGCCCACAACAAACTCAGCCGGGGTTTTTTTTTCTTTTTATTATCACCATCTCACAAATTATCTTTATTATGGAACTATCAGAGCCATAGAGCAAATCATTGCCAAGCTTCTTTGTCGTTTAAGTAGTCCTTTACATGGTAATAAGATTTTTCAATGAGTTTACGTTTTACATTAACTTTGAACTTATTCAGAGACATCTTTAACGTGTCTTTTGGGAGCTTATTGTAGAACAGCAGTAGCAGAACTATTCGAACTGCTAGCTCTGACGACACGCGAGAAGACAGATAAATGTGTCACAAGCCAACGCTTGGGCCTGCCAAGCGTTGAAAACTGCCATTAAAACTGCCATTCCTCATCCTAGTTCAACTGCTTCCATCTTGTATTGCATCATAACTTACAACAAGGTGAGTGGAGGGGCAACTTCTCATCAATAGCAAAGGGCAGAAATCCTTTGTGGGGTCGAGTGTACGCTTTTATAATATGGTTCCCAAAGAGTTTCTAGATTTGCCATTACATAGATTTAAAGACTGTGTTAAACAGCATTTGTTAAGCCGAGGTTATTACACTATCGATGATTTTATTAATGACAAAGTTGCATGGAAGCAACCGGCCTCGCATCCAGTGACCCACAAGTCAGTGTAATACTTGTAACGTATGTGTTGTGTTGTCTACATATTGTAACCCTTTCTGTTCTTTGAAAAGAGCAACTGCTGAGTTTCTTGCCGGCTCTTCAGTAGAATCACCTTTCCGAACCGGTGGTAGAGTCTTAACGTTTCATAAGTGACACAGGTTGTCCTACATGAAACAAATAAATCATTTATTTATTTACCACTACAGCCATTAACGTCCCACTGCTGGGCACAGGACTATTATCATGTTAGTGATAATAACCGGGACCGACGGCTTAACGTGCTCTCCGAGGCACGGGGGTGAAACACCGCCAACTTCCTAACTCCGGGCTTATAGTACTGGGAATTTCAAACAGAAAAACCCGATACTTAAGTATGGCCCGACCCAGGACTCGAACCCGGGACCTCGTCAGCCGCAGTCAAACATGCTAACCTCTAGACCAACAGTAGAATCACCTTTCCGAATCGGTGGTAGAATCTTAACGTTTCATAAGTGACACTTAAGTTGTCCTACATGAAACAAATAAATCATTTATTTATTTATTTATAATAAAAAAACATTTAAACATTGTCACTTCTATAGTTTTTTAACTCTGCGCAAACCCAGCATCGGAGTGCAGCAGACAAATAAATTCAGGGGCGCGATAAGCGCGGCATAAATCAGCGGAAAAAACGACGCGCGCGCTCTGTGTGCGACCGGCTTTATGACGGCCCGCACACTTAGCCGCCGCAGTGATAACGGCCTCCTGCTAAGATGGGATTCTTTATATTCTTTGGGCTCATCATAGTAGGTAATTAGACATTATTACTAGACTAGCTGATTTAGTATAAGTTTTTTTTGATTCCCGCGGGAACTCCTTAATTTTCCGGGATCAGATTCAGATTCAGATTCAGATACTTTATTTGCATAATATGTGTACAAATAAGATGGTTAATTTCGTCATAGTCCCAACATATTAGCCAGACCGGTGTACAAATATTATTTAGGTTATGATTTATAGTGAATTTATTACATTACATTATTTCTATACGATTTATCTACATTTTAAACTCATACATAATATTTATTATTTTATATAAATTCTTAATTATAAAACAAAAACAATTTATTATTAAAATACCTACCTACATACAAATTAATTTACATTTATAATAAAAATAAATACGTATTACATAATGAGATTTAAATTCTTTAATTGAGTACACTATCAAAATTATTCAATCAAAAGTAGCCTATGTCACTCTCCTATGCCCACGCCAAAAATCACGTCTCTCCGTTGCTCCATTGCGGCGTGATTGAACGACAAACGAAGTGTTTGTTGGTGAATGAACTAGAAGTTTAATTCGCTACAATCCGCTACAGTAGACGGCACTGTGTGGTACAGTGCGTGTCTCTCACCTCCAGCATGTGACACCCACCACCCAGCAATTCGCACAGACACAACACCACACCACACAAATCCTCCAAATCACTCTCAACGTACGTTTCACTCCGACACCGGAGCATCTTCAGGAGATGTTGACTCGACAATGCACTTCACAATCGTGCATTGTCGAGTCAAACATCTAGTAAACTTCTAGTTCATTCACTATCATGGACTTCCGCAAAATAACGCCTGCTTCTATTCAATAAGTGTTTGTTATCAATACACCTTCGCGTCCATATCTATTAATATTATAAATGCGAAGGTGTGTCTGTCTGTCTGTCTGCTACGCTTTCACGGACCATCTGTAAAACCGATTTTGATGAAATTGGGTACAGGGATAGCTTGTATGATGTATCCCGGGGAAGGATATAGGCTACATTTAATAATTTACACAGTTTTAAATTAAGAAGAATGTAACGTAATATTGTGTCCCATTTGAGTTAATTTGTTAAATTTTTATCAGTTATTGTGTGGGTCAATAAAGATTCATTAATTTATTTATTTATCCCGGAAAATTCAAGAGTTCCCACGGGAATCAAAAACCTCAATCTACTAAGTCGCGGGCATCATCTATGTAGTTAGACATAATATAATAGGGATGATGACAACTCAATCAAATCAAAAACGCACTTACAGTATGTGATTTGTGTGAAATTTATAGTTGCGACGTCATCAAACTTCAACGCACTTTTTTTCTTTAATCTATAGTTGAAAACGTTTATCAAACTTGTAACTAACCGAGGATGTGAATTATAGGTCTTTTGGAAGAACCCTCTAATAGAAAAGAATAGGCTTGCGCTTGAAGGCGTTCGCGATTTCGTTTTTTTTGATTCACGTGGGTTTTTTTTTTTTTTGGGATTATCTTAACCGTGTCACAGTCTATGTCTGTACCAAATTTCATCAAAATCAAAAGCCGTGAAAGCGCAGCCCCTAGAGACAGTCCCGAGTGTTTTACACAGATATTCATATTTGCTACGTGCGTGCTACGCGCTACGAGGACTGCTACGTGTAGGGTCATAAAAGTTAATCTTTTAGGTCCACTTGCACAAGGACTCTTAAATTGATTTAGTTAAATATTTTAATGCTGTCCCTTTTTGGCATCTACTATATGCAAAAAGGAACAGCATTACAAAATTTAACTAAATCAGTTTAAATGGCCTTGTGCAAGCGTCCCTTAATATAATATCCATGATAATATGGCACTAGCAACTGGATATATTAAAATACATTGGTATAAAAGTCAGTGGCGGCCAGTGGCCTCAACTTAGATGTTTTGTTTGGCGGCCAATTTGAAAAAAAAACGAAGTAAGTTTTTGGGCTACAACAACACACAAACTACAGACTAAAAAAAATTGTCAGCCAATTTTCAGTCATTTAAAACAGTATACTTCACTCACATACACAGAGTATACTTCTATAGTGTAGTTCACTTTTATATGGAGTTGGACAGACTGTCTCAACAGGTTACAGGACGTAACGTGTTTCCCATAAAGAGCGAGTTTTTTGACCTATCCCATCCGTAAAGTTTTACACCCAAGGGCCATACTTGCCAACTTATAATCCTTATTTTAGGAACGTCAAGTTACGTAACATCAAACTGTTACATTGCTTAAGTATTGCTTTAAGCAATGGTAGTATGGCCCCAGGTCGCGTATATTAAGTTTTAGTTCAAAATCTGCAGATATAAATTGAACATTCTAGGTTAAAAGTAGTGAGGAAATAGAAAAAAAAGCTTCCCGAAAATTCGTTCAAAAGCCTTTCTCACTTTAAACGAGAAATATATGTTTAAAGCGAGGCGAGGACATAAGAAAATTGCAATTTGCCTCCGCGCATTAAAATGGGCGGAGAATTTGTGAATATTGGATAGGAATTTATATTACATGTAACCTCCGGGATCGTGGGGCTTTTGCATAGTTAAGAATCGTGTAGAACAGCCGTGGATAACTTGTAAGGTTAAGTAAGGTCCGTCAAACTTATCTGAACCGGTGGTCAGCGTCGCTAGCATATATGTAAAATAAAATAAAAACAAATACTAAACAGGCATCAAAATTAGTTCCAATTTTGGCCACCAGGTGAGATCAATTTGTGGGAATTTATATGAAATATTAAAGTAAATCTTTCTGGCAGGCTAGAAAATGTCTGCAACTTCGTCCACGTAGATTTAGGTTTACAAAAATCGCGTGGGACGGGAACTCTTAGATTTGCCGGGATAATATACCCCATGTCCGTCTCTGGGATATAAGCCATCCCGGTACAAAGGTACAGAGAAGGATTAAATCCCGAGGAAGGACTACTTCTTAAGATTTAGTAGGAAAACAAACCATTTGGACGTATTGGCTTGGCGCGCATTTTTCAACCTTTTCTGGTGTTATTTGACGATATAGCATTGCTGGGCTAAACCACTGTCATGGCTGGCGAACCCAGCGGTATTGCAGGAATTGGTTGTATCCCAGGAAAGGAAAAAGGCTACTTTTTATCCCAGAAAATTCAAGAGTTCCCGCGGTAATAAAAAGCCCTTAATCCACGCGGACGAAGTCGCGAGCATCCAGTAACCCACAAGTCAGTATAATATTTGTAACGTAACGTATGTGTTGTATTGTTTACTTATTGTAACCTTTTTATTTTTTAAGAAAAGAGCAACAGCTGAGTTTCTTGTTGGCTCTTCTCAGTAGAATCATTTTCTGAACCGGCGGTAGAGTTTTGACGTATCATAAGTGACACAAGTTGTCAATTTATTTAGATTAAAAAAGTCGTCATCAGTGAGCCTTTGATTCCTTGACCAGCCTGTCGGCTTTTATACTGTTGTTTTTCTCAATCAGGATGTCTCAGATGTTCTTAGGTCTGTGTCGCACAAGATTATCTTTTGATGTAGCGTTGCGGTGCAAACGTGTCAATTTATTGGATAACCGGCTAGATAAAAACTTGTCTAGTTTTTATTGTTACACGCTTGATAATAAATACAGTGCTATGTGAATAGCTTCTCGCCTGAAAAGAGATTAAATAGACAAATTTTTTACGCCACTTCAAGTTAGCCCTTGAGTGCAATAATATCACCTGGTCGTAAGTGATGAAGTCTAAGATGGTAGCGGGCTAACTTGTTTGGGGGTATGGCAGCTGTATTAAACCCAAACCCCCAATCGGTTTCTACACGGCATCGTACTGGAACGTTATATGTCTTGGTTACGCCTTTGTCGGTAGGGTGGTAACTAGCCAAGTCCGAGGTCTTTTACTTGGCCAGATCAGGGAAAATTCAGAATTTATAAATTCCCAATTTGATCCTGCCTTACATCAAACCCAGAACCTCCCACTTATAAGACAACAGCGCTCACCACTGCGCCAGGGAGTTGATCAAAACCTACCGCTAATTTGTCATACTTTTTGCATAATTTCAACTCATCGCCGTCCCGCTACTAAGCACGAGTCTACTCTTAATATAAGAAGGGTTGGGCTCACCACGCTGGCCAAGTGCACATTGGCAGACTTTATACACCTTTGAGAACAAACTGCATGTTTGAACTCTCAGACATGCAGATTTTTTCACAATGTTTTCCATATGACTGAAGTACTAAACTAACAAGTACTAAAAGTAACTGTAGTCCATAGTAATTACTGCGGTAGGTACTATTTACTTAAGTAATGTTAAACTGTATGTGATAGTATGCTTTTTAAAACTTTTAATGAAAAATGAAAGTAATCACTATAATAGTATAATGTACTAATATTTTAAATGCGAAAGTGTGTCTGTCTGTCTGTCTACTACGTTTAACCTGTCATTGCAACCGATTTTGATGAAATTTTTTATAGAAGTAGGTTATATCCCGGGGACGGAAAAAGGTTAGCTTTTTAACTCGGAAAATTGAGAAGCTACCCCAGGAATCAAAAAAGCTTTATTAATGCGGACGAAGTCGCGGACATCATCTATAAAAGTATAATAAACATCGCAAATCACTGAAATAGGAATCAAAAGTTTTATTTACTTTTTATTGGAGGAAAATTGCGATAAGTCGAAACTCGATGTGGTTTTGAATCGTTAAATAAATTTACCGATGGTTCCGAGAGCCATTCCGCGCTCTTTAATCATTTACTTATATAAACAGTTTTTTATTGAAAATAATACAATAGAACTTAATGCTAGCTAGCCTAACCTAATTACTATATAAATCATGCCCACGTGGAATGGTGGCAAGAATGCTGGCTGCATAAACAGTTTAATAAGCTTGTTTCAAAAGCAAACTTTTAGTGAAAAGAGAAAAGTAGTTACCGTCGCTTTATAATAGTCATAAATCACTAAAATAGCAATCAAAAGTCATTAAAATACAGCTCGCAGTGTCGTTAGCAATAGTCAAACAGCCATAACCGATAGTTGTCGCGCAGATAAGCGGTAGCGCGCGCATAAACAAGCGCGGGCGATATTGCACGCGACTAACTGCTGCCGCGCCGCGGGCGAGGCGACCGGGTTTTATTTGCTCTTCATTTGCTTTTTATTGGAGAAAAATTGCGATAAGTTGAAATTCGATGTGCTTTTGAATCGTTAAATAAATTTACCGATGGTTCCAGAAGCCATTCCTACCGAAAAGAGCCAACAAGTATAAGAGCGGTTGTTCTTTTGAAAAAATCATAAATTCGTATAGTAATACCGTAGATACTTAAGCAAACACAGGCCCAATCATTGTTGGAGCAAGTCAAATCCACGCTCTTTAATCATTTACATGAATAAACAGTTTAATAAAATCGTTTAAAAAGCAAACTTTTAATGAAAAGAGAAAAGTAGTTACCATCGCTTTATAATAGTCATAAATCACTAAAATAGCAATCAAAAGTCATTAAAATACAGCTCGCAGTGTCGTTAGCAATAGTCAAACAGCCATAACCGATAGTTGTCGCGCAGATAAGCGGTATCGCTCGCATAAACAAGCGCGGGCGATATTGCACGCGACTAACTGCTGCCGCGCCGTGGGCGAGGCGGCCGGGTTTTATTTACTCTTCATTTGCTTTTTATTGGAGGAAAATTGCGATAAGTCGAAATTCGATGTGCTTTTGAATCGTTCAATAAATTTACCGATGGTTCCGAGTGCCATTCCTACCGAAAAGAGCCAGCAAGTGTAAGGGCGGTTGTTCTTTTGAAAAAATCATAAATTCGTATTGTTAAACCGTAGATAATTAAGTAACCGCAGTCCCAAGCATTGCTGGAGCGAGTGAAATCCACGCTCTTTAATCATTTACATGAATAAACAGTTTTTTATTGAAAATAATACAATAGAACTTAATGCTAGCTAGCCTAACCTAATTACTATATAAATCATGCCCACGTGGAATAGTGGCAAGAATGCTGGCTGCATAAACAGTTTAATAAGCTCGTTTCAAAAGCAAACTTTTAGTGAAAAGAGAAAAGTTGTTACCATCGCTTTATAATAGTCATAAATCACTAAAATAGCGATCAAAAGTCATTAAAATACAGCTCGCAGTGTCGTTAGCAATAGTCAAACAGCCATAACCGATAGTTGTCGCGCAGATAAGCGGTATCGCTCGCATAAACAAGCGCGGGCGATATTGCACGCGACTAACTGCTGCCGCGCCGCGGGCGAGGCGGCCGGGTTTTATTTACTCTTCATTTGCTTTTTATTGGAGAAAAATTGCGATAAGTCGAAATTCGATGTGCTTTTGAATCGTTAAATAAATTTACGGATGGTTCCGAGTGCCATTCCTACCGAAAAGAGCCAGCAAGCATAAGGGCGGTTGCTCTTTTGAAAATTCAAGACATTCGGAGTTGCTTCTTAAAAAAACACGAATTCGTATATTTAAAATGTCAATACCTATGTCACCATAGTCCCAAACATTGCTGGAGCGAGTCAAATCCACTCTTATCCAGCTCTTTAATCAATTACATGAATAAACAGTTTAACAAGCTTGTTTCAAAAGCAAACTTTTAATGAAAAGAGAAAAGTTGTTACCATCGCTATAATAGTCATAAATCACTAAAATAGCGATCAAAAGTCATTAAAATACTGCTCGCAGTGTCGTTAGCAATAGTCAAACAGCCATAACCGATAGTTGTCGCGCAGATAAGCGGTATCGCTCGCATAAACAAGCGCGGGCGATATTGCACGCGACTAACTGCTGCCGCGCCGCGGGCGAGGCGGCCGGGTTTTATTTACTCTTCATTTGCTTTTTATTGGAGGAAAATTGCGATAAGTCGAAATTCGATGTGCTTTTGAATCGTTCAATAAATTGACCGATGGTTCCGAGTGCCATTTCTACCGAAAAGAGCCAGCAAGTATAAGGGCGGTTGCTTTTTTGAAAACATCATAAATTCGTATAGTTAAACCGTAGATACTAAAGTAAACGTAGTCCCAAGCATTGCTGGAGCGAGTCACATCCGCGCTCTTTAATCATTTACTTATATAAACAGTTTTTTATTGAAAATAATACAATAGAACTTAATGCTAGCTAGCCTAACCTAATTACTATATAAATCATGCCCACGTGGAATGGTGGCAAGAATGCTAGCTGCATAAACAGTTTAATAAGCTTGTGTCAAAAGCAAACTTTTAATGAAAAGAGAAAAGTTGTTACCATCGCTTTATAATAGTTATAAATCACTAAAATAGCGATCAAAAGTCATTAAAATACAGCTCGCAGTGTCGTTAGCAATAGTCAAACAGCCATAACCGATAGTTGTCGCGCAGATAAGCGGTATCGCTCGCATAAACAAGCGCGGGCGATATTGCACGCGACTAACTGCTGCCGCGCCGCGGGCAAGGCGACCGGGTTTTATTTGCTCTTCATTTGCTTTTTATTGGAGGAAAATTGCGATAAGTCGAAATTCGATGTGCTTTTGAATCGTTAAATAAATTTACGGATGGTTCCGAGTGCCATTCCTACCGAAAAGAGCCAGCAAGTATAAGGGCGGTTGCTTTTTTGAAAACATCATAAATTCAAGAAATTCGGTGGTTGCTTTTAAAAAAAACATGAATTCGTTTAGTTAAAATGTCGATACTTATGTCACCGTAGTCCCAAACATTGCTGGAGCGAGTGAAATCCACGCTCTTTAATCATTTATATGAATAAAAATTTTAACAAGCTTGTTTCAAAAGCAAACTTTTAATGAAAAGAGAAAAGTTGTTACAATCGCTATAATAGTCATAAATCACTAAAATAGCGATCAAAAGTCATTAAAATACAGCTCGCAGTGTCGTTAGCAATAGTCAAACAGCCATAACCGATAGTTGTCGTCCAGATAAGGGGTATCGCTCGCATAAACAAGCGCGGGCGATATTGCACGCGACTAACTGCTGCCGCGCCGCGGGCGAGGCGACCGGGTTTTATTTGCTCTTCATTTGCTTTTTATTGGAGGAAAATTGCGATAAAAATACGTTGATATGCCTTTAAAAGGCAACGTTGTATTTAACCTATATTCGGATTCAGATTTTCATAGGATTTTTAAATTAAAAAATTCAAAACCGATTTTGATGAAATTTGGTACAGGGAGTATATCTCGGGGAAGGACATAGGCTACTTTTTGTCCCGGAACATTAAGGAGGAGAGGAATTGAAAAACTTACTCCACGCGGACGAAATCGCGGGTGTCATCTAGTTTATAATATTAGTATGGATTCCGCATTTAGGTACACAAAAACGTAATATAAGGTTGCAACTTGTGAGCCCGACGTACGAAGCAGATCGAAGCGGGAATCGAACCTGGGTCACTTCGTATGCCGGAGAGGGCGTCAAGAAAATTCCGCCTCGAAAATCAGGAACCCAACCTTATACATCCCCTCGTACGTTCGGAGACGTGAAGTGAAAATCAAAATATCTTCATTGTAAGCACAGAGACATCACAATTATATATCTGTAGCAGAGAAGAGAATGTGCCGTATTTTGTTATACTCTGCTACAGCCCATTTACGTCCCACTGCTGGGCACAGGCCTCCACTCTCATCGGAGAGAGGGAATTAGAGTTTAGACCCACCACGCTGCTCCAATGCTGGTTGGCGGACTTTAACGACGATTATCATGTTAGTGATAATAACCGGGACCGACGGCTTAACGTGCTCTCCGAGGCACGGGGGTGAAACACCGCCAACTTCCTAACTCCGGGGCTAGTACTGGGAATTTCTAATCGGAAAAACCCGATACTTAATTACGGCCCGACCCGGGACTCGAACCCGTGACCTCGTCAGCCGCAGTCAAACATGCTAACCACTAGACCAACGAGGCAGTTACACTCACTCAACTCATTCAACAGGTTGTTATACTCGAAACTACATTGACACGACTCATCATTTCATCTGTCATTTTCTAATACTGGGGCTGATTCTGTCGTACATAATCTCTAAACTAAAGTAAAATGACTGTTTAAAATATTGCTAGCTCTTTCATAATATTCCCTGCGGAAAGTGACATAATTAGATTTAAAGCTGTCATTTTAGTTTAGTTAGAAATTGTGTTTAAATACAGAATTGTGGCCTCAATGTATCTTTCTGCAAGGAGCATTATGAGACAAAGCGAGCATCAACAAAATGACACGTTTTAGTTTACTTTAGGGATTGCACCTAACAAAATTAACCACAATATGAGAGAAAAATTTTTGACGACCTCTTTTTATTCTACTGCAAGTTAGCTAAGATCTGGTTGAAAGCCATGATGCAGTTTAAGATAGCAGCAGGCTAACCTGTTAGGAGTATAGTAGTTGTATTAAAACCATACCCCTAATCGTCCCTAACATCGTACCGTCTCGTAACACCAGAACGCCTGATGAACAGTTCCTTGGCGCTACATCTTTGTCGGTAGAGCCGGGACCTTCTTATAAGTGTAGTGAGAAATCTCGCGTTCTTATAATTTCTACATATGCTCTGGTTTAGTCTGGAGGCAGATTTTGCCAAAAATGCCAATGAAACTTGCAGTAGTCAAACTGCGAAATAACTTCTAAATGGAAATCGCTTATTGCAGAACTTGACAACAATTTTTATTGCTGACGACCACTTGTCTTGAAATAATTAAATAACAGTCATGATAGAGAGACGTTTAGACAGGAAACAAAAAGCTCTACTCTATAGCCTCTCTAAATTGGAACTAAATGTCATCATTTAAGCCAAATGCACACTCGCAAGTGAATAATTTAGCCCCGCTCTCTGTTCTTGGCCTAATATAATATACGGGCACGGATTTTGAGTCTCTTAGTTGTGTTATATTAGATTTACTACTCTGTGATTATTAACAGAGTAGCTCGGGTCGTAGAGACATTCTTATTATTTAAAAAAAAACAAGAAAAATCTAAAACCTAAAAATTTTCAGTCGACTCGTATCAATCGTTTTTTTTTTGCTTGAAACATCTTAAAATTATGATGACAGTTCAAAAATTGACCAAACTTGTTTCGTCAAAGCTGACGTGCAAAATTTAAGGATTAAGTTCTTAATTTAATACTTAAAATATGTAAACTGCTGAGTTTCTTGCCGGCTCTTCTCAGTATAGGATCAGCTTTTCGATTCCCGCGGAAATTCCTTGATATTCTGGGATAAAAAGCAGATTGTGTCACTCTCCAGGACTTCAACTATACGTGAGCAAAAAAGTTATTCGGTTATGGCGTGAAGGACAAACCAACAAAGAAACACACTTTTGCATTGATAATATTAGTATGAAGTATGATAACGCGTCAGGTACTATAACTCTCCGAATAGTCCATAAAGGCCTATTAAACTGGGACCCTTACACTTGAATCGGTGTAGTGTAATAAGATTTAGGGAGAAAGGGTCCCTAAATTGCTGTATAATAAGCGACGCTCTAACTAGCGGCCACGCCCACCCTTACCACAGGGCCCTATAAAAAGTGCAGTGTAGTAGGCCTATTAGTCCTATAAGTCATGATGAAATGACTGAACTCTCTGTCAAAATATAGTCTGTGTCCGGGAACGGCGCGGATCGTACAGTAATATCCCCCCCCCCTCCCCTAACACTAATCAGCTTCAAATAAATTATCTGTGCGCGCCTTTAGTTTAATGCCTTAAGTGCACTGCGGAATCGGTTAAATTAATTTTGCCTTTTGCCTCGCCTGGCCTTGCTTTGCCTACTATAAACCGCCTAGAGTTACGAGGTTACATCTAGGTTCTAGTGAAGTCTTATTACGCTTTACGTACGCTTAGGCCTTTACGTCTTGTCAGATGATTCACGAACTTGGCTTTCCTGCTTGGTTGGGAAGGCAAACGGTGCTTCGCTTGTAACTGCATGCTTGACCATACAGAATTTCTTCTGTTGGCGGATTATAGCAAAATAATTGTAATCTTTTCTTGGTAGATTCACGAACTGTTTAAGGGACACTTTTTCCTGTGGCTAAAATTAAAGGGCAACCTTTATTTTTTTTTTAAATTCATTATAGGCTTACGCTTGACCACAATCACTTCATGGGAAGTGATGATGCGGCCTAAGATGGGACGCGCTTGCCTAGAAGATGCCTATCCACTCTTGATTTAAAGATTTGACTGGTGATTCACGAACTGTTTAAGGGACACTTTTTCCTGTGGCTAAAATTAAAGGGCAACCTTTATTTTTTTTTAAATTCATTATAGGCTTACGCTTGACCACAATCACTTCATGGGAAGTGATGATGCGGCCTAAGATGGGACGCGCTTGCCTAGAAGATGCCTATCCACTCTTGATTTAAAGATTTGACTGGTGATTCACGAACTGTTTAAGGGACACTTTTTCCTGCGGCTAAAATTAAAGGGCAACCTTTATTTTTTTTTTAAATTCATTATAGGCTTACGCTTGACCACAATCACCTCATGGGAAGTGATGATGCGGCCTAAGATGGGACGCGCTTGCCTAGAAGATGCCTATCCACTCTTGATTTAAAGATTTGACTGGCGATTCACGAACTGTTTAAGGGACACTTTTTCCCGTGGCTAAATAAGAGCTGATGCCTTTTTTTAAAATTTATTATAGGGTTACGCTTGACCATAAAAGCTGATACCTTTAATTTCTTTTTAATTCATTCAAGGCTTACGCTTGACCACAATCACACCTGATAGGAAGTGATGCAGCCTAAGATGGGACACGCTTGCCTTGGAGATGCCTATTCACTCTTGATTTAAAGATGATTAAATTGATTGGAATGTAATTAAATTTAAATACAGTTTTTGGTGGAGTGTTCCAGACCCTAGCCTGTTTATTTATTCCTTATTCTAGTGTTCCTAGAATAAGGAATGAAGATACCTGATATTCTGGCAGATAGGCGATTGAAAAATAAATTCAAAGGTTTTATTTCATTCAAATAAACTAATAAACTATTACAAATGCTTTTGAACCGTCAAATGAATCTACCACTATTTCAGACTAATATTCCTATCGTGAAGGACTAGCAAGAAACTCTGAGTTTGCTCTTTATATAAAGTATACATATTATGTACCCGTAGTCCCACGCATAGCTGGAGCGAATCAAATCCACGTTTTTTTACTACCTACTTTACGTTTTTTAATTCTCTTGGAGGATTTCGCACAGTTACAACTTGTAAATTGCACGTAATTTTTTTTATCCTCTATAAGTTAGCCCTTGACTGCGATCTCACCTGATGGTAAGTGACGATGCAGTCTAAGATGGTAGCGGGCTAACCTGTTAGGGGCATGGTAGTTATATTAAACCCATACCCCTATTCGGTTTCTACACGGCATCGTACCGGAACACTACGCCACGGCCGAAGCCTCCCACTAGGCCAGACCAGGGAAAATTCAGAAATTATAAATTCCCAAATTGACCCCGCCGGGGATCGAACCCGGGACCTCCGCACGTTAAGACAACAGCGCTACACACTGCGCCACGGAGGTCGTCACAAAGTTATAAGTTATAAGTGGGATGTGCCGAGTTTAATCTCAGATTGGTGTAGTTTGGGAATTAATCATCTTTAAATTGTTCCTTATCTAGTTGCAGGCAGGCTTCGGTCTTGGCTAGACATCACTCTATAGTCCCACATACTTATCTGACCCGGTGGCCAAAATTGGAACAAATTTTTATGTCTGTTTAGTTTTTGTTTTTATGTACTAGCGACGCTGTCACCGGATTAATAATAAGTTTGTCATACTATACCTAAGTATAACTCAAAAGCATAGACTTTAAACAGCAAACATTTTGTTATTCCTGACCTCTTTTGAACAGGAAACGTCGTTCCAGAATATTGGCATCTTACCCAAGCTCAAGGTCAGTAGAACAACTTATGATTTGTGTATAGTAATATAACTTAAGTCTGTAGCATACACAGTATTATGTAAAGTATATATTACAATATAACTATTTGCATGTCTTATAGCAGACTAGCTGATACCTGAGATGTCCGTGTGGATTATTAAATAGGGATGATGACAACTCAATCAAACCAGCAACTCTTTATCAAACTTAAAAACGCTCTTCTAGTATGGAAGTTGTATGAAATTCGCAATTGTGACGTCATCAAATTTCAACGCACTTTTTTCCTCTAATCTATATTATAAACTTAAATGGTTATCAAACTTAAAACTAACCGAGGATGTGAATTTTAGGTCTTTTTGAAGACCCTCTATTTAATAATCAGTTAGAAATAATTTATTTTTGATATAGGCATCATCCCTTTTATACTAGGGGGAGATTATTGATTTTCCGTGGTAAAAACTATCGTATATATAATTATAGTCTAGTCATTTGGTAATTTTACCAGGAGAGTTTCTCGGGAGTTTTGAAAATTGTTGTATTTTATAGATCTCGACGTGCTCTTTCCGAATTTTCCCTTTGCCACCTCGTATCTTTGACGCAATAATTGTTTTATTGATGGCATTAATAAAACTGATATTTATCTAATAATCATTGTTAAAAAATGATTTATTCTCGACATAAGTAACATCCCAACTATACGGTATGGAAAGTCCCGTCTCCCGTCATCCCGTCATCCCGCTATCTTTACACCAAATTTCTCAAAGTCGGTTAAAATGTATGTAATGTACAAACAGATACTCTTTCGCTAGTTAAATTCTTAGTATGGATTTAGAGCGTATTTTGCATTCACAAAATACTTAAGTATTTATTTGTAGAAGAAAACAAGTCCACGAAGTTTAACAATTCATGGACCTACAAACTTAAAAACCCATTAAAAACCAAACGACAGTTAAAAGTAACTTTTGTACTCTACTAAAATGCGACCAAAAGAATTAAAAACCATAAATCCCAAAGATACCAGCTCAAAAAAAATTACTAAGAAAAAAATCTGCCCAAATAGCTACGCCGATCCGCCCAAGATGTGTTTTCAACGCACACTTACACGAGAAACGCACACATGGCTAATACGTGACATTTATAGACGCGTCAGCTGAAAAACATGGACAAGCGAAAATAGCCTTTAGTTCTATGATTATAAAAGATAACCAATACTGTAGTAAGTTCGATAAATTAGGATATTTCAAAAGTCGAATACAACACTTGAAATTTTTTCACAACGATTCAAATTTAAACCTTATCGATGAGGATTTAGATTTGGTTTTTCCTTAGCTGCTTGTAAAAGATATGTCATGTCTATGTGCCGAATGCGAAAGAGCTTTCCGAGGGAAGCCGAGCGCGTACCGATCGGGTCCGAGCGGCGCCGAGACGCAGCGAGCGCCGCGAATGCATTACGACGTTGTGGTTTAGGGTTGGCACGACGGAAAATCTTTGCACTTTTTTAATTTAACTTTTTCATTTTTATGGTTTATTTAATTAACTTAAGCGAACAGAGTTCATAATGGTGGTCAAAAGTTCATGTGGTGCTATTTGCTATTTCGCTATAATTTATAACATTAATATAATAAGTACAATAGTTAACGAGCAAGCAATACAAGCTAACAATTTTTGTAAAAAATAATTAAATTCTTAAGCTTTATTTATAGATTAATAGTATTTCGGACATCTAAATAAATCTCGTCAAAGAATCTGACGAGGACAGAATACACATAACACACTCACATTTATATGGATAATAATTCTAACAACAGTACCGGAAACCATCGCCTGAGCTCCTGAAAAAAAATTACCGTATAATACGACAGAATTACATAATATCCAATAAGAATAAAACTCAAACGTAGCAAAATAACAAATCAAAATTACCAATTCCAATTACCAATTTCAATACGATGTTTTTCCCAGCGGAAAACTCGTAGCAACCAGCCCTATGATACCGGGGGGGTGGGGAAGGCGACGCGAGGGGCGAGGGCGGGGGGTGGATGGAAGCGAGGAGCACAGCGTAAGCTCAGTCCGCCGCGGCGCGCCGCGCAGCTCGCACGCGTTATGCGCGCTCTCTAGCGTATTATGTTCCTCCCCGACCTGCCGCGAGCCTGCATGGTGGACGACGTAGCGACTTACCTGCAAGCGCCCTCCTCGGGACAGGTGGCTACAATACATTAACAGCCCATATGTAATTAACAATGATCATATTAACAGATGTTGTGAGCTACTGTCGCTTACCTACGCCGCGACCGCCGCCCGGATATTTTCGGGTCGACCGTATTTCGAGCAAGCCGAGTTTCGACTTCAGCACGTGAAACCGTGCTTGGGTGATTGTAAAACTGCTAAGGTACTGTAAATTAAAGACAAAATTTCGAAAAAAAACAATACAAAATGATAAAGATACAAAATATAACGTAACTAAAAGTCTAATGATTATAAAAGTGCTAATTTTGTGATGGAATTTGATATGTGGTAAAAAGCTAAATGTCACAATTTGTTGCAATATAGAATGGAATAATTCTTTCAAAAATAAAACAGTGCTTGGATATCCTCGGTGCTTTAAGAAATGCTGTTATAAACAAAAATTTCAAAATTTAATACTTGGTATACAAAATAGTTTAAAGTTAAGTAAGAGACAAGCATTCATAGAAGATGAGTTTAATATTAACACGGTAAAAAAATAAACGAGAACTAATAAAATAATAGTTATGCTAAATTTAAAATAAACTATACTTTAGAAGATATAAATGAAATAAAACAGTGCTTAAATGCCTTAGGACTTAAAAAAGGTACTTTTAAATATCGTAGGATATGTGAAAAACGAACCTAAATACGAAATATAAGCATTCAAAGACAAATCAAAGAAATAAATATTCCTTCAAAACCACCCTAGAAATGCAATGAGGGAGGATTTTGAGAAATAGGTACCAAATCTCTAAAGACCTTTAAGTTTTCGGGAATGAGCTAGTAATTTAATTGACATCATAACGACACCTAGTGTGTATCATTATATAATATCATTCTAATATGTAGCAGTATGCATTTGCTATATTATATTGTATTTAATCGTATACCTATCTAAATTTACTTAATAAGCATCAGAACCGAAGTTTGTAAACAGATCAATAATCGCAATATAGTGCTTTTGTAGGGAGCTTACCGCAACCTCTCGGTCCGATAGTCGGTATACTATGAACTCTTCGTTTACGTAGTATTAGGTCTTTGGTCTCACGAAACCTCTTTAATTTATCCTTTGTAAAACTTTTATTTTTTATTAATCTTTCATTCCGGAACATAAAATGGAGACTAAAATTACTCAATACTCAATACTCAATATCATTTATTCAATATAGGTACACTGTAGGTACACTTATTGACGTTATTAGGGTATAAACTATGTATCTCCATTCCAAATTTCAGCTAAATCGGTTCAGTCGGTGTGGCGTGATTTAGTAATAAATATCCAAACATGCAAACTTTCACATTTTTAATATTACTAAGAATTTAAAGGATGATTTAATATAAAGTCTATAAACTAAGCCAAAGTTTATAAACCATATTGATCTAAATACAAGCTTAGATGCTTTGATTGCTCTTAAATATTAATATTAGGCTTTGTGACGTCATCAAAGTTCGACGCACTTTTTTACTTTAATCGATAGTTTAAAATTGTTATTCAACATAAAACAAGCAGGGGACGTGGATATTACGACTTTTGGGAGATCCTTTATTTAGTAATCACTAAAAAAGAATTTATTTCACTAGTAGTCAAATACATTTTTAAGTTTTATCTTTTAGGTGTAAAAGTTTAAACACCTGAATAAATTTACCACATCTAACAAGCATTGTGTACTCTTTTCTTTTCTATTCTTTACAATTATCTAAGTTCACTGTTAATAGGCTTTTATATAGTCAAAATTATCAATATAAACTGATGATTTTCACTAGTACTACATTACATTATGCTAATTTCTAAATTATGATTCTTGGTAGGGGGCATGTTTAGGTATTGTGATAAGTTGGTAAACAGATCAATAGGCGCATATAGTGACTTCAGCAAAGTTCAGGGTTAGTATGAGATTTCATATCTCGTCAATGTTGGTAGAAATCGAGCGTTGAAATAAATAATTATCGAATTTTCTAAATTTGGAGAATCCGAAAACTCCAATATACGACATACTCTCTACTTAGAGTCGTGACCCCTTTCCATTAATCAAATAATGGTATGAGTTGGGATAGAAAAGCGGTGGGTACCCACGTCCTTCCGCATACGACTCGACTAAGAGTCACATTATTATCAAATGTTGATGGTAATAACCTGCGGCTTAACACGGTCACCCATCCAGTTACCGACTTGGGTGCCTAACATTCGCAGTCGAGTGACATGCGTTGTCACAACTGGACCACTAATAAACCACATACAGGGGTCTCTCAAAATTCGTAGCTTTAGTTTTAAGATACCGCAACCAATTATCACCATCATGTTTTATATGTAAGTAATTTTTAACGTCAATAAGTGTACCTACAGTGTACCTATATTGAATAAATGATATTGAGTATTGAGTATTCTAATGAAAAAAGACAAAGACAAACAGACAAAGACCGGCAAAGACGGGCCGCCAAGCGATTTAGCGTTCCGGTACGATGCCGTGTAGAAACCGAACTATACCATATACCATAGATACCATACCATCTCACTTACCATCAGGTGAGATCGCAGTCAAGACCTAACTTGTAGAGGATAAAAAAAAAAAAAAACGTCTTGTCTTGACTCTACCACCGGGTTCGAATAAGTTTGTGAAATCTTACACTAGCCCTACGAGAGCTTTACCCAAATCTCTCCATCCAAAAGTACGCATAAAACATGACGCGATGTTTTCCTCGAGCTTATTTCTCTTATGTCTTGTTTTTCACGACAACACAAGCCTGAATTATTGTACTGTACTGTTCTTTATGCCCCGATTGGCAATTTACGAAATAATAAATTAGATAGGACTGCCAATTCGCGTAATTGTTTAATTTACTATTTATATATAAAAAGGATTAAGCAAATTCTTACTAACATTACGAAATATGTGAAAGATTTTATATTTGGATGGATGTTTGTAACTTTTCACGCCACTATGGCTGAAGGTGAAATTTTTAATGTATATGTCACCGTAAGATTATAATCTAACTCGCGAAATTCTAAACTGTCGAAAGATTGTAAACTGTTCAATGTTCTGAGTGTCAATTTTTGAAATATTCATTTTATTTACGTTTTCTTGTCTCTTTCTTGTAGGTTAGGTTAGGGTTCGACATAAATAATCAAGTATTTAGGTTTTATCACTTACTTATTAAGGTAACACTTAGATTTTATCGGGTTTAAATACCTATCAGATTACAATCTACCGGAAAATAATGCGTTAAATTGTAATCTTTCGACAGTTTGCAATTACGCGAGTTAGATTATAATCTAACGGTTTACAATCTTACGGTGACATATACACCACTACAGTCCATTAACGTTCCACTGCTGGGCAGAGGCTTCCACTCTCATAGGAGAGAGGGAATTAGAGCTTGGATCCACCACGCTGCTCCGATGCGGGTTGGCGGTTAACGACTATTATCATGTTAGTGATAATAACCGGGACCGACGGCTTAACGTGCTCTCCGAGGCACGGGGGTGAAACACCGCCAATTTCCTAACTCCGGGGCTAGTACTGAGAATTTCTAGGCAGAAATTAATTATGGCCCGACCCGGGGCCCGAACCCCGGACCTCGTCAGCCGCAGTCGAACATGCTAACCACTAGACTAACGCAGGGTAGGGACTAGGCAGTTACATGACATAAATAAATAAAAAACAGAGTTCCCGCGGGAATCCACAGACCCTAATCCATGGAAGTGAAATCGCTGGCATCATCTAATGTGTAAATTAAATCTAATTATTTGACGAACTCCGTGGCGTAGTGTTGGGCGCCGTTGCCTTAACGTCCGGAGGTCCCGGGTTCGATCCCCGGCAGGGTTTGGAAATTTATAATTTCTAAATTTTCCCTGGTCTGGCCTGGTGGGAGGCCTTCGGCCGTGGCTAGTTACCACCCTACCGGCAAAGACGTGCCGCCAAGCGATTTAGCGTTCCGGTACGATGCCGTGTAGAAACCGAAAAGGGGTATGGGTTTAATATGACTGCCATGCCCCTAACAGGTTAGCCCGCTACCATCTTAGACTGCATCTTCACTTACCATCAGGTGAGATCGCAGTCAAGGGCTAACTTGTAGTGGATAAAAAAAAAAATTAACCCTATATATAGAGTGGCTTTTGCCCGCGGCTTTGCTCACATTGGCTTCGATTTTCAAACAAATTTCAAAGCTCTATTATAACTTTCTAGGTATTTTTGACATAAGCATCATCCCTAGTATCTCTGTACCAAATTTTGTCAAGTTAGTGGAACAGATGGATGTCTGGATGTATGGATGTTTGTTACTAAATCACGCCCCAACGGCTGAACGGATCTGGCTAAAATTTGGCACAGAGATAGATTATAGTCTGGAATAGGACATAGGCTACTTTTTAGGCGGAAAATTAAGGAGTTCCCGCGGGAACCAAAAAACTTCAAAGCACGCAGACGAAGTCGCGATAGTATAGCATAAAGATAAACATTAGACGGACAGACTGGTCGAACAGAGAGGCTGTGAAGCAGACAGACACACTTTCGCATCTATAATATTAGTATGGACTTGATTGTCGGAACTTTACGTAGACAATGCGTAGCTATCAAATGTAGAATGTAGATCTACGAATGCTACGTAGGGTACTACGCTTTCAAACTAAGAATGGGAAGGAAGTGACCTCTGGTAATAGGTCTATTACACTTCACTTTCCACAGGGCCCTGACGTAAGGGTGGGCGTGGCCACTAATAAGAACGTCGATTATTACACAGAAACAAGGATTTAATTAGGGACTATTTCTCCTAACTGTCACGTGAAAATTGCAGTTTTTTTAGGAAAAATCATGCTCTATTGCGACTTCGACCACGTACATTCAAGTTATCTTTACTTCCATACTAATGTTGTAAATGCGAAAGTGTGTCTGTCTGCTTCACGGCACCTCTGTTCGACCGATTTTGATGTAATTTGGTGCAGAGATAGCTTGTGTTCCGGGAAAAGATTGAAATCAAAGAGTCCCTGCGCGATATAATAAAAACATAAATCCGAACTATCTCTATCTAGTCTTATTAAATCTTAAAAATAAAATAGAAGAAAAGGTGACTGAATGACTGAATGATTTATCAACGCACAGCTTTTACCACTGGATGAATCAGGCTGAAATTTGGCATACAGATAGCTATTATGAAGAAGATATCCACTAAGAAAGGATGTTTGAAAATTCAACCCCTAAGGGGGTAAATAGCTTTGAAGGTTAATTCGTCCACGCGGACGAAGTTGCGGGCAAAATCTACTTTTTCTATATAGTGAAAGTGGTATCCATACTAATATAAATGCAAAAGTGTTTTTGTCTGTCAATCACGCCGTCACGGAGCAACGGATCGACGTGATTTTTCGGATGGGTTTAGTTTTTTTTTTAAATCTAAAATTATTTGGGACTTTTGTCCGACACGGACACGTCAGCCCCATCGTAACCTTATATGGGTATAGTTGAAGACCTGGAGAGTGATATAAGTTACTTTTTATCCCGGAACATTAAGGTGTTCCCGCGGGATTATAATACTTAAAAGCGGAAGAAGTCGCGGGCATCAGCTAGTAGGATCAATATGGTGGGAGTGAATAACTGCAGTGGCATTTTCCGTGCCGCCCCTTAACTCTGCACGTACCTTTATCTGCAGTCGGGATGTGCCGTTCCTTTAGAGGGAACTTATATTGCGTCTATGGCGAATTTGGTGCAAGATTTTTGTTTTATTTTATTTTTATAGTTTCACTTACAATATACATATTTAACACACAAATTATAACATCAAAAAAGTGACACATTCACTGATATGTACATCGATTAAAAGTGTACACAGCATTTACAAAATTAGCGCATGCAAACTATCAAGACAAATGTATTAAGTTGACGTTATATTACTTATATAATATAAAATTATTGCTAATCTATAGGACTCACCGATAGGTGATACCTAAGTGAGTTTTTTATACGACTGCCTGAAAAAAGGAGTATATTGTTTTCAGGGTTCATGTATGTATGTATGTATGTGAGTTTGTATATTCCACCATAACTTCTATACGCCTGAACCGATTTTGATAAATGAGGTATCGTTAGAATTCCTAGCTTATTCCGGGTGACATAGGCTAGTAAAATTTTTAAAAAAGTTAATCTGGTGACCATGGTTCCGCATTAAAGACCAAAATTGAAAATTAAAAATCGAAAATAAGATTAACTATATAATCATCATCTAGAAAATGATGAGTAGATTCCAAAAATATATAACACTATAGTTCAATATTTAGTGATTCACAAAAAAATATCATTTAATAAAAAATGTGAATAAGATTCCAAAGGCTATATACCTATGCAAATCGCTTCTTATGGAGGTAAACTCCAAAAATAATATGGCAGGGTAGTCGTATTTTTTAATTCGTTAAATTAATTTCACTTGTTTTATTTTTATAGTTTCACTTACTATATACATATTTAACACACAAATTATAACATTAAAAAAGTGACACATTCACTTATATGTACATCGATTAAAAGTGTACACAGCATTTACAAAATTAGCGCATGGAAACTATCAAGAAAAATGTATTAAGTTGAGGTTATATTACATAGATAATATAAAATTATTGCTAATCTATAGGACCGATAGGTGATAAGTGAGTTTTTTTTTAAATACTCCATAAGAATAGGGATGAAAACGCTCTTCTAGTATGGAAGTTGTATGAAATTCACAATTGTGACGTCATCAAATCTCAACGAACTTTTTTACTACAATCTATATTATAAAATGGTTTTCAAACTTAAAACTAACCGAGGATGTGAATTTTAGGTCTTTTTGAGGACCCTTTATTTAATAATCAGTAAGAAATAATTTATTTTTGATATAGGCATCATCCCTATTGTGGAGTATGTCGATTCATTTTGTTTCATTTTTATTTGCTAGCTAATGCTTTTCCCTGTGCTGCTATAGCTATACATTACTTAAATCGACTGCAAATATTAGATGATGCCCCGACTTCGTACGTGTGAATATAGGTTTAAAAAAAAAATGGCAGTCATAGTGTATTAAACTACCGATAGAAGTGAAAACGAGAGTTTTTTTTAAAGTTTTTTTTTTAAATAAAATAAAAAAATTCAAATGTTAACTTTAACACTAAGGCATTTAAGTTTAATTACGAATGTAGTCCTTTTGTCTTTATAAAAAAGCAAGCATGTCGGTGACGCGAATCCACATTTTTACCCCCTACCAAAAAGTGCTCAACGCGGCTAAAGAAGTTGTCACTTCAAAAACTTATGGGAGATTGATAATTAGCCAATGAGACCAATTCCATAGTCCACAATCTCGTAACAAAACTAAAATGACAGCTCAATTTAAATTGCTAATTTTGACGACCTCCGTGGCGCAGTGTGTAGCGCTGATGTCTTAACGTGCGGAGGTCCCGGGTTCGATCCCCGGCAGGGCGAATTTGGGAATTTATAATTTCTGAATTTTCCCTGGTGGGAGGCTTCGGTCGTGGCTAGTTACCACCCTACCGGCAAAGACGTGCCGCCAAGCGATTACGCGTTCCGGTACGATGCCGTGTAGAAACCAAATAGGGGTATGGGTTTAACTGCCATGCCCTAACAGGTTAGCCCGCTACCATCTTAGACTGCATCATCACTTACCATCAGGTGAGATCGCAGTCAAGGGCTAACTAAAAAAAATTTTTTTGAATAACGATACCTCATTTATCAAAATCGGTTCAAGCGTATAGAAGTTGTGGTGGAATAT
This sequence comes from Erebia palarica, assembly GCA_964035005.1. Taxonomy (NCBI): domain Eukaryota; kingdom Metazoa; phylum Arthropoda; class Insecta; order Lepidoptera; family Nymphalidae; genus Erebia; species Erebia palarica. Next base: position 1,305,616 of record OZ035992.1, read on the forward strand.
ACAAACTCACAAACATACATGAACCCTGAAAACAATATACTCCTTTTTTCAGGCAGTCGTATCTTTAGAATAAAATAAAAGCAAAAGCAGAAAAGCATTCAACGCTCTACGGAACGCCGGGGTAGCAATAGCCGATTCAGCAATAGAACTTAGCTTAGAATGAAATTCTTACAAAACACGAGGAACTTCGATCGCTTTTCCATAGTGGTACACCAGGGGCCTTATTACGCAAAAAAAGAAAAAAATAGCTTTTCTATAGAGATACACCAGTTACGCAAAAAAATAAAAAAAATACGGAAATAATATTGCTCAAATTTTTTTCTGTCGCTTAGCATAATATGTCTCGTTGGTCTAGTGTTTAGTATGTACGATTGCGGCCGACGAGGTCCCGGGTCGGACCATAATTAAGTGTTGGGTTTTTTTGATTAGAAATTCTCAGTACTAGCCCGGAGTTGGGGAATTGGTGGTGTTTCACCCCCGTGTCCCGGAGAGTACGTTAAGCCGGGTCATTATCATTAACATGATAATAGTCGTCAAAGCCCGCCAACCTGCATTGGAGCAGCGTGGTGGGTCTAAGCTCTAATTCCCTCTCTTCTATGAGAGAGGAGGCTTGTGCCCAGCAGTGGGACGTTAATGTGTTGAAGTGGTAGTGGAGTTATAAAAAAAATAAAGCTATTTACCGCTTTATAACCTACTTGCAGGATATTGTTTTTAAAACGTTCTCTACTTGTTAAACACCTCAGAAACGTAAAAGTTCAGTGGACGTACTATCAACGCTTAAAGCGGTATTACTTTAAAATGACAGACTATATGACGTACCTTTCTGTATCTAAAATAAGAACTATAATTCTGAAACAAGAGTGTGCACAATAATACTGTTTAAAGCAATGATAGTACCGTCCCTGAATTTCAGCCATCTCTGCATTCTGTAGCGGCACGCTGGTTGTTTCCACAAAGTCGCTGTAATTTAGAATTTTCTTTCGTCTCAATGGAGTCGGGCGTAGATAGAATAGAAATACTAGAAAATATACTGATATTACTGACGCAATATGCACCTGAACTGTGGGCTTTGAACAAAATGCATTTTTAGTTTCAAACTCAAATCTTGAAATTTTAGCCAATCAGAGGTGATTGCGATCGTAACTGAACTTTACAATCATTAGATGCGTTATGCAGTACTAATTTGTAAGACATTAAAAAACCTACTATTTGATAGATAGTAGGTTTTCTCTGTGGAAAAAATACTAATAGGAAAATCGTTCATGCAAGCTTTCATCGGTCTGTCCTGTCTGACACGATTTTGTCTAGCCAACCGCCGCCTACCATGTAGTGGAATTACAACGAAAACCATTAATAAATGTCGTATTTGATGATTTACGTCCCGATAATGAAGTGAGAATTCTTTCTAGAATACTTTTTGTGAAAAATAAAAAGGTTATGAAATTTCACACTGTCGAAAATTTGAAATATTATACAAGACACGAAAAAATCATGTCTCGGAGGGAACGAATTTTAAGAAATCATCCCTTAGAGATTAAATAAGGGATTCAAAATGTCTGTATAGCAGTAGCGTAACACATTAGTAGCGTAGGACATTGATCAGCTTAAGGGATGAGTTTCCAAAAACTACAGCTGAGTATTCATATAAATTCAATACTTAATTAAAATACAATTCATCAATAATGACGAAACATGTTTGGTCAAATTTGGTCTTTGTCAGTTGTCATCTTATATTAATTGTACAAATTTCCCAGCAAATAAATTATTTATTAATTACTTCTTATATGTATACTAATACTACATTAAATAAAACAATATCTAAAATCAACAGGAAAATACAATTAATGGCAAAAAAAACACGTCTGATTTAAATATGTACTAAAAATAATAACTAAATATAGTTTCTTAAGAATTATAATTAAACTAATTTAACAATAAAATAAAACTAATTTAAACATATGTATATTGAAGTTGAAAGGATGTTAAAGCTTATATAAATTGGCACAAGTCAGAAAAGCATCTGAATAGAAAAGGTTTATTTGGGCAAGATTAGATTTTTCATTACGTAACTTTAGAGTTTTATCCTAGGTACTAATTATTATAAAAGAACTGCCAATAATTAATTTTAGACAAATTATTTTTATATTTTGATAAACCAGTTCGGCGTCTACAGTGATAAAATACGTTAATCAAATGGAAAAAAATCACATTGACAAAAAAAGTGTACCAAAATATTATTACAAAAAATCTCAAAAATACCCGGCCGGCAGTCGCAAGGCGTTCCGCGCATCGGTGTTTTGAAAAATATACTCGATGTTTTCTCCCCCCTACCCCCTATCGTGTTGTTTTTCTCTTTCTGTCACCCTTTCTTGCCACTTTCGGTGTATGGATGTTTTTCACTAACTGTTAATGTTGATATTATCATGCACGTGCAACCTGGATATCAAAAAACTGCAATAGAAACTCGAAAGTCTGGAAAATCTTTCTCTATGTGGATCTACGATAAAAAATAAATATCTGGTCAAATACCTAAGACTACTACGTGAGAGCACTGTACCTATAATCTAAAAGGATAAATGTATCCACAGTTAAATAAAAAAATATTGTATCTGTTTGATGACAGTGATGTGATGAAACAAATTTGGCTATCTGGATTATCTATTATTTTAATGATAATATACATAGGAATCTAGATAATCGGGTTCCTATTGCGTAAAAGAAAATCTGTTACTCAAGAAAACTTTTTTAAATAAATACATGACGACCCAATAAATATGTAAAATCCAAGTTGTACGTGTTTGTATACTTACTGTATTCCAATTACATTTAGTTCTATATTTGGAAATTTCTGTGTGTAAATCGAATAAAATATTCAGGGTTTTTTTGTAAAATATTATATTTTATGAGATTTACGCAAAGAATCATTATTTGTACATAGTATAATTTCTCTTAATTAATCTCAGTTTTACATAAGTAAATCCGACTAGAAATTTTTTGTCTTTAGGCAAGTTCCATTTAATTTTTTTCTATTGTTCTTCGGGAAATGCAAAGGTCGAATGACAGTTCAGCCTATTATGCTGAAAGACTTTTGTTAATATTGTTTTTTTGTTTATAGATTTTTTTTATTCTTTAACCACACCGGAATAACTTTGTTGCTTTGTGAAATTTTAAGATTTAACGGAAAAAATGTTTTTTTTAATTCTTAAGCAATAACCAAATATTATTAAAAAATAGTTTGATGGGTGGCTTCGGCATTGACTAATTTGCTCTAAATAGATCTCAGCCATCATTCGGTATGGGTGACAATACGCTATTGCAAAAAAAAAACAATAAAATCCAATTTTCCGTTTACTCTTAAAATCTCATTGAAAAGGAAAGTTATCATATTAGTGAATTTCACCTTAAAAACTAGTTTAGCTTAATTGGTATAATTTTTTAACCGACTTTCAAAAATCATTAGGTTTTCAAGTCGTTTTTTTAAAGATTTCTATTAGTTTTTCTAGTCGAATTTACAAAAAAAAAGACGTAAATGTGCATGATTCCCGAATGCACTACCCTATACAGCAAGAATGTGTGCACGTTCCCTATACATTTTTTTTTTACTTTTTTAATTTGACGAATTTCTAGAGGCAAAGGCAAGCCCATTAGCGGATTGGATTTTCGATGGAAAAACTGTGGTTTTCAGCAACGATAGATATTCAATTATCCTTATGGATTTTGGATAATTTAATTAAGTCAGCTAGCGGCTTACGGCTCGGTTCGTTTATTACATACCTATATAACATAAAATATGTAATGCGATATAGTATATATAATGCAGATATTGTAATCGTTTTACTATAAACGGTAAAAGCTTTATTATGTACATTTTCAGCCGAGATATTATGTTGGTAAGTGAATTGTTTTACATTATTTATAGATTAAGCTTAACAGTTTTATATTTACAGGAAATAAGGATAGAATTTGGGTTAAGTTTAAGTTATGTGTAGCTATTACGTTAATATATTTGAATTTCATATAAATTTTAACATGATAGGAAATTCTTCAATAGCCAATTGACCGACAAACTTATCTGACCCGGTGACTGCGTCGCTAGAATCTATGAAAAATAAAATAATAATAAAAACTGAAAAGGCATAAAAATTAGTTCCAATTTTGGCCACCGGTTTTGGTGTTTTTATAATACCACTACGCCAGGGAGGTTGTCAAAGATTCTACTGTGAAGGACCGGCGAGAAAATTAAAGCATGTATTTTACTAATTACATCAACGAAGTATCTTTCTCACGTTAGTTCATTTTGTCGGTTGTTTGTTTTGGAAATCACTCGTTATTTTGTTTCGAGTAACTATTTCTGCTCGTAACATGAGTCAGTGGCTAATTCAGCTCCCGCGGACCACGCTGTGGTGATAATGTCTTTGCTTTTTACCCACTTTTTACGATTATTGCTGCGGATAAATTATGTCTACAACCGGACGTTACGAATATTTTAAAAGTGGACGATGCTCACGAATTTGACCGCGTGGATTTACATGTTAAAACAAATCCATGGGAACTGTTAAAAATAAGTCTTTGACACAGAATTGGTTGAACATGTGGATGGAATGAATGAATTTATTTGTCCGAATATCTGTGACAATGATTAAATTTGATTTGATTAAATTGTAATCTTACGACAGTTTGCAATTTCGCGAGTTAGATTATAATCTAACGGTTTTTACAATCTTACGGTGACGTATATATTATAAGCATAAGTTGTAACACATAAATAAGAACACCTATTCAGCATTAACTCACGATATAAACGGTGACATATATATTTTAATTTAATTTATTTGAACTATCAACAGAATTACAAGTAGTAGGAATACAAAATGTTGAATGGCTTAGGCAATAGGTAACAAGCAATTCAATTTATAGGTAGTTACATCATGCACATAGGAAAAGTCGTACATAACTGACACAAGAATACATTCGGCAATTATTAAGAAATAATTAAGATTACTGATACAAGACTATAAAAAAATAATGATAATAACTATCAATAATTATATAACATTCATTTTAACTACTGTTTAAAAAAAACTGGATAAAAAAATAAATAAATTAGATGCATAAAATTTATAATACAGGGTTGAGAAAAACAACAAAGAGGATCATCTGACAATGTGATATTAATAGTCAAGTGATTTGAGTAGTTTGACTTATAAGCATAACTTGTAACACATAAATAAGAACACCTATTCAGCATTAACTCACGATATAAACGGTGACATATATATTATAAGCATAACTTGTAACACCTATACTCACGATATAAGTTGTCAAGCTAACGGCAGTCTGACGCAAGCCTACCCCTTATCGCGATCGCAAGCACGTAACAACCCCCTACAGGGTATACCTACATTAGATTACAACGAGGTGACAGCCTATGGGCTGGGGAAAAGTTATTCTAGTATCCATGACTACTTTTTATAGGACTACCTGAAAAAGGAGTATATTGTTTTCAGGGTTCATGTATGTATGTATGTGAGTTTGTATATTCCACCGTAACTTCTATACGCCGGAACCGATTTTGATAAATAAGATATCGTTAGAATCCCCAGCTTATTCCGGGTGACATAGGCTAGTAAATAAAAAAATATTGATGGGGTGACCATGGTCCCGCATTAAAGACTAAAGTTGAGAAAAAAAAGTTCGAAAATAAAATTAAATACATAAATATCATCTAGAAAATGATGAGTAGACTCCAAAAATATATAACACTATAGTTCAATATCCAGTGATTCACAAAAAAATATCATTTAATAAAAATGTGAATAAGATTCCAAAGGCTATATATGCAAATCGCTTCTTAAGTAGGTAAACTCCAAAAATAATATGGTAGGGCAGTCGTATTTTTTAATTCATTAAATTAAGTTCACTTGTTACTATTTCCTTAAAAAATATCACTTAATAAAAATGCGAATAAGATTCTAATTTAACTAGATTAATTTAGATTTTTAACTTTTTAGTTCGTTTTTTGGCAGGGCAGTCGTATTTTAATTTTTTTAAATTATGACTTATTACAAGTCCTTTTGAACAAGTGGTAGATTCACTATCTACCACTTGTCCGGAATGTCATTCGTACCGAGAAAAGCCAGCAAGAAGCACGGTGGTTGCTCTTAAAAACAATCAAAAAGTTTCAATTTAAATATCATTTTATTTATTTGTGAATACTGTATATACAAGGCGCATTTAGTAGTTTAATCGGATCTTTTCAATAGCCTTATAATTCTAGGTAGGAAGCTGCAATAGACAATTTAGTTCAGCAATCAGTAATTGTCCGCGTCGTTGTGAAGAACTTTATCAGCGCGTGTGGGGGACGGCCGAGATCGAGATACTGTATCTCAGCGAGCTCCCTGAGCGGGACACCTTTATACTTTACTGGTACATTGAGATACCTATAATACTTTACTGGTTCGGTTATTGATTACCGCTTTCCGACTTAATAAATACGAATAAATACAGTCCGATTCATGATTTTCTTGCTCCATGCGGGTAGCTTTCAGAAATAAAAGAAAACAAGACCTTGTTTTATTAATTTAACAAATCTCAATAGTCATGTACTAAGCGAGATTTCCTCGTTAGAACTAAGAGACTAAGAGAGACAGTGATCAAGATACTGTATCTCAGCGAGCTCCCTGAGTGGGACACCTTTATACTTTACTGGTACATTGAGATACCTATAATACTTTATTGGTTCGGTTATTGATTACCGCTTTCCGACGGTTTTCATCTTACTCTTACTTAATATTATAAATGCGAAAGTTTGGATGGGTGTATGGATGTATAGATTTATGGATGTTTGTTACTCAATCACGCCCCAACGGCTGAACGGATCTGGCTGAAATTTATTACACAGATAGATTATAGTCTAGAATAGCACATAGACTACTTTTTATCCCGCAAAATTAAAGAGTTCCCGTGGGAACCAAAAAACCTCAAACGACACAGATTGAGATACCTATAATACTTTACTGGTACGTTTATTGAATACCGCTTTCCGACAGTTTCGATCAATAGATGCAGTCCCATTCATGATTTTAAAGCTTCATACGGGTAACTTTCAGAAATAAAAGAAATCATTTTTGGCAAGACCTTGTTTTCTTAATCTAACAAATAAAAATACGTCATGTAGTAAGCGACATTTTCTCATTAGAACTTATAGATAGAGACCGAGATACTGTATCTCAGCGAGCTCCCTGAGTGGGACACCTTTATACTTTACGGGTACATTGAGATACTTATAATACTTTAATTGTTCGGTTATTGATTACCGCTTTCCAATGGTTTCGTTCAATAAATACAGTCCGATTCATGATTTTCTTGCTCTATACGGGTAGCTTTCAGAAATAAAAGAAATCATTCTTCACAAGACCTTGTTTTCTTAATCTAACAAATAAAAATATGTCATGTAGTAAGCGAGATTTTCTCTTTAGAACTTATAGATAGAGATCGAGATACTGTATCTCAGCGAGCTTCCTGAGCGGGATACCTATTATTTTTGATGGGTACGTTTAGATACCTATAATATATTACTGGTACAGTTATTGATTTCCAACGATATCGTTCAAGAGATAAAGTCCGAGTTATGACTTTCTAGCTCCGCACGGGCACAGAATAACTAATAACTACAAACACAGTCCTTACACACATACGAGTGTTGAGGTGAAGAAGTATTTTTAAACACGCATCACTGTCTAATTAGATACAGATAATTTCTAAGGAGCTTACAGGTTTAGATGTTATATATCTAGCTTTAGGTAGCTTTCACGAAGAAAATAAATCATTGATCAAGAGACCTTGTTTTTTTAACTTCACAAATCAAAATCTGATATTATCTACCATGTATCTGTCACCGTAAGATTGTAAAAACCGTTAGATTGTCGAAAGATTGTAAACTGTTCAATGTTCTGAGTGTCAATTTTTGAAATATTCATTGTATTTACGTTTTCTTGTCTCTTTCTTGTAGGTTAGGTTAGGGTTCGACATACATAATCAGATAGGCCGGGCACTTAGATTTTATCGGGTTTATATACCTATCAGATTACAATCTACCGCAAAATCATGCGTTAAATTGTAATCTTTCGACAGTTTACGATAAAGTAAATACGTTAAATAAGCTGTTGCCCGCGACTTCGTCCGCGTGGTTTAAGTTTTTGTTTATTCCCGCGAGAACTGCCTAATTTTCGCGAGAACTAATAATTATAATGTTAGTATGAAGTATGACATGACCCACCACGGTTTCCCTCGGTTCGAATGTCTGAAAATTTTAAGCGCTATTTTTGATACGATTTCAAAATGTAGTGAACATCATCACGTTTCCTCCTCGTGTGGCAACGAGTGGTATGTAGTCACTAGAGAGACAAGGCGACTTTGACACTGACCGGAGTCAAGGCTGACTGTTATGACAGCGGCACTTGGCAAAAGCTGAGCGTTGACTGAGCGTGCGGTTTAATGCGCAAAAAGTGTATTTTTACGATTGCTAATGATCTACTGCCTCGTTTGACTGCCTCGTTGGTCTAGCGGTTAGCGTAGTCGACTGCGGATCACGAGGTCTTGGGTTCGATTCCCGGTCGGGCATAAAAATTGTTAGGTATTGGGTTTTTCAATTAAGAAATTCTCAGTGCCAGCCCGGAGTTGGAAGTTGGCGGTGTTTCACCCCCGTGCCTCGGAGAACACGTTAAGCCGTCGGTCCCGGTTATTATCACTAACATGATAATAGTCGTTAAAGCCCGCCAACCCGCATTGGAGCAGCGTGGTGGGTCTAAGCTCCTAATTCCCTCTCTCCTATGAGAGTGGAGGCCTGTGCCCAGCTGTGGGACGTCAATAGGCTGTAGTGGTAATCATCTACTTAGGAGATGAAAGTGTGAATTATATCTCCGTGCCTTAGAGAGCCCGTTAAGTCACTTACGCTCGTGTCCACTAGTAGCCATTAACGTCCCACTGCTGGGCACAGGCCTCCACTCTTATAGGAGAGAGGGAATTCGAGCGTAGACCCACCACGCTGCTCCAATGCGGGTTGGCGGGCTTTAACGACTATTATCATGTTAGTGATAATAACCGGGACCAACGGCTTAACGTGCTTTCCGAGGCACGGGGGTGGAACACCGCCAACTTCCTAACTCCGGGCTAGTACTGGGAATTTCTAATCAGAAAAACCCGATACTTAATTATGGCCCGACCCGGGACTCGAACCCGGGACCTCGTCGGCCGCAGTCAAACATGCTAACCAGTAGACCAACGAGGCAGTTGGTCGCTCGTGTATTTTATTATAATGAAGTAACCAAGTAGGTAAATGTATTATCCCGTGCCTCAGAGAGCACGTATAGCCTGATCTCTCTGAATAAACAAATAAATAAATCGTTTATTTGCTGGAAACATTGTACAATTAAGATCACACATACCAAATTTGACCAAACATGTTTCGTCATTACTGACATGGAAATTTAAACATGAGTTAAAATTATCAAAATTATGAATGAAATGAAATGTTTTCATGTAGGCCACTTCACTTATGATAATGCTGGGTTTCACTTATGATAATGCTGGAATCAACCTTGCACCACTTAAAGTAGAAATCCCGTAAATAACTACAGTTTAAACTCTACCAACTGGGTATTGAATCATAGAGCGTTGGCTTGCGAGACTTGTTGTCATCATTCTGTCGTAAGTCGCGAAGTTTCAGAAGTTCGCAGTATCGCGCGAACGCAAGATGTCGGCCGAACTTTGTACGTGTTAACAACTATACCGATGTGGGTATTGGTTCGCCACTACTTACTGTAAACGGCTCGGCTTTTGACGAAGAAACAAGAATCTTAATTCGCTATAGGTCTTTAAAATAGACAAATCTTTGTGGAGCATGCGATCCAAACATGAAAGCAAGCAACCAAGCAAGAAATACACACCGATCTTCCAAAGCACTCTCATTTTCACTCCCACACCGGAGCATCCTCAGGAGATGTTGACTCAACAATGCACAATTATAAAAAAAATTAAAAAACACGACTGCCCTGCCAAAAAACTAACTAAAAAGTTAAAAATCTAAATTAATGTAGTCAAATTAGAATCTTATTCACATTTTTATTTAGTTAATCTTATTTTCGAATATTTTTTTTCAACTTTAGTCTTTAATGCGGGACCATGGTCACCCCATCAATTTTTATTTTTATTTTGCTAGCCTATGCCACCCGGAATAAGCTAGGGATTCTAACGATACCTTATTTGTCAAAATCGATTAAGGCGCATATACTCCTTTTTATCGTATAAAAATGGCTGCTTTTTGACTTTTGAAATGGTCTCCACCTCGATAAATAAGAGCATTTTCTTCGGCAATTCGGCAAAGTTTTAGGTCAAGCTGCTCAAACTAGCCCCACAGGACACTACGTATTTTCTTCAACAATGTATATTGTAAAAATGTTGGCTTTTTGATTTTTTGGAGTTTATGTCAGTCTGTGGCGAAGTTTTCAAACTTTGCAGTATCACCCGAGCCCAAGACGTCTGCCGAACTTTGTATGTGTACACTGTGTTAACAACTTCACCGATGTGGGTATTGATTCGCCACTACTTACTGTTAACTACAACTCGGGTGGGAAGCTTCGAGTTATCTTCTCGTCTGAAATTCCTCAGTGCGAAGTCCATTAAATTTTACGCAGTAGTGAGTGCCTTGGGTTCAAAAGTGGGAGGTTCTGGGTTAAATCCCTGGAAGAGTCAATTTAGGAATCTATAATCCCTGGTCTTGTCCATATAGCTATATAGTCTTTATACGGCAAAGGCGTGCTGCCAACTGATTTAGCGGTACAATGTTTATTTATTTTATTTATGTTTATTATTTTTGTACAAAATATTGTCTTAAAAAACTAATTTAAAAAAAATTATCTCTAAAAATAAATCTCTTCCATGTTGTTGATGTTGTGTAGAAACGAAACGGATTTTCTTTCGAGTGACTGTAATAAGAGGAAAAGAGATAAACCTATTTTTAATATCCTTAGTAGGATTGAATTATAATTCTAACGCGATCGAATAGGTACAAAAACTTCCGCACGGCCTGCTTTTCAATAAACATAATGTTGTCACGGCGGTGTACCCGGTCGTAAGTACTGGGCATAATAATTAGGGTTGTAACGGAGGCGTTCTTAGCGGAAGCAGAGGCGGATGCGGAGGTGAAGGGGCTTTGCCTCCGCGGAGGCAGAGGTTAACGGAGGCGGAGGCGGAGGTGGATTTCCCCGATTACAACGTCCATTTTCTGTGCTTTATGATGCGATGAATCCCACATTTGTTTTTTTAGGATTCTATTAAGGACAGTTGCCTTTTTACTTGTTGTAATGGTGTAACTGACCTCACCTGCTTCGATTTGTACCTCTCGCATTGTAAGTAAATTCATCGTAAATAAATCTCTGTTACAACTCCGCAAAAAAAAGGCGGAGGCGGATGCAGAAGCGCAGGTACGATTTCTTGCGAAAGTTCCGCACTTACGGAGGCGGAGGCGAGTCTCCGTTACAACCCTAATAATAATATCCTTCCAACCGAATTTTGGCCTATCTTCAGAGAGATTAGCCATCTGCGCGGGAGATATTATAGTGCACAAATGTGTGCGAATACACAGGTGCACCGTTTGTTCCTTTAATAAATATAATAATAAAATCCGATACGACCGGAGAGAGATCAGGCGCAGACCGACAGACCGACGTCTTTACGTGCTCTCCGAGGCACGGGGTTGAAACACCGCCAACTTCTCACTCCGGGCTAGTACTGAGAATTTCTGAATCAGAAAAATCCAGCACTTGTTATGGACCCAGGACTCGAAGTCGGGACCTCGTCGCCCGCAATCGAACATACTAACCACTAGACCAACGAGGCAGTTTTTTAATTATTTTATAAATTGCACAAACAAATACAAAAATTGTGTTTCTCGCCAAACTACGCATATAGTTTGTCAAACTACATGCGGCAAGGACGTGCCGCCAAGCGATTTAGCGTTCCGGTACGATGCCGTGTAGAAACCGAATAAGGGGTATGGGTTTAATATAACTGCCATGCCCCTAACAGGTTAGCCCGCTATCATCTTTGACTGCACTTACCATCAGGTGAGATCGCAATCAAGGGCTAACTTCTAGTGGATTAAAAAAAAAAGCTATTACAGTCATACTATATAGGCAACTAGGCACAGGCAGTTAGGTCTATCAGCTAGTCGGATACATAATCATGCGGAAACGGTTATCGGAAAACTAATCGTATATTACCCGACGCGTCGGTCGACCGGCGGCAGATGCGCCGACCAAAATTGCGTACCCGCCTAGCACGCCATCAATATCGTCGACCTAATTGAATATTATAGACCAATTTGTGTTGCCGAAAATCTGGCTGCGACTATGCGGTGGCCATATATCGTCCGGCAGCGGTGTTAATGTTTTCTATGGGCATGACACGCTCGTGCGTAGGGCTGGGATGTTTCATGAGTCACATGCGAAAAATTATATTTAGAATAGGTACGATGACAACTCAATCAAATCAGCGACTCTTTATCAAACTTAAAAACGCACTTCTAGTATGAAATTCATAGTTGTGACGTCAAAAAATTTCAACGCACATTTTTTCTTTAATATGTAAGTATTTTAAAATGGTTATCCAACTTAAAACTAACCGATATAAGCATCGTCCCTATTATATGTAACTTGACTGCTACCTTCTTTAGAGCGACCTTAAATGATGGCTCGTTGAATGATGGTATAGGGCAAGAATGGTATTCATTGAATATTATAAAGCAATTTGTGTTGCCGAAAATCTGGCTGCGACTATGCGGTGGCCATATATCGTCCGGCAGCGGTGTTAATGTTTTCTATGGGCATGACACGCTCGTGCGTAGGGCTGGGACGTTTCATGAGTCGCATGCGAAAAATTATATTTAGAATAGGTACGATGACAACTCAATCAAATCAACGACTCTTTATCAAACTTAAAAACGCACTTCTAGTATGAAAGTTGTATGAAATTCATAGTTGTGACGTCAACAAATTTCAACGCACATTTTTTCTTTAGTATATAAGTATTTTAAAATGGTTATCAAACTTAAAACTAACCGATATAAGCATCATCCCTACTATATGTAACTTGACTGCTACCTTCTTTAGAGCGACATTAAATGGATGGCTCGTTGAATGATGGTATAGGGCAAGAACGTTATTCATTGAATATTATAAAGCAATTTGTGTTGCCGCAAATCTGGCTGCGACTATGCGGTGGCCATATATCGTCCGGCAGCAGTGTCAAGTTTTCTATGGGCATGACACACTCGTGCATAGGGCTGGGACGTTTCATGACTAGCATGTGAAATATCATATTCTGAATGTTCATATGTAGCACCTGCTTCCTTCTTTAGAGTGACCTCATATCGATGGCTCGTTGAATGACGATAAAGGGCAAGAATGGTATTCATTGAATATTGTAAAGCAATTTGTGTTGCCGCAAATCTGGCTGCGACTATGCGGTGGCCATATATCGTCCGGCAGCGGTGTCAATGTTTTCTATGGGCATGACACACTCGTGCATAGGGCTGGGACGTTTCATGACTAGCATGTGAAAAATCATATTCTGAATGTTCATATGTAGCACCTGCTTCCTTCTTTAGAGTAACCTCATATCGATGGCTCGTTGAATGATGATAAAGGGCAAGAAAGGTATTCATTGAATATTATAAAGCAAGTTGTGTTGCCGAAAATCTGGCTGCGACTATGCGGTGGCCATATATCGTCCGGCAGCGGTGTCAATGTTTTCTATGGGCATGACACGTTCGTGCGTAGGGCTGGGACTTTTCATGAGTGGCATGCGAAATATCATATATCATATATATCATAATTTAGAATAGGGATGATGGCAACTCAATCAAACAGCAACTCTTTATCAAACTTAAAAACGCACTTCTAGTATGGAAGTTGTATGAAATTCATAGTTGTGACGTCAACAAATTTCAAAGCACATTTTTTCTTTAATATGTAAGTATTTTAAAATGGTTATCAAACTTAAAACTAACCGATATAAGCATCATCCCTATTATATGTAACTTGACTGCTACCTTCTTTAGAGCGACCTTAACTGGATGGCTCGTTGAATGGTGGTATAGGGCAAGAATGGTATTCATTGAATATTATAAAGCAATTTGTGTTGCCGCAAATCTGGCTGCGACTATGCGGTGGCCATATATCGTCCGGCAGCAGTGTCAAGTTTTCTATGGGCATGACACACTCGTGCATAGGGCTGGGACGTTTCATGACTAGCATGTGAAATATCATATTCTGAATGTTCATATGTAGCACCTGCTTCCTTCTTTAGAGTGACCTCATATCGATGGCTCGTTGAATGACGATAAAGGGCAAGAATGGTATTCATTGAATATTGTAAAGCAATTTGTGTTGCCGCAAATCTGGCTGCGACTATGCGGTGGCCATATATCGTCCGGCAGCGGTGTCAATGTTTTCTATGGGCATGACACACTCGTGCATAGGGCTGGGACGTTTCATGACTAGCATGTGAAAAATCATATTCTGAATGTTCATATGTAGCACCTGCTTCCTTCTTTAGAGTAACCTCATATCGATGGCTCGTTGAATGATGATAAAGGGCAAGAAAGGTATTCATTGAATATTATAAAGCAAGTTGTGTTGCCGAAAATCTGGCTGCGACTATGCGGTGGCCATATATCGTCCGGCAGCGGTGTCAATGTTTTCTATGGGCATGACACGTTCGTGCGTAGGGCTGGGACTTTTCATGAGTGGCATGCGAAATATCATATATCATATATATCATAATTTAGAATAGGGATGATGGCAACTCAATCAAACAGCAACTCTTTATCAAACTTAAAAACGCACTTCTAGTATGGAAGTTGTATGAAATTCATAGTTGTGACGTCAACAAATTTCAAAGCACATTTTTTCTTTAATATGTAAGTATTTTAAAATGGTTATCAAACTTAAAACTAACCGATATAAGCATCATCCCTATTATATGTAACTTGACTGCTACCTTCTTTAGAGCGACCTTAACTGGATGGCTCGTTGAATGGTGGTATAGGGCAAGAATGGTATTCATTGAATATTATAAAGCAATTTGTGTTGCCGCAAATCTGGCTGCGACTATGCGGTGGCCATATATCGTCCGGCAGCAGTGTCAAGTTTTCTATGGGCATGACACACTCGTGCATAGGGCTGGGACGTTTCATGACTAGCATGTGAAAAATCATATTCTGAATGTTCATATGTAGCACCTGCTTCCTTCTTTAGAGTGACCTCATATCGATGGCTCGTTGAATGACGATAAAGGGCAAGAATGGTATTCATTGAATATTGTAAAGCAATTTGTGTTGCCGCAAATCTGGCTGCGACTATGCGGTGGCCATACATCGTCCGGCAGCGGTGTCAATGTTTTCTATGGGCATGACACACTCGTGCATAGGGCTGGGACGTTTCATGACTAGCATGTGAAAAATCATATTCTGAATGTTCATATGTAGCACCTGCTTCCTTCTTTAGAGTAACCTCATATCGATGGCTCGTTGAATGATGATAAAGGGCAAGAAAGGTATTCATTGAATATTATAAAGCAAGTTGTGTTGCCGAAAATCTGGCTGCGACTATGCGGTGGCCATATATCGTCCGGCAGCGGTGTCAATGTTTTCTATGGGCATGACACGTTCGTGCGTAGGGCTGGGACTTTTCATGAGTGGCATGCGAAATATCATATATCATAATATATATCATAATTTAGAATAGGGATGATGGCAACTCAATCAAACAGCAATTCTTTATCAAACTTAAAAACGCACTTCTAGTATGGAAGTTGTATGAAATTCATAGTTGTGACGTCAACAAATTTCAAAGCACATTTTTTCTTTAATATGTAAGTATTTTAAAATGGTTATCAAACTTAAAACTAACCGATATAAGCATCATCCCTATTATATGTAACTTGACTGCTACCTTCTTTAGAGCGACCTTAACAGGATGGCTCGTTGAATGGTGGTATAGGGCAAGAATGGTATTCATTGAATATTATAAAGCAATTTGTGTTGCCGAAAATCTGGCTACGACTATGCGATGACCAGTGTATATTATCCGGCAGAGGTGTGTTATGCTCACACCGCTGATATAGAATATTTTGCGGGTAGTATGTGAAAAGCTATTCCACTCAATAAAAAAAGCTGAACGGTTGCTCTGTTGCATTTAATTTAAGGCAAAACCAACAATCAAACACATTTTCAAATTTGTAATCAATACAGTCTGCGTGTCTGCTACGCTTTAATTCCCCATATATTCGACAGAAGCAGGCGTTACTTAGCAGAAGTTCATCATAATGAAGGAACTAGAAGTTTAATTCGCTATAATCCGCGATGCAATAGATTCGGTGGATCGTTGCGCCAGGAGACTTATTGGTAACAAAGCGTTCGAAAAATCATAGCTAATCATATCATTCGAAGCTGCAAAGCTTAGAACATCGGCGCAAAGTTGCCTGTCTGTCGGTATTCTACAGGATATATTTCGGAGAAATCAAGAACTATTCGAGCTGGTTCCTCCGTCACGTTTTTATTATCGAACCGCAAGGCATCGACAAGGTCTGCACCCTTACGCAGTCGAAATTCCGCGGGCTCGTACGAAGCGATTTGCTGCCTCGTTTTTAATTCGAACCGCTAGGATATGGAATGCCCTTCATCATCACCACTTGCAAGCAAGTCTGATTGCAGTCAAGCGCTAGCCTATATATATAAAAAAAAAATTGGCAGTCATAGGGACGATAGAATAGAATAGATGCCGATAGAAGTGAAAACGAACGACTTTTTTAAAAATTTAAATTATTAAAATATAAGCCTTATCACTAAGGCATTAAAGTTTAATTTCGAATGTAGTATATTTATATGTTCGCAAGCATGTCGCTGTTCGCGAGCATGTCGGTCTCGGTCACGCGAATCTACATTTTTACCCCCAACCAAAAAGTGCTCAACGCGTCTAAAGAAGTTTTCACTTCAAAAAAGACAATCAGCAGGGCTACCGGCTAAAACTGACAGCTACAGTGTAAAGATCGCAATCACCTCTGATTGGATAACACTCTTCCACTATTGGACAAAATCCATTGACGCAGCAAGAATGCCATAAATTCAGCCAATTACAAAAATTGATACTGTAACAATGATTGATGCAGAAGATACGCGGTCGCCCGCAGCGAGCATGTCGGTCACGGTCACGCGAATCCACATTTTTACCCCCCACCAAAAAGTGCTCAACGCGCGTTTTTTTTTTGAGGGGGACATATTCCTAATATACCAACTTCTGGGGGAGAAGTCAGGTTATGTAGGATTTGTACCTACTAAAACCCCCTCGGTGGCCACCCTCTGCATATTGGGAGGCTCCGAGATCTCTATGAAGAACGCATCGGTGCCTCCCTTGCGCAATGCCCGTTGGGCTCATCCCGGTGCAGAGCAGAGTAGTCAACGCGCCTACAGAAGTTTTACACTTCAATATAAATTATCAAAACCTCCTCAACGCGCCTGAAGAAGTTTTCACTTCAAAGAAGACAATCGGGCCTCTGTTTGTCTACATCTATGGTTTGATCGTATTACAATCGTTGGTATTACAAGGTAAGCAGCAACCACTTCCATCCCTAGTGTGCAGTTGCAGAACTATATTTAGCGCAGCTCCGCTCGCCTCGGTTTGCGCAACGTCGACTGCGAGCAGCGAGCCGAGTTCTATTATCGGAAAAACGGCCCTGCCCTTACCACACGTCTTTGAATCACATCTATGTTCTTCGCATCCGAGCGTTCGAATACTATAGCGTCAATCAATCAATCAATCAATCAATTTTTTTTTTTTTTATTCGTTATAGGCTTAGGTTTGACCACAATCACACCTGATGGAAAGTTAAGATGCGGCCTAAGATGGAACGCGCTTGCCTAGAAGATGCCTATTCACTCTTGATTATTTATAGCGTCAATCAATCACTTTATTCTTTTAAAATTCTTTATAGGCTTAGGTTTGACCACAATCACACCTGATGGAAAGTTATGATGCGGCCTAAGATGGAACGCGCTTGCCTAGATGATGCCTATTCATTCTTGATTATTTATAGCGTCAATCAATTTTTTTTTAAATTCATTATAGTCTTAGGTTTGACCACAATCACACCTCATGGAAAGTGATGATGCGGCCTAAGATGGAACGCGCTTGCCTAGAAGATGCCTATTCACTCTTGATTATTTATAGCGTCAATCAATCATTTTTTTTTTAAATTCATTATAATCTTAGGTTTGACCATAACCACACCTGATGAAAAGTGATGATGCGGCCTAAGATGGAACGCGCTTGCCTAGAAGATGCTTATTCACTCTTGATTATTTATAGCGTCAATCAATCAATTTTTAAAAAAAATTCATTATAGGCTTAGGTTTGACCACAATCAAACCTGATGGAATTATGATGCGGCCTAAGATGGAACGCGCTTACTTAGAAGATGCATATTCACTCTTGATTATTTATTTTATTTATTGGAGTTTACCTCCTTAAGAAACGATATTCATATATAAGCCCGGGGTATGAAACTTTCTCCGTTACGTTATTGACTTTATGTTTCCATGGTAACACTTTTCGTTCGTAAGGAGTGAACTCCAGTCGTGCGTCGGAGCTGTGTTTTCAATTTTTTCAATCTAGGGTACACAGTACTCTTATTGACGTCCGAAACTTATAAAACATGTTGGTGATAATCAGTTGCGGTATCTTAAAACTAAAACTTCGAGGGTTCCAAACGCGCCCTGGTCTGAGTAGAGCCCACAACAAGCTCAGTCGGGAAGTAAAGTAAATCAAAGTAAGAACTTTAATTGCAATGTTTTATAGCTAAATTTCAAGGATGCATCAACAGCAAACGTCCCAAACGGAAACTTTTCGAAGTTGTTATCGGTTGTACTAAGTTCGTGACTTCAGGGGCCCGTAGCCTTCAGTCAGGCTCTAGCCAACTACACGGCTAAAATATACTCTCTCTCTCTGCGTCGTATTCCTCATTACTGAGGGTCATGACCCATTTCCATTAATCAAATAATGGTAGGAGTTTTCTTGGGATAATAATAAAATACATTCAGCAGGGTACAAAGCTACCCGGGTAAGGAGGCACCTCGAAGCCCGTACCACCGCTTGCTACGAGTTTGTGATTGAAATCAACGGCTTTTGGGTAGGTATATTTTACTTTGACGCCAATGTATTCGAATGCTCGATTACGATCAGCGTAGATGTGATTTAAAAACTTGTCTTAAGGGTACCGATACGAGACGTTGGGAAATATTGTCATCTCGGACTCGAGGAGCGTCGCTTCCTTAACATTCTTCGTGCTTTTCGTTGCTCTTTTTTCGAGAAATCCGGTCCGTTTCGATTTTAATAGCTTACTTAAAAAAATCTACAGATTTGATACTTATTTGGTGTTTAATAAAGTTATTAATGAGGCAAGGATTCGTAAAAAAAAACACATTAGAGTATGAGGCTGCCTATCTATTACTTAAATAGACACGCGAGGGCCCGATAGTTGAGTCCTCTAAAATTTTGCAGGTACGTGGAATGGAGATAATTTAAAGACGAATTCTTCCAGCGCAGTAACAACGTATAATTTTAAATTTCGGTCTTATACATAGGACCATGAAGTAAATAGACGATAGATAATAGACAATCAAAGTTAAAATCAAGATTTCAAAGACCGTTTAGATATTCAAAGCTCATAGTGCTATAACACGCTTTTTAAGTACGACTCGCTTATTAATTATCGTCCTATCGGTTACTGCCAACCCTGCGTTTTCCGGTGCCAGGTCGCATCGTACCGGAACGCTAAATCGCATAGCGGTACTATTATGTCGCCGCCTCCCATCAACCACCAGCACCACTAAAGCCCATTATCGTCCCACTGCTGGGCACAGGCCTCCACACTCTCATAGGAAAGGGAATTAGAGCTTGGACCCACCATTATCATGATAGTGATAATAGCCGGGACTGACGGCTTACGTGCTCTCCGAGGCACGGGGGTGAAACACCGCCAACTTCCTAACTCCGGGCTGGTACTGAGAATTTCTAATCAGGAAAACCCAATACTCCATTACCCCCTCCCGAATCCCATCAACCGGACTAGAGAAAATTCAGAAATCACAAATTCCCAAAATTGGCCCTGCCGGGGATTGAACATAGGATCTCTACTGCTCCATGGAGGTCGTCGTCTTGGCCAGCGTGGTAGACTATGGCCACTGTCCCATTCTGAGAGGAAGCTTAGATTCGATAGGTATAGTCAGTGCCACGAAAAAAAAAGTCCCTAGAGGCGCCGCTATAGTAATGCTTGTTTCTGTAATTACTAGCTGAAGCGACTTCATCCGCAAGGATTGAGGTTTTTTGGTTCCAGCGGGAACTCTTTATTGTTCCGGGATAAATCGCCCAGTTTTTAAAGCGATCAAATTGAAACAATTAAGTTTTATTTGCATAAGGAATAAGGTTGAATTTAATGATTATAATTTCAAGTGTTACATCTTATTGTGTGCAGCTGGCTCGCCATTTCTGTAACTAATCAAAACATCTCTCTGCGTCGTATTCCTCATTACTGAGGGTTGTGACGCCTCTCCATTAATCACATAAGTAGGAGTTTTCTCGCGATAATATTCCCACGTCCTTCCGCATACGAATCGACTAACAGTATTGAAACTCTTAGGTTTTTGTAACGATTATTATCAGATGAAAGTGATAATAACCGGGACCGAACTCCTTACGGCTTAAGTGCTCTCCGAGGCACGGAAGAAACAAAAAGACCAAATTTAACATCCAAATTTGGTCACCCGTCTAGTTACCGACTTGGGTGAACGTTACAATAACAATAGTAATCGACTGGTATGCATTGCTACAGTTAGGCCACTCGTCCCTCAACCAAAACAAAGCCATCGTATAATAGAAGTGTAACGTAATATGTAAGTTTCACGACACTGGTTCCCATAGAAAATTGTCTGTATACGCTTTTTACTTACTATTCTTATATCCTATCAGTTCCACTCATTTCTTTCGGACTCCTCTCGTGACATGGATTATAAATAAATAAATAAATTGTTTATTGCTCCAAAGACACATAAGTTACATTACATTACAAGGATTTTACAGGAAACAACTTAATAATATTCTAAACTAGATGATGCCCGCGACTTCGACCGCGTGGGTTAAGGTTTTTTGTTTCACGCGGTGTCTCTTCAATTCTCCG
Source organism: Erebia palarica (assembly GCA_964035005.1). Classification (NCBI taxonomy): domain Eukaryota; kingdom Metazoa; phylum Arthropoda; class Insecta; order Lepidoptera; family Nymphalidae; genus Erebia; species Erebia palarica. The sequence goes on from OZ035992.1 coordinate 1,326,907, forward strand.
GGCATATGTCCTATGTCCTTCTCCGGGGTACAATCTGTCCGTGTACCAAATTTCATCAAAATCGGTTGAATAGATAGGCCGTGAAAGTGTAGCACAGACAGACAGACACACTTTCGTATTTATAATACTAGCGAATGCCCGCGACTTTAAATATTGGATAGAATCAGGCGTTACTTTGCGGAAGTTAATGATTTAGCAAGAAAAGATTACAATTATTTTGCCAACATTGGCAGATTATAGCAAAATAATTGTAATCTTTTCTTGCCCGCGACTTCGTCTGCGTGGTTTGAAGTTTTTTAGTTCCCGCGGGAACTCTTTAATTTTCCGGGATAAAAAGTAACCTATGTGCTATTCCAGACAATAATCTATCTCTGTGCCAAATTTCAGCCAGATCCGTTCAGCCGTTGGGGCGTGATCGAGTAACAAACATCCATACATCCATCCAAGCTTTCGCATTTACAATATTAGTAACATTAGTATGGATTGTAGTTACAAATCGAAATACATACAGAAAACCAACGGTCCCTAAGATAGGTAAAGACAATAGACCTGTGTATTAGGCGACAGCGAGATAGCGAGGATTAGTATGGATTGTATCGAAATACATGGACATACAGAAAACCAACGGTCCCTAAGATAGGTATAGACAATAGACCTGTGTATTAGGCGACAACAAGTTAGCGTTATAGGAGTAGGTCTCGGCTGAAGGTGCGTGAATGCGACGAGAACTCAGACCAACACTCGAGAGTCGAGGCGATACTAAATATAACCCGCACGCGGCCGTCTCGGCCATCTTTCAGCTTTGGTCCACACTCCGCCGCCGTACGGCGTCCGGCACCCTGCCAGATCTACGTCACAACTCTATTACCTCACGAGCGATCAACTTTAGGAAAGGACTTTAAAATTAGCAAGGACGCCCGGCCCGATCGGACGCATAATGGGTATAGAAGTTAAGTATAGTATGAGATTAGGAATATACTCGTCGACTTGTTGATAGAATTCGACTGTAGAACTCTTTATCACAGTCAAAGTCAAACGTCTTTTGTTTACTCAAAGATAGCGCTGTAGATTGAGTACTTAAAGTATAGTTAAGTATGGTATGAGATTAAGAATATATTCGTCGACTTGTTGATAGAATTCGACTGTAGAACTCTTTATCACAGTCAAAGTCAAACGTCATTTGCTTACTCAAAGATAGCGCTGTAGGTCGGCACGTTGAGAACCTATAGTATAAGGTGCCAGATCTACGTCATACCTATATTACCTCACGAGCGATAAACTTTAGGAAAGGACTTTAAAATTAGCAAGGACGCCCGGCCTGATCCGACGCTCAATAGGTATAGAAGTTAAGTATAGTATTGCTTTGATTGACTCAATGCTGTCTTAGAAATAATTATATAAATTTTGGATTATGTTATTAACTTCATGATTCATAGATTGTATTACTTAGTTACTTTGTAAATTTGCATGTCAGCAATGACGAAACATGTTTGTTCTTTCTATTAGTTTGTCATCTTAATTGTACAATGTTTCTTGCAAATAAACAATTGAAATTGATTAAGAGTATACTCGTCGACTTGTTGATAGAATTCGACTGAAGAACTCTTTACACAGTCAAAGTCAAACGTCATTTGTTTACTCAAAGATAGCGCCGTAGGTCGGCACGTTGAGTATCTATAGTATAAGGTAATAGCTCTTTACCGCAGTCAAAGCCAGAATCAATTTATTCAAAGTTCAGTATTTCTGTATGGTTAAGTATACAGAAATACTGAACTTTGAATAAATGGATGGATATTTGATGGGAGTGAAATCTCATGATTTCACTCTCATCAAATATTATTGTTGATAAAAGTCGATCGTCGACAATAGACTTTATGACAGTCAATGTCAAAAGTTATTTATTCAAAGTTGGTAGTACTGTACATTTATCTGTGCGTCTCGTTTAATATCATCCTTCCTCAGAGTTGTGGTGTTTCCCCATGCGCTTTCCAGCGCGATTTTAATATCGGCCGTTTTGAATTACAGACACTAATTCGGGGGTTTTAAAAGATACATTTCTCTCAGACTTTATTGTGTAAAAATACTGACTATAATATTATTTATTGATAGAATTCGATCGTCGAAACACAATAACGTCAAATCAAAATGAACCTAATCATCATTGGTTTAAAGTCAAAGATTTATTAACACCGTCTTTAATTTCTCAACAATTAACGAATATGAGCTGTGAAACAAATAAATTGAGGTCTATTCTTTAACACTAAAGTGTTTTGTTGTTCGAGTAATATCCTTGTAATACGTCGGTGGTATAATCTTATACTAAGTCTGATGCGACACCAGAAAGCGTTACGCAAGTCGCGTCAAAGATGGCCGCCGCGGCAAAAGACGCGGGAGATGGTCTGTCACGGGATATTTATGAAATTAGAACTAAAATAGATCCAGTGGCGGCTACGAGTCACCTTGACGAAACCGAGTTATATAACTCGTGCGAATCGATGCTTTTCACATGTTAGGTACGAATCGATTTCCAAAACGCTGGAAATTCCACGCAATCTATGACGTGTGCTGATTAGTGACGTTCAGTGTTGCCACTCCTCCGAACGGCCAATAAATTTATTGTTTGGCATGTAAACGGATGCGTTCGAGCCAAGAAATTACAGTGTTCGGTAAAAAAAATATTGAATGAACCGACGGAATGATGGCGCACAGTGATCGGGGCAATACGCAACCTTGCCAAACGCTAGCTTGTTTATAGATCAACACTTGCACTTGGGGTTTTCTTTTGATTATTACCGTCTGTTTACTAGCAATCACCGGAATTAGTTTCGCAGCCGAAAATAAGCGTTGTATTGTCATGTCATTGGGAAACCTCCATGCCCGAGAGTTCATCAAATTGTTCTCGAAGGTCTGTGAAGTTTGCCAGTCGAATGGCATGGTAGAAATGGCATTCCCAACCAGTGATAAACTCACTTGACGATCCAAAAATACTTATAAAAGTTTATTGACTAGTGTGGTGGATAACGGCCAATCTTTCCTCGTTCTGAGAGGAGACTCGTGCTCAGTAATGAGCCGGCGATGGGTTGAAGTGATGATGACGGTGAATTACAAAAGTTGAGGGTGATGCAACATTATTATGCAAATATGTAACATTATTCTGAGCTGCGAATTTTTTCAGGCTACACATAAGTAGCATTAGGTTTGCTTCCATACAACTAAGAAATTCTTCAATTGTATAGCTTCGACACACAACATTTATTTATTTATTTGTGCAATGGCAAATTCAGACGTTATTTTGGAACCATATTATAGTTAAAAGCTAATACTTTACCCCACAAAAGATTTCTGCTCCTTGGGCAGACAACATAGCGGCATTAGGTACCATAGTTTATGCCGGTTTCTAGTAACACGTCGTCGTCGTCGTCAACCGATGGACGTCCACTGCTGGACATAGGTCTCTTGTAGGGTCCTCCATAAGTTATGGTCTTGCGCCGCCTGGATCCAGCGACTCCCTGCAATTCTCTTGATGTCGTCCGTCCACCGTATGGGGGGTCTACCGATGCTACGCTTTCCAGTGCGGGGTCGCCATTCCAGCACTTTGGGACCCCAACGTCTATCGGTTCTCCGAACTATGTGCCCTGCCCATTACCTTTCAGACTCTGGTTCTCCTACGGATCTCTTCATTTCTGATTTGATCACGTAGGGACACTCTCAACATAGCCCTCTCTAGTGACCCTGAGCCTTCCTATCTAGTAACACAGTCTTCCTTAATCTGCCACTGCCCACAAGTTTCGTGCTAAGGGAAGGATCCAGAGATAGCAAATTACCTGTAATTTAACCCACCAAAGACACAAGAAGGTGCACTCGATGCGGCAGAGTTTTATTCTCGAGATTTTTTATCGCACTTTTAATTACTGCTTTCCTAATGACGCCATTGAAGCGGCCGGCACTTAACGTTAAACGTGACTTTCGTTTCTTTATTCCCGCTGCATTTTTGTCTAATTTTCATAAAGAGCAAATAAAGAGCATTGTGAGTCTTTAATTAGTCTACGCTATCCAATCTGTACTAGCAACGCGGCCCGGCTTCGCATGGATAACGAAAGTAATGCACACATTTTCAGTTGTTGCATTTTAATGATAGTTTTGGTTATTGAGTCTGCCTGCTGCGCTCAAAGTCGCTTGATAATTACTTAAGGAATCCTTAAGTATAGAATACTCGCTGATGCCCGCGACTTCGACCGCGTGAATTGAGGTTCTTTTTGGTTCCCGCGGGAACTCTTTAATTCAAAAAGTATTTCTAAAAAGTAGCCTATGTGCTATTCCAGACTATAATCTATCTCTGAGCCAAATTTCAGCCAGATCCGTTCAGCCGTTGGGGCGTGATTGAGTAACAAACATCCATACATCCATACAAGCATGCATCCATCCAAACTTTCGCATTTATAATATCAGTAAGTAAGAAGTAAGATAGATTAACCCCAGATAGTTTAGCCCGTTACCATCTTAGACAGCGTCACTTACCATCAGGGGAGATCGCAGTCAAGGGCTAACTTGTAGTGGATAAAAAACAATTTCCATTCAGGTGAAATAGAATTTTAGCATCGAATTTCGGCCACGGCGTCCAATCTCCAGTCCCGGGTCGACTCGAACACGGGACTTCGTCGTCTGCAGTTGAACTATATCTAGAATCTAGAGCATAAAATCATTATTAACAAGATACTACATAAAAGCCGGCGCCAGACGCAGAACAAAATCCAAATAATACAATATGTATAATAAATGATCATTAATTCATCACATAGATCACTCGGGGTACACTTGAAATGCTACTCCATCCGTATTGCACCGGCGGAATACCAAATAACAGAAAGGTAACATAGCTTACTGATACTATCAAATGCATAAGAAGAGGCTCTTTAAGCCATATTTATCCATCCAACCAGTATTATTATGGCGCTCTCATTTCATGAGATCAAAATACAGACGCGGGGGTGAAATTGAGCAAGCGCATGTCGTAAAAAACTGAAGAAATAAATTGAAAAAAAAAACTGATCTAGAAATCGAGAGAAACCTAATATTTTTGACCGAACGAAGCGAAGGTCTCCGAGTCTACTTGAGTGAATTTGCGCTTGTCCGTCGTTCCATCCGTCCGTCCGTCCGTCCGTCCGTCTGTCAGAGCCTTATAACTTCTGAATTACTGAACGTAATTACTTCAAATTTAAATATAATATGTAAACCGATGACCTCCAGCCGAATATGGCTTAAAAAGTAATAAAAATCTTTATTTCAGGGGGCTCTCATAGAAGCGAATGCGAAGTTAAATATTTTTTATAGCGTTACATAGGGTTGCGGTATATCATTTTTAAGGTAATTAGGAATAGAGTCCAAAATATTTTTTTTTCCCCCTAAAGTTGACGAAATGGGGGGCTTTCAAAGTGGAGATTTAACGTCCAAAGTTGACCTCAGAACTCTCAATTTTCTAAAAGGCTGAGCCTGAAACTTCATCAATTATTTGAAATATATCCTGTACTTGAACAACAAATACTAAAATTAGATAAATATTATAAGGAAACGAAATTAGTTGATTTTTAATGAGCTTCAGTATTTTTAACAATGATGTTAATAGATGGCGCTCTGTAAAAGTTTATTCGTTTCTCCAATAACTCTTTAGCTCTTTTTCATCATACCGCGAGGTCTCAGTTCGGGGCGAACCGCTAGTAAGAGCAACTTATTAGTTTCAATAAGGAGAAAAATTGCTTTAAAAGGTAAACTGAGGCTGGTTACAGAGATTTACGTTTCGTTATGGTTACGTTTGTTGGTTTGTTCTTCAATTACACCGCAACGGAGTAACGGATCGACGTGATCTTTTGCATAGGTATAGAGGAACTGTAGAGTGGCATAGGCCACTTTTTTCCCCCAAAAATCAGGGAGTTCCCTTGGGAATAAAAACACCTTATTCGGGCATCAGCTAGTTCATTGGATCATTTTTCTCCTTCGTACTCCTCACTCATAACATCGATAAACTTAAAGTTTCCCATCACTAGCCGACCAACCTAAACCACGTCCGGCAAATTATCGACTCGATATTGTTCATAACTCGGCGTGGCCTGTGCATTTATCAGCACATGCATAGCAATGTACAAACATACGTACATACACGTTACGATGCCAATATGTAACGTTGAAAATGAATTGTGACGTTGAAAATAAATTGTGAGGTGAAAAATAGAGAGATGGGTAAAAGAGTAACCACTGGTTCGAAACGCCAGTGCGAGGGAGACAGCTATATTAACGTGCTATGAGCAGCGGCTCCGTGGGGCTCGCTGGCCAGGCGGAGTGGGACTGAAATAGAGAAAAAAAGAAAAGAGGGCGGGCGTAATCTAGGTATCTTGCAGAGCTTACCGATAACCCATACTTACGCCGCCAATTCCTCGGATCGATCAGCCGGTCTAGAGTCGGACTTCTGGATCAAGACCGTACCGAGCTATAGGCGCGTTCTCGCAGTCAGCAATGGGTAGGAACACAGTAGGGGAGTATCATAATCAAAGAGTCATTAGTAATAACATTGGAATTTAATGAGTGTTCTTCAGAAATGGTTCTAACCTAGGAATAAAGCTAGTTTTAAAAATTATACCGTCTTAACGTTCATTGTCCAGAATGATGGTACCAAATTCGCGGGGACACGCTCTTCGTGACGCGTGCGCCCCAGGCACTAATCTCGTCGGGAGACGATGCAGTTGTAATGGCCGGCGCCCCCTCGCGCACGACCCATTGTACACCACGTTCACAATTCACTGCCTATTTGTGTTAGGCTTTATCACTGGTTTCACTTCTTAGGTATTACCTTAATTATACTTTACAATTGAATATAGCAAAGAACAACGGATGACCACTAAAGGGGAGAGTATAGCCCGCGGGGGGGAGAATTGGGAGTAAAAAAATACAAAAATATAATTAGCAAAAATGGGGGCTGGAACCCATTGTTAAAAAAAGGTCGGCTAAATATTAAAAGATGGTCGGATGGCCTCCCATTAAAGGGATATAACAAAATCACTAACCGCCATGGCGGCGATAGAAAAAGGGATCACATGCCGTGATGCTCCGACTGGTCACGCGTGTCACCTCCTCCACGATCCGAGCCAGAGAGACGTGAAAAATCTCGATCGATTATCGGTTTTTTTTTTAAAAGCCGCGAACTTCGCATTTATCAAGACGGGAGTGAGATGCCTATATCATCTCCCAAGTGAGTGTAAGTGAGAGGGTCGCTGTTGCAATTTCACAGCGACTCTTTGCTGTCAATCGGCGCGTTCGGATACTTTTTGGTATGATTTTTGGTGTAACAGATTAAATTATCCTGTTCGGATATTTTATCATAATAAAAAAACTATAAGGTAGCGTATAATGCTACAATACCCCCTTTTTCAGGAAAGAGACAACCCAGTTGTCTCCACAGCCGTGGCAACCCGGAAAAAAAATCTTATATTTAAACTTAAATTATTTCTAAACTTGTAGATAATAAATGTTGGCGTGTTATAGTATATGTTAGAATTGTTTTGTTAGTGTATTACATCTAAGTTAACCTAATTCGCTTCCGGATTGTGTACTAAAATGTTTTGGCCTTAATTTTGAAACTCATTTATTCTATACTTGCATACGTCACGCTTTCGACCTGCTCTTAGCCTATACCAGCTGGTTTGAGTTATTTGTTCAATGTTAATTAAGTGTTAGTGTTTACTAGGCTAATGTTGCTTAATATCTAACAATTAAATAAACTATCCTACTATTAATCCTAATTTTTTGTTTTATTTATCTAGTAATCTAGTTATAGTTATCTAGTGTCTAACTATAACCTGTGTTTACACTATGTTGGTTGGCCATTGTTCATTGAAATGGAACCTTAGTGTTGTGTTATGGTTGAGTCGTGGTATGTTGTGAGGTAAAACATTTGTTTTCTAGGAAAAAAAATTTTACCTTTGAGATGCTCCTATGCTAGTTGATAAAGATGCGATCCTATAATGTGATCAGCTCTTTGACTATTCCTATGTTCATTTAGGATATCCTTCCAAATAGGTAAGGAATAAAGTAAAGTTTTAAACCGTTATGTCTAAAAACACTGTCTCTTGGACTATAAATCAAATCTATAAAAAATTTCCTCCCAAGTAGGTGGGGGAAAAGAAAAGAAAATTAGCTATTTTCTTTGCATTCAAAAAAATTACTGACTTTTAAACTAAAAGATCAGATTGTGAACTGATATTGTCTTGCTAACTGTAGTAGAAAACAATACTTAAATAAGGCTGCTTTACCCAACACATGGTTAAGGTATCTGTTGTGCCTTTTTCAAAAATAAGATTTATAGATGACCTAGGGTCTGCTGTTTGTACTATGATTAGCTACTAAACTGCTAGACCAAAATAGGTATATTAAAAGTTATCCTGTGGATAGTTCTTACCCATTGGGTTAGGTAATAAATTAAAAAATACTAGTGACTTTTGATATCAATATATAAGTTTTTTGATTACTGAGTGGCTCTTGTGCTATGAGTCCATTCAGAGTAGAGAATATCCCTAATTCATTGTTTGGGAAAGATAAAATATTCAACATATTTGAGCTAGATAAGCTCGTATGCTATACATCCACTCCTAGATATGAGCATTAATCTATAAATTATACATATATATCGGGGCTATGCATGTAGTCCCTTGGCTTCGCAACTTAGTGCACAGTATATCGTCCTACGGTCCTGCATGCATAGTGTTTGCTTAGACTATATATTGTAGTCTGGACCTTGGTAGGTAATGTTGCTTCAATAGCTTAGTAATAAGATAAGAAGATGTAAATATTTCCTATTAGGTGTGAAAACAAAACAAACAACTTGTCAAAAACTGTTATGCTGTATTGAACTATGTATTACTGCTTACTTTATGTGTATTTATGTTTGGTTTCAACATCTAAGAAGTAAAAACGAGAAAAAAAATTGTCATAAATTTGAGCTGTCTCCTTTATATTGGGTGTGATGTTCTTATTTGGACATTCACTTTTAATTATTATAAAATCAGCAACTTAAATAGTTGGTTTGAACTAGAAGTAAATAACTTAGATTTCTATTATCTATAGTGTAGGTATTATGTAATAACTTTATATATTGTAGCAATCTATTGTAGAATGGTTTTACTTTTGAATTTAAGTTTTTATGTAGGTAACTTCATATCATAGTATGTGCTGATATGTGTATAGTTTATTCTATATCAGGATATCTATTTTTGCCTGTTATTATAGTTTGCATAATAGTATGTACTAGTGTTATAAATTGATCTAACCTTTATGATTGTTAGTCTATATATTAAGTGAATAGTGGAGTGTTCGGTATGATTTACCTATAATAGTGAGTAGATAAAGCATGTTGTATATTGAATTTAGATATAGGCTGTTTGTGATTATACTATGTTAGTTTATTGTTGAAGTGAAAATACTGCTATATGATATAATGAAATTATGTAAAACATTGATAAGTTATATTTAGTGAAGTTATGAAAATTTAATAATGTCTTTTATATGATATTTTCCTTTATATTTAGTATCTATATCTTCTAGAATATAAACTAAGTCTGAGATTTTCTCGATGACTTTAGTTTTTATGAATCTTGGAGCTAATTTTGCGGAAAAGAAGTTTGCTGCTTCCAAGACTGGCTGGTAAGCTGTTGGATCTAGAATGAAAGTACGGGCTGCTCCGAGTGTGGAGTACGTCAACTGGGTTGTGGATAAATTTGGCTGTGGACCCCTGGGGTTGGTATTTACATAATTGTCTTGCATGTCGATGAAGACCGATGAAACAGCTCCTACATCCGGTTTGGGTACCGGTGATATGACGGACTCTAAATTTACGGGAGAGCTACCCTTTGTGGTTACTTCCGGATTCATGTTTATTCCTGTCTGTCTGTTCTTGCTTTACAGGTTGTTACTTAGGCTAGCCACTTAAAGTATAAGTTGTTTATATCTATAATTAACCTAAGCATTATGTGAGTTCCACGCTTTGTTTGGATTCCGCATTTACTTGCTATACACCAAAGGAAAATAATGGTTGGAGTGAACAATTTCTGATGGTGAATAGCAATTAAATCTAATTACTTACTTGAAAAATGCGTATCCGCTCCTGTCGTTCGAACAATTTTGACAGGTTTGCTGTAGAATCACATGAACAGTTGAAGTTAATGATTATAAAACAATTTATGTGTACACAAACAGTTGTCAGAGTTGTCCGGTGAAACTTATAGTTTTTTGTTTATAACCAAGTGATATTTTGAACTTAGGTATGTGAATTTCAACAAAACAAATTTTATTTAAACGATTTAAAGTTAGAAATACTGTTAAATATTATCAATAATCTAAGACAAACTCTGTATAATAACAATAAATTGACAGTTTTGATGATTGACGTTTGACGTGTAAATAATCTAACAGTCTGACAACAATTCTGAAATGTCAAAGACAATTAAGCTGTGGAATGTGACATAACAAATAATTTATTGCCCCTTTGTACCGAATACTGAGTGCGAGTGCGTCACCTATGCTATTTTTTCGGGCGCCATATTGTAACGTTGGACTATGAATTGTGACGTTGAAAATAAATTGTGAGGTGAAAAATAGAGAGATGGGTAAAAGAGTAACCACTGGTTCGAAACGCCAGTGCGAGGGAGACAGCTATATTAACGTGCTATGAGCAGCGGCTCCGTGGGGCTCGCTGGCCAGGCGGAGTGGGACTGAAATAGAGAAAAAAAGAAAAGAGGGCGGGCGTAATCTAGGTATCTTGCAGAGCTTACCGATAACCCATACTTACGCCGCCAATTCCTCGGATCGATCAGCCGGTCTAGAGTCGGACTTCTGGATCAAGACCGTACCGAGCTATAGGCGCGTTCTCGCAGTCAGCAATGGGTAGGAACACAGTAGGGGAGTATCATAATCAAAGAGTCATTAGTAATAACATTGGAATTTAATGAGTGTTCTTCAGAAATGGTTCTAACCTAGGAATAAAGCTAGTTTTAAAAATTATACCGTCTTAACGTTCATTGTCCAGAATGATGGTACCAAATTCGCGGGGACACGCTCTTCGTGACGCGTGCGCCCCAGGCACTAATCTCGTCGGGAGACGATGCAGTTGTAATGGCCGGCGCCCCCTCGCGCACGACCCATTGTACACCACGTTCACAATTCACTGCCTATTTGTGTTAGGCTTTATCACTGGTTTCACTTCTTAGGTATTACCTTAATTATACTTTACAATTGAATATAGCAAAGAACAACGGATGACCACTAAAGGGGAGAGTATAGCCCGCGGGGGGGAGAATTGGGAGTAAAAAAATACAAAAATATAATTAGCAAAAATGGGGGCTGGAACCCATTGTTAAAAAAAGGTCGGCTAAATATTAAAAGATGGTCGGATGGCCTCCCATTAAAGGGATATAACAAAATCACTAACCGCCATGGCGGCGATAGAAAAAGGGATCACATGCCGTGATGCTCCGACTGGTCACGCGTGTCACCTCCTCCACGATCCGAGCCAGAGAGACGTGAAAAATCTCGATCGATTATCGGTTTTTTTTTTAAAAGCCGCGAACTTCGCATTTATCAAGACGGGAGTGAGATGCCTATATCATCTCCCAAGTGAGTGTAAGTGAGAGGGTCGCTGTTGCAATTTCACAGCGACTCTTTGCTGTCAATCGGCGCGTTCGGATACTTTTTGGTATGATTTTTGGTGTAACAGATTAAATTATCCTGTTCGGATATTTTATCATAATAAAAAAACTATAAGGTAGCGTATAATGCTACAAATATCTTACCCTAAGCCTACAACAGCAGATATACTTCGACTGAAACAGCACTGTCTATCTTCTCTATCATAATTATAAATAACTAGCTGATGCCCGCGACTCCGTCCGCGTGGATTGAGGTGTTTTAGGGGAATGAAAATTAGTTATAAACCTATTCTCATACCTACTGAATATATTACTGAAATTTCATCAAAATCGGTCAAGCCGTTTCGGAGGAGTATAAGCACTAAAACTGTGATACAAGAATTTTATATATTAGATAATATGTGTCTGTTATATCATTATGTATTATATAATATATCCTATGTATGTTGGTATGTATTTGTTTATGTATGTATATATTTTATGTATATATCATTATGTATTATTTATTTTTATTATTTAGTATATTACGACCGCATGTAAGTAAGTTTATGATATAATATCTTGTTGTTGTTTCTATCTTATATCTTGTTGTACCTATTCTTCCTCCACAACCTTTCTCACTGCCAAGGGTCAATGGTAGAGATCTCTTATAGAGATAAGTGCTTCCTTGTCCACTATGTATGTTTTTCTTCTTATTTTATAACTTTTTGGTACTAAATAAATTAAAAAAAAAAAAACAAATATACCTTACTCTCCCAACTATTAAATTTATAGTTGACGAATTCTCTAGCGCAGTGTTGAGCGCTGTTGTCTGGTGTCAGAGGTCCCGGGTTCGATCCCCGATGGGGTCAATTTAGGAATTTATAATTTCAGAATTTTCCTTTGTCTGTCCTGGGAGGCTGCGGCCGTGGTTAGTTACCACCTACCAGCAAAGACGAGCCGCCAAGCGATTTAGCATTCCGATACGATGTCGTGTACAAATCGACTAGGGGTATGGGTTATTTATAACTGCCATACCCATAAATGGTTAGCCCGCTATCTCAGACTGCATCATCACTTACAATCAGGTGAGATCGCAGTTAAGGGTTTAGGGGCCTATTACACTGTGCTTTTCACAGGGACCCTTACACTTGAATCAGTGTAGTGTAATAAGTTTTAGGAAGTAAGGGTCCCTAAATTGGTTCGTATTGCAGTGTAATAAGCGACGCTCTAACTAGCGGCCACGTCCACCCTTACCACAGGACCTTGTAAAAAGTGCACTGTAATAGGCCTATGTATATTACTTACTGGCATAACAGTTATATACTCGTGAACCCATACCCCTAATGAACACTACACTGCAGGGAGGTCGTCAAAACCTAAAAACCTAAACCCCCCTTTAAATCTTACTTATGCTCCGTATCTTGCATATGCTCGGTGGTAAATTTGCCTAACAATAATTAGTATAATAGCCAAGTCGTACACTCGAATTCATGCAAATCCCGTGAAAATCGCCCCGGAATTATTCACGTACGAACGCCCGAAATCCTACTAAGACGTAACGTCTCAAACATCGGATGACATTTAACGGGGATCCTATGCAAATGTCCCGGTGTTGTCCCTGGATTGTCCCGGATTACCCACGTCACTAAGCCCGTGTAAGTTACTCCGTTGTCGAGGCTTAGGGGAAGATATTGGCATCGTAACATATGTTTGTATTGTAACTGGCTGTCATCCCCCGGCTTTATATGGGTGGCCTAAGAATATAATATGTCTTAGGAGTTAGGTATAGACAGGTTCCTGCATCGGTTGATTTCGTCAATCATGTGTGATCATTACTGATGGAGGAGAGGTTTTTTTTTATGAAAATAAAAATCGTTACAATTTTGGTGGGTACTGCGAAAAACCACGTAGGTTTAAATTGCGTGCTCTTCCGTCAACATACTATCAGTGTTTTAAACTACTTATAGCTAGCAAATTAGTATAAATACATGACAAAAACTAATAACAAAACAAAACTACCTACAATTTGCTTCAGAAATATGATTTTTAAGTTATGTTTTAAATTATATTCTAAAACTACTATCGAGACTATTTATTAAGCGAGGGATCATGCGCTCACCATATTTGTTCTTAGCTGACACGGTTATTAACTTTTGTTGAGATACTTTACCCTCCATCCAGATATAAGACGATGCCCACGACTTCAACCATGTGGATTCTGGTTTTTGGAGGAACTCTTTGATTTTCCGTGAGAAATAATAGCTTATGTCACTTTCGTGTACATGATTGAAGGACAAACCAACAACGCAACAGAGCAACGGTCATCTTATTGATTGACTTAACCGATTTATCGACGGATGTGGAAGGTTGTATTTACTTTATTATGATGATGGCATTTCGAACCAGTGGTTGATTCACTCGACGATTCAAAAGCACTTGTCAAGATTTGAATTATAACACACGTGACACGTTTAGTGGTCATAAATTTAAGTTTATCATTTTTATTTTTTTTAATTTAAAGTCATAAGTTTATAGTTTAGTGTACAGCAACTGCAAAATTGCGAAAGTGTGTTTGTTTATTGGTTTGTCCTTTATTACGCCGCACGGGACCAACGGATCCCTAAGTTGTGCATTGTCCTAAATATATTTCAGGGGCCGTACTGCCAACGCTTAAAGCCATATTGTTTCATTATTGCTGACTATCGTGTTTAAGAATTATAATCCTTATTTTAGGAACGTCAAGGTACGTGACAACAAACTGTAATTTTGAGTAATAATGCTTAAGTATTGCTTTAAGCGTTGAAGTATGGCCCCAGAAGTGAGGTACTCACGTGAATAATTTCGGCACCGGTTTTCTCAGCTGAAAGCGGGATTTGCATGATTCTACTCAACGGCTTGCCTGTAACACTAATGGTTATTCTAACTTATCTTCCTGATTCCAAGTACGCTGTACGGTTTTAAGATAATGTGCGGTGGGAGGGAGGTAACTTTTAATGACTTTTAACAGGCACAAGTTTGTACCTTGTTTGCTTTAGGGCCTCGTTAAATCAAGGATGGGGGTGTAAACACTTATTGCGGAATACGGAATTCGGATCCCTGAGTATTCCAGTCAATATTATCGAAATTTTCACCAAATTTTCTGATGTTTTTATTATAAGACCATTCAGTTGATTTGATTGGTTTTCCGTAAATATTTAGCTTTTTTGTCCCCTGTTTCCCCTATTATTCACTGCATTAAGTCAAAACTTTTTTATACCCAACTAGCTGATGCCCACGGCTTCGTCCGCGTGGATTAAGATTTTTTGATTCCTGCGGAAACTCTTTAATTTTCCAGGATAAAAAGTAGCCAATGTCTTTCCCCGGAATACAATCTAGCCCTATACCAAATTTTATCAAAATCGGTTGAACAGATGGGCCGTGAAAGCGTAGTAGACAGACAAACAGACGGACAGATAGACAGACAGTATGGATTTGTGAGATTACTAAGAATTTGAATTTATTACCAGCTTAAACTAAAGTGAAATACATCGGAAAATTGTATTTCGTAGTAAATTGTTTGTCTAATGCTTATTTTATAGTGATTTTTATAATTTACGATCTTTTATAGAGCAGCCTGACTCAGTCTGAAGACATGGTTTATGTATTTCCGGTACGAGATATGATTTAATACCACACTTTTCTTTATAAATCTTTCCAATAAAAGAATATGATTTAGGCATTAGAGATTTAGGTCCAAAAATTTCAAAAAAAAAGTAATGTACTCTCGACTGAATTTCGGACATGAATCAATCTGCATAGATATTAGAAGTTTCCGCGGGAGATATTATAGTTCACAAGCGCAAACACAGGTTAATTTTAACTCTCACAGGCCATTGGGACGGCAATTCGACACGACTGGAGAGAGAATAGGCGCAGGACCGACGGCTCTATGAGGCACGGTGGTGACAACATTGCCTAACTCCGGAAAAAAAACTTTAAAACAAATAAAAATAATTACAAAAAAATAAAAACACGACTGTATCATCATTGTTACGTATGGTGTCGTTTTCAAAATGATGTGTGATTACTAATAATACCCCATACATCAAAATCTGTTCAGGCATTTAGAAGTTATGGTGAATAAACTTACATACATACATGAACCGTGAAAACATGACAATCCTGTTTTTGGGCAGTTGTGTACTTATTTTTTTTTATCTACTATAAGTAAGCCCTTGACTGTGATCTTACCTGATGGTAAGTGATGATGCAGTCTAAGATGGTAGCGGGCTGACGTGTTAGGGCAATTATGTTAAAACCCTAGTCGGTTTCTACACGGCACCGTACCGGAACGCTAAATCGCTTCAGAAATTGCAAATTCTCAAATTGACACCGCCGGGGATCGAACCACTCCGCACATTAAGACAACAGCGCTACACACTGCGCCACGGAGGTCGTCAAAAGAAATAAGAGTTTCGCTGTTCGCGAGCATATCGGTCTTCGCGAGCATGTCGGTCTTCGTGAGCATGTCGATCCTCGCGAGCATGTCGGTCTTCGCGAGCATGTCGGTCTTCGTGAGCATGTCGATCCTCGCGAGCATGTCGGTCTTCGCGAGGATGTCGGTCTTCGCGAGCATGTCGGTCTTCGCGAGGATGTCGGTCTTCGCGAGCATGTCGGTCTTCGTGAGCATGTCGATCCTCGCGAGCATGTCGGTCTTCGCGAGGATGTCGGTCTTCGCGAGCATGTCGGTCTTCGCGAGGATGTCGGTCTTCGCGAGCATGTCGGTCTTCGCGAGCATGTCGGTCCTCGCGAGCATGTCGGTCTTCGTGAGCATGTCGGTCTTCGGGAGCATGTCGGTCTTCATAAGCATGTCGGTCTTCGCGAGGATGTCGGTCTTCGCGAGCATGTCGGTCTTCGTGACCATGTCGGTCTTCGTAAATCCACAAGTTTACCCCCTACCAAAAAGTACACAACGCGGCCAAAGAAGTTTTCACTTCAATAAAGAAACAAGAGTTAAACCTTCACCAGGATCCCACGGTGTACCGCTATTCAGCGCCGCGGATGAGAGCAGCCCTGCACCGCATTAGGCATTCTGTGCGCGCCACACAAGGTGATCCGAGGCCGTTGCACCGGCTCTCGCCCCAGCATTCTAATGGCGGCTGACAATTTTTGCCTCTACAATGGTCAGGCATGTATGTTATGGTAATAGGAATTGTAATTGCTATTGTTCCGTGTGCCGTTGCGTAATATGTATCGAGTCTTGACACTTGATGATGATGTCAAATGATCGTTTATTGATTTACAGTGACTTTTATGGACCGAGGCCCGAGCGGAAGTCTCGTAGCCTTACTTTTAAGTTGATGTAAAAGTAATGTCCTCCCGACCGAATTTCGGCCACGGCGGCCAATCTCCAGAGCGATTAGCCATCTGCGCGGAGTTGATGGCCACGGCGGCCAATCTCCAGAGCGATTAGCCATCTGCGCGGGAGATATAGTGTACAAGTGTGTGCGCATACACAGGTGCACTCTCTGTTCCTTTACTCTCACAGCCCGGTGGGCCGGAAATCCGACACGACCGGAGAGACATCAGGCGCAGGACCGACGTCTTTACCTGCTCTCCGAGGCACGGGGGTGAAACACCGCCAACTTGCTAACTCCGGGCTAATACTGAGAATTTCTTGCCAGAAAAACCCAATACTTGTTATGGTCCAACCCAGAACTCGAACTCGGGATCTCGTCGGTCGCAGTCGAACATGCTAACCACTAGCCCAACGAGGCATTCAAGTGATGTAAAAGTAAATCGTTACTATTAGCACATATTTTCATGCATTCAATACATCCTTCATTTTGTCTTCTCATCAGTGGAATTTTTACAAAATGATTTCTTGTGTCTACATTATTGTGGAACCCTCCATGTAAAGTCTCAAGCATCATGACCTATAAGATTTAGTTTTGGTTGATTTAAGTCAAAAATGATTTTCTGAATCATTTAAAATGAATGTTACCTCATAAATTAGTAAGATAGCTGGAAAGTTCTCGTTCTTCCTCATCCACTAATGAAGATTGGGAGAGTGAAAGCAACAAAGTCTGTCTGTTACCATTCCATAGCCTATTTTGACGACATTAATTGGCTACTATTTGTTTTACACCTCATTAACGTGACACTGGGCACTGGCCTCCACTCTCATAGGAGAGAGAGAGAATTAGAATTTAGACCCACAACGCTGCTCCAAAGCGGGTTGGCGGGCTTTTACGACTATTATCATGTAAGAGATAATAACCGGGACCCCCGTACTACCTAACTCCGGGCTAGTACTGAGAATTTCTAATCAGACAAACCTAATACTTAAAATTATGGCCCGACCCGGGCCTCAGACCAGGGACCTCATCGGCTGCACTCGAAAATGCTAACTACTAGACCACCGCGAGGCGGTTAAAAACACACGCGGACGAAATCATCCAGTTTTCCATTACCTGTTTTTCCTGAAATTATCTACGTAAAATGTTATTTCTATAAGAAAAAATGTGTTTTTCCAAATTGCTAAAACTTATAGGTCATTAGGGAGTGTTCTAAGTTTCCACTTAATTAAGTAAGAAAGCTGGAAAGTTATCGTTTTTCCTTCGTTCGCCTTCATCCACTAATGGAGATTGGGCGGGGGTTCCCCTGATTTCCTTTCCGTTGGTTTTCTCTGATAGCTCGTAGTAGTGCGGTTTATTGTGGACTTGTTTTTCTCTCGAAGAGGTCGTTTCATAAGTGGTAATGACGGTAGTATAACAGCGTAAATATATTAAATACTAGCTGATGATGACTTCGTCCGCGTGGATTGAGGTTTGTTGGTTCCCGCGGGATCTCTTCAATTTTCCGGGATAAAAAGTAGCCTATGTCCTTCCCCGGGATACAAACTATCCCTTAACCAAATTTCATCCAAATCGGTTGAACACATATTTTTTTTGATTCC
The DNA here is from genome assembly GCA_964035005.1 of Erebia palarica. Classification (NCBI taxonomy): domain Eukaryota; kingdom Metazoa; phylum Arthropoda; class Insecta; order Lepidoptera; family Nymphalidae; genus Erebia; species Erebia palarica. The sequence continues at coordinate 1,345,513 of OZ035992.1, forward strand.
CGCGGGAACTCTTGGCTTTTCCGGGATAAAAAGTAGCCGGGATACAACCTATCCCTGTACCAAATTTCATCGAAATCGGTTGAACAGATGGACCGTGAAAGCGTAGTAGACAGACAGATAGACAGACAGACAGAAACACTTTCGAATTTATAATATTAGTATGGATGCCCGCGACTCGTCCGCGTGGATTGAGGTTTATTGGTTCCCGTGGGGATCTCCTCAATTTTCCAGGATAAAAAGTAGCCTGTGTTATTCCAGACTTTATCTATTTTATCTATCTTTATATATTCTCTGTTCCAAATTTTATCCAGATCGGTTCAGCCGTTCTGGCGTGAAAGAGTAACAAACATTCATACATACAAACTTTTGCGTTTATAATATTAGTAAGGACTATGCCTGCGACTTCGTCGGTATGGATTACACAAATTTCAAACCCCTATTTTTAAAAAAATTTGGGGGTTGAATTTTCTAAAATCCGTAGCTATCTGCATGCCAAATTTTAACCTGATTCGTCCATTGGTTTGAACTGTGCGTTGATAGATCAGTCAGTCTCCATTTTGCAAGCTACCTCTATGCCAAGTTTCGCCAAAATTTGTTAAGCGGATGAGCCTTGAAAAAGTAATAAAGAAGATAGATAGGCAAACTTTCTCATCATACTAATATTATAAATGCGAAAGTGTGTTTGTTTGTTGGTTTGCCCTTCAATCACGCGGCAACAGAACAACGGATCGACGTGATTTTTTTGCATGGGTGTAGTTGAGGTCCTGGAGAGTCACAGGCTTTAATCCCGGAAAATTGGGGGAGTGGGAATTATTAAACTTATTCATTTTTTTAAAATTTTTAATTTGATTAATTAAAAATTAAAAAAAAAAGAAATTAAAGAAAGAAAAATTTTGTTCGCCAACAAACTTCATGTGTAGTTCGCCCAACTAATAATTATATATGTCACCGTAAGATTGTAAAAACCGTTAGATTATAATCTAACTCGCGAAATTCTTAACTGTCGAAAGATTAGAATATAACGCATTATTTTCCGGTAGATTGTAATCTGATAGGTATTTAAACCCGATAAAACCTAAGTGCCTACTACTTGATTATTTATGTCGAACCCTAACCTAACCTACAAGAAAGAGACAAGAAAACGTAAATAAAATGAATATTTCAAAAATGAACACTCAGAACATTGAAAAGTTTACAATCTTTCGACAGTTTAGAATTTCGCGAGTTAGATTATAATCTAACGGTTTTTACAATCTTACGGTGACATATACAGTGCACTTATTATTCACACAACAACTATTATTATCTCTTATAAACTACTAAGTATGTGATTAAAATTAAGTTACTACATCTAACAATAAACCATAATTACATAACTATAGTATTTTAATGTTAATCAGTGAAGTCATTAATGAAAACTTCCCTCAGTTTTTCTACGGGCATCAGCTAGTTTATAATAATAGCATGGGTTCTATGTAACGCAATTATAATTTAGCAACTCAACCTATAGTTAAATTTAATTAGTCTATGACCTCTACGAATTGTATTTCATTTGTGTTTGCTAGATGAAGGAATCTAGGCAGTAGTGTAGTACACTAAAAATAGAGCGAATAAATTGAGTTAAAAGCTAAATGTAGCTAAAATGTCACAGACAAAGGCACAGACGGACCGGCGCCGCACGTTTTATATGTATAGAGATGCTGAGGCTGTTTTTGTGTCGGGATTTAAAACTCATCTCTTATCCGAATGTCTATTCTCTATGGGTACTTTGGAAACATCTTATTCTTCATAACACTACACGGTTTTGATGAGCTCCCTGGCGCAGTGGTCTTTTAAGTGGGAGCCTCAGGTTCAATCCCCGGTGGATTCTATTCTGGAATTTATAATTTCTTCTGGTGGGAGGCTTCGGCGGTGGCTATAGTTACTACCTTATGACTTAGCGTTCCGGTCTAAGATAGTTTGCATCGCATTGCATGATGAGAGAGAAAGTTAAAGTGGTTCTTTTTCTTTTTATTAACCACCCCCCCCCCCCCCTGCGCATCGTATACCTCATTGCTGAGGGTCGTGACCCCTTTCCATTAATCACATAAATTTTGATCCAATATACCTCCTATATATTACCTCCTATTTCCCTTTTTTTTTGTCCTGTTTATAATTTATATGTGTAATTCTAAGGGAAAGTCCGTCTTTCCCTAATTCTTAGGGAAAGACGGATTGGGAAACTGTGTCTTAGCGGGTATGTATTATGGATAAACAAATTACAACTTTTCTAACGCTAATTCATTATCATGATCGTCAAAGGTTCAATTGGACCTTGTTCTTAAAGTAGCAAATAGCAATATTAGTCTATGGAATGCGTCTATGGATTTTAATATCAATCGCCATAGTTCGCTGCGACCCGACCTTGAAAGCTCGCGCTATTTGACAGTCTGCCAAATAAAATATCCTAAGGTTTCCCCAACTTTAGATTTGGAAAGTTCGCAGTCTCCATCGCGGAGTCGACAATTTTCCACTGGCCGGTACCCGATTGCTTTAAAGTTTTACAGCAGTTCTGCCTTTTGGCGTGACGTGAATTTTACAAAAAAAAAAAAAAGAAAAGTAATTTATTGTTCTTGTTTCCAAAGTTTCAATTGAATGCAGAAGTAATCAGAAGCTGGTTGCTTGGTTACGGAAAAGCTGCATCAATCATTGCTATAATTGCAATTGGGTATTTGATAAAGTTAAATAACTTTTTTTTCAAACGTCATAACGAGTCCTCAGTATGGGATTTTGTATGAAACATCAAAATTCGACGCACAGTTTTACTTTAATCGATAGTTTAAAATGGTTAAAAAATCTATACTAATTTTATATATGAGAAAGTATTGATGGATGGATGGTTGAATGTTTGTTACTCAATCGTGCCAGAACGGCTGAACGGATCTGGATGAAATTTGGCACAGAGATAGATTATAGTCTGAAATAACATATAGGATACTATAACACAAAAATACGTTTGCAAATAGTAAACACACAGGAACAATTGACATATTAACGTCACAATTATTAGCTGTTCTTTCAGCTCTCGATTTTGCACCTCTTTTTCTTAGCACCGCTTTCAAAGCACAGAAATTCTGAACATTCATTAACACGTATCTTAATTATTCGGGTATTGCTAAATATTCTTATTTAATTAAATATTTAGACCCATGATCAAAGTCCAGTGATATTTGACATTTCGGAGACCTACACTAGCGCCTTTAGCAGCGAATTTAATGATAAATGATAAATGATTTATTTATTTCATGTAAGACAACTTGTGTCACTTATGAAACGTTAAGACTCTACCACCGGTTCGGAAAGATGATGCTACTGAGAAGAACCGGCAAGAAACTCAGCAGTTGCTCTTTTCAAAGAAAAGAAAAGGTTACAATATGTAGACAACAACGCGGTTTAAAAGCGGTAGATGTGATGTGAACCCCCATTGATGTGATGTTGTGGTTTCTTAATTCAAGCCCCAAATGTCTCAGGACGGTGTCGCATTTGCCCCACTCCCGGACACAACTCAAGTCCTGGTTCCCGGACGTGTCGGGAGCTATGTGTCGGGAGTTATGTGTAGACACGTACGACACACGACTCGGCGGGGACTGGAATTCTAATAAAGCTTATGTGTTTTAATGCGATCGCTGTCGCTACTCGACAGCCTTTATCTAGCGCATTATCTATGCCTTTTAATAGGTCTTTGGTCTATGTAGTCTATGGGTTTGTGAATGGGGTGGGTTTTGTGTGGATGGTGGTGGACAAAGTTATACCTACTTGCTGTTTAGAGTGTACTTTTCTTATCACATCACACTAATAATTGGCTTTTTAAAGGAGCACACTTTTAATGGACTTTTTAAACTTGTGTTAAGGCAAGTTTAAAATTGAACTAGACTAGAATATACTAAGATGAGAGAGAAAATTTTACGTTTAAACTTTCGTGAGTGTTATTCATTTTAACTATAAATAACTACCGGTTAAACTATCGTGTTTTGTCGGTATATGCCCGACTAATTTCGAACCCGTCTGGGGCCCTTATTCATGAGCCTGTTCGCATGCATCGCTACGGCAGTCATCGTACGTCAGGCAGCCCGCAGTCTTTCAGCTGCCGCGTCGCCCGAATGCCTCGTTGGTCTAGCGGTTAGCGTAGTCAACTGCGGATCACGAGGCCTTGGGTTCGATTCCCGGTCGGGCATAAAAATTGTTAGGTATTGGGTTTTTCCATTATGAAATTCTCAGTGCCAGCCCGGAGTTGGAAGTTGGCGGTGTTTCACCCCCGTGCCTCGGAGAGCACGTTAAGCCGTCGGTCCCGGTTATTATCACTAACATGATAATAGTCGTTAAAGCCCGCTAACCCGCATTGGAGCAGCGTGGGGGGTCTAAGCTCCTAATTCCCTCTCTCCTATGAGAGTGGAGGCCTGTGCCCAGCAGTGGGACGTTAATAGGCTGTAGTGGTGGTGGTGGTCGCCCGAATATTCTCATGCATAAGGTTCTCCGACGGGTTCGAAACTAGTCGGGCACTTTTCCGACAACACACGCGAGTTTAACCGGTAGTTATTCATAGTTAAAACTAGATGATGCCCGCGACTTCGTCCGTGTGGATTAAGTTTTTAGATAAAAAGTAGAAAGTAGTAGTAAAGTTTGATTTTCCGGGACAAAAAGTAGCCTATGTTTTATTCCAGATTGTAATGTCTGTGCAAAATTTCGTCCAGATCCGTTCAACTGTTCTTCCGTGATTGAGTAACAAACATCCATCCATCCATCTATACAAATATCCATCCAAACTTTCTCATTTAAAATATAAGTATAAGTATGTATATATAGTATATTAGTATAGAAAATCTCCGAGACGCCGAGGATTTTCTATAGGGGTCAACTGAAAATCAGCGCTGTTAAGGTACATCACACCATAGCAGCATTACGCTGAGTTTTATACCCTTTTTGGGATTTTACAACACGGATTGTTACTCTATAAGTTTTATTTTCCTTTTATTTTTATTTTTTGTAATTTGTTTTTTCTGTGTTGTGTGAAATCCTAAATAAAGATTTATTTATATATTTTATTTATTTAAAACTAGTGGGCCCAGCAGACGTTGTCCTGCCCTATGTTCCTCGCAATTTTTCCATATTTTCTCACTGTTTAAACCTTCCGTGGACTACGACAAACATTTCAAAACCAAAATCAGCTAAATCGGCCCAGCCGTTCTCGAGTTTTAGCGAGACAAACGAAGAGCAACTGATTTTTATATATGTAGATTTCCTATTGCAGTAAGCAAATACAACATCCATCGTCGGGTTGCATG